>CM019044.1:15164869-17564869 GCA_009664405.1 Drosophila bifasciata
CGACTATCGAGCATTCTACAACTATTATGAAACATCGTCAACCGTTAAGCTAACTAATGCTAATATTTGCACAACTAACTGCTCATAGAACCGGAATCCTAAGTAGATCGGTTATCATGTGCATTGCGCATGAAATGTGAGAAAAATCCACCAAGAAGTTGCTTTTTTTAGAGCGGTTATGGAAAGTACTTTACAGACATTTTTCTGTGGCTTAAAAATTCATAATGTGTTGTAATTGGTGTGTAATATATGTATATTTAATGTTAATTATTATGATGGGAAAAGAAATCTATGATTTAACACCCAAAAGATCACTGAACAACACTCATTGAAGTTCTCTGATTAGCGTTAAATGGTTCTTCCAAAGCAAGATTTCTATCTTTAAACCACTCCACTGATCCTTTCATAATGGATCTTTATGAACGTTCTCCATTTACCTTAGCAACTCCTCTGCCCATGATTGCTCGCTGGAATGTGTGGCACGATACATAATCATCGAGAGGCGACTGAGACTGCGGCGTAGCTCTGACATTTTGAGTGCGTTGATCAATCGTTGATTTTTATCGAAATACAGAATCTCTGTAAAAAGCTTCTTGCTGGTTTTTTCTTCTTGTTTTGGCAAACAAAAAAACACACACAGATAAAACGTTTCTTCTTGTTCTAGTTTGTCATTGATATAAAAATAAAACACGGACAGTGTTTCAGCACGAGGAAACGATGGGCCTCCGACGAGCAGTGCAACAAATGACTCGAACGAGATGTCAGCATTTCGATGGGTGAACTCTCTTTGTGTGGCAACTCTTCACTTCAGTCTTCACTTCATTTGTGGATCGCGTCAAATATACATATATCTTATATCTTTGTTAATGGGTGAACTGTGCGATCGCACAACTTTTGGCCAACTGTCGGGCGAGCAAAATTGAAAAGTTCGCCTTCGTCGCGTTGTTGATATTCACAGCCGAGGAGAGGCCCCGCCGTAATCCCCCCAACACAACCAACGAATGCCACACACACACACACACCACACACCAAAACAAATTGTTTTATGTCGAATATTTGTTGTTGTCGGTGTTGCCGTCTGCCGCCTCATTTACTCATTTCACCTAATTACACATGTACTCTGTTTGTACTGCTTGTAGGGGTATATCTGTATCTACATATACTCGTACATATCTATCGAGACATATACACACACGTGAGCAGAATATTGTTTGCCTCATTAGCATGGGGGTTTCTGTTTCTCGGGGATTGACACATGTCCCAGGTGTTTGGGTGCCAGGTATGGGGGATCGTTGAAGGAAGATGATCGTTCAAGGAATGCTTTATTTATTCCAGTAGCTAATCAGATATTTGCGGATTGACTGACTCAATTATTATTTGTTTTGCGGCAGCAAGCACGAAGGAAGCAAAAATATATATTTATCTGCGATTTATCTCTAGCATATCCCCCTCTAACCGGTTCATGCTGCCTTCTATCTGCCAGATATGTATGTAGATTTTCCCCGCACTTTGGTCGTGTAAAAATAGACAGAATTTCCCTGTTTGCAGTGTGAAGCATTTGCCCACCGAATTGTACAGTTGAATGACCCCCACCCGATCTTGAGCTAAAATGTGTCTTAGCTTATGATAAGCCATCAACTATACAAAAAATGGTGCTTGGGGGTTTCCTATCTCAAGTGCCCCTCTGATCACGTCGCAGAAACTACTCAGAAACAGACCCAAACAAACAAACACAACAGATTGTTGTCCCATAAAGCATTTCGCTGCGGGAAGAACAGAACCAGTCGTCGGGCCATGTCTGAGCCCATAATACCCATTTCCATGAGTAATGTTACATATTCAGAGTGCAGACTAATACTACAGACTAGAGACCGGCCAATACGTGTTGATAACTCAAACCTTGTGTGACGTCAACGCTGTGACGCATGAGCAACAGCAGCAGCAGCAGAAGGTGGTAATCATGGCATTTGTAGTCAAGTCAAGCATTGATATCTGTGTAAAGATATGGCAATCTTGTGCCAATGATATGACCACTAAACACTATGACTAAACCGTTGACAGTTCAAAGACGTATTGAATATATACGTATATTACTAAGTCGGAGGAAACGGACAGTAGTCAAAAGAAGATTTCAAGAGCTCATAAAAGTTCAAGCTGATTGCGGCCAAAGAGAGATGAGATAGTGGCTAAAAGCCTTGTACTTTGAACCAAAGTTAGGTGAACTCCAGAAGAATTGTAGTAGAAGAAGATCACTTAAACGATCTATAGTTAACTGCAAACTTCTTTGATCGTCGATCATGGGCTATTCCATACACGTAGATCTTGCCTAATCGATCTTCAAACATTTAAAAATTATTCGCCGAATTTTCGCCCAATTTCAATTGCAAATGAATATGTTTATTCAGGAGATATTATTAGCTTTGGAGTCACGCTGCGAACGTGTGTCGCTGGGGAAACCGGAGCACACAGAGCCCACAAATTGAGCAACCACTTAGCATGTCCGAGTATTTATCATTGATGTTTGCTGAAGCTGTTAGAGCCGTTACCGTTTGTGTCTAGGAAGTTTCCACCTTGAATTGCGATTGCAATTAGTGTGCGAATAAAGAAATTATGACCATAAATAGCAGTAAGATGGCTCGGATGGCTCAATCCCCAAAATGAATTGGAGTCACGCCGATATTTGCATATGAAATTATCGGCGGCACCGACAGAGCTCTCGCCAGTCTCGCCGTCATTAACTGGAAAAGTATCTAGAAACAAGCGTAGCGAATATACATATCTGTATCTGTATCCGTCATCTCGTGAGTCATTCCACACATCCGGAGATATACACAGCCCCCAAAGTCCCAAAGCCAAGCCCAAGTTGGAGTCGGAGCCCCGTTTCCAGGTGCTAACAAATGCGCAGTGCCAGCGGGGCCGCGGGGCAGACTTTATCAACAGTGATTCCGTTTATCTGTCTTAATCGCGAACCGCTTGCGGCACACTTGTAAATAATACTCGTATTCGCACTAAGAAAGGTACACAGAGGAACGAACGGAGGAGCACTGGCAACAGAGGAAATAAACCGGGCAAATATTATGGCCATGTGACAGTCGCCTGCGTCTTGTCAGCAGGTAAGCAAAAGGTTGCACAATAAGCATAAAACGCCAAGAGAAGCAGAGAGAGGGGGGAAGGAGGCCAGGCAAACAGCTAGAGATGAGGAGCATGCGCCGCTTGTTAAGCTAATGACTACACGCTTTCTGCATCCCAAAATTAACTCCGAAGTACAGTCTCCACAAAAGTGTGCTGCTGATCCACAGTTTATGGCAGTGGAAAGTCTTTTTTATTATGGTTAATACGAAATTGGTAAAAGTTTTATTGCAAGTTTATTGTTTATTGCAGTGGCATATACTTTCTTTTAAGTATAGTCTCCACAAAACAGGTACAGTCTTAACAAAAGGTGAGATGTAGAATGACAGCAGACGATACTATTCTTAAGTACAGTCTGCTCAAAAGGTTGTGTCTTGCAAGCACAGTCTCTGCCAATGCCACAATGTTACCCTTAATTTTTTATTTGATCAGTAAATACGAACAGTAGCGTCCCTAAAGCCTTGGCCCTCTTTCCATATTATAATTAAAAATTCCCAGATAGGCGCTCTATATACCCGTGCGGCTATCTCTTAAAACAGTTGCTTATCTTTCAAATGAAAGCCCTAATACTCGTAGTTGTAGAGCTATGGAAAATGCAAATATCGCCAGAGCTTTATGAGTCTCAAAGCAAACAAAAAAGCGTGCAGGCGATCGTTAATATCTTAAACTTGAACAAATCCTTTCCAAAGCCTAAACGGTTTTTGTTTGTTGCGTGCGTTGGTGGCGTATCGCCAATGTGGTAAGGCACTTTTCTCATCGGCCTCTAAATTATTTATAAAGGTAAAGGTGCCGGCATTTAAATTCCACCAACGATCAACAATCGCTCTCTCTCTCTCTCTCTCTGTCTCTGTCTCTCTTTCGAAGAAGATCGCATGCGTTTCTCTTATACGCCAGCTGATGCATTTGAATGCCTGCTGGTATAAGAGTTGTTCGGCTGCTTTCTATGCTGCTGTTGCCATGCTCTCGTACATATTATATTTTATTTTGGCTTGCTGACATGGTACAGTGTACGATCTTCAAAGGGATCAGTATATGCTTCACTGCACCCTTAATCCCCAGTGGAATGATCACTTGTTTTCCCCGAGTTCATTGGAATTGAAACAAGTTTGAGGCATGCACGTGACGACGAGATGCCGATGCCTCTGCTCTTCAAAACAATGCAATTGAAAACCTGAACTACTTGAATGTTATCCACTGTACGAGTACAAGTATACATATGTACATATATACATAATGCTTATATGATTAATGAAATCGTTTTGTCTTTCCCACTTACTCGTACATGGCATCCACCAGATCACGCTCCCAGGTCATAAGACGCTTCATGTTGCCCACAAGGAATTGTGTACAAATGTTGAGGCGTTCAAATATTTCAGTCCAAACACGTGTGGCTGTCCTCTCCCTTTGAGTTGTGTAACACAATGTATGTAAACTTGTAGGTAATGTAACGGTCCAGCAACAGTTGCGGCGTTTGACAGCAACAACAAAAGCTCTCGCTTGCTGTCAGAGCTGCTCCTGTGGTAGCGTTGTTCTTGTTCTTTCAGGTGGAACAGTGGTCTCAGCAGAGCGTTGAAATTTGAATTTAGAAAACAGTTGTGTAGATTCGAGCACTTGTTTTGAATAATACTTTTAATACTGTCGGATGTCGCAGCGGATGACGTTATCGTTGGATTACGAGTATGTGTGGAGGAGCGAGCGTGTGTGAGGCAGGTTTCTCCACCGATAAACTTGAACACACAAAACGGAACTTTTTTATTCGTACTTGGATTTTTTATGAAACACTCTTTGCTCGCTTTGGCGGCTCTTGATCAGAAAGGCGTTCTTTTTGTGGTGGGAAAGGCAAAAATGGTTTTTATTTTGAAATAAACAAAAGCACGCATTATATTCACAGCGAGATCGGCGCGTCGCGGCGGCGGCAACGGGTCGTATGGACTACGTAAAAATATGCAAGCGTGGCACGTTCCACTAAACTACAGTTTCTCCTATGACTCTTTCAACGATGTTGTCGCATTCACAACTGAGCGTCGTGTGGCACAGAAGTGCGCTTAAATAGAGAATCAGATTGACGTTTGTGCAACCAGAGAGAGAAAAAGAGGGAGAGAGAGTGAGAGAGAGCGATCGCTGATCACGCGAGAGAGTGGCAGCTCTCAGAGCGGCGGCACAGGTGTATAACTTTCTGCGAAGACGACTAAAACAGAAATGATCGGTTGACAGCTTTGTTGCTTTTAATTTTGAGTTTTAAGTGGAAGAAGCGATAGCAGAAGACGTAGAAGCAAAGGCAGAGGCAAAGCAAGGGAAGCAAACACAAACAGAATGACAAAAACACACACACACACATGCACACACAGCGCGAGAGAGCATGATATACAACAGCTGATAATTGTCGCTCAATAATTCGGCAGAGAAAAACGGAATGCCAAAGATCTCTCTCGCTCTCTCTGTTCCTCCCTTGATTGGTTGGATGGCAGCAGCAGGAAGCTGGCAGCCTGGCAGCGGCCCCCAGACTTAATTCGCCCTTAAATCAAGGCAATTCGCCGCATTTTATTGCACTCAAAGATGTAATCGCCTTAAGCTTTAACAGTTACATTCGCATGACAAGCGGCAATGATTGTCATTTCGATAAATTGTTGACAAATAAAAGAAGAAAAAAAAAAACAAAACAAAACAAAAGACAATTAAAGCCGTTCTCTGTTTGAGGGAGGCTGAGAGAGAGAGAGAGAGAGAGAGAGAGAGAGAGTGGTGGGGTGGGGTGGGAAAGGAGTGCGAATTAAGTTTTAAGATTTTTCGCCAATTAGCGCCGCATAAAATTCAATTTATAACAGCAATTTCCCTTAGTGCCATAAAAGCTATATATATAAATATACATACATATATATACCTACATATGTATGTAAGTATAAATAGTAAGTATATATTCAACATATGAATATCTGTGTAGTATATCCACGATATTCGATAATCAAATCAGGCACGTCTGCTTAGTGGGGGAATCAAAATAAATCACGATTCGTTAACTGATTAGCGTCTCGACTGGACTGGGCTTTCGGCTTGGACTATGGAATCTATGGAAAATTCTTCATAAATCTGTCCTCACCAAAAATGAATCGGAGAAGTGCATGTGACTCCCGATCGACACACATCCTACGCATTCAGAAATGACGACGCTTTCCTTTGCAATATGAACAATTTATAGCCACCCTTCAATCGCAGCTGATATTTGATACTCTTATTGTTTGCAGTTATCAATTTTGCACACGCCCAACTTATTATACGAGCGTCTCCATTTCGTTTTATTTCTAAGCTCTTTTCAATCACATGATGGACACATGGACAGAGGGCCCCTAGGGATTATTCAATCTATCAAGTGGGAAGGATCAAAAGTTTGAACACTACAAGTGATGTTCGGTGGTTAAGGTATTAAATTGGTAGATTAGGTATATGCAATATTAAACCATTTTTGAAGGGTTTTCCAAGTTCAAAAGGTGGAGATCATCAACGGAATTCATAATATCCTTAACATCAACAATATCCATTTATTAACGAGCAAACAACAAAAGATCTCAATATTTGTCCAAGGTACTTGCACAGCATTATAAGATGCATTAAAGATCAAAGGAATTTCTCATTCATAAAATAGAGTCGTAGATGCTTAAAATTTCATAGAGATTACTATTATTACCATTATTCTGATCCAATTCTGATCAATATTCATAGAAGATCACTTCATAAAATTCTTTCATACATTTGTAAACATTGGAACCACTTGGTTAGCCACAAATGTCACAAGATCTATTACCTCCTAATAGTTTTAGTTCACATATTGCTCTTGTGGATCAATTAAGCACATGTGGTTAATGTCAATGGTTAATGTATAGATCTTGCACAATCTCCAATGTGTTGAATCGAAAGTAATAATTCTGTTTCGCTGCGAATTATTATTATCGCCGCCAGCCAGTCAATAGCCAAACGGTTATTCCACTGCGGAGCGAGGGTATTATCAAATGAATCTATCATAATAAAAATAATTAATTTCAAGGAATCGTGAGCAAGAGGTTGAATCGGACAAGCTATTGGCGTTAACTCGTTGGCTCTCGAGTGGCGTCGCGTCTCCCAATTTTGGCCAAATCAATTCTCAGCGGAAATGAAAGGAGGGGGGGAGTATGATGGTCGAATGTTTGGACGGCTGCAAATTAATCATACGCACAGCAGACAATCGAAGATTGCGATTCTCCGAAGAAAGTGGGCCGAAACGGGCCATAAAGAATGTGTAAATATTGGTATTAGATGCCACTCCCACAGTGGCAGGCTATATATAGCCTGGGGGGATCTTGGCCATTGACAAGCATAACTCTCGCGGCGAGCCGCATAGGAAATCCCCTACGAAACGAGAACCCCTGGCATTCGGCCAGAACGAACCGCAATGAGCTGTCGGGGCGTTTAACACGTTTTTAATTGACTTATGGGCCGCAAAAGTGGATTCTGAAATGCGAGACACTTCATTCCGATTCCGATTTGCGGCGGCTCTTTCGCATTATGCAAATTCGTGTCAAGGCGGAGAGCGCCAGAATGCGCTCACGGCACGGCACGGGCAGGTGCGATCATTGACTCTAGTACGAGTAGCTCTCCCACCTTCCCTCCCAGTAGAATGTTCTCAATCAACATGCCCCAGCAGAGTCGGTCAACAGTGTGGCGGAGAGAGACAGAGATAGAGAGAGAGAGAGAGAGAGAGCTGTTTACTTTCAAAATATTTATGAAATACTCGTATGTAGTGCGATTCTGTAAACAGACACACGCACGCCTAATGTCAGGGCCGTTCATAAGGCATGGATTCTAAGCCCAATTAAGGCAGCATCAGAATCTGAATCACAGTCATATCGTAGCTCCAGCTATGGATCTGGCTCCGGCTCTGGTTGTGGTTGTGGATGAACAGCAGGCGGAAATAATATTTAATTGTCCACCCACTGTCGCGGCATTTAAATAAAAAATAATTCAATTTTGTCATTTCAGGCAATCAACTCAAAAGGTTTATCTCGCTCGACTGCCTCCGATCCGATCCGATCCGAGCCGCTCTATCGTTCTCTTTCTCAGTGTTTATTCTCACTCTTTGGATCATGATTGCATTATCTATGTCGGTCATTATCTGACGCTGGGCAGACGACCAGACATTTGCATATCAAAGCGGTGAAACGGATACGCCCGGCCTATCGGTAGCAGGGACACGTATGTATGTCTGAGGAGGCGTTACCAACGAAAATCATTTTTCTGCTTATTTGCAGCCGAATTTGTCTGGTGTTGGATTATGCGGCTATATTTAATACAATGACTGTATGCTGAAAGCGCAGGGGAGCAACGAGGCAGAGGGCGTCTTTCTCGAAATCTGATGCAAAAAGCGCGCGCCAAATACTGAAATATTACATGTTTATTTACATTGTATGCAAACAGTGATGCTGAAATATTTAAATTTTCTTTTTCTTTATGCTACAGTATATTCGAATTTTCAAAAAATCGGTAGGAGATTAACTGGCATATTTATGACTCTACAGAGGTTGCTTCTCCCCTTTTTTTCTTGGGTTTTCGGCATGTGGAAAAACATTTATCTTTTTCTATTCGATTATACTAAAAAAAAACATTTTAATTTTCTAAAAATTCTTCTAGAAGAAGCATAAAGAAATAAATTATATCACATTTTAAAGATATAAAAGATTTTGTTGAAAAAGGACTTTCGACAGCATTTGCCTATATATTGTTCGCATATCTATTACTTGCAAATAGTGCCTAACCCTCAGGGACATCGTCAGCAAGTCATTAAATCAGCTAAAAACCACAGTCATTTCAATATACAATGACCTACTAATCTTTACATAGGTCTTCTGAAGAACCATTTAAATGAAGGTGCTTTGTTTTCTTTTTCCTCCAACTGATTAGCGGCTCACCCTGGCGTATGAGTAATATTCTTTAAGCACAAACAGGAAGTGCTCTTTTAATAATCTATCTTTTCAGGTGGGAGGGATTACTCACCTATTTAGTTGTCCGGGGGATTCGCTGACGGCTTTTATGGATCGCCTGATCTGCCTGTGGAATGTGCCCAGGATGGACTCCTTGCGGGAGAGCTGGGTGCCACTGCTACTGGACTCGCCCCCGGTGCTGTTGATGTTCGAGGCATAGGTGGCACTGCGCTTGTAGTTACTCTCGAGAACGGGTCCGCCGGATGCCGTCTCCGAGACGCCTCCCGGTGTGGTGGCGACCATCAGTTGGTCCACGCTGAGCTGCGTGGTCTCCGGTTGGACAGAGTTCTCGTTGTTGTTGCTGTTGCCCATCTTCACAATAATGGGCGCCTTGCCCTGGTCGCCCTCGGGCAGCAGCTTCGTCCAGGCATTCTCGCCCACCAGATCCGACTTGTCGACTATCATATTTGGCATTGACTAATTACGGCTACGGTAAGTATGTGATAGTCGGTAGGTAGCACACTCTCTGCTGTCTGTGTGTGTGTTCACTTTGGTCTCGCTTGGTCCAGGTCAGCGGGGAGTATTCGTTATAAGGGAAAGTTGTTGGGCGTGCTCTTCTGCGGCGGTCTGGGTATACTGGAGGAGCCGTTCATGGAGAATGATTTGCGTGGTGTTGGGTCCACTGGTATTTCTGCAAAGATCAGCATACGAAAGCCGATTAGAAATGCATTTCATTATCATCCACCTCCGCCAGCTGACGATCTGATCGTATCACACCACCCACTCTATTTTCTATCGTTCTTCCCCTTTGTGGTAAAGTCTGTGGAAATCTGTTTAACACACTTAACAAAGTCTTAAAGTTCGTTTTGTTTGGCAGACAATTTTAAACAATGTTGCTAATTCTTTTGAGTCTGCGGTTTTGATTTTATTGTCATTATCCGCGTCTGGCTTTAAGTGCTTGTCTCGGCTGGGACCATGCCGCATAGTGGTCTTTAAAGGTAGAAACACTATGCATATAACTTAATAACTTAAAACCTTCCACCAAACTTCAAATAACTTTAACATTGAAAGGAATTCGTTATTTGCAAGTAACAAATCAAACACAAATATATGGATATAAGAACTAAAATATTATTGATTGCATTTAAAGGATTTATAGAAATTAAATAAAAAATTAAAATATTTTTTTCTTTATTTTGAATTGCCATATTGCACTTCTCTTTTTTGTAGTTATCTCTGAGTTACGAGTATACGGGTAATTTTTTCTTAAACTTTTCAGGAACTACAAGACATTTAAAAATTTTAAATTTAATTTGTGGCATTCATGGAAATCCTTTTTTTATCTCTCACTTTTTAGCAGACTTTTTCAGTTATTTGTTATTTCTCACAAGTATTTAACTTTCTCTTGGATTCAAGCATTTTCAAGCACTGACTCATTCAAACTAAACATACAAATGGATGCTCTAGCCCCCAATATATTCTTCTCATTTGGATTTTGGGCCAAAAATAATGTGATATCCTGTGGCGGTGGCGCAGTTGGATCAACATTTTTGGCTACCGATTTGCCTTCAATATTTTTGTTTGGAAAATAAATATTTACGGAATATTCTGTCCCGTAATAAACTGTTTGCCCTATTTGTTTATAATAATTCACCAAAAACAATGGGAGACAGAGACAGAGAGAGACAGGGAGAGATTACTAGAGCGAGAGCAAGTTTATGCTCATGAATCGTATGAGCGATAATTTCATGTGAGTTTTTATTTGTTGTTGTTGGAATATTTCCATAATTTCATATTTCAGCGCGCTCGTTGTGTTTTTTTGTATGCAAATTAAATGCCGTCAACATTTTATTTTGAGAATCTCGTCTAGGTATGACCAGAAACGGGGAAGGGGCGGAATCAAACAACACTAAACTAAACGGTTTTCACTTGTGGAAGGTGAAATTCGCAAACAAAAAAACAGCTTCCACAATTGGAGTTTCTGATTGATTTGATTTGATTTGTGTAGAGCAACTGCAACTTATTCCCGTACAATTTGTAGATTTTCTGATTCACTGACGGCTGGCTGCTGCTCTGGCCGCTCTCTCGTATTCCGCGAACACCGTTATCTGGGCAAAAAGCAACGCGCGGTCGCGACTTTTGTCGCCGAATTTTGTCCGTTACGTTTCGAACTGGACTTGCTAGGGACGACACGAGATGAAGACTGCCGTGGAGCTCTGCGTTTGGAGGCCCCAGTGCTGGGGCTCTGCTCTGCTCTGCTGCGGGTGTCTGCTCTCTGCCGTCGGACACGTATCAGAGTACGCACGCGCACGGTTAACGTGGAAACGGAGCGGGATGAGAGAAGGTGATTGTGGGTGAAGGTGACGGTAGACTGTACACTGTGGGCTGTGGGCCGTGGGACTGAGGACCGGACCAAGTATTACCGTATTGCCTTGCCGTCGCCTGGCGCGCTTTAGTATTTATTTGAATTCTTTTATTTTCCGCCACCGCCGCCGCGTATGAGCAGCATTTGCAAATTGACTTGGCGCTCGAGTGCGCGTTGCCAGTTTTATTATCCAAAAGTGAGCAGCAGCAGCAGGCGGCAGCAGCGCCAGGCCAGCGCCAGTAGCAACAGCAAGCAAAAAGCTGCTTGAGCGTCATCCAAGGTGTGTGTCACACAAGGTGAAACATGCTCACACCTAACACGCTTCCGATAGCGGCGTAAAATACTTGGAATACTACTTGAATTCAGCCATACAGATGCCCACCAAAATTGGCCATCCACTTGACTTGCAGTAATGCCTCACCTTGCATCAATACACCTTGGCATCATCTAGCATACACTTTTATCGAGCTAAGCAAACGAGGTGTGGAGCGGCGAGGCAAGACGAGGGGTGTGTGTGTGTGTGTGTCGCGTCGGCGTTCAGTTCGGCTCCCATTCTGCCAGCTTATTGTTTTTGTCAGTCTTTACAGCATTTTGCCAAATCTGTCAAAAGCAGAGACGCAACAGAGGGGCTGGAACCGTGCCAAAAAAAAAAAAAACAACAACTCCATTTCGTTCCTGCCCGAAGAAGAAGAAAACAGAAGGCCACAAGAGTACAATCTTTCATCCCAGCTTCCAGTTGCATTTCCTCAAAGTTTGTAGAAAGAGTGCGGATTTATTTATAGCTCAAACAAGAACCTTCAGCTATGAACATTTTTTCGATAGTGTTCCTGGAACTGGTTAAAAATAGGCTCCAAAAATGTAGCTTGCCATACTCGTAATTCTATTTTGGATCGCTTCCTATTTTATTGCTCATATCTTTCAGCTTCGTTTCGTGATTGTAACACCTGTCACGCGCTCATCTCTAGTCAAAAGGTCGCCGGCGTCTCTGCTGCTGTTGCTGCTGCTGCTGACTAACAGATGTGGACGCCATGTGACTCCAACCGGCAAAACCTATGACCACAGCAGAAGGAAAGAGAAAGTGTACCGGTTGGGTATCCTTGCTGTCAAAAGTAGTACGTCTCATCTCACACATCTGTAGGAAGAACATTTTTCATCTTCATTCGGGTACGAGTAGTGCGCAAAAGATTCCTATCGATGGAGAGAATATCCATCATAAATAGACAACTTAGTAAATCAGCACACACCCCCCACAAAAAAATATGTTACCCCTGATATATGGCTGCATTGTGAGCAGATAAAGCACTGTCAGCTGATAGTGTCACCTACAATTTACATCATAAATCTCTCCATATGTATTTGTCAGTGTTGTGGTCTTCCTCTCCAGCTCTGGACTGCTTTCCACTCCGTGTGCAGCTCTGTTAAGCTACTGAAAAGCTCACCTCCCACACATGGAAAATCTCTCGGAAGCCCTGCCCTGCCCTGACCGTGTTCACACTGTTACGAGAGTACTACTGACGTTTCCACCTTGGGTAATTGCCTTCCCTTCCCTTCTGCTTCCCCGTTGCCGTCGTCGTTATGTCGTCGAGCGCAGTGCAAACACAATCAGTGCAAAGTGCAAGGTGTCACATGTTTCAATGGAAATACATTCTAAGTATGTAGTAGAAATGTAAATGGAAATATCTGACAAATGCTGCTGCTGTGGGCTGCTGTTGGCTGCTCTGGCTGTGCGCTGTGATTCACTTTGTATTCACGACTCAATAATAGGTAATAACCCATTGAAACCGCTATGCAAAGGGGTCCATGTAATGCGACTATTACCTTAAATGAATGGCTAATTGAATAGGCTTCCCTCCAACGTATCGGCGGACGGTGGAGGTGGAGAGTCGGTGTCGAATCACGTTTTCAATTTGCTGAAGAATGGGATAATACACTCTGTTCGGCGCACTCAAATTTCTCGACTACTTATTCGTATATAGTATTTGATTTATGGCCACTTTTGGATAATCAGGTTTACACGAAGGCACGTGGTGGCACTGAGAATCATTAGCTATTCCAATGTAAACAGATTTTGAAGCCATAATTTGGCTATAATGTTCATTGAAACTGGTGACTCTTTCTGGGAATTGTTATTACATATTCTTCTTTGTCTGAGAATCTATCTCTATTATCCGAGAATTCTAATAGTTTTTCGCTGCATAGGAGGGTTTCATTTACTTGATAAAGATACTCGTACTGTATTTTTATTTCATATATTCCTCTTGATTTATGTTCGTTAAATGCTCAAGTAGGGTATCGTTTTACATCACAAATCAAGTGAAACTATTTCTACAGTTTGTAAGTTTTCGATTTCCAAGATCTATATCCATGCTCCTCTACCCCCAACTGACGTCAATTGCATGATATTCCCGTGCAAATATTTACCCCGAATATTGTTGGCACGCGTGGCGTGCCTTTGGGAATACGAGTATGTATAAAATCTTTTCCGATTGCGGTGTGCGCTTAATTGTCTTAGATTTATATAATTGCCAAGAAAGAAAGAGAACACAACACAGCACACGCTTCATCCATTCCATCCATCCTCCCGCTCTCCGGATTGATATCTTCAAGTATGTGCGTGTGTGTAGAGGCGAGAGGCCAATTAGGTATTCCTCAAGCTTAAGCTTTGGTCCCCGTCCGTCCCCCCAAATAACCTCTTCCATCAGTGACTTTTCGGCATGTGTGCGCGCTCAAGTTGGGGCAACTGTACTTGGTTACAGTACAGTGTTGGATAACTGTTAGTGTAAGCATTTTCATTGAAAATGTGTGCAAGGTCGCCTCCACTTTTCGAATCGGAATCTGTAAGCAGCTCTTGACAAAAGCTATCAGCCGGATTGAATCATTTGCATGAGCAGGGATTGGGAAACTCACACGTGTCTGTTACACAAGCAGCCATTTGCAGGCACGTGCTGTCGCTTAACGGTACACAAAGCTCTCTTCATGTAAATATAATCCTCTCTGGCTTTACCCCACTCATGGCTCAGATGGGAGTGCGTGTTTCCACCGAAGAGATTTATGGAATTTCGTATTGTTTTAGCATTTCCTTTTTTTAATAAGAAACACAAAGAGCGTTGCATACTTTCGGCGACCTACTTGCGGTAGGTGGAAAGGTTGCAACTATTTTTAGCCCCCAGGTCGATGGATTGACGGATGAATGCAGGCCTTGGCTGGGTAAGGAGGTGAAAGCGAAAATAAATGGGCGACGCAACCCAACCCGCAACCCAATAAATAGTAGTGGCACGTAGAGCGGACCATGCAGCAGGTGCATACGGGGACAGATTTAATGGAAAGTGTGAAAGCCACAAGGATGGAGGCACTACGCCAAGGCACGTCAATGTCATCGTCTTAGCCGCCTTCGCGTGCTCCGCATCGCAATGCAGCCAGTGGGGTGGCACAGGCTCTAAGTCTAGAGGACTCCTTGCAGTTGGCTCCCTGCTGACGTTCTTCTACGACCTTCCACAACTGAGGCGGGCCATTGAACTCCGTCTCCGAGACATCATTGCATACCACAAAGTGGGCCAAACAAAAACCACCGTCATTTGCATGCAATCCTGTCCAGCGCTGACCAAGGTCTCCTCGCCCAGGAGACCACTATAACCGAGAATGAATCCTTCTGCAATTAGTACGTGACGTTGATGCAAGTCAGCGTACAAATCAAGGCTAACCTCGGATGGATGTAAATGACATCCTCCACCCAAGTGATTTCTTGGCCAAACAGACGTCAGCACTGAGCACTGAACAAAGCTAATTTGGGTCCATAAAAGTTAATGACTTGTACACAAACAATTAGAGACGCATCCTGCAGACAGGATTGAAGGGATGGCTATGCTCTTAATTAAGATGGATCCATTGGATTCCGTTTTCCTAAGGTTAATTAACATTTCAAGTACTTACACTGCAGAGATTCAGCTTAACAAAGACAAGTCTAGATGAACTTCCAAGACGTTAATGAGCAGCAGAACCACTTGAATCTTAAACGTACGAGTAGGTTCCGAATAAGTTCCTAGTGAAGGCAATTAGATCTTGGAATCATTCACAATTTTCAACCATACTGTAAAACTTTCCACGCTTATTTTTTCCTTCAGTGTTTCAGAATACTTAATCTACAAGTACCCTCAGTTCCTTGTCTAGTTCCCATTGGGATTGCCCCATTTGATACTCAAATCTTAAGCCTTTCCTGTTGATGCGTTTCAATTGCTGATATTGTTGCAACAGACAAGAGATAATGGAGGTTTAATCAATTCTTTTCAAGTCCTAATTAGTTTGGAATGGGCCACATCGAGTCCCCTTAATCCAGAGGCTATCTGAAGTGTGAAATTCCGCCTTGTGGCAATCACTAATCAGAATGGGAATACATAGAACTCCCAAGTACAATGTATTAGGGACACATTCCCTTTAAATGAATGAATACATTTCTGCAGAAGAATAAATATTCCAAAGAAATCTCAACAATTGTTTAAATAATGCTAATATGGACAATGTTTGTGGTTTCGGGGATGGGGATGGGTAAACGCTAGATAGTACCTGAAGAGATGGGGGAAAATGTCTTCCTTGTCGGAGGCTGGTCAACAAAGCGTTCCATAAATTCAGACTCGTGCCTGTCCACGGGGTCTTTTGCTATCAGACCCGTATCAACATACATATATCTGTATCTGTATCTGATTCTGCTGACTTCAGCGGTCGCATGACCATTGTTGACTCTACTCAAAGCGACTCTTGCTGGTTTTTTTGCACAAATATTTGAGGCTAATGCAGGCAAAAATATACGACAGGTGACTGTTGGATGTCTTTGCTTTTGTCTTTGCTGACTCCTAGCATGTTTAGGCACTGATTGGAGGGCAAACTAAATATGTGTTTGATTAGGTCTAGACTCTAGACTCTGATTGCTTAACTATTTCGGATGGGGGGTTCTTCCAGAAAAGTTCTTCTACTCTTAAGAAGGAGATATATTTCCGTAGAATGTTGGCAATCAATTGAACTTCTACGTATCTATCTATTTGCCAAATTATATTTAATTAATTTCCCATTTCATCCTCTCTGAAATTCCGACCCGGCAGCAGTTTCGTCCTGCTATTTCGGGACTCATTAATGCGTTCATTACTGTTACTGTCGTATCCTGTTGTTTTACGGCTGCCCCCACATTGACCCCGGAGGGTGAACAATGCCAATCAAGGCAATCTACATCCATCACATGTCAGCGAAAATTCAATTGTTCGACGACTTCTGGAGAATTTGGCAGATGTGGAGGTTATCTAAGGTTCAATCCCTAGGGTCAGCAAATAGTTTAGAACTGTTTTCGGTTCAGTTTCAGTTCAAAGTTGAGCGCTCCCACATGGCCAATAAATTTATGTTGAGTGCCCGAACATTGATGTAACCGACCTGCCCCAAGCAATCAGCGATGCAGAGATACACAGAGGGGGATACACAAAAGGATAGGCAGAAAGATACACACAATCGAAAGTGCGTTAAACTTGTCCTCCAGTGTCTATGACCGGGCCTGGGCTGGCTGGCTGCTGCCTGCTTGATGGATGGGCTTTCCTCTGGCTGGGAAGGGGCGAGGGTGAGTGCTTCATGGAAACACAAATCCTGTTTTCGAGCTGCTTATATGCAAATCGGTGTAGATGATGGATAATGGAGATCAAGCAACGGCATTATTGTATCAACAGTTGGTTTAGCATTTAAGTGTTGTTGTCCCTTGGCTATGGGTCGGCAGCAGGGCTATGACTATGTCCTTTGGCTATGACTCCTCAGACGAGCGTGTGCTCCTCCTCTGGCTGTAGCTCCTGGAGAGCTCTAGAAGGAAAGCAACTTTTAATTGCCGATGGCCGATGGCTGGGGCGATGGCAACAAAAGGGGTCCCTTGGCCATTGTCGCAGCTCTTCCTGTTAACGCTTGAAGCTTCCAGCAAAGCGTTTTAAGGACTGAACAATGGCCCCTGAACATGTGTCCCGACCTGGTCAAGTGGCACCCAGCAGACACTGAAGCCTGGTGGAGGGGTTAGGAAATTTTCCACTACAGGCATTCCATTCGAAGGAGCATACACACTCGAAGGAAACCAATAAAGCTTGTTCAACTTTCAATTGACGGTCAATGGGATTGTCAAGGCCAAGGAGGACGGACATGGACATGGACAGGGACAGGGACAGAGGACACTGCTGAAGCCAAGGCCAGTCCGGAGGGAGTCGAGTGGGTGGAACGTGGAGGTGTGGTTTGGCTTGGGTGGAGAATAGAGCAAACAAATGGACGCAAACGAAGTGCCGGGCTGCCCAGGAAGTGCCTCAGAACTGGGACCCGATCCCCAGACGAGGCAATTACCATAATTGCAGTCATATAAGTAGAAGCAAACACAGATGCATGAACAAATGGCTCGCCGCATGCAAATAGCTTTGCTCTGGTTCAAGGACAAATTTCTAATGCTGTCCCGGATGGAGTGGATGCAGTAGAGCAGTAGAGCGAAGTGCAGTCTCCCGCCAGGAGTTGAATTTCAAATACTTTTGCCATTAGTTGTCATTAATTTTGCAGCATCTGCCCGTGGCCATCGACTAATGAGCGATGAGCAATACCCTTTCTTGCCAGCAGTGCCATCGCCTCATCTCAGGTGTCCGATTTTGACCCAATTCATGTGTGAACTTGGCATAATTCTCATTATTTTCATGCCTCTTCCGCTGCTGCCGCCGGCTGTTGCGCATTTGGCCGACGGCCAACTCTTCAGCAGACCACAAAGTGTGGCTAAAAGAAGAGGGCTTTCTGTTTTCTACTCGTGAACCCAACATGGCAACAAAACAAAGCGAATCGGCATAAAAATATCCAAATTCAAATTATTCTTAACTCTTTATCGTTGCGGGAATATTAATAGGAATTCAGATGATTTCGATTGATAAAATGTGCCATAAAATTCCCTAAACTGTTGTGGATAAATGGGATATACCAGTGGCCAAGCATACACATTTCACTCTATTAGATAAACGATTTATTTTTAGTCTGCTCTGCGACGGCTCTGGCGCCAAGCCTCTGCAGAGCCACACACACAAAATCAATTGGCACACACGTCGTATGAGTAATGCCCGCGAATGCAAGATAACGAACATTAACTGAAATTAACTTCAATGGAATAGTAGATATAGAAGTATATATGGGCTAACCAATGGGCTGATTAAATGTACATTAAATGCTCTTTGTACTCTAGTATTTGTATCTACGTGGAAACTGAATTTTGAAAGGATGTTAGATCTCCTGTTCTTAAGTCTACAGAATGTTGAGGAAAAGTATTCGGAAATAGGATCTCCTTTTCTTACAAATACAAAGAACAGACTATTAAAATTCACAATAGAAAGTACTCCACAGGAGCATCCAATTGAGCCAAGAGAAACCCGAAATTCTAAGCTACATATATTTTTTATATTTCATTTTAGCAGCTACGAAATTCATTCAAGGTTACCACAGATTCAATGATTCCTCTTCTGCCCTATATCATTATACTATAGATCATTGAACCAGAAATTCTGTACGCACCCTAGAATGCCTCATCATCTAATTTATGACAATTTGCAATCAAATCGAAACGAAAGAATCTTCCACAATTTATGGATCGTTTATGGAGAAGTTTACTCATAATTTTTACCTGGGGAAACACCGTAGCCGTGTACCCCAAAAATAGTCAGCTGACCAGACCAGACCAGGAGCTGGGTCCCATAATCTTTTGGCTGTAAGTTTAGGGGCTGGACATTTGACTCGAGTGAGCCCATAAAAATCACGACGTTGATTTGAGTTTGAGAACTTTATCGGACAGCAAGTCCGATTCCGATTGCATTCTGCTCTCCTGGATTCCAGTGTCTGGCTAATTAACTCTTTCGAGAGCTATCTAATCTCTGGCCCGAAACGGGGTTTTATTATCACATACTATATAGTGCTAGTACTTATACTTATACTTAGTTATGTCGCGTGGTCATGGGACCAGATATTTCTGCCTCGAGTCGTGCCAATCTCTTAATGACCGAGCCAAATTTGGATGTTTTGTCACTTCAAGTTAATGCCTTAATTCCGACATCGTTTTTATGGCCAAGAGATCCGTTCGTCCGTCGGTCTGTCTCATCAGAGTTGGCCTTAAGGCAAATGTCAATGCCGGAATAGAATTTGCTGATTCAAAATGCTTGCCAGGCTACGCAGGCTTGAGCCGGCCTCCGCGCAGGATCTTCCCAGCCTGGAAAAAGCCACGTCCACAGAGGTTAGCACTTGTCAAGGTTTACCCCTCGAACCTCATTGATTTCCCCCCCAGAAATGTCATGCTAAATTCTTGCTGAATGGACTGCAGCAGCTGTTCTACTCCCTGGTCGTGTTCATGCTCTGTCCAGTGTTTATCTTCTGCGGCTTCAAGTATGTTATTCTGGGCACCAGCGACCTGAATGCAGACATTGGTTCGGGTGTGGCCACTGTGATTGTGATGCATATCCTGATTGCCATGTACATCTTCCGCCTGATCTTCCAGCAGGAGTTCTCGCGCATGGAGAAGATCGAAACGTTGTCCGAGTGGGAGATCATTCTGCCCCAGCAGGCCCACAGGCAGCAACCCGTTCTAGTGATTCTCCTGCTGATGTTCTACTGCTCCTTGATCATCGGCTTCCCCGTTGTCACCTTCTTCGCTCTGAAGTTTCTGGTGCTGAAGAATGTCTTTCTCATCGCCAATATGGATGCCGATATCATATCTGCTATTGGGGCCGTCATCGCCGTTCATCTGGCCGTCGGGCTGTTCATCTACAGGGTGCACTCCACCACCAACACTTCGGTGAAGAGTGCCAATGCCAAGCCCTCCCCTTCCCATTCCGCTAATGATCTTGCAGTTTATGACTGACTGGCACAATGTATCAGAGCTCTCCAATTAAAGTACATTCTACAATGTTTCCTCATCTGGTCATAATTTTCACCCGAAAATCTTTCCGTGCAAAGTATTTATTAATAGTTTTAGCATTTCCTGCATTCATAGAGATCCCCTCCGTATGTGTTTCCCCCTCGGAAACCATGAAAATGTTTTCGCAAAATGCCATAAACACTTCCCACACTGTGCACAAATGATTTGTGATTTGTGGAAAGTGTTCTCCGTTGCAAAGACATTTCAAAAGTGTTCTTTGGTGCAGAGTCATTTCTTTTCAGTTGTCACATGTCGTCGAGTCCATCCCCTGATATTTGGACTACTCCTTGACGGGCACATGACACCACAACAGTCTGTTCAGGGACTTTAATGTGGAACAAAGAGTGTCGGCGTCGTCGTCGTCGTCTAAGACTTTCCGCATGCAAAGTTTATCAAAGTGACGAGCCCCTGACATGACAAGTGCAGGAATTAAATTATTTCGCCTCTCAATTATTTATTGCCTATAGCTGGTGACGCCTGTCGGGAGCCCATGCCTTTTTCCAGCTGTTTAACGCCCGCAATGGCTATGCCTTTGCCTGCCACGCAACAGGTGGCAGTCATGGGTTTGCAGCTGGGCAAAGTCTGTTGTGTTACCATGAGAAATGCTTCCTTCCCCTTCGCCATTGACCTGGAAATCAATTGGCGAAAATGACAAGGGAGCAACCCCGCGCCACATATGAAAACATTTGACCCAGAACTTTCGATTTGGATTGGATTTCAAAGAAATAAATTGAAAGTATTTAGAAGAATTTAAATTGTTGATTCCCAATTGGTTCCATATTATATCGCTCACCATTCCTAGTGATTTCGGGTAATGCAGCAGATCAGATCAGGCTGTTCCACACCTCATTTGCCCAATGGAATTTGCTTTAGTTTGAGTGTCCGTGAAGGTTTTTGCTTATGTTTTGTCTTTGTGCACAGCGACGCCTCTTTGATGGGCAATTACACACGTTAGTGGCAATTATTATTTGATTAACATTTTATTACAACATTTATGCGATGCACACGCGGCGACACAAATGAAACGCCACGCAGTTTGGTAGCTTGAAAGAGAATTTCACGTTGAATTCTAGTCGCAATGATGAAGACTGAAATACGTTTATATTGCTGCAGATTTGTTTTAATACTTGTAATGCTGCTTGCACGAAAGCAGCGAACTGACTGAGTAAACAAAATGCAAGTAAGCAGCGGGCCAAGAGCAACAGGTCGCGTCATCTGGTCGTCGTCGTCCAGCATCTCTCCAGGCGCATGTGCAAGTCACAGAGAAACGAAGCAAACGGATGAAAAGCGCTGCGATACTCCGTTATTCTAAACCTATATGATCTGCGGTATCGTTTTAACTCTCAATTAAATCAGTTCCGGCGCATTTCCTTAATCCGCACTCTAAAAGTTCAAATTCAAACTTAACAGACTCTGGCAGAGCTGCCATATCGTTTACAAAAGGTTTCAACTGCTTTGTTTGCACAATTCGGTGAAATGCAAGCAGTGCTTTGGCGGAAAATTTGAAAATGAAACTTCCCGCAGAAATTTCCTTAAAATTTCCCACAAATTTCCCCAGATAATTTCCCAGACAAAGTTATCAATTTATCTTTGACGTAGTTTTTTACTCGGTCTGGCAGCCTTCAAACATGAGCGCTACTTAATTACTCGGTCTGGCAGTGGCACGTGACATCCCTGCGGCGCGAAATTTAAAGAGTGTTTTTGAACATTTGCACTCGCGCCAATAGTCTGATATACTTAAATTAAAACGAGTAAATTGGAAAATATAATATATTTAAATTAAAACGAGTAATTTGGAAATATGAATTTAGTGATATTTAAAAGGAATTAGGTGATACCCATATGTAAAATTGGAAAACATAATTACATACATATGTAATTAAGAAAAGCAGAATACATAGCTGTGACATTGAACTCAATATCAACTCAATATAATATATTAAACAAAAACAAAAGAATATTAATATCTCTTCAGAGAAAAAAAAAAACAAAGCTACAAATGTCATTAATCTTCAACACCGAATGGGGCTTCTTAGAGGGCATTGTGCGGGGGTTTCAAGAACGGGATGCTGAAGCACTCCGACTACCTCGCCCTGACGCAGTGCGAATCCCTCGAAGACGTGATGATGAGCATCCAGGGCACCGACTACGGCAACATCTTTGCGAACGATCGCAAGTTCAGTGTGGATCTGATCGAGAAGCGGCTGGCGGAGAAGCTTCTCCATGAGTTCAACTACATCCGGGCCCACTCCACGGAGCCATTGAGCTCGTTCCTCGAGTACATCCGCTATCCGTACATGATCAACAACGTGGCCTTGCTGATCGCGGGTCTGAACAACAACAGGCCCATGAAGAGGCTGCTCGAGATGTGCAATCCGCTTGGCTACTTTGATCAACTGGCTGCCATTGAGGTGGCCGTCAGCTCGGTGGAGCTCTTCAACGCTGTGCTCATCGACACGCCGCTGGCCAAGTTCATTCCGTCCGAGTTCCATGAGGATACCTTCATGGAAATCGACGTGGAGATTGTCCGGGGCGTGCTCTACCGCGCCTATCTGGAGAGTTACTACGCCTTCTGCCAGGACCTGGGCGGGACCACGGCTGATGTAATGTGCAAGCTGCTGCGCTTCGAGGCGGATCGTCGGGTCATTACCATCACCGTGAACGCCCTGCCCACCAACCTCACATCCGACGACCGCCTGAAGCTGTACCCCACCTGCGGCCATCTGCCCAATCTCGCCCTGCGTACCCTCTCCGAGACCGGCGACTACGAACGGGTGCGCGATATCAGCAACTTTGCGGGCTATGGCGACATGTTTGAGAACATCGAGCGAGACACCGACGGCCTGATCGGCCTAGAGGACCGCTTCCTGATGCTCGAGGCCAAGAACAACGTTTACTCGTATCTGCAGCAATTTCACTACGGCGTATTCTACTCCTACGTGAAGCTGAAGCAGTTGGAGTGCCGCAACATCATCTGGATCTGTGAGTGCATCTCGCAGCGTCAGACGGATAAGGTCAATGCATATATTCCCATACCTTTGGATTGACTTCTTGAACAATTTTGTTTATTTTTCATTCAGCTTTGCGTTTTGGTTTTGTTAATCTATATAGTTATGAGGATTATTTATAATTAAATCCAGTTGAAATTATGAAAGAAAGTGTCAAGGTGGGATTTCCCAGCATATGGAAGTTGCTTTACACTTGAATTCCCCAAAATCTTAATTGGGTTTGCTTTAGCAAGAACTAATGGATTGTGTTAGGATATTGGCTATGAGTACAAAAATACATATGTAGCTACCCCTTATAATCGCCAGTATACACACATCTGTACATACATACATATGTACATATGTATGCACGTTGTACGAGTATTCAAAATAATTTAGTCAAAAGTCGATTTCATGGCTAAGCTTCCCGAACCGAACCCCAAGCGGGTATAGATTCTGGTTTTCCTGCCACTTCCTCTGCTGCTTTGGGGCCAACTCTCAGTTGGAATTCGCGATTCTAGCCCGACAGTTCGAGTACGAAAATCAGACCAAATAAAAAACAAACCAAGAAGAAGAATAACAGAGCCAGCAAGTGCCCGAATCCGACGAATGAATCATCTTCGGTTTTTATGGTCGTCGTGAGTGTGTTTTTCATTTTGATTTTTTTTTTCATTTTACGTTGATATTTTTCCATCCGCTCTCGAGTCGAATCGCGTCTCGTCTCTCGGGTCCGCCTCCCGAGTGTGCTGCCTCTCACCCCCGTATGCGTGTGACAGTTTTTTATCAACTAAACTATTTATTCGAAGCTCAATATTATATAGTCGCAGGCAGTAATAAGTCTGCACTGACAGACAGCTGTGTGCGGGAGTGTTGTGTTCTACATTATGTACCTACTCGTAGTACACATGCACACAGTACACAGTACATACTCGGACACATGCCAGAATTTTCATTCAGCGATATTACACTCGTACATTATATTCAGACTCGCAGAGCAGATAAATCGTCTCTCTGTGATGCGTAATTCATGCAAATATGAGAAAGGTTTTTCGCATTTTTCCCAGCCACGCAGCCTCTGCCGGCTCGGCTCTGTCCATACAGTGGAGTGAAGTTCAAGTTTCCTGTTCTGGCTGTAGCTGTGGCTCCTCTGCCGCACTCTACTCCACCCCGCAATACTTGTAAATCTAGTTTCGACTTGAGACTTCAGGCAATCAGATACCCCATTCCCATACATACCCATACATAGCATATGCAACCCTAAAACTACAATAATATCCAAGGAAGCTCCTCTCAGCAGAATGCGAACCGAACCAAACCGAACCGTTGATAAATCTGAACAAGAATTTAACAGCCCGAAAAGTTCATAGCCATCGTGGGCACAGTGGAACCCACAAAACGCTGCTCACCTGTGGATGAAGTGCATGAATGCTTCTTGAAACATGATCTTCCAGGAATCTTTGATAGAACCCAGGTTTTTTGAGCTGGGTGTATCGGCATGTACAGCCAGTTATCGACTGAATACTTTCTTTCAATTTAGGGAAAACTGTCTGAAAGCTCTCTTACCTGAATATACGACTTTTCTGTAATTACATCCGTAATTTTGGGTCCTTACATTAAATGGCTGATTTAAGTTGTAAAGATACGAAAGTAGATAAAAGGGAGATCTGAATCAGGTAAAAGAATAAATTGAAATTTTTGCAAAGTGAACACATCCCATTCCTCATATTATGTCATCATTAAAATAATTTCATTGAATATGTAAACAAAATCGATAATGTTTGATACATACATGGAAGCTACTGAATTTGTTTAACATTGTACATATTTATCTACAATTGTGGCGAAATTTCGAATCATCTAACCACATACATATGTACATTCTGTACATTCTTTACATGTATGTATGTACATATGTATGTATGTACATATGTACATATGTATGGTGCATCTGTCAATCTGCATATCTGTTGTTTTTTTTCGAATAACCCCGTTCTTGAAAAAAGAGAAAAATATAATAAATAATACGGAAAAAATAAGAAAAATTGCCGACAGCCACGAAAAAATATAACAACCGACTGTCTCTCGCAATCTCTCACAATCTCAAAAAACAACTAGCCACCATAACCATTTATTTGTGCCTTTCTGAAAATATAACACCGAACCGAAGCGCACATATGCATGTATGTACATATATATACGCGTATATATAGTTTGATTTTGTAGGCCCGTTCGTCGCTTTCGAGTTTTCAAATTTAGTATTGAAATCGCCGTTAACGACGGTGGTTGCTTCAATTTCGTCGTTGCTTGCTCCATGGCAAAACGAGTGCCTTCGTAAGGTAGTCTACTCGGCTGCCTTTGCTTTCGGGTTTACTAGCTCTTTTTGCCAGTGCACGTTTGCTTGTCAAAGTGGAAGGTTGGTTACGGACGATTTTTTCTCGTTTTATTTTTCGCATTAACCCTAACGTGTTCAAAAAAGAAAAAAATGAACTATTGTTATTTTTGCCGCAAGAATGTACCGGGCGTGAAAATCATTCATGCCCCGAAATGTGAAATGAAGAGAAAGCTGTGGGAGGAAAGCCTGGGGTGCAGCCTAAGCAAAAATTCCCAAATATGTGATACACATTTTAATGCGTCTCAGTGGAGGACTGCTCCCAAAGGGGAAGATTTATAAGAAGAGACGCTTAAACAATGATGCCGTTCCGCAAAAGAGAGAAAGAGGATGAAAGTGTTAAAGAAGGCTATGCTAATGCCAGTACGGAAACTGAGTAAGTTTGGCGTGTGAAAATATATATGTACATATATTTCTTTTTGTACATATGGATGGATATGTAAACATAATGAAACTGTCTTGTAGGGACACAGTGATAAATCATTCAACGTCCATGGAAATAAAGACTCTGAGGCAAAAGATTCGTGCTTTGGAGGATGAAGTACAGAGCTTACGTAAGCTCGTAGAGGACGCAAGCCAGTTAGAGAAATCTTTAAGTACCATCTTCACTCAGACCCAAATAAAAATTTTAAAGAGTGGTGGAAAGAGGTCAGAATTTAATTCAGATGACATATCATGGGCTATGTGCCTCCATACCGCAGGTCCTAGGGCATATAACCATCTGTACAAAAAAGGATTTCCATTACCTTGTCGGGCAACATTATACAAGTGGTTGTCAAACGTGGAAATACAGACTGGTTGCCTGGATGTGGTCATCGATCTTATGGACAATATGGACATGGATACGGCAGATAAGCTTTGCGTATTAGCATTCGACGAAATGAAGGTTGCTGGTACATTCGAGTACGACAGCTCGGCGGACGTTGTATACGAGCCAAGCGAATACGTGCAACTTTGCGATGGTTCGAGGATTGAAAAATCGTGGAAGCAACCAGTGTTCTTCGACTATGATACCAGAATGGACGTGCCAACTCTTTATGAATTAATAAAAAAACTACACAGAAGAGGATATTTTGTGGTATCAATTGTCTCCGATATGGGTGCTGGAAACCAAAGATTATGGAGAGCTCGGTATATCTGAAGGTAAAGTATATTCTTATTATGAATGAAATCAAAGATAGTTGTTAATTTTTTAAATTTACAATTAGAAAAAACCTGGTTTGGCCATCCCGAGGATGAAGATCTGAAAATTTTCGTGTTTTCAGATGCACCACATCTAATAAAAGCTGGTTCGTAACCATTATTTGGCTACAGGTTTACATATAAACGGACAAACATTGACCAAGTCGACTGTCGAACAAACTATAACTCACTGTTGTAAAACAGATGTAACAATATTGTTCAAAGTAAATGAGAGCCATTTAAATGTTCGCTCCTTTGCCAAGCAAAAGGTCAAATTAGCAACACAATTATTTTCGAATACAACCGCCAGTGCCATCAGACGCTGCTACTCTTTTAGGCTATCAAGTTGAAAATGCAGTCGAAACCTCGGATTTATTTAAACTCCTCAACGATTGGTTCGACGTTTTCAATTCAAAGCTGTCAACGTCCAACTGCATCGAAACTACTACTCAGCCTTATGGCAAGCAGCTCGAACTGCAAAAAGAGACATTTTAAAACAGATGTCTCACATTATGAGTAATAGGATATGCGGCAAGACCCATAGGCTCCCATTCCAAAAAGGGATACTAATAAACAATGCATCTCTTGATGGACTGCATGCCTATTGCAATGAAAAGTACGGAATGGAGTATATTTTGACAAGTCGGCTGAATCAAGATATTGTTGAAAATTTTTTCGGAGCCATGCGGGCGAAGGGTGGACAACATGACCATCCGTCACCCTTACAATTTAAGTATAGATTAAGAAAATACATTGTAGGTAAGACAAAACTAAAACAATTTGTTAATTAGCAAATAATTGATTTTAATAATAATAATTGTCAAATGTCTAGATTTATGTTTCAGCAAAGTTTGAATTGTGAATGTTGGTAGTTATGTGTTGTCCTGTTTTATGTGTTTATTTGATTATTTGAAATGTTGACGAGGACAACTGCGACAGCTGGCTCAATCTCAACATAACTCCAAATGGCAATAAGGAGAATGAGCCCGATGAAGGGAAGTGGAAAGGGTGGTCGAAAGAGTTCGAAGAGTTCGAAATAGAGATGGACAACAACATAGCTGCAGAGTACATCATGGATGAACTAACGGAGGACGCTATGGAATATCTAGCAGGTTATGTTGTTAGAAAATTAAGGTTGTCTAATGAATCAACGCAATCTGGATTTACATATGTGGATGAGGTATCGCACGGCGGGCTTATAAAACCGTCAGACCAGTTTACTGCTACATTAAAACACTTAGAGTCTATATTTATAAATAATATTCACAATACTATTGAAATAACTAAAGACATAAAAAAAATTATTAATTGCTGCTAAACATGTACAAATTGATAATAATGTAAAACAATTTTATTTTAAAACTAGAATTTATTTTAGACTTAAATATTTAAACAAAAATTAGCTATTAAGAATCAAAAACAACGTTTAGTTGGAAATTCAAAATTATTAAAAATAAAATTATAAACACAAAAATAACATCGTCTCAATTCATTATTGTAGGCTATTTTCCACCCCAACAGGCAACAAGGGGTTAATCAACTCACAGCAGTGCCTTTCAGTCGCACTCATGTACTATGTGCCATTTCACTCGCACTCATTGCAATCATACAAGAGCTAGTTTGGCAGCCGAGTAGACTACCTTATACACAAGCACTTATTTTGACGTAGTTTTTTACTCGGTCTGGCAGCCTTCAAACATGAGCGCTACTTAATTACTCGGTCTGGCAGTGGCACGTGACATCCTGCGGCGCGAAATTTAAAAGTGTTTTTGAACATTTGCACTCGCGCCAATAGTCTGATATACTTAAATTAAAACGAGTAAATTGGAAAATATAATATATTTAAATTAAAACGAGTAATTTGGAAATATGAATTTAGTGATATTTAAAAGGAATTAGGTGATACCCATATGTAAAATTGGAAAACATAATTACATACATATGTAATTAAGAAAAGCAGAATACATAGCTGTGACATTGAACTCAATATCAACTCAATATAATATATTAAACAAAAACAAAAGAATATTAATATCTCTTCAGAGAAAGAAAAAAAAAAACAAAGCTACAAATGTCATTAATCTTCAACACCGAATGGGGCTTCTTAGAGGGCATTGTGCGGGGTTTCAAGAACGGGATGCTGAAGCACTCCGACTACCTCGCCCTGACGCAGTGCGAATCCCTCGAAGACGTGATGATGAGCATCAGGGCACCGACTACGGCAACATCTTTGCGAACGATCGCAAGTTCAGTGTGGATCTGATCGAGAAGCGGCTGGCGGAGAAGCTTCTCCATGAGTTCAACTACATCCGGGCCCACTCCACGGAGCCATTGAGCTCGTTCCTCGAGTACATCCGCTATCCGTACATGATCAACAACGTGGCCTTGCTGATCGCGGGTCTGAACAACAACAGGCCCATGAAGAGGCTGCTCGAGATGTGCAATCCGCTTGGCTACTTTGATCAACTGGCTGCCATTGAGGTGGCCGTCAGCTCGGTGGAGCTCTTCAACGCTGTGCTCATCGACACGCCGCTGGCCAAGTTCATTCCGTCCGAGTTCCATGAGGATACCTTCATGGAAATCGACGTGGAGATTGTCCGGGGCGTGCTCTACCGCGCCTATCTGGAGAGTTACTACGCCTTCTGCCAGGACCTGGGCGGGACCACGGCTGATGTAATGTGCAAGCTGCTGCGCTTCGAGGCGGATCGTCGGGTCATTACCATCACCGTGAACGCCCTGCCCACCAACCTCACATCCGACGACCGCCTGAAGCTGTACCCCACCTGCGGCCATCTGCCCAATCTCGCCCTGCGTACCCTCTCGAGACCGGCGACTACGAACGGGTGCGCGATATCAGCAACTTTGCGGGCTATGGCGACATGTTTGAGAACATCGAGCGAGACACCGACGGCCTGATCGGCCTAGAGGACCGCTTCCTGATGCTCGAGGCCAAGAACAACGTTTACTCGTATCTGCAGCAATTTCACTACGGCGTATTCTACTCCTACGTGAAGCTGAAGCGGTTGGAGTGCCGCAACATCATCTGGATCTGTGAGTGCATCTCGCAGCGTCAGACGGATAAGGTCAATGCATATATTCCCATACCTTTGGATTGACTTCTTGAACAATTTTGTTTATTTTTCATTCAGCTTTGCGTTTTGGTTTTGTTAATCTATATAGTTATGAGGATTATTTATAATTAAATCCAGTTGAAATTATGAAAGAAAGTGTCAAGGTGGGATTTCCCAGCATATGGAAGTTGCTTTACACTTGAATTCCCAAAATCTTAATTGGGTTTGCTTTAGCAAGAACTAATGGATTGTGTTAGGATATTGGCTATGAGTACAAAAATACATATGTAGCTACCCTTATAATCGCCAGTATACACACATCTGTACATACATACATATGTACATATGTATGCACGTTGTACGAGTATTCAAAATAATTTAGTCAAAAGTCGATTTCATGGCTAAGCTTCCCGAACCGAACCCCAAGCGGGTATAGATTCTGGTTTTTCCTGCCACTTCCTCTGCTGCTTTGGGGCCAACTCTCAGTTGGAATTCGCGATTCTAGCCCGACAGTTCGAGTACGAAAATCAGACCAAATAAAAAACAAACCAAGAAGAAGAATAACAGAGCCAGCAAGTGCCCGAATCCGACGAATGAATCATCTTCGGTTTTATGGTCGTCGTGAGTGTGTTTTTCATTTTTTTTTTTTTCATTTTACGTTGATATTTTTCCATCCGCTCTCGAGTCGAATCGCGTCTCGTCTCTCGGGTCCGCCTCCCGAGTGTGCTGCCTCTCACCCCCGTATGCGTGTGACAGTTTTTTATCAACTAAACTATTTATTCGAAGCTCAATATTATATAGTCGCAGGCAGTAATAAGTCTGCACTGACAGACAGCTGTGTGCGGGAGTGTTGTGTTCTACATTATGTACCTACTCGTAGTACACATGCACACAGTACACAGTACATACTCGTACACATGCCAGAATTTTCATTCAGCGATATTACACTCGTACATTATATTCAGACTCGCAGAGCAGATAAATCGTCTCTCTGTGATGCGTAATTCATGCAAATATGAGAAAGGTTTTTCGCATTTTCCCAGCCACGCAGCCTCTGCCGGCTCGGCTCTGTCCATACAGTGGAGTGAAGTTCAAGTTTCCTGTTCTGGCTGTAGCTGTGGCTCCTCTGCCGCACTCTACTCCACCCCGCAATACTTGTAAATCTAGTTTCGACTTGAGACTTCAGGCAATCAGATACCCCATTCCCATACATACCCATACATAGCATATGCAACCCTAAAACTACAATAATATCCAAGGAAGCTCCTCTCAGCAGAATGCGAACCGAACCAAACCGAACCGTTGATAAATCTGAACAAGAATTTAACAGCCCGAAAAGTTCATAGCCATCGTGGGCACAGTGGAACCCACAAAAGCGCTGCTCACCTGTGGATGAAGTGCATGAATGCTTCTTGAAACATGATCTTCCAGGAATCTTTGATAGAACCCAGGTTTTTTGAGCTGGGTGTATCGGCATGTACAGCCAGTTATCGACTGAATACTTTCTTTCAATTTAGGGGAAAACTGTCTGAAAGCTCTCTTACCTGAATATACGACTTTTCTGTAATTACATCCGTAATTTTGGGTCCTTACATTAAATGGCTGATTTAAGTTGTAAAGATACGAAAAGTAGATAAAAGGGAGATCTGAATCAGGTAAAAGAATAAATTGAAATTTTGCAAAGTGAACACATCCCATTCCTCATATTATGTCATCATTAAAATAATTTCATTGAATATGTAAACAAAAATCGATAATGTTTGATACATACATGGAAGCTACTGAATTTGTTTAACATTGTACATATTTATCTACAATTGTGGCGAAATTTCGAATCATCTAACCACATACATATGTACATTCTGTACATTCTTTACATGTATGTATGTACATATGTATGTATGTACATATGTACATATGTATGGTGCATCTGTCAATCTGCATATCTGTTTTTTTTTCGAATAACCCCGTTCTTGAAAAAAGAGAAAAATATAATAAATAATACGGAAAAAAATAAGAAAAATTGCCGACAGCCACGAAAAATATAACAACCGACTGTCTCTCGCAATCTCTCACAATCTCAAAAACAACTAGCCACCATAACCATTTATTTGTGCCTTTCTGAAAATATAACACCGAACCGAAGCGCACATATGCATGTATGTACATATATATACGCGTATATATAGTTTGGATTTTGTAGGCCCGTTCGTCGCTTTCGAGTTTTCAAATTTAGTATTGAAATCGCCGTTAACGACGGTGGTTGCTTCAATTTCGTCGTTGCTTGCTCTTCGTTTTCTGAGCTCCTCTCTCTCTCGCGCTGGTAAGTGCAAGTGTATGTGTGTGCTGCCTGGCAAGCAAGGCAAGTCATTTGCTGAATAATAGTTGAATCTTGAAAATTGTTTTAAAACTATTGAACTATCTGCCTTTAAATATCTTGAAATGGCAAGGAGGGTTTCTGGAGTACACCGAAGAGGCTACAATGTCAGTTGTCAATTGGCTATTATTTAAATTCGATGTGGATGTAATTGGGAAATTTAATTCAGTGGTTCTTTTTCTTGAAAAACTTCTCAGCTCTCATAATAAGCGTAAATTTGTGCTCGCGAGTGTGTGTGCGTGTGTTTTCATGTTCGTGTTCGTGAGAAGAGCGCAGCTTGTTCTCGTTTTGTGCTGCGCTGGTTCAAGGTATATTGATACAAGGTGACGAATTTCCGTACATTGAGCGACATTTTTACCTGTAGGCAGGTATTCCCAGGAGTAGGAAACAAAAAATATGCCCTTGTGGAATCATTCAGAGGAATACTCCCCCTACATTATTTTACCATGCGGCGTATTGTCACCGAACCGTTGTATCTCTGCTCATTACAGTGGACACAATCAATTTAAATTTAATTGGAAATTACATATCCGCTCTGGGTCTAGTGTGAGTTTAGAGTTCCCCGTCTAATAAAGCCTAGCCTATCCAAATATAATCCAATAGCGGTATCGAATTAAATAACAGGACCAACAGGCCATGAGGTCTGACAACCCGTTTCGTGTTCCATGACCCCGTGACCACTGTGCTATTTGCCAATCTCAAGCCGCGCGGTTTATTTGCAAGAAATGCCACAGAAAGCTGGAAAATGACGCAAAATATTTTGGGATTTTTTCGAATATACCCCTCGCCAATATCCCCTGTCCACTAAACAAGACACTGACAGGAATAAAGTCTTCTTCTTGCCATAATTTGGCATGTTCTTTTGTGTTTCTTCGCATAATTTCGTTTTTTTATGCACGTCCCGTTTGAGTTTTTTGCGATTCAGATTACGCACAAGTAAAAAGAGAAGCAGCTGTGAGCGCTTACCCTTAATTTCTTAAGAATTTCTATTATTTATTCATTAACCCGTATCATATTTACGAAAACACTATCTCAAAAAAGAGTTCAGTAATATTATTGAGCGCCTGACTTCTTGATTGTTATTTGGTATGTGTGTGGTGCGAGAGCGTTGTGAATTTGTGTGGGTTGTATGTTCGTATTTGACGTGTTTTTTCGGGCCATTATTCGTTTTGAAATTCTTAATCAAAATCGATAAAAATATATACTTCCTCAGTATTAGATTTGTGGGTTTTTGTTTTCTTGAGTTTTCTAGTGGTATGTGTGCACGATTGGGGAACGAGTGTGTTGGGGTCCGCTCTGCTCTATTGATGAGTTTTGGAATGTGTTAAACAGTTGGAAACACGTCAACACCCATCAACATTTAATGGGTTTGTACGCTCAAACTTAAAACATACAAACGTTTCTATGGAAGTTGCCCAAAGGTGGTGGATTTCCAAAGTAGAATTGAAATATGGACTTCACTTCAAATATACTTACAGACATGCGTATACAATATTTTCCAAATAATATTAGAAGCCACATGTACATAAGTTTTCAATATTTTCAAAGTTAATCGAATTATGTGTTTTATAGATACTACAAAGTGATTAAATATCACTCATAGAACAATGTTAATGCCACGATATATGGGCCTCAACGACAGCACTTCGTCGTCAGGAAAAAATGCATCCAGTTCGTCCTCAAGCAGCGGGAGCCCAGCTACCACGGTGGGCGTTCACACCACGGTGGCCGCCCACACGAAAATGCGTCTGCTGAACAAAGTGGAACACAACATGCGTCAGAGCCAAGGTCAGAGCCAGAACATCAACAGCCTCATCAGCACGGCCGCAACGGGCAATGGAGTTGTTGGCGATGTGGACGGCCTACTCATGCCCATGCGCATCACGGAGCACCATTCGCCCCCACCAGCAGACGTGCCGACGGGCCCAGGCGTTGGTGGGGCCGGGGCCAAGAACGATGTTGGTGTCCACACAAACTCGCGGCCCGAACGCAACCTGTGGAGCCGTCCCGAGATGCTGGAAATGCTGAGCATCATGCAGAACATCAATGCACTTGAGAGGCTGCACGATCGGAATACGAAGAGCGAGCACGTGTTCCGGCAGGTCGAGATGATAATGCGCAGCAAGGGCTACGTGAAAAAGTCGAGCATACAGATCTGGACCAAGTGGAAGTTCCTCAAGTCCACATACAACACAACGACACGTTATGGCACTGGGGTGCCAAAGGTGGTGCCCGAGGAGGTCTACCGTGTCCTCTGCCGCATGCTGGGCGGCGGCGATGGACACAATGTCAATGGCAGCCTCAGTGAATGCGGCAACTCCATGGACAGCTCCAAGACGATGGGCGAAGAGGATGAAATGGGCGTAGAACATCCCATATTTGGTTTTCGTCTTGGTCTCGTCAAACCAGAGCCAATAGATATAGGTAAGCGGCAACCAATTTTTCTATAAAAAAAAGTGGCAACTCTGGCTTTGAATGGTGATCGACGTTTCCGTCAAAGACGCTTAGACGGTTAACTTTTTTTTAGCAATCACGCTTTACTGCAGCAACCGCGCCTCGTGTAGGGTTTTCTTAAGATTTTTAGTTTCGATTAATTTTATGAATTTATCTTCCATTTGCAGGCTACGAAACAGCGCCGAAGGACCTAATATCCGAGCCAGACATGGAAGCTTTCAACCACGAGGCGCACGATCGCGGAGATCCCGACTACGTGCCCCACATGCCCATCATTGTGTCGGTAAAGCACGAGCCCGATATGGATTTGGGAATGGACGACACAAACACCCCGCCGCCTACGGCGCCAGCATCGCCCACTCCGCCGCCAGTGAGCGTAGAACTAAACGCTGATGAGGACTCCAATCACGTGTACACACCCTCGCCCACAATGCCGCCACTGCGCGTTGCGTCCTTTGCCAAGGATGAGCTGAAGAGGCCCACACGCGGCATACTGCAGATCGATCGCCCGCCGCCGTCCCTAACCCAAATGGGACCGCTTCCAGGGCAACACGACAAGGGGACTCGCTCGATGTCACTGCAGAGCACAAGCAGTATTAACTTTGTGCATCCAACCAGCAAGCTAATGCTTCCCCGGAAGCAGCCTGTGCGCCTGCCACGTGAGATCAGTGTCCAACCGGCGGGCATGCGCCTCAAGTCGGTGCCCATGCGCGAGACGGGCTATTCGCTCCGCCCCGAGCGTATGATTCCCGATCTTGGGCATTCGATCTCGCCGCCCCAATCACCGACGCCATCGCCCTCCATCTACTCGCACAACACGCTGCGTGGGCCGCCTCCTAGATACCCCATGCCAACACAGACGCCATCCACCAGCCGCCAGGCTCAATGTCAGTCGCAACAGCAGCCACAGCAGAGGAAGCGGCGGATGGCCCAGAACCAGGGACTGGCCGCCCCTCCAGTTCCTGTCAAACTGCAGCGGAGTTCTATGGTCTACGAGTCGACGCCCAAGAATTCCCGTGCTGTACCCCAGACCGAAGCTCAGTTCGCACCAGAGGACATCCGCAACTCAAAGGAGGAGCAGAAAGAGCGGCGCAAGCGGCAGCATGAGGATTTATTCACCAAGGAGCTCACCCAGCTGGCCAATGGCATGCGGACGGCGCAGAAGGAAATGCTCGAGGACTTCTTTAAGCAGCAGAGGAAGTTCGCCCGGAGCGAGCACCTTTTCCAAATGAAACAGGACTCTATGGTGATGACGGCATTGCGGAAGCAGACTGATGCTCTGCTGCAAGTCGCCAACGAGCTGATTGGGGATAACCCCACGCCCAAGATGGAGAAGAAGGAGACTATTACAGAGGAAAAAACTGAAAGGAAAGATGGTAAAACTGAAGAAAACGAAAAAAAAGCTGAGGAGAACGAAGATGCTGATGATGGCGATGGTGGGGATTCGGAGAACGAAGAGGATAATGAAGATGAAGACGAAGAGGATGAGGAAGAGGAAGAGTTTGATGACGAGGAAAACATGAACTTTGAAAGCGAGATGGACATGTGCACAATGGCAATGTCCGAATCGGCTAAGAGCCACAGCCTGGATGGATCCAGCCACGGCGACGCTCACAGCGAAGTCGAGTAGTAGTTTCTAGCCCCCGTAGATTCCTAGTATTACCCCCAAAAATGATATATATTTATGTTAGTAGAAACCGATTCATTCCAATCGCATTCCTTAAGTTTACACTCCCCAAACACTATACATATATATTCCTAGAGCCAGGCCCGCGCATTGTTAAAAGACTTGATAATATTTAAGCATACGAAAAAACGAGAAGTAATTATAATTTAAATGTATTTATTGTTCACCGATTGTCCGTGCCACAAGCATGGATCATCCTAAGTGCTGTAAGGTTATTGAAACAACAAACACATACGCACCACACATAAAAGGTACACACATAAGTATGATAAAGAAGAATACATTATGATTGATATGATACTATCAACAGAAGGAACAAACCAATCTTTGTTTATAATTTGTGTGGGTTTTTGATGGGTTACAGATAAAATTCAATTTAAAATCTCCTAACAAGAAATATACATATACATATATATTTAAATATTGCATTAGTTTGACAAAACAAATTGAAAAAACGGCGAAATTAATTGCTCTTAGTATCTAGAAAGTTTCCCAAAAAGTTGTTTAAACTAAATATTAGATATTACTAGGCTTAAAATGACAATCTGCGAATGCACTAAAATAGTTAATGCTCCCCCTTTGTGCTCTCTCTGTTTCGACTGATTGCGGGTTAGTTTACAATTCTGGTTAGGCCTAAAGCAATGTGTGTTAGCAGCTAGTTAGTATTTTATTTTACAATTACCATTACGTTTACGATTACGTGTGCCCCACCCGTTACCATGACTCTGCCTCTCTGTGTGTACTTAATGTAGGGGAGAGAGAGAGAGAGTGGAGCCCTATCTAGTCCGGCCTATAAATGGGCGTTTTGGGTATAAATTCAATTAAAATAACATACTCCATCATGGAATTGGAATCACATTGTTGCTTATGCAGTCGCCAGTGCAGGCCAAGCTTATGATATAGATGATTATTTTCCCATTCGAACAGTTTGTCCAGAGTGAGTTGCGTCTGTGTGCATACAAAGAAGAGGCAACAGGTTACAACATATATTTTATATTCCATATGTAGTCTATGCTTACGCGTTTGCTGAGACAGATGACAGGCCAGAGGGAGCAGCCGAGGGTGCAACAACAGCAGACGCAGCCACAGAAGAGCCACTTGACATTGACGGGCAGGGATTTCTTCAGTACGCCGTTAATGCGACCCACAGTCGCCTTAAACTCCTCGGGTGCCACGCGTGACAGCAGACCGCATGGAAACTCCGCATTGAAGCGATTGCTCAGACCAAATCTGTGAATAGAGGAATGAGAATTTAAGTAGGGGTTACAAACTATCCTCCTCTACACCTAGACAAACTACACCGAATGTTGCACCTCTACAAAGTATCTAACGTTTCGATTATGCAACCTGCTGGCAGGACAGCTGGGGCGACACACAAATGCAACCAACAACAAGAGCGACCACCACCCCAAAAATGAGGTCAAACCGTATCAATATAGACGCTATACTCAACAAAGCCTATGACGAAATTAGGTGCCAAAGACCTTGAACTACATTTTCAATTGCATACAGAGAAAATACTAGTCTGTCTTAATTAACTGATATATACTATTCTGGAGTAATACTTATCGACCACTTACACAGTCATATTGCCAGCGCCACGAATTATGATGGGCTCGGGCACTGGCGCCACCGATTGATCCTGAAAGTGCTCCAACTCCTCGAGCTGCTCATCCTCGTAGATGGCATCAAAATCGGAAAAAGACATAGTTTCAGTTTTAATTTATTGATGATAGGCCTCACAGGCGGCAGAGAGGAAGGCGAAGGCGTCACAGCAGACGGCGACAGGCGGCAGGTCAAAACATGTTTGGGATATGTTCGTGCCTGCTTTTGTTTGAAATCAAATCGTTGCAGCGATGATGTCGCCTTCAGATGATGTCGGTGGAGAAGCAGCCGCTGCCTTTGTTATTGGCTGCCGTTTCCGCCATACGCTTTGCAGTCGATTGCGCTCTTTTCTGATGTGAGATGACGTCTTCTCCAGGAGGGGGTGGGCAGCATGGATGGGCGAGAGCAAAGTTTAAAATAAAATGCATATTAAAATTGGAAAACAATGCTGTTAGCAGTATGACGCTGTACAACACTGACCGACGTAGCTTTGTTGTTGCTGCTGCTGCTGGCGTTGTCGTATGTGGGAAGGGACAGGGGGACAGTTCCGAGAGGGTATCTTTGACTCTAATACAAAGACTACTTGAACACTATGTTTGTTTTTCCGCTTGCAACATGATAACACGCAATATATAGGCCAACAGCAGCTGCAATATACACAAACGGACTACTTACCTCCTCCTATTACACGACGACCTCCCCTTCTTTCCCTTGCAGCGTATTTCGCAATCACTTTTTTCAAACAGTCGTAGCAGACACTGTCGCACTGGGTGGTATTTACTAGTGTTTTACTTCTACCATTTGACAGGTATTTTTAATTATTCGAGCACTGTGGTTACAACTTTTACACGCTTTCTACGTTTTGTAATACGAAAATAGCTGTTCCTCTGCTCTCGTGCTGCTGAATTTTTGTTGTTTGAGGCACGAACAGCTGTTGGTCGTGCAGGGTTGATATTTATATATTGATTTATTTATTAACTAAATTATTTGTAATTTTTTTTGTAATTTTTACTTTTATTTGTAACTATTATAAAATAAATACGTTGTATGTATAATATACATAGCCAGATAATATTAAGCTTAAATGCTAAACAAAGACAATGGTGTTGTGCACAAATTCGAAAAGTTAGCAACTCAAAAAACATTGCAGCATTAGACTAGGCTAGGTTTAAAATTATAAAATATAGTTATAGACGAGTATGTTTTCGCAATAGCATGAACGACAAGGCATATTTGAGAGGTACAGGCTTCCTTTCCTTCCGGTAGTTTGGTATCTTTTCTACTTCTTTTTCGCCGCACTGGGACTGGTCGATTGGAATACCGAGGAGGCGGACATCAGATTCTCGATGTACTGGCCCAGAACCTGGTTCTCGGAGCGCAATTTGAGATTCTCCTCCTTCACAGAGTCCACACGCTGGGACAGATCATCCAGGGTGTTCTGCAGCTCCAGCACCTGGGTGATTAGGCGCGCCTTCTCCTCGCGATCATCCTGTGCCATTTCCAGCGTGTCCAGCGAATGCTGGGAGGAGTCTGGCGTCGAGCTTCTGTTGGTGAACGACGAGCGCAACGAATCCATGGACTGGCCACTGGGCATGTGTGGGGCTGTCGAGGGCTCATCCTCCTGGATGACAACTGGTCAAAGACAAATTAAGGTTTGAAATGAAATCATCATCACGGGACTCGCCCTTTCCCCCACTCTCTCACCCTGCGGATCTTCGTCTATGGCCAGTATGCTGTCATCGTTGTTAAGCAATGACATGGTTATGTTCTGGGTGACGCCGTTCCCTTCAATTTTGCAGCTATTTTTATTTAATGCTCGGTTGAGATTTTGCAAACGTTGGCTCAATTGTTTTGTCACGAAAAACGAAAACTACCACTTTGTCTGTGCGATGTTTTGCCACACTGGTCACGTTGTCAAACACTTACCGAAGTTTAACCGGAAGAAGAAGCACGCGGTTTATTTAGTGTTTTTTTAACAAACTTTTCAAACAAATAAGGCGACTTCACTTCTGCGAAGGAGGTGTAAAGTATTTTATGTGAAGTGTTTTATTTAACTTAGTTACCTGTATTAAGTGGTAAACATGAGCACAATATCTGGTGATGCGATTCAGTGAATAGTTTTCTTTAAGCTCTTCTCAGATTCAGATCTACAGACGCGTATTGTATTGCGTGTCAAAAAGTAAATGGCCTATTTTCCATTAATATTAGCAAATATCAATGCGTACAAAATATATTAAAATTTATATTTCAAAATAACTGACATCCACCACAATCCAAGCAGACAGAGTTGCCACCTGACATATTTCGATCATAGAATCAGGAAATACACACATGGGAAGAAATTATAGTTCTCACGTGAATAAGCATAACAATATACACGTCCCAGTTGACAGGAGGTCCCAGCATCCTGATCACAGTCAAAGTGATGACAATAACCATCACCAGCAGCAACAACATCAACAGCAGATTCAACAGCAGTTTCAATCGCATCGCATGCTTTTGCTCGGCAGACTGCTCTGCCTGCATAGTTTTTAATATCGCATTGGAGTGTCAACAGTGTGTAACGTAATTTCATTTAGTAATTTGTGTTTCGGTGAAGAACAAGCTTTTCGCTTTAGCACCCACCTTATAGTCAACAATAACAACAGTTAGTCGCGTAAGTCGAAAAAAGTACACAAGAATTTCGTGCAGTGCGCGAGGTTGTAGCATTAACACCCTCGCAATCCAATGATTGAGACAGGTAAGACTTATCCCCGAGTACAGCATAAAGACAATTGTACTGATGTTTGGCACGTCCTGTGTATCTGCCTGTCCACAGGTCATCCTGGTTCTGGTCCTTTGATGCTGTAATTTTCTATTCGCTCTGAGGCACTCTCTCCTGCACTCGCACCTGAATGGTAAGTAAACAGTTATGTTTGTAAGAGTGTGAGGTTAGCATTTATAAAACCGAAAGCTTAAGAGCATAGTTTGTGCAGTTTTGGTAAATTTAATCACAAATCAGCGAAAACCAAACCCAGATAAGAGGGTATTGGAGCATTGTCATTGGACTGTCTGGCTGCTACATACGTAACATAAAGAAGACAACAGAAAAATTCTGCTGGAAGTTCATCTAAAGCTTAATGGGCATAAACGGTGCATGGATTCTTTCATGTCTATAAATAAAGTTATGTTGTTTCGGAGATAACAAAAACCTTCGAAAACCTAAAAATGGTCTTAAAATTCAATATATGCTTGGTGTGACCGCATGCACAGCATAAAATATACTAGACAGCTTAAAAATCACCTAAAATACGCCGTAGTGCCACACTATACATAAATATGTATATAAATTTCGCTGAAATGAGTTTTGATTTCATTTGTTTTAAAATATATTACATGATATTTCATTATTCCTCATCTTAAATAGACAAATAAAATGATGATATGGTTTTCCACTCTTAAACTAATTAATATGAAACGCCCAGATGGAAAATTCTGCGCCGCTGTGCCTAATATCTTTATATATGCATTTTCCTATCCCTCTCTTATTTTTTTTTTAACATCTGAACTGCAAATTAACCTTAATCATTTCCAGATAACTGTGCTGGGGGTCACATAGCCGTAACCCGTTTTAAACATTGCAAACGGCAACGGAACTGCCAACAAATTAAATAATTGAAAATACCACCAGAAAATACTAAAAATGAGTGCAAATAAACGCGCGAAAATAATAACTGCGATTGCAAATGTTTAAATGTATAAATAAACAAAGAACAAAGGCGGAAGGGAGTGAACACAGATGCAAAACAACAAACAATAGAGACATCGCAAAACATTAGTATCGATTCTAGGCGAGAAATCAAAAACTAAAAGTGGAAAAATACCAAACGCTGGTCTGTGAAATGCCCAAAACTTTGTTGTAGGTGGGAGAAGGCACAACGTTCAATACCGAAGAAGCGTTGAAACGAGACGCGAGGAGTTGTGATTAGTGAATTAAGAATATTAATCAGTTTTAAGTTCAAATACACAAGCATACGACCCGGTGCAGTGACAAGTGGCCAAAACGAGGCAAGATGTTGCCTGCTAACGGGGGAGACTCGAAGCAGAACCAGGTGAAACGAAAAATGTCCATTCCGAACATTACCATCATACCGCGCAAGGGTCCCGAGGAGATGCGTTTCCTGCCCATCGCCACCATGCCCACAAAGCCCTCCAGCATAACAATTGGCAACGTTCAATCGGCCAAAGCCAACAATAATAATATCCACACGCCATTGAAATCCAAACTGACTATGACGCCCATGAACATGAACATGAACATAGTACAGGCGAGTGGAGTAAAAACCACTAGCCTGAAGCCAGGAGCAATGACTGCCACTGCTCCCATGATACAGCTGGTGCCCATGTCTGCTGTGTCTTCTGCCACAGGCGGCGCCACAAATCATCATCAGAATCTCATGGCCATTCTTACGCCATCCGGCAAGACCGCGATGATAAGTGCTGCTCCACCGCATGCCCAGCCAATTGTAATACGTCCCACTCCAGCTGTGTCCAGGGTTTCGCATACGGGCAAAGGAACTTTCAGCATCAACAGTACCAATGGCACGGCCACTGTTACAGCCTCAGCCTCAGCCATTGGCAGCGGCTCCAAAGCAGCCGCCAGCAGAACAGCAGCAGAGTTCTCCAATACGATGGGCGCCATGACGGCGGGCCCACCAGTACCAGGTGAGTGTCATTTTCGTTTATTTCTCCAAAGTTATATAATGGAGGCGGAGACCATCTCCGTTCGAAAGATCTGGGATATCCGCGTTATTCTGCTTTCGTTTTAAGCCTCTGTTTGGGTTCGGTTCGGTTTAGTTTCGGTTTTGTTTTCAGTTTCGATTTAGGTTTCCAGCCAGCAGCAGGCAGCAGCAGCCGCCGCTCTCGCGCGTCCAACGACAGCAACGGCAAAGCAGGGGAAACAGCAACAGCAACGACAACGCCAACGACAACGACGTGTGTGCGTAGATTTTATTGTGTGTTTTTACATGTTCTGTGGCTGGTTTGGCTGTCATTTTGTTGCACATTTCATAATCGGTTTGGAAACGAATGCAAAAATTAATTGAATTTCGCGTGCGTGCGTGTGTGTACAGTTTTTTATTTTATTTTGGAGGAATACGCTACTCGGCCCTACCGTAGAGAGTATATTTTTACCCCGTCGAGAGAATCGCGGATACGATTGTCGGATCAAAGATTTGCTGCCGAAGAGCGTAAGATAAAATACTAGCCGAAGCAAACGGAAAGAAATTCTTGTGTTTTATTTTGTAATACATATTTTCTTTTTATCAATATCGCAATTGTAGAGTAAAGAAAAGCGGGGCAGGGGTAGGGTTTGGGTAGCAACAACAAAAGCCACAGAGTGACGATGGTGATGATGACGATCAGGTTTTTAGCAGCTGCAATAAGCAGGCAAGCCAGGCCAGGGCAGGGCAGGCAGCGGCTGATGAGGAAGGGGGGAAAACACACAACATTCGATTCGATTTCGCGAGGATCGGTCCAGGCACAGTCCCAATTACAACGTTTGTGTAATAAAAATTATAATTTTTCCTTATATTTGCAGCAGCACCTGTACCTGCTTCTGTATCGGCAACTGCATCGGCATCCGCAACTGTAGCTCTACCTGTACCTGCCTCTGGATCCGTCACAGCTGCGGCAGCATTTTTGTCGCAGCAGCCAATCTCACTGATCGGCGGGCAGGCATTGAAACCACGTGCCCCGCTTATACTTAGCAAGGTGGCGGTCGATAAGCTGCGCATTAAATTCAATCAGGCGAGGGCCAATCCCAATGCCATCATTGTCAGCAAGGCGCTTCATCAGAGCAGTGCCCAAGCCATAGCCAAACAAAATCCCACTCCCATTACCGTGAACGACATGCCCAGGACATGCGCGACACAGGCAGCATCAGTTGAGAGTGGCAGCAAGGCTCAGTTCATATACCCGAAAAAGGCCTTGCCACTACCCCCAGGGAAGGACACAGCCACACCCAAGACCCCAACGCCAACAACAGCCATTGGGAGCAGCTGCAAAAAGGCCTTGCCACTACCCCCAGGGAAGGACACAGCCACACCCAAGACCCCTACGCCAACAACAGCCATTGGGACCAGCTGCAGCAACAACAAAGAGAAAGATATCAAGAAAAAGGGTCCCATAAAGGCCCTGCCTCTAGTTCCGGAATCCATACACAAGGACATGCCCACGGCTCCTCCATCCAGCAGCAAGATGAGCCCCAATCCAAATCCAAGAGAGATCACCATCCAGCCCGCCGTCAATGGCCTCACAAAGAAAACAGAGTCCAAGCTCAAGCCAATTGTTATGGACATGGCCGAGCCGCCAGCACCGCATAAGGTGAAGCGATCAAAGTCGTTGGTGCCGCCCGAGGAGGTGGCCATAATGCGAGCCATAGAACGACGCCGCTTCTCGGTGGCCGTTGGGCATGCAAAGGAAGCTGCAGCACCCGCAAAGGGACCTATAGCACCCTCAAAGGAACCTGCAGCACCCGCAAAGGAACCTGCAGCACCCGCAAATGAACCTGCAGCACCCACAATGGAGCTCCATGCTGCTGCAAGGGAACCTGAAGCCCCCGCAAAGAAATCTGTAGCACCAGCAAAGGACCCCCAAAAACCCGCAAATCAGTCCCAGGCAGCCGCAATGGAGGCCCATGCAGCTTCAAAGGAACCGGAAGATCCCGCAAAGGAACCTGAAGCCCCCGCAAAGGTGCCTGTTGCACCCGAAAATGATCCCGTTGTATCCGATAAGGAAGACGACGCCGTTGTGATGCTGGCCGATCCGCCCATCGAGACAATCACAATCGACACCGATGATAGCGACGATGGCGGCGAGGAGCCGTTGCCGCCGATTCTCTCCACAGCTGCACTGACGGTCACAGCCATACCGGTATCACCCAAACGCACATCCTCACCTACCAGCAGCACCAGCACCAGCACTGGCACAGCACCGAGAGACATGTTGGGCAGGAAGAGCTCCAACACTGGTGTCTCTTTGGGCATGCTGGAGTCGCGCAAGTGCTCCCGAAAAAACTCTTCGAGCAGTGGCAGTGGAACTACGCTATCTTCTTCGAGGAAGAGCTCCCATGGTAGCATCAGCATCTCGAGCAGCAGCTGCTCGGTCAACAGCGACGTGGAGGAGGTTGTGGTGCCCGCCAAGAAGCGAAAGGAGGAGCCGCAAATGCAAACACACACGCAGACGATAAGCATTGTGAAGGCAGAGTCTGTGTCCAACGAGGACTTTGAACGCTCGCTGCGATGCGAGGAAACGCTGGCCCAGTCGCCAGAGTCCCCTGCAATCAGTTCATCCTCTTCTAAGGGGTCTTCGCGACGGTCTGTCCCTCTCCCCACGCGAAACGGTGAGCACCAGTCCAAGACGAACCGTACGTCCTTCGTGCCGGTTCCCACGCCCCCAGCTGGGACCAAGGCCAATTCAATGAAGAAGGAAATGCTCCACCACCTGCAGATGCTGCGTTGGCGTCCCCAGCAGCCGGCCAGCCTGCACAACTCGGCGCTCCGCTTCGACATCAACCGCTACAGCCTGCTGCAGCTGAACGAGAGATGCGAGCCGCGCCAGGGTCCCGCCAGCTACTTTGAGCGCGCACTCTTCGACCGTCCCGGCCGCCGACCCACCGACAGCCTCCATCCGCTGCTGTATCTGTGCCAGCGCTGCAATTGCCATGGTCCTGCCGCTGATTTTCTGGCGCCACGTGAGTAATGGCGTTCCAAGGAGTCCCGTGTTCAAGGGAATCATCTATCAATCTAATCGTCTCTCTTTGTTTACAGATTACTGTTCCGTTGGTTGTGTGCGAAGAGCGCAGAAGCGACGCATGCCCGCCATAACCATATCCCAGAGCAAGGTGCCGAAGAAGTCAACAACGCAGCATCAGCAACAGCAGCAGCAACAACAGCAGCAGCAACAACAGCAGCAGATACAGCAACTGCAAAAGCAGCAACAGCGGGCCAAACGGCTCCAGTTGGAGTGGTCGCAGGGCAGGGGCCCCAGGAGGCCCTTCCGCTGGACCGAGTACATGGAGACGCATGGCCCCGAGCTGACGGCGCCCATCCACCTGTTCCTCAATCCCTTTCCACGCAACGCCAACTGCTTCGAGCGGGGCATGAAGCTGGAGGCCATCGATCCAGAGAACTGTTCCCTCTTTTGCGTGTGCTCCGTGGCGGAGGTGCGTGGCTACCGGCTGAAGCTCAGCTTCGATGGCTACTCCAGCATGTATGACTTCTGGGTGAACGCCGACTCGCTGGACATATTTCCGCCTGGCTGGTGCGAGAGCACAAATCGCATACTGCAGGCCCCCAGGGGCTACTGCTCGCAGCGCTGGAACTGGAGTCGTTATTTGGTGAAGACCAACTCCAAGGCGGCACCCCGCGTGCTCTTCCAGCATTTGAATCATACGCCGTATAAGCGCGAGAATCGATTCCGCCCTGGCATGCATCTGGAGGCTGAGGACCTCAACGACACGGGCAAGATCTGTGTGGCCACGGTGGCAGACATACTGGACGAGCGCATACGTGTCCACTTCAATGGCTGGGACGACTGTTACGACTTCTGGGTGCACATCAACTCGCCGTACATTCATCCGTGCGGCTGGCATGCCGGCCGCCAGCAGCTGATAGTGCCCCCTAGCTACCACAACACCGTCTTCAGCTGGGAGGACTTTACGCGTCGCAAGGGCGGAGTTGCCGCTCCCGACGACCTGTTCTCGCCGCGCCAACCCATGGACTTTCAGGCGCGCATGAAGCTCGAGGTGGTGGATCAGCGCAATCCCTGCCTGATCCGTCCGGCCACCGTGGTCATCCGCAAGGGGTACCGCGTGCAAATGCATCTGGACTGCTGGCCCAGCGAGTATTACTTCTGGCTGGAGGACGACAGCCCTGACCTGCATCCCATTGGCTGGTGCGAGGCCACACAGCACGAGCTGGAGGCGCCGCCCGGCTTCCTTCAGGCCCCGCCCCAGATGCCCTGCGATTTGGAAGGCTGTCGCGGCTTCGGGAATGCCAAGCGCTTCAACCTCAACGTCCACGCGCTGCCGGACTGCTGTCCTTATGCCCCAGTAAACTGGCGTCAGTGGCGCTCCAAAACGGTGAAGCCTCCACGGTTGGCCCCCGATCAAATCAGTCGGGCACCGCTCCGCGAGCCAAAGAAGTTCTCGGCTGGGAACATGCTCCCGACGCCGCTAGCAACCTTTGGGGGCGGGTTCAGGCGGGAGGGTCTGCCAGAGCTGGTCATCGAAGCAGAGCAGAGGAAGCATGCCGACGCTCAAATGGTGATCGAGGGCGAGTGCATGCTGGAGGACGAGGCTCAGATGGTCATCAAGGAAGAATGCATCGAGGAGGAGCGCCCACAACTGGTCTTCAAGTTGGACCACAAAATTGAAGCTAAGCCAGAGACCCAGACCAAGCGCATAGAGGCGATACCCAGGGTCAATGAGATCAAAGAAGAGCCAAAGGCGATCAAAGAGGAAGAAAAGCCCAAGCCCAAGGAGAGGATACTCAAACGAAGGGATACTGAAACGACAGCCAAAACCAACGAAACGTTTTCCAAACAGAATGAGACGATGCCAAGACACAAGGAGATGATACCCAAAGACAAGGAGGTAAAGTCCACAGTCAAGGAAACAAAGTCCACCCCAAAGGAGACAAAGATCGTTACAAAGGATCCAAAACCGAATCGCAAGGAGCCAAAACCCACGCTCAAGGTGAAGGAAGCGAACCCCACTCCCAAAGAGAGGGAAACAAAACCCACAGCACACAAGGCAAAGGAGCCGACAGGACCTGCTGCCCGTACAGTACCAGCGGAGGAGCCGGTGGATCCTCGCTGCATCACCATTGCCATGCCCATTGTGAAGGACTATGGGCCGCAGTTTGTACGCAACTATCGTCTCTGGCAAAAGAACAGCGGTTTTGCTTTGAGCAAGATCAAGAGCAATCCGCTCTACTGGACCAACTGGGATGTGTACGAGTACGTGGAGCGTGCCCTCGACTCCCGCATCATTGCACAGACCATCTTCGACCAGGACATCGATGGACGGGCGCTGCTCATGCTGGGACGCGAGGATATGAGCGATCATCTCCTGCTGAAGAAGGGACCCGCCGTGAAGCTGTTCTCGCACATTGTCAACCTTCGCATTGCGGTGGTCTGCAAGTTCAACATGACCTGCACGGGGCTGGACATTGGCAACTTCGATGTTGTCGACGCCCAAAAGCAGAAAATGGTCAAGAAAGAACGGGTCGAACCCAAGCAGATGCCAAGGGAAACACAGCCACAGAAGCCAAGAGAGAAGCAGTCACAGCAACTACAACAGCCGCCACAGCAACAGCCACAGCGGAAGAATCCCCAGCTGAATATGAGCAGCATGAGCTATGAGCTGGAGGAAGAGTCATCGGACAATGATTTTTATGAGGATGATGACAGCGACGAGGCAGAGAACGTCGACGCTGTGAGCGAGAGCTTAAACGAACTGGAACTGGAGGAAGAGCAGCATATCGATAATGAGGATGAGGAGGACGATGAGTTGGACAACGAGGATTTTCAGAGCATTAATCCCATCAGCCTGGCCCACGATGACAATGATGATGATTCGGACGTGGTGATGCTGCCGCTCAAGGCGCCGCGTTACATGACCACAGCATCGTAGGCATCCCGCCACTCCAAATCCGCTCTGTTGATTAATTTTTTGTAAGATTTTTGTTGTTGCATTGGCATATTGGCACACGTATCGGGTATTAATATGATAACATTATAAAATAGTATTTAAATGCTTAAGCCAATTGTAAAGCGATCATTTTGATTTCCTAAATTTATCCAAATCTCAATAAAGAACCGACGCCCCCACGTCTAAGCTTGTTAACGGCTGTCGTTCTTCCTGGGCTTCTGCTTCTCCGCATCCGCTCCACATCCACAGCCAGAGGTGGTTGACTTCCCGGCTCGAGAGCTTTTCGAATGGCTCGATCGCTGCTGAATGCCGGAACTGGGTCCACAACCACAATCCAGGCTGTAATGCTGCTTCACCACCACTATGGAGCTGTTTTCTGCCTTATGACAGACTCCACAACCACAATCGAGGATGTTATCTTGTTTCAACGCGGCTTTAGTGCCGTTCGATTGATTCGATTGCTTGGAAGAACTGGCCATACGTTCGTTGTCCTGCTTCAACACGACTCTAGGGCCGATCTCTGCCTTCTGCACGACTCCACAACCACAATCCACGTTGTTATCTTGCTTCAACACGACAGGACAGCCGGTTGATTGCTTGGAAGAGCTGGCCATAAAATCGTTATCCTGCTGCGCTACGACTCTAGGGCCGTTCTCTGCATTCTCCATTACTCCACAACCACAATCCAAGTTGCTATTTTGCTTCAACACGACTCGAGAGTCGTTCGATCGATTCGATTGCTTGGAAGAACTGGCCATAGGATCATTATCCTGCTGTGTCCCGACACTAGGGCCGTTCTCTGCATTCTCCACTACTCCACAGCCACAATCCGGGTTGCTAGTTTGCTTCAACACGACTCGAGAGTCGTTCGAGTGATTCGATTGCTTAGAAGAACTGGCCATAGGATTGTTCTCCTGCTGTGCCACGACTATGTGGCAGTTCTCGCCCTTATGGACGACTCCACAACCACAATCCAAGTTACTATTTTGCTTCGACACAACTCCGGAGCCATTCAAATGGTTAGACTGGTTGGAAGAACTGACCATGGGATCTTTATCCTGCTTCACCTCCTGCTGCAGCTCTAATGGAAAGGAGGAAACGTCCAGTTTGTTGGAGGTAGAGCCAGGCAGATCGTTCTGCTCCTCCGCCTGGTCTGCACCTTTTCGAATGGCTAGAGAACCATCCACTGCGAAATAAACGTCTTCAAAGAGCCGGGCCACCTCCACGAACTGCTGGAAACGCTCCATGTCACAATATCGCAGGTTGTTGGCTACTTGGTACTTCTTGAGGGCAACTAGCAGCTCCTTGTCGGGTACTATCTCCTCAGCCTTCAGGATGATCATCAGAGCCTTAAGCTCGCGCACGTTCAGTCGCAGGAATACATTTTCGTTCAGCACTTTGGTGGCAATGGGGAGGATTTTCTGGCAGCAAGGATTAAGGATTAAAGGATATGAAGGAGAATGCAGCAGGAGAGGGAGATAGTTACCTTTGCCACCAGATCCATTATAACGGGGCTGTTGTGTTGATTGGCCATATGGAATATCTGAAGCACCACTTCCATAGGCCACTCCTGGGCGGACAGCTTGGTGAGGTAGCAGTCGATAAAGTCGTACATCCTGTGCTTCATGGCCAGGCGCATCAGTTCGCCGCACATCTCCAGGTTGATGCCGTTGCACACCTCGTACGTATAGATATACAGGATTAGCGCCTCGTACGCCTGCGGCGAGGCATCATCCAGGTCGATAACTCGTTGGTTCCGCTCAAAGCACGGCGATCTGCAAATGCGCCCAAACTCCTCCGAGGCGGACACAAGCAGGAACTGATGGCATCTGAACACTCGATGGCACCGCTTGCTCCTGTCCGAATACCAGACGCGTACCTCGCAATCGGACAGCTGTCCCGAGCGCAGCATATCCAAACGACGCAGTTTGCAGTTCATTTTTTAATTTTGAATTTTGAAAATGTCCAAAAAATGTGTAACCCAACAATTTGGGTCTGAAAATTCTCGTCTCTCCTGTAATTTTGATGAAATGGGAATGGCAGAATGCAGCAGGCCGGGAGTTGAGACTCGACCCCGACTGCCACAAGATTTGATTGTGTGTTCATCTTGTCAGGCAGGCAGTTCAAACGTTTTGGCCACATAAATCAAAATTAATTCCGATGTCTCAGCATAACAGCAACCACGACGATGTGGGCAGCAATGCAGCGAGCCCGTTCAACGTTTTAGATCAACGATCGATGGACGTGGTGGTGCAGGATCCGGCGGCAGATGAAATGAGCATGAACTCGAGCCGAATCCGGAGACTCGAGTACTTGCGGCGGGCCATCGACAGCGACTGCCAGATCCATGTGCAGAACATGACCGTGGCGGCTAACGGACAGGCGGGCAGCGTGTGCTACAGGACGTTCGACTGCCATCGCATATTCCTGGCCACATCCTCGGCGAAGATGGAGGCGGATGTGTTTAAGAATGCGCAGTACAACGGCGTGCTGCAGATGAACGGAGTGTCGCCGGAGAGCGTGCAGATCTTCCTCGAATACATCTACACTTTCGAAGTGGACTCGCCGCATGTCGCCCTGAGGTTAGTCGGGGACATATTTATTCTATCGAATGCCTACAATATGCCCGAGCTGATGGCCGCCTTCTTCGAGAAAGTCAAGGAGCAGGATTGGCCCCTGGTGGATGTAATCCCAGCCTTCGATTTGGCTTTTCGGCAATGCGGCATGGCAGAGCTGGAGCAGCTGTGCCTGGATGTAAGTGGAGCATCAGACTATAACCGGGACATTCTATACACCCTACCCTATACTATTCTTAGATAATTATACCCAACGGCATGCTGCTGGTCAAAGAACGCAGCAGCCTCATGAAACTGCAGCTCTACGCCCTTAACTACTTAATTCAACTGTGGATGGTGACGGATGCAGTGCCCAGGGAGCAACTGGTCAAGCTGCTTCAGGACTACCAGGCGGCGAATGGTCTCAATTTCAACAATGTTGTGAAATTTCCGCATTTCACAAAGATCATACAGCACTTTCCAGGCATCCTGCTGGATGCTGAGGGATCCATAATGCAGTAAATAATAATAATGCGCCGAACGATGAGTGCACTTTATATTTAGCTATTTAGCAGCTTTTCACCCCAGACGAGACGGCAAAACAGCCGACTCTTCCGCCTTTTCCCAACATAAACAAAAAACGAATGGTGCGGTGTGGCCAGATCCGTCGTAGTGAAATCCCAGCGCTGCCAGACAGTTGCAGACAGATTAAAACTATCGATGAAATAATGAAACCATCGAAACGAAATTATCGATGTTTTGTCCCATTCTAGAAAATGCTAAATATAGCTTGAAATATGCTAAAGAGGCAGCACTAGTGTCGTGCGCCGCATTGGATTGGATACACTGGTGCGCCATTTTTCTTGTTTGACATATGAAGCCGAGTTACAGTGGCCAGAAAAAGTTATAAATTGCACATTGCAAAAAGTGTATATAATTAATTAAAAGTGCCAAGCAAGCCAATTAGCAGACCCAAGTGATGTGCGTTCTTAGTGTAGCAATGAAAGGCAGTTAATTGTTGTATAAAACGTGATTTAGATTGTCGTGTGCCCAACGTCGGGTCCGGGGGCAGCAGATTCCGAATAAATATAACAAAAGAGGCGCCATTCCTGAGAACCCCAAAGGCCCATCCAGTGCATCAGATAAAAAGTAATGAGAACGCATAAACCACATGTTTTATGCGGTACTATATTCCTCGTTTACACGAGTATTAAATAGTTTTTTGTGGCGCATGTTTTGTTTTTTCGTGCACTGTACACCAGTGTGTAGTCAGTGCGTTTTGCGTTTGTGTGTGTGTGTGTACACATTTTAGGCGGTAATGGTGTGAGGCCCTGGCGGCCAGCCGATACCGCGATAGCTATTAGTATCGATAAGCGCACGCTAACGTTTGTTTTGTTTTTCTTTTCCATTGCATTTTCTCTCGGATTGCAGTTCATGTCGATATAAACAAGCGCACACAGCATTTGTCCGTTGAATAAAGTAGAAAATGGAGGAAATATCTAGTTTAGACTCTTTCGGGCCAGACTCCAATGCCCAGCCAGAGACAGAAACGCCCCGACCAGAGGAGCAGAGTCCCCGCGGTGAAGCGCTCGGGGAGGAGGAGCAAGCGCCCATTGTGGCCGAACAGGACACCCCCGCCTCGCCGCCTGCGGAAGATGCTGCTGGAAGTGTCGGACATGTGGCGGTGGAAGTGCCCAATCCTAACGAAGATTCTGAAGAGGGACCCGCCGCCGCCGTTGGATCAGTCGAAAAAGATTCCGCGGAGCCAGAGGAAGACTTTGAGCAAATTTCGGAGGGCTCGCTGGACGCGTACGACAATCAGTCGCAAGAAAAATCAGAAAAACCCGCCACTCCCCCTCCCCCACAGTCAGACACAGCAGCAGAGGGAGCGGCAGAGCCAGAGGCAGACGCAGATGCGGACGCTGAGACACCGTTATCATCCGAGCCAGCAGCCGATGATGCTGACCCTCCGGAGGCGGAAGCACAGCCAGAAGCCGAAGCTGGCGATGAAGAGGAGCAGGATGATCGCGAGGAAGCTAGCATGGCGGAGGCGACCGATGAAGCCGATGCCCTGAAGCTCACGGATGCTGCGAGCGAACAGGACGCAGATGCAGTCGACGGTGCTCCGGCATCCAATGAAGCCATGGACGTGGATGACGGCGATGCGGCCACCACAGGAGATTCGCCGCACCAGACAGAGGTCGCAGACGATGTCGAAATGCGCTCTCCTGGGGAGGACGACTCTCACCCCGCTGACGATGCTGAGCCGCCCGAGGGTCGGGACGAGGTAGACAACAGCTTGGAGGAGCATGAAAACGCTGCCGATCCGGACGAGGCAGAGGGCGAAGTGCCTGCTGAAGATGAGGACAATGCAGACGCCGATGCGGATGCGGAACCCGAAGAAGCAGCTGAAGATGCTGGCGAAGCTGAGCATGGCGATGGTAGGCCGCATAATGAGTTTTTTATCAATGAAATGAAATGTTTGTACCAAAATGGACTTTTAAATCTTTCAGATACCGTCGAAAATGTGCTGGAACCCGAGGAATCGGATGTGTGCCTCATTCCCGATGACAACGAGACGGAGGTGACCGAAGCGGAGAAGGAATGGGCACGGGAGAACGCCGAGAAGGTTGCCGAGGAGGAGATAGCCGCCGAGCAGGCCAGCGCCAAGACGCCAGAGAGCGATAAGACAACAGCCAATGCCGATCCTGCCGACACAGAGGACGGCGACGCTGCCGCCGCTGCAGAGTCCACAGAAGACGCGACACCGGCCCCTCCGAATGGTATGTAATCCGGCTAAGCTTTGATTTCTATCTGTCCCCCGCACCTTGTCTTTCCATTGTTCAGATGCTCAGGCTGATGCACCTGCTGGGACTCAGCCGACGGCATCAGAGGGTGCTGAAGGTGAGTTGAGGATTAGAATTGGACACGCGATGATTGGCACTTTCGATGGCAATTGCTAATGGTTATTCACTCTCCTTGCTCTTTTAGATGATGTCCAGGATTCGCTGGCCAACGACGAGGAGGCTGCCGGCGATGCTCCTGACGCTGATGAACCGACGGCCGAGGAGACGGCCAGTGCCACAGCGGGCGAGGCAGGAGCCCCGCCCAAGATCATCATTAGCTGGGTGGTGGGCAGCGTGCAGACATGTCGGCAGTGTGGCATCGAGAAGAGCTGTGGCTTCCGGTACAAGCGGCCAGAGGAGCCCAAGGATGACGAGCAGGAGACACCCGAGGAGCCGGCGACACCTGTGAATGAGTATGTGTGCGACCAGACCTGCTGCACCGCGTTGCTGGTCGAGCAGCCGGGCAAATATTTCGTTAGACGCAAGAAATTCCTAGTCGAGGAGGTTGCGGGGTCCTCTGCGGACAGCGGTGAGGAGACCCCAGGGGAGGTGGAAGCAGCAGAGAGCGAGACAACGCCAGAGGAAGAGGCAACCAGGACGGAGCAACAGCAACGCGACTGCCTGCAGTGCAAGGAGCAGACGAAGTGCAAATACCTCATCAGGCAGGACCAGGACACGTACTACATTTGCAACGACGACTGCTTCAATCTGCTCAATGCCGAGGAGCCCGACAAGTACAAGCTGAAGCGGCACTCGATCCGAGTGCGCAACATAGGAGCCACCACCATACAGGCCTCCGCCAAGAGGCCAGAAAGCAGCGTCGTTGCCCGGACGAACGTCGAGGCGGAGGCCACTCGGCTGGATCGCATCGAGAGCTTCCGGCGGCGCTGTGCTGACTGCACGACGGAGATAGACGTGAACGAGCGCCAGCTGATGTGGGAGACGATGGACTTCTGCAACGAGGTGTGCCTGCGCAGCTACCAGCTCAGCATTGGCTCCAAGTGCGAGACATGCAAGCAGGATGTGAGCTCCATAGCTCTGGGCAAGTACTGCGTGAGGTTCGGATTCGAGGTGCGGCAGTTCTGCTGCGCCGCCTGCCTGAACACCTTCAAGAAGGGCCTAAAGACTTGCTCCTGCTGCCAGAAGGACATCAGCAGCGGGCAGGAGGGCTTCCTGGCGCCTGTGGGCGACAAGGATCAGTTCAAGGACTTCTGCTCGCAAGTCTGCCTGCGCCGCTATGACTGCATGTGCAATCCCAAGAAGAAGTTACGCACGGACATGTGCGGCGTGTGCAACAACGAGAAGCCGGTGCGCGTCGAGATGCTGCTGGACGACAAGGAGCACTACTTCTGCTCGAATCCGTGCTTCTCGGCCTTCAAGTTTGTGAGCAACGTGAACGCCGACCCCTGCGCCATGTGCTCCAAGTACTTTGAGCGCAAGAGCGCCGAGGCCTACACCATATACAGCGATCAACAGGCACCGAAAGTGTTCTGCTCGCGCATCTGCATCAACGTGTATATCATCGTGAACCGGCACATTGTCTCCTGCCAGTGGTGCAAGGTCAAGAAATACAATTTCGATATGATCTACCAGCTGGCCAGCGACCAGGAGACACTCACCTGCTCCATCAACTGCCTAACCATGCACGGCGTGAGCTGCAACATCTCCGCCCGCGCTGTGACCAAGTGCGACAACTGCAGCCAGTTCAATACTCCGCAGTACCACCTGACCATGTCCGATGCCTCCATGCGCAACTTTTGTACATATCAGTGCGTGATGCAGTTCCAGAATCAGTTCTCCCGCACACCCCTTACCCTGGACAGCGACACCCAGCCGAGCAGCAGCAGCAAATCGCAGCAGTCATCGCCCGGCTCCACGCCCCTGCTGCGGGGCGGTAACAAGAATTCCACCGCACCCTTTCCCACGGGTCTGCCCAAGCGCGTCAAGTTGAAGCTGTCGGTAAGTTATTATATTCTTCCTACTCGAAACCCCTCTCTGAAGCTTCGGCGAGCCGAGAAGCTATGTCGCTCAGCATCAGAGTCAGTTTTAATTCTTAGCGACGTTACTTAGCGCATGTCCGAATCCTAAATTCAAATTCAAATTCAAATAGCGGGTTGTAAGTGTATACACACTGCTACAATAGAACAATAATTCCGCCTTCAGAGGGGGCTAGTGTGTAAAAACACCCAAATGAAGAACCGATAACGATTGTAAAAAATCAACCCTAGAGATTAACCAACGTCTTTGAACTCTTCGCACCAAAAGGATAAACTAAAGAGTTCTGATTTCTGTTCCTTTGCTTCCGTAGAACGCCAAAAACAATTCGATGCCCGCCAACAAAAAATCCATCGGTAGCGGCACCGTGGTGCCAGTCATAGCCAATGTCACATCGCTGGCCACTGAGAACGACCCGCGCGGAACTATGCGTCGGAAGCGTTTGCGAAAGATGGACTCCCCGCCGCCACTGGCCATGATTTCGAGTAGCCAAGGATCCGCCCAAGTGGGCTCAATGGGTCGTGGGCGGCCGCGCAAGCACGTGGACTATGCGGCGCGCTCGCCGTCGCCAGGACTGGCAGGCAGCGCAACAGGCGGGCTGATATCTGCGCGACGAAACACAGCCACAGGCAGCAGCAGCATTGAATTTGGGGGCCCCATCACTGAGACGAAGATCATCACGGTGCCGCCGTATCCGAAGTCCGTGCGCAATGTGAACATCAGCTGCAAGCCCATGATGGTGTCGACGGGCGAGCAGTGCACGCCGTCGGTGCGCGACTGCGCAACGCAGACGGACAAGGACTATTCCAACAAGGTGTTGATTCCAGTGCCAGTGCCGATATTTGTGCCACAGCCCATGTACATGTACTCGGCACCGTTTCCTGTGCCGGTTCCCATACCGCTGCCCATACCCGTGCCCATCTTTATACCCACCACTCGCAACACCGCCCAGGGTATCCTCAAGGAGATCAAAAAGATCCAAGACAAGATGCCCGAGGATCCGCTCGAGGCAGAGCTGCTTATGATGGCCGAAATGGTGGCCGAGGAGAAGCACGATTCAGACTCTGATTCGGACAATGAAATCAAGCCGGATCCGGGCCTGGTCAACCTGCAGTACCAGAACAGCCTCGAGTCCGTCAACCAGCAGCAGCAGCAGGTGGTCGACGTCAGCGGCGCCGGTCACAATCCCTATGGCGACGACATGCTTCAGATCGCCCTCAAAATGGCCACGGCCGACTACGACAATCATCACCAGTCGTCAACGGTGGACCTGGAGTCGACAATGACGGCCAACACGATCACCAATCAATCCCCCATGGGACACGACGCAATGGGACAGATGAGTGTCCACCATTTGGATCAACAGCACCATATGCTGGATGCTTCAAGCCGGTAAGTTATACAGAGAATCCGGCCCCCAGTGGGGAGAAGTATAACCAAAAACAATATAATAGTAAGATGAGTAACGTACATACATACATTACAATTGTCACAGACAGGCAAGCAACATTTCTGGCGAAATTCGCGCCATCACGCTTGCACAAATTTGAGATCGTACACATCTAAACATATAAAATGCTTGCCATGTGTGAGCACGCACGGAACCTTAAAGTGCGTATGGAAGTGTACTTGTGCAAAGAAGACGATTTTCGAGTCGAAAACGTTTCTGAGTTGTGGAACGAATTTATTTACATTTTACACGTCGCACGCTGAATACCCTAATGAAAATTATTCCAATGAGAAGTCCTTTATAAAATAGTTTACATTAGCTCATTATTATCCAATATATTATATTTAAAGAAATTGCCATTGAAAGGGTATGCAAAATAGGAGTTTTTATGCCCGTACTCGAAGAATAGAAGGGTATATTGTATTTGTGGTAAAAGTGGATGTGTGTAACATATAGAAGGAATAATTTCCGACCCTATAAAGTATATATATTCTTGATCAGCATCAATAGACGAGTCGATATAGCCATGTTTGTCCGTCTGTCTGTCCGTCCGTCCGTCTTGTTTGTCGCCCATTGCTCGGAGGCTATAAGAGCTAAAGCAACCAAATTTTTTTTCCAAACTGATGTGATCTCTCACTCCTAGAAAAGTTTTTCAAAATTTCGCCCCGCCACTTCCGCCCCACAAAGGGCGCACATCTGTGGCGTCCACAATTTTGAATATAACAGAAAACTAAAAATGCAGTATTTTAGAGAATGACCTTATCTACCAGATTCCCGAATTTGGTTCAGATCGGATCATTATTGAAGCCACAATGATCAAATGAATTTTCAGCAGCGCGAGTACCCCGCGCCCTTTCAGCGTTTCCCCGCGCCCGATTCCAGCGTAAGTCATTTATGGGGTTGATTGTCACTACAGATTCTCCCTCTCGCTAAAACTCTGCTCATACATTCTGCCTTGTGCAGATGGTGTAGATGTAGATGACAATGTAAAAAAAATGTAAAATGTAAAAACTGATAAAACATTTGAAAATTCCACATAAATAACATGTGTACTGACTGAGTCCGGATATAAAGGTAGGGTCGCGTTCACAGCGACTACGTACGTTCTTTCTCGTTTACTATGGGCTTGCCGTCCGTTTTCGAAAACTAACATAGTACTTATAAATGCACACATACAGAGAGCGGCTGGCTCTAGAGCGTTTTCTCTCTGGCATTTCAAGAGGTCCTGGAGTCAGCCAGAAAAATTCGAGTGCCAAACAAAAGCGTATGGCGTTACTTATTATGTACTTACTCTTAAATTGTCTTTGGTATAACTAAATTGAACTCTCGTTTCAGCTCGCCCCGTGGCCGCAAGCGAGGCGGTGGCTCTGTCATGGATTCACCGAATCGAAACAGCCGTTCGCCAGTAAAGAGGCCCCGAGGAAACGAAATGGATCACTCGGCGCTGCAGCTGCAGTCACAACAGGCCCAGCAGCCGCAGGAGAAGCCCGATGCCCAGATGTTCCTCAAGTACACGTTCGGCGTGAATGCGTGGAAGCAGTGGGTGATGACCAAGAATGCGGATATCGAGAAGAGTTCCATGCGCAGGCGACCCTTTAAAACGGAACTGCTGCAAATGACTGCCGACGAGCTGAACTACTCCCTCTGTCTCTTTGTGAAGGAGGTGCGAAAGCCCAACGGCACGGAATATGCACCCGATACAATCTATTATTTGGTTTTGGGTAAGCTAACGCATCACACTTTACCAGATGTGTCCCTAAAACCTGTACGCTCTGATCTTGCAGGAATTCAGCAATATTTATATGTCAACGGACGTATCGACAACATCTTTTATGATGCATATTATGAACGATTCACGGAGTGCCTGGATGAGGTGGCCCGCAAGTTCTCTGTACTCTACAATGATTCCCGTAAGTCCAACCCGTAAGAAGTTGTATTTTTTGCAGCATATTTATTTGCGTTCTTCATGCACAGAATATATTGTTACTCGCGTGGAGGAAGAGCATCTGTGGGAATGCAAGCAATTGGGAGCCCATTCGCCGCACGTACTCCTCAGCACGCTGATGTTTTTCAACACAAAGCACTTTAATCTGACGGTAAGGGCCGGCCCTCTCTCTATATGCTTAAGCCTATTATTGAGCCATACTGTGTAATGTTTTTAGACCGTGGAGGAGCACATGCAGTTATCCTTCTCGCACATCATGAAGCACTGGAAGCGCTCCTCGCAGAATTCTAAAGTTCCTGGATCACGAAATGTGCTCTTACGTTTTTATCCACCGCAGGCGGGTCTGGGTAAGTTACATATACATATCTTTAACCATAACCGGATTGATTACTAATGGTTTCACGTATTAGATGCTAATCCGCGGAAGAAGAAGGTATACGAGCAGCAGGAGAACGAGGAGAATCCCCTGCGCTGTCCCGTCCGTCTCTACGAATTTTATCTTTCTAAATGGTAAGTGGGTTGAATCGTATAATCCTGCTCAAGGTCATTCTTCTAACGAATATCCTGTGCTCTGTTCACAGTCCGGAGAGCGTAAAGACACGCAACGATGTGTTTTATCTGCAGCCGGAGCGTTCGTGTGTCCCCGACTCGCCCGTTTGGTACTCGACACAGGCTCTCGGCCAGGACGCCCTGCAGCGCATGCTGCATCGCGTGAAAATGGTCAAGGAGATCAACATAGCGCTTTTGACGACTTAATATTTAGTTGGACGGCAGCAGCAGCAGATAAGACGCATTAGCAGCATATATCAATGTGTCTGTGCAAGGATTATTGCCTGGCAAATGAGGCCTGAATCGGAGGAGTACTTTTCAGCTTTGTGCTTAGCACGAACTTGTTTGCGGGCAAAACCGTTTAAAGCTAAACGACAGAGAACGAGAGTGGATATTCATGGGTCCTCACGCCAAGGGAGATTGAACGTGCTATACCATAAATTCTGTTTTTAATTTACATTTATTTCTATTTTCTTTTTGTATTCATTTTGGTCAGCGTCGAGAGAGGGCGGCACATAAAGTGGAGTTGTATAAATTTTAAACTATAAACAAGTCCCATCCTAATCTCACTTGAAATATTACGAAAATAATACACTAAACAATTCATTGACACGAAGACACGCAACAATTTCATTAGTTTTAGGTTCTCTGAAGGCAGAAAGTACACACAAACACACACACACAACCATAACCACACATTTTTAGTCATTAATTAAATTGTGTTTAGCGTTAAGCAGAGGATGACAGTATGTATGATGAGCCCCGTCAGCGGGAGGGAGGGGATAAAAGCTATCCAGCTGGATATACAGGATAGCTAGCCCCTACCCTACCCTATCATTACCTAGCACCTAGTAGCACTAGCCCTTTCAATTTTAAGTGCATGTATGTATGTACATAAACATAAACCCATAAACGACTATAAATAGGATACAAAACCGTAACAATTTAGTCGCTTAGCTGTTGTTGTTGTAAGTGTTTACTTTTAAAATGCTGTACTCTCCTTAATTGCAACAACATCCATATATGCAACAAATACATACATACTTTAAAAACGAATCTATACCTAAAGTGGTGGTACTATTTGAAGCTAGAATGGATGCCAGATAGTAACAGGAAATACATCACCTTATGGCACGGCACACAAAAATGCGCATCTGCTATTTTCAGTTGAAAAAGTCTAATCTTTTCCTACTCCCAATGTAAGTATTTAAACACTGATGAGCACTGATTAGAACTGGTAGATTGAATGCCACAAGAGGGTGGTCGTAATTTATTCATACAAAAATTATTGCGATTCTTTATCCTGCGCTTAATACATGTGAATCGTGAATCGGATTGGTTGATTGGGGCCACACTTGGGGGGCTCTTCGGCTAGCGTATACAAAACAGATGGATCTAACAGTATATATATTTATATTATTTAAAGATATCTTCGCTTGGTCATGCTCTCTGTGTGTCTGTATCGTGCGGATGAGGCTCTTTGTTTGTTTGTCTTTTCTTTTTGTAGTATGCAGACTGCAGCCGCCGCTTTTAGATCAGCGTTTACCACTCGGCGTCACCGTTGGATTTCTGAAACACGTAGTCCTTGCCCCGCATGTTCATGATGCCATCTTTGAGATAGAATTTCCATTTGTTGCGAGACCGAGTGATCTACGAGAAAGGAAAGAATGTTTATAATAAATAAGATCATAGATCAATATCCATTCAAACCTTGTCGTACTGGCAAACGATGACGTTATCTGTGTCAAACGTTTCTGTAGAATCTTCATCGGTGACATCGTCCTCGCTGTTAAGGGGCTCCTCCTCGGCGGCATCCTCGTGCTCCACATCCTCATCATCGTCCTTGTCCAGATCGTCGTCATCATCGTTGTCGATGTTGTCGTCACTCTCCTCGCTCTCTTCCTCATCGGACGAGTCTAGGGCGCCATCTAGCTGCTTTGAAGCACCCATATTTTCTGGTAAATCCATCACAGGATTAGCACAAGCCATGGTATAGGATATATATGGACTCACTCTGTAGATTGGCACTTGTGAGTGCCGCATTCACGTGTTGCTGCAGCACTGAGGAGGCCAGGCTGGTGGGCAACGTCATAATGGATGAAATCAGATGGGCTGTAAGTATTTGGGTTAGCTGATTCTCCTGCAGCGCTGATGCGGGCACTTGTATGGTGAGAACACGAGATTCCGAGCTGCCCGAACCGGCCGTCGAAGGCAGTGTAATCTGAAATCGAACCATAAGTCGTACCATAGCCAGACATCACATGTCATTTAGATCTCTCACATTCACGGGCATAATGCGGTTGGGGTCCAGCGAGGCCACAATTGGAATGGGTGTCTGTCCACCGCCGGATGCTTGCTGTCTTTGGGGCATAGATCCTCCCGATGTTGGATGCAGGGGCGGAGGATTCTGTGACGTGACTTCCTGTTTGATGGGCATCTGTCCGTTCTTCAGGCCACTGCCAGCAGCACCAGCAGCAGCGGGCGACTTTGCCGCCATCGCTGACGCTGAGGAGCTGCTCTGTGAAGTGGCTGCGGCGGCCTTCTTGGCCTTGGCATTGGCAGCCTGCAAGTGTTTCGAGGATTAGTGATGGGGTGTGTTCTGTGGGGGACGACTCTCACTGGCAGACAAAAGGCATTTAGCATTACCTTCGTGCTCTGCAGTTGAGGCATGTGCGTATGCGTATGGGTGTAGATAGATAGATAGATAGACATATGTGTGTGGCATGTTGTGGGGGTGCGTTCATGATGATGTTGATGGGGGCAGCAGGTAAGAAAAGCGGCGCATTAGTCGATGGCGGTGTCGATGTAGCATTGTTGTAGTTGTTGTTGGAGGACATAGGGAAGAAAAATCAAGAGAGATCTTAGTTTGGAAATCTCTCTCCCCAGACAGAGTGCAGCAGTTGACGACACAGAACATAAACATACAGTACAGTTACACATTCGAAAGAGAATGTCGGGAATGGACGCACAGAATCAACATCGACGGTGGGGAGGCAACGATCACACACCTTGCTTACCTTTGGATTGTTTGCCACTATTGGCGGCGGATGGGAGCCACCCTCGCTCGGGTCCGGGGTCAGTTCAACGGCCTTACTTGCCAGCAGCTTGTTGCGCCAAATCTGCTTCATCTCCTGCAGCACCTGCTCGTCAACGCCCTCGTCCAGGAAGGCATCCCTCACATTTGTGATGACATCCTCGATCACGGCATGATAGACTTTCAGCTGTTTTGGAGAGGGAGTGGAGTGGCAATGCACTGGGCATGTTAAATTAAATTCGAAATGCATAAACAATTATTTATATTCACACACACACGCCGGCACGTACTGCCAGAGCAGAGAGTGGAACATTCATATTAATGTGTATTTTCGTACCGGTATCGGAGAGGAGCGTTGGACTGACGGACCGACTGTATTTATTATTTGTGCTACAGGCTGCGGCATTGCCTCATTCGTACCCGCTTAATAGAGAAACATACGCAAGTTGTAGTACCTTATCAGCGCGATAAGAGGGGGCCGCCCCACTCTGATAGTGTGGCAGGGAAGTATTTCTTGGGGGGATTCGCCGATATGTGCCGAAAACCATAGGAAAAAACAACGACTACGGGTGGGCCGGGGTGGAGCGCCTAAAAAAAGTGCAAGGCACTGACACCTACCCACACCACTACAGCTACAGCGGACTGACACATGCACGCACACAGACATGGGGTCGCCATGGCATACCAGTGCATTGGCACTGCACTAACGGTTCGTCGTGCTCATGCTCAGGAGAAAACTTTCACTTTCTTGGTGATAGGCAGGAGGGGCTTCCCAATCCTTCTTGCTGTTTTTCTTCCATATGGCTGCAGACGAATTCAGGTGGGCGCCCCAAAGGGTCTGCCGACAAGAATTCTATCTGGCACACCACAGTTGTCTCTCCACTATACCCACTCACCACAGAGGTTTGGCATAAAGCCATTTGGACCTTTTTCTCCGCCAGCTTGATTCTGTTCACTTGCTTTCGGTACGTAAATTAGGTTTAAGTGAATAATAAATTAGCAGAAAAATTAAATACGATGCGCCCGAGACAGTGTGTGAGATAGGGCCAGTGTGACCGCGCTTTTAATGATCAAATATACAGCCAGACCACCAGAAACATACCGAAATATCTTCTCGTTTTCAATATATACTCATCAAAAAATAGTTTTGACCGGAACCGCGCCAAAATGGATAAAGGCTCATAATTTTCGTGAATACCCCTATGGTCGAACATAGGTTCTCTATCTATCATCGGTAAGTATCCATATTCCCCGGTTTTGATATGCTATTTTATATTAAACGGACTCTCGCCACTGCACACATAACTGTATCCAATTGATAAATCAATTTTCTACAAAATTGGTGTTGAACTGTTTTTAAACTATTCATGTTAGGAATGGATAAATGGATTTTGGCGGTCACATCCTTTCAAAATTGTCCAATGGCTTTGCAGCTCAAGAGTGAGAGTGTGACCAAATGTAGATAGATAGATGGAGAGCTTTAGAGGGTTTTGCAACACTTGCCAAGTGTTTGTTTTTAATCGACTCGATCTCCCCCTCCACAGTGTGCAACAGGTTATCCCGGAATTTCCCCCTTTGCATCGTTCGAATGCAGCCCACTGTTGCATGAATCAGCGACGATAAGTTATCCCGCCCACAACTGCATGATGAGCGGTTCAGAGACCGCCGAGGCCCAGGGCAATGCTAACAGGACCAGGTCCAGGTCACACCAAGACGACACCCTGCTGATTAGGCTACTGCCAGTGTCCGCGCGACATCAACTTTGCATTCACTTGGACTCCCTGGATGTGTGGCAGCAGCTGGCCACGGCCGTCAAGCTCTACCCGGAGCAGGTGGAGCAGATAAGACACCAGAAAGACCGCGGCCGGTCCCCAGCAAACGAGTTCATGAATATCTGGGGGGGCCAATACAATCACACAGTCCAGAGCCTGTTTGCCCTGTTCAAAAAGTGAGTGCCAATCCGGTGGAGAGAAAGTTTGAATAATCCTCACGCCTACACCTCCTCCAGGTTGAAGCTGCACCATGCCATGCGAATGATAAAGGATTATGTGAGCGAAGACCTGCACAAGTACATTCCCAGGAGCTTGCCCACCATCAGCGACTTGCGTGCCCCGCCTGACTCCAACTCGAAAATAGTCAATGGTCCGCCCTTTCCCTCCTCCTCGGGCGTCAGCAACTCGAATAACAATCGCACGACGACATCGGCGATGAGCGAGGAGATTCCCAGCCTAGAATCTCTAGGAAACATCCACATCAGCACCGTGCAACGAGCAGCCGAGTCCCTGCTAAAGATCGACTACTCGGAGCTGGAGCGTGCCACGGACAGCTGGTGTCCGGAGAACCGCCTCGGTCAGGGCGGATTCGGCGAGGTCTATAAGGGCGAGTGGAAGCAGCTGGACGTGGCCATCAAGGTGATGAACTACCGCAGTCCCAACATCGACAAGAACCAGGTGGAGCTGCAGCAGAGCTACAACGAGCTCAAGTACCTGAACACCATTCGGCACGACAACATCTTGGCCCTCTACGGCTACAGCATCAATGGCGACAAGCCTTGCCTTGTCTATCAGCTGATGAAGGGCGGATCTCTGGAGAACCGCCTGCGGGCGCACAAGTCGCAGCAACCGCTGCCGGCGTTGACGTGGATGCAGCGTTTCAGCATTTGCCACGGCACGGCCAAGTAGGTGCAGAGAGTTCCCTCCGTTTCCAGTTGATTTAATCTGAATCCCCTTTTCAAGAGGCATCTTCTTCCTGCATACGGCACGCAGTACGCCCCTCATTCATGGTGACATTAAGCCCGCCAACATTCTGCTGGATCAGTGCCTGCAACCGAAGATCGGGGACTTTGGGCTGGCCCGCGAAGGGCCCAAGTCCATAAACGCTGTGATGCAAGTGAAGAAGGTGTTTGGCACGAGGATCTACCTGCCGCCAGAGTTCCGCAACTCCAAGCAGCTCAGCACGGGCGTGGATGTGTACAGCTTTGGGATTGTGCTGCTGGAGGTGTTCACCGGGCGCCAGGTGACGGATCGCCTGCCCAAGAACGACCAGCATCAGGATTTGCTGCACTACGTCAAGCAGAACTGGGCCCAGTCGCAGCAGGACCGCCTGGAGCTGCTCGACAAGCACCTACCCAGGCCGCTGGGCGAGGAGCTGGACATGTGCCTGTGCGCCATCGAGGTGGGCCTCCAATGCACGGCCCTCGAGACGCAGGACAGGCCCTCGATGAACGGTGTACTCAACAGATTCAAGCCATTCCGCATTGACTTTTGATCCAAGATCTGATAATCCTCCCTTATGTTAATCGTATATTATATTCGTTATTGTACGTCGGAGCATTGATTCTAGCGTCATTTGTTGGTCACCTCTGGATCATTTATAATTTAGCAACACATCACAAAATACTCAAAGTAATTCCAGTTTTATTTGTGAGGGAACTCCGGCCCGGTCCATCCATCGATAGAGACCTCATTTAACCTTTTTACCATTTCACATTAGTAGCTTTAGCCCCAGAAATTCTCATTTACATTCCATAAGTTCGAGCGATTCGGGCGATGAATTTGAAAAATTCTAAGTTTTACAAACGCATCCAGGAGCTGCGACGCTTCTCGAAGGAGAAGATCCGCAAGGACCGCGAGCTGCGCACCAGCGTGCGGCTGGACATGGCCCTAAGCGAGCAACGGCCCGCCCATGACTCTGACCTTGAGTGGTCCAGCTCCCCCCGCCGTCAGGTCTCACCACGCCGCCGCCTTAAGAAGGTCACCAAGGGCAAGAAGAAGACGGTCGCCCGGCTGGCAGGTGGCAGGGACACTGTCTGCTCCAGTCCCGCGGACGTGGAGCTGCAGCAGGAGGCTGATGGTGCAATCCAGAGCTTCATCCAGCTGAACGACAAGTGCTACCGACTGGCCTGCACGAGGCAGGTGGCTGCCAAATCCTCGCACGATGACGGCAACTCCATTAGCGAGGCCAAGAGTGCCATTTGCGTGTCCAACTCCCGCTACGCGATGATTGGCAAGATATCCAAGACGCTCGGCTACAAGCTGGTCAAGGAGACCAAGCTGTGGAACATTCTCTGGTCGGACTCGTTTCCCGGCGTGGAGCTCTTCAAGAACATGAAGCGCTTCCAGCAGATCAACCACTTTCCTGGCATGATCGAGATCTGTCGCAAGGATCTGCTCTCCAGGAATCTAAATCGTATGTTCAAGGTGTATCCGCATGACTACAAGATCTTCCCCAAGACCTGGATGCTGCCAGCGGAGTGAGTGCAGCTATACCCCCTTCCCCTTCTGTTGAATCATTTAGTCACCCCCCCACTCTGTGTCCAGCTATGGGGATGCGATGAACTATGCTCTGACCCACAAGCGAACCTTCATCCTGAAGCCGGACTCGGGTGCCCAGGGACGTGGCATCTGGCTGACCAACGATCTGAAGACCATCGGGGCCAACGAGCGCCTCATCTGCCAGACCTACGTACATCGGGTGGGTAACCCATTTGTCAATAGATCGCCAGCATGCCTAACCTAACCGGCTATTTCTCTCCCAGCCCCTGCTCATCGATGGCTATAAGTTCGATTTGCGGGTGTATACCCTCATCACATCGGTGGATCCGCTGCGCATCTTTGTGTACAACGAGGGCCTGGCCCGGTTCGCCACGAACAAGTACGTGGAGCCGACGCCGGGAAACTCCACCGACCTGTACATGCACCTCACCAACTACTCGGTGAACAAGAGGAATTCCCACTACGAGCTGTGCGACAACGACGACTGCGGCAGCAAGCGGAAGCTGAGCGCCATCAACAATTGGATGAGAAAGCACAACTACGATGTGGAGGAGTTCTGGACGAACGTCGACGATGTGATCATCAAGACGGTGCTCAGTGCCTGGCCGGTGCTGAAGCACAACTACCACGCCTGCTTTCCGGGCCATGACAAGATCCAGGCCTGCTTCGAGATACTCGGATTCGACATTCTGGTCGACTGGAAGCTGAAGCCCTATATCCTGGAGGTTAATCACTCGCCCAGCTTCCACACTAGCGAACAGGTGGATCGCGAGGTCAAGCGTCCTCTCATCCGGGACACCCTCAGTCTGGTCAGCGCTGTGCTGGCGGACAAGAAGCAGATCATGCGCGAAGATCGCAAGAGGGTCAAGCAGCGTCTACTCAAGACAAAGGGCGAGACGTAAGAATTCTTTTATATCTTATGACGGTTGAACCTTCTACTATTCCCCTTTTAGATTGCAGCGTCCCCGAGCCAGCGTTGGACCCTCGATTGCCAAACCAAAGACAAACGCCAGCCGCACAAAGGTTGAGCCCGAGGAGGAGGTGGACTCGTTGGGCCAACAGATCGCCTGGGAGGACAGTCACATGGGCAACTTCCGCAGGATCATGCCCCCCACCGACGGCACCAAGGCCGAGTACTACAGCCAGTTCTATGGCCAGACCAATCAGGTGTCCATCTTCGCCGAGACGGCGGCCAGTAAGAAGCGGGAAGATCTTGCCCGCAAGATGCGCCTCCAGATCGAAGAAAAGAAGGCCAAGCAGGAGCTGATGCTGAATGGTCGCAACAAGGTAGACAAACGCAAGCGTCCGCTCGTACTCCTGCCACGGGCTGTGCGCGAGAAAAACCGCGTCCAGCTTTACCGACTGCAGGAGCACTGGGTGCCGGGGTTTATCTCTGAGGCGGAGGAACGACTGCGGCACACCTGGCTCCAGATGCGCACCGAGGCGATCAAGACGCTGCGGATCACCGAGAATGTAAGTTAATACCTTTACTCTCATATGGCTCTTGCATATCCTATCCTCCCTCTTAGGTCTATGCTACGCTGTACGAGGCGGGCAATCTGACCAACACGGACATGGTCGTGTATCCGCATCTGCACCAGCATCTGCAGAATGGCTATGACATCAAGCATCACGCATGAGATGCCGCATAGATGGTACCTATCTTCCTCCTCATTACCATTTGGACTCGTATTGTTAAATTTGTTATATGTTAAATTTTACTTGCTGATTAAATGGAAAAAATGAATCGAGTTTTGTTGCTTCCGATGCGTGCGCTCATTCCCATCTCCTCCATCTACCTTCGAATATTTTGTTGGATGAATATTGTCCGCTATCTACTCATCCAGCCAGGATGGCCTACATTTTATATTCATTGGAGAGTGAAATAAATGTACATAGAATATCCCCTCTTTTTGCATTAAAAAATCGTTAGCATATGCAGCTCTCGCCAGTATTAATTTGTGTGTTTATTTCAGAGGTAATTCCTCTCTAATTAAACTCATTTCCCATCAGCATCATATGGGGTCTAGAAATGGGTATCCCAGCACCATTAGCTTGCTCTCCCACTTCCTATGGACTTGGCAGCCTGCCCGGCAAACAAACCTCATAAACATTTGCATTTTGGCGCGTGTTGTGTTCGAAAGAACCATTAGATCAGAGACGACAGAGAGAGAGAGAGAGTTCTGTTCAGAGATTGAGCATCGAATATTGAGAATCTTGAGAGCTATTCCATTGCGATTGTGGGAGGAGGAGACGGAGACTCTTCCATGCTGTGTGTTCGCATTGGGATGGAGAGCGCACTGAACTCAGTCGCGCCAAGGAGCAGCCACAGGGCAGTCCACAGTCCACACGCCAATTACAATCCGGAAAATATTTAGAAAGCCGTAAAAAAAGAGATATTTTTCCGAGAGAAAAATAGGGAGATTTCCAGAGTTCATTGCGGCATGTTCAAAGCGTCGCAGGAGATGCGTCTGAATACCCATTCGGCCTCTGCCTCTCTGGGTGCGAGTGGGAGTGGTGGGCTCGAGGGGCCGAGTGCGGAGAAAGATGGTATTTTTGGGCGCTACCAGCGCACGCCCGACGCTGGTGAGTCGACGATGAGGAAGTAAACATCGAAGCGAGGCGTCTATTTATATACTCCCAACCGATACGATCCGCAGATGCGTATCCCACAGAGCCGCCGCGGGTGTACATAGCCCCCGAGCTGACCGACGCGAGTCGGGTGCAGCTGCTGCACTTTCCCAGCGGCGCTGTCCGCACCAACAGCTCCGTCAGCTTCATCCTGAAGCGGAACGGGGTCAAGGGAAACTTTGATGTGCGGGTGGAGGGTCCTAGCGGCCAGCTGGAGGCCGTGCAGCAGCAGCAATTGGACCCGGAGCGCTTTCAGATTGACTGCCAACTGACCTCCGGTGCAGGACTCTATAAAGTGCACGTCAAATGCAACTCCGTGTCTCTGCCCCGGTCTCCCTTAATCATTGTGGCCATAACAGGAGTTCCCGAGGTCACGGAAACTCCAGAGGGTGAGTACTTCCGAGGGTCCTCTGTCATCAAAGTAACCTCGCTCTGTCTTCCCACAGGGCTCACCGTTCTGTCGGATGCCAGCAAGGTGCAGAGCCGCGGCCTGGGACTCTGCCATGTGAGCTCTTTGGAGCGGAACGAGTTCACCGTGGACTGCAGCCAGGCCGGCAGCAATATTCTCTTCGTGGGCATATTGGGACCACGGGGTCCCTGCGACGAGGTGCTGGTGAAGCATCTGGGCCGCAATATACATAGGGTCACGTACCGCGTGTCGGATCCTGGGGACTACATGCTGGTGGCCAAGTGGGGGGAGCAGCACATACCAGGCTCTCCCTTTAGCCTGGCCACCGAATAGGAATCGGAGGAGTATATGTACATATATTTATGTAGGAGGTGTAGGAATAAATGTGAATAGACGAAAATCTGATTGTGACCTTGTTCTTTCCTCTGTTCCTCTTCCTACCCTCTGCTTCTGCGGAACGATGTGCAATTTAATGATGATTACACTGTGGCAGCAGAAGCAGCAACAACGGCAGCAACATTATCATTTTTTGTTATTTAGCCCGGCGCTAATGACGTTCGCATTTGGGGGCTGCCTGCTGCCGTTGCCTTCGCTCCAACCTAATGATGATGACCGGCAAATACAGGCATGTGTTGGTGTGTGTGTGAGTGTGTGTAATGCTCCAACAAAAGCAGTTGCGCATCATCACTGATGGTGCCAGTGTGGTGTGGAGCGGGGGGAGCACATAGCCAAAGTTGATGATGATGATAATGCGTTTGCTTTGTAGCCCGCCAGCCTTAACGAGCTGAGGTTGGATGGTGGAGAAGGAGGAGAGCTGCCAGCTGCCGTCTGAGCCACAAGATAAATTGCGCTCGGCCAGGCCTTAAAATCCAGCTAGATAAATCACACATGGCCAGGCGGATGGGGGCAGAGTTGCATTATCTAGTATTCCAAACGGAATAATTCCCTATTCATGCAATAAATGTTGTCTTTTCCTCGGACCCTTTCAATTTCCAACGTATTGTTTTGCCACTGCCTGGCCACACTGACACGAAAAACCCTATACACTATAGCTGGCCCGTTCACACCATGTTGCTTGCTCTGCTGCTGTCTCGCTTGTGCAGAGAACATCATTATTTGTTGGTGTGTTGGTGGCGATAGCTGCGCGTACTACCAGATACGTCGTTTTTCGTGTGTTTCCCTCTCGAAGATAATTAAAATTTAATTATTTGCCTTATAATCAAGTTGTTTTTTGTGCTGCCTGCCTGTCGTTGTGTTGGTGTTGTTTCATCCCCCCATCCCCCGGCAATCGACTGCTCATGGAGAATAAGTAAAGAATTCACGGGGGTCATAATCGACTCACAAAAAAAAATTGGATGTTGTGTGTGTGTGTGTATCTCTGCAAAGGGAAAAGTTGTGCGTGTGTGTGTATTCAAGAAAAGTAACCATCGAATTGCCTCCCTGCCCCCTCCTACACTTTTGCTCGCAGTAAGCAAACGCAAGTGCCAGGGCAGGCCGCGGCGTCGGCGTCAAAGTTGTGTAGCATGTAGCATCTTCATCTCTTCTCTGGTAACAGTAGTATACTGGAATAACCGCGTCAGTTCGCTTTTAGCCAACGTCGCGTCAACTTCACATCTTGTGTCTGCTGGATGCAATTTACAGCTAGTTTCTCTCTTCCTATATTTGCATTTGTTTACGGATTGCGTATTATGTCTGTGTGCTGTGTGTGGGCCTGTGTGCGGGCCTCATCTGTGTGTACATATGTGTGTGTGCCGGCTTAATGATAATTAAAAATCCGTTACTATAGTGCTGTGCAGGCAAGTCCCGTAGTCCTGTTCGCTCGACGGGGGAGGGAAGGCGTGGGTGTCCTCGTCCTCCCGTAACCTTTAAAGATTCGCCTGAAAAATGGTGTTGCATGAGATTCTCCCGCAATTATATAAATAATATAAATATATAAAGTGTTAAATTCCTGGTTAGTTTATGGATCTTTTGTGTGTTGCTTGTTACAGGAGTGGATGCGCGTATCCAATATGCCAGCCTACTAGATAAATCCTGCTTCATGTCCTGCTCCAGCTGGCAGACACAGTTTGTTGGGCAATCCCATTTGTCGGCAGCGAGACCCATGTGAAATGCCTGTGAGTAATCCCCCCATATCATTTGAATCGTCACCTGGATAACCCTACATATGTTCATTTATCCTGCGTCTTGCAGTATGAAAAATTCAACAAAAAGCGTCGACAATGGGAGGATAGTGGGGTACTAGAGCTAATTAAACTATGGAAAGTCTGCGCCTATGAGCTGCGCACCATCAAACGCAATGGCCATCTGTATGTGGCTATGGCCAAGCAGCTAACGTCCCTGGGCGTACCTGTTACCGCACTGGAGGTGCACTTCAAAGTGAACAATCTCACGCAGCGATATCGCCAGGAGCAAAAGACCTTCGAGACCACAGGCATAATCAGCACCTGGAAGTTTTACAGTCAAGTGGATGATGTTTTCAAGAGTCTGGCCGCTCACACGGGTTACAAGTAAATACAAAATGATAATGATAATCCCCCATAGTAGTTTCCAATGGGAACTAATCGAAATATAATTTGATCATCTTCCACAGAGACAAACGCATGACTAGTGCCTCGAACACTAGTAGCCTACCATCAACATCCGAGTCACCAGTTTGGAAGAATCCAATGTCTCAGCAAGAGTTTAATAGCAACAACACGGAGGGGTTCTATAAGTGAGTCCATACTCTCTCCTTCATCTTCTGTTCTGTAATCTTATGCTATATATTTTTTTCTATTACAGGACCGAGTACGGCATGCATCGCCACTTTATGGACCACTCCCAGCCACCGCCGAATACGGGCAGCGTGGACAATTTTATGGCCTCCTCGGCGGCCGTGGCGGCGGTGGCTGCTGCCGCATCCGCTCGCCTTGCGGACAACAACATGGAGCAGCAGATGAATGCTGCTGGAGGCAGTGGGGCCAGTGGCGGTGGTGGCAACACCAACGGCGGTGTGGCCAACTACAACAAGATCAAGAAATCCCACGAGGACTACGACAAGTTCGTGGATATTGTGAAAAACATTGTGGACACGCACAAGAGCACACCGGACAAGGTGGACACGTTCAGCGACTTCATCAAGTCGTATATGAAGCGCTGGCCAGAGCGGCTCCAGGACGAGGCAATCAATCACATCACCAACTACGTGATTGTCAAGAACATGGAGCACAGCATGGTCAGCGGCGGCGGCGTCCACAATCCGGAGGGGGTCAACAATCGACAATAACAATACAAGCAGGAGCCCAACAACTAAACGCAGCCAAGGTCAGTGCAGATAGTTGTTGGACGGCCGCCCAACAGCCCATGCGGTCGGTCGTAGGCGGCCGTAGTAGCAGCTCCAGGAACTCCAAACCCAACTATGGAACCGTATTACGAAACGCGAGAGACACGAGGAGCAGGGCGAGGATTACTTAACACACGCAGGTGGCACGGCACAGCAGTTACTTAACAGCGACCCTCCACACCGCGATGCACACATCCATGCCGCTAGATCGGCTGGATGTGGTCTGGTTTATATTGGAGCGATGTGTTTGTTGGAACGGAACATGGCATACAGTATTTTTTGTATAGTTAAAATATACAATCGGAGTTTTTAGTTTTTATTTTCTGTGCGATGGCGGTACCGAAAGTTCGGGATTGAGTTGTCTGCGGAAGGGGGCAAGACAGGACTGGAACTCCATCTCAAGTAAACATAGAGAACAGATCCTAGCGAGTACTTTTACGTTTAGACATCATTTCCTACTGTTAGCTGTAAACTATTATACATAAATATATATAAATTACAAATTAATAAATGCTTTAACGACTAACGACGATCTCTACGATCGATCAGATGCGTTGTATTTGACACGCTACGCTATTGAACAGGCTGGTGGTCTTGCCCGCGGCCGTCGGGGCTGTGGGCGTCACCAGGAAGCGGGCAAAGGTGCCGCCCTTTTGGCCCGACAGGCGCCCGGGATTGATCACCAAGCAGTCGCTGACAAGTCGTATGAAGTGCCTCTGGTCGCCGGGCAGCAGCAGGATATTGGGCAGTTGCCCTAACTGGGCGTACTTCAGCGCCAGCTGCGAGTCGTAGGCCATGTCCTCATCGGCCGGTGGGTAGATGGGATAGAAGGAGCCCTGATTGAACAGGTGGTTGATTGCCCGATGCATTCGCTCGCCAGCATTCACCGCAAACTCATGGCTGAGCAAATGGTCCACGACGTCGGTGGAGGTGACGCCCACAGTGATACCGTCCAGGTCCACAATCGAGGGGTCCGGCAGCAGGTGTAGATTGGGGTATGTCTTGCGCAGATTGGGCGGCGGTGTGGGGTAGACCGCGTGCGACATGGCATCCTTCTGGCTGCTGACCATCAGAACTGTCGTGTGACCTCCCACCACCTCCATGATGCCCGCAATCATCTTCTCAAAGAACGAGTCGAAGGTCTCTGCCATCTCGGCGACGAGCTTGTGATTCGCGTCCACAAAGGGACCCACCAGAACGAGGACATCCGGTCTGTGGTCCTTCAGATACTTAAGCAGATCGTGAAGGGGATCGTAGAACAGGTCCGTACTGTGAGTATACGGACCGGCGGCCACCACAAACTGCAGCTCCCTGTCCACCTTCAATGGCGAGGGCAGCGTCAGCTTTCGCTCCGTGTGGATCTCCTCCACCACGAAGGTGATGCCTTTGGGTATGAATCCCTTTGCCAGCACCACCTGGCCCGGAAAGAGACTGGCCGACTTGATGCGATTGAAATTCAAGTCGAGATAGCTGCAATCCTCTCCACCGGTCACGGCCATAAATGCGGAGAAGGCGTCCAGGGGCCCATCGTCCTCGGAATGTATCATGCCCACGGCATAGAGCATGTGCAGCGCCTGTAGCGTCTGCCCGTCCTGCGGATACCAACTACTCTCGGCCACTTCCTCCGCGGACAGCTTCTTCTCCACCAGAGCCCGTCCCGTTTTATCCAGGCGGTCGTTAAGGTCATCACACTTTTCGCACAGCAAGTCGTTCATGTAGCTCAGGTTTCCGAGCGTCAGGGGAGCGCCCTGGTGCAGTAGTTTTTGCGCCACGCACAGGGAATGCTCCAGTTTGGCTTGCCACGTGGTTCCGGCCAGCAGTCTGGGATGTCCAAAGGTATCCACAATGTCCCCTGGTCGTCCGGCCACTGTTGTTGTCGATGGTGTTCCTGTTCCTGTATCTGCCGCTGCGGTACGTTTGGCTGACTGCGGCGTGTAGTTGACGGGACTGAAGAGAACACCACCCTTGAGGGCAGAGGAGCGAGACGACGGATCCTTCTTAGACTTTGGCGTATGCAGCACCGAGGAGTCTGTCATCGACTCGCTCACATAGCTATCCATCATGGGATCATCTTCGATCAGTCCATACGTGGAGAGGGAGCTCGCGTCTGACACAGGAGCTGGGGCAAACGATTTCGATTTCTGTGTGGATGTCTTGAAGCCCACTTTGTCCTTTTTCAGCTGCAGTACCTTGCGCTCGAATTCGCCCAGATTCTCAGGCGTTGGGCCATCCCCGCGCAGATGGGACAAGCTGAAGGCCATCCACTGCTCCACAAATTCGGTGGCATCCTCAATGCTGTACGTGATGGCTAGTTCCATGCACTTGTCCAGCACCGCATCGCTGGGCTCGACGCCTATCTCGTCGAATTGCTGCTTAATTTCCGTATCCATGCTTCGTTTTCGCGTGTTTAATAGAATTTTTTATAAAATTTACTTTTGGCGGCAAAAACCAACCCCACAGTTAATGTGGCCGTGGACCATCAGCAATATACTGAGATATACCTTATCATTGTCCAAATACCGTATATATACCGAGGAAAAATAGCGTACTTACCTCTGTATTTTATGGTGTATTTTGGAAATGCGAATGTACGTTTTGGTATATTTCTTAGAGTCAGGCAGTATATTTGATCGATAATTCCGCGGTCACACTGTTTCCGTGCAATAACAAAACAATAACAATAATTATTATTAAAAAAGTATAGTGAATCCTATAGTTAGATAATTAATGTGGAAAAGTGCGTTTTAAAGTGGTGAAGTTTATGTGTTAGAGAGGGTGAAATGAGTACGGACGATTTGCTGGTTGCTCGCCATGATAGAAGCAACGATTCCTCGCCAACTGCGTTGTCAACAACGCCGCCACCTCCGCCCCCAACGAGCGGTGCAGCAGCGCCTGCGCCCAGCTCCTCCTTTGATCGCCTGCGCAACACGTTTCGACGAACAGAGACTATATCCTCGCAGATCTTCAATCACATCTCGACACAGTTTACGAATGCTGCGGCAGCGGCGGCCGCCTCTGAAGTGATTGATGGCACCACTCCCTATTCGAATTCAGAGGAACCTACAACACCAACTACACCACCAACCGCTGCTCCTGCTCCTCCTGAAGTGGCAGCCTCTTCATCTCCATCTAAAATAATCTCAAAAAGGGCAAAGCGTGGTAAGTTTCAAGCAAATTAAATTTAATTTCAAATTTAAGTTAGTTTTTATATGTATACCATTTAAATATCCCATTAAAGTGCGTGAACAAATTAATATATACATAATTAAAAAAGTGTAAACTGTTCAATGAATTTAATCCTTAAAAGTACTGCGCACAACACAGTTGTTGCAGATGCAAGAGAACCCCCAACGACAAAATAAGCTTTTTTAACAGAACCGAAAAGCATCTTAACAGAGGTTTAACAGTTGCGGATTTTTACATTCCGTTCATTCTTTTGACAAATCAATAAGCGATTTTGTGTCTTGCTTGTTTTACGCGTACACAACACAGGATAACATAACGGTATAGCTTAAGTGGCGGCGTAAAATTAAAATTGTTCAGAGTTCGATTTAATAAAAGAAGCCATTTGATCAGTGGTGTTTCCACAGCAAACACACTTAAAAAAAAGGTAACAGTAATTGCAATCATTTCCTTTCCTCCAGCAGCCTTGCTGCGGGGGGGAAATGTGTGTGTCAGCTTTGAGATGTTGCAACTCTCCTAATATCGATATGTATATGTATTTTTATGGCCACACACACACACACACGAACGAACTCGGGCAGCAGCAGGCAGTAAATCGAAGCCTGAATACAAACAAAAAAAAACAAAATGCGTGGACTCGTCGAGGATACGAAAAGGACAAAATTGTCCCAAAACAACAACAACAATGTGGGCACCAGTGCGACCAGTGGGAGTCGCCTCAAGGCATCCTCGACTGCAGCCATATCGAGTGGCAGCAGCACCTCCGCCAAGCCCTTGAGGAGTGTCGTTAAAACGCCAACTACAACGTCATCGGTGGGATTGGGAGGAGGAGGAGCCAAGAAAACACCATCGAGTATGCAGCAACAACAGCAAAAACAACAAGAAGTTGGCAAGTCCGCCAAGTCTTCATCAGGCGCAGCAGCTGCCACAACGAGGGCGGCAACAGCCACACAGGCAAGTGCAAAAACACAAAAGGGTCAGAATCCACCCCAACAAATGCCCCAGCCACAATCGTCATCGTCCAAGGCGCCCCAGAAAGAGGCACAACCACAGCAGCAGCAGCAGCAGCAGCAACAGCCACAGCCACAGACGCAGGCACAGGCACAACCTACACAACTTCAGGCGAGCAACAACAGCAGCAGTACCACAATTGCCCTGCCGAAGGCCTCGCATGCCAACCACACCAACGAGGAGCTGGCCAACGGGGTGCAGGACACCATTTACCTGTGCAACTTTCGGGTATCCGTGGACGGCGAGTGGCTGTGCCTCAAGGAGCTGCAGGACATCGATGTGGCCGGCGGCCAGCAGTCAGGAGGAGGCGTCGGCGTCAACGAGCCACACACTGGAAACTCTAGCTCCGGCTACGGTGCTGCTGGGACACATGCCAGTGGCAGTGGCAGCGGCAGCGGCAGTGGCTCCCAGTTTGGGAAACGGAACAGCAAACGCTTCTCCGGATTGTCAGCGGCTGGAAGTGCCGCCGGTGCTCTCGAGGATAATGGTATTATGGCACTTGAAAATCTAATCGGTCGTCGTCTGTGCGACATGGTCGGCTCCAATGCACTCAATGCCTCCCAGTCGCACTCCCAGACGCAGTCGCAGCACAAGAATGTGGGCCTCTTCGCAGAGTGGTCGCATCTCTGTAGGTTGCTTTTTTCTGTTGCCTCTTCAGTTGCATCTTCTGTTTGCCAGTTTACATTTATTAACCCTTATCCTTTGTAGTTTTGTTATCAGCTCTATTCTGATGCTGATTTTTATTGATATCTTGATTTGGCATGTTTACGTTGCACCTTCTTTCCCTCGCTGCCACTAAGACTTGTTTTATGGGGAATTATTGAAGGTGACTGCAGATTAGAACAAACGAACAGAGGACCGATAGTTAAATAGTTCCAAAATAATATCAGATTCGTGTAGTGTTGGAAACAGTTTTGGAATAATCTATGACTAACTGCCGTCCCTTGTTCTGTTTTCAACGAAAACACCATTCGTGGCGAAAGGTCTCTGTTTGTGTATTCGTTCGCTTATGGGGAAATTCCAACAAAGTGTGCATGCGATAGATAACTCAACTCAATTTAATTCTTAAAATAGAAACAGAACTCGGAAAAAAAATATAATCATAGCGAATCGTCAAATATAGTCTCCCAGCCTGGCGAGTCCTTCGTCGACTGTAGAGTAATTTAATTAATTAGATATATCCTCACAAGATTTCAGCCTGACAATTCGCTTACCTCACTCACATCACACCCTCCACCTGTTAGTCTTTTGTCCTTGGCATCTGTGTTCTTGGGCTCAGACTTCTTGCGTGACTTTCGTGGCTCATCCTGGCCGGTGCCCGCCTCTGTGGGGCATTGCATGGAGTAATTTGATTTGAGTTAGTGCTGCATCCCTAGTGGAAATCTCACCTAACTTTTTGTCTTTTCTTTTGGCCTTCTCCGGAGGTGGCTCTTTCGACTTTTTCGTCACCTCTGTGGCCTCATTGGTTCTCAGCACCGAAGGGGGGTCCTTTGGGTTATCGTCCCCACACCTTTTGATCTCCTTGTAGGCCTCACACCGTTCGATCTCTTTGAGCTCTTGCTCACACCGCCTGCGTATCTGCTGCTTCAGCTGTTCCCTGTCCATGCCACGCTCAGTTTCAGTAGTCACCTCCGTAAAGGATCGATACGAGTCCAGTGTGGGCATTCTAGATCTTTCAGGATCCACTGCCGGCTCGCTAGCTGCAGGCGGAAGAGGTTTGCTTCGGGGCGAGGGACTGGGGGTAGCTTCATCCGTTTGCTGCTCGGACTCCCCAGTGTCCACGGGATGGAACGCCTGTGAGAGCTTTTGCTTGACCAACTTGCCCCTGGATAGGCCCTTCTTCCTGGTGTAGTACTCGTCGGGGGAGTTGCGCCCGAACTTCATAGGCAGGCATTTGCGGTTGAACTGGCAGGCCAGCGAGGAGGTCGAGGTGTGCGTGTCATCAAGAAATCTTCGAAAGTCTGCAAAAGAGAGAAAAGGGGAGAATAGATAGGGAAACATATACTATGGATCTATGGATCCCTGTCTTACCATTGCCATTGCTTTGGGGGGACTTGTCCGTGTGGCTGATCTCAATGGGTGACGAGTAGTAGGATCCTTGGAAGGCCATTCTCCTGGGCATCGCTGGTTTCGAGTCGGTGACTACTTTTGCTTTCGCGGATGGCGGCACTTCCGGATCCCTCCTGTAGGGTATCCTCTCGGCCATTTGCGGCTTGCGACCCTTCCGCATGCAGCAGTAGATGATCAGCAGAAGGAGCAGCAGGAGCAAAGCCAGAAACAGAGCCACACATGCCACATATGCGGATGAGGCATCATCATCGCAATCTCGGCACTCCTCTCCATCCTGGAGTTTAGAGTTTGGTGAACGACTCTGCTTGCGGCATTTGCCGACGCCTGCTGCCACGTTCCCAGTGTCTGTGACATCATCCGACGTTTCCTGATAGTCCATGAGGCACTGCTCCTCCTGGCACTCGCCCTCTGGCTGCTTCGTCTTGCCCTGGTATTCGTTCTGGAGCGTCTGGTAGACTTGCAGGATGCCGCCCAGACCCGGATAGAAGACCTCGTCCTTGTAGTGCAGCTGCAGACTCTCGCGGATCCAGTTGCGCAGCTTCCTGTTGTACGCCTTCTGGCACATGCCCTGGAAGCGGTAGCACTGGGTCACCGTCTGGAAGAACTTAACCAGCACGAAGGCCGAGTGGGGCGAGCGCAGGTTGTAGATGCGCCGCTGCTTCAGCGGCAGGTAGATATTCGTGAGGTACCCAAGCCCATCGACGGGTTCCAGGCGGGGCAGCGGGACGATCATCTGGTCGTTCGGGGCCTCCTTGCAGCCAGTGGTCTGCTCGAGCAGCGCACAGCTGGAGGCGTCGTCCTCCCCCTGCTTTCTTGCAGACAGCTTCACGGGGCTGATCCGCACGCTCTTCAGCTGGCTGAGAATGTCCCCCACGGGCGTCCGCCAGCCATTGCCGTTCGTATTGAGCACTATCCGGCACTGCTGGTAGAGGGCCACCACCCGCTCCGTCGTGCACAGCTTGAGGCGACCGGCGTAGAAGGAGACTTGGGCCACGGGCAACAGGTAGTAGCGCAGGTATCCGCCAAGCGCATCGTAGAAGGCTCGCTGTAGCACCAGTTTCGCCTCCTCCTTGGCCATGCCCTTGACGATCCGGTTGACCGTGTTGAAGTACTTCATCAGCATATGGACGACGCTGTCGCAGAGCAGGCTGCTGGGGAAGGCCTTCGGCAGCAGCGTCTCAAAGTCCCTGCGGGCGGCTATCAGCGCAATGTCCTCCACGGAGAAGCATTTTCTCGTGCTGCTGCCAAACAAATTGGTGCCCAGAAAAAGTTGCACGTTCTCTTCCCTGTTGGCGGCACTTCGGGACACCTTTGGGAGGAGCATGGTGGGGGCCACTGTTGTGGCCTGGTGGCTATCGGGCGGGTCATCCGGTACGGACCTCTGCATCTGCTGCCCATGGTTGGCGTTGAGGTCGTTCCGGGACTGTTCCAGCTCCGAACTGAGCATTGACTGTAGAGTGAGGTCGTTCTGGAAGTCATTGGGCACCTCCAGCGTTGACAGGTCGATACTGTACATGGGACAGCCTCCCGGTGTCAGAAAGAACAGCAACGAGAGCAGCACATAAATGTTCATTACTACTTGTCATTGCAGTTGTCAGTTTGACGCAAAAATCGTTTTCGAAACGCCTACTAGCAGCTGTCACCCTTCCCCAATCCGTAATCCGTAGTTGTTGTCTCGTTGCTACCTTCCTGCCAACTCAGAATCCAAGACTCTGAATCCACACTGCCTTGTGGCTATCCTCTTCTTGCAGCACGCGACACCGCTGAGATTGAGCGCAGTAATTTGGTGAACATCTGCAAGCTGGTGGTCAAGGAGCTGCTGGAGCAGTCGCTGCGCTATGGACGTATGCTGGACTCGGACCATCTGCCGCTGCAGCACTTCTTTATCGTGATCGAGCACGTCCTGGGGCATGGACTGCGTCCCAAGAAGGGACTGCTCGGACCACGGAAGGAGCTGTGGGACCTGCTGCAGAGCGTCGAGCACTACTGCCCCGAGGCGCAGGACATCACGGCCAGTGTGCGGGATCTGCCCACCGTCCGGACGCACATCGGACGGGCGCGGGCATGGCTAAGGATCGCACTCATGCAGAAGAAGCTGTCGGACTACCTCCAGGCGCTGATCGAGCACCGCGATGACTCGCTCTACGACTACTACGAGCCGCATGCCCTGATGATGAGCGACGAGGTGAAGTCCACACTGTAGTTGCCTTCTGTTATCTCCAGGATAACCTTATCACCCTCTCCCTTCCTCTCAGATCGTTGTGATAATGGGGATTCTGGTGGGACTGAATGTGATCGACTGTAACTTGTGCGTGAAAGAGGAGGACCTGGACTCGCAGCAGGGCGTCATCGATTTCTCCCTCTATTTGCGCTCCAGTTCGCGTAGTCCCGATGCCCCTGATGACAGTGCCCCACCGCCTGCACTGCTGGATGCCACCGGGCAGGGCAACATGATAGCCGTGCTTGACCAGAAGAACTACATTGAGGAGCTGAATCGTCATCTTAAGTGGGTCATCTAAAGCAGCCCCAGTCCGGAGTGCAGACTTAATCTAAGCCCACCCACCTCTTAACGCCTCTTTCAGTGCCACCGTTGGCAATCTGCAGGCCAAGGTCGAATCGCTGACCACCACCAATGCCTTGATGAAGGAGGATCTGGCCATCGCACGCAACAGTCTGCTGGCCCTGCAGGCCGAGAACCAGGCCATGCGTCAGTCCAGCCAAACACAGCAGCAGAAGGAATCGGAAAACAGCTCTGGCAGTGGCTCCGATAAGGAAAAGAGCGAAGCTGTCAGCACAGATCTGTCGGAGGAGCGGCGCAAGAACGGAGAGCTGGAGAAAGAGCTGAAGCTGCAGGTGTCGCTCAAGGCGGAGTCGGACATGGCCATGAAGCTGCTGGAGAAGGACATACACGAGAAGCAGGACACGATAGTCTCTCTGCGACGCCAGCTGGACGACATCAAGCAGATCAATCTGGAGATGTATCGCAAGCTACAGGTGAGTATTTCCACACAACACAAATCGTACAACGCGAGACACACCCACGACACACTCATCTTTTCACATTCATCCTCCCATCATCTGGTCGGTACTGTTTTGGTTTATTTGTGTTTTGGTTTGGTTCTCTTTGGTTTGAGTTTATGGTTTAATCAATCAATCAGACATATCCCTGCAATCGAATCGGCTTAGGCTTATCCAATCTGAGAAAGAAATCAAAAGTCAAATGTACTCCTCCTTCGTTTTGCCACCATTTAACCAGGAATGTGAAGATGAACTCACACAGAAGGGCGAGATGGTCTCGCGCTTGCAAACGAAAGCCTCACAAATTGGTAACATTTTACAATCGCTAGAAAAGAAGTACGAGTCGAAGCTGAACGATCAGCACGGAGGTGGAGCATTCGGTGGGGGCGGTGCCATCGGCGGGGAGCGTTCGCCCAGCACCAGACGCCAGCAGAATCTGGAGAAGTTCGAGGCCCTCAGCAAGAAGCACAAATATGACGCCGGTCCACCAATGAAGCGGATGCACCTCAAGATGGATGCCTTTCCGCCGTTCGATCCCCACAAATATCGCAAGTCCCCATCGAGTGCGGCTGCTGTTGCTGCTGTTGAACCTCTGCCCCTGGTGCCGCAGGAGGACCAAAGGAATGACCCAAAGACGCCCACATCCGCCAAGTCTCTCAACGATGAGCTGGCCGAGGCGGCAGCAGATATAACCCACAACTTTGGCGGCGATGGATCTCGCAGCGACTACGCATTGTCCGGGATTGTGGAAACCACCGCAGCTGGCGACCCTTAGACTCGTATTAATTGTAGATAAACAAGAACAGAAGAACAGAATCCCATTATATAGTAAATCTTTGTATTGCGAAAAATACTGAGCATAGTTGTTGCCTCCTTACTCCTGTTCTCCCATACTGAAATATAATTATGTATTCAAGGCCTTGGCGTGCACTCAAAGTTCATGTCCATTTACTGGTCCCCTCTCCCCATGTTAGTGTATAGGATGCCTACACAGAGAAATATCTATGTATATGTAGACTTTGTTAAAGGTTTGACTAATAATATGCAACCTGATAGCTTAAATATACATATGCCCCATTCCTCTGAGCCCCAAAAGGAACCATAAATCATAATTAATGATGTATGAAATGATGTATGAAGAGCAGAAAAACGGATGAATGTATATATGTTAGAGAGGCTTTAGATTCAAATACAGATCAGAACTGTATAAACATACACTCGGAGAAAAGATCGTAATAAAAATATTCGATTGTTAAATTTAAAAAATACAGAAATTAAATATAATTAATTTTATTTAAACATAAATGTACTAAGAAGCACCAGCACCAATTAATATAAATTTAAAACAATTTTAAATAAATATAATACTCGTATATTAAATTTTTTAGAAAATATATTTGTGAAAATATTTAATATAAAAATAAAATAATTTTCTGTTAAATATTTTCATATTAATTTCACGTAAGTAAGTGAAAACACTTTCTTTGTACAATTTACACTATCTAAGAAAAATTGATTGGTATTTATTTTCAGATCTAAGTTTTAAATATAACAATTTAATTGGTTATTTTCTCCGAGTGTATGTATGGATTAAATGTACACTCCTCCCGAATTGCTGCTGCTATCGCTTATATTGTAATATTGTACTATATGTAATCCTAATCCTAATCCTAGTCGAAGAATAGAAGAATACTCGCCCAAAAGTATTGTAACTATAACTAAATGTGACGTATAATCGTACGCCTTGAAAGCAACCTGCATATAGTACTACATACAAATATATTCCACTCCACTAATGTACTTATACTTCTAAACTAAACCCAAAGACAAACCCAAAGAAATAAACCTTAACCGACAGTTAGTCAGTCTTTCATTTGCCCCCCACAAATTCTCTTCCACTGAGATGGTCCAACGTTGGTACAAACGCTTCTTTTCTTTCCTTTCCGTTGGCAGGACTGCAAGGCCTCGCTAACGCATAAAACGGAGCTAATGGACAAGCTGGAAGGTCAAAAGGAGGACATGGCCAGCACGATTGAGCAGCTGGAGAAGAAGTAAGATCCCATGCGGGTGGGGTGGGGAGATGTTTTGGTTCCCATTACCATCGATATCATCGATGTTTGCTTTCCCTTCCACAGGTGGACCCATGACAAAAGCAACTTGGGCGAGATATTAAAGAGCACGTCACAAACGCTGACCACCCAGGTGACGGCCAGCGAGGAGCGGGCTGCCCGGGCCGAGGCCGAGTCACGCATCGAGCGGGAGTGGCGCATTTCACTGCAGGAGAAGGAGATCAAGCTGAAGGAGAAGATAGGCACTCTTCAGAGCTGCCTCAAGGAGCTGGCCGAGGAGAAGGACAGGAATGAGAAGCTAAAGTTGGACCTGGAAAAGGCACGCGCCCAATGGGCCGAGGCGCAGACCACACTGGAGGAGCTGGGCATCCAGTTGAGTGAGAGCAAACTAAAGGTGTCGGAGATGCAAGACAACGAGAAGCGGCAGCGCCAGCTAATGTCCGGATCCTCGCAGTCGCTGCAGACGATGCCGGAAAGCCTCAGCAGTCCCGGCATCTGGGCGCCCGACTCGATTGCCTCTCACTGCACAGCCTGCGAGCGGGAGTTCAATCTGACGCGGCGCAAGCACCACTGCCGCAGCTGTGGGGAGATCTTCTGCAAGGCGTGCTCCGAGCACACGCTGCCACTGCTCAATGCCCAGGGACAGACGGGCAAGCCGGTGCGAGTGTGCAATGCCTGCTATGCAGCAAAATGATGCAAATATATACATATATCTATAGATATCTGAAAATGATTGCAATTTGTAATTTGTATTTATGTGTAGTTGAACACAATTTGCCTGTGCTAAGCATTCCTAGCTGCCATGGCAACAACATACTGACGTTATACATTGAATTTTGTAATCCAATTATATAAATCAATGCCGCGCCATTTGTGTGAATCGTTGAATAAATGTCATTTCATTAATTAAGTGTATGTATTTATTTTCGCAGTTTGAATTTCAGTTTGGAGCTTCCATCGATACACCTATAGTTTCAGCCCTGGGATATACTGTCCTCTGTAGGGATTTTCATCTTAACAATTTCAGCTTCTTAACCGGTTTAAACATTATTTCATAAACAATCCTAAAAAAAGGGAGTCTTTAAAATTAGCAAATGGTGTAGACAATTAATTTTTCAATCGGATAAAATAGTGTCAAAATAGTGTAAAATAGTAAAGAATCCTAGACAGCTGGTAAAATTTTTCGGAATATCAAAATCAAAAAATGTTATTTCCGATCATGGAAAGAGAACGATTAAGATACGAACGATTAAGGTATATACTTTTGTGACTCGAAATTGAGTTAAAAGTATATTTACGGTATTTGGGAATGTCGATAGATATATACATATGTACATTTCATTTGTAAGGGAACAATTTTAGCAACATTGGGAAATGAAATATCAGCATTGTTCTGCAACTTTAGCACCTACATTTTCTTTGACTTGTTTTGTTTGAAACTTGTTCTGTAAACAATTCAATAAAAGTTAAATCTGAAAACTAGCCAATCCTGTAGAAAATTGATTCATGAATTAGATAAAATTATAAATGAATTATTATTATTTTGGGTGCTAGGAGTCCTAGCTGATTGGATACAGGAACGATTAACCCATTGCCGACTAGTGGGTATTTCGATTTACGCACGAATATAATGAAACTGAAAACACTGTTTGCGCATTTCAGGTGAAAGATATAATGGTAATATTTTTTTTAAGTAGAGAGGAAGGATGGATCTGCAAGTAGAATATACAAAGAGTACTATTTTCTGCGGCTTAACTTAACGTCTTCCACTGCTTAAAAAGAGAGGGCTTAAGTGGGATAAGTACTTTTTTTCTTCGGTATATTTACGGTATATTTTAAAAATGAGAAGGTATATTTTTGTATATTTCTGATCGGATTGGCTTGCAGCCAATTTTATCTTGAAATTGACACTTTTGGGCTGTTTGAAAATATGGATATACCATATGCACGTACGGGCTTATAAATGATTTCGATGTGAACAAACGAAGTAGCACGACCAGCCCATTGGTTAGTTAGCACAGACCACCCAACTCCCGCACTGCAGGCGGCAGCCGCTGTGGCATCGATTTTTATTCGAAGGCAGCGGAGTTTTAAGAAACTTTTCCACTCGAAACCCAAGTTAACTCAGTCGCGGCAGAGTCAGAATACGGACGGATATGAAAGAGGCCGGACACATCACACTCACGCTCTCCTCGGGAGCGGTAGCCAGCACGGATGAGCGGGGAAGGAAGAGTCTGCGGCGGGTAAGAGGCGGAATGAATGGCACCAAACAAAATATGAATATTCATAATTCCACATTTGCACGGTCTAGGCTTGGAATCAGCTGCCGCGTTGTCAGCGCAATCTCATTATACTCGGCGTAACGGCTTTCTGCGTGACGGTCTTGCTCTGTTTAACAGGCGATCAACTGATTGCGACGAGCATCAAGGATGTGGAGGAGAAGGCCATCGCCTCCCCCTACCACCTGCGACGCGAGCTCCCACTGCAGAATCCCCACCACCATCCCGACAAGGATAAGGATCTGGCCGCTGCCGCTGCAGCCACACCGGCCGCCGCACTAGATAGGCGCCTGCCCAACCCAGAGGCCGCTGATGATAAGGTAATTGTCTTCTCTTCTTCACAGATAAGTGTCTAATTGGCGGAGCGGCGGCACGCTTTATGATAAGAGCCCCGAGACCCATTTCCTTAATGCGTGGAATTGGTTATTCGTGTCTGATTTGTCTTTCCACGGAATCGGAGATTGTTTTATGATAACGACTGATTTTCTTATAGTTTGACGGAAATGTGGCATATGGGGAGCCGAACTCAGCTGAGAACGTGGTTCGAGTACCAGACACAGCAGCAGTCGCCCTGCCTGCGCTGCTTGACAAGGGGACGGGCAATGAGGGCAGTATCGACATACTGAACAATGTGGAGGAGCCCATCGAGCGTCTGCCCATTGAGCAGCTGGACGAACGCGAGCAGCTGAACGAAGCCATACGGAGTCCCTTGCACCTGGGTGGCATTAGCATTAAGCGGCACCTTAAGAAGATTCAGCCGCTTCTGGCGAAGGGGCAGCACTTCCACGGCGCCACAAACGAACGACAGTCGGCGGTGGTGGCTGCCTTCAAGCACTCCTGGGCCGGCTACCAGAAGTACGCCTGGGGTCACGACAACCTTAAGCCCGTCTCGCAGTTCTCCCACGAATGGTTCGGCCTGGGCCTTACCATTGTCGATGCTCTGGACACCATGTACATAATGGGGCTCGATGAGGGTGAGTGTCGTCTGTTTAGATGGTTATCTCTTGCGTTCTAATATGATTTGTTACCACAGAGTTTAAGGAGGCACGTGATTGGGTAGATCTTTCCCTGCGCTTCGCCACTAAGCGCGATGTGAATCTCTTTGAGGTGACAATACGTGTCCTGGGCGGCCTGCTCTCTGCTTACCATTTAAGCGGTGACACAATGTTCCTCAGCAAGTCGGCGGAATTGGGCAATCGCCTGCTGCCGGCCTTCCTCTCACCCTCGGGCATTCCGTATTCGGATGTGAATCTCGGTGATCTTTCCGCCCACTCGCCCAAATGGTCACCAGACAGCTCCACCAGCGAAGTAACCACCATCCAATTGGAGTTCCGTGACTTGAGTAGATCCACAAATATTTCCATTTACGAGAACGTAAGTCCAAGCATCTTTGTGTGTTTTTTTTTTAAGAAAAAAGCTAACCAGGGTGCATACATATTTTAGGTCGTTAATAAGGTAAACGAGAAGGTCCACGAGCTGGACAAGACAGATGGACTGGTGCCAATATTCATCAATGCCAACACAGGCACCTTCCGCAACTATGCCACCATTTCGCTGGGTGCCCGTGGCGACTCCTACTACGAGTATCTGCTGAAGCAGTGGATTCAGACGGGCCGCAATGATAACGACAAGTGAGTAGGACACTCTGGAGAGAAATTCATAGATATTACGAGCTCTAATCCTCGATACGTTTCAGTCTCATTCTGGATTATATGCAGGCCATAGATGGAGTGCTGACCAAGCTGATGCGGCGCACTCCGCGTGAGCACTGGGTGTATATTGGCGAGCTCATCAATGGCAAGGACTTCAAGCCCAAAATGGATCATCTGACGTGCTATCTGCCGGGCACGTTGATACTGGGTCACCAGAACGGCATGCCCGACTCTCACCTGATACTCGCCAGAGACTTGCTTGACACCTGCTATCAGACGTACATGCAGCACCCCACCCATTTGGCGGCCGAGATCTCGTACTTTGCACTGACGGACAAAGAGGAGCACGACATTTATGTGAAGCCAAACGATGCGCACAATCTGCTGAGGCCGGAGTTTATCGAGAGTCTGTATTACTTCTATGCGATCACCGGCAATCGCACATATCAGGACATGGGCTGGACCATCTTCCAGGCGTTCGAGACGCATGCCAAAGTGAATGCGGGCTACACGTCGTTGGGGAATGTAAGGAATACGGAAAATACACGCATGCGGGATCTGATGGAGAGCTTCTGGCTGAGCGAGACATTGAAATACTTCTATCTGCTGTTCAGCGACAACCGCAAGGAGATCGATCTGGACCAATGGGTCTTCAACTCGGAGGGTCATCCACTGCCAGTCTATCCGCCTAGGACATAAGTAGCATCTAAGCACAAGACTGCTAGAAGCTGTGCAGCATGTGGAACCGATGGCCGCATTTAAGCTGCAACAATTGTATCGTTTTTACTTGTACTTTAGCGCAAATGCCAAAAACTATACTAAGCTATGCAATGCAATGGTTGACAGCCAGGAGCAACAGCAACAGTCGCCTGGCCTGGCTGTGGGGTGTATGTAGATCAAATCGAATGCAAGTACATAAAATAGTATCACCAATATCAGAGCAGTGAGCAATGAGCAGTAAGCAGTCTGCAATCTACAGTCGATTCTGTATCAAATAATTTGTACTGATACCTGTTATTTTGTAATAATTTATTTCTCTCGTATAAGCACCTACCAACCGACTACTCTAATTTGATACGACTTCATACCCGCGGAGCCGTCTCATTAGTTGTAGGACCACCAATCGAATCAATCTGCAGGTCTTATTTTTGTAACATCCCCCCAGTAGTCGAATATATACTATACCTAGTTATTAGTACGTTTATGTTTGCAGAAATTTTAGCAACTGCGTGTGCGTATTTTGCACTCGGCACAAAGTCGATATTTGTGTTTAAAATATAGAGTATAGTAGGAAGAAGCAAGTAATGTAAGGATTTTGAATCTCACAGAAACTCGAATCCAAATCCCCAATCGAGAAGCAAAGCAAAGCCAATAATAATACCTATAATAAAATGCAAATAGTTTTTAAAATTGTATGGAATTTTCTTTATTTTCCTAAGAACGTTGTCACCCAGTACAAACGTGCATGAAATGCATGAACTTTGATTGCATTTCCCTTTCACTTTTCTTTTTTTCTTTTTATTTAGCTGGGTTTTTTCTGATTTATCTGTTACTTGTTGCGTTTCGTTTCGTTTTCAGTGAGATTTTATGTTGTATTTTGTTTCCGCTGTCGTTATACCCGATACTCAAAGAGTATGGGGATAGATTAGTTTAGTTTTTATGTACTTAATGTTTATGACGACTATGAATGGATGGGCTTAATAAACTATGAATTATTAAACTGTTTTTATTACTTTCTTGTTTCACTTTTTTTTGTTCTCTCTCCCTATGCCGATGATGATGCTGTTTTTGTTTAAAAATCTTTAGTTTTTCTCTTTATGTTTTAAATTACATTTAGACACATTTTTAGCTGAACAATTCTTATGGTGAAGGGTGAAAGGGGGTTCTGGGTGGCGAATGTCGGGGGTGGGGGAATCTGAGTTTCTTGATCTTGTTCTAAATACAACTTAAAACAATTCGCATTAATAATCTAGCAATAGATTTAAATTTATTCAGTTTTTGAGGTTTTTCCAAACTTAAATTATTCTATTACATGTACATTTTTTTACACGAAAGTTATTTGTCTTTGAATAATAACTAGAAAGTGGTGGAAGTTCCAGTTGAAGCAACACATAAAGGGACACAGGATGGTAGGGATAAGGGATGTGGGATGGGATAATGGGGGGTCATGGAGGCCCGAATATTGAAGCACATCTTAGAATAATGATACCTCTTGAAAGTAGTTCCCTTAATGTCTATACGTAATACAAGCATTCAATTTTATTCCTTCCCTTCCATTCCATTCTATTCTTTCCGTCTGGAAGTACGTATCGTAGTAGGTTTTTGTTTTGTTTTTGTTTTAGTGGTGGTGTTAAAGTAGTAGTTAGTATTGTAATTGCTTTGAAACATTTACAATTGCTTTGCTTTTTCATTGATTCGCTTTTGTTTTTTGTTTTTTTTGGATAAACTTCGTAGTTGCTTACTGTGTTTAAGACTTTTAATTGTAGTTATTATTAATGTTTTACAAGCTAATCAGACATCTATATTTAAAACGTGGCACAAATCACAATTCAGATTTGTCGCAAGATCAAGATACAATTGATACGATTCGTTAAATTTCCATTTTGTTTGTTCCTTCTCTCTTTCTCATCTCTCTCGATCATCGATCCATCATCGTTCCATTGAGGTGTAGAAAGATAGTATTATTACATTATAGATTCAATAATTTATAAATGTTTAAACTAAATTGGCTAAAATTGTGATTTTTGAACTGCTTTTGGTTTGCTTCGTAGTTTCCAGAGCTGCTGTATCCCTAAGATATTTCCATAGCATTGCCGAAATTTATACTCCTCCTGCTCCTGCTTCTCCTTCCACTTCCTATTTTTCATTCGATTTAAATTGAGCACACGTCCATAGGTTTTGTTTCTTGGTTTGTTTTTTTTTATATATTTTTTTTTTTTTTTTTTTTTAAGTGGTAATATCAGAAGCAGTCATGGGGAAAGCGCTTTACGTATCTGCATTCTCCTGTTAAAATTCCTATAAACATATATTCCTGAAACTGCTGAAACTATATACACAATACACAATCTCTTTAGTAATACTCGTAATATAAGGGAAGGATTTATCTGGAGTGGTTGATTGATTGCTGCTCCTCTGTCTCTGATATACATATGTATGAACACTGGCACTGGCGACTTCATTTTCGATTTCAATTGTTCCACAGAATTGCTTCAAGTTCAACTTAACTACGGAATTAATTATACAACCAATTCAGTTCTTCTTTTCTTTCTTTGCGCGTATCCTTAACCCGTTACCCTTCTCCTTTCCGGTTTCCGGTTTCCCGTTTCTCTTGGTTTTATTTGTATATAAATTGTCTAGTGTAGCTATATAATTTATTATATTAGGGGTGTTGTTCCGTGAGAGCATTGGATGCTATTCGTCGTTTAGTTTGCATTTCAATTCACCGCGTCAATTGCTTTAATTTCTATCTTTCTCTCTTGGCCTTGTATTTGGGAGGGGTACTCCTTTTCTCATCCCTCTTCCTCGTGTTTTAAGTAATCAATAATCAGCAAGTGGTTCAGAATTTGTACAGAATATTGGACTAAATAATACAAACAGAATAAGTATAAATAATTTAAGCTACAATTTAAAAACTTAGGATCTAAAATAAAAGCGGACAAAACTAGAAACAGATTTAAAATGGGTTTTCGTAAGGGGGATTGGGGTGTTGGGGGTTGGGGTTTGGGTTTTTCTATACAATCATTAAGTCACTGTCAGCCCACGCTCACAAGGTGGTGGCATTGAACTCGAGAATCAGGCTGTTTGCCAGCTCTGCTGCCGATGTTGGGCCTGCTGATCCTCCTCCTCCGCTGGCGCTGGAAGTGAGTCCAAGTCAAGAGGTCATTATCGACTTGACGGGATCGTCGAGGCCGGCGGCCACGCAGCTAAAGTCATTCAGCTGCCCCACCAAGTGCTGGGAGGGGGCCTGTCCGATGCTCTGGTGGTGCTGGTGCTGCAGGTGCGGCGCCTGGCCAACGGTGTGGCTCTGCATCTGCAGCTGGTGCTGGTGGTGGTGCTCCAGCAGTATGTTGCTGCTGTTATCCGCCACGGCATTTGCCGCCGATCCGCCGCCGCTGATCAGGCAGTCGTTCATCTCCTCGCCAAGCTGGCGGCGGCGCTGGTGGGCCAGCTGCAGTTGCTCCTGCTGGCAGCTCGCCAGATTGGCCTGGGCTCCCTGCCGTTGATCCTCCAGCATGCTGTCGCCCAGAATAGAGCCCAGCGAGAACTGCAGCGAGTCGGCGCTGTTCTGCAGATTCAGTATGCTGTCAATGGCACTGGCCACATGCCGGCTAATGTCATCATCGTACTCCCCCGTCACCACAGGCTGTCCGCCCAAGTGGTTCACGTGCATCTGCTGGGGATGCTGCTGCTGATGCAGTTGCTGTTGCATGTTGTGCTGGTAGTGTTGTTGTTGTTGCTGCGTGTTCATTATGCTGGCGTAGGCCTGATGATTGGCAAAGTTGTGTGGCGGCTGCTGTTGCTGCGGCGGCTGCTGCTGCTGGTGCAACATTTGAGAGAATCCCGCGGGTCCGTTGGCCGGCTCCACGCCCATGCCATCGTGCAGCAGCATATCCGGATCGAGCAGGCCATGCGGCGCCACCACTAGTTGCTGCTGCTGTTGCGAGGATATGGGCGACGACGACGAGGAGGAGCCCGTGCACAGTCGTTTGCTGCTGTTGTCGTCCTCGCTGCTGGAGCCCATCATCTGGCTGTCCCAGTGCCGCTTGCGCGACTCCCCCCCATTCACCAGATTTCCACCCTGTGTACTGGGGCCATCGCCATTGCTTGTGCTTGTGTTGGACATAAAGTCGCTGTAGTGGGCTTCCATGCTCTGCATCCATCTCGGATTATTGTTGCAATTCAGTTCGATGTGATGTTGCTGCTGTGATGGTTGTTGCTGCTGCGGTCCTGCATATTGCTGTTGGTTCTGTGGCTGTGGCTGCTGCTGCATGAAGCTAGCATCTGGCACCCACATGTTCAATTTGCTTTTGACCTCTGGGGATTTTGAATCGCCAAAGATCTCGTCCAAATTGGATTCAATGTCGTGGTCATCGCTGCTGTTCTTCACATCCAAATGAACCGGCGACTCGCCGAACATTGCCTCGAGGCGCGTCTCCACCGACTTTTGCACATCCGAGTCGCTGCTGAAGAACTCACTGATGGCTGGATGCTGGTTCTGTTCCGCTGCATCCATGGCCACTGGCTGCTGGCGTTGTCCGCTGCACGAGGAGTTACCAATGCTCGAATTGTGCTTGCTGGGATCGACGCTGCCGCTGGGTCCATTGTTGTCGCTGCCGCAGGAGCTGCTGTTGCTGCTGCTCGTCGAGCTTTGGTTGCTCTTGTCGATGCAACCATTAGGGAATAGATCACCCATTTGATTGCTGCTGCTATTCATCATTCCGCTGCCATTGGAGGTGTCCAGGAAATGCTGCTGCTGCTGGCGATTGATGGAACAGTGCTGTGGCTGTACGCCATTCATGTGCGGCTGCTGCTGTTGCGGCAATCCCTCGCTGTTCATCAGATTGAGTTCATTTTGAAGGCAATACCAGCCATCCTCCTGCTCCACATTGTGATCGACGCCATTGCCTTTGATATGTTGCTGTTGCTGCAGCAGCGACTGTTGCTGCTGTTGCTCCCCATAGGGCATCTGGTTGGCCCTTGCCTTGGCTTCTATTTTCTTCAGGATGAAGCTAGTCTGCAGCTCCGATTCAATATCAAAGTGCCCGAAATCCTTTTTAATATATCTGCCACTCGAATCCTTGCCTTGGTTCTCTCGTTTCACCTCGCCATTGGTTGTGGGCTGTTGCTGCTCCTCCTCCACCGCCTCCTGCTTTACAGTTGCTGATGCTGCTTCGGCATGTGGATGGGACTGCAACTGGGTCTGCGACTTGCTGAAGGCCTTGTTCACATCGGCGCTGTTCTTGAGCATATCAAATGTATCCACCACTGCAGCTGCCTCGTTTTGTGGCTCCTGTTTGATCTTCTCTTTTATGTCTGGCGTGGCCAATCTCTCACTGCTCTGCTCCTCCTTCAGCTGCTGCGCCAGCTCCTTTTCCGCGGTACGTATGTCATTGATTTCCCCCTTGAGGTCATCGATCATCAGCTGTTGCATTTGCAGGAACTCTGAGGTACGATGCGGCAGCTAAAATGGAAAACAATAAATAATGAACCAAGATCTTTAATCTCCCCCAATTTGTATGCCTTACAGTAGACTCCTGCATGAGGATCTCCTGGAACTTTCCATTCAATTGACGAAACTTATCCTGGAATCCCAGAGCAGTGGCCTCAAACTCCTCCTCCTCGTCGGATGGCAGATCTATATCATTCTCATGCATGCAGTGGTACCTACAAGAAAAAACGCAGTGAGAATTTTAATCACAAGTCTGGGAGGAATCCTCTGAAGCATTCGGATCGGTATCCCCTACCTAATCAATCGCTTGACAGCCTCATCTTTGGTGCGGAATGGCTTCACATAGTCCGGCTTCAGGCAGCTCTCCTGATCCACCTCCAGTTGGCGCACGAACCTGCGAAGGGGGGAAAGAATTAAAAAGGTTAAACTCTGGCTCGGGCATTGCTTGGGTGTGCAAAATCCATTTGTTGGCCGCTTTTTCCTTAAGAATCGGCATTGTTTCAACCAACTACTCACAAGGAGAGGCGTGCAATTTTCGGCTTTAGCGGCGGCAGTTCATCCAGTTTTGGTGGCATGAACAGGGGTAGGCTGGGCAGCACGGGTGTCGGCAGAGTGGGCATCAGATTTCCAATTCCTGGTACTCCCATGCCCACTCCCACTGGTGGCACAGTTGGTGCTGTCACAGGTGGTGGCAGGACTGGAATTGGAGGAGCCGTTGGTTGTGGTGGCTGCTGCTGCTGCTGCTGCAGTAGCTGTGGTTGCTGTTGTGGCTGATGTGGCTGCTGGGGCTGCAATTGTGGCACCTGGTGTGGCTGTGGCACCTGGTGTGGCTGTGGCACCTGCTGTGGCTGTGGCTGCGGCTGTGGTTGCGCCTGTGGCTGCGTCTGTTGCTGTTGAGGCTGCAATGGTGGCATTGGCAGCATATTTGCCACATGCATCACGTTGCTGCCACTGTGGTTGCTATTGCTATTGCTATTGCTATTGCTATTGCTGTTGCTACTGTTGCTGCTGATGCTGCTGATGTTACTGTTGTTATTGCTGCTACTGCCGCTGCTGGCCAACAGATTTGTGGAGCTTGCAAAGATCAGCGGAGGCGGACCACTCTTTGTGAGCGGCGGTTGCTGCTGCTGCTGTGGCAACATGGTGATGTTTTTCTGTGGCAGCATATTGATGGCTCCATTCAGTGGATGCTGCTGCTGTTGAGTGGACGCATTGGAAATCACTTTGTGTCGAATGACTGGAGGCTCTTTGAGCTTAAGCTGTAGAGTTTGAGGAGGTTGCTGCAGCTGCTCCTGTTGTGAAACCTGCTGTGGCACGCAGCTACTCGTGGCTACTGCCTTTTGCTGAGCCTGCTGCTGCTGTTGCTGCTGCTGCTGCTGTTGCTGCTGCTGCTGTTGCTGCTGCTTCTGCTTGTTGGCCTGCTGCTGCTGCTGTTGGTGCTGCATCGGATAAATGTGGATGCGTTGGGTAATGTTCTGTGGCTGTAGCTGCTGCACAGCTGCCACTGATCCTCCTCCGGTTGCTCCTGTTGTGGTGGTTGCGGTGGACGAGTGGTTGTTCGGTTGCACCACATTGGCCGGAATCGAGAGGGAGGCCGTCTTCAGGGGCTCAGTGGCTGCCTGCAGCTGTTGTTGCTGTTGATGCTGCTGCACTGCCTGTGGAATCAGACTAAAGCTTCCGTTGGCTGTCGGGAGCATTGCCTCGGGGGTGGGCACCTCCTTGCCGGAGGACAGGATGCGGTGCTGATCCGCAAAGAGTCGCTGCAGTGCCAGATTGATCTCCGCATCGCTCATGGGCTTGTTGTAGGCGGCTATCGTGGCCGTGTCCATCTCCTGCGTGAGATGCATCGTGGGCAGAAAGGACTTGTTTTGCAGCTTGAAGGTAAGGAACTGTATCTGCATCTGCACTTGCTTAAAGACCTGCTGCATCTGTGGAGTCAATTGGATTGTCTGCACACGGGACACGGTGTTCGGTTGAGGCTGTTTCGGTGCTTGTGCCGGCTGTTGCTGTTGTTGGATCTGAGGCTGCTGCTGGGGCTGCTGCTGTTGGGGTTGCTGCTGCTGCTGTTGTTGTTGTTGCATCTGCAGTTGATTTCCAACCGGACCTGCTGCTGTTGAAACAGTGGCTCCTGCGTTGACAGCTCCTGTGCTGGCTGTCAGGCTAAAGCTTGTCGTCCGCTGCTGCTGCTGTTGCTGCAGGATCGTTGCCACTGGCTGCTGCTGCTGCATGGGTGCTGTGACGCCCACCAGTTTCGTCCCACTTGTGGTCTGAAACGGCTGGATGCTGGTGCTCATCGTCGTAGTGGTTGTCGTTGTGGTCTGTCCTCCTCCGGAGCTTCCAATGACAATCATCTGCTTGCCGCTGGCGACATTCGGCTGCACGATCTGCACCGGATTGTTGTTTGGTTTCTGAGACAACGGATCCAGCTTCGGCATGGGCTTTACCACACCTGCATTCTTGAGGATCGCCAGCTCTGCAGCGGTGGGCGTAGCCTTGGGCTTCCGTACAGGCTTCTTCTTCACGATAGCCCCCGTACTGGTCGCCGGACCCGCTCCGCCCGTTTTGGCGGGCTCCAGCTTCGCCTTGCTCTGGTCAATGATGGGCGCCACATTTGCCACTTGCTTGGTCACCGTAGTGGTGGTCGAAGTGCTGCTTGTGGTTGTAGTCAGCGTGCAGCTGGCAGTCGTTGTGATGGCCAGTCCATTGGTGATCGGTTGGATCGGATGGACGATCTGTTGCTGCGGCGGCTGTGGCCTCAAAGGAAGGGTTGCTCCTGCTGCTGCCGCCTGCTGTGCTGGCATCGGATTTACATCGTTAAAGTGGAGCTGCCCCAGTTGGAGGCACTGCGCCAGCTGCTGGGCATTGATGCCAGCGGGTGCAATCAACAGACGCTCTGTGGGTCCAATCGACGCTGCCGTCTGTCCGGCACTCATGGCCGTAATGTGATTCGTGACGCTGTTCAAACAGAAAAGCTGCTGCGTGGAAGGATCAATGGGCGGCAGGGCAATGTAGCGTTGTTGTCCATTGTTGGAAGCAGAAGGGGGAGCTGGGGTAGCTGCTGGAGGAGCAGCAGAAACAGGCGATTGTTGGGGCTGTGGCTGTGTTTGCGGCTGTTGCTGTGGCTGCTGTTGCTGTTGCTGGATGAGCACTTGACTGTTGAGCGGCATCTGGGGAAAGGACAACACTTCGTGGGTTGTCTTTGTGGCAGCCGCCGCCGGTGGAGGCAATGTCGGTGGTGGTTTCATGGTGGTTGTCGTCGTCGTATTTGTGCTCGCTATGCTATTGTTGGGCTTCCGATTGTTGGTGGTCACTGCAGTAAACAGAAGACGATTACATCTATTTCCCGTCTGAGGCATTGTTTGGCGGCACTCACCTTTGACCTCTATTTTGGGTGCTGCTGCTGCAGTTACTTTGATCAAGTGTTGCTGCTGCTGTTGTTGCTGTGGATGCTGCTGCTGCTGCATCTGTGGATGTTGCTGCTTGCCGGCATCCATCGGCATCCGTGCTGGCTCATTGATGATCGTCACATTGGGCAGGGCCCCCTTGAGCAGGGCCTGCAGTATCAGCTGCGATTGATGATCCTGCGGATTGTTCGGATCGTGTCGCAGTATCAGACGTTCGCACTGCTCCGAAACGGCCAGCGTGAGGCTGCCCGTCAGCTGCGGCACCAGAGCGGCAGATGCCGAAGCTGTCAATCCACCCGTCAGCTGTGGCGCCATAATGGTGGCTCCCCCAGCAGTCATTACGGGCGTCGTTGACGTCGTCTGCGGGGAGCCACTGACTGCACCGGCAGGCGGTGTTGCCTGTGGTATGGCCACCAGCTGCATCTGCCGTCCATCGTTGGACATCTTGATGGTTGTGTGGGAGGATTCTGCGTTTGCAATCGAAGAAGATCCCTGGAAGACCAACTGCGTCGCATGATGATGATTGCCGGTGGCCTGTGCTGTATGCTGATGCTGCTGCTGGCTGTGTTGCTGCTGCTGTGTCTGTGGTGTTCCCCCCATCACAGTGGCTCCAGGCGGCATAATGGGCATAATCTGAATCTTGTTCTCCACCACCGCACTGTTCAAGGGAATTCCTGACTGCTGATGGTTCTGCACCTGCGAGATCTGTATGTTCCCAATCTGACTTGGCACCGTCGTTGTGGTGCTGCCCCCCAGGCTATGGGAGAGCATCAAAGTGGACGTACTTCCGCTGCTCCCGCTGCTGCTGTGGACTGGCAGGGGCAGCGACAATGACACGGGCACTGCCACTGGCACAGGTGTCGTTGTTGTGGGTGTCGTCAGTGTGATGGTGTTGACGGTGGTGGACATGCTGCTGTTGCTGCTGCTACTACTGCTCAGGCTGCTGCTTATCGTTGTGGTGCTGCTGCTCGTCGAGTGGTTGCTGCTGCTCATGGATATGGTGGCAGGCGCAGGCTCTGGCTTCTTGGTGTTTCGCCGCACCGCGGGCTTCCTTCGGGGCTTCACCGCTGCCGTGGCAGAGCCAGTGGAGCCAGTCTGTGTGGGCGTGGGCGTACGTGTAGGTGCGGGGGTTGACTGCAGAGGCAGACTTATGTTAATAGTGGGCGCTGTTCCCGTTCCCGCTGCTGCTCCAACTGGCGTGGCTGATGCTCCTGCTGGGGGTATGCTAATCTTTGCTGCGGCCGCGGCTGCTGCTGCCTGCTGCGCTAGATGCTGCTGGGCCTGCCGCTGGATCTCCTCGGCCGTTGGCAGACGCGGCGTGGACAGGGTATACGGTGTGGATGAGGAGAGTGCTGCTCCTGCTCCTGCTGAAGCGGTTGAGGGATCGCTGGGATCAATCTTAATGAGGATATTTGGTATTTCGGTGGCTTCGTTCGTCGGCAGCGACTGTCCGTGTGGCTGTGGCGCGGGTATTGTCAGCGTAAAGGGCATGCCATCGCTGCCGTTTTGGTTCGGTATAGAGATCATGATATCATTGGAGCCCGGTTGCTGCTGCTGTTGCTGTTGTTCCTGCTGCTGCTGTTGCTGTTCGCTGCCCGTGTCCATGCCCATGCCATAGTCCTCGTCATCGTCGTCGTCTCCCGTGATGCCGCAGAACTTCATCACATCCCCAAGGTCCAGTTTTCCATTGCTGCTCCTCTGAATGTGGGTTGGCGGTGGCGATGGGGACTTAGAGCGCACTGTCTGTGGAGCGGAGGCTGTCGGCATGGGCGTGGAAGCTATTGCTATCTTCTGCGGATGTGGATCTGCCGACGCCGCTGCTGCCGCCACCGCTGCTGCTGCTACTGCTGCCGCTGTCGGCTTTTTCTTGCGTGGTCGCGGCTTCTTCTTGGGCTCTGCCGGAGTTGGAGTCGGAGTTGGAGTCGCTGCCACAACCACAGTGGCGGTGCTTGTGGTGTTGCCATTCTGGTGGTGCTGCTGCTGGGCTTGCTGCACCTGCGTCTGCGTTTGCTGAAGCTGATGCTGCAGCTGCTGGATCTGGGCCTGCTGCTGCTGTTGTTGCTGCTGCTGCAACTGAATGGTGGCCATGGCCGTCTGCTGCGGGTGCTGCATGACCGGCACGGGGGTGGCCTGCCGCAGGGGTTCAGGCGTGACGGCCACCGGGACGTGGGCGGGCGAGGATTGGGTGAAGATGTCGCCCTGACCAGCAGTGCTGCTGCCGCCAGTGGTGGGGCCATTGGAGGCCGGTGGCTGGGGCTGCTGGAAGGCGGTGGCTATCTGCTGGATGTGCGCTCCGTTCAGCTGATTCAGATTTATGGTGGCCCCGCTCAGACTCTGCTGCAGGTGGGCGGGCAGCTGGGAGATGGCCGTCAGGCCGTTGGGCATCTGGATTTGGGCAGCGGCCGCCAGCTGGAGGTTCTGCAGCTGTTGGGCCACGCTCTGGCCCAGCAGCTGTGTGTTCAGAGTGGCCGTCGTGGCAAACGGCTGAGATCGTGGCGCCTGCGCCTGTGCTTGCGCCTGGGCCTGGGCCAGAGCCGCATGGAGGCCCGACAGCTGCGTGCCCGTCTTGATGGCGCTTTGGAAGTGGCCGCCCGTCGCCGTCTGCTGGATGAGGTTCGCCTGCGAGGACACGATGAAGGTGGGCGCCGCAGCCAGCTGCATGGTGGCGCCATTCGTTCCGACTATGCGCAGCAGCTGCTGCTGGGCCGGCTGCGACAGTTGCGGCTGTCCGCGTCCATTCTGCTGGATGACCAGCGAGGGGGCGGCCGTCAGCTGGGGCGTGGGCGGGCGCAGGATTAGCTGCACCCCCTGGGGGTTCTGCTGCACAAGGACGGGCATCTGGTTGAGGAGCAGCTGCTGATGCTGGTTCCCAGCAGCAGGCAAAAGGATCTGCTGTTGCTGCTGCTGGCCGGGATTCGTGGACTGGTGCTGCTGCTGCGGCGACTGCGAGATCTGCCCTCCATTAGAGCCCTTAGCCTTGCCCTGATGCTGCTGCTGCTGTTGTTGTTGTAGGAGCTCCTGTTGCGGCTTGGGCAGGATTTGCTGGGGCGGTTTCCCCGACTTGGTGGACAGCCCAATCCCTGCATTGCTGCTCACAAACCGCTGCTGTTGCTGTTGGTGCTGCTGGAGATGTTGCTGCAGCTGCTGCGGCTGTGGCTGCTGCTGGGTGGTGGTGGTGGCTATCAGCTGGCCCTGCGGCCCCTGGATGAACTGGAACACTTGCTGTGTGGCCTGCTGCTGGTGCGGATGCTGCTGGGCGCCGCCAGTGATGGTGAACTGCTGCGGCAGCATCTGCATGGGCTGCGAATGCGGCTGTGGCTGGGGCGTTGGCGGCTTAATGGAGGCCGCAGCGATGGCGTTGCTCGGACTCGGGATGGGGCTGTCTGCTATCAGGGGACTGCTGCTCTGATAGTGCTGAAACTGCTGATGCTGCTGCTGATGGGTCACCACTGTGGTCTGGGCGGCCTTCTTCGCCTGATTCTTGGACCCGCTACTGACCACGTTTGCCGTCGCAAACGAAGTGGGCGTGCTGCTGATGCTGATGGCCGTGGCATTGAGTTGTTGCCCATAGCCGCCGGCTACTGTCCCTACGCTGCTGATGGAGGTGGGCGCAACGGCCTGGCTGCTGAAGATCTGGTGCCCTAGCTGCTGCTGATGCTGGCTGAGACGTTTATTGCCCTTCTATGAATGGAAATAATGTTTTGAATTTGATCTTCAGAAAGGGATTTTTCATGTGGATTCCTACCTTATTAAGCTGGATATTGTTGGAGCCCACGAGGGTGGCATTAAGCTCGTTTCCTATGGCATTGCCTGCTCCCGCTCCCACTCCTGAGGCGGTAATGAGGCCACCACTCGTCACGCCAATGACCGTCGTGGCAGCGGCCGCCGGTGATTGCGAGGGGCTCGGCTGAAAGACAACGGTTCCAGCGTTGGGGCTGCCATTTGCGAACTGATGGATGGATTGTCGCCTGCCAGGCGTCGCCGCCTTGCGCTCCTATTTCAAGAAAGATTCGAGGGTTTAGTAGGGGATGAATCTTGGATTATTATTCCATCTACTTACGTGGTCCTGGGGATTGCTGTTGGCGTTTACTTGACTGCCACCGGCTACGAGCACCACATCCTGTGGGAACGGCGATAGCGATGGCGATGGCTGCAGACGTGGGCTAGCTGAGATCGATGGCGATGGACTGGGCGTCAGAAACGGACCCGGAGGAGACAATATTCCTGCGAGTAAAAAAAAGCAACAAACCAGAAATTAATATTTACTCAGCTCAAAAGTTGACCCAAATTAATATGCAAATGGCATGTAATATACACATGTACATATGTATATGAGAATGGTGTTGTATCTGGGATCTGCTGCAATCAGTTGGTACGTGACCAAAGTGACAACGGTCCTACCTCTCCCCTCTGATTTGAAGCAGAGCAGCTTAAACGCATTCATAATTGTCCGCCATTTCACAAAGTTGTTTATTTTACCCTCCACAAGGTATATTTCAAAAAGACGGTAAGGCAATGTACAAGTTCAGCCTTTATTCGAGAGCATTCAATGGAATAGCCTAACCGTTTAATTAATATGCCTTGGCCTCTTCTCTTTATGTTCCCCCTCTCTTGTGTTTGAATCCCTTTGTGCAGGGCACATTTAGCACATTTTTAAACACCAGCTGAGAGGCACTCTCTCTCTCTTCTCTCTCTATAACACACACACTCGCTCATGCCAGAACCAGTTTTACATGTGTGTGTGTGTGTGCGAGTGTTCTTGTTTTTTTTTTGTTGAAGAGTTCTTTGCACTTCTTCATTTTCGAGTATTCTTTCACTCACTTCTTTTGTTACGACCGAGTTTTTTTGGCCACGGGGGGCAATCACAAAATATTAGCCAAAGGCATAGGCAATGGCAATCGCAATCTTGGGGTAGCATTTAATTCAATTTGAGGTAGCGTCGGCTAAGCAGCTATTAAAATAATGCTAATGCTGTTCATTTATTCTCTCGAGTGGAATGGGATGAGTGGGAATCGTAGCTACCGTTGTAATAAGCAGGCAGTGTTATTTCTTGTAGGCTATTTGCTCTAAGAATGATTATTTTGGGTGTTATCCGTGGAAAGACATTTGTGGCGTTCCACCATATTGCGCATTAATTTGCGAATTTGTCCAACTAAATGGAATTAAACGGAGCAGTCGCCACCAGCCAAAGAGGAAGCCACAGCAGCAGGCAGACAGAAAAGGAGGTTTTACTACTACTACTACTGCTGCTTCGCCTCCAATTTATCCTTGCCTCAGCTTCCCAGGAATAATTTGCATATGCCGCCGCCACAGCTGGAACCCAGGAAGGAGGAGAAGAAGAAGGAGGATGTGGCAGCAGATGCAGAAGCAAAGGAACCGCAGCAGCACAAAATTGAATATAATACGCAAACAGAAGAGCTATAACGTGGATATCAAGTCGAATGCGGAAATACCCTCCACATAAACAGTATGAAAAATGTTTAAAGTAAACGGTTAAGAAAATATTTCCTCTTTTTGGAGAGGGTAGTCGAACAAGACGGGAGGATAAACGAACATAAGCATGCATCAAAATCGACATAATCTCGTTTCGTTGTGGGAAGGAGGGGAATAAAATGGAATACGGAGAAGGATTGGATTGGAATGGAGAGGGCTATAGGAGGAGCCATCATCCGTCGGCAGCATCATTATCGACAGCAAAACTAAATGCAAAAGAATTTAACAAGCGCCCTTCTCGCTCTGTGTTTTATGTGTGTATGTGCATCTGCCTACACGGCAGCCACGGCCACTGCGCTGCATTCCCCCTTGCTCCTCCAGCAGTCGTTTAATGCATGACTGCCCTCCCGCTGGCAGCCGCCATTCAATTCTCATTCAACCTCGTCTCGAGGAGCAAGAGATTGTGTTCTCTGTGATATATTCCTGGCCTGGCCCTTTGTTTGTTGCCTTGGTAATATGCCAGAGGACGGAGGATGGGGAAGAAAATCCAAATCAAAAGCAACAGCAACAGCACAAGAGTGCGCGCGGTGGCACCTCGGAGGAACACTCACTCGACGGACTGCACGGAGGGGTTGCAGAGGGATAATTCCGTGTGGATAATTCCAACAGTAACTTGACTTTGGCAAACCGTTATTTTTTTGGTGTTAGAGTATTTTTATTTTAATTACGTAATTAGACAAGAAGTAACTCGGAATCGGCAGTAGAGATATAAGACATCTGTAAAACTCTTCCAAATGATATTTGTATCTATTCATTTTTATAGGTTAAATTGAGATGAGATAAAACTCTGTTTAGAATTAAATGTATCCTCTATTTATTCAAAGATTGCCCTAGAGTCTAGACTGCAATATATGTAATTATAAGAATGATCTAATAACTAATCGTTATCTTTATAATTATAGCATAGCATGCACTCCTGCCAAGCTGGTTTATAGAATTCAATAGTCTCTTAATTATGGCAAACAACCGTTCCGTTAATGACAGCCTTCGCTTACACTTGCCAGCAGTGATACGCCCATCGATATCTTTGACACAAAGTCCTTTTATGTTCCCCTCTAATTAAACAGTTAGCAAAAGAGTGAAAGCAACTGAGGAAGGAAGGAAGGAAGGGAGTTGTGTATATGAAAATGAGAGACAAATACAAAGACTAAAAGAATGATAGGGGTATGAAAAGGAGGGACGAGACGACAGACAGACCCCTGGTTATTTCCCACAAAGGCAGACCACAAACGCAACTAGCGCAGCATGAGCGGAACGAGGCGGAGCACACAAAAATAAAAAAACTAAACTAAAGCGCAACTAAAGGATAAATCGACAAACAGATACACACACAGTTACAGATACACTCTTGATGTGCACAGAGATACTCGAAAAACTTTTGGGCCGAGCAGCAAAGCCACAGATGAGCGCACTTTTGGCTGCCTGACATGGATAGACGCCGACTAAAATGGTTGTGTGTGTATGTGTGGGGATCCATGGATCCATGGATGGATGGTTGGTGGATGCTACAAGGGAATGAGAGAATGGAGACTGCTTGCTTTTTGGTAGCCATTTGCTTGAGTGTCTGAGTGCCGCCCGCCTTTGAAGGAGAGCTTCTGCCGGGACAGAGCGAGAGCCGCGTAATATTTTGCATTTCATTCCAGTGAGCACAGGGAGGAGGCGATAGGGTCGCAAGTCGTCGCGAGATGAATTCTATTTACACACACAGACACACTGACAGACCACTCGCAGTTACTCGAGTGCAAGAGCGAAAGAGAGGCCAAAAGACTCTGTGGGGCCTGTCAAAGTCAGTAAAATTTGAGTGCTGGAGCTGGATAAAAGGAGATGCAGCAGCAGGAATGGTAAAGAGAGCAAGCAAAAAATGCAAAGTGCAAGCAAAAGTTAGTGTGGCAAAATTTTATTTTATTTTTTTTCTTTCACTTTTTTGTGTGTGGCATTGCTATGACCCCATCCCCACTCAATCTTTCTGGCACTTTTGGAAGGTAATTGGGTTGGCTGGAATACGTAAATGTATCCCAGATTTAAAAGTTTGCTAAATAAATAAAATCTCAATTGAGCGCATCTGTATTTTAGTTACTTCTCATTGAAATGAAGAGCAATCATGCGTTAATGAGATCCATATTCATAACCATTCGCAATCACTCGTGCTCTGATGTTCCCCCTCTCACTATTCTACTTCTCTGCTCCAGTAAATCTCATTTCACAGAGAGCGCAAAAAACAGTTTATTTATATGCAAGCTTCGGACTACCATTACTACTCTCCACCACCCCACACATTGGAGGACACTCCAGAGAGGCTCTGCATCGTTGCCGTTGGCTACCAAAGGGGGTAGCGGGCACGGCCACCGTATGCTCTCGCATATTTTATGCGGCGGCAAGTGTGTGTGTGTATGCGTGTGTTTCGTTGTGTATGCGTTTGTCTTTGTTGTTTCATTTATTTGGTTGACTGGCAACTCCTTTTCACCTTCTCCCTACCACCCATAATCCCTCCCAGCCGCCCTCTCCCTCGCAGTACCTTACTAAGTAGGAGATGCTGCAGCAGAAACGGCGCCGCCATCGTTGGGTTTTAATACCCTTTGCGAGTAGGACACTATGAAATTTTGTAGGATACGTAACTAAATAAATATTTTCCAAATGTTACAAATTTAAATTGGTAAAGTTAAATTAATAATAAGCATGGTCTAAATAAATCCATTAAAAATTTATGTTATATTAAACTATTTAGCTAATAAATGAAAAGGGTATATAAGCTTCGTTGCTTGAGTTAACTTTTTCTGCATTCTACTTTTTTTTTTTAACTGAAATTTTCATCCTGCGATTGTTGTTGTTGATTCTGTTTCTGGCTGGCTGCTTCTTCTCCTTCTCCTTCTCCCTCTCTCCCACTACCATTTTCTTCTGCTTTTTCTCCTACTGATTCTGTTGCTGTTGTTGTTGCTGCTGTTTCAGCTTCTGCCTCGCTCGTTCTATTGTCACATTTTGCAACAATGGCATCCGTGCGCGCGAATCGGACTCGAAAAAGGACCCCGAGTAAACGACGGGCCAGAGCCAGGAGCACAAGCAGGAGTGTAGCATGTAGCATGTAGCAGAATCATCATCATAGCAATAACAACAAGAGGCATGGGGACTAGATTCGAGTGCCGAAGAACTTGATACCCTATGCAGCAGATACATTGTTTCTATGTAATATAATATAATAATCCGATTTCCAAATATGTATATAAGAATTTATTGCCGACACAAAAACTCAAAACGAATTTCCCTATTTTTGTGTTCTGGGAATATGCTTCCATTCCTGACTTGTAATCAAGAATTTAGTGAAACAAATATGCCCGGCACAAAGAAGAGAGTACTGAGTGTAGGTTGAGGACTACACCGACTTTACTTGGCGTATGAACTGTTGATGGTGTTATGGCGATATGTCGTCGCAGCATCCTCTCCTCTCCTCCTACAACGTCTCGCGCGTTTATAAGTAGAAGCATAAAAAAAATGTTTGTGCAGAAAAAAACAATGTGCAGAGGCAGGACAGAAAAGAAGAGAACAGGACAGGATAGGACCGAGACAAAGGTATACTTGTACATAGAGGATGAGAGGAGTATAAGGAGAGGAAGATCTATGGAGGAGAAGGCACTGTGGCAGTGACAGTGGGTGGAGTGGAGAGGAGTGAAGCGGAGCTGATGGCTAGCTCCTCATGGAGCGGATAAAACATGTGACAATGTCCAGGACGAAGAGAGAGCGGGTATACATATGTGTGTGTGTAAATATACTTTTGTGTATTGTTTGGCAACTTCTTGGAAACGTGCTCCACCCTCTAAACCCCCCCACCCTTTCAATTCTATTCTATTCTGTATATTTTTTCCATGTCTGCTCATCTTTTCCCCCTTTCTCTGCCTTGCACAGGTTTGTACATGTGTCATTAAATGCTAAATAATTCGTTGAGCAATGGATCCCCCACAATTTCCACCTTGCGAATAATTGCAAATTAAATGTGACCAGACAGGACAGACTCTCTCTCCCCCCATAAAGAGCTAAAAGTGCAGCTCATTCATGTCTCTCTTTGAGGAGCAAATGTGTGTGCGCGTGGGAGTGAGTCAGCAGGTGAATCATCATCATTAACCGTAAACAAATGTTTATTTTGCATAGTAGAACTACAGTTATTGATAATAACTCAAAGAGAGTGCAGCGAACCAAACATTTGTGATCATAGTTAAATCTCTCTTCTGCATTCGATATTTATCAATACTTTATCGATAATTTGGCGCTTAACACATATGTATACCGGAGACTAAACAACTTTCTTTGCATTTTTAAAGAAAAGCTCTGAAATCTAATAAAAAACTCTTAACTAAATAACAATAGCGTAGGAAAATCTAACCCTAGATGTTAAACCGAAACGACTTCTTTTTTACTTTCCATCCAAACATAATCGTTCAAACAATTTTTTTCTCTTGTGTGTTTTAAACGTTGTACGTTTTAGACCTTAATGTCTTTGAATAAGTTTCTCAAAGGCGGATCCTGAGAAACGACAAGTGTCTACCCCATAAATATTTTACTGTCTAACAAAAGGCAGTATTTTGTATAAAACTGCCCTCAATTGAAGACGTGTCACAGACCTGTCAAAGGCCGCCATTGCCAATTACCTAAGTGGAGTTGTTATCGCCTTAATTGATCCAATTTCATTGCCCTACCTCCCCCGCTTCGGCAGTCTCTCTGTCTATCGCAATTACGGAAAATGCAGCAAAATTATTAAATATTCATTAAATGACAGCCATGACGACGAAATCAATCGATAGCAGGTAGTACTCCGGACATCGAATCAAAGTTTCCCCTCTTCCCACACTTGACAGTAGATCAAGGCTTAAACTCCACACTGCCAACTACACAAGGTTTCTTAATGGCTAATGAAACCAGTTTGATGGAAAAGTTGTAAATGAATTGTTCATTCAGTGTTTCAACCGCAATCTGAGATGTGCGACCGGTTTTGACTCGCTATTCCATTCGGTCTGACAATCATTAACACATCTTTGTGTTTAGTCCAACAGTAGGGGGTTTCCTGTGCATGTTTTTCATTTGTTGCGCTTGGGGAATGCGCTGAAATTTCAAACGATTTAAACCAGCTTCTATTTTCAACAAAATACACGCAAAATTCAAGGCAAATCATTTTCGAAAAGACTTCCTTTGTCGTGTGGCATTGAAATGGGTGGCTGCGGCTGGTGTGTTGCAGTGTCGCTGCATTTTCTGCGGTTGCTGTGTGTTGCTGCGGTTTAGCGTTGGCTGCGGTTGGGAGACCGAATAGCAGCTCAAAGGACAGAACCTGTCCTGACTCCGGAGTCTAATCAACGTTAAGTTCTAACCGCAGACAATTGAAAATCCATTATTTAGCGTAATGAACACTTTCTCAACCATTAAACCAAAGTCGGGTTCCACTTAATCCGTCACTCTCCCCACTCTCTTTCTCCCACTTTACATGTCACACCCGCAAGAAAAGGCAATCCCTGAAATCACACCAGCAACAAGAACAACAACAGCCAGCACACACCCGAAGGCAACATCAAATGTATCTAATGGATACCACACCAGTCACAGTCCCAGTCCATGTCCATGTCGACAGCTGTGGCCAAGTATCTAATGGTTACCTACTACAACTACCACTTGCCCTGGGGCCACATCCAGAGACCCAAAAGGTGCCACACAATATCTCTCTCCCGTTCTCTCTATCTGAAATGGGAGCGTGTAAGCCCACCAACGTGGAAACACACACGAAAAAATTTGTATCTATATCCTATTTGTTTTTGCCTGCGAAAGAATGGGAGGACGGGACGGGAGGGGGAGGTATAGGTGGGCTTTTATAGGGTCACACGAGCGCGCATTTCTTCACAATTTACGTCGTCGTCATCGTCATTCTCTTTTATTCTTCGTGTTGTTGTTGTTGTTGTTTCTGTTTCTGTTGCTGTTGCTCTTCCCACCGTTTTGATATCTGTATCTGTGTGTTTTTGTGTGTGTGTATCTATGCGTGTGTGTATATTGACGTATCTCTGCGAGTGCTGTGTGTGTGTGTGTGCCCCAAAGACGTGCGCTTTACACTTCTGGAGCCCCAAAACATCATTTGCACGCGTGCTCTTTCCGCTCTTCTCTTGATGAGGTTATGAGAGGGGGCAGCCAAGCAAGCAGGCTGTGTTTTGGGGGTGTGTATGTATGGGGGGGGAGGCACAAGCCCAGAGGCATCTTCTTGGGGATACTCACTAAATATTTGCGGATAAATGGTGAAAATTTTGACTGCTTTTTATGCACTGCACTACGTGAGGAAGAAGGATACGACAAATTGGTGTAAATGAAACTTGAGGCGCGTTCCGTTTTCGAGGGATTTGACTTTGAATTTTCTTTATGGACCATTAGCCAGTGGAAACTGCACTTCTCCTCTCACTTATCTCTATTCTTTTTATTTTACTTTCACACACACAATACTTTATATTCCTGTAATTCCCGTTGACACCAGAAAAACAGTCCATTAATTCGATTCCCGTTAATAAGAGCGTGCCAGCGAGCGAGGGAGCAAGGGAGCAAGATGACAAGTTAATTGCAGACGACGGGAGGAAGGACATTCGACGACGACAACGACAATCATCATTCAGGGCGACCCCGGCACGTACGTAAGACTAGTCGCGCCTCGCACTGCACTCGGCATTTTTATATCCCGTTAGCGTTTTTGGGGCTCTTCTGGTAGTGGCTCTCGCTGTCTTCGGGGCAGACACCACTCACTCGCTTTTTGCGTCCTCGTGGCTGTGCTTCGCGCGCGCGACTCCAAGAATGAGAACAACAAAACTCGGCGGGCGCTCAAACCGAAAGAAACGACACAGAAAAAAAAATAAAACCAAAAACAACAGAGCGGCGGTCACACTGGCAGAATACAATAATAACAAGCAGAAAGAGAGAGAGAGAGAGCGGGGAGAGAGTACAAAGTGAGAGCGAGCATGTCAAGAGAGCAGAGCAGCCACAGCGAGAGCTTCAAGTACAAAACCATCACAAAAAAATCGAAACTAAAAACGAATCGGAAAGGAAAGGAAGAAGGCTAAATCACTTAGAGACCCAGAACAAATAGCTGGGTGCTCTCTGGGGGGATAGAACGGTCGAGAGGGGGCGGCAACAAAGGATAGTGACAGCGTTGCCAGATGGATTCCATCCCGATTGACAGGACATTTGTGATAACAGGTGGTAGCACTGTACACTGATAAGGGTATAACTGTAAAGGCGGATGAGGGATACCCATGGGGGGAGGAAGATGCAAGCAATGCAATCTATTTAATGTGACCAGCGTTTGGGAAGGGGGAAAATGTTCTGATTAATTTATGCGTGTCAAATAAAAAAGGAAGAAAATAAATAAATCTATCAAAAAGAGGTCTTAAATAATCAGGAATTAGAGAGTTAAAAAAATATGTAATGCCAGAACTCCCCTCTTCCACCTAGCAATATTGTTTTTACATGCGAGACCCCCCGCAGGCGGTAGCTTTTCCCATCAAAGTTCATCAACTTAATTTCCGTGCTCCCCCTCTTTACCCTTTTTTCCTCTCTTTTCGCCACCTCCTGTCACGACTATTTCCTGCGCCACCTAGCGGGCATTTTATGGCGCTATAAGCTATAATAATAATCAACAACAACAACAGCGACATAAAGGTTAGCCGACAAAAACTACTCCCCCCACCTCCTGCAGCACGTGAGCATCGTGAGAATAGAGAGCCGAACTTAAGCCAGAGAGCGGATAGGCTCTCTTATGCGCAGCCACCAACTGCAGCAGCAAGCAGCAACAACTAGCGAGAGAGAAAGAGTGAGAGAGCATCCATACACAAAAAAGCAACCCTGGAATTTCGTCGTGTAGTACAGCAATAACAAAAATACAGGCAGCAAGCAGTGCAAACAATGGACATGAATCAAAATATGGATATGGATTATATTATGAGGGTAAAAATGGGGCACACACTCTCAACAACACACACACACACACATATATAAATACAAATACAGGAGTAAAAAGAGGATGAGGATACCCCAGAGTGTAGCATATTTTTTCCGCCGGAAAAACTGCAGCCGCAATTTTTACAATTTTCTGCCAAGAGCAATTTCCATTCTCTCCCATAAAAGGAAAAAGGGGGGGTCGCTGGGTGAGAAATCAATTTGGAAAAACTGGTTACCACCAAAAGGAGGGGGGTGTAAAAAAAATGTATCTTTTATGGTCGTTTTTGCTAATAAAATGACTAACTAACCATTCCATTCGATTCGACTCCCCATATGCACACATACTCTTCTGTGATTGTTGAGTAAATACATATGTTTGTATTTCCCCATTCAATCAAAATACAATTAACATTCATGCATTTGTTTACAGAGGTAGTCTTTTTCTCCACCTACTACGAGTAGTCTAATCAACAAAAAACTATTTGGAACAAAGCGAATAAAAAAGTAGAGGTAGGGAGAGTGCCAAAGTCACAGCGGTGCGAAACACGCTCCTTGATTTCTTTGGTAATACCCTTCTTTGTGAAGAGGTTCTTATACATCTGATCAAATGTTTAAAACAGAGTAGGAACCATTTTCGTACCTTTTATTTTTTCATGAGAATTGGCACCCGAGGATACAAATTGCAATATATTAAATAAAATATTTACTTCGTCTTGATATTCGACTAATTAGCTAGATGCTCTGCGTAGACTATTTATCCTGTCTATAAATGTAGAACAAATTAACTACATACTCTGACAAATGCAGAACAATTGTCTCTGCAACAGCATCAAAATACTCTTACCCCTAAAGAATGGGAGACCAGAGACGTTTTATTTCAATCGATAGGCAATCTTAGAAACAAGAGCAATATTTGCAGATTCCCTTCAATTGAAGGGGAGGGTCCCTGTGGAATTGAAAGCTTAAATGTCCAAATGCAATGAACTTTATAACCTTTACCTTTACCCAAAATATGGAATAGAAGAGATATCACGACTAGATTATAGATACCCTTTACATAACTATTTGTATTTTTACGACTATATACATATGTATGAGCCGTTCTCGTTCTTATATCTATCCCATTTTGATCAATTTTCGAAGATTGATAGTTGGTTTAATACCCTTACAAATTCGGAATACGTATAAGATAATAAATGTTCACTTCTTTCTGCTACATGAATAGCCTTTGGAGTTCGCTCAAAAGTGTAAAATCGAGTGTAAAATCAGTTTATCTGTCTATAAATGGAAATACAAGTTTATACATACAATGTGCATACAATGTAGTATATCCGACAGCCAGCGAATCGTAATTGACTTAACAACAGACGATTCTATGCCCTAAAATTTGATAGCAGAAACATCAAAATTCACTTTATGCTGCAGGGAAATGTTTGATATTTTAGTTGTCGGTTGAGGCGTTTTGGATGAATTGAAAAACGTTAGACGGGTATCAGTCATTCATTCGCTGTAAGCCTTAATTCCTTCCCCATTCGTTGCACTCATTCAAATCCGACATCAAAATCCATTCAAATAAATAAACATCATCATCATCATTCTCTCTGGGTTGTTCATATTGTGCGGAGGGGCAGGGCAATTAATGCGATGGAAAAATTGCACTCGAAATCACGATTGTGGAGGTCCCGTTGATGCTGTTGCTGATGCTGATGCGAAATTGCTGTGAAATTGAGATTTCCTACTTAGTGTAATTAAAATTAACTTTCAAATGAAATCGTTAACAATTGACGGGGCATTAGGGGTGACCCCAGAGAGACAGGGATTGACCAACGCAACACACAACTCCGTGTGGCACATACCCGTAATAAAATTAAGGGCAGACCTCTATAAAATCCAAACCATTCCACACACACACAAGCCTCAAGCCTCTGGCTCTGCTTTGCTCTCAAGTAGTCCTCTCCTCCCTTCAGAGTGCGGCGCAATCAATTTGTCGACTAATTGACATACATCAGAGCAGTGAAGTGTGCTTAAAGCGCAATGAGAAATTATATTTTTAGCCCGGCAACGTCTAGCAGACCCTCACCCCATAAGCAGTGCCAGCGCCCTGCTGGTTAGTAGTTCACTGGAATGGCGACGGCGGATGGAAAATGGAATTAACATGCAAACACTTTATTAAAGTGAGAAAGAAGGGAGATACATATATCCAGACAGACAGGCAGCAAGAGAGGAGAGATGTAAACAAAATGATAAGTTAACTTAAAAAACTTCTCATAATTTAACCACAAACTATGCAGATGAGGATTACAAACAAGAAGTTTCCTTATTGGCAATTTAAATTTCTAAAATGTTCTCTTGTATTAACTAAATAAAGTGGTATATTATAAGTACTGCGAGCTTAGAGAAGTTATACCCTATATATTTTCTTCGATTTCCTTAAATTCCTTCCTTGAGAATAATATTTTGTCTTTGTTTCAAGTCACTTAATGCACATATTAAGAGCAGCCTCTATTTATAGTTTACGTGAGAGTTTGATGTACTCATTTTTCATTGAGCCGTAGATCCCATTGCCCCTTCCCCACTCTCCTGTTGCAGCTTCCATTTACACTTCCACTTCACTTCCCCCATTCGGATGGATGGATGTCGGTAGGTTGGATATTCCCTGGACTGCCTGTCTGTCTGTCTCTCTGTCACTCAACATATGGCGGAGATAATTAGTTTGCTTCTCTCTCCTGTCCGCCTGTCCGCCTGCTCGCCCGCTCTCCTGTTCTTGTTCTCACTCTCTTTGAGAAATGAGCACAATTCAAGTTTGTTTCACATTTCCACAGTCGCATCGGCGGCGTCGTTCATTTGGATTGCATTTGAGTCTGCAGCTGCCGTCTCCATTAATTAATTCCTTTGAATGCATTACACACACACAGCCACACACACACACACACACACATCTACACATGGACATAGTCTCTCCCACACATTGGCGCTCTCTCTTTCTCTTTCTCTATCTCTCTTTCCAAGCAGACACCGAGTCTGGTCTGCCGTGTGCGTGAATCATACAGTGGGGGACAATGAAATGGGATACTAAAATCGGTGTTTACATTTAGGCATCAGGTCGTTGATTTGCTGCTCGAATTTCCAGCCCCTAAGGAAATGACATCATTCGCATTAAAGACTTTCGCGTATTAGTTGACTTAATTTCTATTGGAAATCTCTATTGAATGAATTTCGCGATTGAGCACTAGAAATAAAGATGCCATCAAATCGGTATCCTACATATACATATATAGTATCTCTGTCCGCCACTGTGTGTGTATGCTCATATGGACTGTCAATGTGTCTATCGGGTTTATTGGTTTTATGTTGTGTAATATATAAAGAAAGATAGAGTGATGATGTCCGATTGAGTCTCCCTCTTTTCTATCTTGTGGCCGTTTCAGCGGAGCTTTACTCTAACTCAAAATTTTGAGTGATAATCAACTAGAGCGGTTTATCGATATCTGATGTTTATCGTTTAGTCACTCTCTCCATATATCGTTACAGTAACTGCAATTAGGGATAACACATCCCACATTCCCATTCTTTGCTTTGTTTTAATTTATTCTAAATTATTTATGACATGTTGTACGTGTGTTTGCATTTGTATTGCAGCCTCTTCAAAGCATCATTATACAACACACAGTCACACATACACAAACACACTCTTCAGTCAAGTGGGAGAGTGAGAGAACGATACGAGACTAGACAGCATACAGATGAGCTGCAAGGATGGAATGACAAAAAAGGATATAGCGGAGGAAAGGTCGACTCCGACTCTGCTCTGCTTGTGGTTTCCCGTTTCATCTTCAAGCACCTGCTTGACATGCAATAACTTGACACTTGAGACCGAAACTGAAACATATTTGCTGTTTCACACACCTTACCCTCACAGTCCCCCCCCTGTCGCTGTGGTGTGATTATCTGTCCTCAAAACTCCTTGGCTCACTCTCTCTCTCTCTCTCTCTGCGCCCTGCATTTATGTAGTTTATTTTGATTATGCTGATTACAACAAAATGTTATGAAACTTTTTTTGTTGATTGCACTTTCTCGTACTGCTTCATCTTGTTCTCACATACTGCTTTTTCCTGGCCACTGCTTTCTTTGTTGTTGCATACTGCTTGATCTTTCTCATTGCATATGGTGTGCTTTCGCCCGCTACTCTCCCACTGCTTCTTTCAGCTACTGTTCCCTCTCACTCGTTCAGACGCAGTCTTCTTTCTTGTACGTTTTGCATACTTGTTTCTCCTTCTCTTTCGACTGATGGTTTAACATTTGTTTGCACTTGACATTAGCAAAGTCATAACAAAAATGTTCTTGTACTGCACACGACCAGCAACAACAATAATAAAAGAAGAAAAGAAAAAACGGGAGGAATAACTGTAGAAAAGAGTGCACCAATATACAAGCATATGTACATACATACATACATAAATACCCTTTAAGCTCTCTTTCTCTAAAACCATAAAATAATTGAAAATATCAAATAAAACCAACAGTAAAAGAGCATCGCTTCCGTGCCCCAAAATCATAATACCCTTGTGAAAGGGTATCGAGTTATGTACATTGAAGCGGCTTAAACAAATTGCTGCCCCAGCACTTGCCACAGTCTAAAGCACTTCAGACAGAAACAGACAGCGAGACAGCAATAGGGACGGACAGACAGACAGACAGAGGCCTACAACAAAACGGTAAAATTGTCATTTACAAACGCCAAACGCGTGCAACACACACACAGACACACAGGTAGAAGGTAGAGGAGCAGCCAGTGGAATAGAACTCGTAAAAAACAACCTACGGCGTACACGTGAGAGTCAACGAACTGGAACACCCCAACACACACACACACACACACACACACACACGCGAAACCTGGAACGACATGGAGAGCAGCAGAGCCCCTGGAGCCCCCGTATCCCCTCTAAAGCTTAGAGTTATCCATCCACTGACTTTTGACGGTGACTGTCTGGCCGACAAAAGCCACAAAAAGGGTCTAAATTGCATGAACAACAGGTCGTCCGGCAAAGACAGGGAGAAACAGTAAACGGTAATACCCATGACCATCCGACAATCGCCCCATCTCACTCCTACTCCATTGACCCATGTGGTGGCTGCCACACATTCCCGTTAATTTGTTATTGTCGCACAATTTGCGACAGCCATAAGGCTGAAAAGGCAGAGCCAAGAGCTCCTCGGAAATGCCCCGAAATGGCCATTCAATATAATCAACTCTCCGATTACGATTCGCTCGTTCTGCCACCCACACAAAGGAGATCAAATGCCAATGTTCTAAAGAATTTTGGCCAATTGAATTTGGGGCTTTAGGCCCGCTTCCTCCCTGGAAAATGGCTGGATTTTATGGCTCCCCCAAAGAGAAAAAAGGGTCAAAGTGCATAAAAAGGTTAAAAAGGATATAATATCTGATATACGATTTCCAATTGAATGAATTTTTGAAGGGAATTTAATAAAAATTTTAGATTTTCCATTGATTTGCCTTTGGAAACTCCAGGAGGACTTTTATAATATTTCTATAATTCTAAAGATTTATTTGACTCTTATTTAATAGACAGAGAATGTCTTGTTGGTTTAATAGTGATTCAATAAGCTTATGGAACTATCATTCATTGAGTTATCGTTCACTGAACTTTTTATTCATTGACTTATCATTCATAGAATTATCATCTATTGAAGTATCATTTCCATTCGGTGACTTATCATTCATTGAATTTGTTCTGTCATTGAATTATCAATTTTTCAATTATCTGTTGATTGAATTATATTTCATTAAATGCGAAACACCTTCTGATTCAATAATTAAGTCTTACATTCGATAAGTGAATCAAGCGAAATGGTCTCTGTTTCGATAACTGATTATTTTAAATTTTGATGCGTTCGATTAATACTTCTATTTATTGAAATATTTAGCAGAAACAACTTGAGTCATTTGAAATACGTAAGTATTAACTAATCTCAGATATAATCTCTCATGCGCTTAGACTTTTAGCGATATTTTTGAAGCTCCTGTTAAAAGTCCCTTCCTTCATTTTTGATGACGTTAAACAAAAACACTTCCTGGGCAGTCCATGGCTTATTCCATATCCATTTCACAAAAAACCCGGCCAAACGTTCAGTTCACCCGCAACCTCCGCCCGATAATGTTTCGCTTCCAAGAAATGAAGAACAGAATTTAATGGACAATTTTATTTTGGTTTTATTATTTGGACAGATTGGCCGGCCCTCTCTGTCTGCCTCTGCAGCATTGTAGGGGCGGGCTTGTGGTACGTGTACGCTTTATGGCCAATACGTGTTCCGCCCGACAATGAGGAATGAATTTGTTTGGCGGCTTTTTTTCTTGCCCAGGGCTTCTGAAACGCCATCGAAAGAACATTTCGAGTGTTGGGGGAGTAGTAGCAGCAGTAGCCCTTTCAACAATCATTCAATCATTCACTCAATTGATGGGGCAGGCAGGCAGGCTGTAGGCTGTAGTATGCCCCAGACATCAAAGGAAGTTGGAGGGCATGAGGAGCAGGGAATTGCCTGATGGGCTGGACGGTTGGTTAGATGCTTCTACGTTACTCCTCTCCTCTAAGCACATCGAGCCGTGTAATTAGATTGTCACACTGAAGTGGCCCTCGGTCTAGGGGGGGACATATTTTCCATAGGCAATATCCATTTACAGTTCCCAGTTCCCCCCCATAAAAGTCCGACTATTATGCTCGCATGAGAGGATTCCATTCCATGTCTCTTCCCTGTCTTCTGCCTGTCGATTCCACACAGAAACTTTTTTTGTTTATTTTTTTTTGTCTCACATTTCATCGACAGCAATAAGAAAAAAAAGGGTTTCGATTGAGTCGCGTGTCTTGGGCTTTTTCATATTTATTTGTGTATCTTTTTTATGTTGTTGTTGGTTCGAGTGTCATACATATGTCCGATGTATCTGTATTTGCGAATGTAAAGCTGGGGGGCGTTGGGGATTGTCCGCTTGGTTATTAATTAAATGTTGGCTCTCCAAATAAAATGCAAATAATTTAAATTTTCAGCTCCCTTTGTGGACACGAACCGCAGACAGTCCTCGGGGCTCCAACAGGCAGGGGGGGAGGATGGATCACTGGATGAAGTTCTATCTGGTCAGTCCTTTATCCTGTATCCTGCATACTGTGTGTGCGTGTGTTTGCTTTTAAATGCATCTTTCATAGGTGCGTAATCTGTGTGTGTATCTTTATCTGTGCGGATGTGTATGTACATACATGTGTTGTATCTTTTGCAGTCCGTATGCATATCCGTATCTGTTTTGTGGACACACGGAGTAATTGCAAAATGCCATATGACAAAAGCACAAAGATACAGATACAAGATACACTTTGATACAAACATATTTTCGTAAACAAACAATAAGAGCAATTTCATATCCTGTACAAATACAAGTACAAAATATGCCCTGCGGAAGATATGCCACTAAAAGATTCAGATTCAGACACTCGGAGACACGAAAAGAGGTGCAACAAGGGCGGAATGAGCGTGGGAGTAAAGTAAGGGATAATGAGAGAGTGTAAAAGGACAAATGAATTTTCCGCATTGCCTTTTCCATTGCCAAAGCTTACGTGCTACCCAAACTGCATTACAAATATGTATTTCCAGAAGAGATGAATTTTATATCTGAAATATGGATTATGCTTTCCAGAACTTGAAGAAGGATCTCAGAAATGAAATATGGTTTCTCATAATATCAAAGATCTAACAAGCAAATCCCATCTTGTGGTCCACCCCATACTCAGAGAAATAACAGAAATATTTTTCATGATTTTGATATCAATACAATTTCTACAATTTCTGACATGTGTAAATCACATTTTAATTCCGAAATTATAATTAAAAATCCGAGTATATCTACAAAAAACAAAACATTCTCGCAGCTGCAGGCCAAAAATCTTCGAATGCCTTTGGCAATAGTACGAATACGATAATTGACGATCTTTGAATTTGCTCCCTGTGATTGCCGAGTTCTTCGCATTTTGCAACTGCCACAAAATGTTGTACCTTGTTGTTGTTTCTGTCTGCCACACTTTGATTTTATCGTCTAGAATTTATTTTCATATCCTTTCTGGCTTTCATTTGTCTCCCTCAAGCATTTCATATTTGATGTCGCACAGAAAGGAAGAAGGTGGAAAATTCCTTAAGAGTTTTGCACGTTTCTCAATTTTAGTGGCTGCGAGACAGAAAGAGAGGAGGCCATGAGGAGGAGGAGAAGGAGGTGTCTGGCACCAGACAGACACATGGACAGTCGAAATGTTTGTCAATTTTATGTTTAGTTAAAAGACCAGAGACCAGACAACATTCGCCAGGGGAAAATTGTGTGATTCAGCATCATTTGAGGGAGCAAATAAAAGAAAAAATTCATAAATTGAGTAATATTTAATTTATTTCCCAGAAATCGTCACGAAGGAGTGAGGTCCTGTGTCTGGAAATGACATGATGACGCGGTTTGGGAGTATCTCAGTGGTGATACAAATTTCGTTTCAAGAGAAGAAAACAACGAAAATTTAGAAAAAATATTACTTTGGATCGAAATTGCTTGAAAGATGTAGCTATTTTTGTATAATTCATCAAGAGAATTTTCTCTGGAAATTATAATAAATTTTGCAGAAACATTAGGTAGCTGGAAAAGGAGACTTATTTTCCAGGAAAACATGTCTCTTAATGTTCAATTCGTATTCGGATATTTTCCATTGATGTAAAACTTTTTACGAACCCAAATCGAGGGGTTCATATGAAAATAAGGGAGTTTATCGGTTTTAAAATTGTGTCAAAAAACAGCACCCAATCCATTGAATCTAAACAGGAAAAACTGCATTGGCAGCTGTTTCCAACAATTTGTTTCCGTTAGCATAACATGCAGATACAAATCAGTGGATGTGAAAGTAAAAGAATAATCGGATGGACATGCCACAAACAATAGACAACAAATTGCACAAAATTGTTAATTATTTGTTTGCCACAACAACACGAATCTACAGCGCCTGTAACTGTATCTGACCTGACAACATAACATTTCTGTCTGTTGTTCAATTTATGGACATCAAATATCAAAATCAAGCGCAGAAATCAATTGAAATTCGAGCGAGAAATTCGAGTTTTTATTTCCACTGACCCTTTTGTCGGGTGGCCAATTAGCGAGCAAAATATCAACTAATCCGATTAGTAGAAGCTGGAATGGACATTCAATGAATGGGGGGGGAAATATACATATCGATAAATCCCCTTTATGTATGCCCGCCCCTACAGAATGTACATTTATTTTAATTGATGAACAGGAGTATCTATGACAACATTATGTGTCCAGGACACTAGCAGAGGTTAAACGCTGCCTTTAAACCCATGAGTTGAACCTTTAAACTGAGAGATTGTTTCGGTTATCATATTTCCAATGATTATTTAAACATTTTTACATTCAAATTACTATACAAGTTAAAAGTTTCTAAAGGTTACATTAAAATCCTTTCTTCCTGTCTTTCATTAAATTGGTGACCCTTAAATTATCCTAAAAGAGTTCCCACAGAAATGTTCATACATACATCTTTTAACATTCGCCCCAAAATATCTATAAAAATGGACAAACCTTAACAAACACCCAAAAAGAAAATATTCAAAACGAAGCAAAATCTGTGCAGATTTTTAACAAATAATTCCCCTTCCCTGCTCAATGGGTTGTCAGGTCAAGTGGGTGGCAGGGCAGAGGAAGAGCCAGAAGAGGAGAAATGCTGACAGCCATGAAAAAAAAATGTTGTAGTTGGCCTATTAAAAGTCAGCAAAAATAGAACGGCCCGAAAGCGTAAGAGCCAAAAACCCTAAAAATAAAAACAATTTACAAATTTATTATTTATCATTTTTCAGATTCTTTCATTTTTTGTTTTACGCGCAGAAAAAGCTAAAAATACATTGCGCTTCAGGCCCATTCATGTATGATCTGATTCAAAAGAACCCAAAATATTACATTGAATCCAATAAATATAAAAATTCCAATGAAGAAAAATAATTGTGGGGTGTACAATTTAGAAGATACAACACACGGATTTGTTTTGAATTAAAGATAGATTTATTACCTAACTAATTTTCCAAATTCATTAAAATCGGTTTACTTTTTTAGTCAGAATAATGAATTATAACCCCGCTAATTGTCCAAACTCAATTTTTATAACAATTTCGTTTTCCAGGTAGGGGAAGGCAAACTGATGATGGTCTCTACCATGGGTTCATTGCCACGACATGCAAAGTAATCATTTATTTCGTGGCCACAATCAAAATGCTAAATTATATTAGCAAAAAAAAAAAAACAAGACAGAAACAGAAACACACAACAAATCCAAAGCAGAAAGTGGGAAACCCAAAAGCAGAAAGTTAACGGGGGGAAATCCACTCCGTGTGGCATTGCTATTGTTGTAAGCTAAGTATCCCCAGAGAAGCAAAAGGTTTCGACCGCGTATATAACTGTTTTGCTTCGAAAGGGGGCCCTATAAATATTAGGGTAATTATTATTATTTTTTTCTTTGTAACCCACAAATGTCAAAGCACTACACGGGTGTACACGTATCCATGCAATGCATGTGTGTATGAATGTGTGTACTCGAAGCTCTCTCTCCCTAAGCCCTCCCCACAACCCGACGTTTCACCGCATGTACCTGTCGTCTCTCTCTCTCTTTTGCTTTTCTGTTATAGGTTTATACAGTAGATACTCGATATTGCAGAAAATTTAGTTAGCATTTAAGGAGCAAAAATCAAGAATTTTTATTACAATTTCGTCAATTTATGACCCATAAAATCTGACATTAGTAAATAAATTTTTATTTACCGAATCGTGTGTAGCTAAATATGCCAAATGCAATTACCAATAAACAGTTAATAGTCCATTGACATTTCAATGATTGTGTGGTTCAGTTGCAATCCATGCAAAGGGGTTCAATATTTATAAGACACTGTACTGCACTGATTCTATTTATCTAGCATTCACTGTAGTAGTAATTCCATTTTATGGCTATTTGTTGCTGTTGTGCTTGCTCTTTTCCCTGTCTGTGTGGCTGCGTGGCGGGAGGAGGGAACTAACGATGGAGGTTCTGCTTGGTTGACCGACCTACCGGCAGAGTAGAGCGAGCAAAGGGTATGCATGGGAGAGAGAGAGAGAGAGTTAGGCCGGTGGTTCGCCCAGTTGGTTGCGCTTTGATTGCTTTGTGTCATTCCGTTCTCCGAGGGGCCAAACGGTTCAGTTGAGCCGAGTTTTAGTTTGAGTTTGAGTTTAGTTGAGTGACAATTCTCCACTCTCCCCACTCTCTCTTCCGTGTGGGTGTGTGGGTTCTTTTGGATGGCCATGGCTTGTCTATTACGTAGGAAATTCGTTTTAATCCACTTCCTCTTCATCCCCTCTATTTCTACCCTTCGTTCGTTTGACATCTTGGATTTTTGCTCTCGGGTTTTATGAAGCTGTCTTACGTCTTTCTCTTACGATGCCAGGAGGTTTTTAAAAATTGCATCATAAATAAATAAGAAGTCATCCTATAGCTATCATAGGGAAAAGGGATGGGTTAAGAGATGAGTCTCGAGAGTATATCCCTTTTCGGTGTTGGTGTCCAGATGTCAATTAGTCTGTCACGAGCACAAGTTGTACATCATTTGGAAATCTCTTTTTGAAGATGGAACAGATTTTACCCATAATTGCGTACCCCCCTCTTCTCTTTTCCATCCAATTAAATGTTGCCCAAGTTTCGTGAAGGTCGTTAAACCCGAGGCCTGCTTGAGCAGATTAAGATTTACCATTTTCCATAAGCACAATACTCTATGTACATATCCAGCAAATAATTCTGTTCTCGTTTTGGGGGATAATTATGAAAATTATGTACCTGAAATGACAAGAACGTAAAAAGAAATCGGATTAATAATTAGTTTTGCCAACTGCAAATATATTGCCAATAAATAAAACTAGTTTAATTTCAACCTGTATTATTTATTTGCGGATTATTTATGTACATTATTTATGGAATGAACGAACTATCGCCTTTGGATGATCATCTGTCTACCCATAAGCTGAAATTTCCCACATTAAATGGGAAATAATTGTGCCCATCAATGCCCATAAACGAGAGCGCGCTGCTGCTGCCTGACATACGGCTTGACGAGTGGTCAAAGAGAGGAGGCAGATACGTTAAGAGCAGATCAGGTAGACGGAGGAGCAAAACAAAAACAAAAACAGCAACAACAACAACAACAGCCACAATAAGTGCTGCGAAGCTACAGAAACAAAGAGATAGACGAAGACAGACACTAACAATTCTTTCGTAACGAATGAAATATCCTCAAAAGTGAAGCAAATTACCTTTTTAGATGCGCTTCAGTGGCAAAGGCAAAAGGCAGGGCAGGGCAGGGCGCTGGGGAGAACAAACCTGCGAAGGTGGTCCAGTAAATGTGTATAACCTCATCGCTGGTTTATCTGTCAATCTTTCTCTCTGTCTCCCACTCTCTCCACGCGTCCCCCGTCATCCACCCTCTCTACGCTTTCTTTGCCTATGCAAACACAATGAGCGGCCAAATGACAGATACACATACACACACACACGTACCACGTACCACACACTTACAAACATAGACCAAAGAGGCAGAAGAGAAGAGAGAAGAGGAAGCAACAACAACAGCAAACAATGGGAAATATGTTTCAGGTTGTGTGTGTGTGACGTCAGCTAATGGATGAGCTTTGCTCTCCGCTGGTATTTGCTCTTCTTTTTGGTCTGCTCTCCCCTCCCCACCATCGCGTCATTCGCATGCAAGAGAGATGATGGCCATCGGCAGAATTCAGTTTGAAATTCCAACGCAAAGCGCAATATGCAGAGCGAAATGAAAACATACATATGTACACATGTATGTATTTATATGTATGTATGGATGCACATGCATGCAGAGGCATGTACATAATCAAATGGCAATATTTTGATACCCTTTTTGATGGGAAGATATGATTTTAACGAGATGTTAGCATGAAACCAAATAGCTTTTAATCACTCAAAATAGAAAGATGAAAAATAAAAAACAAATTAACTTCCAACTCTTTCATATATGCACTTTAATAATAATCAACATTCAAAGGGTGTCTAATAGATCGAATACATATTTTTTCTCTGTTTGTTTGTATTTCAGCTGCAGTTGGAAATGCTTTGATGGCTGTAAATTGGCCAAATCTTGAGTATGGGAGAGATGGAGAATGTGCTCGTAATCTCCAATCTCCGTTCGCATCATATTCTCGCTCCTCTTCGTCCTCCCCATACGCGTACAAGTACACATCTCACAATTAAAACTTTTTCTTGGCTGCATTCAGGCTCTTCTCTCGGACATCGTCCCCATCAATCTCATCAATTTTGGGCTAGTGGAAGACAGACAACAGGGCAACGAGGGAGACATCAATCTGCTGATGGACAGCATTGGCCACATTCTTACAACAGGTAATAGAGTTTGGTTTCTACCAAATGCCTGAAATTGCCCGGCTCAAAGGAGCATCTAACACACAGCACGGTGCACTGTGCACGGTGCACGGTGCTCGAAGGAGGAGGAAGGGAAGTGTGTAAGTGGTTCGGGCCAATTTTTGTAGCCTGCAATTTTTGTTGCTGAGGCAGACAGACAAAGACAAGAGAAGACCATGCGATGCGATGCGATGAGATGATGCTACCTGTATATCCCCTACCTGAATATGTGTGTGTGTGTGTGAATGAGACAAAGCCTGTTATCCTTTTACGTGTGTTTGTTGCTTTCGTCTTCTCTCTTTCACTCTTTGAGTTCTGTGTGTATGTGCACTTGGCTTTTGTTTGGTTCATTGTTCTTGATTGAACTGCTTGGAAGATTAGGAAAAGAGAGAGAAGTGCGAGAGTCGGGAGTCTCTTCTGGCTGTGTGGTTGCTGCTGCTGATGCTGTCTGATATGCCCAGCAGGCATTGTTTAGATTACATAAAACTCCCAAGAACAGCAACGGCGACGGGAGATGAGCAGATGGTTTCGGATTCTCCGTCGCTTCTCTTTACTCTTTTCTTTATGTTTCGATTGTGTGTGTGAGTGTGCTTCCCTTGTTGTTGTTGTTGTAATCATTATCGACCATTACACGTTTTGTTTTGTTGCAGCTGTCTGTCTAGCATTATTATTATCTCTGCTATTTTTGCACTTTCGTTAATTTACTAATTAGGGAGTCTCGCTTAGCGGTAATTGATTAATGTGACTACCTGATTTAATACAAAGAGCAAGAACATAACACACAAATGATCCCTCACACCTATAGCACATTCGTAGATGGGCTAGACACACACACACAAATGACTGGTTGTGTGTGTGTTTTGAGTGACCTCGAAATAGATTACTCGTTAACCGGTTTCATGGGTGAGTGGAGTCCAATCATCACTAAACTCTCCTCAACTCTCCTCTGATCCACCTACTGCCGCCCTTGACAACGTGTCCGATTTCCTCAAAATGAAAAGTGACTGTAATTGGATTATGAAACAAACTGTTGCACCCAGCCAGCAATGGGAATATCAAATGAGCAAAAGAAAAGGGGAACAAGCACACTCCATTCAGGCATATCCCCCACCACTTCCATTCCCATCATTCAGAGACACAGAAAGGATGAGAGGAGGAGAAAATTTACCCAAGGGCTATGCAAATGCCTTTGGGAATGAATGTCTGTGTGTGTGTGTGTGAGTGGAGGAACAGGCCCACCAACAGTTGCTCACTTTCAAAGTCTGGCAGAGGCCCTCTGCTCTGCCTCTTGAAATATGCAAAGTTTTCTCCAACATTGCACACACAAAAGTTAACCCTGGCTCCCTGCCACTGCCACTGCCACTCTTCCGTTTCCACTTTTACTAGGGTCTGGCCAGCATTAAGGTCATCCATCCAGTGCTTTGAGAATTGGGTCAGCTGTTGGAGCTGTTGCTGCTACCGTCCATTCGTGGCTGATTCTGTTTGTTGCTTTTGCCGCTGCACTAAACCCTTTTTGTGTGTGGCACGCGATCACAATTAACCAACATTTACTAGACGCTCTATAAAGTGCTCCCCATATCCAACCATCTACTACATATACACACCCCCTCAATTATTGTGGCTGAAATAAACTCCGCACTTTCCAACGATCCGTACCCGTACCCGTATCCCGGACACTTGTGTAAATGTTTACCCTTTGAATTCATAATGAAGCATCCACCAAAAAGAATTAACCGCATTCACAGGGTGAGGTGTTGCCTTGGGGGTTCAGAAATTACCCAGCGTAGCGTAAGGCAGAGAAAAGAAACTCAAATATGGTTTTTATCAAAATATCTTTGGGGCAGACATACAATACGAGCAATGCTGAAACGACCGGCGGCAGCAGGTGGCACACATAAGCTCATAACGATATAAATAATACAGAAACCAGTGCATGTCACACTTTTAAGACTACTAAATTAAGTTAAATTTATTAAGAGTATTTATCAATATTTTACCTTTATAAGTAACTAACTAAAAAGAATATTAAATTTATATTTCTTACAATTGTTTTTAATTCATCCCAAACTGTTGGTCAATAACATATTAATCCCACTGTGCACCCGAGAGAGAGCATTAGACCATTAACTTAATCCTTTATTCAACACTGCACTGTTCATTCTCTCCTTCTATCCCTCTCTTTCCTGTTAATGCGTATGCGAATGTCAAGTGCCGTTGTACGGAATGGCAGAGTGCACACATGACTGAATGAATGCTACCCCTCAGGGGGCGACTGGCAGGAGGAGGGAGGGGACTAGCAGCAAGAGTGAATGACATGCAAAATGCATCCGCTGAAGTGTAATAAGATGATGCTTTTCCTCTGTCTCTTCCTCTCCATTTCCCCCCTACCGCCTACACATCGAAAGCTTGACAGGCGGCAAAATTCTGTTAATAATGCAACATGTGCGAGAGAGACAGAGCATAGGAAATGCATTTTCTATTGTCTATCATCTATGTGTGTGCGTGCAAAAGGAAACAGGAAACAAGTTGAGTCCTGGCAAATAACAACGGTAGTATTATGCGACTGTTAACTCATCTCTAGAGAGGGAAATGGAGACAAGAGAGGGAGGGGGCGACTCAAGTGGGGGGGACTGGTAATCGCTCAGGGCAACAGGATTAATCTTGAGCTTATATTTTGCCGCCATATGTTACGGATGATTATGGTTGTTACAAAGTCATTCATGGAGGAAATTTACATTAAACGAGTGCCATTAGGATTATGATGAATACATCCCGTTTCCATGTGGATAATTTCATCTCAATCCAGATTAATTTTACAATTTAATCTTTATGTGCTTATGAAATATTTGTTGTGATATTAATCACCTAAAAAGTTGTTCTTGCTTTAGATATGGAATACATTTTCTATATTTTTTTCCTCCCATGCTATACATATACTTTTAATTATCCTTTCTTTCTCATAAATATTTTAATCCATATTGCAATAAACAATATTCCCAATTATTTTCACTTTGATTTATACTCTGTTCGACCCCCCTCCCTTTTGCATTAATCACAATTAAAATACACAATATCCATCCTTTCTTCCCATTTGGTGTCCCACTCTAATGTGCAGAACTTTTTGCGGTTGATATTCCAACGTTGCCAGACTTCAAACGCCAACACTCGAAAGCAAATGTCGAAAATTAATTATGGCTCCCCCCATACACGCACACACACACACACACACACACAAACACAAAAGGAAGAGCCAAAAGGGAGGAAGCAACACAAAAACAACACACAGCATCCAACATATGCAGACAGGACGACGACAACGACAACGAAGAGAAGGAGTAAGTGAAGCAGCGGCAGATGTAGAGAAGAGGTGAAGAGTCGTCGGCGAGTTGGGAGTTTGCGCGGCAGCCGCAAAAAACCTGTACACAAATTATCTATAATAAAAATGCAAAACTTTACACGCACACACATAAAACACACACACACACACACACACAGAGGAGCGCGTACGTTTTCTACGTGTATATGAATACATTGAATAAAGGGTTGCAAGGAGCGGACATGTCGAATCAAAAACTCTCCTGAGAGCCAAAACAGCAAAAACAACGGAAAGAACAAGAGCGTGACAACAGCATACCGGCCGCAGAGACGCAACGGAAAAACAAAAACGGCGCAAAATGACAGATGAAACGCACGATGAGGTTAGGTTTTCTGTGAAGGTCCGAAGTCCAGTCCAAGCTTTTATAGCTGGTTTTTCATACCTTGTATATCAATATACCTTGTGGTCGTTTCATCTCGTCCTGGCAAGACGATTGTTCTCTGTGGCTCCAGATCAAACCAGAATATAACCCCTAATGAAAACAACGGCGGCAACTGTTACCAAATCGATTAAAAGAGAGTGAGAGGAGAAAACACGCAGCATGCTAGAGAGAGAGAGAAAGAGAGGGAGTGTGAGAGAGCGGCAAACCAACCGCCATATTAGACATTCGGGCGGCAAAAATAATTTATGCCACTAGAAAATACAAAACATTCCACATGTCAGGTTCCGGGATACATCACAGACGAGCATAGGAAATGGGGGGGATGGGGGAAATATTTAGCAGTGTTGGTAAATGCTGGATCAAAATAGCATTGCCTACTATCCTGCGTCCCCACCAAGGCACAGCACATTGTTATTACCATTAATTTCTCTGTGCGTGTGTGTGTGTCTGTGTGTGTGCTCCCCCTAAAAACAATTTCCTGAGAGAGCGTAAGCGTCAGGGACACGTCGTGGAATCGAGGAGTCGTCTCCTCGCGATTGTCGTCGTCTTTTGGCCACATTTCGACTCGCCCTCAATTTTTTAATAGATAGATACACATCGCAGCAGCCCAGAGCGTAGTTTGGTGGGGCACGGGGCGGCACACACCATCAAGATTAACCCCCAAAAAAGGAGAGAAGTGTAAACTTTCAACCTAACCACAAAGATTCGAGTAATTTCCCTGCCTCTCACTTACTTTTCGTCGTCTTCTTCTTCTGTCACAAATGAGAAAACTTTCTCAGTCTCGAAATCAAAGCAATTTCATTAGGTGGGAATGAGACAGACAGAACGACACTTGCAGAAACAGAAGCTAAAATGAGAGAGGGAGAGTGCGGTGTTTTGTTGCTTTGGCAACTTTTGACAACTTTTTTCATCTCTCTTTTGTGAGCCAAGATTAATGATGTGCCAAAGCAGTCGACAGCCACTTGAGGATGAATGCTCGGCTTTACCCCAAAGGAGGGGGCGGCGGCATTAAGCCTGGTCATGGGCCTGTGGGGTTTCTATGGTTTTCCTATGCTAATCAAATTCCACTGACATTGTTCTTGGCCTCGCTATTACTTTGTGGGCGAATTAGCGTCTGGATTCTGCTTCTTATAAATCATTACACAAAAGAACGAAAGAAGAATGTATGCACATATGTATGTATAAAATCCAACGGCAATTAGGCACAACGACGCAACAATGCATTGATAAGAAAACAAGGCGCGAGAGAGCCAAGCAAGGGAGAGAGAGAGAGAGCGCGCGAGAGAGCATTGCCCGAGCAAGGTGTATAACTACACAAAGGTGAGTAATTTCCGCAGGTTTTACTTCCCCTCTCTCTCTCTCTTGCGTTCTTTGTATAGTTTTTTTGTCAGGCGGCAACTATCGTTTAAGAGCGCTCTCTGGCAATGACGCACCTTCTGTAAATACACCTTGTGCCCAAGTAGCCTTGGTTTCTTATGCCGCTCCCTCTGTGTCTCTGTCTCTGACTCTGTCTTTGACTGACTGATAAGCAAATCAAATATGTACCGTGTGTATATTACAAAGTATAAATTCTAATAAAACTCTGTCAACGCACACATTTAATAGAGGTGTATGTATGTATATACGTATGTGTATATGTATTTTTGTGGGAATGTAACATGTACATATGTAATTTGTACGAGTCATCAAATGATAGACAGAGAGAAAGAGACAGAGAATGAAAGTCATGGTTACTAATCGCTTCATAATCGAAAATCAGACAGGAAGCTTTTTTTTTTTTACTAATGATGCATATGAAAGGGTTGAGTGAATATCGAAAATAAATGGATGGTATATGTATATTCAACATTTGTACAGGTTACAATAGATTGATCTATTGCAAAGATCTAACCATAAAATGTGTGGAACATTCCTATAGTCAAATATTAAATATTCATCCCGTTCAGGGAATATTCTAACTAAATCGAAAGTTCTAGATCAATTTGTACTTTTTACAATTGATTTATCTATAAATAATCCTCCTACAAATTTATACATATAAATCAAAATAGAAAACATTTAAATTGCGCCCAATGGTGTGTGAAATCGATTTAACCTTAAAAGTGCCTAATGAGGGCTTGTCACGTGAAAATGACAACCCAAATCGAATCCAATTGATGGCAACGCCCACACACTGCAATCTAAATATGATATTATGCAAAGGTGGCTTGCTGGCTTCCCCATATAAGCCCCGAATTAAAGTCCGCAAAGGAAATAATAAATCATTCTCTGTGTAAACATTGGCATATCTTGGCCAACACTAATATTTCACGACTGAAATCTGAATATACTGCATCGCCATTTAATTCAATTAGAAACGGAAACCCAACCCAGGGACAGGGACACATTGGAGTCCACTTTTGCAGAGCATTGACCATTAACCGGTTATTATCGGAATATTCAATTAAATATGGACAGACTTCTGTTTATTTATTATATATTCCCTGTTGTTTTGGCTAATTTCAGCTTTGTTGTGCTCCTCGAATGTCGGCAAATTGCCGGGAATAATTGTTAATGCTTTTGTTGCAGTTGCAATAGAATATAATATGGATACGATATGGGATATGGGCGGTGCAGTCAGCCACGCTTATTCATTCAATTTGCTACTGGCACGTTTTGCATTACACACGACAACCCTGACCTACAAAGCGGCAAATAATAAAAAATACAAAAAAAAAAACGCCAAGCAAACGCGACTCCCTGACTGCCTGCCTGCCTGAATGACTGACTGCTGCCCCTTGCTTGCTGGCCTGGCCGTGTTGTATGGTGTGTGGCTTCGTGCTGCGTTTTGTTGTTATCGTACTTGTTACTATACTAGCATCCACGGGGTTACATGTATTATAGTAGTTGAAAGTATTAGACAGTATAAGCATCCATTAATCAATATAAAAATTCTCTCATTTTCTGCTTTGCCTCCTCCCTTTTCCTCTCATTTCGCAGAGGGTATCCTCTAGTCGGTAGCATCTGGTTGCTGACTTTGCGCGCGGGAATGTTTTGCATCGGAAATTGTTTGCTGTTCTTGCTGGGGCTTTAGCCATAGTTTACATTGAATGTTATAAATAAATTAAAGACTACAGACACGCAGAAGCAGGTGTAAGTATTTTAGGGGGCGGTGCCGGGTGGCATAGACAGTTGTACGGAAAGCGGCATTCAATGCTAATTGCAGTTTATACTCGTAACTAGACAACATTCCTGCCGCAGTTTTTTCTGTTTTTAATTTTTTTATTAGTGGGTTAACAATATTTACAACCTTAGCGAAACAGAAAAATGGCAAAAGCTAAATGTTGGTGAGTTTTTAAGTGTATTTTTTTTATGGTTATTGGCCATTACGTCCACTGCTTGCTTTCTTTCTTTCTTTCTCACACAGATACAACAGATACATAGACAGTGCACATTTACATGTGCTCAAGAGCCAGTGACAGTAGTGGCCCAGCCAACCAGACATACTTTCTCTTTTCCTCGCTCGAGTTTTTACCTCTATAAATAGAATTGCCAGCAAGCGAACGAGCGAGTGAGGAAGAGATGTTCACTGGCACGAAAGGGGGCGCCAGGGGTGTCGTCCCATTCATATTTCAGGATTCTTCGTGTTGTGTAGAAAAAGAGTATTTATACAGTTATTTTGTTACTGCTGCCGATTCAACTAATTCTTCTGCTTTTGGCTGATGTTTACAAAACCTACAGTTCAAGTGTTTGAGAGCAGCTGCGCATCACACACAGAGAAGAGAGAGAGAGCAGAGCGCTGTTATTTTTAGCCGCCAGACTCCAAGAGAGAGAGAGCGGAGAACGAGAGCAGGCGCGGAAAGTGCACATCGTGTGCAGCAGCATCTCTCGCTCTCTCCCCCACTCAGCATCAGCATTTCCGTTGATTGTTCTCACTCACTCTCTCTCTCTTCTTTGCCAAGAGAGCGGATAGGAGCACTAAGCATTATTTTTTTTGTATACACTCACCTGGTCGATCCAATGACTGTCTGCGACTCATTGGCAAAAGATTTATGCTCCCTGTGCTGCTGTTGTTGTTGTTTTGTTGTTGTAGGGGGGTGGTGTTGGTGGTGGTGGTGGGGGTACAGACAAATGTCGGCTTATGCAAAAATTATACAAAATTTGATTGCTTCATTTGTGCGGCGCGGCGTTTGTTGGCGCCCGCTACTGCTTCTTCTTCTTCGTATTTTACAGTTTCGTTCCTCTTGTTGCTGCTTGCTGTGTGCCACTGCTTATTCAATTCTATACACTCAACACACACACTCTCTCAAACAAACGAGAGACATTTTGCACTGCACGCGACTGACTGTTGGCTTTCTTTTCCTTTGGACAACTTGTTGTTGTTATTAAATAATTTATGCTTATTTTTGTATTGCCTTTTCTGCTGTGTTGTGGTTGGTGTTTTGTTTGTTGCTGCTTCCACGCTGGCTAGCTATTGTTGTATGTATATTTTTGGTTTGACAACAATTCGTAGCCACATTCACCCACACACACACACACACACTGGCCCACGCGCCAACACACACCAAAACCAAAAACACACACACACTCGCGCGTCACGTCAATGAACGCAGCAGCAGCAGCAGCAGCAGCACGTCGTCGTCACAAGATTTTGCCTTTTCCATGCATTTTGATCAAATGAATTTCACTGAAACACGCGTTGCTCATTCGAATTTCGTTTATTTACATTTCCGCACAGTCTCTGTGCATTCTCCGCGACTTTTTGGCAATTTTATTTGTTACGCACGGCTGTGTGCCATACAACGAAACTAGCGCCGCCGCCGCCGACGAGGATGAGAGAAGAAGCACGAATGAAGTTGTAAACTGCTCTAAGCTTATTCTATTATTTCTTTGTTGCACGCACAATGTAAACACGATTTTAGCACGCTGTGCACACAATTGTTGGATTTTTTGTGTTCAACAATGGCGTGAACTCCGCGCATGGTGTTTTTCCATGTTCTCGCACAAAATTTTCCTCATTTATTTTTTTCACGACGATTTGGCGTTGCCAGAGCCACGCTACAGCCAGGGCTGAGAAGTAATGTCGTGCTATGCTATCGGCTCTCCAGGGCTGGCAAAACATCGGCTGCAAGCAAACGATAGAGTGGCAGCGCTGCCACACTGCATATCATTTTTTAGTTGTTTTCATATTTGTGCTCGTCATGGACTGCGATCTTCCCCATCACTGTTTGTGCTATTTTTAATAAGTGCTTAACAAAATATAATATTTCCCGCCAAAAATACAACAGAGTAAGCTGCCAGACACCTGTTTCACCCGATAAGGCAGCTCCTTGCTTTGAGGTCGTAGCGGCGAGCTTTTGTCAGAGTGATAAGCCGAATGTTCGATATTTATCGAAAATTGTTTAATATTATTTGATATCAGAAAACAGCGCCTTCTGGCGTCATTTGTTAGAACAACTCCAACAATTTGCGTAAACGTAACTATAAGACGCTAGGTGGCGGTTAACCTCATTATTAAACTAAGACTAAATTAAACTTAAAAATTAAATATTAATATTAAATAAGTAATTATAAAAAATTAATCTAAAATATATATAAAATATAAAATTAATAAAAAATGTTTAAATATATATATCGGAAGTGGGTAGTGGGGAAACATTTAAAAATTGTCTTTAAAATAATATAGGAACGAGGATTAAAAGCAAAACATTCAGGGACTTTTCAGCGACCGCAAGGACTTTGAACATTTAATTTTAACGCAAAAAAAGCCCACACCGAATGAAACGGCCATTGAGTTCTCAATTCACACTTGATTTGATCTACTGGCCAGCCATTCAATGCTGTGATTATACCAAATCCGTTAGCTATGCATCAAAATTGTGGAGGTGGACAAAGGGCTCTCTCAAAGAAATTTAGCGGCTGAACATGCCAGGCAGATGCTTTAGGAGGAGGGATGACAGGTGTACCCTCCCTTGCCTATTCTGATAGGAAGATTCCAGCCAGAGCGAAGATTCGTGATGTGTGCCTGCCTACGCAGGCGAATGCGAGGCATGATAAAAAGACATGAGTTGGAGAATATTTTAAGTGATGTCTTTCGGTATGACAAATCGCTAGATTTCCTTGGGTGGAAGACGAAATAAAGAGAAGCAGCAAGCGGTACATGCAAAGGCTACATGATCACCCCAACAATTTGGCGATCAACCTACTGGACAACAGTGAACAGACAAGGAGGCTCCTCAGGACCCATCCTCTGGATCTCTGCCGGGACTAGCCGAATACTGCCACCTTAGCACATCATAAAGAAAATCAATCAACTGTAAAGTCTATTAAACAATTTAATGATTGTCCACGATTGGACAGTTTTAAATAAAAACAGACTGCTAATACAAAAAAAAAAAATCGCTAGAAGAAGTGAATAAATAATACACCATACAAAAAAATAACTCTGAAAGTGTTTTATTTTCACTTAGATTTAAATAAATTTACTCCAGAAGTGGAATTTGGCATAAGAAAGTGATTTCACATTCATTTTGATATTAATGGGAAAGTATCTGATTTATACATATGTACATATGTACATTTTACATACATATATGTATCTATTGTATATTTACAATCAATATATATTTCATACTTAAATTAAATAGACATATTTAATATTTATTTAATTAAAGATTAAATTTTTTCCATTTTAAACTGTTTTATTTTTTCGATTAGATATAGGATGTATTAAAAATAATTGTATTAAATAAATTTATGTGTAAATTCAAGTCAATACTATTTAATCTCTAAAAAGCAGAATATCTGATTTTTACTATGCCTTTTTATACCCGTGCTCGAAGAGTGAAAGGGTATATTGTATTTGTGGTAAAAGTGGATGTGTGTAACATAGAGAAGGAGTAATTTCCGACCATATAAAGTATATATATTCTTGATCAGCATCAATAGACGAGTCGATATAGCCATGTCTGTCCGTCTGTCTGTCTGTCTGTCCGTCTTGTTTTTCGCCCATTGCTCGGAGGCTATAAGAGCTAGAGCAATCAAATTTTTTCCAGACCGATGTGATATCCCACTCCTAGAAGAGTGTTTGAAAATTTCGCAGAGCCTACTTCCGCCCCCACAAAAGGCGCAAAACGTGTCCGTGGCGTCCACAATTTTGAAGATAGCAGAAAACTAATGCAGAATCATAGAAAATCGCTATATCTATCAGGGGCCTAAATATGAATCGAATCGGATCATTAGTATAGCCACAATATACAAAACCATTTCGAGAAACATCATTCCATCTCTTTCGCACTCACACAAAAACGGGTCGATTTGGTTTTTTGTATTTTGTGTAGCCTGGAACTCAGAGACTATAAGATCTAGAGCAACCAAACTTTCTGTCCTAACTCCTGTGATACCAAACCGAAACTAGTGTATTTCAAAATTTCGCTCCGCCCCCTTCCGCCCCAGCAAAAGACAAAAATCCACAATTTTGAAGATAGAAAAAAAGGAAAAATGCAGTATCGTAGGGAATGATCATATCTACCAGATTCCCGTTCAGATCGGATCAATATCATAGCCACAATGATAAAATGAATGTTCAGCAGATATTTCCTCCTTCCCCTTGCAGCGTAAGTCATTTATGGGGTTGATTGTCGCTACAGATTCTCTCACACGCACACTCACGCTCACAGACTCTGCCTCGTGCAGTGTACGTGTGTTGTTGTGAGAACTGATGTAGATGTAGATGACAGGTGCAGCAAACAAATGTAAAATGTAAAATGTAAAAACTGAAACAACATTTGAAAATTCCACAAAAATCACATGTGTACAGACTGAGTACGGGTATAAAAGTAGAGTCGAGTTTACAGCGACTCCGTACGTTCTTTCTCGTTTTATATTAAACACATAATAATATTTTGATAATCTTATTTAGGATCCTCAAATTATTATATACTCACTGCTGAAGACTGCTGTCCAGGTTTACAACAAAAGTGACCACAACATTCCCTAAAGATTATCCCATTTAAGTTAATTTTTCGTGTCCCAAAGAAGAGTGTTGGTTGATTAATCACAAGTTGAGGAAGACTCTTCAGCCTAATCGCAAAATGTTAGTCAAATGATAGCTGGCTGGGCAATCGTCTAATACAATAGATGGCCAAGCACGAGCCTCCAAAAGCTTGGCAGAACACGTTTACGTTTGCTGGCAGCCCCAGCACCAGTCCCAGTCCCAGCACCTCCACCATCCATGCGTCAAGCAAAGCAAAGCGAAAGCCAACCGAAGCAAACGTGCTGCAGAGCCAAACGAAAGACTTGAGACACGAACTGGGGGACTGGCGCTGGGAACAGCGGACTGGAAAAGCAGCAGAAGAAACAGAAGTAGAATGAGAAAAGCAAAAACCCACAGCAGAGCTTGAAAAAGAAAGTGCAAGTGGACGCGGATGCTTAAGTATTCCGTCAGCGGTCTCTTGTGTCTGTGCCTCTGTGTCTCTGTATGGGTTTATTTTTGTTCTCCTTGTGTCTGTGTGGGTTCCCCGCAGTTCCAAGAGCAGCAGCAAGACCAAGACCAAGACCGAGACCCACTGCCAGTCTGAGCGAATGTTAAAGCCAAAGCCAAAGCCAAGAGCGCGTTGGCGATGACGAAGCCAGCAGAGGCAGCGACAGAGAGACGGTGACGGTAACTGCGCTGCTTGACCTACTTTGTTGGGGGGGCTCTGGCTCTGGCTCTCCATACAATCAGAATGTTTCATGTTTCGATTTTATTATTTTATTTTCTGTTTCTCTTTTCGTGTATCTTTTTCGATTCGGCTGGTCAGCAACGGACGCTGCTCATTGTATCGGTGTGTAAGTATCTGTGTGTGTGTGTGTGTTGGTGTGAAGTTACTTTTTCTTTTCTTGCGGCTTTGTTGCTCTCAATTGTTCGTGCTGCTGGCTGGTACTGGTACTGGTACTGATACTGGCACTGGGTAGGCCTATGAGAAGATACTCCGTACAAGAACCATTTATTTTCGTTGCCATGACTTTCGAAAAAAAATTGTTTTATATTTCATTCGCTTGTGGCTGGCTGTCAGGCAGGCGGGAGTGGGGGCAGATCCCACAAAACTATCTTGTGTATTACTTACTTTCAGATTCTTTGACCGCCCCAAAAGAACTATCCAGCCAGCAACTACTGGCTTTAGAGCTGCTCCTTCACGCTTGTCGGATTTGCCTCAGATATATGTACATATATATTTACGATATATCTTTAGGCTACACCGCTGCCACTGCCACACCGTTGCTCCGTTGCTGTCCGGGCAGCATGACATAAACTTTCGATTGTCTGCCCGTCACATAACTGTTACTTACTCGACCTGTGTCTCTCCATCTCCATCTCCCTCTCCCACCTCAGCTCCATCTGCAACCATCTCTTCTCATTCTTTTTGGTTATTTCGCTTGGACTCTTTGGGCTTAAATGGGTAATTGGGTCAGATGGCCCACGATGGCCGCTTTCGGGAAATCTTTATTTTTTTTCACTTAAAATTCTTGTGGCTTGGGCCTGGGCCTGGGCTTAATGTTCGAGTGTATTTAGTCTTGTCGGCAGCTTAGTCATGCGAGTTCTTTACGAGACTTGATGAAATCACACAGAGCTCAGCTCAGAAGATCTCTCCTCTCCTTCTACTACTTTGAAAATTTACAACTTTCATGGCTTATTCTTTTCGTTCGTCTGGCTATTGGGGTGCTCTCTGGCTTAATGCGTTTGGCATCGTTTTTTTTTTAGTTTTTGGTGTGGTTTTCTTTGGGTGCCTTCTTTGGTTCTTCGGGCGTTTTGCTCCATCTTCTTCGTCTTGTTAATAATTTTATGTTAATTATTAAAAAGTGAAAATACGATTTCTGGCTTTTTAGGTCTCGGCTTTTGGCTGCATTAATCATTTGCCCCGCAATACAGCCACCGATACAGATACAGATACATCTTTCTTTCGTATCTTTGTTGAGAGATTTTCGTGCTGGTGTTTCTCCATGCGGTTCTGGCTCTGCTCCTCTCAGGTTTATATAACGAACCGGGCTTCCAATTAAATCTATTAGCTCTTCCATTGTTGCCTGGGCCTCATCATTTGGCAATCAAAAAATATACAAATGCGTTTTCGTTTTTCGATGAGAAACAAAAAATATTCCGTTTCACATTAGCATGTAAATACAACATTTTTCGTTTGGGCCTATTAGATAGATGGAAAGTCGATTGTGACACATCCGATGATGATCATGCAGATATATATTTCCCAAAATATATTTCAAAACTCTGCCTGCATCATTCTAAGTTGCACGTAATGAAGTGATTTACATCTGTATATGTAACAGTCGAGTCGGTCGGTCCCTTGGTGTTTAGCATACAACTTTCACCCAACAGACAGCAGCAGCAGAAGAATTACCATCAATCGATGGAGCCCCCATAGAATTTGGAATCGCATTGGTAGCGCTTTTACAGCTTTACAACACATTCGACAATTCTTCGACAATTTCTCAAGTTGTGAGAAAAATCTCTCAAAAATAAAGATAAACGTAAACGTAAAAGAAAAAGAAAAAGCAGAATAAACAGAGGCCTACCAGAGATTCAAACTACTGTGTGAGCAGCGGCAGGCAATTCAATCGCGGCACAATGGTGTAGCCGGAGTCAGGGAAAATGTACGCGGTGTATAGTATAGCAGACATCTTCTACATTAGAAAGTTTTTCTACAACTACAACTACAACTGCAAGCATCCGCAGCAGCAGCAGAAGAGGCAGCAGTAGCAGCAAGAGTTAAGACAAAAGAAACAACTGTAAGTGCACAGAGAGCGACCAAAAACATCGAGCAAGATACTTAAAATGGAGCCTGGACTGGAAGTCAGAGCTTGCAACGCTCACTGAGCATGGGCCGTGCAGCAGCAGCAGCAGGCAACAGGCAACAGGCAACAGGCAGCATGCATCAACAGTAAACAGCCAACAAAGATACTAAATGCAGCAGTGAAAGATTTCCGAATGCAACTCCAGACTCTGCAGACTGCACTCAAAGATACTGAAAGATAATTTCTGCTTTGCTTTGCTGACTGCCTCCAACTCCAACTCCATCTCCATATTATATTGCTCCGCTCGGAATTGCTGGGAGGAGCGGCGAGGGGGCAATTAAAGTATAATTAAGAATCTAATGGAGTTTCACTCTCCTTGTGCGTAATTAGCCACAAAGAAAAGTAAAAACTGAAGCAACACAATGGTTGGTTGGAAAGGCAAGCGAACAAAAATAAAATTGTGTCTGGGCTCGGCTTGGCTCGGTTCGCACAAGTTACACGCGAAACAAAGGCCAAAACTCAAAACTCAAAACCCAAAACTCTGTAGACAGAAAAGCAAACCAACAAAAAAAAAATTGGTTTAAATTATATAATTATAAAAAAAATCTTGACAAAAATAGACGAAAGTTGTAATTTGCACAAGCCCCAAGAAACGGATAGGATAGGAATGGATGTGAAAGGAAAGGAGAAAGAAGAGAAAGAAGCAGCCAAAAAGCTAGAAGGCAGCGACGAGCGATGAAAGTTAAAGTTATAAAAGTTTTGAGGGAACGTTTTGGAATTGAAACTGTAAATAATTAGGCAGCAAACATACACACACACACACACATGTATGTGTGTTTGTGTGTGTGCTGTCTCCCAAGGCGAAAACTCTTACTCGAAGCGATGCGATGCGAAGCGAAGCACATGGCAGCAAGCAAACTGCGAACCAAAACAAAAGACTTCAACGAAGAACCAAACTTGAACAGAGCGAGCGCCCGAGCCGAAGCTCTGTCTGTATGTGTGTGTGTGTGAAGATGGAGAGAGAAGAGAAATGGTAAAAGCACAGATCGACGAAGCTTAACAGCGAACAGAACTCATACCAGTATGTAGCTTTATGTGTGTGTGTGGTAAGCGAAAGCGTCGCCGTTGCTGTTGCTGTTGCTTGTCTCTGCCAATGAGAAACGAAATGGAATGGGCATGAAATTTCTTAGGCGATCTTTGAGGATAAGCGCTGGTTTCACTGTGCGCTGCCGCACAGACGTCGACAGTGGTTCGAGGCAGACGTTACGTTCAATACGTTCGGCGCGCAAGAATCTCCAACGACTTCAACTTGGAAGCAAGCAACATAACATCTCTCTGCTTGGAAGAACTACTCTACTCTACACTACACTACTCTACTCACGGCACTCGTAGAAAGTCCGCCTCAGTAGCGTCGCGCCTGCGCAGTGAACATCAACCAAAACCCAACAAGCGGACCCAAATCGAAAAAAATAATAAAAAAAGTGTGTGCTCGGTCGTGTGTTCGTTGTTACCCGTCAGTGCAAAAGGTGCATCTGCAGCAGCAGCATCATGCAGCCCCTTCGAATGCCATCAATATGTTGACTTCTCTTGACTTTGCGGCTAGAATTTAGGCTTTCTACACCCCCCTCGCCCTACCTCATTTTGAATCACAGTTTTTTGATTGACCTAACCACCTGACCATATCATCATCGTCCATCGTCTCTTGTGTTCTGCGCATATCAAAACGGAAAAGTGAAAGTGATTTTTCGGGGCGCTTCGTGTGCGTTAGTGCCACTTGAATTATAAATATATACATATATATTGCCCACACACCACATTGTACAATGACAACCAGGCGGCACACAACCAAATAAGCCTCAAGAGAAAACTATCAAAATATCGAAATAACAAGAAATCGTCTTAAGTCGTCTCCCCCCAACCCCATTTGGATTAACACCACCAAGGCCAGCAAGCAGCAAGCAGTAAGCAGCCAGCAAGGATACCCCATTGGGATTTTTGGACTATAAATATATCAACGAGAATCGGTGGCAATTGAAATTGGATATGGCTGCCAACGAGATTATGGCACCAACAGTCAATGCTAATTGCCAGTACTCAACCAGATATTGTTGTAAGTTGCACACACAGATTTTCGGGGGCATCTATCTATCAATCTTTCACCATCTTACTATCTACTAACCCAACAAGAAACTTGTTCTATCAATTAGACTTTAAACTCTAACTAACATCACCCACACCTAGGGTTAAGAGGGTTGCTTGATTAGATACCCCATGCCCTTTGGCCCCCCTGGATGCTGCGGCGCAGAATGCACAGCGAAAGCAACAAACAAACAGCCAGGCAGGCAACCTGCAGAGCAAGAAAGAAATTTACAAAACAAAAAGCAAAAACAACTTTTTTATAGAAAGTTTTATGCTAGAGGAAGGGGCCACCGCCGCCGCTATGCTCAAGCTCATCCAGTGGCACTCCGAATCGAAGTTGGAGTTGGAGTTGCAGCCAGTTTGGAGTCGGAGTCTCAATCTCACCCCAAGCCAAGCCAAGCGGCGATGCGATGCGACGCGATGTGGCTTTTGTCGAGCATCGCCAGTGACTAGCAGCCAGTCGTCGTTTCTTCTGCTGCTTCTACACGCTGATGTCTGCTGTCTGCTGTCTCTCTCTCTATCTCTCTGTCCCTGTCTCTTTCTCTGCTTTGCTTGCTGTTTCTGTCTCTTTCGATGCCTGACTTTGGCTCTGTGGGGCTCTGGCTTCTGCCGTTTGTACGACACGAATATTAATAGGTGAAAGTTGTTGCTTCGTTTCTTCGGTTTTTTTTTCTTTCTTTCTTTCTTTCTTTCTTTCTCGCCAAAGCCGACGCTGCCTTCTGCCGTCTACCTCTTCCTCTCTGCTGCTGTTTCTGCTGCTTCTGTGAGTCCCTTTCCAGCTGCAGAATTTATGTTTCCTTTGTGCGCCGTTCATTAATTTCTCTTCTTGGCTATTAAAAGTCGGTTTGTTGGCCAATATATTTGCACTTCTCTTTTCTGTCTCTCTCTCTCTGGGGGTGTCCTGTCAAGAGTTGACCCAGTTTTCGGGGCAGTTTTCATGGCCATGCAAATGGATTTTGATTTGATGGCTTGGCAGAAATGAGTGGCAGTATCTCCGTATCCCTTACCAATTCCCAACACCTCGCTTAGCCTTCAATTTTTCGGTTTCGAAGCACACAAGAGAGGCAACAGGCAGCAGGCAAACAGGCAGCAGTCAGACTCAGAGTCAGAGTCAAAGTAACAGCCAACTGCAAGTTGCTGTTTGTCGTTGTTTTTGGCATTTCCATTTCCATTATAATTAAGGCCTCTTGCATAATCGAGTTTTGTTTACAAACTTTTGCTGTTTCGAGTTCAATGTCCCAGCCAGCCAGCCAGCCAGTCAGCAGACAGCGAAATACCGAAAGGCGCTTTGGTGATTGCAACAGTTCCTAGGAGACGCGCGTGGATCTCTCTCGAAGCCCAAGCCAAAAACAAAATGCTGCTCGATGCTGGCCCATGTTGCGTATACGCAATGTTGTTAGTCTCTCTCTCTCTCTGTCTCTATGTGTTGGGTCTCTGTTTTCTGGTTGATTTCGTTTTCGATTTTACTTATTGTTTATCAAAAATAACCGCACAATTATCTAGAATGACTCATCGGGTTTTCTGTTGGCCAAATCTCGTTGCCAAAAGTGTGTATGTAACAAGAAAATAGTTTAAATGTTGGCGTTGGCCAAGTATCGAAGGAGGTGGGAGGGGGAGTGTGGGGTATAGGTAGAGTGTGGAGTGGCGTTTGGAATGGAGTGGAGGTTGCCCCATAAATACCGTTGGCTGATAAACCGCTACAAATGATATTACTGACAGGCATACATCAATTTCTTCAGTTTTATTTCCACTTTTTTTCCCCCTTTTTTCATTTGATTGTTGTCGATGTTTCTCGTTTCTGTTTTCGGTTTTCTATTTTCGTATGGCATTATGCAATATCGGCATAAGGTTGCCTGCCCCCTTCCCCTTCCCCTTTGCCATGTATCTTGTATCTTGTCATTCGTCTCGAAGTTGTTAGGAAAGTTACCGCAAAGCATCTCTGGTCAGATCTGCTGGCCAATGTCATTGGCCACTTGTGTAGCATCTTTGGCTGAAATCTATGCGATTATATCAGCTACCCCTAGGATGCCCCTTCCCTACAGTCTTGCCAGCTGCGTGAGTTTCTGCACCGTAGGGGAACTACTCAACTTGCTAGTTCGCTTTCTAGTCCCACACGTAGTCTCTCTCCTCCTCCTCCTTATCCACCATTATGCAATTGCTTATTATTAATTCTTTTATGAAGTTTGTGTTTGTTTTTTGTTTTGGGCTAGTGCTGACGTTTAATTGGCCGCTTAAACGTGCGAGCGCGCAGCTATAAATGTGGCAGAAGCAGCCACGCAAAATTATGTTTTATGCAACAAAATCAAGTAGCTGCCAAAAGAAATCTAAAGCACACACACACACAAGAAGCCTTCAGGTTGATCGATGGCCAATGCGAAATGGATACATTTCACTGGCTGAACTTTTGCAATTAATTCGAAATTATCCCAAAAGGAAACGTACAAAAGATACAGCAAGAATCGCGCAGACATTATTGTTCGCTGAGAAAGATACAAAAATAAATGAGCCATTTGTATCTTTCACGAGAGATAGAAAGACTCTGCAAAAAAAGAAATGCTTAATTTTATTTTAACATCCTCCATTCATCAGTTTCTTTTACTTTTTCTATCTCTATCTCTCTTTCTGTCTCTGTTAGTGCCTTTCTTTTGCACACACTCCATGGCGGACTACCACAACAGTGGCGCTGCCTCTCTGCCTCCATCTTACCATTCCCATTGCCCATTCCACACCCCCACACCCTGTAACACCTCTGCGCTCTGTTGCATATTTTGATTGTTTGGAGTTGGCTGCCACACGGCTCGTTCCCTGCTGCTTTATTAGAACTTTCACTTTAGGTTTTTGCTTCAATTGGTGGGGGGAGGCCCCTAGCCTGGTAATACTCCACTCTTCGCCTTAGCAGGGAGCAGCTTTTGTGGTCGATCTTCGTTTTTTAGTAGTATTCGAATTGAATAATAGGCAAAAAGAAGTGACCCAGAAATTGAAGAGATGCTGAGGAGATCGATCGGGACAGCCACAGCCACAGCTGCAGATGAGTAATAGTAGTTGTGGGGGTTAGCTTGTCCCTCGATAGAAAGTTACCCAACTAATTTCGCAGCTACACTGCACTACACATGCGAGAGTGTTTATGATTAAGTACAAGTCATCTCATTTCGAGTGGATAATTGTGGTAGGCGAGGGCGCAAAATGATCAAGAAAACAAAACCCATTTTATTTTATTGTTTTTTTTTTTTTTTGGTATTTTTATTTTTGCTTTCGTGTGGGGAAGGTTAAGTTTTTTTCTTGGGTTTTTTTTTTTATGTAAGATGCCGCAATTTTAATTTGATTTTTATTATTATTATTTTTTGTATTTGTCTTGCATTATATTATGGACAAGTTATCTTGAAGTTGGACCAACAATAGTATTTTTTTTTTTAATAAATGATTTGGCATTTGAATGCATATCGTTTTTTTTTGTTGTTGTGGTTTCTTTTCTTTTTCTTTTGTTTCAATATACGCGAGGAGTATCTGCTCTGATGTATCTAAAGCACGTAATGCTATGCGTATGTACACACATATATGTGTGTGTATGGGTGTACGGGTTGGCGGCTCTTACCGCTATTTACATTAACATTAGAGCTTTGGGTTTTTTATTGTTGTTGCTTTTGCTTTTGCTTTTGGTTTTGCTTCTGACGCGGCGCAAAGTGAAAGTTTTTCATGTTGTGAGACGAACGCAAACCCGAATCCCCGAACGGAAACACGAGCTCTTGAATCAGGTATACTGCTATATGTATATATGTATGTACATACGGGTGTATACAGTTAGCTACATATAGCGGTGTGTGCGAATGATAATGATATGCACGGGCCATGATAAGAATATTTAATGTAGGATTTCAGCAGAAATCAAAAGTGAATTTTCCTTTTGCCACATGCCCACCCTGTACCGTCCGTTATTCCTCTCTAATATTCCACTCATTAGCGAGGCGTTAAAAATCATAACAGCAATTAGAAAATGCAAACAGGCAAATTGTTGTTTATTGTTGAACGGTAAATGCCGCCTCGCCTCAGTGTTGCACTTTCGAAAAAAAGTCAAAGACTTTGTAGAAAATATGCAGCATGCTGCATGCTGCACCAAGTGCATGACAAACATCAGAGGGGCGGCCGGGCAGAAAGAAAGAAAGGAAAATCTGTTTGTAAAAGTTCAAAAAACCTTCTCGCAAACAATGAGATTACCACAATAACAGCGGCCACACAATTTTTTTTTTGGGGGGGGGGGGGTCTGCTACCCCTCCAAAGACCACTTCACTCCATTGCCTGCATGCATGAAAAGTTCAACGAAAAATTTTCCCAAAGCCATAAGCAGCGGAAAGGCAGCCAAAGCAGCAGCCAAAGCTGAAAACTTGCTGCAGAGAAATGCACAAAAAAAGAAAAAGAAAGAAAGAAATATTTTTCCTAAATTACTTCTGACGATGTGATGTCCATGATAATGACGATGATTGCCAGCCATGATGTTGCTCGTTATGATGATCATGACGTTGCTGGTCATGATTATATGTGGTACGGAATTTCCACAGTCGGTTAGCGTACATTCAACTGCAACAGCAACAACAGCAGCAGCAGCAGCAACAGCAACAGCAATGGAAAAGCAGCAGCCAACACAAAGAGAAAAGTCCGCCTGGCTAAAAGAAAAATTCCCCCAACAACAACAAGTTACTCCGCTTCAACGCTCCATCGCTCCACAGTTTTCGTTCGCTTTTATATCATCTATTTGCCAGCGGTGGCAGCGCTTTTCCGATTTTCCAAGCCTATTAGCAACTTTTGACTTTTTTGTCTTTTATGTGGGGTTGACGCTGCTCTGCTCTGCTCTGACTTTCTTCTAGATTGTTTTCTTTGGAAAACAAATCATAACAAACAAGACGACGGTACGGTACGGTACGGTATGAGTATTTATTTTCCTTTTGCCGTTTCGCTGAGCCCCCGACTCCAGACTCATTTGTGCATCATTTGGGAGAAAGTAAAAGCCAAGAATTAAATGGCACTCGGCTGGTTGCCGTTGGCTGTGCCTGGTCGATGACTTGCATGGTAAGTGCAGCTGAGAGCTGGGAGCTGCGAGCTGCGAGCTGTTGCTGGTGCTGGCATATGGGGCGTATGCGCATTTTCAATGCTGCTGTTGCTGGAGAAAACACCGAACCGAGCCGAAACCGAAGACGAAGCAAAAGGAAATGCAGCAGCAGCAGCAGCAGTAAAAGAAAACTGAGCTTGGAAAGCCGACTGCCTCATGCTTGGCTACAATTTCATTGGATTCGGCGTGAAGATCTGGTTACCATATTAATGACCAAGTTGGGTGCTCCCCTCCAAACCCATACCCATACCCATACCCATAGGTATTCTTGCATTCATTTTTAAATGGGATTGAAGTTCAGGGTAAATTTTCAACGATAAAATCAAGGCTTAATATCTGAAAAGCTCTTGCAGATCAGCACGAGAACTGTCTGCCCATCCATCAATGTCGCACGATTGGCCCATATCTCAATCCCAATCTCAGATCGAATACAATTCCAGTTCCCCATTCTACACAGCTTCTTGTGAAGCTCTCCCCCTCCCCTCCCAATCACTTTCAGTACCCGCTGATCGAGAGTAGGGCACGTCAAATGCTTCATTAATTTCCAGCCTGCAACGTTGTGTGGCATGCAGGCAGCTGTGCAGAGAGAATGAGAGAGAGAGCGCCAAGAAGAACCAAGAAGAAACCCACACAAATCCTGACCCAATTAGAAATTCTCACGCAAAGAAGAGAAATGCAAACCAAAAGAAAGAAGAGAAGCAAAGTAAGAAGGAAAACAAAACAAAAAACCGAAACGTCACGGTTAACAATTTCAATTCCACGTTTAATCAAACAAACAAAGAATTAAGCAAGAAAAGAAGAAAACTTGCTATCGTATCGCCTTCACAATTTTTCGTTTCTATACGAGGTACGAGCACTGTTCCTCACTCAGACTGTGCCTCAGTCTGTGCTTCAGTCTGTGCCTCAGTCTGTGCTTCAGCCTGTGCCCGAGTGAAAGAAAAAGAAAAGTGCAAGAAGCCAAATAAGCGTGGAAAAAAGAAAGCAAGCGAAACGAAACGAACCGCAACAGAGAGCCAGAGCCCAAGCCAGAGACAGAGGCGGAGTGCCAGCACAATGGAAACCGGGCCCCAAAGAAGCTTACCAACTATCCACAGCCAATAGCCAAACAAACAAGCAATCAACAGCCATTCGCTATTAGCTATCAAACATTCTAAGTACTCATAGTCCCTCCTCCAATGGCAATAAAACATTAAATTCTGCAATTATAAAGGCAAAACATTGCAGACGATGATCCCTCATCAAATTATAGAACTCCCCGCCCATGCCCAGCAACCTTTCTTCTATGAATAATTATGTGGGCGATCACCAAAAAAAGCGTAGAGTTTCCATGTGTGAATGCGCATGCAGTTCCGTGGCGTAAAAGTAGAACTGGTTCTCGAGCCACGAAAGTGCTCGCTCTGCTCCTCCAAAAACGGAAGTGGACACAAGGCACACAACAGACACTGTAACATAGAAATGGAGATGGAAAAAGAAAAGAGAGAGAGACAGATAAAGAATCCCATCAGCATGCAAGCAGTCAGAAACAACAACAACAAGCATTCAACGTTGACTGCTACGTCGACTGCGGCAGTGACGGTGACTGTGCGGCTTCGTCCAAATATAGGCCAAAAGAGAAACTAACGGTAAACGTTGTTTCTTCTGCTGTAGCCAAGAGACAAGACAGACCTATTGGGTTGTTGTCTGTAAAAGAAGCAAAGCATTGGGGCTACCATCCACACCACACCATACCATACCATACCATACAGCATCACAGCAAGAGCTGCTGCCGCTGCTGTCGGGGATTTGGGTTACATAAAAGGGCGCAAACGGAAAGTAGAAACCGAAAGAAGCGAGAAGAGAAGGCAAGCCCCAAGCAACTCGCTCACTTACGCACACACATGTGAGCATGAGCATGATTGTATGTGTATGTGTATGCCTGTGTACCGTACGCTGCGCAGACGCACAAAACTTGTTGCAAAGAAAGTGAAACTTTTCGTGAACGCTACCACTCAACCGTTCCCCTCTCCACCCCAGCGAACGCTTCAAACTACGCTCCCACTTATGGCTCTATGTGTGCGGGGGGGATAGATACGAAAGGGGAACGGGGGATGGTGGAACTTGGAACCTGAGCATGTCACGATCATGCGCAAAACGCAGAAGGTTGAGGTTGTTTGGCAAGCCAAAGCGTTGTTTGCCTGCTATTGGCTTTGCCTGCGAATATTTCTTTTTGGTTTTTAGTTTTGATTTTTGGCTTGTTATGCTTTTTTTTTTACGTTTTCTTGCTGATTTTTTTTTGTTTTTGTTTGTTAACGATCGCATCGCTCTTTTTTTGGGGTTGGGCTAGGTTATAAGACTGTTAAACGAATCGAATGGGGGCTTGGGAATTGCTCAACCATCCACAAGATTGATGTCAATCTAAAATCTAAGGCCCTTGCCTTGACACACACCAGACAGACTAGACCAGACCAGAGCAGACCAGACCAGACCCACAGACAAGTGACGAATCAAGTCTTACCTCTCCCCCTCGATGACCTAGGGCCAGAGGCAGTGACAGGGGCAGGGCATATCTTTCAAAAAAATTAGAAAGTACCCAACGATGGCATCTCTTGCCCAGCATTCTTTGAGCAGTCTATAGAATCTGAAATGACCAAAAATGTTTATAGTAGTTTTGTCTGTGGGTAACAGGGAAAATCAAATCAAAGCAGTGCCGCCTTTCGGTGGTCTTTGCTGCGATCGTAGATCCGGCTTCGACTTTGGACAATTTTCTCCCCACATCCACATCGAAGGCACAGGCAAGGTAGCAGGCAAGACGCTTGTGCGACTTCTTGGACGACGACGAAGACGCAGTGCAGCCAGCCACAAAAACAAGAAATCAACCGCAGCCAAAGTCAAGAAACGTGAACAAGAAATGCCAAGAGCCCCGAGCGCACCGAAAGCCAAGAAAGCCCGAGTGCCAGAGCCGAGTGGTAAAAAAAAGTGAACGAGTAGAAATTACGGTAAATAAATAAAGAAAGAAAGACAGACGGACGGACGGACGGACGGGCTGGCTAAGAGAGAGAGAGAAATAAGCGAACGTCGTCGTCGTCGTCATGAGCGAAAGTGAAATCTGCTAATGAATTCTTCAACGTTGAATAGTTTTCAGTCATTATGGACATTGTTGTTGCTGCTGCTGATGTTGGCAAGCATGTACATATATACATATGTACATACATACATATGTATGGTTATAAGCCATGTAACCAGGCAGAGGCTACCCCTTGAGCCAGTGCCAGTGCCATGCTCATCTGCAACTGAATACGGATGAGAGCCAAGAGCCTGCTGGTGCTGCTAGTTTTAGGCTTAACTTTTGGCAACATTTTCAGTTTCAGTTTCGATTTTTGGTCTTTGGGTAAAAGTTGCTAGATATGTTATAGCAATTAGCCATCAGGCATACGGGTACGGGTACGCGAACGGTTAGTTGCGAATGGCCAAACAGGCCGAACGTCCATCGATCCGCGCTGTCAGATGATTGCCTGTGTGATTACCCACCCAATTCCGATTGCTGCCAGTGCCAGTACCAACTTGGGAGTGGGACTCTCTTCTCGGGTTCATTGAAACCTTGCTGCAGTTTTCTATAATTTGTTGCCGCCGTTATATGGCCAGAGGTCTTAAGTGGCCTAAACTTGAATTGCATTTGGCAGCAGGTGGAAAGTTTGCAGCAGCCGCTGAGATCATTGCACCCCCAGTCCCAGTCCCTGCCCGGTTCAGTCCATGGCCAAGCACCATTATCATACGTTCTTATACAATCTGTAAGACCAATTTCTGATCTTTTTTCACTTCTTTCAATTTGCAGGGGAAGCAGAAAAAGTAAAATCATTGATCAGATTACGGGCAGAACTGTCGCCCCTATTTACGGGCAAGCGAAATGCCTCCAAATATGCCTGGGCGTAAGTAGACAGATAGACAGATCCATCAGATACGTATCTGAATCGTAGCTTATTGCATAACTTCTTAACTCTCCATTTCTGTTACTCTTTAGCGTGGTTGAACGGGAGCTCAATGTGCCGCTGCCTTTGTCAAAGATCATCAAGAAATGGAACAATCTGCTGCAGGAGTACAAGGCAATCAAAATGTCGGAGGAGCCCAAGCGGCGCGAGTGGCCCTTCTTCACCCTGATGGATGTCTACTTCAGCGACCAGGTGAACGATCCCTCGCTGCGTCTCTTCTCGTCCACCAAGACCCTGAAGGAGACCCTGGACGACAGCGTGTTCGAGGATGATCCAATCATCGCCTCGGCCATTGCCGCGGCCACCAGCGGCGCCTACATGGACATCGATGAGCTGATCCGGCGGCAGAAGGAGCGCGCCGCCCTGGCTGCCGAGCGGAAGCTGGCGGCAGCTGCCAGCGGAGCCGCCGGCGACTACAAATACGAGCTGAAGCCGATGCTGCCCAACAGCAAGTTCAACAGCAACAGCGAGATGGTGAAGCTGTCCAAGAGCGTGGACGATCTGTCCATGCAGCAGTACAAGATCAAGCAGGAGCTGATGCGCCAGCGCGAGCAGGAGCAGCAGGAGAACATGGTCAAGATCAAGCAGCATGCTCGTCAGCAGCAGCAGCAACAGCAGCAGCAGCAGGCACAGCAGCAGCACCATCAGGCCCAGCAGCAGGCACAACAGCAGCAGCAGCAGCGATTCATGAGCCACCAACCGGCCTTGTCGCCGCATCCACACCGCATGTCGTCCTCGTCGACGCCACCAGGCCTGCAGCATGCCCTGCAACAGCAGCAGCAGCACTTGCTGCAACAGCAGCAGCAACATCTGCAGCACCAGCTGCAGCAGCAACAGCAACAGCATCAGCAACAACAGCAGCAGCAGCATCACCATCAGCTCGCTCATCCCCATCAACCGCCCACGCCGCGTCCCAGCTCGCCGCCCACCACGGCGCAGCAGATCCACATCACGGCCACACAGCACCAGGCAGCACAGCAGCAGCTCCACCAACAGCAGCAGCAGCACCACCACCAGCAGCAGACGCACAAGCAGCAGCAACAGCAGCAGCCGTACACGGATCCCAACACCATCGACCAGTATCTGCTGTCGTGGAACAACTTCCACGGCAACATGTGCCGCGGCTTCCACTCCCTGCAGAAGGACGAGAAAATGGTGGATGTGACCATTGCAGCCGGCGGCAAGATATTCAAGGCCCACAAACTGGTAAAAAGGCGGCGCACTCCCAAGAACTCCCGCACTCATACATGCCCCTTACCTTCCGTTTCTCTCCTTTCTCCCCTCTTGTTCGTTCTCTTGTCGTTGCAGGTCCTGTCCGTTTGCAGTCCCTACTTCCAGCAGATCTTCCTGGAGAACCCATCGAGTCATCCCATCCTGCTGATGGCCGACGTGGAGGCCAGTCACATGGCAGGCCTGCTCGACTTTATGTACAGCGGCCAGGTGAACGTTAAATACGAGGATCTCCCGGTGTTCCTCAAGGTGGCCGAGGCCATGAAGATCAAGGGTCTGCACACAGAGGTGAGTATGGGGTATGGAGTATGGGGTTCGATGGGTCTACCATTATCTGTATCTTGTGTCTAAATGTAAATGAAACTTTCACTTGCAGAAAAACCTGGACAGCGATGCCAGTGACATCAGTTCACCACATGAGAGCGACGGCACCGAGTGCCGGTATGAGCGGGGCACACATAGCGTCAATATAACCAGCGGACATGCTGCTGGCTATGGCGGACAGCCGCAGCATCAGTCGTCGCCGTCACCGTCCCTCAATGGCCCCAACCGCTGCCCCACACCACTGTCCTCCAGCGGTGGTGGAGGAGCCAGCTATGCCGGCTTCCGGGAGCACATCAAATCGAAGGCAACGCTGGCGGAGACCTTCATCAAGAATCTCAATCGCAACAACAACAACAACAGCAGCAGCAGCAACTACAATAGCCTGGGAGGAGGCAGCGGCACCAGCAGCAATGGGGGCAACATCAATCTGACGGAATCCGAGAGCAACTCCTTTGCCATCCTGCAGGCCAACAGCAAGAAGATGCTCGACTCGGCCCGCAAGCAGCACAAATATCTGGCCAAGCGCAAGATTCTGATGCACTACAGCACGGAGCTGGGTGGGGAGAAGCGGCTGAAGGAGATGGAGCGAGAGCGGTATCCGAGTGCCGAGCAGCATGACGATGCTCTCAACAATAATCACAGCCACGCCCATAGCCAGGACAGCAACATCATGGAGCCCATTACGACAATCGTGCCACAGACACCGCCGCAAGCCACGCACAACAATAGTTTCAAGATACGCCTCGTGGAGAGTCATCATCTGACCAACAGTGGCAGCAATAACAACAACAACAACAACAGTAGTGGCAGCGGCAGCAACAACAGTGGCAACAACTGCCACAATGATGATAATGATGATGAGGAAGCCTTGAATCTCGTACAAATCCCGAATGCAAATGGCAGCCGGGCCCGCCCACAGACCCCAGCACGCTCTACGCCCACACCCACACCCACACCAACGCCCACACACACGCCCACGCCGGACATTCAGCTGATAAAACGCGAAGTGGAGCACGAGCTATCGTCGGGCGAGGCCACCCAGAACAATGGCCATGACGAGGAGCTCTCTGGCTATGAGCGCAAGTACGATGACAACAACAACAGCCGCGCTATGAACATGGAAACGGACTCGAACAACAACAACAGCAGCAGCGGTGGCAGCGGAGGTAAGCTTTGTGGCGACACCGGTAGCAACAACAACAACAACAACAACAATGGGATAGCTTTGGCCTTGGGTAAACACAAGCTGCTCAGTGCGATCAATCGGAGCCTAGAACTGGAGCAACAGCAACAGCAACATGCAGAAGAACAGGAGGCGGAACATCACAAGAACAACAGCAACAGCCATGTGGAGCACGACAACGATGACAACAACAACAACAATCATCTGGACCTGAGCACCATCAAGAACATAGCCACAGCCGAGATATTGTGTGGTCTCAAGAGCAAGGTCCTCAAACTGGAGGAGGAGCAGCGAGAGCGCGAGCGGGAAAGAGAACGTGAACGGGAGCGTGAAGCCTGCCGCAATCTCAGTTCAGAGATCAAAAATGCCGAATGACAGTCGCTAAGCAGCAGCAGCGGAATATAGTTAGGCTTTTTAAACTCCCCCCCAGACAGCTGGGATCAGCTGGGATATATAGTAGGAGGGATCTTCCCGGATGGAAGATGGAGTATGCATTTGATTAAACATTAAACATAGAGAGAGACAACATCCACACATCCATACAAATAAATATATATAGAGAGAGGGATCTATGTATTGTATGCTAATTATAGTTATTTATTATACCATTTAATATCGTTAATGTAATTATAATGACCCCAAACCATCCGACCCGCCCTTCCCACATAAATACATACAATACATTGGTTAGTTTTTGGTAGACCTAGCATTTCCCTACTCCCCCCCCCAGCACACCATTTTTAAATCCCCTTAGCAGCTAAGAATCACGGAATCATTATCGTAACGTATATCGTATCGTAGTAGATCCAAAAACAAACAAAACAAAAAGCTGATGAAATTACAAATTTATTATTAGCAACTTTTGGAAAATCTGCTGGCCCTGTTGCAATACGTGTTAAGCTCATGTTAAACATATATTAATATGGTATGTGTAGAGAGAGGAAGTGTATGTTTTAGTATAATATATATATGCCCTTTCGATTTTCAGAATCAGTTCTTACATTATTTATACATATGTATATATATATGTGTATATTTCGTACTATGATGAATGTATCTCAACACCAATCACACGCATGCATACCCATACCCCATACACATTCGCATTCGCATAACTGCATCCAATCTGCACCATAATTTATCATACTATAAATATATAGTATAATATAAAACGAATGACATCCATTGGCAGTGTTCAGACCCAATTCACCATTTGAACATTTGAACATCATGCCATTTACAAAGGAACAAAAAACAAACAAAACAAAACAAAACAAAAGAAAAGGAACAATATATGTATCTCGTTTTTAGTTTTAACTTGCCAAGACCTTTTTGAATGATAATACACCCAGAGTTAATAACAGAGTTACCAGCGAGTAACCTTCACCTGGAAACGGTTCCCGTATCTTGTTAATTGTTTTACATGCCCCTAAATGTGGCTGGAACGGAACCTTTCATTCCCTTTCCTCGATCAATGGCACGACAATTCAGCAGGGGACATTCATCGCATCCATTGATTAGGGAATTCATCGCGCTGGCCCCCTATCTGCCACACACACAGAATCAGAATCAACTCAACCCGTGCACAGCGTAATTCGTACAATATTTATTCAATTTATTTACATTTTACAAAATTTGTGTAATATTTTTTGCTGTTAAACATTTTTTTATTGTAAAAGAATGAATGAATGAATAAAGAAACCCGACACATTCAATTTGATTTTCGATGATTATGCTGGGCACCAATTAGGGAACAAATTTTTATTAAGGTATTGCTAGAACTCTCGCTATATAAAGGTGGATATTTCAATTACTATATCTTACTCTAAAAAAACCTTACCATACGAACACACATTGTCTTATATATTATATATTATTTAGTCGATAAAAAAACGAGAAAGAACGTGTTGTGTCGCTGTTAAAGCGACACTACTTTTATACCCTTACTCAGTCGGTATGATTTATGTGGAATTTTCAAATGTTTTATAAGTTTTTACATTTTACATTTTTTTGGTGCATCTGTCATCTACAGACAATATCTACATCAGCTCTAACAACAAACACACGTACATATACATACTGCGTAGGAAGAATCCGTAACGGCTATAAACCCTAAAAAAATGACTATTTTGTTGCGGGGGGTGGGGGATATAGCTGCTGAAAATTCATTTTATCAGTGTGGCTATAATAATGATCCGATCTGAAAATTCGGGAATCTGGTAGATATGGTCATTCTCTACGGTACTAGGTTTTTTTCTATCTTCAAATTGCGGCAAAATTTTGAAATAAACTTGCACTGCTGTGATATCACAGGAGTCTGGACAAACAATTTTTGGTTGCTCTAGCTCTAATAGTCTCTGAGATCCAGGCGCTCATTTGTACGAAAGGGCAAAGTCGACTCGTTTGTGTGTGAGTGCGAGAGAGAGGGAACGATGTTTCTCGAAATGGTTTTTTCGATTGTGGCTATAATAATGATCTGATCCGATTCAGATTTGGGACTCTGATAGACATGGTCTTTCTCTATGATTCTGCATTTTTAGTTTTCTGTTATTTTCAAAATTGTGGGCGCCACAGGTGTGCGCCCTTTGTGAGGGCGTAAGTGGGCGGGGCGAAATTTTGAAACACTTTACTAGGATTAAGATATCACATCAGTTTGGGAAAAAAATTTGGTTGCTCTAGCTCTTATAACCTCCGAGCAATGACAAACAAGACGGACGGACAGACATACTATATCGACTCGGCTATTGATGCTGATCAAGAATATATATACTTTATGGGGTCGGAAATGATTCCTTCTCTATGTTACACACATCCATTTTACTACAAATACAATATACCCCTTTACTCCTCGAGTACGGGTATAATTACTACCGATCATTCAGATAAGAGAAGAGAGGTAACTAAAGTCTGAGAGAGAGTTATGGAAAATATGAAGCTCTTGCTTACACTGTTACAAAATATCCTTTGCCATTGTGACTTTCTAGAGGTTGAACGAATCCTGTTCGAGCATTGATCTCCTTCGGCATTGTACAGTTCCTATACGCGCTCTCTGAGAAGACTGATGTATGTGTGTGTGCCTGTGTGGTGTGCCTGTCCCTGTTGGTATGAGTGAGAGACCACCCCGGCTCTCTCAATGCGTCAGCGCAGTCCTGTCGAAAGTGAAAATGAAAGAAACAAAAACGGAATACATTTTGTGTATTACGTTGGTCGGCAAGTGGGGGCGCGCCTTTTTTGCCCTTTTTTCGCGCGCGCATCCATTCGGGCAGTTGTAATTGAAAACTACACACGGAGGACGAAGGCAGGGCCGAGAGAGAACCGAAAGAGAAAAAAGGTCCTGCCAAAATATCACATTCTTTCCCATGCAAAGAGAAGCGGCAGTTGGCCGCAAGGTAAAATAAATGATGGGGTGGATTACACTCTGCCACTCCCAAAGTTACCAAAAATTGGCCTCTTGGTAAATTATCCTTGCATCCTTTATTTATAAATATCCAACATAGGCAATTGTCGAATTATGTCCCGCAAAAAGATGCCGCGCCACTCTTTTATCTGTCCATCGCCAATAATATTATACCTTGCGTTTCCATGTACATATTGTACCGAGCAGAGTGCGAAGAGAGAAAAAAGAGAGAGAGAGAGAGGGTGGAAAACAACCAAACCATCCTTTTGAGTATTTCTACGATGGTTGGTCTTGGGCCCGTCGTTCCGTTCTCTGTGTGGTTGTAAAAAGGCGAAAACGTCACGAGAAAAACCGGTTAATAAATTATTGCTAATCGAACGGTAAAATGCACAATAAATAAATAAATAATTATTCTGAAAATCGAAAAGGTCGCAGCGTACCAAGAAGAGTGCATGAAAATGGCGTAGGAAATGGTTTAATCAGTGAAAAACTCAAGTGAAATGGTGAAAATTTCTGCGATAGAAGGTTTTTTTTCCACGACTTTCCTTTCTCCATTGTTTTGCGGCCATTCGAAACTGCGCAAAAGACTGGCCTGGCCTGGCCTGGCCCTAGCATGTCCCTCTATCCTGGCGGTGCTGGATCCAGGATACATGAAGCGGATGTGAAAAGTTTGTATATGGCACAATATGCGTGTCCACAGGATACAGAAGAGATGCCCAGGAAATTGGATATAGAAGGAACGCTTTGGCCATGGGAGGACGCACTGCCACATTGTCCATGGGAGCACCCCATGGGATTGGTGGTAGGGGGAACCTGTATACGAAAGAGAGTAGAGTTCAATGATTCCCTCAATTAAAAGCGCATTAATTCCATCTTGGAATTGGGCGGAACACCCCCCCAAAAAAAAAGGCTGCGGCAGTGAAGGTGAAGACGGCGTCGGCGGCCGTCGCCCTGAAACAGGAACAAAGCAAAAGCAGAGGGCAGCGACAGAGACAGAGGCAGCAGCGCCAGCCGTGGCAGCAGCAGCAGCAACAACAATCAGCCCTAGCCATAAATGAATTTTACGAATTTCGGTATACACACGACAAATGCCGACTAGCAGCAGGACGAGGACAAGGATAAGAGAGAGAGAGAGAGAGAGCCAGGAAGGACGGGCCCGTACCGTACGGTGATGATGATGATGAGGTTGCTATTTGGTAGAAGGGTGGGTGGCATCGGCATCGGCAACGGCAAGCCCAAAAGTCCGTCTGCGATTGTAGTAATACACACGCACACACAGGCACGCACACACAGGCAATGGCATAAGGACACACATAGCAGATGGCGTGTAGAGAAAGAGTGCCAGGAAGAAGGAAAATAAGGGATGGTCGGTCGTTCCCCTGCTCATTCTATTCCACACATACATGCATACATATTTATATTTATCTGTATGTGTGCGGCGAGTATTGTACTATTTGGACGATGGCAAAAACTGCAGCAGACGCGCGGCAACAACAAACCCGACTCTGGCCACAAATCAATCAGCCCGACTGGGGAAACACCCTTGCTGTATATAGGGATACAGGATACATAAATGCGCAGTAAATCAATGATTTTGGAAGTACTATCAAATGAAATAAGAGTGAATCCTTCTCATAGTAGAATGCCACCAAAAATGTCTTGGATAATTAACATGCCTCGGATCCTCTCCCCACACTAAAAAAATTGAATTTTGAAAAATTCTTCGTTCTTTCCCCCGTAATACTCATCGCATGGCCAACGGACAGAGAGAAAGCGAGAGAGAGAGAGAGAGAGAGAGAGAGTGGTGGTTGTTGCCATCGTCTGGTCCTGGGAAGGGCATGTTAAGGGTGAACACTCCGTGCCGTACACACACACACACACACACACGCACAAAGAGATGGACGCACTCCGGCAAACGTACGGCACACCAGACATCGTAGAGACGTACAGACAACAGGCAATACAGCAGTTAGACTGGATGGCAGACATTTTAGCGGCCGGCAGCAGAGGGCGGTGGTCGCAGTCGGCGCTAGCGTCGCACACACTCACACACATGGGAGAGCATGCATGCATACACACATCGCGAGATGCATATGCAACATGCAGCGTACATATTTCGGCTACTTAACCTACAGAACACAAAGAAGGATACAGAAAAAATATAACCGAAACGTAAGAAATATCGCGCGAGGCAAGCCGGAACGGAGAAGGATAACGCCAGGAGTCCTGCGCGAACCGCGCAATTTGACACGCGCGCATACATACTCATGCTATACACACAGACACAGACTAATTTAATCCTCTAGTTCACTCGAATTCAGGCTCCAGTTCCCCCTGGGCAACCTCCCCCGACGAATAAATTGAGAGGCCGGAAATAGGAAAAACTACAGCAGGATACAACCCACTCACACTCTGAAACATACACACACACACTCACCCACATCGCATGCATATGCGAAAGTAAAGCCGCTTATGTGTTACGTTATTTACTTTACGTTGTGCGTTATGCCGTATGTAAATGGCGTTCTTACGCCCAAAATCGCCGCCACAGTTACGTGAATTGCATTGATGTCCGGCTCCTGCTCCGTTTAGTGAAATGATGCCACATTCAGGCGCGTGTTGGTTGGTGTGTGTTTGCGTGCGTTTTGTCTGTGTGTGTGTGTGTATGTGCGTGTGCGTGTCGGCACTTGGTATCCTTACTTTCAGTGTCATCAAAAATGGCTGAAGAAAGATATATTTGCATTTGAAGCGTATCACAGCCAGCTTTGATGGGCATTGCAATGAGCATCGATTGCAGTTTCGCGTCACAAAAATATCCATACGCATCCTGCCTATGTGCGGTTGCGGCCCAGCCCCAGCCCTATGTGCCCAACAAGTGTTCGGTTCATCATTTCTGAGAAGAAAATAAATCGTCATACCATACTTACGTAACCCATCAAACGGTTGTGAAATGTTGCATTACTAAGTCATATCACAGCCATTTTGATGAGTTTCGTGTGGATGGGCAGCGGCGACGTAGCATCGTTCGGGGCAGGGCAAAGGGCAGATAGCAGGTCAACATAGTGAATGGAAAGCATCTTTCTTATACCATGTCGCTAAAATGTTTGTGACCTTATGTTCACTTAATCATATCACAGCCATTTTGACGAGTTTGGGTAAAGAAATCTCAACATGAAATGCCCCCATGACAGTCCATTACTTTCAGATCCACTCCCCTTTTTCTGGAGGATGAGGGTCCCCAAGCTAAATATGACCGACAAAAAGGATACACACACACATCTTTTATATTTTTGGTTTTTTTTTAGTTTTTCTCGTTTTTTTTTTTAGTTTTTGTTTTTATTTAAATTTATAATAATTGTTACTTTTTATAATCTTGTTTTTTTCATTTAAGGAAACTTGAAGGTTTACAAAACAAAACAGACCACAACAGATGCTTGTTGATCATACGAATTATAATCGAACTGTTTTGGATGAGGGGCAAAGTATTTAAATACGGGTTGTTCTTATTCATTCTTGTAAAAAGGACAACGGAGGCACTCAAACCGCAGAAAGAAGCCAGAGACACAAGAGCCTATATCCTGCCCCCCTCTACGTAACATGCACTGTAAAAGTAGCCAAGAAAAATTGTAAATTGAAACACACTTTTCAAAACAAGTCCAATAAATGCTAAAGAATTAAGTGCAAAACAAAGGCCAAATAATATGTGAAAAACAAAATTCAATTTCTATCAAATTAATTAGTTTTACAGAAAATGTGGGGAGAAAAATAAAAAATGTATTGCTGTTCTTTTTTTTTTTGGAAAATTCACATTCGTTTTTTTTTTCATTTCCCGCAGTGCAAGCAAAAGGGTTTCGGCATGCATCCATCCATCCCCGGGGTTGTGGGACTGCTCCGGCCAGTCCCACCAACTGCTTGCACATTTGGATAATTCAACGTGGAATGATGACTTTTGGGTTTTTGTGTGACTGCATGTCGCTTTTTTCTTTTTCCGTGGAGGGGGATTTGCGGCTTAAGGGGAATTTTGTTGCGTGTGGTTCGGTGTGGGCATGGATGTGTTGCATGTGTATTGTGAGTCTCGCCAAATCGGGTAAAACTATTGAATAGCAAAAGGTGGAATCTAAGGATAATGTTTAAAACAATGTTTACAAAATGTAGCTCCTCCTCCGTCCTAATTCGACTTTTTTTTTTGCTTCTAAATTTCACTTTGCACAACTTTTGATTTGACTTCTCTTCGCTTTGCTAATCGATTATCGATTCTTTATTTGTTTATTAATTTTTTGATAGCCAATCATCAGATTTTGAAGTTGCCTTGGGGCGGGGGCGGGTCGAGCCGGGGCTGGGAAACGCTCCTTACAGAACGCTCGCTCATTGCTTTCATTATACACTTTTTGTTAACAAATAATTTGGGTGTTCTTCGACTGCTGCTTTTAGCTTTGCTTTTACTTTCTTTCTCTCTTTTACTTTGTTTTCTTTTCTAAGTTTTTGTTTTTTGTAGTTTCTATACGTTTGGTGTTTGTTGTTGTTGTTCAGTGATTGCTTGTTGTTGTTTGTTGGCTTCCGTGCGCTGTAGAAGTCTTGCAATTTCAAAATTTACTAGTTTCCTTTTTTGTTTTAATTGTATTTTATAATTTCCTAGTTGTTGTTGTCGGTCTGTGAGATGTGCTACAGATGGAGCCGCTCCTGCACATGGCATATAATTGTGGTGTATGGGGATGGAGGATGTGTTTTGGGGATCGCTTAGAGCGACTACAAAAGCCGCGCGCGCCTACTCAAAAGTTGAATGCGGATATGAAGGTGGTTTAGCGATTGTTTTATGCTGGTAGCTATGTGGTGTGTAAATGTTGCTTGTTGATGACTGGATGTGGCTGCCCGTACAGATTCCATTCCTTACAGCGACAATGCCTGCCGCCCCCCATTACCACTGCTGCTGTTGTTGCTGTTGTTGGGGTGGCATCCTCACTGTGTATGATGCTGCTGCATCACGATCTGATACTGTTGATTTTGCTGCGCATGCTGTGGCGTTGGCTGCTGTTGGAAATATGGATTGGTTATGACATGTGGGGTATGCACGCACATAAACTGGTATGTGTGCGGTGTGGGCGGCGTGTATGCCGGCTGTGGTCCCCCGCCGGCAGGGGAGGGCTGTGGTGGCGGATGGAACGGCTGATGCGGCTGTCCTGGCGATGGCGTGGTCGACTGTGGCGTCTGTGTCAGGAACTGCAGCTGCTGTTGCTCCGGATACAATCGCATCGGCATGTGCGCGTATCCCTGTGATTGGAAATGTGTTTGTGATGCGTGCGGGTATTGGATGAACTGCGGCATGGGACCGGCGGCCATCAGTGGCTGTCCGGTGGCCGTAGTTGCCGAGACATGCATCTGCGATGCTCCCATTGGGGCTGTGTAATACAATTATGGTTTCGAATCAATTATTATTGTAAGAGAACTTTGTATCCTAGCCTTAGTCTTGGCTGTACTGTACTCACCATAATTATTGCGACGTAGACGCGGTGGCTGTCCGGCCTGTGGATGTGTGGGTGGCGGGAATGGATGCTGCTGCTGCACAACGTATATTTGCTGATTGGCCGCCGCCGCCGGTACATGTGCGCCCGTGGTCGTATAAATGCCCGGCATCGGCACCGGCGTCTGTGGTGTATGGGGCCGGGATGGATTGGGCGTGCCGGCCCCAGCCCTGGGCGTGAACGGCTTGGCCGATGGATTGAGCACATGCGGTTTCTTCACCACAGGCGTGCTTCCGCTAGCACCAGCAGCGGCACCAGTTACCCCAACAGCTGCGGCAGCTGTTCCACTTGTGGCTACACTCGATGTAGCAGGAGGCGTCGACTTCTCGGACCCAGCACTGGAGGCAGCCGCCGTCGTGGGCGTACTGGCTATGCCAGTGGGAGTTGTTGTGTTGCTGACAGGTGCTGGCGAGGCATCTGGCTTGGGTGTGGCCGACAGTTGTGGCTGTTGCGGCTGTTGGGCCGTCAGAATCTGTGGCGGCGGCGCCTCCAGCAGGACCGGCGAGGTGATCACCACCGGAGACGTCTGTGGCGGTGGCATTGGATGGTATATAGGCTGCGGCTGGGATGGCTCTGGCGCCAGCTGTGGCTGCTGCTGCTGTTGCGCTGGTGGCTGTTGATGCTGCTTAGGCACAAGCTGGTGCTGGGCCTCTACCAGCTGCTGCTGTTGATGTGGCGGCTGCTGAGCTTTCTGTTGCAAGTGCAGTGGTACATGCTGCTGCGGCTGCTGTTGGGGAGGCGGCGGCTGCTGCTGCTGCTGAGGCACATAGTGTGGCTGTGGTAGAGGCGCTTGATGCAGATGAGCCGTTGGCACCTGGTGCTGCATCGGCACATGTTGCTGTTGTTGCTGCTGCTGCTGTGGCGGCGAAGCCGATTGAAGAAGAGCACGCTGTTGCTGCTGCTGCACTTGAGCTTGCACCTGCTGCTGCTGCTGCTGTTGTTGTTGTTGTTGTTGCTGCTGCGGCTGCTGCTGTGGCGGTGAAATATTTGTTGGAGCCAGCTGGAAGTCCTGGTGAAACTGTCGCAGATCCTGTACTTGATTATCGCGAGACCGTATCTGGCGTTGCGGCTGGGGCTGCGGTTGCCCCTGTGGCGCCATATTCTGGTTCTGCTGCTGTTGCGGCGGTTGCTGTTGCTGCTGTTGTTGCGGCTGCCCACCCGTCTGCAACGGCGGCGAATTGCTATTTTGGCCAGGATGGCCGCCATGGGAGCTATGCATGGGCTTGCCCATCGGCTGCGGCTCTCCTCCGTAGTTGAGCGAATTGCTTTGAGAGCCTTGGTACTGGCGTATCTGTCGCTGGGGCAGCGGTTTATTGGTATTGGCGTTCGAGTCGCCATTCAACTTGGAGGGGCCGCCGCTCATGTGAGATGGGTTGCGGTATTGAGAGGACCTGCCGCAAGAGCGAAAAGAAAACGTTAATACTATATTGCTTTGGGGCATACTGCTACCGTTGCTTACCCGTGAATTATTTGCGAGTTGCCCTGATACGCATACTGGTTCTGCATGACCATAGTGGGCTGATAGCCGCCCTTGCTCTGGCCCACAGGATTACCGTTGCCGCCGCCTTGGACACCAGATATATTGCCGCCACTGCTGGGGGGCACATTGCCACGCATTACTTTGCCTCCTTGGGGCACAGTCTTGCGCTTAACCATCGAATACTTGCCGGTGGCATCCATGCCGGCCGCATTGACGGACGAGGCTGGCCCAGAGGTCTTCAGACCGCCTGCAAGCAATAGAACTGCAGCCGACTGCGTAGCGCCACCCTGGCCAGCCCCGCCGCCACTAATGACCCCGGGCATCATAAGACCATTATCACGATCGCGACCACCGCCGCCGCCGCCCTGCGAGGTCATGCCCACATGCGACATCTGCGGTCCGCGCGTCTGCTTGGTAATGTACCGATCGCTGCTCATGGTCTCACGCAGCTGGAAATCAGGAGCGCCACGCGGTGGCTTGTTGCCACGATCACGGTCGCGATCTCTGTCGCGCTCCTCACGTTCCCTGTCGCGATCATTGCGCTCGCGGTCCCTTTCGCCATCACGGCGATGGTCCTGCTCTGGACGCTCGACAGCAGCAAAGAGAGCCTCCTCGTCACCATTCTCCAAGTCCAGACGGTCGCGGCACGTCGGATTGTTTTCAATTTCGGCTGCCAGCTTTTCAGCCTTTGCTTCGGCCTCCTTGAACTCCAGCGTATCCCCCTTGTCCAATGGGATCGTGTACGTGGCCAGAGAGTCGTCGAAAGTGGAAGTTACCCCAAATGTATGCTCATTTTTGCGGAACATCTCATTGGCATCCCAGCCATTGGCTGCGCCATCCAGTTCTATATCAATATCCCCATTGGCGCCAGAGTCCCATGGCTCCAGCTCCTTCTCGTCCAGACGCGCACCTGCAGCAAAGATCGAGAGATCATGAGTACTGGAGATGGGGAAGATTTAAATACCAATTGGACATACCATTGCACTTGTCAGAGATGGCTCCATCCGTCTGAAAAGCGCCAGCGGTGGCGTACTGCGAATCAAAGTCCTTCGCCACGATTTTAACCACAGTGTCGGCCGGGAATATTATGTGTTTTGGCACCTTGCCCTCTTCCGGAAGATTCTTGGACTTAATGCACGCCGGTAGCTCCAGTGCGATGTCAAAATTGCCCGAGAATGTACGGAATACGCCTTCGTAGATATTACCCGAACGCAGGACCACCTCCACAACGCTGCCCACCAGCGCCGTAGCCGAGTGCATGAAAAACTTGTTATTATAGACGCCCTGCGCCACCGGTCGAATTGCTGCTGGTCCTCCTGCTCCTGTTCCTGCACCGTTTCCACCCGCACCTGACTTATTGTTCGCTGGTCTCAGACTGTTGTCGTTGGCGTTGTATCTGGAATGGATTGGAACGGAATGGCATGGAACCAATTATTCACAAGCATCATCGTCGTCGCCCGGCTCGGGCTGCCAATATGCGAGAGTGATAGCCAAAGACAAAGCGAAAAGCGTTTCAGGGACGTCAGCGATATCGATTCGTTCGTTTCGTTGTTGGCAAACTCCAACGACTCTCGCCCCTTTGCAAAGACCCACCCCCACAATGGTGCGGTAAGTGTATGTGCATGTGTGTGTGTGTGTTTGCATTTTAGTTCGCTTTTTTAGAACTTACCGATACGCGCTATGGGGACTAAACAAATTATGGAAATCACTGACAGGCTTTCCAACAAATTAAAAACGCTCGTAGTGCTTCTTGAATTGATTTTTATGACGAATTAAATGGATTTCTCACAAGAATTTGCAACCAGCTGCTGCCGTATGAAACTGCAGTGTGGCCAAAGAATCAAAACGGAATCACCTCTGGTACTGATTCCGATTTTGGGGGTTCAGGGAATTTGGTTCTCGGCTCTTTGTTTACGTTTTGCTTGTGTTTTGAAAGAGTGAGTAATTACTGTTAAATTCTCAGAAAAATTTATGATTTTTTTTAAGCGAGGCTTTTAGCTGGCTCTGCTCTGTCTCGGACCTATTGAATTACGGTTCAGCTCTGTTTTCAGTGGCGTTCGGATGGACGTCTTTTTCGTTTTTATTTGGGGGGATGGACTGAGTGTTGTTGGTTGCGTGCAGGATCGACGACCGTGAAATGCGCAACGAAACGCACAATGAACCCGGCCACGCACACAGCCACAGCCACAACAACAGCAACGGGCGTGGGTGTGCAGTCGCTGAGAAGGGTAGGGTAGGGGAGGCTGATTCACAGAGCGTGCATTGTGCACATTTTCGTGAATGAAAACAAATAATTGATTGCGTTTAAGGAGTGAATCATGCGTGGCGATAAGGTGAGCGAGAGAACAGTTAAGAGCAAGAGCTGCTCTCAGAAATAGGCTGAAGCGAAACGAAGGCACAGGCACAGGCACACACTCGAAAGGCAAGTGTGCATGGCAGAATAGCGGATAAATATGCATAGAAGTAGAATGGAAACAAGAGCGATGTATCGTTCGGTCAGCAAATTGTAAAGTGACCCAAATTTTGAGCGCCCAGCGGAACACACCATCAGGGAGGGGCTGAAGCAGAGACTGACCGAAGGGGGAGGCGAAGTGTGCCAAAAGAAACTCGGCGCAGCGCAGCCGCTGCACGTCACAGCAATGGCAACGGGAAAAACTGCAAAATGCTGACTATGCAAGAAAATGCAGTTGAAAAAAAGCAAAAACTAAAGTACAATACGTGCCCGCGTGTGCGTGCATCACTGGCCCTCGCCAAGCCGCACAGTGGGACGACTGAGTCCCAGGCCCCACAGTGCTCGCAATTATACAGATGCATGTGTGTCGGTGTATAAATAAATAATGATCGTGTACCATAAACAGTTATGGCGATAAGGTTATGGACGACTACAAATTTTTAACTTTGTGAAGCCCACTATTACTGCTTTGTATATACTTAAAACATTTATCCCAGAGAAGAGCGAGTGAGAGAGAGAGAGAGAGAGGTATAAAACCGTGCCAATACTTATGCCCGGAACTGTGCACAAATGCGGATGTGTGTGGTTGTGTGCGCGCCGCGCTGCAGTCATATTTCAATTGAAAAATTTTAAGGGCGCAGCAGCGGCGGGTGCGGCACGAGGGGAACTGGGTCCAACTGTTTGGGGGTGCGAACGAGACATGGCGTGGGGGGAAGGCAACATGAGACCACTAATGCGACAACGGAAACCTTTAAACAAATTATGTTTTTGTACTCATTTTTTCTGGCGAAAGGGAAATGTAAACAAAGCATAAAAATCTGATGCTGAAACCACACACACACACACATAGTGTGGCACCGATAAACGCACACCAATGAACAACACACACACACACTGATTGACACACACAAGCACACAGCTGGCCCTATTATATAAGCGCCATTTGCATTTACGATTTGGTCTCCAAAAATTCAGAATGATTTCAGACAATACAAAACGGGAATGGAATTCCTTGATTTGACTTGATTTGATTTAGCTGCAGCCACTGAGAATAACAAAAACAAAAGAAGCCACCACGAAACAGACACGAGACGCGCTTTCACCTTTCTCGACCGGACCGGGAGAGCGCTCTTTCTTTCAGTGGCGTTTTTAGTCGTCGCGGGTTTTCAATTTGTCAGGGCAACGGCTAGCAAGCAGCAGCAGCGAAAACCAAACCAGCCCCACACAACCGACCGATTACACTTGTGTGTGCGTGTGTGTGTGTTTTTTTCTTTTTCTTTCGCTTCGTATCGTTTCTTTTTTTTCCTTGCCTTGTGTCTGTCGCTTGGCTTTTGTCTTTTTTGCATTCGCTTTTCCACTGCAGCTGGTGCTTCTTCTTACCTTGAGATGCCGCCGCCGCTGGCTCCGCCACCGCCACCTCCTCCACTAGGTCGAGTTTTCCGCTTACTATTGTTGTTCATAATAGATTGGGGAGCGCAAGCCAATTGCCAGCACCAAGACGACGACGAACGTTGAAACGCACGAAACTTTGCCTTTTTCCTTTGCTTGGGCTATTTTATTGATACTTTCGCGCACTTTTAACACGTTTTATAGCAAAAAAAGCAATATTGGCGGCGTTCAGCACGATTACTTTGCTGTTAAATATGCTTTTGTTGCTAAATTTATTTTTTCCCTGCGTACAAGAGCGATAACGTTGACAAGGTTGGATTTCGATGTCGATATTTTACCATCCCTAGTTACCATTGCTTATTTCAGCCACACGCGAACACCGAACACTGCGACGAGAACAATAAACGTCGAATTTAGTTTAATTGAAAAAGTATTTGATTAATTTATTAACTTTTTATTCGAAGAGGGGGGTGTTTTGTACGACCGAAATGGAGTATACTCGATATGCTCGATAAGCGATAGACCATCCATCGGCATAATAAATATCGATATTGGCGATATTGCGGCGTTGATCAACACAGAGCTACAACACTTTCGAAAACCGAGGAAAAAACGAAATTAAGCAACTTAACACCCTACAATTTAAATAGGTTAATAACATGAGTTAACAGCGGGATATATTACTGTTTGTAAATTTTCTTTGTAGCTCCATCCTTTCTCTTGACTTCAAAAATAATATAGTGATAACGTATCTTTCACCCGTATTGCGTATATCAGTGTTCCACTGGTTGACAATGGGTCAATTGCTGTGATTAAAATACCCACTACGAAACTGAGAAAATATACCCTAAACGGGTAAAAACCGTTCCTGCTGTCACGCCGGTAATAATAATAATTGAAATACCATCCACTCAGACATACAGAAAATATACCAAAATATATTTAAGACTTGCGTCTTAAATAAGTGAATGTCGATACAGTTTTCAACACTAAGCTCGAATTATGCGACGATATTACTGCGACGCTGTTCAACACTCGAAACTACTGAAACATTTTCGAATTGCCGCGCACTTTATTTTTTTTCAAATGGAAGCGTGCTCAGGAGCCGCACTGACACATTTCTTGGAAAACTAAGTTGCCTTGTTAGACGACACACAAATATTGGTTTCAAATCTAGTTCACAAACAATTAAGTAGTTATTAATAGCTCAGACTGCCTGCTGTGACCTGTCTAGATACAAAAACGCCGCATATTTACCCTACACTCAGATAAGAGACTGACGTCCAACGACCTTGGGGCCTCGGAACTCCTTTTTACCGGCACTTTTGCACTTTAAACATTTCAAAGTCAGACATAAGTTCATACATATGAGATAAGTACGTGTATACTAATTACGACGCCATCTCGCCGACAGGCTGTATCTGTATATCTGCCCCAGACAGACCCACGCGCCCCATGTAGTAGTGCCCATGTAGTATGCCCTCCAGGCTGGGCGTATATAACACCTAGCTGGAGGCTGGGGCCAAAATCTAATCATAGGCAAAGCCCCCATTGAGCTATTTTCTCACCTAATACAAAGAGCTCAACAAAAGACTGTCACTCGGTGTCGCCGTTTGATTAAGGGGCATCTATCTAAACTCAAAACCAAATATTGCCTGTTCAGAATTCCAATTGACCAGCAGACCGGGGTGGAAAATTACTAGGGGTTATATGAATCCAAGATCCAACGTGGAGTCCACTAGTATCACCCTTGCCTGGCCGCCCCCTCTACGTAGTTGGGCCGCGATATCGTCGCAGTTTCCTCCACATTGCGACGCTGCTGCCGTTGACATATCCAGTTATATATATTAATTTGTGGGCCCAGCCTCCGCCGCAATGTTTGTGTGCCCATCTGCCTGCCGAATGGGGCGTTAAGTATGCCATTGTTGCGCTGATCTCGAGCAGAAAGAAAGAGGATTGCTTGTCGCCGTTTTCTTGACTTTTTTCATTTTTTCTCTGTTATCAGAAAAATCTGGCCGTCCCATCCCATCCCATCTCAGCTTATTTATCATTCAGAAATTCGCCTATTCGGCAGTTTTCATTAGATTGCGGAACGGTGCACTTGGGTACCAGCACACGGGTGTAATAGAGGAGCCTATCCCTTGATACTCGTATATCCTTCCGATAAATAACTTGAATGTCCTGTTATCGTACGCTCTTAGTGGATATACGGATACGTGCAGCATGTCGGTCGTAAAGAAGTTATCCTTTGATGGTAGGTAGCAGTGCTTTGACTCAATTGAAAGGCACTCATGGATTTACAGAAGTGTTTAGGTACATTTTTGGAGTGGCTAAGTAATTGTGTTGATCAAGTTAAATGTGTAGAAGAAACCCTAATCATTTTCAAGAGGTTACAACTTCGAGGTTGTTTTTACTTCCATGTGGAGCGACTGTCGTTCTAGCGTCGGGGAAGCATTTTCCCAAGTGCTCTACATATATCAGACTTCAGATTCTTTGGAGCATTAGTTGAACCTTCATCAGTGCAATAAATTGTTTCCTCAATTGCAACTATACTGCTTACCCTATATTTTGTGCATTGCAGCATGCAACTAATACCTTACTGTATATAGTATTCCAAGTATTTTCCATGCACTAAGTACATTGACCTGGTATACACTTATCCACATGTGGCTTTTCCTCTAAACACTGAACAAGTGCAATTTATAAAACTGCTGCCCGAATCGCCCGCATTAATTAGCAGTCAGAGAACAGCGGCTGCAAAATCTGGCCAACGAAAGCTGTTAAAAATATTGGCCTGATGTTACAAATTAACATTAATTTTTGGTTTGTTTTATTTTGACTTCAACATGACCGATAATATTTCTGTTAAGGCAAAAAATACATCACAACATTTACAAAATCGACCACAACAATGACAAGAGCGCAATTAAATAATTATTTGTATATAATTTAAAATTGTTTATAATTATATAATTGATTACATATTAATTTAATAAGCATTTGGGGAAGCCAATGGCAGTTCAGGGCATGTACATGCGTTGGATGCGTGATAAATGTATCTCCTATTGCACGTTTATTCGGATATGTGGTGTGATTCGATAGAGAGGGTAACCCTATTTGGACACAACTGATTTAACTCTGATGTACAGACACGTAGGGGACGGGTACGGTATTCATCCGTGATGTACTTACAAAATTTCCACAATATTTGCATAAGCTGTTAGCGCAATTTGTGGCAAAGCCAACTAACACCTACTTTGGATCAGTTGATACTATAGTCAGGCGATGATGACTCACAGCCTCCAAAAAGGGAGTCGGCGGGCGGTCTATTTGATGGCACCCAAAATTGTGCTAATTTGCAGTTTGCATTTTTCAAGTGAATTTTAATCACATCACGTTTCTTTACTGGTAACTCTGGTAATGTTTGCTTCATTTGATTCGTGTGCACAATCTAAACTAAGCTACACAAATCAGGGCTACGATATGAATATTAGCATAGAAGCTAGGTACATTTTGTGGAAGCTAAAACGGGTTTTCGAGTTGCCCGGAACAAACATATGCACGACTGGTAGACTGATAGCTGTAGTAGTAATTCCCTCTCTCCATCGAAGTAAAGAATCTCGATTGTTATTTATAACTATTACTCGGGAACACCACCTATCCATGCATGCATACTCCTATATGTACATATAGTAGTATGTGCTTAAATTACGTTTTCACACAATTAAATTGTTTATTTTGCTATTTTCATTCGCTTTGTCTCGGGGCTCTGCTTCGGGGCGGCAAGCCGGACTGTTCGGTCCGTGCTAAAATGATACGAAACAAAAAAATCCCCCTGGACTGAGTAAAAAATCAAACAAAATTCGGCTGGTACTTGGCCCATTGGCGAATCTGAAAATTAAAACTGAAACAGACAAGTCAGTACAAAATGCGTTGGCCGCGAAAGCACACGTTCGGCTTGTGGCGAAGTGGCGAGAGGGCATCTAAGCGCCAGCCAGGTGCTGCCACAGTGGCCACCATTTACGATCGTAGGAGCCACTAATCAATCGAATTGCCACGTTAATTCGCACTGAACAGCACTCCACTTGTCTCTCCATTCCAGCCACCTGCGAGGAGAAGGAAAAGTATACACTGCAGAATGGCGATGAGTATTACGATCAGGGAAACGGCCACGGCCACACCGTCGATGTGGAGGGGAAGTACACGAAGCCGCAGCAGGCCCACTGGCTGCTGCGTCGCATCTACATTCTCAGCTGGATACGCAGCTACGATCGGGAGCGAGCCTTTGCCGATCTGATTGCGGGCATCACCCTGGGCCTGACGATCATACCGCAGAGTATTGCCTATGCGGCGCTGGCTGGCCTCTCCTCGGAGTACGGCCTGTACTCGGCATTCATTGGATCCATCATCTATGTGTTCTTCGGCACGATACCGCAGGTCTCCATTGGACCCACCAGCCTGATGGCCATTCTCACGCTTCAGTTCTGTGCGGATAAGCCCGTGCAGGTGGTCATCGTCCTGGCATTTCTCGCAGGACTGGTGGAGCTGGCCATGGGTGTGTTTCAGCTGGGCTTCATAGTGAGCTTTATACCGGGTCCGGTGACCAAGGCATTCACCTCCGGCACGGCTGTAATTGTGGTGTTTGCGCAGATCAAGAATCTCTTGGGTGTTCGCGTGAAAGGATTCCCATCGTTTGGGGAGTTCTTTGGCAGCATTAAGCCCTCGGATGCGGCCATGGGCATATCCTGCATGTGTGTGCTGCTGTCGCTGCGTGTAAGTTTTGCAGAGACTGTTAGTCCATGGGGCGTAGTAATCCTCCTATTTTCTCTCTGCAGCTACTATCCCAAGTGAAGTTCAAGCAGGACACTCCGCTGACGCGTCGCCTGAAGAAGGTTCTGTGGTACATAAGCATCTCGCGCAATGCCTTGGTTGTCTTCTTCACCGGGTTGCTTGTCTTCGTTTGGGTGAAGAACAGTTCCATGGAAGCGGTGCCCTTTGCCCTCTCCTCAAAGGTGTCCTCGGCCATGCCCTCGATCAAGCTGCCGCCCTTTGCCTTCGAGTACCAGAATCGTACCTATGTCTTCACGGACATACTCCACGAGCTGGGCAGCGGCATCGTTGTCGTGCCCATTGTAGCCGTGCTGGCCAATGTGGCAATTGCTAAGGCTTTCGGTACGTATGGGCCATAATTGATGTACGATTTCGTCTCATTTGACTGGTTTTATGCAGTGAAAGATGGCAATCTGGATGCCTCGCAGGAGATGCTGACACTGGGCCTGTGCAACATAGCTGGCTCCTTTTTAGTGCAATGCCCACCTGTGGCGCCTTCACACGCTCTGCGGTCAGTCAGGCCTCGGGCGTACGCACACCTATGGCTGGCATCTACACGGGCATGATTGTCCTTTCCGCCCTGAGCATACTGACGCCGTACTTCCAGTACATACCAAAGGCCTCGCTGTCTGCTGTACTCATTGCAGCGGTGATCTTTATGGTGGGTTGTCTTCCTGTGTAGTAATTTCCCTTCCCTCTATAAATATATTTACCACAGATCGATCTGGCGCCCGTGAAGGAGCTGTGGCAGACCAACAAAAAGGATTTCTTCAGCTGGATGGGCAGCTTCATCATCTGCCTGGTGGCTGGTGTGGAGTTGGGCCTGCTCTTTGGCATTGTTCTGAGCATGGTGTTCGTGCTGCTGCGTTTGGGTAATCCTAAAATAGAAGTGTCCCTGAAAAAGGTGGGTTATTGTACATACCTCAGAAAATGGTCTCCCTTATGCTTCAGTTCTTATCTGCCTTGACAGCATGAATCCCTAACATATGTGCATGTTGTGCCACACTCGGACATCTATTACACGGGTGTGGATACGCTCCGCGGTGAGTTGAGAGGCGCCTGTTCGCTCTACCGCAACGATTTTCCCGTGGTACTGGACTGCCACCGCTTCATGCAGTTCGATGCCACCTTTACCGAGATGCTGACAGCCGTCAGCAAGGAGATGGCCGAGAACGATGTGCTGTTGATATTGCAGAACATGAGCCTGAAGGTGCAGGAAATGCTGCCCGTGATTGGCAATGTTCGCTTCTGCCAGGAGGACAGTCAGCTCATTAGTCATCTGCAGCAGGAGAAAGAGTCTGGGGGGTCGCAGCTCGATGCGAAGCTCTAAAAGTTTGTTCCTACTATCTGTCAGTCAGTCAGTCAGTCAGCCTGTCAGTCTGTTTGTTTTTGTTTGTTTGCCTAGATGAATGTTCCGTGGAACTGCCACCGTTTGACGGTTAATTTGCATGTGACGCGGGGCATTGCGCAACTGCTATTCCAGTTAGCTGTTTAGCTCTTTAGATTAAGTTATTTAGTAAGCGGCTTTGTAAATACTTAATTGCATTATTAAATCAAATATATTGTATGCTTTGTCGGGCTGTAAAGATAATGAAGCCACACACGACACCCCATGGAGGGAGAGCTCACGTGTCGCAGTGCCACACGGCGTATGAGTAATGCTATATGGTTGAAGCACCCGAAAAAACTGAATGAAATGTACCGACAGACCCCTCAAGTCCATTAAGAGTCATTTGTTTCTTTGAAATTGTTGTTTAATTATTATGTTGTTTTTTTCCGCTTTTTTGTTTGTTCAATAAGGAAATTATAATTTATAGAAAAAGTATAATAATACAGTATAACAATTTAGTTGGTTTTTTCACGTTTTTTTCTTTTTCTTCTTTTTTGTTTTTCTTTTTGTTGCTTTCATAGTATTTTTTTCCGCTATTATCATCCGCTTTGTCTGTGTGTGGGGGGAGTTTGTCATTTTTATAGGGATTTTTATTTATCTCTGGTATTCCATAGAAATTAAATAAATTGTTGTATACACTTGTGTGTGGGTGTGTGTGTATGTAGGGTGATTATATAGTGTGTGTGTGTGTGTGTGTAATTGTGTATATCTGTGTAGCCATTGCATATCCCTGCAGTTGAGATGCAAAGATATAGCCACTCCGGTGGTGGATGCCGAGGCTGTTTTGTTGGGCTTTTCTTCTGTTTAGATTGTAATTATTAACTTGTATTTTCTGATCTGTCAATTGCGCTGGTTGTCCCCTTTGGTAGTGTCTAAATAATACAATGGTATTTCTCTTTGATTGTATGTAAGTTATAAATCATTTTGTAGTACGTGGGAAAAGTTAACACTTGTTTCGCAACACCCATTTGCTGGGTTCGGTCACATATTCTGTCTGATTCTAGTTCTGATGCTGATATTTGCCAGTGCTTATCGTACAGTGTGTCAATCTGCAGTTGAGTTTTAGTTTTTGCATTTCTATATATGTCTGCGGGTGTGTGTGTGTTTGTGTATCTATGCATGTGTGTCTGCGGGTGTATGTAAAGTAATCCTTTGCTCACAATTCATTGCCATCCAAGCACATACTATACATATATCGTATGTACATAGGCAGCTCTGTATGGCGCTCTCTTTAAATATGTATGTATGTTTTTTATATAATCGTATTCTTTTTAAATTTTTTGTTTTGTTAAATTTTGTTCGTTTAATATATGTACTTTTTCTTTTTCTTTTCTTTTGTTTTTTATTTATATATTTTTTTTTTGTAAAGCAAGAGGTACGCATGTATGTATGTGTATGTATGTGTGTGTTTGTGTGAGAGTTAAAAGCAATTTTTTGGAACATTAGGAAACAGTTTTACGTCCGGTAAGGTAACTCTCTCCTCGAACAGAATAAAAAGCAAAGCCCTCGGAGAGAAAAAAAAAACAAAACAAAGGCAAGTAGCCAAAGTATGGAGTTGTTGCTGTAGTTGTAATGTTAGTATGCATTGCTTTTTTTTTGTTTAAGGATAGATAGCAATAGGAAGTACGTATTACGTATACGCATAGTAGCAAGGGACGTGGTGGATGAGAGGGATGTTTGAAAAAGTAAAAGTACGAATTGTTTCTCCATCTTTTAGGGAATTTCCTGCGGTTTAATGCTAAGTTCTTGTGCTTGTTAAGTACTTTTTGTTTGTTTGTATTATTTGTATATGCCACATGGGGGGCAATATGTAGGAGTAGATCTCTCTTGGTCTTTGGTTTGCTTTAAGTTTACACTGTGATATTTATCGCATTTATGCTTCTATGGACATCAAAACACTGAAAGAAATGTGGGCAATCGATTCGAATAGTAGTTGTAGTAATACTAGTAGAGCTGTCGTAAGATGGTTAACGGCAAAAGGAGTCTATCACTGGAAATGTGGAAATGTGGGAGGCGTGGGGGAGTTTTGTATGCAGAACTGGAACTGGAAGTAAATGGTCACCCAGGAGGATTGGCTTGAATGCGAATTTTTGTATATATTCTATGCGTATATATATATATGTATGTATGTATGTAAATATGTATCATATCATATTTATCCATTAGTTTAATGTACTCGTATGTATATTTGTTCCTGCCTCTCTGCACAGGTGTCTCCTGCCTCATCTCAACATGCGGATTTCTTTCCTTCTCTTTGATTTATAAACATAATTTTAATGTATCTCATTTTTTTTAGTTTTCAATATAGTTTAAATATATACATATAATATATGTATCTTTATGTTGGGTTTGTTTTTAGTTTACCTTATGTGTTTGCTTTTTCTTTTATCATTTATTCTCGTACTTTTTCTTTTTTTTAATATTTATAAACTGGTCAGCAACAGTAGCAAATTTAACAATGTGCGTTAACAAATAATTGTAAATATAATATGTATGTATATGTATAATATATATGTATTTATCTCTGCCTCGCATACCCATCCCCACATCCCCATCTCATCTGTATATTCTTGTATATATATGTATTTAGTATATTGTATGTGTGTGTGTGTGTATTTATGTATGTGTGTTGTCCAGGGGGGCGTGTTCTTTCCCGTGGAAATGTTTTTTGAATCTGTTTTGCTTAATAATTTTACAACAATTCATTTTCATTCTCATTTTGTTTCGGTTCTTTGTGGCTGCCCCTGGGATGCTGCTGCTGTTGCCTGTGTCACTCATAATATTTCTATCAATTTAATTAATAAAAAATATTACAATTATTTCTATTAGTTGCAGTTTATTCATATCATTTTTGTAAATTTATTTGTTTGTTGTTATCATTATCAGCAACAACAGCAACAACTTTCACATCAGCCCACTGTGGACCGGGGGATTGGGTTTCATTTTGAATTATTTATTATTTATTTTATATTATTTGATTTGATTTTGTTTTATTTGTTTTTTTTTTTTGTATCATTCTTAGCATTTTTGTTTGGTTTTCTCGTTTATATTAGCTTAGTAATCGTAGTCATAATCAATAGCAATAATCATAATCCATAATCATAGTAGTAATAATAGGTCTAATCTACGAATAATATAACAGGACCCTATGGAATGACCGGGGTTATTTGCCAAAGCCGAACCCAAATTTGCCAAACAAATCTTTGCCTTTCGAGAGGACATCGCCGCCGGGCGCCGCTGCCGCAATGCCCTTGAGGCCGCCTAGTAGACCGCCGCCCTGCGGCGGTGGCTGGCCTTGCGGTGGCACTTGTTGTTGTTGTTGCTGTTGCGGTTGTTGCATACCCTGTTGCATGCCCGGTTGCATGCCCTGCTGCATGCCCGGTTGCATGCCCTGTTGCAATCCATGCTGCATGCCCGGTTGCATGCCTTGTTGCATACCCTGTTGCATACCCTGTTGCATGCCCTGTTGCATCCCGGGCTGTGCACCAAAGGCATTTGCTTGTTGCTGCGTTGGCTGCACACCGCCAGGTGGTTGCATTGGATCCGTTTTGGGCGGTTGCTTCGACCCAAATAGACCACCGGTGGCAGCCGAAGTAGCACCAGAGAGCAGGCTAGTCGCGCCGGAGAACAGGCCACCCGTTTGCGCCTGCGTCGTAACCGGCGGCTGTTGTTGCTGCTGCTGTCCTCCCATACCCATTTGGCCCATCTGCCCCATTTGTCCCATGCCGCCCATTTGCTGCTGTCCCATCTGCTGCTGCGGTTGTCCCATCTGCTGTTGCGGCTGCTGGCCCATTCCCATCATTCCAGGTTGTCCCATTTGCTGCTGTTGCTGTTGTGGATGTTGCTGCTGTCCCATTTGCGCCTGTTGCTGACCGTACGGCTGCTGCTGTTGCTGGTGTGGCTGTTGCTGCTGCTGTTGCAGACCAACATTACCAACGCGGCCGATCATCCCCTGCAAGTTGGCGATTATCGAATATACCAAAGAGAACGAGTTAGTCGAATGGCTCCAATCAGGGGTACACGTTAGGTAATCTCTCGTCAAAACGAATGGCAAACTAATTGTTCAAATATTTGATATATATGGTAGGTAGTATTGTACGTATAGTAATTGGTAAATGGGTAAAATTTCTCGTTCAATATTTTGCATATATAGTTAGTTAATTTTCTTGTGTTCTCTCAAGTGGTTACTCAAAAATGGCCATGGGGTTTGGTTGGTTAGTTTGGTTTAGCGTTATTTTCGTAGCAGTGAGAAACAATCTAGGATATTGGGTATCGTCCACGAGCAGTAGTTGCTGAGTTGTTACTTGAGATGGTTTTGTTGTTGTTGTTGTTTGGTTATGTTAGTTAGTAATGGCAACTACATGCTTTAACTACTAAATTGGCAATGGGGCTACACACTCAGGAACCGAACCGAAAGCGGATCCTGTGCAGCAGAAATCAATGATCGATCTGATTGATCCTGAGATTTCAATCAAAACGAATACCAGTAGCAATACGTTATGCGGCGTATGTAAATTGTACACACATCTGTCGATTTCTTTTTGTTTAGTTTGAAAAATGAACTCAAAAACTATGTAGAACTAGCAACGTTTCTTAATAGTTTTCAACGCAAAATCAAGTGGGGCCTAGGGCCAAAGGTGGAACACAAAAATTCGCATTACAAAATTAAAAAAAAAAAAAAAAAAACGAAAAAAGTTTCGACAACAAATTTGCAACATTTTCTTTTTTCAGATGTGGCATTCTGTGTGGGAAGAGAGAAACTCTAGTCACAAAAAAAAAAAAACACTCGATGCTGGACCAAGTGTGGCACGGACTTGGGTACGTAGCTACGTAGTCGTAGTAGATCTAATCGCTAGATACGAGTATTTACACTACCTTGATGAGGAGTGAGACGATATGTGGGAATAAGTTGGTGTGTATTTGGTGATCGATTGTGTCATTTAATCATTATCCATCTATTGAGAGATTGACTAGTCGATGAACCAAATCAAATTTTAAGTTAAATTCAAAATTAAATGTTTCATTTCCGTTTTTGTATCGCTGTTTTTTTTTCTTGTTTAATCTTAAAGCAAAATGCAGTTCTAACAACTAAAATGTTGACACAAAAAGTGAGCCAAAAACATAATCGTATGACAGGGAGGGGGTGGGTGTTATAGTATGTTTTTGTAGAGTGAAAAGCATAATTCAGGGACACAACTTAGAGGGGTGGAGAAGAAAGCACAGAACCGAAACACCAGTTGACGAAACAAAACGAAATGAAATGAAGTTAAATGAAACAAAAGAAAGGAAAACGTCAAAGAGTTATTACACATACAGTGAATCACATAGAAATTTGTACACATTACATCCAATATTCCAATAGTAGTAGTAGCAATTAACTAATATAATTAGTAGCGTTTACCAGTAAAGAAACTAAAATGTATTCCATATATAGATCGATATATATATGCGTATTTATGTATGTATGTATATATTAATGGGGGGGGAGGTTCTTATCAGGAATAAGATTTTTTTACTTGAGTGTGTTCTGTGTGTTTGTGTATTTTTCGTATCTGGTATCTGGTTTTTAGCATTACTTAGATAAGTTGATTATTTTCGTTTTTGTTTATTGTTTCTGTACATATTTTCGGTTTTTTTTGGGAATTTATCTAAAGTTGTGGGAACTTGTTTTTTTTTGCTCTGGAAGACGTTTTGAAGTACACCAGAACTGCCTACAATCGGATTCTTGTTAATTGTGTATCATAGAGTATTCATGTGGCTGTGTATACATTAAGTAAAATAATTCTCTTTTTATCCCATTCATATAGAAACAAAATTAAATTCTCAAATCAAAAGAACGCAAAGCTGCCCTGAAGTTGCTTTTAGCCCAAACAATTTATAAAAATATATGTGGGATTGGAGCAGCAGTAGGATATGTTTTAGACTTAAACTGGCTGTCAGAATGAAATAAGCAACCAGAATAAAATATCAAAGTTCAAAGGTAGAAAGAATTTCCATAGAATTCAAGTATATATATATTCACGTATATACAAATTAAAAGCTTATGGACTGTCTCGGATGAGTTAGAGCTGCAAAATAAAGGCGGAAACTTGCTCGAAGATATTGCAGAATTACCAGAGTAACGAAGAACTATTTTAGAGGCTATAAAGTATTATTTTTAACAATAATTTCTGCCCAAAGAGAGAACGATTCCAAATATTATAAATGTATGCATGTTCAGAATCCTTTATCGCTCCTTAATCGCGCTCTGTATGAGTAAATTCTACAAGCCTTCGACTAGGCAAATCATTGGGCAAAACAAACAGAATAACATACATACATATACGAAAGAAACTCATAAGAAATGAAAATGCATAACCATAAGAAGAACTGAAAATTCTGTTAAACAAGTGAAGAACGGAACTGAAGCGAAATTGATGTGAGAATGACTGTGTGGGGTGGTGGTTGTGGAAATTGTTGCTGAAGCTCCTCGGGGAACTCACATTATATACAGGCACTATACACACAAGCACGATATCTGGTTAATCATCATAATTCCTATCAAGTATGTATGTATATTGAGTATATGGTACACCAACATGAAGTGCGGCATTTGCAGGTTAAGTACGATTATATGGGATGCTCTCAACGATACGATCTTTACACGGACGAGCCTGTAGGCTTGATGCTGAATACTGATACTGATTACTGAATGTTGTTTCTGTTTTTTGGGGATGTTTGTACTATATATATAATAATGTCGTTTTGTTTTGTCTTTGGATGTTAACTACAAGATAAACATGTTGCTAGCTATACATATGTATGTATGTACTATTAATCGGTTGTTTGATTGGTATCGTTAAGTTAATTGGCATGTTCATGTATGGTACTGTACTGTAAGCGTTTGACTTGGGGAGCGTTACTGGATATACGTTATGGTACGGACACATATAGAGTTTATATAGACAGAGTATGATTAAGCTTAGGATAAGTAGTAGTATTAGTAGTAGTAGTAGTTGTAGTACTAGTTCTAGTAGTAGTAGTATTAGTATGCGTACAATAGTTATAGACATAGAGAGAGAGAGAGACAGACAGAGAATGAGGACGAAACAATGGACAATCGTATCGAATATTGGCGAGTATGAAAGAGAGAGAGACCAACACAACAACACGACACTACTGCAGAGTGTGTGTGCGTGTGTGTGTGTGTGTGTGTGCACGAAAGCGATAGCAGTATGTCAAGAGGGAAAGAGTAAGATAGATAGCGTATTGGTACTGTTCTGTCGGGTGTCATCAGGGACTGAGTTGGAGGGGCTGGGTGGATGAATGATTTTGGACTTGTCCGACAATTTCAAACGAAAATTTAAATGAGTGACAGATATAGTAGCAAAAGTGAAAGAGAGATACAGCTAGAAGATTAGGTACAGGTATAGGTACAGGTACACAGGTATATAGGTACAGGTATAGGCAGTAGTTAAGTAGTTGTTGTTTGTGGCTTCTGTTATTGTTGTTTGTTTTTTTGTTTGTTGTTATAATAATATTTGTATGGGTTGTAGCGTTTTGTTGTTGTTGTTGCAAGGGTACTTTTAGTGAACAATTGCGGATACATTTTGGCGTATACGTAACACTCTTTTTGTTGTTGTTAATTTAGTTTTAGCAGTTAGCAGTTTTTTTTTTGTATTTTCGAAAAACAGACGAAAATATTTTGCATATCGTTGGTTCTTTCTAATTTTTTTTTTTTTCATACTTTCGTTATAACGAATATATCGGAACAAAAAAGAGGAAACAAAAGAGAGAAAGAGTATTTACCTGCGTTTGGTGATCGGGGGCAGGATGGCCCGTGTTGTCTAACAGTGTAGGGGAAGCAGGGCGAGCATCTATAGCAACGAATATAACATAAAGACTTCACATTTACCACAGCAGACCATTACAAAAAATTATTCGAAAGAAGTTTGTAGTAGTCGAACGAAAGAGTTGGAAACCCAAACGTAAATCAAAACCAAACATCGGAAAACCAAAAACAAAACCAAAAACATTATATCGAAATATATGGAATTTAGTCGCGTTCAATTTATCAGAATTTATCAGAATTTCTCGAGATTTCGATTTGGAGTTGGAGGGACTGCTGAAGCTGCCTGTTCGGGGAACTGTGACTTAATGTGGATTGGAAAGATCCTATTCAGGATATATAGTATAGTACTTTCTGTTCGTTGGTCTCCTCCGCGTGGGTAAAAAGTTCGAGTAAGTAACATGAGTCTTGTTTTCTCTATAATTTCACCGCAGTTCATACAACAAAAAAAAAAACAAGAAACAAACCAATTGAAAACTCATAATAAAGAGGGTAGAATCGAACGTAAAATAACAGTTTAAAATGTTTCATTTCACATCACTTTCAAATAAAATACGGGCTTCATTCGGTTGTAATTTTCGAGTTTTGCAAAAAACGAGAGGAAGAAGCACCAAATATAGTAGTAGATTCAGATTGGATCGAATTGGATTTGATTTGATTGATTGTTGTCCAGACACATGTAGATTAAAATTGTTTCAAAATATTACCTTTCAGATCTAGGGATAGCGCTTGACATGGCTCTGAATGGTGGATGGCATTCGATATTGTGTTTCTTTTTTTGATTGTAAGCATTTTGGTATGCACTTTACAAAGTTATTTTGGGGGCGTAAGTATAGGGTATAAATAGTGGTAGTAGTAGTGGTAGTAGCAGTTGGACGGGCACTTAGTGGTATATTAAGTATATTTTGTATTTTGTAGGTTGTATATTGGGAAATAAGTTAAAGTTTAAATTTAAATTTAGTATGTATTTTACAAAAAAGATGTACATTAGATACAAATACACGACTGCGCTCGTATTTATTTGAAATTGATATTTTTGTTATGGTTTTTGGTTTGATTTTTTGAGTGCTTTTTTGGTAAGCCCTTTTTTCTGATGCTGTTGTTGTTTTTGTTGTTATATATCTTGAACAGAAATGAACGAATAGTAAATATATATGTATATATATCGAAGAAGCTAGTTCGCAAACAAACAAGACCAACATTCAGAAAAACCAGAAAGAAAACATTTAACGTAAAAAACAAAGAAGAGAACTAAAAAATTGAAATCCAAAAATCAACGAGAGGATAAACAACGCTAAAAGAAATATTTTTGTATTCGAGAAGCAGATACTTTGAGATACTCAACAATGTTGTATATGTATGTATTTGTGGGATAAATCGGTTTGAATCCTTTGGGGGGTTCCCCCAAATTCGGGTTACATTTCGGAAGAATCAGAGATTGCTTTTGTTGAGGGGTTTCCTGTGCTTGCTAGTCGGCTTTCAAAACTGTCTTTTGGTCTGTCAGAAGAAGAGAAGGATTTACCAACAGTATTTACAGATTTGTACGATGATCACTGATCCCATGATCATGGTGTCTGGTTGGGCGGGCTGGGGGCGTTCACACACAAGAGTACAGAGGCTGCTTGTTTGGTTGTCTTTTTTTTTTGGATTATTTCTATGTCTCATTTGAGGGTGATCGATCTACTGGTAGGTAATTCAAGTTCATTCGGCAATCAGGTGCAGGTAATTAGTATTGTTAATGCAAACACTTGGCCTTACTCTTAACAAATAAAAAACCCAATAAACGAGGGAAATAAGGAGCGAATAGAATCTGTTTTCAAAACTGTTTCCAACACAAAATACAATATTCAATTGACATGCAAGACCAACTATAATTTGTACACGGCTAGAGAAAGGCACGCAAGACAAAGAGAGACAGGAGACCAGTTAAAAATGAGGAAAAAAATCAAAATAAAAAACTCGTTATAGACAAGAAGAAGAAAAAGCTAGGTGAAAATATATATATATACAAAGTTAGAAATGAAAATGAGCTATGGACATGAGTTTCAGTGAGATATTAGTGAGATCAGATCCCTAACTAAAATTCCAATTATGCGAGACAGATTCGTGATCTGTTTGATTTGTATTATAATTACTGATTCTTTGAATGGTTCTTTTTGATGGAATGATTTAATGGAGTATCAATGGATCGATCGATGATTAAGAAATATATATAGATATATATTGATGTATATATATTGTGTGTGTACAACAACAAGAACAACAACTATCTATTGTATATTTGTATTTGATTAGAATTATATATCACTTGAATCCAAATAAAACAAACATAAACAAAACAAAAACAACGTACAAAACAATGAGGGAAATATATAAATATAGAAGAATATATATGTATGTATATATAGTAAATATATAATTGGAAATATCGAACTGATATTGGTGCTGGAAATCATTTAATTTGTACATCAACCAAAATCGCATATTAATTCAATATAATTCAAAACGAATGGGAGAAAAACAGAGAGAGAGAGAGATAGAGTTGCACATAAGAAGTTTCGCTCGGAATCGTAATGGAAATCAAATTTGGCGGCGTTCAAAAATCAGAATTTGTATTCAACTTGTAACTGTATTATATTTTTTATTTCTTTTTGAAGTTGGTTGGTTTTTATTGCGATAGAGAGAGTCGAGACAGTGGATAGTAGAGAGAAAGAGTGGAAAATATTCTCAGTGTTTGGTTCGGCTGATCGTTTTTTGTTTTTCTTTTTTGATTTTTCTGGGAAGATTTGGAAACGAAGGAAGGGAAAAACCAAAAACTATGAAACTAAAAACTTTTTGGGGCTGGTTTGGGTTATCAGGTATCGGTATCAGAAATGGATTTGCTATAGTAGTAGTAGTTGTAGTTGTAGTAGTAGTAGTAGGGATACATTATCCTGCTTGTGGAATTGGAATTATTTGTTTATGTAGTCTGGAAGAACCTGCATAACGTAGTTATTTTCATCTTATAAACAGTGATTTCGAGATAAAAGTATATGTTTTTGTATTATTTTGTGAATTTTTCATTGATTTCAAAACTGAATCGTACAAACGGAAGAACGAAACCAAATAATAGTATATGAAAAATAAAATTTGAAATCTCTTGTAATGCCGTTTAATTAATTGGTTTTTCGATTTGAATCATTTGATCATTTGGATTGGTTTGGATTGGATTTAATTCGTATTCAACTCAAACGAAGAAAGAAAGAAACTCAAAACAGAAACAGAAACAGAAAATTAAAATGTGACAAAAAATTGCATTGTTGTTTGTTTATTATCATTATGTTCTGCACAAAGCCTACTTACTTTTACCTGGTTGACCACGCCCGGCCGCGCCAGGCATCATATTATCCCGCGGCGGCGGCGGTGGTCCTCTCGCACCGGGTCCCTGGCCCCTGCCCCGCTGACTGAGACCGCCACGGCCGGCCGCACCGCCCGGACCCATCTGGTTGTTGTATTGGTCGGGCGCATCGGCCAGGAAGTTCGACGGCACCAGGCCCCGCACTCCGTCCAGTTCGCCCATGTAGAAACCATCTTCATCCATCTCACCGTAAACCAATATGATCTCGCCCGTCTTAAAGCACAATTCCACCTGCTGGATATGGGGCAAAGTCAAAGAAGGTCAACGAGAGGCGTTAGCTAATTCAGATTGATGTCATTGATGTGGCAGGAACAGCAGGAAGATCGGAAAAGTAGTGTTTAGCAGTAAGTAGTTGCGGTTCTATGGAGGTGTGGCTGAGGGCTGAGATACGACACTCACTTCACTGGACCTGGACATGGGATCAATCAGGTCCTGGCGGAAGCCTGGCAGAAAACTGCCCAACAGACCACCCATAAGACCACTCCCCGCACGGCTTTCCCTGCGCTATGTAGGAGACACAACACAACATCGGATCAAACAAGAGGCACAAAAACCAAAAGAGTCCAAGCACAAAATCCTGTTTCTACTTGCAAGCAATCATTACTATAATTCCCTGCCATAATTGAACCTACCTCGGCATCCACATTGGGACTCAACTCTTGGGGATCGTAGTCGTAGAGGGCAATCATCCGCTTCACCGGCATATTCGCATAGATGTCGCCCCAGCGATCGCGGCTCACGTTGCGCATGCTCTGCTGGGGCACCACCTGGCCCGGCATCACCTGCGCTTGGCCCCCCACGCCAACGCCAACGCCACCGACGGCGCCCTGCATGGCGCCAGCCATTTGGCCGCCGGCCGCCATCGATGCGGTCGTATCCTCCACCTCGGAGACCATGTTGTGCGGCACATAGCCGCGACGACCTGCCAGCTCGCCCCAGTAGAAGCCATCCGAATCCTTATCACCAAAGACCTACGACCGGAACAGAGAGCGGGGAGAGAGAGAGAGAGAGAGAGCGGAGAGAGTGGAAGAACCAGAGATGGGGTAGACATGAGTACAGATCGAGCAGAGATGCGAGCGCGGAGGCTTTAGTGTATTCGCATGGAGATTATTGTGGGTAAAAATGTGTATTTGGGGTGCATAACGCTAGCTTAACGATTATTTATGGAACTAGTAGTAGAGAGAGAGAGAGAGAGAGAGAGAGAGAACAACTTCTACTTAGTGGGTAGTAAGTATTGATTACTGTATGGGTTGATAGTTGTTATTGTTAGGGGGTTTTTCGGGGGGAGGGTTAAACGGATAACGGTACGGTACGGTACGGTACGAATCGATCGATCGAGTTCTCAACGAGTCTGATGGGTCGATGGGTCGATGGGTCAGTGAGTCAGTGAGGTGGGAGTCGAGTGGTGGTGGGTGGGGGGGCGAAGGAAAAACATGCACTGATCATTCAATTAGCGCAACAAGCAAGCGCAGCCAATATCAATATCGGATATGGAGATCGAGATCGCATCCAATTGCATCCAATTTGTGGCTGGTACTGGTACTGGTTCTGTTCGGATAATATAGCTTTACCGTTTCGTACTGAGTGCTCGGATGGATCGCCATCTGATCACATCGCCATCTGATCTGCGCGGGGCCTATCATTTGTCGGCAGCTGGAAAGTGTTTTGGTGGTTCTGTGTGTGTTGGAAGGGATCAGCGAGCTTACCTTGATCGTATCACCCTCTTGGAATGGCAGCTCTTCGTCGCAGCCATCGGGATTGGGACTCATGGTCGATGGATCGTAGTCGAACATGGCCACAAAGTAGCGGGGTTTCTTCTGTTGTTGCTGCTGCTGCTGTTGTCCGGGCTGCTGCTGGCCCCCCGGTTGATGCTGGCCCTGTTGCTGCTGGTTGAGGGCACCGCGTGGGCCCATCATTTGATTGGGCATTTGGCCAGGCATCTGACCTGGCATTTGTCCTGGCATTTGTCCTGGCATTTGACCAGGCATTTGGCCTGGCATCTGACCAGGCATTTGACCAGGCATCTGGCCAGGCATCTGGCCAGGCATTTGACCAGGCATTTGACCAGGCATTTGACCAGGCATTTGACCAGGCATTTGACCCTGCATCTGACCCTGCATCTGTCCTGGCATCTGTCCTTGCATCTGTCCTTGCATCTGTCCTGGCATTTGACCCGGCATCTGTCCTTGCATTTGCTGACCCTGCATGTTCATCTGCCCGGGTACTGGTCCTCGAAAGCGTGGCCCACCTCTGGGTCCCTGCGGACCGTACTGCTGTTGCTGTTGCTGCTGTAGCTGCTGCTGCTGCTGTTGCAGTGGCCCCTGGGGTCTGCCTGGAACTGGAGCCATGCCACGCTGTGCTCCTGCTGCCCCCGGTTGCTGGTATCCCTGGATATATTCAATTCGAATTCCCACAGGATCGTCGATCGTTTGCACGCGCATGAATTTGAATTAATTTGATTGAAATTTAAAATTTTGTTAGCATTTTTTGAGATTCTTTTGAGGATGTTTGCAGGTTCTTAATCTGTACTCTGTTTTTCATTCACATTGTCTTTAGAGAGGGTTTATTTTTTGTTTTATTCGGTTTAGTAGCAAAGGTGGAGGCGTCTGCGTTTAGCTGTTGTAATTCTCTTTTTTTTTTCTTTTTTTTAGGCAAAACTAAGGAAGTACGAAAGCTGAATGTGTGTAGTTTGTATACTGTATGTATGTATATGTATAATGTATATGTGTGTATTCGTGTGTGTTACGATCTATATACGAAGAACTGAAAAATCAATTATCTATAGAGCTGATAGTCGAGTACGAAGCTAGACGAGTACAGAGAGAGGTATGCAGTAAGTATGGCAGTATAGTAGCAGTAGGTTAAGGCTGGTTTTTTTTTATATCGGTGGTAAGAAAGCACACGGATTCGTGTACGAAGTTATCTATGTGGATGGATGGGTTACAGTTACAGTTACAGTTACAGCTACAGATTCAGATACAGTAGCCGTATCTGTGACGAGTGGCATGTCTGTGTGTGTGTTTGTTTTTGTGTGTGTTCTTCTAGCAGCAACTGCTAATTTACATAGGATATATATAGGTACTTGGATATACATATGTAGGTATCACAACACTGACTTGATCGACGCTTTGTACAAAATGATCGCACCTATAGTATGTATTACGTATGTAAGTTCAATCTGGATCGATGGTGTAGCTTAGCTTAAGTACATCCCGTTTAGAACATGCAAGAATTTTCTCCATTCTGGTGTTTTTTTTTATCTTCGGTACTTACAAGACTTCTTTCTAACCAAAGGATTTTAAATTCTAGAACGTTTCCCTAGAGGCATGGCATACAAAAGGCATACTTGGTAAGGAAACGATAATGGAATAAGAAATCTAAAAGGAAACTCAACACACAAAATCAAAAGGCAATAAATGCTGCAAATTACTTATTTTTTTTCGACTTCAATATACAGCTTCAATTATCCAGTTTTTGGCTTTTGGTTTTGGTTTTCGAGTTGAAAGCGAGTTCTAGGGCTAGAGGATTAACTGACCAAAATAAATATTGTATGCATCGAACACTTAACATATTTTTTTTGCTTTAAGTTCTATTTTAGTTGTTTAAAATACTATTTAGTTACGTTTACAATTACGTTTAACTTACATTCTAGTGTGTCTGTGTGTGGGTGAGTGTGTGTGTGTGTGTGTGTGTGTGTGTGTGTGTGTGTGTGTGTGTGAGTGGCAATATGTGAGAGATGTTGTGGGTATAACTTACATTCTGGTTCACTTGACTCTGTGTGGGTTTCGAGAAGAGGCCACCGAGCAGGCCACCTAATAAGCCGGAGCCTCCGTCGGGCTGTGTATGTCGGATCGTATCAGATCGGATCGCATATCGCATATCGTATAACGATCGTATCAGTTATTGGGTTTCATATAATGAAAATGAATATGTAACTTGTTTTGTTTAAAATTGTTCGTTGCATTGCGTATTCCTTAATAAAATCGATTGGCATTACTATATATGTATGTATCATATGTATTATCATTTCCGCTCAAATACTTAGATAATAAAACTCTATTTGAAATCTGAATAACTCAACAATGTTCAAATATATATTGCAAATATATTTCTTTTGTGTTGTTTTGCTTACTATTATTATTAATATTAATATTAATCATTTCGTTTTGCAATTTCAATTGCAATCAAATCCAAGACATGCTACAAATATTTGTGAAATTTACTCGATACGAACGCAGGATCGAAATTATATGGGAAAAAAGTACTAGCAAAAGTTGGCATACTCTGGGGGCAAATACGAGTAGTATCTCCGAAATCAAACCAAACCAAAGCAAAATCCAAAATGAAACTCAAAAGAAGAAAAAAGGAATCAAAATAACTTTACATACATACAAGTTCCATTTTTTAGTTATTTTTGTGGGGTTTGAAGGGAGATCTTTGTTCAATTGGTTTTGGGTTCTTATCACATAGCATAGAGTGGATATCGAGGACTTCAATGGCAAGTCCTCCCAAGTGAGTAGTTTGTTTGTGTGAATTTGGTGCGATTGTTTCAGAATTTCTCACAGTGTACGAGTATGTATGTATGTAGGTATATATAGTATATATAATGTGGTACATTTGCAAAACAAATCGACCGAAAGTAGTAGTAGTAGAAGTGGAAGTAGTAGTAAAATAAAGGCAGTCCAATAAATAGATCACAAGTAAGGAGCAGAAAAAAGGGAAAGTGACGGAGAGACAGGGTGTAAAAAAAAATGAAGACAACACAGGAGGACACTCTTCTCCGAGAGAGAGAGTTTTTTCGGCAAAGGATATGCAGATGCAATCAGTTAGGAAATACTTATATGGGAGAGTGTGTGGGCTTTCTTATTCAATCAGGGAGTCTAAGGGTGTAGGGGGGATTGCTGGGGCAATGCAAGCAGTTGGTAGTGAAATTTCATTTGTTTCTCATTGAATGATTCGATCGTGTGGCATTCGAACTGGGAGTATACGTATATATAGGTAGTATAGGTATGGTATAGGTATAGTATAGTATGGATAGTATATATGGAGTAAGTATGCATCTACAATCCGTAGATCTTTATGGTATGTACATTCTTCAATGTTGTGTGTTGGCTTTAAAGTTTAGTTAATAGAATTTAGTTGGTATATTTGTTGTTGGTTCAGAGCCAATTGCATCGAAATGATCAAAACAAAAACGGAAGTTCATAGAACATTATTTACAGTGTACATATGTATGTATATACAGACTACCAGCACTCCGCCGGACACTCACCTGATGACCCGGCTGACCGGGCTGCTGTCCCTGCTGCTGCATGCCCTGTTGCATGCCCTGCTGCTGCCCCTGTTGCTGCATGTGGTTGGGATCGTACTGCCCATGTGGATCCTGTTGGCCCATCATCAGCGGCTGCTGCTGCTGCTGCCCCACCTGCCCGGGCATGCCGCCCATCTGCTGCTGCATGCCGTGTGCCCCCTGCGGCAGCTGCGGACCCATGCCCATCTGATTTGGTCCCCGGCGAGCAACGGCATTGCGCACAGTATCTGGAAAGGATCAGATACGGTTATGGGTATGATAAGAGAGGGTCCTTCTATCACTCGATCGTTCCACTCACTTGGTATCAAGATGGGCGCACTGTCCGCCGACTGTGAGTCCCGTGACTTGGTGCGTATGGTCACGGCACGGGGATTGAAGACGCCCAGCTTGCCGATATCGATGAGGGCATGGTCGCCGGTGGGCGAATTGATGTCGGTGACCTTCTTACCATCGGCGTACACAGCATAGCCGGTAACAGGCCCAGTCGCGGTGGGCCTGGCGACCGGCTGCCATGTCACCAAAATGGTGCCATCCTGTGGCCCTGCCTCCAGCTGGATCTCCTGCGGCGGATCGGGCAGGCCCTTGGTGAGGGTCCGGAAATCAGCATAGGCACCGGGTGCCTCCTCCTGTCCGGGCCTGCCCGGCGTCTGCTGGGGCGTCTGCTGCCCGACCGCGCGCAGATGCTTGGCCCGCACTGTCACCCGATATTGGGTGCTCGGCGCCAGCCCAGTGATGGTGTGCCTATACATGCCCGGCTTGACGGTGCGCACCTCCACATTGTTCACACACACCACGTGCTGGTGGTTTGAATTGGCCGGCTGCCACGAGATGACCGCCGAGGAACACGTTATGTGCGAGGCGCGCACCGCCGAGGGGCCCAGATGCGAAGTGTCCCGCCCAATGATCATGGTGCAGGCGGCGTCCCGGGACGTCTGCCGATTCTGGGTCACGCTCCGCACGCTAATGCGATGCGGCTGTCAGGGAAGGGAATACGGAATCCAGAATGTAGAATGTAGAATCAGTTGGAAGGACGTGAAAGGTGATTCCGGCTTACCCGTGTGGAGTCAACGCCCTCGATTAGTGCGCGTGTGCGTTCATTGGCCTTCACAGAGACCTTGAGCACACGATCCACATAGACATGATAGCTCTCGATGAGATTGTAGCCCACTGGCTCCGGTGGTGACCAGCCAATGAGCACGCTCTTATTCAGTTGCCGTTCCAGCGTCAAGTGTTTGGGTGCTGGAACTGTGTCACACATAAGGGTAAACAAAAAGAAAACCATTAGATGGATGTATGTAGAATCTGTAGATGATTGCTATCTAAACTGGAACTGGGGGGACTGGGAGTCTGTCTCTGTCTCTACTGGTCACAGGAGTCAGGGATGCTCAATGCTCACATTCGGGGGCCATGCAAAAGCGATGCATTCGTGGATCGCCACAAAAACCAAAGAGATTAAAACATACAGTGAGTGTGGAGGGATTCCGGGGCAATAGTTACCATTATCGCTAATGTCATCCTGGTCGTGCTCCAGATCGGTGTGCGTCTCACTCAAACGTGCCAAGTCCTCGTGGGTGTGTGTGAGCAATGGGTTGTGCGGCGGCAAGGAGGGCAGCGACGTTGTGTCGCACTGCATCGAGCCATCCTCGGCATCGCGCAGTGTCGATAGAACCGCCTGATGGAATTCCAACAAATCGTCGCCTGTTTACAAAAAAATCTGAAGATTACCCAAGCACAGAGATAAAGTTTAGTGAGAGTGGAAACGTACCCACTAAGCGCTGTACAAATGAGGCGGGCACTAGGCCGCGTCTTCCATCCAGTAGTTCCGCATCCAGATAGCCACCCTGGGGCTCGCCGCTGGTCCACACCAGCAGATAGTCGCCGGTGCAGAGAGACAGCTCGCCCTCAGCCTCCCTGCAAGCGGATGTAAAGAAAAAATAATGGAGTGAAACGAATCAATATGGATAATACAGTTAATCAATTTGTAGGTATTCCAAATCGGAAATCAATTTGGGTTTGGCTCGCCTATAAAAGGTTTCTTTGCTAATATGAATGGCAGTTCATCATGAAGTCCCGCCTCATTCTGGTTTTGTTCTGTGCATTTTCACCGCATCGTTGGATGCAATTTGGATAAATATAGGTTGGGGAAATAAAAAGCCAGCGGCAGAGAAAGGCGAGCCGGCGGCAGAGAAAGGTGATCCAGGGGATGAGGGGGAACCAAGCGATGAACCAAGTTCCGTGGATATGTCACCCGTTGCCATAGCCAAAAAAATAATCAGTAAGGAGAAAATTAAGTGTTTCCTGCATTGGCTGGCCAGGCTGGTGAAGAATGGGGGCTCATTGGCGCTGGACATAACCATGTGCAGCGGCGGACCTGAGGCAAGGTGCATCAGGGATATCATGGCCCTCTTTCAAGTGAGTTGTCGCAGAGCTGAGCCCATTGTCGACTCCTGTGCGGGCATAATCGTGGATGCAACTATTGGTGGCATGTACTGCCTCAAAGCAATTGCCAAATACACTCTGCCATTGATCAAAGCATTGCTAGAGTTCCAGAAGGCCTGGGTAAGCGAGAAGCCAAGTACGGCCAAGTGCATCAAGGATTCGTTTAAGAAATTCATCAATGTTACATCCATCTACGATGTCCTCGATCGCTGCCTATTCCCGAATAAAGAGATTTGCGAAGAAGATAAGAAGGATCCCAAAAAGAAAAAACCGAAGAAGCCGAATAAGCCGAAAAAACAGAATAAGCCGAAAGAACCGAAAGAGCCCAAAGAATCCAAAGAGCCGAAAGAATCGCAAGAGCCGAACGAGTCGAACGAGTCGAACGAGTGGAACGAGTCAAACGAGTCGAACGAGTCGAACGAGCCGAATGAGCCGAAAGAGCCGAAGGAGCCGAAAAAACCGAAAAAGCCGAATGAGCCGAAAAAACCAAAAGAGCCGAAAGACCCGAAAAAACCTAAAGATCCGAAAGACCCTAAAAAACCGAAAGATCCGAAAGACCCGAAAAAACCGAAAGATCCGAAAGACCCGAAAAAACCTAAAGAAAACATAGAAGTCTGCCTGGACACCAAATTGTGTGTTTCGATTTCCTCTGTAAAAGGATCCATAAAAAAGAAATTAAATTAATTATTCAGCATTCCAAAACAAATCAATTCGCTTAAGGTACACAAACGGGCTTGGCTTAAGACATACGAATATCATTTCATCATGATGTTCCACCTCGTGCTGGCTGTCATGCTATGCTCGATCGCCGCATCATTGGTAAAGGCCGAGCAAAAACCAGACTCTACTTTGATCTTAGCTAATCCCCCGATGCCTTGCAGAAGTCAGAGGATGCACAATTAAGTTCCGCAAACATGTCGAGCATTGCGATTGCCAAAAAAATGACAGATAAAAGCCGCATGCAGTGTTTCCTACATTGGATGTCGAGGCTGGTGAAGAGTGCGGGCAAATTGACTAAGGATTTGGCCGCTTGTACCAAGGGTTATGGCGCCAAAGGGGCGCGCATCTCGACTGCCTTCGCATCGATTGTGGCCAAGGCCACGCCCATTGTGGCAGCCTGTGCGGGTATTATCGTGAATGCAATTATTGGAGGGTTTTTCTGCATCAAATCATTAGCCTCTAAGACTTTGCCTTTGGTGCGAGCACTGAAACAGTTCCACAACGTGTGCTCCGGTGAGCCGCGAAATGCGACGCAGTGCGCGAAAAAGTCCTTCAAGAAAGTCTTCTCAGTTACAAGTGTCTACGAAATCATCGATAGCTGTCTGAACCTGAAGAAATGCATTGAGAATTGCGAAGTTAACGAATAGTAATGAATAAAACAGACATTCAATTATCCTCTGGTAATCTTTCTTAACACAGTGTCATGAATTTCATCCAAAATTTGTAAAACAAATCAATTCGGTTATGGTTTATTAAATGGTTCAATTTATGGACTATCGAATGCCCAGTTCATCATGAGGATCCAACTCGTTCTGGCCTCTATTTTGCTTTCGCTTTTCATCACTAAATTGGTAAATATCTCAAGCCTTTTAATAGCTTCTTCCTATAGCTTATTTCCGACCCTTGCAGTTGGCAGCTGATGAACGTCAAAGTTCCGCGCAAATGTCAACCCTTACCATTGGCAGAAAAATAGCGAATTTGGGCAGCATTAAGTGTTTCGTGTATTGGCTGGGCAGTCTGGTCAAGAATTCTGGACAACTCACTCTCGATTTGGGCGTGTGTGCCAAAAGACATGGCGAAAAATCTGTGCGAATTCTGAAAGCCTTCAAAGATCTTATCGTAGCTACCGTGCCCATTGTTAAGAGCTGCATGGGCATAATCGTGAACACTGGTGGACCAGCTTGTGTGAAATCAGCTCTCCTAAAGTCTTTCTCTCTGATTAAATCAGTGAAATATTTTCAAAATGAGATGAGCAGCGAACCAAAAACTAAAACCATGTGTGCGAGGGAGACGTTCAAGAAATATTTCGCAAATTTCAGCATCTACAATGTCATCGATGGCTGCATATACACGGACGTTGCGCAACCTAAAACTAGACTAATCGATTGGATTCAATCTGATGAGATGGAATAAATCGAATTAATGTGGCAAATTCCTTTGCATCCGTTCCAAACAAATCAATTTGGCTATGTCTGGTTCATAAAGTGTTTCATTGATGGCCTTAATGTCAGTTCACCATGAAGACCCACCGCGTGCTGTCCTTTGTGCTGTTGTGTCTTTGCATCATTAGATCGGTAAATCGAATCTCGAACTTATAAAGATCTCAGCTTATTCCTGATCCTTTGCAGCTGGAAGCTGCTGTAACCAAAAGTTCGGCGAATATGACAACCGTTGCCCTTGCCAAAAGCCTTGCGAAAACGGCCAGCATGAAGTGTATCGTAAAATGGCAGGCCAGTCTGGTCAAGAATTCTCCAAAAGTCACTATTGATTTGGGCAAGTGTCCCAAAAAACATGCCGACAAATCGGTGCGAATCCTGAAAGCCTTCAAAGACCTGATCCAAGTTAGCACGCCCATTGCTAAGAGCTGTTCGAACATAGCCCTAGATGCATATGTCGGTGGCATTTCCTGTATGAAAACATTCACCCTAAAGTCGTTCTCTTTGATTCGGGCATTGAACAAGTTGCACACTGAGATGAATAGCGAACCGAAAACAAAAACAAAGTGCCCAAGGGATGCGCTTGAGGAATATTTTGGAGGATCCAGTGTATACGCTGTCATCGATAAATGCATTAACTAAATTAAGCCATTGAAACCAATTTGATTGGATGAAATAAATCGAATTATTGTGGCAAATTCCTTTGCATCCGTTCCAAAACAAATCAATTTGGGTAACTGCTGGTCCATAAACTATTTCATTGATGGCCTTAATGTCAGTTTACCATGAAGATCCACCTTATGCTGACCTTCCTGCTGTGTCTATTCATCAATCAATCGGTAAATGCAGGCCTCAAAAGTCTTTATAAGGATCTATAGCGTATTCCCGATCCATTGCAGTTGGCAGATGAAGAACGAATAAGTTCCGCGAAAATGTCAAGCTCTGACATTGCCCAAAAATTGTCGAATTTACGCAGTTTGAAGTGTCTGCTGTGGTGGATGGCCAGGATGGTCAAGGATTCTGAAAAAATCAATTTCGCGCTGCTCGAATGTGGGAAAAAACATGCCGACAAATCTGTTCGAATCCTGAATGTCTACAGAGAGCTTATCACAATAGCATCGCCAATTGTTAAGACCTGTTCGGGCCTTATTGTGGATGTAGTTGTTGGTGGGTCAGCCTGTAGGAAAAGAGTTCTCTCAAGTTCTTTCCCCTTGGCCAAAGGCTTGAAACGGCTGCACACTGAGAATAACAGCGAACCAAAAAACAAAACGAAATGCGCCAGGGATGCATTTAAGAATTATTTCGCAGCTTCCAATATCTACGATGTCATCGATAGATGCATATATCCGAATAATAATAAGAGAACTACTATTGCTACTACTACTGCTACTACTACTACTTCTACAACTACTTATATTACTACTACTACTACTACTACTACTACTATTACTAGGGCCCCTAAAGTTATCGAACCTCGCGAGTGGTAATCATAGCAAGTCTGTCATTTAAAGATTCCTTTAAAGGTATATACATATATGTAATTTATATATAATATAAATGGAATAAATCGAATTAATTTGGCGAATTCCATTGCATTCGTTCCAAAACAAACCAATTTGGGTAGCTGCTGGATCAGAAACTGTTTCATTGATGGCCTTAATGTCAGTTCACTATGAAGATCCACCTTATGCTGACCTTCCTGCTGTGTTTTTTCCTCACTAAATCGGTAAAAGTGGGCCTCAAAAGTTTTTATACGGATATATAGCTGATTCCTGGTCCTTTGCAGTTGGCAGATGAAGAACGAATAAGTTCAGCGAAAATGTCAACTTTTGCCATTGGCAAAAAATTGGCGAATCCAGGCACTTTCAAGTGTCTCTTGTGGTGGATGGCCAGGTTGGTCAAGGATTCAGGAAAAGTCACGTTTGCGTTGGGCGGATGCGCCGAAAAACATGGCGAAAAATCTGTTCGTATTCTGAAGGCCTACAAAGAGCTTATCGAATTAACCGCGCCCATTCTTAAAACCTGTTCGGGTATAATCGTGAATCTAGTTGTAGGTGGGATTGCCTGTACGAAAACAGTTATCTATAATTCGTACTCTTTGGCCAAAGCCTTGAAACGGCTGCACACTGAGTACAACAGCGAACCAAAAACTAAAACACAGTGCGCCAGGGAGTCGTTTAGGAATTATTTCGCAGCTTCCAGTATCTACGATGTCATCGATGGTTGCATATACCCGAATAATAGCACGACAACTACTACTCGTACTACTACCAAAACTACTACTACTCGTAATCGTACTACTACTAAAACGACTCGTACTACTACTAAAACGACTCGTACTACAACTGAAGCCCCTGAAATACCCGAACCTCCCGAATGGCAATCTTAGCACGTTTCCTTTAAAGGGATATATATGTATATAAGTTATACATAAATGGAATAAATCGAATTAATGTGGCAATTTAATTTGCATCCGTTCCAAAACAAATCATTTTGGCTATGTCTGGTTCTTAAACTGTTTCATTGACGGCTTTAATGTCAGTTCACCATGAAGATCCACCGCGTGCTGGCCGTCGTGCTGTGTTGCCTCCCACTATTATCGGTAAAAAGTCTTCGACAATAAGGATCTAAGCCTAATACCCGATCCCTTGCAGTTGGTAGAGGGACAAGATGTGGGTTCTGCGATGAATATGATGCCCTTTGGCATCGGCTTAAGATTGCTGGACCCCAGGAATCTACTGTGCTTCCAGGCGGGGCTGGCCAAACTCGTCTTGAGAGCACCAGCATTGACCTTTGAGTTGTTCGCGTGTACCAAAGAATATGCGGTAATGACGATGAAACTCGGGGACTCCTTGAAACAGATTGTCGCCATAGCCACGCCCATTGTTAGCACCTGTGCGAGCGTAGCCCTAAATGGAGCTCTTGGTGGCATAGGTTGTGTCAAGGAGGCTGCATCGCGAACCATGGATCTGATTGCAGTGATGAAACGATTCCAGGATGACCTCTTCGGCATGCCCCGCAATGCGACACAATGCGTAAGCCAATCGTTTCAGAAGTTTTTCGGCGTTTCGAGTATTTATGAAATGATTAATGGCTGCCTATTCCATAAAAATTAGAACAGTAAAATGTGTTTTAATTTCAATAAATGTCTAGCCGTGAGCATGGGCTTACCCTAGCCTTTGGGTTGAAGGGATGTATCAAGCTTATATGTATGTATAATTGTGTATGTATGTAGTTATGTTTGTTGAACTTACTCGGGTGGATCGTACGGAAAACGGGCTATGAACACGCAGCAGCGGCCCTTTCCAGGAATGTCCAGCATATCGACTTGCGGTTCGCTGGCTCCATTCAAGCCATGATTGCGTGCTGTGTGTATATATAATCATTATTGTCATTATGATTTGAATCCTTTTAGGGTAAAGATTCGACTACTTACTGTCCAGATCCAGGGCACCCAGCGCCAGGCCGCCGCGATTGTGCATCATGCAGAGGCTCAGGCCATCTGCGAATTCGTCCAGACCCCAATTGCTGGGCGGTATTGGGGAGCAGGGCGAGCTCCGGTTGCCATACCGAGTCAGTGGTATCTCGATCTCGTCCAGCATCTTCATCTTGGAGGCCTGGCGCAGGGCGGCCGATGTGAACGGATACGAGGCACTCGAGGCCACATCCAGAAACGGTGGACCATACGAGCTGCCCAATCCCCCGGCGGCACCGGCACTCAGGCCATACAGCGATGTGGCGCCCGTGATGCCACTGCCACTTGGGCCGGCGCCCAGGCCGAGTCCGGCTGCGCCCAAGAGGGCGCTGGTATCGAGCATGCTGATGTTGCCCATGGTGGGATGCGTCAGCGAGGAGCCGGCGGCACCAGCGCCACCGCCGCCCAGACCCAGGCCGGAGTAGCTGCTCGAGCCAATGGGCGGCAGGTTATGCGAGTTGAGTGACAGGAGGGGCATGGTTGTGCTCTGTAAATTGTACAGTTGTATTGTTCCGCGCTACTCGATTCAGTTTTCAGATTCAGATTCAGTTTCAGGTTCAATAATCAAATCAAGTGTCTCGATTGCAGGTGTGTGTTTGTTCAATTTTTGAATTTTGGTTTTACGGTGGGTGGGTGTGTTGTTTTTTTTTTGCGTTTTATTTTTCAATTTACAAGGTTGTTGTTTGGTTTTGGTGTTGTTGTTGTTGGTTGTACATGTTTGTTTGTTTTTGGTTTTTGTGGGGTAATTTGTACAGGTTTTAGGCGTTATAAGGATATACAGACACGACACGGGGGTTAGTTGGTATGTACACGCACACACACATAGAGCGAACGAGAGAGAGAGAGAGGGAGATAGAGATATACATAGATACAGATGCAGACATACATATATTTAGATTGTTTTCAGAACGAATTGATTGGCGTTTGACGATGTGCAATTTGCGATCGAACCGCAGAGCAGAGTCAAAGCCCATGGGGGATATATTCAACACGTGGAGTGGAAGAACACGTCGAGGAGAGTGTGCGAGAAAGAGAGCAGCGGGAAGACAAGAAACAAAGAGAGAGAGAGAGAGAGAGAGAGAGCACATAAAATGGGGAAAAGAGAGAGATCACAGAGAGATGCAATTTTATTCGACTGTAGCGGCAAACGACATTTCTAGAAGGAACATCATAAAAACGATGGGTTTTGATATGGGTATGGGTATGGATATCGGTAATACACTGATCTGATCTGATTTGATGTGGGTCATGAATGGGTTAACGAGTAGTACGAGTAAGAGGTTGTTGTTTCTGCTATGAACTGAAGCCGTTTCTAAGCAATAAACATATATTATGGTATGCACGGGTAAGCATCCAATCATTGTCATCAACATCAACATCATCATCATCAAAAAATGTTCATCAACAAAGAACGGGAAGCTTTCAAATGAAATTCTTATTTATATTATGGTTCATAGTTAGCTTTTGTATGTATGTATGTACATATGTATTTATGTATGTATTGTATGTTTGTACATATGTATCGATTTATGTATAAATAACGCAGGAAAAGTTTGAAATGTAAAATGAATGCACAAATCTGTATTGAAGAGTGTCAGGAAAATGCTTGAAGCTGCAGACTTGATATCAAACTATATCCTACTAGCTGTAAGCTTTTCACATCCTTATAACACTTTCCTGACAAACTTAAATATGCATTAAATAGTTTCGAATAATGTTTGAATGAGTGTGCCGGTGAGATGCACTTTCTAGCATGCCAGCAAAAGGTTGTACGGTTCAAAGGTCAACAAGTGCTAATGACTAAATGAAGCTAAAAAGCAATCTTTAAATGGAAAAGGATATATGATACAAATACAAAGTGTGTGTGTGATTTTTGTGGCTGTATCATATGTCAAACTCCCGAGTGATGTGTGTGTGCGTGGGTGTGTATGTTTGTGTGGGTGAGTGTTGATGTATATTTTCATCACTAATGCAACTACAACAAAACTCAATTTGTGAGATTTACACTGAGACAACACAGAGACGTCATTTAGTGTTGTCCGTCGAAAGCTGCAGCCTCATCGACGATGAACGATCAACGAACGGATCAGCGAACCAACGGATCAACGGATCCACAAAACGAACGAATGAAAGCAATTAAGTTATGATATTGCTATGGTTACAATATGGATTTAAATACGTAATTATCATATACAATACGAGTATGTATGTTTCGGTGATTCTCTAGATTTATATTGCAAGCCAAAATGTGAACCAAATGCCGTGGCGATGCCTAAAAAAGCTTCAAAGCATTATTGATAGGTTCGATCGGGAGGATTACGAATTTACATCTACATATGTACTATATATATTGGAAATAGCAAATTGCAGCTGTTTTTTGTAGTTGGTTGTTGTTGTTGTAGTTGGATGCATTGCGATTGAAAATAGTTGGTTTACCTGACTTAATGCCGTTGGCATAGCCTTCATCGTGTGAATATTTACCGGCAATGGTGGGATGCCAGTGATGCCACTAGTACCGCTCAGCAGCTTCTCCACGGAGCTCTGTCCGACACCACCGTAGGCGGCCGCATTCAGTGATTGTATGGCATGGCTGCTTAGACTCGAGGATATGCCGCTGATTGAGTTGGGCACCAGGGCCGATATGGATTGGAGGCCACTACTACCAGCTCCGGCACCGACGGCGGCGGCCATGCTCTGCGAGCCAATGCTGGCGCCGCTCAAACTGGTGCTGGCACCATTGGGCAGCGTGGAGGCCAAGGAGTGGGGCAGACTCGAATAGCCGGAGGATAAAGCCGAGACGCAGCCGCTCGAGGCGCCGCCTAATACGGCCCTTTTATAACGATTCAGTTCTTCTTCGAGTTCTGCAATACGAATTTTCAATTTCATTTGGTTACGCATCCAAAGACGAGAAGAAGAGGGTTTAAAGGATGTTCACTTACCACTCTTTGATATGGTTCTAAATTCGCTATTTACCGTGCTCAACATGGAACTGGGCGGCAATGCTGACATGCTAGCGCTTGCCGAGGTGCGAGGCTGTTCCAGCTCGGCCAGCACGCGATTATCCTGAATAAAACAAAGAACAATTAATAATAATTATTTTTAAATATACAAATGGTAGATAAAGACACAAGTGTTAGACAGCAGACATCCTTTTAATTCGTATTCTTCGAAAATTCTTCCAATTGCGCAGCGGCAGCGTATGCGAAAAGAGAGCGGCGCGCCGCTCTCTCAGAGAGGAGCGACTTAAGCGTAAAGCTAGAGATGACACTATTGGTAAGTTAGGTGCCGTTAGGTGAGCCTGCTACAAATAAAATAAAGCCAAACCCAAATCTAAGTAGGTCTTTACTCTTCCACTCCCCTTCCCTTTTCTAAGCGACTCCGATCCTCTTTGTCGGATCAAAGTAGTCCCTTACATTATAACCCTTGGATGCCTTTGCCTGGCGAAACAAAACCATACAAAACTAGAAAAGAAATCAAAGAAGTAACAGAGTACAAGAATTCCAAATTGAACGTTAGCAATAAATCAAAGTAGACTTCCACGTCGCAATGAACTACGCCGTGGATTCTGAGGCTATGAGTAGTCTCATCCAGGAGGCCAGCGATCTGGCAGACAGCTTTGGCCAACTGATTGTCCAGATCGATGGGCTGTTGCAGGATGCCCATTTAGTCGATTCCGAAATTGAACGCTCTTGTAAGTATCGGGACGAGCAGCTCATCAAGCATATGGCGGAGCATAGCAAGGACGAGACACAGGCGCTGGCGCTGCGCGAAAACTTGGACCTGAAGGCCACTGTGGAGGAGTACCATGGTAGCATTCTGAAGATCGTTGACAAGTACAAGGAGCACTGCCAAGGCGACATGCTGTTGGAGAGCTACAACATTCGTGAGAAGTACATGGCGGGTCTCAAGGGGATTGTTAACGGGCAGGAAGAGCGCATCGATCGCATGTTTGATATGATCAAAGCCCTTGCCCATATGAGAGACCTGGAGGGTGAGGATAACCAGGAGCTGATTCGCCGCCTCTGTGGTGAGAACGAGATGATGCGCCGCCAGCTGCAGGTCAGCGATGCCGGCTCACAGTTCAGCCAGGGACCCAACGAGACCAGCGAGAGTGCCACACAGTTTGAACAGACCGACGGGACCCCGGATGATTCCAGCATAGACAGCTTCTTGTCGTGCCTGTCCAATGGCAGCGACGACAGTGATTCCTCCTCAACCAGCTCCTCGGTGATCAGTCAGGTGGAGGTCAATCGCTTCATAGAGCAGACACTGGGCAAGGATACCGTCGAGTCGGAGTCAACGAGTTCCAGCAGCGAGCTGGAATAAGTATTCTACACTGAACCCTACCAGACGCTGCCACTCCACAAATGTTTTGCTTTGCCGTTTGTGTTGAATAAAATTCGCCTCTGAGGTTCAGGATCCCTTTCAGTGGGCGTAATGGGAGGGACCCAAACCGAGATCTATGACCCATTACCTGCTCAATCTTTGCCATTATGATATCAATCTCCGAGCCTTGGTCCTGGTGACTGATTGTAGGTGCCCATGTGACGGTGGAACTGCTGGCCGATGTTGGAATGGCCCCGGACCCGGACCCCGTAGTGCCGCTGCCCATGTGGGAGGATTGGCCCGAGCGCGCTGCCTTGGCCTTCAAGGCGGCCGTCAGCTCGATCTGCAGCTCCTCGCAGCGCACGTTTTCCAGGGAAACCTAAACAATCAGTTAATCAGTTAGATATATTTGCTTGATCCATAAGCCAACACTTGCCTTCTTTTCCAGTTCACGAGCTCTCGACTGCAGGTTCTCCACCGCCTCGGCATCGGGACGAGCGCTTCCGCTTAGATTGCGAATTTGTGCCAATGTTTCCTGCAGATTAGAAGATTGTGAGTACAAGGATCGATTTTGGATATGAATAACAGATATACCCTTACCTGATGCGCCCGTTCGATCTCTGTGCGTCGCATTTCCGAGTCCCGCAGCTGCAGGCTGAGGGAGTCCAGCATTCCGTTGGGAGCGGTGCCAGCGGCCACGGCAGCGGCCGCCGACTGATGGTGGTGCATCGACTCGTACGGCATGCTGTGGCTGCCCCTATGACGACTGCCATGCAAAAAAAAATATAAAAACAATGGGAGTATTAGCCTCTCTCTCAATTATCCATAAATAACAGTGTCAGTGTGGCATCCACCGACTGGGACTTGACTCCATTTAGTTCTTATAAATAGTATTTTTCTTTGTTGGCGTTGTATTTATTATCCTTTGCATGGAATATTTTACTTATTTATGTGCACGTCTTGGTCGTGTGGTGGAAATAGGTCAGCTGCTTGGTGGCTGTCAATAGGCGCCACGCACGTGTGTGTGGGTCAGTACGGAGCGTGTGAACTTTGACCTTAAGGCTAATTTCCTAGCTGACCGGATTTATTGTGTATTATAGCCACGCACAAGCTCGGAGGCGTTGCCCCAGTCAGCCCTCTGCAGACTTGTTGAGATTTGCTCATTTGGATATCCATCCCTCCCCCGCCCCGTAGCTGTCAGCTGTGGAATCTCACAGAGACCCTGAACACTAGGATTTATCTGAGAGCAAACACCATCGCACCAATACAGAAAATTCAATTAAGAATGTTTCATCAAATGTTGAATGTAAAGGCCACGTTATACGTTTGATTCGTTAAAGTCAAATGAACGTTTTCTCTACAGATTTCAGATGGTTTTCGTTCTCTTTCTCTATCCTATCCAAACCCCATATCTAGCACATTTAGACAGTCCCAGGATGAGTCAATTGGGAGTCAATTGCATTACTCATACGCCACCCTGGACATATAGTACACTTAGGAAAAAAAACACTAAATTCGGATATCTTCAGGTCAACTGGATATTATAGATATTATACATATATCCCTTGGATACTAAATATAAGAAGAATTGTCAAGCGCGATATATTTAGATCGAATTTTTATTTATTCCTCATACAATTTCTTTTTTGTTTGCAGTGTAGGGTCAGAGGAAAACGCGGAAAGCCCTCGGCGCCAGTTGGTCTAGACGGCGGCAAGACCATAAGTATAGAAAGGATGTGAAAGTGTAGCTGAGATATGTTTGTTTAAAAGGGAAAAACTGAAAGGTTCTCCGAATAACGAAGAGTGCAATTTGTGAACTGCAGTCAGGCTGCGAAAGACCGTAAAACCGAAAGTAATGTATTAATTAGATAGGGCAGATGAAAGCTCCGCTCTGCGGCTATGGTGCGTGTCCTTTTAGTCAACGCAAAAGGCTGTAAAGTTTTCCGTAATGGAAACCCTAATCCAATTATTTAGTATACGGCCGCCAGTGGAGGAGTAGTTACAGGTGTACGTGTAGGAAGAGCTGCTCTATGCTGCACGGATAAAGAGTTATTAATACATAAGGGCGGAGCTCAGATGCATCCACTGCTATCCGCGCACACACCCACGCACATAAACCTACACAGATACGCAGATAGTCAGATACAGAGATACACTTCGGTTATGGGTGGTGGGGGGCTGGCTGTCAATGGCCGTGTTTATGGGTAGCGATAGCTGGGGCTGTGTGACATTTAAAAGCTATGACAACGTTTATCCTCTGCTGGCTGATGCCTGATGCCTCCATCTCCTGTGTGTGCTGCTGCTGCTGGTATTGCCCCGCCCTGTTGCACGGTGGGCGTGCATGACAGCATCCAGCCGTAGTAAAACGGAAGCCTTTTGCCATTTTGCAATATGTACTTACGCCCCTTCCGGTGCGAACATCAAAGGGAACCAGAACCACCTGTCCATTTGAATGCAGCGACAGGGCACCCTTCGCTACTGGCTGGCGCCCTTGTGGCACCCACATGTAATACTTGTAATACTTCTTGCTGCCCCATTCGTAATCACAATCACTGTCATCAACTCATTAACTGACAAATCAGCCAGCAATCACTGTCACTCACTAATTGCCTGCTGCTGCTGCTGCCGTTGCCTCCTCCGCAATCTCTGCTGACATTTCCCTCTGCATATTACACATGCACTGAATAAAATGCCCACTTCACTTCGACCTCAGCGCAGCCCGACTCGGAAGGAAATGCCAAACCAGGTTCCACATTCGCACGGCCGGCCACTAGTTGCTGTTATGCATGGGGATGGCTTTCTTTTTGTTGCTGTTACTGGCTCTGTTACTGCACTCGCTGCTGTTAAGCGCACGCTGCTCGAATGGGCGACAGGGACAACTGTCTGCAGTTGTATGAGAGAGTCCGTTATATGGCTCAAAGGAGAGAGAGTGCGTGAGTAAATGTCCCTTCGGAGAGCATGGCCTTGCGCATGTGCACGGGTTTGTTATCGCTTAACAGCGTCACATTTACAGCCTGCAAAGTCTTACAAATGGACAGAATGTAAAGTGCTGCTGTTAGACTAGCTCTAACAGTTTAGCCCACAAGAATTTTATGCTAGAATACCCTTGAAGAGGGTATTATTGCTTTTAAAAGAAGCTTTTTCAAGTCATGTGCGACAGCCATGCCCCTTTTATAGAATTATGTATATTTCTAAGGCAATCTCTGTTTATCTCTTGCGTGAAAGATCATTCTTCAAGGCTAGCTATGTATATCGAGTGTATCCGAAACCAGTCTTCTTCTCTCTGCCTTAATTATGTTGAAAGACATGGCCAGGCATTTCACAATGGCTGTTGATGTGTGGGCGTAAAGGCCTTTTGTGAAAAATGTGGGAGTATGCGTTTTTGTCTGCTTGTTCTTTATTTTTATTGGTCTTTACTTTGTCCAGTAGCCTCAGCATCAGATTGCTATCGGGCCGCTGTCATTTCCTTGTTTGCCTTTAAACCCAAGAAAAACAGGAAGAGCAACCAGGCCTCAGCTCCAGCCCCATGCCCCATCCCTAGTATCTGTTTTGTGCCGTGCCTGTCGGTGACTATTTTAAGCGCCTCACACTAGCCAGGGGAGGAGGGACGGGCCATGGTATGGTATGATAGGGGTCTTTGCTATAGCAGTGAAGCAGCAGTGCTTGGCACCATTTATCTCCCTAGAGTACAACCACACACCAACACACATCACAAGCACACACACACTGACGAAACTACACTGAAAGACATTGATGTAATTTAATGATAATAAATAATCGATCCTAAAATGTCACAATTTGGAGCTTCTTTAGAAGATTTTTTAAATCTATTAACACATTTTAATGAACAAACGTAGATAAAAATATTAATAACAGTTTAATTTCTTTTAGTGTAGTGCAGCCTACGCAATACCCGAGTTGTTTGCCAGCCTCCATCATGGAATTGAAGGCTCCCAGCTAACAAACAATTAAACATTTAGCCAACAGCTGAAGACACCGCAGGCACCGAGACAGACAGATGGATAGAGCGTCCGAGCCACGCTTCCGCGTAGAAGAGCCATCAATGTCGGCCACCAGCTTGAAATTTTAATGAGTTCTTAAAGTGCAGATTAGCCTCTCTCCAGGGCCCAACCCCAACACCCCCTGAAAACGAAACCGAAACCGAAACTAGGTTGCGGCATGGCCCGGCGCAGCCTTACACTCTATTAACCCACATTTTGGCCTGTGTTGTGTGGCCAGCGGTGCGGACTAAATGAAATGGAAAATTCTCATTCATTCTGTACACTTGGAGGATACCTCAATATCTTCATTTCCGCACAGGGCGCGCTGCAGTGCTGCGAATGCGCACTTCTATATGCATTTGTCAGAGCAGCAAGAAATGGTGTAAATACTCGTAATTAAAACCATATTTGATACGGTTTTTTTTTTATCGAGGGGAGTCTATGAAAAGGGAAAGGGAGTGGGAGAGGGAGAGTGAACGAGCGAGCGGAACAGGTATTGCCAACTTTTGTTACCCACAAACTACTGCAAACTAATTTAAAAAGTTTCCTTTGGTTTTTATGCACTGTACTAATAGTGCACAAAGGTATATTGGTCCTTTGGCAGATTTTTGTAACAGACAGGAAAAAATACAGAGTTTCCGAACCTATTAATAATTCATGTATGTATTTATCTGATCTGCTAGTCATAAAGAATCAAAGATTCGATCCCATTTCCGGTTGAATGTGGAATACGACTGTGGTATACACAAGATATGATTCTTTGTAACGATTCACCAAATGCCTGTGGCTACAGCTGGGTATCCCTATGGTCGACTTTATGGGTTGATTTGTCTACTTTGTTTTTACGGCTTTTTCTGGCGCCCCAAAAACTTTCATTTTCTGGCAAGTGGCAGTTCCTCTACTTTCGGTTGTGTGTTGACGGACAAGTTTCGCAAGAAATGCAATTAACTTGCAGCTGGCATCCGTTACCTTGCCTTGCCATGCCTTGACAAATTGTTCCATGAATTTAACAGCAACCATTTGGCTGATAATTATCTGTACTTTTTACTTATTGAAAACATTTCCCGAAATTACGTTTGTGGATAGTTTTTTACTGTGCCTGGCGCGTGCTCAATTAATTATATTCTTCGTGCCGTGGAAACACTTAACGAGGTACTTAGAGGTACTTTAATTCCAGCAATTACAGAACTATTACCAGAACTATTCCATGCATAAATATCTAACCATGGAATGTGAAGAGAACCTTCAAAGTACTCAAAGTAAAACTTTTAAAAATAAGACAAACAAAAAAAGAACGGAAACTTTTTAAAGTCAAGCAATTACATTTGAGATGTGGGAAAAGTTCATTATCCTTCTGATGGTTTGACCTCAATCACAGAGCCAAGGAAAATATGTCCCCAGACCGGGGAGTAGCGGAAACGGAACAAGAGCACGAACGCAAAAAACTATCCTGCCTATTTATAACAAACTATGTACACACTCATACACCAATATATGTATGTATGTACGTAGTCGTGCGAGCCATTCATGGCGACAAAAGAATAGCGCAGTTATGTGCGGAAAAGTAAAGAAAAATCAGTGGGCTAGAGCCGGCGGAAATCTCATGCGGCCACTCAACCAGGGTCGCCGAAGCCGAGCAGCGCATGAATTATTGAATGATGGCCATATGCCAAAATTGGCCAAAGTCAACTATTAATCCTTGTGATAGAAAATAGCTTATAAAATTAAATTGGCTTTCTTTTAGACGGCAGAATGTCAGCGCGAGTCTAGAAACGAATTTGGGGCTGCTGATCTACAGCATAAATTCGAAAAAATCCCAATAAAAAAAATAGACAAAATCATACAATTGAACAAATAATAATAAATATTGTTTTTAATAATAATAAAAATTGATATGGATATGCAGAAGCTATTTTCTCTCCGAATTCACGTGGCCTCTTATCATTTAACAAGGACCCTGAAACTATATAATGAAACTCCTATCGATTGATTTGGTTATTCCTGTCTTTCAGCGCGTGACTTCTGATCGTTGCAGAGGGAGCAGAGCAGAAAAAAGCGGCTCCATAAATACAAACAAAATGCGTGTGAAACAACAAAAAACGTGGGCAAAATTAAACGTCAACGGAATTCAATCAAAAATAAATGTCATTGAATAGTGCGAGAGAGTGAAAGAGTGTGGGAGCGAGAGAGAGTGAGAGAATTTGGAAGCTAGAGAGCAGAACTGTTGTTGGTGCTGTTAATGTTATGGTAGTAGCATGAATATGTACATATGTATGTATGTTCAATGTTTACACCTACACACGCGCTAACTCGAAACGGTAACCACCTCTGCTGCTTCTCTTAGTGCTACGCTACCGCTGCAGCCCCTCTACATCCTGCTCCTGTGCCACTGCAGCCCCTGCTTCTGCTTCTGCTACTTCCCTGCCCTGCTACACCTCTTCCCTATGCTCCAGTTTCAGTCTCAGGGGCCATTTACATATAGTATTTTACCTACTTACCTCTCGCTCTAAACTGCTTTAGGAGCGCGGCGAGTGTAGTGTAATGGGTGTGATTGTGTTTGTATTCCCGCCCAAATGCAGTTGATTTGATTTGTTAACCAATTAATGTACCTTCGCTCATGCACTTTACAGTAATTTTGCATTTTTGTATACGAGTTTTCATTTTCATTCAACGTTTCGATTACTCTCATTTGCATATCTGCATACCCGTACGTGTACATACACTTGTGCGTTCATTTGTACCGCGTGTATGTATGTATGTTGTTTGATGGGTTGCTTTTTCCCCTCATCGATATGCTCTTACACTTTTACTTTTCACTGCGACCCCCTTTTACGGGTGGGTGGACGGGGACTGGACTGCGAATTTTGTATTGCACTTTTGTCACTTTTCTTTTTCATTTTGGGAAAAACTCTTTTGTCACTATCGAACTTTTTCCTTGCGTTTTTATGGGGCAAATGAAAATTTTTCACGCAGCAGCAGGCGGCTGCTGCCCCTTGCGCTGTTGGGGAAAAACATTTGGTGTAGAGCAAAATTTTCCGTGAGCACGCTTCATGCCTTTTCGTTTTTTTTTTTTATTTTTTCCTTCCGTACCCACCGTTTGGGACGTCCAGTAGTCCCCAGTCCGGTGACTCGTATGGGGAAAAATGTTACACTTTTTGTATCGGATTTATCACTGGTGGACTGGAGATGTGGGGGGAAACGAAACGGGACTTTGTACGGGATGCGAACCTTTTTTGCTGCTTCTGGTGCTTCTTCTTGCTCGCTGCTGGTGCTTTTTCAGGTCGCCTATGCCAAGTTTCCTCTTCCACGTTTCCTCTGGCGAATTCACATAAATGCATAGAGTTTACACTAGCCTACGAGTTGTACATAATATCGAAACTAAGCTACATATGTATATTAGGCGCGAGTTTAGTTAACAACTGCTTTTAACAAAAAATTTAATTTAATTCCATTTAGAAGCACAATTTTTTCGGATAGCAGTTGGGTTCTGTTGGTGCGAAAACCGAAAAGTGGGTCATCTCGGTCGCGCTGCTCGGCTGGTTTGTACTCTGATTTCTGCCCGACTGCCTGCCCGGAGTGGCCCAGTCCAGTGTGCACGGGGAATCGATTTTTCTGTCAAATGACACTGAAAAATGGGCAATTTTCTCCGCTGTTGGCGTTGGCGCCGCTCTCTCCTTTGGGGTTGAAACTGTTAACGCTCTGCCACTGTTAACGCTAACAGTCGAATCAAACACAAAACTTTCCTACTGTAGTGATGTAGTTTTGGGTAAGATAAGATAAAAAATGATCACGACCACATAAAAAGAAATAATTAATGAATTAAATAAGCCCAAGTATTTGTTACAAACAAAGCCAAATAAATACCTATTCCAATTGCCTATACAATATACTATACACAGTAGGAACAGATGATATATTTTTCAGCATCATCCTTTGGTGTATTGGAAAGGATCTTTGACCTGTGGTTATGTTAAACAAAAGTTTCCTCTTTGAATATAAATACATTTATTTGTCGTTTTTGTTTTGCTATTTCTACATTATGAGTTTTTGTTTTATTTCCATCTCTTTTTGTTTTTATATTCTTTTTCATATAACATTTTTTTAAATAAAATAATTTCCGTTCTCATCGTTAATCCTGTTGATAGTTGGCCTAACGGCCACCTACTGTCTTTCGGTACCGCATTTTCAAATCAAACATATCATTAAGTAAATGATTATTATTATTATTATGTATAGTTGTTCAATTTCAAACTCTAACAATTAAAAACAGTTAAAAATTCAAGGGTTATTCATACATTTTCCTGTGTCTTCTCATTTTTCACTAATTTTAAATTTATTCGTAGGCGCTTCTTCTAAACACAAAACAAACGAACGACTGTAGTTTTTGTTGTTGTTGTTGTTTGTAAACACAAATAGAATTAATTATTTACAATAAATTGTAAACGAGAAAAATAATCGTCGTTGTCTCCATCAAATAGTTTCTCTTTCTCAATTATAAATTACAATCAATGCTGGCGCCTTTGCCATGTTTTAGCATAGGGTTTAGTCTCCGATTAGTGGTTACATATACATAAATACATACATATATATTGTGTACATTAGGCTTAACTAGATAGTTGCAACAACGAAATCGTTCAAACATTTAACTCGGACTGTTTTGTTTCGGGCTGTTTTTCGGGGTCGAAGGAGTGTTTTGTATTTGTGTGCTGGCATTTTCCTATTCGCTTCTCTCTCTCTTTCTCGATTTTATTTGATTTGTGTGCTAAACGGTTATTTAAACATAAATTTAAAATGCCACTAAAGTTTGCCGTAATTAAAGGAAAACATTTAATTCGCTACTCGCATTTGCTCTTAACTGTCAGCATTATTTGATTCGTTTGCCGTATTAGAAAAAGTGCACTTATGAATACTGCATTCGGTCTGGAAATAGAAGAAAACATTGATGGTGGATTAGTGTGGGGGCATATCCTGCATACTATTTACAGTACTGAATTGATTATCTGGCCTTAGTTTGGAAAAGGTCACCAGTATCGTCACCAGCCAGCCCCCCAATTATCTCAATCGAAGCAATTCGAATTCGTTTAGAAATTTAAAACAAACGCCCCACAGGTGTGGAGACTCCACGTATACTCCATTCCACCAACTGATAAACATAATACCCGGAACGCCAATGGCATGACATCATTCTTACGGTTTGCCCGAAACGATAAGAAACCAGATATGAGCGTATTAAAGAAACCGGCTATCAAACGGTGGCCACATAAATGATAAACAGACAAACAACTCTCATACAGCAGGTGAGCGAGGGCAACACTTACTGTCCTTCCTTGAAATACTCCTTCAGCGTTGTGCTGAACTTCTTGGAATATTTGACAAACTCCTTCTTACGCTGCTCCACAGCCTGCTTGCCCGTAACGCCCGGTATGAACGAGCCGATCTCGTTGACCACATCGAGCAATTTCTTTATGGCGCTGGCGATTTCCCTGCAAGTCAGAAGTGATTCATATTTAAACTGTGTGACAACAAATAGATAGCACAATAGACACACTCACTTAATGGTCTCCAGAAAGGTCTTCCTATCGTTAATCTCGTCGGGTATGCGACTGAGGATCACCTTGAGGGCCACTGACTTGCGGTTCAGCTCCTGGAAGGGCTCCTCGGTGCGTGTCAAGCGGTACTCATTAACTGCGATAATTATAAACGTGAGAACATACATTACACATATGAAACACAAAAGGTGAATGCACACACATGCACACGGGGTATGCATGGGTATGTGTATGCAGGTGCCAATGCAATTGTTCGCATTGTGGAACTTACGGTCTGCTTCTGTAATGTTGCCCTGCAATCGCAAGACGGCCTCATTCAGGTTGACATTTAGATCAGCACGTCGCACGATCGTCGCAACGAGGTCGTAGCAAAACCCCGGATTGTTCTGCTCCGATTTTAGTATGGCCGAGCGCAGAGATTGAGCGGCCCCAACATCGCGTCGCTCCAGCTGCAAAATAAGTTAAATACACGTTTACGCAACATTCGTAAATCTGGCAATCCGCCCCCCAGTTTCCATTAACTGGCGTTGTTTGGCTTGGCTTGGCTTAATACCTGTGAGAAAATAGGCCGCAGTATAACGGGCAGAACGAGAGACGAAGTTGGCTCACGCTCGCCCATGGTCATTTCTATGTACTTCGTCTATTTGCCTACGTCCGATCTGGCTGCAACGTATTCCGTTGCGTTAGATGCTGCTTCCTATGACGACTGGCGCATGCTGCACTCTTGTCAATGGGTTTTGCTGTCTAGGCACACTCACTCTGCACTCGCGCGACTTGTACAAATTAAATTAAAAAATTAACAAAAATTGTTCACAACAAAATGGGCACAGTGTTGCCAACAATGCACTCGAGAGGCGATATATCGGTTACGCGATATATCGATTGCACTCGTGCTCCTAGCGGTGTGCGCACAACAACAGCTGATCGCTATCGGCTGGTGGCCCACCTCTAGCACGCCCACAACAAAATTTTGTTTATAAAAGTAAAAATGTCAGGACATGACATAAAACTGGAGGTGTGCGTGGATTCGATTGCATCTGCATTTGCCGCCGAGGTTGGGGGTGCCTCACGCATTGAGCTGTGCTCGGCGCTGGGCGAGGGCGGCCTCACACCCACCGTCGGCACTCTGAAGACGCTGAAGGACTCGTTTACGCTGCCCATATTCTGCATGCTGCGGCCCCGACGTGGCACGGACTTCCTGTACAACGAGGAGGAGATGCAGGCCATTCTCACGGACATGGACCTGTTGCGGGAGCATGGCGCCGACGGCTTTGTTTTTGGCGCTCTCAACACAGATCGGACCATCGACGCCAACAAGTGCCGGCAGGTGATGCAGCAATCTGCTGGCCTGCCTGTGACCTTTCACCGAGCGTTTGATCTCACCGACCAGAAGCGCATGCACGAGCACGTGGAGCTGCTACGGGAGCTGGGCTTTAAGCGCATCCTGAGCAGCGGCTTTCGGCCATCGGCAGCCGAGGGAGCCGATTGCCTCGCTCAGTTGATCGCCAAACATCACAGGGACATCATAATAATGCCAGGCGCTGGCATTAAGGTGGCCAATCTAGAGGAGATTCTGACTGTCAGTCGGTGCCTGGAGTTTCACGCCTCTGCCATGGACACGGCCGGCGAAGACTACACAGCGCCCACCACCACGCGCATGGAGTGTGATGTGACGATGGGCAAGCAGGACATCGATCCCTACTACGGCACCAACTCGAATGTGGTGCGCAAGATGGTAACCATAGCCAATGCCATGAGTTGTCGATGAGGATGGGCCTAGGATGGTGCATGGCTGCTGGGCATAGCATTAAGTTAATTTTATTATCGCAAGACTGGCAAATGTTGTGCATGGGTATCGTCAATATAGTCCGAAGTCCATAGAAACCTCAGCTCGAATTTGCCGTAGGCTTTTTTTTTTAATTCAAAACAAAAGCAATTTAAATATTAAGGGACATTTCCACGTAAATTTTAGTTCGACCAGCGGACCAGCACCCTCGAAGTCGAGGTCGAAGTCAAAGTCATGAGTGAACATAAACCAAGAAAGACCACAGCACCCGGACAAGGGAATACGCCATTTGGACGGCAGATGGACAGCATGCAGAAAATGCTAAATAGGGTCGAGATGTACGGCAACAAGCTGACCGCTCAGATTCACAATATCAAGAGGCTGGTGAGGACCAATCAAAACGTAGTGGCCCAGCTGAAGGCCAACGAGAAAACACTCAAGTCGTTGATTGAAGACAAACAGCAACCAAGACCTAATGCAAATCCGAAACCAGTCAAGGCTGCCCTTAAAGAAAATGCTTTCTACGACCAAAGAGCTTCGAAGCGGCTCCTTGGCGTGCGAACAAGATTGAATTCTATTGGCCAAGAGTTGCACCGTTTGCGCCCGCCGCGTTCGAGCAGTCGCGTAGTAAAAAGGAGCCACCATCGTGTGGCTTGCAAGGCGGCCAGCATCAAAGAAATATGCTGGTCACAATGCAAGCCAACGACGGAGGGCTGCTGCTTACCACCAGCACAGGAAGCACAGGCGGCCGGATGTGCCACTGCGTTGCAAAGGGAAAGAACAGCTCTGGTTAAAGCACTCAAAGTGAACTTGGAAGATCGACAGAGGGGGGGAGGTCGGGATGCTCATGCAGCGCCGTCGTCGACGGATTCTCGAGAAGAACAACTGAAACGCCATCAGACACTGATTGGACGAGGTAGGTTCACATTTCTATGACTTTTATGACTTATATGATCTCTGCCGCCCATCAGTCGCAAACATTTTGGAGAGCGTCGAGAATTTGAATATGAAAAGCGAGACCGTTTCGGATGTGAAGATTCTGTGCAATCTGGTGCTGAACGCTCTGATTCAGCGACAGAGAAGCCTTCTACAGAACGACTGCAAGCAGCCGCAACACTGCAGCAGGAAAATGTTGCAGCAGGAAAATGATTGCAGCAGACTCGTGTTCTCGAAAGTCTGTCAGACGAGCGACTGCCACATAAATCCGTATATCTAGAAATATTTTTAAATTTTAAATAAATAAAATACAAAGATATCGGACAGATTGTTGCTGGACGTGTTATCGATAAAAAGCATCTGTCGTAGCATACATTTCGGCGCTCCAAGCGCATGCGCAGGTAAAAATTGATTCATTTCATTCTTTGTGTTTGGCCCCCCAGAATGGAGCCCGCTGTAGCAAATATATTGTGATACCTGTAGTTTCAGACAGCCTCGACGTCTAGTGTGTCAATGTCAACACCCACTGCGAGAACGTATGGAGACATTCGAAATGGACTTGGACTTGGATATGGATGTGGCCAGCACCAGTGGAGCAGTCAGTGTCAGTCAATATGAGCTGTCCTACGGCGACCATATGGACACGTACAACGTTGAGGTAACCCAACCCCTGCCCTGCCATACATACATATGTACCCATTGAAAGGTGTTTGTTTGTTTTTGTAGACCTCCGCCGTTCATCGCAAGCTGCAGAGCAAAGTGGAGGCATTAAGAATATTGCGACAGGAGCTGGAACAATTTCGCGTGGAACGGGATCAGTACAAGCTAATGGCAGAGACCCTGCAGTTGCGCTACTCTGCCTTGAAACGCAATAGCGAGCTCGTAGGTGTGGGGGGCAATGGCTGCGGACCCCTCAGCCAGAATTCGAGTCTTGCTGCCCTGCTGCACGAGACGCGCGAGCAGAATCTCAAGCTAAACACCGAAGTGGAGGGGCTGAAGCAGCGGCTGAACGAGCTGCAGGGCGACATGGAGCTGTTCCGGGAGACGGAGGCCAGCAACAAGTCGCGGGTGCAGGCCATGGCCAGCGAGAACGCGGCCCGCAACAAGGAAGAGCTGCAATGGCGACGGGAGCGGGCCAATTTCATTTGCCATTTAGAGAACCTGAAGAAAAGAAATGCTCAGCTGGCGTTCGATTTCAAGGCGATAATTGACGAGAAGGAGGAACTCATCACAGAGCGCGATGCGTACAAGTGCAAGGCGCATCGTCTGAACCACGAACTATTTGTGGCCCTGAGGGCCAAGAAAACGCATCCCAAGCTGCTTGACATTGATGGCGTATTGCTGGAGAACAAGTACCTGCATGAACGTGTCAAGATCCAGGAGGGTGAACTGGATCTAACCAAGCAGAGCATTTCCAAATATAAGGTACCAAAGAAATCACGTAATACGCTCGATTCCGATTTAATCTCACATTTAACGCCCCCTCCAGACCATGTTGGATGCGAAGCGTAAAAAAGGAATTGTCAAACTTGGCGGTGGCAGCAGCAGCACAAACGATGAAACTATATTGAGCCCCAGGCAGGGTAAGCCTCTGAAGTTGCCCCATTACCACGACTTTATTCTACTTTTCTTTTCAGTTAAGACAATTCTGGAGAGCGGCATTGATTTGCCACAGAAAACGGAGACTATACATGACCTGAAATCCTTGTGCTTGGCACTACTCGATAACCTGAACGACAAGAACCTGGCTCTAACGCATCAGAAGAAAACCAACAAGTGAGAGATCCTCAAATATTTTCCCAAGCATCCTATTCCATTGAAGCACTCTTCACAGAATACTCGCTGGTAAAATGACAGACTTGGAGCAACGCTGGCAGCAGCTACTGGCCGGGGATAGTGCTGATGCGTCACAGGATCAGGAGGATGATGAAGACTACGGCTATGCCCCCTCGCAGCTGCTGCTGAATGGCTATTGCGCTGCTATGGTTGATGACATTGACATAAGCAGCATTCCGTCCACTGCTCCAGAAAATGCCGGGGGCACTCTTACTCCGGAGGAGCCGAATGAACATAAGCACAAACCAACTAGAATCGAAGCGCTGCACTCTGACGATGGCATGTCATCCCTCTCCACCGAATCGGTGGACTCGTCCGTGTACGAGGTAGATGTGCAGCGGGATGACTTCCATAAATCATCGTCGGCCACCACAGACTCGGGCAATTGTGGCTTTGGCACCCGCAGCAATGGCACGCCTCGCATATCCAGCGCTGTGGCCCGGGAACGAATAGAGGATCTGAAGGATTTGCCACCGCACTTGGCCACCCTGGTGCAGAAGGCACTGCACGAGCTGGACATGCGGGACTACGAGGCAATGGTCACGATACAGGCGGAGCATGTGGCCTCTATCCATTAATAGCAAATACTAGTCCTACATATATTTCTATATATTTTGAATGCCCTTAATACCCAAGAGAGGACACTAATAGAACCATATCGTAAATGTTGAAAATATGCTGTTCTATTATTAAAAATACATATATATTATAACACAAAGGCTTATAATAATTATATTTGTTAATTTATCTCCATTTTTTATTAAACAAATCTAATTTCCATCCGATTTTGTTCTGTTTAAAAAACTGTTTAGACAGATGTTTATCAACGCTGTTAAAATAATTATGTTAGCTCACAGCTATAAGCGTGCTGTTAGACGCACCAAATGCAATCAGCTGGCGAATTTCAATGTTTTCGAATAATGTTTAAAACTTGCTTTAATAAAAGCTAATCTAGTAGAAAATTGATTAAATTATATTTTATAAGATATTTTTTCATTAAAAGTTGCTCTTAAATAACAGGTGAATCTCAACTAATTCGTTGTGGCCCATATGACTGCGTATCTGTATATCGATAGTCAATTTTCAGCCAAAGAAAAACTCTAATTTCGTGTGTGCAGTGTCCTTATTTTACCCCTTAAAATAAGATTAATTACCCTAATTTAAGTAGATTAATAAACATTTTGGAGGCACGTGCGGATAGTTTTGCTTTGGTGGTTTGTGGTGATCTGTGGTGCAGACAACAGCAGAATCCATCGCATCGCAAAAGCCGCTTCCCACGGCCGCCCCGAACAACCATCAAACTCCAGAAAATAGAAAAAAAAAAAACAAGAAAATCTACAACAAATTGGGTGGGAAAGGGCAAATGATTTCATATATCTTGTTCTTTGCATCCTCAAATAAACGTGAATAAAAGTGTAAAGGTTGGGGGTCTCTGGCTTAACCAATGTGGCACTTCCAATGAAAAATCAATTACAAGTCGTTGGACGTTCTCAGTATTGGTTATTGGCAAGACGAGCCCACAGCAGCTATAAGAGTTACAATTTACAATTGCATAGATAGATTAGCGCTTAAGCATGTCCGAGGATGCAGTTGCCATGGCGCAGGAGTTGCCGGCTCCGACTGGCAGGAAGCGCGCCAGACTGGAGGATGAGGAGCAGGCGCTAAAGGTGGCCGGCTTCTCGCTGAGCGCCATTGAAGAGATGCGACAGACGCGTGACGCCGAGCTGCAGAGCGAGCCCATGGACCAGCAGCTGCGCCAGTTCCAGGTGCTCGACGAAATCGGCACCGCCAGCGATGAGGATGAGTCAGGTGAGTGCGGCGAGGCGGCTGTAAAAATCTTCAGCTGCCGTCAGGTCTTATCTCGCTCTCGATCTTCGCCGGAGCCGGTCCGAGCCGCTTATCATTGTGCAAATACAGGAGGCTGATAAAAAGGCAAACTGTAACAAAAAACGAAAAGAAAACGAGATTCAGATTTCTTTCGGAGGTGTACCTGACAGGTGCAATCGCCTTCCGCTTACAGTCTCCTTGGGCTGATCTCATCATGCGGATGATACCCATTGTTCGGCTGGAGTGGCCCCCAAAGACAGGTACAGCTGGTACAGCCAACAAAATATAAAGTTCCAGACAGCGTGTTCCAGAGGATGAGTCAATCTATTGTGGTGGACCTGCTTCACACGTTCATTCGTCCCCCCGAAATGCAGCTTATATAAATAATCTTTGTCTTCCCTCTCAATGCCAGACGACAATAGCGAAAAGCTGACGGGCGAAAACGGTGGCGATGACGAAGATGCTGCCGATGGTGAGGGAGATGAATACGATTCCTCGGACTTTGACGACGACGAAATAGAGAATCTCCTGGATGAGAAGCTGCCCGACGAACTGCGCGAGTCCAAGCGACCCAAATACGAGCAGCGCTTCAAGACCGTAATGGAAGGTGAGTGAGCATCCGCCCAGAGTCCATCGAGCACCAAGTGATCCTTCGATTCATTACAGAGAAGCGTCACAATCACTTCGAGGTGCTGCCCGAGGGTTGGGTGCAGGTGACTCACAACAGCGGAATTCCGCTTTTCCTGCACCGCAAGACGCGCGTCTGTTGCGCCTCTCGGCCGTATTTCCTGGGCACTGGAAGTGCCCGCAAGCATGCAGTGCCATTGGGCGCTATACCCTGCCTGAACTATCGCCGGGCCCTGGATGAGGAGGCAGAGGCTGAGGTAACTCAGCAAAGCAAAGATACGACTCCACCCGCAGGCGTTTGCCCCATGGCTGCTGGTGGCCAGGCCGCTGCTGGTCAGACCGCCGCAGAGGAACCCATGGCTGTGGAGGGTGAGGAGACAACCACAGAAGCTGTTACCACGATCCAGACCCAGTCGGAGGAGAAGGGCGATGCACAGCCCGAAACACTGCCGGCGCTGATGCCAGCAGCAAAAATCGTCACCGTCAAGGAGAACACACAGACGGAGTCGGTGACGCCCGACCAACTGAATGCCTACTGCAAGAAGCTGTTCAAGTTCAAGGTAATCCGTGTGCTGCGCTTCCGCAGCTGGAATGCTCGTCGCAGGTTCACCAAGAATCGGAAACACATCAAGAACATCCAGAGACCCACACTGCCCGATGGCACGAAGCTTATCAAGTTCCCCATTCTGGCGGCTAGCGGCGAGGGCAACACTAATCCGCGTGCCCGCAAGGAGTGGATCATGAACCCGAACGGCAAGAGCTTTGTCTGCATCCTCCACGAGTATGTGCAGCACGCCCTGAAGACGCAGCCCACCTACGAGTTCAAGGAGCTGCAAAATGCAGCGACGCCCTATTCGGCGATCGTTTCGGTGAACAATTTAAAGTATGGCACGGGCTATGGCACCAGCAAGAAGCAGGCCAAGTCGGAGGCGGCGCGAGAGACTCTCGAGATTCTCATACCCGATGTCAAGGACAAGATAACAGGCAACAAGGACACAAAGGGCGCCACGGCCAAAAAGGGGCAAAGCGATCTATCAGTGAGTGCCACAAAATCAATCAAAAAGATTGAAAATTACGAATTAAACTCTTTTCAGGTATTCGATGACATTAGGATTGAGGATCCGCGAGTCACCGAATTCTGCAACAAGACGACAGAGCCGTCGCCCAATGCCATTCTTCTCACGTGCCTGCAGCGGAACTACGGCAGCGATGTGCAGATCAGCCAGGAGATAAATAGGACTGCCAACAACAAGAACGAGTTCACCATGACCGTTGGCAAGCACACCGCCAAGGTGGTGTGCAAGAACAAGCGCGAGGGCAAGCAGCTGGCCTCGCAGGCCATTCTACAGGTTGGTATCCGCCGCTCACTAGATTAAAATGATCGTATCTGACACTCACATCTTTTTCAGATACTGCACCCGCACATCCAAACGTGGGGCTCGCTGTTGCGTTTGTATGGCAACAATTCGATCAAGACGTTCAAGGAGAAGAAGCTGGAGGAGCAGGAGATTACAGTGTTGCAGAGCAAGGCGGCCGTGAATCAGCCAAACTATGCGATTCTCGAGAAGCTCAAGATGGAGATGCTCAAGCTGTCCGCCAAGCAAGAGAGCGTCCTCACCATGGGCACCTTTGTGCCACCCAACGATGTCGATCTGCCCACATCCTCTGGCTCCAATCTGAACAACGTAGAATTATAGCATACGCCCTCATCCTCTCTAAAGAAATCCGGTCGCTCACCCTCATGACAAGAGCTCACATTTACCAGTTTGCCAGATGTGTTATTCTGAATATACATTTAAGATTAAGACAATCGCGACATTCATTCTCTAGCGGCCCATGAAACAGATTTATCTGGCTTTAATCACGACAAATATTTGATAACTTCGATTATGTACGTGTATAATTGATCTAGATTGTCTGTTGTTTAGATAGTAATTTCAAGATCATAATAAAGTGTATTTCCTTTAAGATATCGTTGCAGATGTGCGACTATAATGCTGCGTATAAGATTATAACTCAAATGCATCTTCTTCAAATTTGTATGTAGTTTTAAGCGGATGTAAAATTCAAGGTTAGAAAAATCCTTGTTCTAGGATCTATTAACTGTCGATCTTTAAGGGTATCTTAAAATGCGGCCACACAGGAACTCCCATTTGTAATCTTTTGCATCGTCTGGGAAATTTTAGAACTGTGAACATACCATTGACCTTTAACCAATTTGGGGAGATGTTTCAAAAGGCCTTATAAAAAATTAAAAAGAAATATTTAATTCTTCTTCAAATTTGTATGTAGTTTTAAGCGGATGTAAAATTCAAGGTTAGAAAAATCCTTGTTCTAGGATCTATTAACTGTCGATCTTTAAGGGTATCTTAAAATGCGGCCACACAGGAACTCCCATTTGTAATCTTTTTGCATCGTCTGGGGAAATTTTAGAACTGTGAACATACCATTGACCTTTAACCAATTTGGGGAGATGTTTCAAAAGGCCTTATAAAAATAAAAAATGAAATATTTACATGGCCATTAGAGGAGCGTATAATGTGGAAGGAGCATGGGGATGGGTGGTGGTGGTGGGTGGTTCAGGTGAGTTGATGTAAATATTTCAAATGTATGTGTGCATCTATGTGCGTATATGTATATGGGTTCACGTTTGTTAGTATGTATGTATGTATGGGTGCAATTATTTAAAAGACGATGCAGTCATAAATTATGCTACATTTTCATTTCATTCTAACGTTTTCCTTTTTATAGCATTCCAACGAGCGCACAAGCACACACACACACACACACACACACACACACAGCCATACACCTAACACGCTCATAGAGAGAGAGAGAGTCCCAGAGCGAGTAAGAGTGCGAATGTGAGAGCTAGAGAGTGGGAGAGGAAGAGCAGAGCTGCTTCGCATTTGGCAGCACTGGCATCCACGAGTACCGTTAACTGCGCATCGGAAATCGCGCACGGAGAGAGACTGACTGAACAGCAGCCATGCTGGAGATGGGAGATGAATGTTGATTTCCAACCTCGCGGCGCGGAGCGGAGCGGCGCCACACAGTCACTTCTACGGGCATACGGATGGATACGATACGGGTATATCTGTATCTTAACTTCAGTACTGGTTCGTTGCGTGGCGAGTGCAAAAGTGTCTGCTCCGTGGTATAGCTCGAATAGCTAGAGAGCTCTGTGTCTGTGTTGGCCCATCGTCTGCGATTTATAATTAAATCACTGTAATAGGACATCACAAAAACAGGCAGGGAACGGGAAAAAGTCCAGTCCACAACAAAAACAGTGCAGTGGAAGGAAGTCAGCTTGGCTGCCAAAATCAAAATCACTTTTATTGACATTCATCTTTGTCGCCTGTCTAAGTGTCGCAGTGTTGCAGTGTCGGTGTCGGTGCCGCTGTTCATCGTCGTCGTTGTGGTTGTCGTTGTCGTTGTCGTTCTCCCTATTGTCCCTTCGCTGTTCCTTTTCCTGTTATCCTGTCCATTCCCTGTGTGACGACCCCCTCCCGGTATATCGTGTGTCGCGTGCTGCAAGTGCGTGGGTTTGCCAAATCTCCGGATAAAGCGGTACACACACCGCGTGCGGGCGTAGAGAGTGAGAGAAAGAGAGAAGGAGCAGGAGCAGGAGAGACACGCGTGTTGCTTTTGATTTTTCGGTTAACGGCACAAAAATTGGGTCTCGCTAAGAGTCGCACACTCACACATACACAAACCACACACACATACGCGACAAAACAAAAAAAGAGAAAAGCGAAAAAGGAAAAACGAGAATATCGGGTACACATCTCTCGTCTGCCAGGCAGCCAGGCAGCCAGCAGCCAGCATCCTCGTGGAATCGGTGGATTCCCTGCTGCCGCTGCTGTTCTGTCCCATGCATATGAATTTGTGTGTGTGGGAGGGGGAATAGAATTGTGTTTAATGCATTTGCCTTCCCCCCGCTTGGCCACCTCTTGGCCCTTGGCCTAAGCAATTCAAAAAAATATGTAAATTATGTAAAATTCGATTGGAATTTTTGTCAACGCGCACGCCGAACATCAACAGCCACATGAACATCATTGCCAGCAGCAACAACAGAGAATAGCAAGAAGAAGGCAACAATAACGTAAAACAGCAGCAACAGAGAATAGAAGAAGGAACAAAACAGGACAGAAGGAACAACAAGGCAAGAGAAGAGCAACTGTCCTACAAGGTAAGCAAGTACGGGAAAGGGTACAGGTATGGGTTAGGGTATGGGTACGGGTACGACCATGTGAAGCGGAGCGCATTAGGCGCCAAGTGTCAGCGGAGAATGTTGGAAAATTCAATAATCCGCCGCAGGGCGCCCAATTGCCTTTCCCTGCATAGCCCCATCTGTGGCCCCCACACCACAGAATATAAATACATACATATGTATGTATGTATGTGTATACATATATGTATGTACGGGTATATGTATGCGCTTTGGCCTGGTCTACTCTGCTGTTGCCGTTGCCGTCGCCGTCTGTTGCGTCCCAAAAAGTAGGTTGACTTTGGACTGGTCTCCAGTCTGTTCAGGTCTTTGGTCTCTGGGTGTCTGTTTTAAGGGCTCTCTAGTCTCTGGGTGTCTGTGTGTTCGATGGGTTCTTGGGCCTCTCTGTTTCAATGATTCGCTGCGGCTGTGTTTCTGTGTATTGGCACTCAATATCCATTTAAGTTTCAGTTTCAATTACGGTTTCGATTCTCGTTTCCAGCCAATTTTTCAGCGATATGAAAGAACAACAAGAACAATCATCAAACTGTTGACAAACGTTTATTTATTTACTTAGCGGTACTTTGAGTGGCCGCTTCCGCTTAAGACCTGCCGCCTCCTGCTCTGCCTGTGGCTATTCCGCTTCTCTGCTGTTAGGCCCCCTAAAAAAAAAGTAGCCACCGGAATGAATGGTCTTTGAAGTTTGATACGCAAATCCAGGTAATACGGCCCTCGGGGTCCACGAGGCGTCCCCAAAAAGGTGGGGGAAGCCCCTCAAATTGTAACAAAAAAGTGGTTCTAGGAATCACACCCGTATTTAGACCCTTCCTAATACGTTTCCTTTTCTTTTACGCTTCCTTTGCTTTCGCTTTTCATTCATCAATATTTAAAACCAAATATTTTCTTTTAAGTTTTCTTCAATACAATTTTTGTATTGTAGAATTCGTACCTTCGACCCGTCTGTTACAGTTTTTGATCCGCAGAAGGGTTCATTTCAAAATTACACCCACTTGATGTCCCCAAATTTGATTAAGGCAGCAGACGCATTGTTTCTGTTTCTAATACTTTTTATAAGGCTTAGGGGTTCTTTAAAAACGTTAATTGATAGCAGTTCGTTTCTTATATCAGACATACATAATTAAATAAAAGGGTAAACAGAGATAAAAATAAAGATATTTATAGATTTAACTGATATTAACTGTGTTGGAAGTTTTAGTCTTTAAAACTTAAGACTTTATAACAGCTATAGATCTTCAACAAAAAGTAAAAATTGTTTGGCCTTAAATACATATATTTAGAAATAATATAGAAATAGCTACACAATCAAATGTCTACAAGAAATATCTGAGCTATGCTCTGAGACCCGTCACTAAAATTCGAGGAATAACTGGAATGATATTTTAATTCGTTCAAAAATATGTCCCCTGCATAGCTACGACTTTTAAGAAACCAAATCAATTATTTTTTACATTTTTTTCCTTCGATTTTTCATCAATCATTATGCTTGACTTAACCAAGTGATGATCCAGTTGTTCTGCATGGAAATATTTGCACATTTAAAAACCAAATTGCAGGACTGAGAATTTAAAGCTAATCATTCTTTATTTATCCGAAGAACGGATGATAAGTGAAACGAATTTTTGATTACAAAAGGAGATTGAAACATGTACGAGTATGTGTAAATGTTTCTCTTATGTGATTTACATTCCAGCACACATTTTGCACATCAAAATATGCTGCCGAAGGAGGGAGGCAGCACAACTGCTGCTCAGCTTTTTGTCTTTTGTTTTTTTTTTTGTGCCGACATAATATGTACCGACATTCCTTGAAAAGTTTTGTTTTAATTAATATTCCGAAATGCAAAGCAGCAGAAGAAACCAGACAAACAAAACGAAATTATTTAGGTAAACGTGAAACTTGGCAACCAATCTGGAACCCCAATAAACCGAGGGACAGAGTTTTTCTTGGCACCCTTTCCATAGCATTCCCCTCCTTTCACCATTCATGGGGTTGCAATGGCAACGATCCTGTGATGGGAGGGGTGGAAGGGGACAACACCACCACAAGGTGTTCTTTGATGTCTGATAAGCAAATTCCCGGCAATGTGACACCTTCGGCTCAATGGATGACCGACCAGGCATCAGCCCCAATCTGTCCTCGGGGGAGGGAGCAGTACTTAATAATGCAAATACCCACAAAAACTTTTGTCTTCCATCAGACCGAACCGAGAATGGGATGGAAATTCCCAAAAAGGGCGTGGATGGGGGGCTTATCAAATTCTTAGAATGGCTTTACACACAAATAGAAAAGTAAGCCAGAAAAATGGCATTCGTTTTGTCGTTATTTCGTGGGGGGTCCTTTTGGTGCTGTGCCTAGTCCTAGTACTGGACCTGGCTGACAGGCAGGCAATTTGGTTGGGTAACAAATTATCACTGGCCGGAAAATCAATAAACATTAATCTTCAACGCGATTTTGTCTATATCCGCCACATTATTTGCATAGTTAATGGCCACAGCTCGCCATGGAGGCGCACCCGACGGGCATTTAACTTTGCTTAAGATTCGATTTTAATTGGAACCACAGCGTGAGGCAGTGGCATGGTGGCATTTATTATCAAAATTATTACTCAGACTAGCTACGGGTATTGGTTATAGTTAGTGATTCAGACAGATATTGATAGATATTACTCTACTTTGCCTTTGATTACTGAGAACAGTGGAGGCTTTCGTTTATTTGCCATTTGAGCAATGACAATCCGACAATGAATGCATGTCTGGCCTCAAGCAGCACTCGAGGCGTCACTCAACCCGTTTGGAGTATGGAGTATATGGAGCTGCCAAGCAGGCTGAAGCAGGACCAACCACCTCGTCTGGGAAGTGGCAACAAAGAAGTATTAATGGTGCTCAAAATCAAGCATTTCCCATTGATGGGTAATTAACACAGATGTGGTGGAGGTGTGTCCAGAGATGCTACACTTCAGCAGTTGCCTCAAGATATCCTTCCACTCGTTGATGGCAGCAGAAGCAGCTGCAGCAGCAGCAGCAGCAGGAAGCAGGAGAAAGATTGAAGCTTGTACAAGACGGCGTATACATAATGTATAAATGAGTTTTGTCTGAGGCAGCAGCATGACATGTGTGTTTGCCATTAAGAGGGGATGAATGAAATGATTCTGCTAATAGACCCAAGGGATGCTCCTTCCATTGCCATTCCATTTTGATTGGATCCTTGGACGTACGCCATCACAGTAGCTCCCTCCCGACCCACTACCCGTAAAAGTAATCTCATCTAAGGGAACTTTATCCCATGAAATTAAAATTTAATTTCAATTAACTTATCACATCGTTTGCCAGCAACCGACAGCCGACACCCGAAATCCCATCGCATATTCGCCCGCCCCCCTCCACCAACCGACGGGGGCTACCCTCCCAACATTGCCTGATGCCCGAAAACACCCAGGGAGCCCGACACCAATCAGAAATGCCTTAGCCCGGCACATCAACACATTGAACTCTGGGCTAATCTACCACAAAATACCTGCAAGGTGTGTGGGCCCACGCTCCTGTCACCTTGCCAACTTGCCACCTTGCCACCGTGCTCCCGCGCGCCCCCTTCTGCTGGCTCTGCCTACGCTGGCAGTTCTGCCACCTTGAAAATTTCATAATTAAACGTTGCCCAGCCTCGGCTTAGACTAGCCCAGCCAGACCAGACCAAACCATGCCACACCAGACTGTAAACCGTAGACCGGAGACTGGAGACAGGAGACTGTGGACTGGAGCAGAGGCAGACCAGCTCAGGCATAGCCTTGGGTGACATCTTCAAGAATTCTAATTAAATCATCCCAAGAACTTTTGAGGACTTTCTGTGTTGATTCATGTTCCATGTGGCAGCTGCCCCAACTTTTCCCAGGAATCTCCTCCTTTCCCCTCTTCTCAAAAAAAAGGGGGAAAGAGCGAGCGGAGGAACATGAAAATTACCAAAAAAAAATGAAATGGAAAACTTTTACCAGATGCACAGCCAAAAGCTTTGCCCAAGAATTTCACTTGATTTCTATTTGCTGTTGTTCCCCAGTCTCAGTCCCTGCCCCAGCCCTAGCCCCAGCCCCAGTCCCTGCTACTCCTCCGGGCCCTCTTTATAGCCCTCTTCTGATCTTCCTTGCCGCCTCCCCACCACACTTGAAAAGCTTACCGGTTCGTGTCTTATGCCGACTAATTTGTGGTGTTTGCTTTTTGGTCTCTTTTGTCGGGGGGCGGGGGGTGGTGACTGCTCCCGCTGCTGCTCCAATGGTTACCATTTCTGGACAGGATTCCTGGCTTATAGGCCACACTGAGTGGGCCAACGGGAGCGGACTGTGGCTGGGAGATCTACGGGGGCATAGATATCAGTATTTCATGTCGCCACACACCCACACACAGAGGCACACTCATACATGTATACAAGATTCATAGACTCATAAATCTTTGAGTATTGAAAAACCATTTTTGCCTATAAGAACTCATGCCGAAAAGTTTATCCGGCGTACACGCTGCTTTCCGGCCAATGGGGACGGCCTGCTGGGGGTACCCATGGCTATGGCATGGGTTATGGGAGAGTGGTTGTGGGGATTGGGAGGGAGGTCAGGGAAACATTCGCCAACTTAGCTTGAGGTGAAAGCAAACAACGTGACGTCGAAAAACAGGCACCACCACCAACAACAACAACCGACACCACCAACAGTTGTGTACAACATTGAATGCCAATTTAGCCCGAACTACAAATGGTTGCAGGGGTTGTTGCTAGCTGGCTGGCTGGGTTAAGGGCAGGGGCGGGTGTATGGTCTGTATGGTAGGGACACGGGAGTAGCCACTCTGCCTGGCGGCCATTTTGTGTGCAAAATCCACCAAAATAATATTGTTATGGTACACACACCAAACACTACTACTCCATACACCATTCCACTCCATACTCTACTCCATTCGAGTACATGGTTGGACCTTGGTCAGAGAAGCTTTAACTTACAGCCCGTCGAGTCCAGTCAGAATGTTTCCATATGCTTCAAGCAACAGACGCAGATACACACTCTCACACTCAACACACAGATACTGTGTATGTGTGTGTGTGTGCGTATAGAATATCGTATATTCAACGAAGCGTTCGAAATGAGAGAGGGATATTCATGAAATGGAATAACTAATGACTTTATGCTAGAAGCGTGTTTTGTTAATTGCATTTGACTGGGGGAACAGCGCCAAGAGACCCAAACCAGGCAGACACACACACACACACACACACACACACAGAGAGAGAGAGAAAGAGAGAGAGAGAGACGGCTGACAGAGAGAGGGAGAGCTTAAATAGAGAGGCTGCCAGTCGAAGCCTTTGCTGTTGGAAGGAGGGGCCTGAAACTAGCGACACCCTCCCTGAAAGATCGATGGCATCTACATATATACGATATATAGTAGTTATCTCATTTATGGAGATACTCATTTGAATACTGTTGATTGAGTTCTGATTGAAGGCAAGAAAGGAATGCAAATATTAATGGAAACTTATCTTAAATTTAGCATTCAGCTAAAGGTAGGAAACTGTCAGATAGCTCTTTTTACTATTGATGCTGATCAAGAACCTGGCCGTAAGAGGTTTCCTTCCTTGCTGCTCTCATGCTAGTAGCAATCATTATACTCTCTGGAAAGGTACAAAAAGAGATACGGAAATATACAGAAAGATAGCGAAAGAGACATGGGGCAGAAGGCAGATAGAGAGTGAGGAGGCCACCATGAGATATGGCCGTGGCCCGTGCGCCATGGGCTCGCCGAAAACTTGCTGCCACAACTTGGGGCACCATTAACTGCGGAGATGGGAAAGCCAAAAAAAAAGTAACGCCGCACACACACACATTCACATCCACTGTGACTGTTGTGGCAAACGAAACTTAACGAAATTAGAGGAAGGCCAGAGGAACAGCAACAGAATGGGGCAGCGGCAGCAACAAAGTTGACACAGACCACGGCTAATGAAACCACAGTTGAATTGGTAGGTGGAGGAACAGGGGCAGAGGGACAGAGACAGAGACAGTGGCAGGGGATAACCAGACAGAGGGTAACAAGTGGAATGGAGTGGATATGGCTACTCAAGTTGCCCGCAGTTACAATTTTGTATCTCATCCTCAACGTACCCAAGCCAGTAAATCCCACGCCCCCGTCCCCGCACCCGCAACCCTCCCTACCACCAACGACAACGACACCCCAGAAAAACGTTGGCGACAATTTGCCAATGGCGGCGATAATTTTCGCTATTTCGAGTGGGCCAAAAGGGGGATGGGGGTAAAAGCTGTTCCCATCCCGCGGCGAAGGTGGAATAGAGCCATTCCAGAAGCTGGAATTGAGCCATTCCAGGCAAAAGGTGGAATGGTATGTGAGTTGGGGGATGTATCGTGTGGGATGTTCCTGCTAAAAGGGTTAGCCCCAGCGTGTTTTCCATTAAGCAGTGGATAGGGGAGTGGAAGCTTCGCATATCTTCAATTTCCTAAATGAATAGGCTGGATGGATAGATGTATGGATGTATGGATGGATGGATGGAAATCACTTAATTAATTAATCTTATTCATACATTGGCTCACATACATATGTATTTGCACACAAATCAATCATCTGGTGGTGGGACTCTGTGCTCAGGGTCTCTGGCTAATTAAACAAGCGAAACCTTAGCAAATCGCTTGCAAAAGTATTTTTGAAGGTTTTCTCTATGTTTGGTAACGGGGATATTGATTGAACTATACAGAGAATTTTAGTATTTTCTTAAGAAAAAAAGGAGAAATATTGCAGAAAGAAGACACTTATGTAAGATCTATCCCCTTATATTCTTTAAAAAAAATGCTGCAATATTTTATGCTGCAAACTCTAACGATTTGATCGTATTTCAATGCCTGATAGAATTTAGTGTTCAAGTGTTTGAATAAAAGTACCCAGGATACCTGGAAACACTCAGTTCCATCTGTTGTTCTGCCATAATCCTTTTACCTCAGAGTTTTCCCAGTTGATTTTAATAACCAAGAATATTTTGCTGTAAGGCCAAGCAACAATGTAATTCGCATCCTTCAGGGTTTGTCCGATATGAAATGAAATGCTGTTGTAAAGAGGCTTATAGTAGGAGGTGCAGCGCATTTTTGCTGTTTGATTTGTCTGCATTTCTTCTGGTGATTATCTGGTGAGAGCATTTGTGGACCAATTAGTGAAGCTATTTCCTGTGCCTCTCAAGTGAAGTGTGTCCTCTCGTTTTTGCCTCTCTACGACGTGCCCCATTGCCATTCCCATTCCCATTCTCATTCCCAGTTCCATTCCTATATCCATTTATCCTTCGTTTCTTTTGCAGCTCTACTCGGCTCTCCTTTTGCCATCTAATGTGCACTTGAAATTAATTGGCCAGCTGTTTCACTTTGTGGCCCTGATCCACTCGAATTTCCGTTTCGTAACTCGACTACTGACTCCCCCCTCCTCCTCTTTGGCCACCACTTGACCAATTATGAGAATATAAATACTTAACTGCGTTTTAATTTGTCCCGGGCAAAAAAAACTATCTAATGTATATAAAAAAAATGTGTACATATGTAATTTGTTTACATATATTTAGTGCTGATGTTTGCACATGGGAAAAGCCACAGGACACACACACACACTTCAAAGCCAAGAGCACAGATTGGCATCCTGTCTTCTGGTCACTCAATTATATGGACACCAGGGTGCTGGTTGCTGGCTGCTGCCACACGGTGATGCATCAGCAAACAAGTCGCAGCGCACTGGCAACAGGGATATGAGGGCCGGAGGGCACGGGCCATGGCCAGCACCTCCTGACTCCTGACTGGCTCAACGTTCAATTTGCGTACTTAAATTCATTTCACTTTAATTACGAAGGTTTTCCGTTTAATATTTTATACCCTGTCCCCAGTCCCCAGCTCGCAGTCCCCCAACCTGAGATCCATCCTTCCGGCAGAGTGTCCCCATCTGGCAAGGATGCCCATGGTTGCTTCATCTGCTTAATGTCTGTTATTTTCATTACCCCACCAGTGCCACACTGCCACTGCCAGTGCCACATTGCCACACAGACTTCGACATCGTCGTCGATGTGGGTTCTCCTCCTGCTGCTGCTCCTCCTCCTCCTCCTTCTGCTCTTTCAGACGGCAATGTTGTTAGGGTTCTGCGTCCTCTCAGGGCTTTTTATTTTCCTTGGAATATACTCTCTCTCTCTCTTACTCTCTGGCTTTACTTTCCTTTCGGTGTTGTGTTTGCTTGGTAGGTAAATATTTCGACTATAAACCGTATTAAGGTATTCATAAATTGCTGCTCGATGGCAGGGCAGGGCCAGGGTCTTTTATCTGCCTTACCCCATCCATAACCCCCACCCATAACCCCAGTAAAGTCATCAATGTGTGCGGTGCGGGTCGATGTCGATGCCCAAATATCCAATTTAGTAATTTTCTTTTGCTGAAAATTGAACTGCGACCCCTTCGCCTCAAGGGGTAATGGTCCGAAATGGCCTATTCGAAAATTCGTTAGCGGATCGAATGACACATAAAAATGTCTCGCGGCGTTGTGTGTGTATGGTGTGTGTATGCTGCACGAATGTTTTTGTGCAAATGCCCCCAAAATCCAAATGAGCAGCAACAAGCTAAGTTGGTTACCATTTTTGGGTGGTGTGAGGAGGAGGAGGAGCTTATCCAGGATTCGTGGGAGGATTGACATCACATTGAGTGGATTGTGTGGGGTGTGTGGTGTGCTGTGGGTGTGGGTTGGGGGGAGACACACGACGACGCAGCATTATAGAGCCAAATGTAACGCTGGAAACGCTGCCAACAAAGTGGCAAAGCACACGAGATGCTCATCAAATGCCAGCCAAATGGTGTAAAATGCCTCATTGAATGAGACATCTGAAAATCTTTAGCAGCTCACCTGCTCAGCACACACACCATCTCCGTTTCCCTCTCTCGCTCTTCCTCTGTCTCTGTCTCTGTCCTCTGTCTGTCTATCTGTATACTTTGCTTACTCTTTTTGTCTTGCTCACTGCTTCAATCTTGCCGTCTGTGTATGTGTGTGTGTGTGCATATCAGTGATGGGGCCAAACTGTGATTGAGTTAACCTGAAATTAGCTTAAAGTCTCTATCCCACATGCGATGTGTGGTGTGGACTTATACAGAGTCCTTCGTCCAGAGTTATCTCTGAATCAGGAGGGACACAAAAAGGGAAAGAAAAACATAAGCTGTGCGAATAAACATGGAGTCATAATCCCTGACTATACCACTAGCACTAGTCTTTTTTTATTCATTAATGAAAATGTCTCATATTCTCACTGTCGCTGGATAAAGTATTAAGTAGCAGAATCATAAAGCAAAATAAAATAAGCAGAAAGTCCATTAGTATAGCGACTATAAAAGACTGGAAAATGATCCCAAGGAGTGTCTTTCAGTGAGGCATAAACTATCGCATAAAATAAGCGAAGATGTTAAGATATGTTGGAAGATTTTGTTGCTTATAGATACTCGATTCTTATTCATTTGATGCTCTCACCTTTTATGCTCTCGAAAACTGAGGGAACGCCTCGTTCAAGCGTGTGGCAATCGCATCAGCGTATTTCGAATTGAATGAATCACTTCTGTGGCTGATATCTACTTAACTTTCCTTTGAAATATTTATAATTATAAGCACTAACCCCCCCCTGAATGTAGGTAATGTATTTATGCCTCTCGCACAGCAATTATCCAATGGGATACCTTAAAGTTTCGTAGCATTAAAATGTACAATTTGTGCCCCTCTTAGTTCGAATGCCATTAAAAACCAAATGGCTGTGATTCAATCACAGACTGCGACTGTTCACGCATCACCAGCGATGAGACATGCCCGGGAGCACCGCAGACCTGCCAAGGACGATACCAGCGAGCGACAGAGAGCGACGATTGGGTGCGTACTTTCGCTGTTGCTGGTGACAGAGTGGGGAGTTACAGATGGAACGATGGTGAAATGGAGGAGATGGAGACATGAATTGGCGACCTCGACAACAGCTAAAGCAACAAAAACGATGGCGGTGGCAGTGGCGGCGGCGGCGATGACGACGACGACAGCGCAATTGGTTTTTGGGAGACAACAAAGAAAGCAAACGACGATTGGGATGGGGTGGAGTGTGGAGTGTGGTGAGGGGATGTATGGGGATCAGTAGGTGTGGGGGGCAGGATGAATGTGTCGTAGGTGGGTGGATGGCGACGTGCGTGGCTGAGATTTGTTTGGCTCTCATCCGCGCACTTCCTGAGCTTTCCTAACTTTTAGCTTCCTTCTTGGTTCGCCTCCTTCGGCTCATCCCCTCAGCTTCCTTCCTCTGCTGTTGCTGCTGCTGCTGGTACTCCTCCCTCCCTCGCCTCCTGCTGGTCTTTCCTGTGCTGTTCTTCCTCCAAAATCCAGCCACGAACTCCTCCGCTTGAGCCGCTACTTTTGCTTCTCTTTCATGGCTCTTCGGGTGCTCCTCCTTCAAGGCTCTCCTCTGCTAATGTGTGTGAGTATCTCTATCTCTTTCTATTTCTCTGCGAGTGTGTGTGTGTGTTTTACAACCGCAACCTGTGGGGTTTTGCCAAGGGGCAGGAGGCAAAAGCAGCAGGAGCAGCCATGGGGTCGGAGGGCAAATCGTTGGCGTTTTTTTATGCGACCATTTCCATTGCGACTGCCACTGCCACTGCCATTGCGTTCGTGTTCATTAACGTTGCTATTACATTTTAACACACCGAATCGGAATGTGTCCTGACAACGTCCTTGCAGAACGCCTCCACTCCACTCCTCCCCCTGCCGACGGACGGGCCCTCGTTAGAGGCAAAGCGACTTGGTTTTCGCTTTTACTTTCATTTGCTTTGTTTGTTTGTTGCCGGTGCTCCCCTCGCCCCACCCCACCCCAGCCTGCCTGCTGCTTTCTCTGCCTGTTTTGGAGAATGTTGAAACATCCTGTTTAACTTTATTTCATTTTTCCACAGCATCCTACACGTGCCCCATCACCGGCAGCAGCAGCAACACTTCTGCCCCATCCTGCCATTTCCACTTTCTCCCACTTCCGGTGTGCGTGTGTGTATCTGTGTGTGTGTCTTTTAGTTGGCATGCATAAATTTTTACGTTTGTTGTTGTCTTATCAGATCATTTATTGCGCAAGAAAAAGGCACTCTTCTCTCCTCTCTTCCCTCTACACGCTGCCACATGCCTACCCTGCCCCTCTGCCTCTCTGCACTCGCATTACTCGTGTTATTTGCATGTTGTAGAAAAATATCAATTTGCGTACCTCCGACGTCGATGGGTGCCATGCCCTGTCCTGCCATGCCCTGCCCTGCTCTGCCGCCCTGAAGCTATCGTCTGGGGTCGTTTAACATTTTCCGCTATTTGCAGGCAGGCAGGCCTTTTGTCCTTTCCTTTCTTCTTCCTTTTGCTGCTCCTTAATTTGCCGCACACACAGACACACACACATGTACACATGCGCACACACACAGTTACAGTTGAAGATATGGCAATATATCTAGAATGTTGTGCAAATGTCTCTGTGTTTCTTTTTTGGGGGGTGCTGGGGGAGGAGGCACAAGCTCCCATTTGAATATGAATTTATATCAATGTGTCTGTCTGTTCTGCTTTGGTCCGTCTGGATGGCCACGCTGCGTATACGCAATTTATATAATTCGTGGAGCTATTTGCATAACTATATTGGTCTGTCCCTGAAATGGGGTACGGGTACGGGATACGGACCATCGGGCCATCGGGCAGTGCTCTAAAAGTTCATCCAGTTCGCATGATAATGTACCATTTTAGATGGTCCGAGTCCGAGTCCGAGTCCTGGCGCAATTTGGTTCCAAATGGCTACTGTGGCTACTGCTCCTGGCCTGCCAGGAGTCCTACTAGGGAGTCCTATTCCACTCTCTGAGGATGAAACTCCTGGCTGGCTGCTCTCTCTACGTGGTATTACGTGGTTCCAGTTTGAGTCTGAAACTCATTGAATTTATCACATTGCTCTGCTTTAGATCCCCCTGCTGCTCCTCTCCCCCCACCCTCCCCATCCCTCTTCCATTAGGGGAGGCGCCGCATGAGATGAAGCTCAAGCAAATAAGGTGAAATGCAGCTTGGACTTATGCCCAGGAGTCACGTAACTTCCTGTCCGGAGCACAGTCGCTCTTTTCTCTTTGGTTACGGCCACATAGTAGCTCTAAGCTGACTTCGAGTTATGGTACGGACGGTAACGAAGCCATGGGAGGAATGGGGCAAATGGCGAAACGGGGGAAAAAGAAGTGCTACGCTTGCGGTGGTTAGGTGGCAGAAGACACTTCGCTGGGAATTCATAAATTTAATGCTTAGCAGCAGTTTACCTCCCATACCACCCTCCCCCCAACATTAGTCCCCTTCCCGCCCGCCAATAACTTTCCTGATAATATCTAAGAATCACCCAGCGGCAGAGCAGCGCCGCTCCATTTCCATCTCGCTCTTAGCTACAGAGCATACAGCCTTTCTCTCTTTCGCTCGCAGACTGGCTCTCTCTCTCTGTCTCTCTCTCTTTCATTTGGCACAGTTCGTGTTGCATGCTTTTATGTGTTACAGATTTTTCGGCGCGAACGCGGCTCTAATGAGAGGAGCAGCAAAAGCAACAACTATAACCACATCATCAACTTTGGGCCCAAACTATGTGTCGTATACGTAATATGTGTGAATGGTAAGAGGGGTGGGGTAGTGGGGAGGGGATGGGAGATAGCATAAGGGCGTGCCAGTAGCAGTAGCAGTGGCAGGGAAATCATGCCACTCACACATCTGTGCACACAATTTTTTATGGTTGGTTAACTAAATTTACTTTACTGCCTTCCAAAAAGAGAGATAGATAGACAGAAGAGGAGTGACACACACACACACACCGCGCTCCTCTCAGCAGCTGAAGGACTGAGCGCCGCCGGGGATGCCGAAGCATCCGCGATAGCCATTACCAGGACCGTCAAAGCGGCTTGTGATGCAGCCATGGAGGTGAAGAAGACCGGAGGAAGCAGGCACCGCCCCGTACCATGGTGGAATGAGCACATGAATGTGTCGTAGGTGGGTGGATGGCGACGTGCGTGGCTGAGATTTGTTTGGCTCTCATCCGCGCACTTCCTGAGCTTTCTAACTTTTAGCTTCCTTCTTGGTTCGCCTCCTTCGGCTCATCCCCTCAGCTTCCTTCCTCTGCTGTTGCTGCTGCTGCTGGTACTCCTCCCTCCCTCGCCTCCTGCTGGTCTTTCCTGTGCTGTTCTTCCTCCAAAATCCAGCCACGAACTCCTCCGCTTGAGCCGCTACTTTTGCTTCTCTTTCATGGCTCTTCGGGTGCTCCTCCTTCAAGGCTCTCCTCTGCTAATGTGTGTGAGTATCTCTATCTCTTTCTATTTCTCTGCGAGTGTGTGTGTGTGTTTTACAACCGCAACCTGTGGGGTTTTGCCAAGGGGCAGGAGGCAAAAGCAGCAGGAGCAGCCATGGGGTCGGAGGGCAAATCGTTGGCGTTTTTTATGCGACCATTTCCATTGCGCACTGCCACTGCCATTGCGTTCGCTTGTGATGCAGCCATGGAGGTGAAGAAGACCGGAGGAAGCAGGCACCGCCCCCGTACCATGGTGGAATGAGCACATTGCCAAGGCCAGGAGGGGAGTGTTGCGCAGCCAGACGTGCTTACCAGCGCTCTAGAGGAACGGTCCGATTCGACAGCAATGGGATAGAATTCAAGGCCAAAAGGAGATCGTTTAAGGAGGCCATCAAAAGCAGCAAGAGCAAGTGCTTTAAAGAGCTCTGCGATGCGGCTGATGCTGAACCTTTCGGCGGAGCATACAAGCTGGTCATGGGGAGGCTAAGCAGACAACCTATGCCCAAGTGCCCTGAGCAGCTGAAAGGCATAGTCGACACCCTCTTCCCTTGGCAACCCTCCCTTACAAGAGGAAGCCAGTGTGGAAGATGCGAGACAGATCGACACCACCACCACCATCACTGCCAGAGAGTTACTGGAGGTCACGAGCAAGCTCAAGACGGGAAAAGCGCCGGGGCCTGATGGAGTCCCAAATGCAGCTCTAAAATGCATTATCAGAGCCCATCCCGACGCTTTTGCAGCTATGTACAGCCAGTGCCTAGCGCGGAGCGGACAGTCCCACGAGCATGGAAACAGCAGAGACTCGTGCTGATACCAAGCCAGGCAAAGAGCTCAGCGACCCATCTGCATATCGACCGCTATGCATGCTGGACGCCATGGGCAAGATCTTGAAAAAAGATTAATCTGCAACCGGCTGGAGGCGGAACTGGCAGAGCGCCACGGCTCTCCGACCTGCAATTCGGCTTCCGGAAGCAGAGGAGCACCACAGACGCCATTCTGATGGTAACAAACTTAGCAAGGGAAGCCATGGCGGGAACGCGATGGGCCGGAGGGGCCAAGAAGTACTGCCTAGTATGCACACTAGACGTGCGAAACGCCTTCAACTCGGCCAGCTGGAGGAGCATTCTGGAGGCCCTGAGCAGGAGAGGCATTCCTGAGCAACTGCTACGGACGCTGCGAAGCTACTTCACGGACCGCGTACTGATCTACGACACGGAAGAAGGAGCAAGGCAGCACAACATCACCGGGGGCGTTCCACAGGGCTCGGTCCTAGGGCCGATACTGTGGAATGTTATGTATGACGACATCCTGCGGCTCAACTTACCGGAAGGCTGCACACTGGTGGGCTTCGCCGACGACATCGCACTGGTGACAGTGGCGAAACACATTCGAGATGCGGAAGAGAAGAGCAGCGCTGCAATCGAGGAGATAATGTCCTGGCTGGCAACGAACGGGCTATCGCTGGCAGAAAAGAAAAAACGGAGGCTGTTCTAATGAGCAGCAGAAAGAAGGTCGAGCAGGCACTCGTGAGAGTCGGCAACACGGTCATCGTGACCAAGCCGGCACTGAAGTACCTGGGGTAATGCTGGACCAGAGGCTGAGCTTCAAGGCCCATCTCGAACACGCCAGCTCAAAAGCAGCCACAGCAACGGCGGCCATCAGCAGGATGATGTCAAATACAGGAGGACCGCGACAGCGCAGCAGACAGCTCATCGTCGGTGTGGTCACATCCATAATCCTCTATGGATCAGCGGTGTGGGCGCCAGCAATGAGGGTGCCCACGTACAGCAGAGACTGCAGGAGCGCCTACCGGCGCTGTGCCCTAGGCTACATGCGGCTTCCGGACGGTGTCGGAAGACGCCGCACTGGTTGTGGCAGGCATGGTCCCGTTGGATCTCCTGGCGGACGAACGACAGAGCGGGCTGGAAGTAGCCAGCGAGCTTCGAGAGGGCACCATAGCCCGTTGGCAAAGGCGATGGGATCAAGCACCAAAAGGGAGGTGGACCAGACGGCTCATCCCCCAGCTCAAACCGTGGCTGCAGAGAAGGCAAGGACAGGTGGACCATTACTTGGCCCAACTACTGACGGGGCATGGCTGCTTTAAGCAGTACCTCCACCGGTTTAAACATGCAGACGATCCGTACTGCAGCTACTGCGGGTCTGGAGTTAGAGAGGATGCGGAGCACATCTTCTTTATATGCCCCCGCTTCTCGCAAGAGCGAGAGAAACTAGGGGGAGACGCTCGCAGGAGTCAACGTGGACACCCTGATCGAGAAGATGATAGCGGATGAGCAGGCATGGAGCGCAGTTGCCAACATGGCAGCAGCAACTCTCAAGGAGCTGCGCAGGCTGGAGCGAAGCCGGTCCGGCTAACTCCAGAGAAGACCCCACAGCCCGCACCGCGAAGTAATGCCTAGCGGCAGTCCCGCGGCTACGGTACCACCCAACCACACCCTATTTATCCTACCAAACACACACCCCCCCTTCCCACTATTGTTAAACCACCCTTTTGTTAATAGTTAAAAAAAAAAAAAACACACACACACACAAAAAAAAAAACACACACACACACACAGCAAAAGAGATAGAGGATAAAAAGAGTATGAGGAAGGAGTAGACAACACACAGAATAAGATACAGATAGAGGAAAGGCAGAATAGCCATAGAGCAGGGGGACCAAATAGCTGTCTACATTTGAAGCTGATCAAACTGATTGAATTGCCAGCCACTGAGATAGAAACTAATGAATTGCCTCAGACATGGGATACACAGATACGCAGATACGTGCATGAACCTCTGAGGTTCATTGAAAATTACATGGCTTCAATATGCCAAAGCGTATCCTCGAGTAAGCCTCAATATTATCAACTCCTCCCACGCATCTGTTATCTGCTCTCTGTGATGTCTTACGGTCCCCGATGGTGGGAGGACACTGCACACTGTCATGGATGCGATTACGAATACATAAATTCATTAATAATGCCCCTCGCACATTATGGCAACGGCCTACAGTACCAGTAACAGTAACAGTAACAGTCTCAGTGGCAGTCCCAGTACCCAGTTCCCAGTCCCATTTGGGCTTTAAAGTGCGTTATTTCCATGTACTCACTTATGCCGAACTTCCTTCCTCAGCGGATTCGCTCAGTTGGGAACGGAACGGAACTGCTGGAGCACAGTGGCTACACCCCATAAAGGCCGCAAAGAACGGGTGAAATCATTGAGCAACGAATTTACTGTACTTTAATATTTATGTGTATATATCTGGGGGGGTGTTGGGGTAGGGGTACGGGGGTGAGTGGTAATACGAGTATAAGCTGCCAAGTATTTACTGAGGATATTTAGCAAACATTTACTGTCGCCAAATATTGCAAAAGGCAAAGTGGAAGCGACAGACAGAGTGACAGGGAGATGGCACTTCTCTCGCACCCATCCCCCCTACTCGTCTCTTATCGATATTTGCCAAGTAATATAAAAAAGTGGCATATATACAGAGAAAAGTGATAAAGGAAGCAGAGCAGGCTCAGTTGTCATGCTGGTTGCTTCTCCTGCTCCTACTTCTGCTCCTGCTTCTGCTCCTACTTCTGCTCCTTTTTCTTCTTCAGCTTTCTCCTGGGCTCAACAGCTCAATCTGCTACGATTTTGAATGGTATACACTTGGACCCCACCGCACTCCCAAGACCCCCATTCCAAACCTACTGACAAGGTCCCAGCTGTAGCACCGTTCCCCTGTGTAGGATGTAGTGATGGGGGGGTCATGAAAAATTACACAGAGCATTTTGTTTGCCTGTCGCTTTGGCTCTCGAGATATTCCAATTTTTGAAGTGTCAAAAATATCCGCTTATATATAAAAATAGACATACAACACACACACACTATGTATAGCTTCCCCACACACACACACACTTACAAAGATATCGAATGAATATGTAAGCAGATAATGGCAGCTTTTGGCCTGCGTTGTCGCCCCTTTTTTTTCTTTTCTTTTCTTCTTTCACTCGCTTGGAGTTGGCCAAAACAAGAAGCCAGCAACGAAGTACAACCAGAAAAAAATTGATAATTCCTTTGGCGGAAAACTTTCCGAGAAAAGCAGCAAAAGCAACCAAAGCGACAAAAAAAGAAGTACGAAAAAAAAATCAGCAAAAGAAGCAGCAAAAATAAAAAGAAGTAAGAAGAAATAAGAAGAAAATTGTAGCGGGCAAAAACAAAACAAAAAAAAAGAAAGTTCAAATCAACATATTGATTTTTGTTGTTTTTGTGTGTGTGTGTGTGTGTGTGTGTGGCAATCACTGAAGGAGGCGTGTCTCGGCCCACGACCACAACGACAGCCAAGAGCAGAGAGATAGGACCACACAAACATACAAACACACACACAAACACTCACACAAACATAGAAAAGCCGACGCTGACGTGTGTATCTTGTATCTTGTATCTGCTGCTGCTGGTGCTAGTACCGCTACTGCCACTGCCACTGCCACTGCCACAGCCACTGGCCCTCGCAGCTGTAAATGCTTTCGGACAGGGGGAAGTAGGGAGCATGGAACTGGGAGCTGTGAGCTGGGAGCTGGGTAGTGAGCCTTTGCTTGTTCACAACTTTTATTTATTTATGGTCTGATATTTATTTATTTCTCCCTTTTATTTTTGTTTGCCATATTTGTTCTCTTAGATTTCTGGCTAGATTTACACAAAAAGGAAGCACTCCTCGCACACGAGGATATATCCCTATGCAGATGCGGATTGGGATAGAGATAGCTGCTCGTAATAGTCTTTTCTTTGATTTACATTTTTATTTAATTTCAAGTTCTAAATGGCGAAATTACTTGCTATTTATTTAACTTCAGATGTGCTCTACTATGATGTCTGCATATGATATATTTTGAAGTCATCTTTGGAATATTTTCTAGTCCATTTTGAATATATTTTTAAATTTATTTGTGACTGTTAAAAGTACTAAAATTAAGGGATAGCTTTCCACTAATTCATAAATTCTTTCCTGGCATATTCATATTAGATTTTAATTAGAATCTGTTCTACTTGCATGTGGCTCCAGTTTCATTTATAATGAACAAAAAGTTTCTTGTTATTTTCGTTATTTTTAGATGGTAAGGTTCTCGAATTAAGTTTTAAAATAACTGTTATTGAAATTCCTGGTATTCCTGACTGACTTTCATTTTGCTTTTCCTTTGCTTTGGCTGCCCTTTGAAAGGGGAATTCAAACTTTCATTCATTAATTTTGCTTGGTTGAATGTTGGCAGTTTTTCACTTCACTCTTTCCATCGAACCTGATAAAAGTTGCTTGAATTTTTACACCCAGCTATGCAGATTTTTAGATATATTTTCACCTGCTTTTAGAAAAATCCTTGATTCTAATGGTTACATTTTACTTATTTTCTGTGGTTAACCAAATTGATTGGTTGATTGTTTCCTGCACTCGAATCGAAATCCGCAATTTCATCAAATCCTGCAGACATTTTGGCATCTTTTTTAATTGATATTCTGATGTTGACTTGTTTGCGCTCATTTCATTATTTGTACGCTCAAGTATTGCCCCGATGTACGATTATTCCTCGTTAGTCTTTCGCTTTTCGGTTCGTCGTCGTCCCTTTTTCTGCTCATTTTTCAAGTGGCAACAATTTGGGGTTTATTAAATTTGGCTAAACCCTTCCGGGAGTGCCTGACCTACATCAAAAATCGGTTCGCAGTTCCATCTCCGATTCCATGAAACTGGCCAACAAAATGTTACTAAATTTGTTAACCCTTTGGTTTGGTTTGGTTTGGTTCGGTTTGGTATTTCCTCGGCTTTGCGATTTGGCCCTGGCTTTGGCTCCGCTTTGCTTTGCTTTGGTTTGGTTTTGCTCAACTTTTTTACCAACTGTATAAAGTTTCAATTTGCTTGTTCTTTTTTTTGTTGTTGCTGCTTTGCTTTGGTTTCGTATATATTTTGTTTTTTTTTTGTTTTCTGTTTTCAGTTCTGTGTTTGTGTTTGGCGCATCCTTTCCACATGCCGCACACACACAAACACACACACACACTCACGCAAACAGTACTCTGTGAAGTCCTCTGCCCTGAAATGGCAATTTAACAATGAAAAATTAAAAGAAAATTCAAAGTTTTTCCTTCTTTTTGGCCCTCGGCTGGCGGTGTGCAAAAGAGGCTTATTTCTCATTGCAGGCATCGTATCGGATCGGGTCTACCTAAGTAATTACAGTTGAATGGTGAGTCCTGAATGCTGACTACAAACAAAGAGAGAGCAGCACACACACACACACGCAGGCACACATAGAGCGGGGTGCCAGAAAGAGCAATAAGCGACTGGTACGGGATATGGATAGGCAAAGGGAGAGTGAGAGTGAGTGAGAAGAGTAAATTAAATGGTGTGCAAAAGAGATAGCTATTGTATTTCTTTTGCCGGAAAAAGGGTTTTACCCCAGCGCAAATATTTAACAGCCCAGCCCCATTTGTCATCGGAATATTTCACTGTCTTTTTTTTTATGTTTTGTCTTTTTTTGTGTATTTTTTTTAGATATTTTTTCCAACAGCTTTGGCTGGTTTTTCCGCTGGCGTGGCTGTGCTTTTTTCGGTGCCCTGTGATGTTTAATTAATTAGAGCTCTTATAAATATTAAATTGCAAATTGTCGCCCAGGGAATGCAGGCGGCCCCCACCGGACAGGACAATCAAAGTGCGCTCAATGGCTTATCGATAGTTTGATCGAATGAATAATTGGCCAGGGTCGCCGGCACATATCCCTCCGCTGCTAAATTGCTTAAATAATCCACTGATCCACTTATGAAGGGCTGCTGGGTTGGGTGGCGGTGTATAGAAATGGTTTTGCATAACAATGCGCATTTTCCATGCCCCAATAAGTAGGCAACATAAATAATTTTTCACTTTGCTCGCTGACACACACACAGACAGGGACAGGCCCAGAGACGTAAGCAGAGTGAAAGCTCTTTTAAAATATCATTAGCATACACACAAACCTACAGCTGGGACACCACCCCCCAGCCACCCAGCCAGCCAGCCTCCCGCACCTACACATTTGAGAAGATTTAAAGCATTTTTCATGTTGCCTTTTGCCACTTTTGCCTTCGCTTATGTCAACTGGATATATGGCCAACAAATACATACATAAATATTCACCGCTCCCCACCCGCTCTCTCCCTCTCTCTTTCTCACACTGTTTCCCACTGGGAAGCTCTCTGCTTCCTCTCTAACCTCTCATTGCACGCATCTTTTATGTGTGTGTGTGTGTGTGTTTTTGTTGCTGGCCAAAAAATTTACAACGGAACCAAAAAGTTATGAAACTCATTAAAACACGAAACTAATTCAAACACCCCGGGCCTAATTGCCAAAACTCCACTCCATTCCATTCCACTCCCAGGCAAGGCCAACAACGGTGGGGAGTGGGTAACCGAGAGGGGTGCCCTCTGGCTGAACGATTCCGCTGGCGAATCCAAAAAATTATTTAGCGTTAATTTCCATAGAAAAATGTGCGCGTCAACAGAAATTAAGTGTCCCAGCTAATTTAACACAGTGCCTGGGTCAGCGCCCAGCCATCGCTCTCTCTCTCTCGCTCGCTCTCTCCCACTCAGTCTTTCTGCGGCATCATCTGTTGCCCTCTCTTTCGTTCGTTCGGTTGGGTGTTCGCTCCTGGAGCGCATCGCAGCTGGTGGCAGCCGCAGATGCCTGCGACGCGTTAGAATACTTACAATTTTAATTTGAATAATTTTGCAGGCTTTAAACGTAAATTACCCTGGCATTATTTTTTTTTTACCCCCTCCCACTCCGCCTCTCTGCTCTGCTCTACGCTCACGACGCCTTTGCATAATATTTTTTGTTGGTCTGGATAGCAGCCGCTATAGCTTATTTTTTTGTGCATAAGCATTTTGAAAGATTAAACTTGGCGTACTTGAATGTTATTACACGTACCACCGCCAGTGGCAGTGGCAGTGGCAGTGGCAGTGTGGCAGCGCCAGCGCCAACACTTTCATTTATGATTATATTTTTTTTATGCCCGAAACCTAAAAAAAGGGAGACGAAGAACCCAAAACCCCTGCATGAACCCAAACCCCACCCGGGGCCCCAATTGTCGGCGACCTGCCACCGCAGCAGCAGCAGCAGCAGGGGCAGCAGCAGCAGAAGGAGCAAGCCATACAGAAAAATCACACATCGTTAGCTCAGCAGTTTTTTTTTTTTTTTTTTTTTTGATCGGTTCCCTTCGGTTTTTGCCTCTTTTTTTCCGCTTGTGAGGCATGTGCGTTTGTGCCCTTGCCCCAGTGGCAGTGAGGCAGCGCTCAGCACTCCTAGCCGGGCTCCCATATCGCGGCATTTATTTTCCTTTCTTTCTTTCTTTTCCTATTTTTTGCTGCTGCTGTTGCTGCTCCTTCGCCTGTAGAATTTTTCTTCTATAAAAATTGCTTTGCTTGCTACTCGCAGTCACTCAGTCTCATGGCAGTCCATGTCGCTCGGTGCTCCTCGCTGCTGAAGCTGTGTATGGAGCTGGAGCTGGCTCTGAAGCTGTTGGGTGTCCATGTCTGTCTTCGACCAGCTGTCCCATTTGAGTTCTGTGGAAACATTTCAGAGAACACCAAAAACGATAGCACTGTATTACTTGGAATTTGATGGAGTCGACAGGCAGCTCAAAGCAGGGAATGCTCTTCTGATAGCACTTACAATAAAGCAGCATCGATACATCGAATAGTTGGATAGATAGTTGTGCAGCTTTTCGGCTGCTGCTTCTGATACCCAGACAATATTTGATGGAAATATCAGAGAGTCAATAGATTTCTAGACAAGAATAGATTAGTTGCTATTTCTTCTGCACCTCCTTTATGTCTTGGATTCTCGAAAGTCCAGTTGTAGACGCCTAAAATGAACCTTTTCCTCCCTGTGTACCTCCGCTTCCCGCAGAGCTAACATTCCCTTTTATTTTTTTCTTTTGAGGGTATGCAACACAAACACATTGAAGCATGTGGAAACACGCATATACGCTTCGTAGACAGCGGGAAGCTTTATGCTCATAGGTTTTAATCTGTATGTGTGTGTGTTGTGGGTGTATCTGTGTGAATGTGTAGCTCTGTGTTTGTGTGTGTGTGTGTGGGTGAGGGTTGTGTGCTACCAAAGTTTCTTTATTTAATTCAGTGAACTGTAAAATGTGCTGAAATGTTAGATTATTGCTTTTGCGCCCAAGACCACCCCCACTTAACCAGCGACTAGTGCTCTTGGCTAGCTCTCTTCCACTTCCACTCCCTCACCCGCTCTCTCTTGTTCCCTTTCTTTTATTTTCTTTGGGACTCAATCTTCTTGTTCTTGTTCTTCGTTATGCTGCTGCTGCTGCTGTTGCTGCTCCTGCTGGTTCCTTTTCCACTTTGTTCCCCATCCGCTCTTTTTGTCTGTGTGTGAGTTCTGTGTTATTGCTTGCCCTAGCCGCCGCTGTTTCGCTTCTCTTCTGGGCATAACAATTTCCCACTGCACTCCTTTCACGGAGATAATGCGTTGATAACCTAGCATGCCACCACACCCGCGCCCACACCCCATACCCACACCCCACACCCACACCCACCGCAACAGCAGCGAACAGCGAAACGGAAAACCCCAAAGAAAAGGCAACAGAAAAAGAAAAGCTGCGAAGCAAAGAAGGAGGTAAATGGGGAGAGAAAAATTGGGCAATTTGCTTACACACAAAGTAAGAAAATGAACACAAAAAAAATACTCACAGAGCGAATGCTCGAGATGGAATTTTTTGGCAGGGGGGAAGACCTTTTTTTCTTTTTTATATAAGTTGATGGAACGGCAATGAAAGGTTAACGGGACACGTGCTGCGTGCCTCGGCCACGGCCAGAAGCGAGAAGCGAGCAGCGAAAAAGCGGACTCGACTCGGTTGAATTTTCTTTCCATTTTCACCCCTCAATAGCTGATTATTATTTATCCTCCTGTCCAGGCTTCATTTTCATTTTCGTTCTCCTTCAGACAGGAGAGGCAAATGAATTAAAAATAATATTTCAAAATTAGCTCAAGATTCAATCAGACGATTTCTGAATTGGGTTCGCTGGCAGCTATCCTGTTTAGCCATTGAGCAATTTCCCTTCCTACTCACTGATGAGCATCTCAACTGGTCCTCCGTTCCTGCACCTGCTACTGCTCCTCCTCCTTCTGCTGTTTCTTGTGCCATAAGAAGTTGATTGCTTGGTCCCTTCATGAAAAATTCCGTGCATGCATTGACCAAATTTTTCTTAGTCCAATAATCTTAATGACGAAACTTAAAATTTACGTGAGCTGCGTTGAATTATTCGCCGGGATAGGGGATTACCTTACCTGTTCGGGTCCTGTCCGATCCGTACCACCATGGCGGTGCCTTCTTGTCTTGGCCTGTCCTGTCGATGGCTTGGCTTGGCTTGGTCCTGGCTTTGCATATAGATATGCTATACTATATATTATATTAAAAAATCTACCAAAAGATGCGGTTCAGCGGTTGAAAAGCGAGGCACGGAGCACGCAGCACGAAGCTGACAGGACAGGGAATCAGCGCTGGCGTTTGGTTGGCTCGACAGACAGGCAGGCAGACAGACAGACAGACAGAGCCCGCTATGTATATCAATATAAGGAGCGACAAGGAGCTCTGCAAATTGGGGTCGAAAGCATTGACAATGGCTCGGCGGCTGCGGAGGCAGCAAACAAAGTGTTGAGCAGATTGGCTTTTCGACGCGTCCCCCCCCACAACGGATGGATGGATGGATGGATGGGATACACTCGAAAAAATACGAGTAATACGAGTATGAAATTGAAGTGCTGGCGTTGTCTCTCATGAATTTCGATTTTTAATCAACTTAAGATAGTGCGTTGAAAGGATTTTTATACATTTATTCAGAGCAATCGTTGGCGAGCTTTAAATTTGTTTCTTCTACTATAATTAGTATTCAGTGGATGGCCTGGCTCTGTATCTCTCGTTCTCTTTCTCGCTGAGTGGTCCAAATGCAGCGACTGAAATTGGCATTTAAGATGCGACCAGCGACTCTCCTTCGATGGGCCCTGGGTGTTGACGCCTTGCCACTTGCCGCAGCTACAGCCTCCGCCAATGCCTCAGCCTGTGCCTCCGCCTGTGCCTCTACCTCTGCCCCTTCGCCAATAAGATGCCGCGACCGGCTGCCGTTGCTGTTTATGTCCTTGCCCGTCTGCTCTGCTCTGCTCTGCGCTGCTCGTTCGTGCCTAACGAGCTGCACTCCAGCAAGAGAGCTACAAGCGAAAAAAAAAATCAAAATAAGATACCGCTCCTGGCAATGGGCTCCTCCGCTCCAGACAGGCGACGACGACGGGCAATGGGCGATGTCGATGGAATGGATAACCAACTTGGTGGATGCCTCGTTGATTTCGTTTGATTCCTTGTCTGGCCCCTCCCCGGGCGGTTCTGTAAAGAGTGAAAGAGAGAGAAAGAGAGAGAGAGAGAGAGAGAGAGAGAGAGATGCTTGGAGAGTGCTTCGCCTTGGTTTCATCCGGTTTCATTGCTCTTTGGCTGCTTGTTTCGCCACAGATTGTTGATGTTCGATTTAATTTTAGCTCTGCTGATTTTTGCGTTATTTATTTTATTATAATACCCTTTACATTTAACGGCGCGATAAGGCATATTGACTTTGACATTAATTGCCGGGCCGCCCAACTACACAGCGAGAGAGATGGCGATATACAGACAGAGACAAAGACAAAGAGGGCTGGGGAGGGGGGTGGCAATAGAGATGGTGGATAGAGGCAAGCCCCAAAGGCAGTTTCCTGCCACTTGAGCACGCATTTTATTGGCGGTCATTAACGTCAGCATCCAGTCGTCCCACCAAGTCCCGAAAGGGATGTATGCCATCTGCACGAGCCCAAGTGGGAGCACAGAGCTGCTTCTGTGCTGTGCCCTTCGGTGGGCTCTGAGATCTCTGGGCCGTCGACTGGTGGGGCTGGTGCTGTGGCTGGGTGTGGACTGGGGCTGGTGGCGGATGTGGTGACAGGTGATGGGGGTTGGGGGAGTAACTCTGGAGGTGGCTGGCTGTGGCTTAATTGCTGATTTGTTGTCTTGGCTGTGTTGCCATCGAGGTAATTGCATTCGTGTGGCAAATATTCGAGACGCCAGTCAGTGGAAGTCATTAAATTTAATCACCTTAAAACTAATTCAAGGAAGTCAACTAATTACAGTTGCAGATTGAGATGTGCAGAGGTATACGACGCAGATGCCGCTGGCGAAGACAACACAGATCAGATTCAGTTAACGTGTTGATAAGTTGCCATTGTTTGCACAAGGCTTTAGGCCACGTTTCCAATGGCAATACACTTGTAGAAATGTTGCTAAATCTACGAATACAAGGAATAGCCCACACAAATACTGGAAGTTGCTTGCAAATGCCACGAATACAATTATAATTCGAGTTTGTTGTGCCTACTTTGGGATTGAAAAACTCCATACAAATTATATTAAATCTGAGCTTTTCGTAGAGGAAAAGCCCCCTCTGAAATGTGTAAATAGCGAAGTTCCTTAAGGGATATATCATTTAATATTGATATATCACCTAATGGCAGTGACGGAAACTACGTTTCCAGCTGCCATTTCCCTCAGTGTGTGTGGCAATTATATTTGTCCATTCATTGGAAGACTTTGTCCAGGATATTGAGGATATTTTACCAACACATGCACTCCCACACACACACAGTCACATACGTTATAATAATAATCAAACAATGGAAATGGGAAAACAATGGAGTTTCATTTTCATGGCTGGCAATTTAGCTCTACGGTTCCTTAAGTAGCTCTTGGCAAATGGCTCACACACACACACACAAATGGATGAAGTCGGTATTCGCATGTGTTGGGGATGTGCGTCGTCTGTTGGCGGGAAGCAGAGAGCAGGCAGCAGGCAGCAGAAGCCACATTTGTGTGCACTTCTTGTGCGCTAATCTTTAAACCTGGCCGAGCGCAGGACCGCACCGGGAACTCCTCGCTCCTCCTCCGCACGGACTGAGCTCGTAGTTGAGTGTCTTAAGCAGTCGCAAACACACTCATAAATATTCATACGAGCTTGGGAGTATTTGCAATTGCTTTAGCTCTCTCTCTCTCTCTTTCTGGCTTAGTCTTTGTCTTTGTGTGTGGGAGTCCATGTCCATGTCTGTGACTGTGTCCGTGTTGTGCTACCGTTGACATTGCAAATAGAAACAGACAATGAGAATAGCATCCAAAGATATACGAGTGAGTCGAGTCTCTCTCTCATTCACTATGTGTGTGTGCAAGTCCTTAAGCTGGTTCCGTTTCTCTATGGGTGGAAGTGTGGCAGGGAACACGTGCCTAATCAAATGCCAAATTAAAATTATCTTGGAATTGTGTGTGTGTTTATTTTTAGAGGTGGCTTTTCCCTCCTCTTGGTGGCTGGGTTTTCTATTCCGCTTTCCCATTCCCATTCTGTTTTCCTTTCGATTCACCATTCTGTTGTAATCTGGTGAAATCTCTGAGAGACTTTCGGGGATTAGCTTACTAAATGCCCAACTTCTGTGTACAAATGTTCAATGTGTGTGTGTGTGCGTATGGGTGGGTGTGTGGCACGGCCTTTACAATTTAACGCACTGCCAAGTTCAAATACACACAAAGGCAAAACCAACCTACAAGAAACAAGAAAAAAAAACACAACGCAACACAACCGAAGAAAGGCGCCTCAAATTGCTGGGGATTGGGGTATCCCGCCCACTCACGCCTCCGTTAACAATAATTTACGCAACTTTGCTCCTCTTTTGTAAAAAAAAAAATACATATATACATATATAGTATACAACATACAAAAGCCCCCGAAGGGTAGCAGAGACGTTAGGCGGGGGCAAATTTCATAGTAAAAGACCATTATAATATGCTCCAGAGACCGAGAGAGGGCCCCAGAGCCTGGCTGGGCAAAACAATAAATGTGCTACGAACATTTGTCAAAATACCAAAACCTCACACCCCCCAGCCTGCCCCCTCAAAAAAGTCTCTCTTGAGCCAATCCAAACGCCAAGCAGAAGCGAACGAGCGAACGAACGAACACCCCAAAGAAAAAACCACAAGGCACTGGTTTTGGCTTTGGCTTTGGTTTTGGTTATGTTTTTTGGGGCATTTTTTGGGAAAGTTGAACAAAACAATCTTGGTTCAATATTTTATTATCGTAATTTAATATTTCGTTACGCCAGGCTTCATGTCAACGACGAACAACGAACAGCGAACAACGAACCACAAAACATTCCCCCGCAATTCCAGCCAGCATACCCCGGGGCTCATTCTCAGCTCAGCCTTGGCCTTTTGTCTGGGCTGTGCTGGGCTGGGCTGGGCTGAACACACTCTTACTTTTTTGACGCACTGTTTAATATTTATTAAAAAGTCATGTGCGTGCGCGCTGCATCGCAAGGGAATTACAATATTTGTCCTTGGCTGTGCACAAATGAGAGAGAAGAAAAAAAGAAAAAAAGGAAAATGGCAAAGCAGCTTAGCAGGGGATTTAGGGCCTCAATCTGAAGTGGAATCTGATCTAGTATCTGTGTACTGGCATTCATGTGTGCGTGCGTGTATGTGTGTGTATATGTGGTTGCGGTATAAAGTAATTGCTTTCAATGCTAAAACAGCTGTCGGCTGCCACCAACTCCCTCTACCGCTCGAGTGGGAGGTGCCTCTCTACGGCACCTCTCACTGCCCCCTCCATCACACTCTCTCACTCTCTCTCTCTCTCTCTTTCTCTCTCTCTGTTATGCCTTGCCGCCTGTCTGTCTCATCCGCTTGGCTGTAATTTTGTTTTTACGTCTTTGAAATTTTGCATTTGTTTCATCGAACGCCTTCATTACATTATATAGAACTGACAAGTGAGGCGGAATCGTGCCTGTGCCTCGCATACAGTGGGACAAATTCATTGCAGAGTGGTTGAAGAGTCATATATAAGTATATATTCCAATCATTCATGGAACCAATAACAAATCTCTTTATCAACCAACAAGCAGAAAAGCAAAGATTAAGTAGGTTCCCATTCAACGCTTTCACCTTTCTTCAGCAGGGTTTGGGGGTAAATGGGGATACCCACACGAATGGAGTTATGTATCCTGGCTGAGTGGCAATGATTCGATTGATTAAGAAATGAATGATTCAGGCGTGCAATCACTTTGTTGCCACTGAATTTTTAAATGATTATGGCGCCTCTCTGGTCGGGCCGTGCCGTGCTGTGCCAGAAATTCCACTCAACTTTTACTCAATTAAGTGTTTACTTAAACTGAAAATCAATGTTTATGCCTCATTTACCAATCTTCTGCCCATTGTGCATGATGCCGGGTGGTGGTCCGCCAGAGCCCCAGCACCAGCAACAGCAACATCAGCAACAGCACAGCGGCAGCAGGCGGAACAGCAACATGGACAACGATGTGGACGTGGACGATGGTTGAGGGAAAAGCGGATGTGTGTTTGTGTGTGTGTGTGTGTGTGTGTGGTGGGGTATGGGGATCCTTCGACAGTCACGAAAAGGAATGCATGAGCCGCTCTGCTTGTCATTTAGTATGTAAATTGAGATAAATCGTTTCTCGTGCCTGCCACACACACAAACAAAGTTACATGTGGCTGCCATCCTTTGTACATAAATATGTGCACACACATATGTACATGCATACATGTGTATGTGCTTGGGCTTGTTACATATCGTATTTATGTATTACATATGTATAGCCATTTAAGTACATAAGGCAAAGTGTAAGTAACACGTCCTTACACCAACCAACAAAAGCAACATTTCCGTCTCCATCACCGCCTTCGTCTCCAGCACCGTCCTCCATCGTTGTCGTTGCCGTTCTCGTTCTCGTTGCCACCATGTCCGTCGCATCGCATCGCGTCGTGTCGGCGGCTGTCGCTGATGTATGGCGAGTGCGACGGCATACGGTGCGTATGAGTTATTTCCACAGAAGAGCCCATTTTATTATTAAAAAAGGCAGCAGCAGCAACAGCAGCCTCAGCAGACAGGAAGAGCCAAGGCGTAGGCGTACGGCTATGGGGATGTGGGGTACTGCAAGTCGCGTGGCAAGTGGTGGCGGCGGTGCTGCACAAGCTGCGTCAAGCGTGACGGGCTTTGATGTTTAAATGACTGCAACGGCTGATGGCTGACGGCTTGTGGGTGTTTGCTGCTGCTACTGCTGCTGCTGCTGCTTGATGTCTGTGCTGCAATGGGGTGTCGGCTGTCGGGTGTTGTGCATGGGATGTGGCCTCCATTGGTGCCGCACGCCACTTGAAGCCTTAAGTGCATAATTGACTTAATTAGCCACCAAAACGGCGTTAGCGCAACAGCAAAGCACCCCAAGAGCAGAGGAAGCGCACCAGCAGCAGCAGCAGTACAGTACACCCTCTACGCCGTCAGTCCGTCAGTCGGGCAGGGAGGCAGGCAAGCAGGCAGGCAGGGGCCTCTGGCGTGGTCGATGCTCCTTGGAGGCGCAGCTCAAGGACTCGAAAGTTCCGAGTACCGTTGCATATTCCCTTAACATACTCGAGTCTCTCGCTATCCCTCTCTCTCTCTCTCTCTCTCTCACTCTAGCTCTTTGTGTGTGCCACCCCCCACCCAACCACCCCTCTTTCTAGCCATTTTCGTTGTTGGCAAACTGATTAATCGCTAAGCGCTTGGTAAGCACTTTTGTGCCATGGCATGAGCCCCGGCAACGGCCGCGACCTCAGCTGTAACCCTTTCCTCAGCCACGCCACGCCACGCCGCACTGCCCCCTGTCCCTGGAGCTGTTCCATTTCGCTGCCCCTTCCTTTCCCCTCACCATCTTGCTCACAAATCACGAGAACTACATGGCGCTCGTTTAATGCGCTTATAAATTTGTTTTTCGCCCCTGCAAATTTACTTGCTCTAGAATTTCCACCTTCTACTCGCCACCCACTCTCTTGCACCTCTCAAATCACGATACCCCAAACGCAGTGAATGCCTCTCCCCCCCAATTGTGCTCAATCCCCAAAAGCTAAGCCCCATCCACACCGCAGCCCCTTTTGGCTGTCGATGTCGGCTTGTTTTTGGGTCTGTTGCGAAAAAACTATCGATTATTTATTCAGCAACGAAACAAATGCAACAAAAACTTGGTCAAAATTTACGTGGCAATATTTGGGGGGTGGGGGGTGGCGTGGTAAGTGCTTCCCCTCCTTGCTCTGGGGTGGCATCAGATAGTGGCCCTTGTACAGTGTTAACTGCGTGAATTTGTGGGCGCTACGTGGGAGAGATCTTGTCTGGCGCCAGTTTCGGGGACTAAGAGAGGGAAATGGGGGTAGCTTTTGGGGGCTAAGAGAGGAATGTGGATAACTTTTTGGGAACAGGTAATTTGTGTAGCATATTGTGTGTGGCTTTGGGAATTTCATCTGATATGTAAATTACGAGAATCTAATTGGGCAATTAAAAACGAGTATATATTTCTGCACAAAAGGAAGTTCTACTCTCATTCCCCATGAGATGTATTATTTATTTATTTACTTTCTCCGCTTGTATCGCACTGCCAATCAATGGAAACTCTTTTGCAACCTTTGGCTGAATTACATACTTCAATTAAACGCTTTTAAGATATTTCCTGCCCCCTATTTAAACTCGTCTCACATCGCACTCTTTTCTGAGCGTAGCTTCCTGTTGCCAGTGCTTGTGTCCGCCACATTTAATTGGCACAAAATCTTAATTGTATTTTCCTGTAATTTTCCCTCCCATTATCTCGCCAAGCCAGGCCACACTGTACTTGAGACCTGCCCCAACCCCTCACGACGCCACTACGTGATAAGTGCGATTCATTTAGAAGCACACTCGCAGCTCCAGAGCTACAGAGCTGCACGACCTCGTACAACAACCCATGCCACATGCCGCCTCCCCACCCCACCCACACTTTGTGCGCCAGAATCCATTTATGCACGTTTATGCTACGTCCGTACCTTGCGCCCCTGCTCTGCCTCTCCACCTCTCCGCCATCTCCATTTGAAACCCCCCTCCGAATAGGCATAGGCCTGGCCGTTCTATTTTTTGTTTGTTTACGAGTATTTGTCGGGATATGTGGGTTGGTAATTGCTTTGCAAAGAAATAGAGCATAACAAATGTTACGTGGCGAAAGTTTATATTCCTTTAGGCGCAGGACCAGGTACAGGACCAGCTACAGGCTGTGCGAGTACCGATGGAAATGGGAAAATGAACCACAAAAAAAAGGGAGTCCAAGGGTGGAGAGACTCCACTGGGCGCGTAATCGAAGTTTCACTTAGCAAATCAGTTGGCAAAAGTTTGTGCAACGCTTTTCACCACCTAAAAGAGTCTACATTCCAGACGAACGAAATTAGGGTGGAAAAAGAGGGCCAGGGGCAGGGGACCACAACAATTTGCAAAGTGAATTAACATGCCGAACATCCTTAGCAGCCGCAACAAGCGGAAAACTTCACTCTACTATATTCGTAGTCGCAAAAAAGGCGCACAAAACTTCACTTTATCCACCACAAGCCAAAGACTCCACTCCTGTTGCTACGGTAACTCCACTGTAACTATCCGCTGGCTGCAAACCTCCCATTCCCATTCCATGGGATCCCCTGCCGCACCATTCTCTAAATATTCTGTGGGCTCCCCCCGCCACATGATTGCCTCAAATTCTATGGGAACTCCTGCCACACACCATTCCCTTCCAAGCGATTTGCTACCCTGCCACATCAGTCGCCACTCTATTGTCTGAGGGATCCATCTAGCATCCATCCCATCCTCCTCTGCCACCACTGGACGTGCGACATGTTAAAGTTTTAATTTGCTATTGACGTCACAATCAGTGCCGCACCAGCGATGCAAATGGGATGGGGTGGCGGGGTGGCGGGGGGGAATGTTTGGGGCATTATCTCGAGGGCCATTCGGGAAAATTGGCAGAGAGGTGGCTCCAGGGCCTGGCTTGGCGAGGTATGGGCCTGGCTAATTGTTGTGCGCCCCGTGCCAGTGTCCGAAAAGGCAGTAGAAAATTATAATTTGCATTTATAATTTTATTGACAGTAAAATGTATTTAATTTTGTTGTAGCGCCGAGAACGAGTGACTGAGAAAAGGGTTTCCTAGCCGTCCCCGCCCCCTGTGGGTTCCCATGTTGTTTTGGGTGGCAGTGGCAAGTCAACAAGCCACCACCCAAGCAGCAGCCCCATCATCATCATCATCATCAGCAGCAGCAGCAGCAAAAACACAGCAACAGCAACAGCAGTGTGGAAATGCCACATAAAAAATTAAAAAATCTGCAAAATATTTCGACAGCTTTTCAGGCGACAACAGCGGAAACGGCTGACGAGCGCACAAAAGAGAGGACATTGGTTGGGTGTGGTGCTGCAGCCAGGGAAGAAGGATTGTCAGGGAAAACTGAAAGCGAAAATGAAAGGCTAGCGTAAAACTCGAAAATCCTCTTAATAATTCATAAAACTTTGGGAAACTACTTAACTCTTAAAACTACTAACTGAATCAAACTAAACTAAAGCGGCTACAAATGGGGAGAGCAGAGAGCCCACTAGCTGGATGCTGGCTGCTGGATGCTGGCTGCTGGATACTCCCCAAACCTCTTCAGGCTGCTTGTCCTGAGTTTCAGCTTTAGCTTTAGCTCTGGGCAGCAGCTACCAGCTTTTCAGCTTCTCCATCAGCCTTCTGCCTCAGCTCAGCTCAGCTGTTGAAAATGCGCGCCGCTGGCGACCAACAAAAAACTTTTGAAAGTTTCTCGCTCATGCGAAACTGGGTCCAGGACATCATCACCATCTTCATCAACATTCCCCATCAGCAGCAGCAGTAGCAGTAGCAGTAGCAGCAGCAGCAGTTCATCATATTTACAGCTTTTGCTAATTTATTTTGCATAGCCCATGAAAAATGCACCAACTCTATGCCTCGGTGTCGTCGTAGTCCGTTGTCCGTTGACGTTCCTTCGGTGTTGTTGTCCTTCTGCATCAACTTGGTTTTCTTTTCATTCCCCACGCCCAAGTTTTCAACTCCGTGCCACCCGCTCCCCCCTCGTGCCCAGCAGGGATTGCGTATTTATAAGCTAATTTCCAAGCGTCTTACAAATCCTCTCTTGCACCTAGCACCCACGACCTACGACCAGGCACGACCAGCACGAGTATTCCCCAAAAAGTTGAAACTTGGCTCACTAAGCCACCGAAGCGATTTGCCAACTTTCCGGGGCCATTGAAAATTTGTGAATGTAACCCGGAGTCTAATTGTTAGATGGCGAAAATCTGTTTTGGGTTGGGGCTTGGAGAAATCCATAAAGCTTGCAACATCCTTTTGCTTGTGGCACTGCTTCCACTTCCACTCCCACTGCCACTTCTCCCTTTACCACCCAGCCGGCTGGATGCTAAAAATGTAATATCCAAAAACTGAATCCCAAATGAAGGTACAGAGAATTCACTTTATGCCCAGGATCCATGCCGGACAGCGGACACCCCATAGACCCCTTGTCGCATTGTACTCCTCCTTGCCTCCTCGCCGCTGTGGACTTTGCCTTCGTGTCCTTCCTCCATCTCCACCTCGAACGAGTTTGGCCAGTTCGCGGATGGATTCCATCAAAGCTCAAAGTTGATGTTTATTGCTTTTCTGCTCTGTCTGTCTCTGTCTCCGTCTCTGACTCTCTCTCTCTCTCTGTGTGAGGCCAGTGTCTGGCCCTTTTCCGATCCTAATTGGGTTAGTTGGTTTGCACTTTGCCGGCAAGTAATTAACACAACTTGTCGATGCTTAAAGGAAACCAACAAAAAGAAAAAAACGAGAGACGAGAGGAGGAATCATTGAAATTGGACAACGAGTAATTAAAGAGCATCGTGGTTATCTCAAAGAATGGAAATGGCTCTAGTTTGTATATCTCTCTGTGTGTGTAGATGAAGATACTTTGGCCAATAAAAGCCTATAGCAGAATCAATGATTATCTGTTATGGCAATGGGCTTGCACTCAAGATAAGCATATTATGACAAGGGAATAGGTTAAGTGTCTTTGGCAAAGGAAGGGATAGTGCACTCATCCCATTAGCTGGAAGGTTCTCCTAGGCGTAGCTTTAACTTCGTTGAAGTAGCACCTAAAATTGTTGGCTATATCTTCTTACAGCTGCTTCCATCGTAGAAATTAATTGGCAACCAATCGGTATTTGTATCTTTCTTAGAAGTCTCTCCCCATACAAACACAAACCAGACAGTTCTATTTTTGTCTTTTGTCTTCTTGTATTAAAGCTTTAAAGAACACAAAGCAAAGAGAATTGATCCTGTCTTCAAAGAGAGACAAGAACAGTAGGGAAACATATGCTTTTTGTTGGATTAACGAATTGGTTTTGTGTTCTTTTGCCGAACCGGATACTTGTTTCTGAAGGGGGGGCCAATTGGGCTTTCATTTGGCATATGAGAGATTTCCCGATTAAACATTTAATTAGCTGTTAAATGAACCCTTTGTGTGAGTCTCCGACAACAGCAGCAGCATCATCATCTGCACAGGGACTCTCGCCCCCCCTCTCGCATTACACACTCCACTCGCGCACCCGCGCTCCGCATCTCCTGCACTGACAATCGACGAATGGATTTTCAAACGTTTGACACATAAAACCGTTTTGTGACTCATTAAAACCGGCAATGTCGCCCCATTGTGGGCGTTGCAAATGTGAGTTAATTACACAACACACACACACGTAGATGCACACACACACACACCCAGAAAGAGACAGACGAAGAGATAGCGAGGCAAGGCAAGGCAAGGCAAAAAAGAAAAGGGGGAAAAACAAAAGGTGCCAGTCGATTGGCTACACAAAAGGGGTTCGGTTACCAAAAGTGGAACCCAAGTGGATGCCGTCGTGCTGTGGCACTGTAGCACTGGAGCATCTCCCCCTCCCCGCTTGCCATTTGAAATGCCAAATCGAGCACCCAATGGACATATTAGAGGAAGTTGGAAGGGAAGGGAGCTCGGTAAAAGCGGGCATAAAAACCGAAATAAAAGTTAAATAAAAATGTTTCGAGCAAAAGTTTGCACACAATCGTTGTCCACTGTCCTCCTGCTGCTCCTTCTGTTTGGCCTCTCTGGCCTCTGCCTGTGTCTGTGCCTGGGAGGAGCATTTTGTTGGTAATTTGCAAATCGCCAAATGATCCAAGGAAACCTAACTGGCGAGGCGATGCGAGCACCAAAGGGAATGCCGAGGCTCCAATGTCCTTTTGGCTGGCATTGCTTATGACCAGTTGTATCTCACCCTCTACCTAGGGAGGGTATGCTCACTTTTCTAAGCAGTTTGTAATACACTTTGAAGGGGCACCTAGATGATAGTTTCTGCAGTAAAATTCATTCCGTTGAGTGTCTCTCTATGATAGTTTCTTCATGGGGAAAAGGGTATTGCTCTTGTCGCTCTATCGACTTTGCTTTATTATCCTCTTTCGGTTGTGTCTCTGTCTCTGTCTCTGTTTTTGGCCCCGCATTTATCCTTTCTGTATCCTTTTTAATATGCAGGCGCTTAAAAACCGCTTAATATTCTTCCGCATTGCTTTGGCCGCATTCAGAGGCTGCGGTTGTGGAGAGAGCCTGGAGCCAAGGAGCACGGACTGCGACTCCGAGTGAAGGGGGGAGGGTGCAACTAATTTCGGGGTGGGCCAGGATATACAAAAGGATGGCAGACGCAACATCTGGCGGGTAGCAAGTAAATGAATATATGAGTATACGTAGGCAGGCAACGGAATAGCTGCAGTTCCTTTTAGCAAACGGCAAGACAACATCCTTTTTGGTTATTCAAAGCATTGTTGCTGCAGTTTCAAGAAGGCAGAAGCACAAGTAGAAGCACCAGTAGAAGCCCCAGCAGAAGGAGCTGCGTCAGTGGGAGTGGCATTGGGAGGCACTTCCTCTGTTTGCTTAACACACTTCACTCAATGGCCGCTCCAGGATGTATCTGCTGTGCTGTGTATGGTAATAGATCCTCAGACTCATCCTCATCCTCATACCCATCTCCATCCTTTCTTATCTGCCAGGACACAACATTTGTCGCTCTCTCCCACTCTTTCTTCGCCATCTTCTTATTCTTCTGCTGCTGCTGAAGATGCTGCAGCAGGCCCACTTCCTGCCTTGCGCCTGTCCTGCCGGCATTTCTGTTGCTTCTTCCTCTCCCTTTGTATTGTTTGTATTGTAATTGTCTGTCGCTGCTCCCTGGCTCCTATCTCCTGGCTCCTGGCTGCTGGTCGTGGTCCGGGTCGTGGTTCTGATTGTGGTCTTGCTCCTGCTACCGGTTATGCCTCCTACTCTTACTCCTACTCCCTGCTACCTTCTGCTTGCTGGCTGTGGTCTTGGCAAAATATCAGCACAAACAACCGCCATGCATACGGCTGCTCGTCATCAGCATCATCATCATCCCACTGCCCCGCCCCCCACTAGATATCTGTCTGTTGTACGGGTCGTTTGTGTATTTTTGCGGTTCTACACAAATATACTGATGGCTCTCAGAGTGCTCAGAGCAGCTCTGTGCATACAGGACGTGGCATACGCATACAAATCCGTTTCTCCCCCCCTCCCTTCCGCCAGTCATCGTTCTACATTCTCCATACCCAAAAATGTTGTGTGCTGAGGTCATGTCGCTGACGTCGCTGGCGACGCCGACAACGACGACGACGTCTGATGTCTGGCTGAATCCTGCCCAGCGCTGCACTGAAATGCCCTGGCCGATGCCTCGTTTCAGCATCAACTCAAATGGTTTTGCAGTTGTAAAGCTGCCAAGAGCAGACCGGCATGCGCAGCTGCCCCAACAATAGCTGCAACAACGGCAACGGCAACGGCAGCAGTGGCAGCAACAACTAGAGTTATAGGTACAGCTGCTGCTGCTCCTTCTGCTGCTGCTGCTGCTGCTTCGGCTGCCCAAACGGAATTGCAGCAAAACCACCAGAATGACGCTGACAACGATGGCAAACAATTGTAAGCTCTGACAGCCAACAACAGTGGCAACAACACTACGACAACGACACCGACAACGACAATGAGCAATGAGTTTATCTGCGGTTAATGCCGACATTGATATACCCTTACTGAATGGAGCATATCCAAAAACAAAGAGGCAGAATTAACCCAATTAAGATGGGAATACTTGGAGTGGATTTCCAAGGGGCAGTGAAGTGATGGCAGAGTCTGGAAACTATACAGAAAGTGTCTGCACTTTATAGACTCAATCTCTGATAAAGGAGTAAATATCTAATATACTCGGTAAACAGAAGAGATTAAATTTAATTTCATTGTAAGATAATTTACCACAGAGTTATGCAGGATTATACATTCCTCTGTGCACCATGACTCTCACATATAACAAAGGGATGAGTGAAGGATTCAATGAATTTGAAGCAACTCCATGGACCGCAGATGATTTCACAGCTTTCCAGAGGTCTCCACGTGATTGCATAATTGTTAGACAATAGACAGAAACAAATTGATCCATTTAGACTACTAAGGAAAAACTCCTTTGGAATTATTTCAGCGGCACGAAATATTTATACATTTAAAGAAAATAAACAAAAAGATGATGAGAGGATACTAAATATTCATTTCCCTCCTGCCACATACCATGCCAAAAATATCTATAAATATCTACTGCCTGTAGATGCCGTCAATTCATCTGTGCTCAAACAAAGGCAGATACGTTCCCCATTAAGCCAATGAAGCGGATACTATTATTGTTGATTAACAATAAGGAAAATGGCTCATACGCCCTGTTGCACTTTCAATGAAAATGAAAATGAAAATGGTATGGAATGGAATGGAATGAAATGAGCTTCCAGCTAAAATCTGGCGCTTATATTTAAAGCCAATTACAGCGAACTTCATTCACAGGCCAATAATTACTGAATGTAAAGGAAGGGAAGGGAAGGGAGCCAAGACCTCTGTCTGGCACAGAGCCTCTCTGTCTGAGTGATTAAAACGAGTTAAACAATTCATGTGCCACAATGGTATCGCTCGTTTTCTGGGAAATGGAATGCGTAATGGCAGGGTGTTGTGTGTGTGTGTGTGTTGCCTCTAATTAATGAAAAGGGGTTTGGTTTGCCGATTGCGATAACATCCCGATGCCATCTATTGTTTGGAGTAGTTGTAACGTAACCACCAGCTAAACACGAACCTGGAGACCAACTAATCTGTATGCCAATGCTGCCGATGGTGGTGGTGGTGGTGCTGCTGTTGGGCCTGGCTATCCTCATGGCACAATCTCATAGCACAATCCATGATAAATGCATAATGCTCGGAGTGCTGAAGGTTACTACGGCAAACAATAACAATTGCATTTGTTGGCACTCGGTCGTCAGCCCGGGGCGTCTCCGTCCAGATCCCAGATCCCAGGCACATGCATCGCATCGTGTCCTTCCACAGCCATACATCTCCCCGGGTGCTTGTCTCCGGGGTCTCTTCTGTGCTCTCTCCCCGACTCCCAGCTTCCAGCACCGTTTCTGTCGCTGGTTCTGGCTAAGGCGAATGTCCTGTTCCTCGTTTCGCACGTACATTGCCGCTTGCACTTTGCTTCCAGATAATTGCATTGCCTCTGTCTCCCTCCGACTGTCTCTTGTTGCCTCTCTTTTGCTCTTTGTCCCCCCCGTTGACTGTGCGAACTTTCGGTGTATTTATGAAAACCATTTCCGTACTGCAATAAAACTCTCAACACGGTCAACGTCAGCGTCATCTAATCTCGGCCCGGAGGCAGGGACAAGTGCCATTAATATTGTTTCTTTCTACGCTGCTGCTGCTGCTGACGCTGCTGTTTTTTTGTTGCTTTTTGTTGCTTGTGCTCTGTGACATTTTCCGATTATGTGCGGATTTGTTGCACGGAAAAATGGTGCCAAGCCAAAGCCCTCCCCCCTTACGCTACCACCCGGGTGCACTGCACAAAAGTTTGCAATTTACACTTTTGGTGGGGCTGTCCTTGAAGGACCGACAACTGACTGGCAAGTCTTAACAAGGCATGAAAACTAGAAAACAAATAGGCCAAGAGGCCCACACCGATGACCGATGACAAGGCGATAAGAGCAACCTGCTCTTGGGCCCCACCCCTCTAACATCTCTCTCTCTCTCTGAAAAGTCGAGGTCCCGCCCTGATCCACTTCTAGATTTGCCTTTTTGTTAATGTTTGCTCAATTTAAAAAGTTTTCTATCGCCATTTGCATTTGCACGCACATTCGCACGTGCTTATGCAATAACAAAACAATGGCCTGGGCGAGAGTGGGCGCCAGTGGGCGTGGCTGAAGACGGCGGAAGAACGAGAAAGTACGCAGCCAGGCAGCAAAGAAACGATTTGCATACGAAACAGAGGCTCAGTGCCCCAAGGGGGGCGCTCGTCGTCTTCGTTGCCCCAAACATCTTGGGAATTTCAAACTGAAAATGTTCGAAATAAATATATGTGAAAAATCAATTTTATTACAAATATCTACAGAAATAAATATTAAAATATATCCATATATTTCTTTAGAAATATATTTCATAAATAAAACCCAAATACCAAATATTGAGCTGTATATTTAATTATGTTTATGTTTATTTATTATTTATGTTGCCAAAAACGGAGTTTACAATATTTTAAAATAACTTAAAATAGTTGCATCATTTTTTAATTGAAATAAAATTCAATATAAAAGTCATGCACCGTAAAATATCTCTCTCTCCCCCCCTGAATAAAATGTGATTGTCACGCCTCTGTTTACGCATCAGGGTAGGAGAATGACGCCAAAGGAAGCAAAGTTTCCAGAGAAACAAAAAAAATTAGAGAGTGTAGGTAAGAGAGAGGCAGAGACAGAGAGAGTGAGGAGAAATGAAAGTTAAAAAAAAAAAAAAGCACAAAAGTTAGTTTAGTTTTTGTTTTTAATTTGGTAATGCAGCATGGAGCATGAAGCATGGATGTTGGCCTCCAATTGTTTGGCCCTGGACAAGGACTTTTTGCTGTTTTCCGACAATTACATTTGATGAAGTTTTACAAATGAGGGGGGCGTGGTCGGGCGTGGGCGGATTAGTTAACTAAACTTTTCCACCAGGCAACAAATTGAAATTGCATTCCAATTGTCAAATGGAATTGTACGAGAAAGTAAAACCTAAAATTTATAGAGAGAGTGAAAGAGAGAGCAAGCGCGAGAGAGACAGAGAGAGAGAGAAACTCAAATTCGACAATTTTGTTGAAATTTGTCCGCCCAATAAAAAGGCCATGAAAGATATAATGAATGGCCTCTCAGAGATTAAGTCAGATATGTAAATTAAATTTAAAATTCCCTCCAAATGGACATATGTATGTATGTATGTATGTATGTAGCAGTAGTAACACGAATTAAGTTTGAAAATATTTATTTTGGCCGTAATTAATTAGAGACAGATGTAAATAACATGAAAACTCTTTGTGGCTCGCATCCGTAATCAATTGTTTTCATTTTACATGAATTTCATTCGACAAACGTCAATACATTTAAAATATAAATAATTTATAAAGAATTTTCAGTTGAATTGCATTTGTACACTTTGATGAACATTTATTGGCTCAACGTGGGGGGATAATTAATTAATTAAATATGTCGTTTGACGACGGGATTCCAAGAACGAACAGGCCACCATCAGGGAACAGGCATAGTTCTCCCCTCCCTGCTCAGTGTGTCAACTTTGATGATTTTTTAATGCGACAACTAAGCGGGGAAAAAATAATTAAATATTTCTCAAGGATTCTGGGAAGTGGCAACTATCTGAGAGCATATTCCTGTAATAATAATAAATACATCCATTGAGATATTTAGATATTTGTTATTCTACTCCATTCAAATACTGATATCCTTGGGCACCCCACCCCCTCAGTTTGTGGCTGCACAAATTGCTTGGCATTTTCCAGAAGATGGATACAAGCATATTCAATTTCAATTTACTTCATTTCACTTGGCATTGTACGTACTATATATTAATAAATAAGTAAAGCCCAATGCCAGTTTCATATTGGAATGCCAGCCAAGGAGTCGAGTCGGTTCCAATTGTGGCTGATTTACTCTGCTGTGCGATGATGCACTGATGCATCCGATGTGGACCGTGTGGACGGAAGAGGCCAAAGTCAAGTCAAATGCGAAATCCAATTTCAATTCGAAAGATTGGAAACATTTGCAGCTCAGCTGCCAGAGATTATCTGCGAGTGGGACTAGAAATCAAATTACTAAATGCCAATTGCAGAGTCCTTCGCTTACAGGTTAACAATTACCAGGACTTTCATGCAAGAGATTAGCCCGATGATAGCCAGAGGCCTGCCAGAGGGCACACGGAGGCCACAGAAGCCAGACAATAACTCGTATCTTTGTGGGGCATCATAATCCACCGTACGAGTATCTACTAGTATCTGCTTCGTGCCCCTCTTCTGCCACTCTTTCTGTGTGGCATCAGTTAATTGATTTGCTTTACGATTTGCGGCTGCAGTTGCAGTCGCAAAGTCCGAGTCCGCGTCCACGTCCGCTTGCAACATACTCGCATCCTCCAGCCATAATATTTTTTTAATATTCTGGCTACGTGGCCCCGTCTTGGCAATTGGCCATCAAATTAGCTTTGCTTTTTTGGCCCACTGTGCCACATTTATGAATATCAGAACCGAACCTGTGAGTGCCACCCCACCGCCAATGCCTATGCGGTTCCAGTTGTAAGCCCTGAGTGCCGTGCCACGAGTGCCTTCTCCTCATAGAGAGAGCAGCAAATATAAAGCTGTCGACGATATAGCAGGGAGGGGAGGGTAGGCGTAGACGGAGATGGGAGATGGGATGGATAGCAGTCGAGCGCTGTGGCAAGTCAGCAATTGCAACTGCCAACTGCTGGTGCACTGACACAGGAAATATTATCCGCATTGCCAGCACCTAACCCCCCACCTCCTACCCCAAGCCCATACCCAAGCGACACACCGACCAACCAACGGCTGCCAGGGGAGAGCTAAAATTGAGGCTGTTGCCAAGGTTTGACTGTGTGCTTTGTTGGTTGCCCCAAAGAGGGGCTTGGTGCGGGGGGTTATGACTGGTGTGCCATGATGGCAGGGTGGCACGGTGTTGGTGCTGCTGCTGCAGGACAAAGCGGCAAAAGCGGCCAAGTGAATTCTCAAATACAAATTCAAATGGCAAATTGACAAATGAACCTTTTGAGCTTTTTACGTTTTCATTGTCTGTCCTGCCCATCCCCCCATCGGCAATCCTCCATTCCGTATTCCTTATTCCGTATCTCTGCGCCCCAGAACCAGAAGCGGAGCGGATTCAACTTGCTGCAGGGTGTGGGGGTGGGGGATGAAATTCCAGGAAACCTTATTGTGGGGGAGCCCTTTCAAATGTAGTTGTGGGACTTAAATGAAATTAAGCATTTTCCGTTGATTAAAATTACTGAAAAAAAAGGCATTTGAATGCTCGAAAGCCAAGGCAGAGCATTGAGGTGACGCTGAACCGCTCCTGGCAGAAGTACAAACAACAAAAATAAGAGAAAAAAACACAGAGACAGGGAGTGAAGAGAAAGAGGAACATAAAAGTAAAAAGCATTCGACAGGCTATTGATGCTGATTTTCTAAAGATGCCGATGTCGATGCCAATGTCAGAGTACAGGGGCAGGGACAGGGGTTCCTGCCTGGCCTGGAGGCCTCTCCACCTCTCCATGTGGATGTGGATGTGACTGTTCCACTGCCTCTGTCTGTGGTTTTGGTGCTTTGTTGTGTTGTCCAGCTGGACGTACAACAAATTACAAAATGTTGTTGCAAAGGCGATTTAAACCTCCATCCATTTCGCAGGCAGGCCACCCCCCCACCCACAGATACCATTGCCATACCCCCATACCCCCACCCCATTCACTATTCTATTCAGTGGTGGGCACTATACAGAGAGCCAAAGCTAAATTCAGTAAACAGAGATTACAAACGGGGCAAGTGTATGTGGGGGAGGGAGAGAGAGAGGGAGAAGACTGAAGCCTGTGGAGGAACTAAAACTAGTCGTACAATGGGCATTGTTGGAGTGGTCGTTCGTCTCGCTAATACCGGATTCTCTTTTACATTTTGCAGATTTAAAGAATTTAAAAGAAAGAAAGGATACCCCAGCTCCGGCTCCAGGCAGAGCTGCAGCCACAGTTCCAGTCCCAGCAGCAGCTGCCGATGTCAGTGGCAGCACACAAAAAGAGGCAGGACTAACTTTCCTTTATGCCAGCAAATTAAAAGAAAAGAACTGAACACAGAACTCAGCAGAACGAACAGAGGAGAGGAGCAGGGAGCAAAGTGGCAAGCAAAATCAATAAGATACTGGGGTATCCAGTCGAGTGTTGCAGATCCCTTTTCTTTGTGGCAAGTGTAGCCAAAGTGCTGAGTAATGTGGAGTAATGGAGACCTTTTTGCTGGCGGCGGCAACATGATGTGAAACATGGCAATCGAATCAGCCAGAGCCATTTAGGGTCATCAATTGGCAGGGTTGCCGAGCACACAGAACGCAGCGGGAGTGAAGGAATCCCAGAGAGAAGCGAGAAGGATAGCATCCAAAATGCATAGCAAGGATCGAAGGAGCAGCACAACTACGAGGACGATGGGTCTACCAGGTGAGTACGGGCTGGGGCAGGCATCCAATCTCAATCTGCTTATCCTTTATTCCTCTCTGTCTCTTCCTCTCTCTCTGTATGTTTAGTTTGGTGTCTGCTGGTGCTCTGCCTGGTGGCCTGGACATGGGCCGATGACTGGTCCTTGAGCTGCGCCTCCAACTGCACCTGCAAGTGGACCAATGGCAAGAAATCGGCCATCTGCAGCTCCCTGCAGCTGACCAGCATCCCGAGCACCCTGAGCACGGAGCTGCAGGTGCTCGTGCTGAACGACAACCACATACCGTACTTGAACCGGGAGGAGTTCTCGGCCCTGGGGCTGCTCAATCTGCAGCGGATCTACCTGAAGAAGTCCGAGGTGCAGTACATCCACAAGGAGTCCTTCCGCAGCCTGAAGATCCTGGTGGAGATCGATCTGTCGGACAACAAGCTGGAGATGCTAGACAAGGACACGTTCATGGGCAACGACCGCCTGCGGATACTCTACCTGAATGGCAATCCGCTGAAGCGGCTGGCCGCCTACCAGTTCCCCATCCTGCCCCACCTGCGCACCCTGGACATGCACGACTGCCTCATCTCGTACATCGATCCCATGTCGCTGGCCAATCTCAATCTGCTGGAGTTCCTCAACCTCAAGAACAACCTGCTGGAGAGTCTCAGCGAGTACGTCTTCCAGCACATGGCCAACCTGAAGACTCTGTCGCTGGAGGAGAATCCCTGGCAGTGCAACTGCAAGCTGCGCAAGTTCCGCTCCTGGTACGTGGCCAGCCGGCTCAGCTCCGTGAGTCTCGTCTGCAAGGGTCCGCCCGCCCAGAAGGATCGCGCCTGGGACAGCGTCGATGATGAGCTCTTCGGCTGCCCGCCCCGCGTCGAGATCTTTAACAACGAGGAGGTGCAGAACATCGACATTGGCAGCAACACGACCTTCAGCTGCCTGGTGTACGGGGATCCGCTGCCGGAGGTGGCCTGGGAGCTGAACGGCAAGATACTGGACAACGACAATGTGCTCTTCGACACGGAGAGCATCGCCTCCGACAAGCTGTGGAGCAACCTGACCGTATTCAATGTGACCAGCCTGGATGCGGGCACGTATGCCTGCACGGGCGCCAATCCCATCGGCAGCATGACCCAGAACATCAGCATCTACCTCAGCGAGATAGTGCAGCATGTGCTGGTGAAGACCCCGGAGACGTTCTGGTACTTCGGCCTCATCATGGGCATCTTCGGCACCGTCTTCCTGCTGATCGCCATCTCGTTTGTGGTGTGCCTCTGCAAGCGCACCACCCGCCAGCACCGCCACGCCAACAAGGCGGGCGTCAAGTCCAGCGTCAGCTTCAACGACCAGGAGAAGAAGCTGCTGGACTCCAGCGTCACCACCACCACCAATGATCGCGGCGACAGCTACGGCATCGACAACAATCCCAACTCGATCAGCATCAACAAGGCGGAGTCCGCCGGTCTGAGCTTCAACCAGATCGAGATTCATGCCGTCGAGAATCACCGCTCGGGCATGGGTCATGGCACCATGCTGGTGCACCAGCAGCAACAGCAGCAGCAGGGGCAGGGCCAGGGCATGGGACAGCATATGCGGCAGCAGCTGATGACTGTGAAGGATCCCACATGCGGCATGATCAGCGTGCCCACGTCCATGGCGGGTCACACTCACAGCCATACGCATCCCGGCCAGATCTCCGAGGAGTTTCCCCTGAACGTGGGCGTCTTTCCACCGCCGCCAGAGTTCTGCTCGAACATTGTGCCGAATCCCGCCTTCGGGGGCAACATCTTCATCCGTGTCTCCGTCACGCAAGACATGCTCGACGGCGCGGACCTCAACATGTATCCGGACCTGCTGAACATCCCCAAGCGGATGCAGGACGTGCAGTGCAGCGATGGAGGCGCTGGCACGGTGAGTGTGCCCGAGGGGCAGTTCGCCACCCTGCCACGTCACACGACACGGCGTGGCATCCTCAAGAAGGATACCTCGCTGCAGCAGCAGCAGCAACATCACCAGCAGCAACAACAACAACACCAACAGCAGCAGCAGCAAGGCGCTGGGCTTTATCCGCACGACGACATCGTGACCTACAACCTGGATGCCAGCGGATATGTGGACGCCCATAGCCACCAGACGACCTACCACTGCGTGGGCGGTGGCCAAAGCAATGGCATGGAGCTGCCACCGCCTCCCCCACCGCCCGCTGTGACGGCTGTGGTGCAGTGCCACCACCCCAACGCCAGTGGCACCGCCATGCCACCCGTCTCCGCCGCCAGTTGCGCCAGCTGCATCAACAACGGCCCGCCCCAGCCCTCAGCCTGCCAGACGCCACCCATCGATGTGACGCCGCTGCGGCCGCTCTGCGGCAAGAGCGGTGGTGGCGGCGGCGACAGTTCCGCGTACCCCAAGTACGACAACATGGGGCGCCGCATTACGGCCAGCGGGGGCCTGGGCAACTCCACGCTCTCGCTGCCCGACGACGAGGAGCAGTACGAGAATGAGACGCTCTTCAACGATAACCAGAACCAGTCCGAGAAGCTGCAGTCCGTCGGGGAGGAGCGCTCGCAGGAACATCATCAGCAGCAGCACCAGACGGAGTCCAGTCAGGGCCAGGACAAGGACAGAGGAGAGTTTGTGTCCCTATAGTATTATGGAACGCAAGTGTAAATAGGTCCAATAGATTCGTGCCCCCAGAACCCACAGACAGTCAGTCCCACAATCAAATCATCCATTCAGACCCCCAACCCAATCCAAACCCCTGGCAATCGTTTCTTTCATATCAGTTCAACGATAGTCTACACAAATATATAGTGAATCCTTTCAACTATATAGCAACCAAAACAATCTATTGACTGCCACAGCCCCCCCATAATATGAATCAAAAATGAGTATAGAAAATCCGAAACAAAATGCCAAACAGAAGAAGAAAATTGAGAGAAACCTCGAGAAAAGAGTTTGTTTATTTATCCTTCTTTGAATCGCACTACATAGATATCCTATATGTATACTTCTATATACTTATGTATGTGCATGTATGTGTATTCCATTTAGAGATCTCCCCCATTCCTAGCTAGAAATTAAATAGTTGTACCCTTCCGTAATACTGAATTCCTGTAAATTAAAGACAAATATATAGTGTACGAGTATGCTAGAGATTATAGCGACCAAAACTGATCTACATAAGTATGAATTATATACATATGTCAGATATACATATATACTACATATAGTGAATCCATAGAGAGAAAGATTTGCATTTGCTTCTGGGGTGCTAGAGTTTGTTGGCGGAGGAGTATTTTATTGGATTACGTTTTAGAGATCAGACACTGAATAGGATTAGAGACATATGTGGGAATCGTATTCAAAACATCATCGTAGTATAACACATGGCATACGTATACATATATATTGTTAGCAGATCTATTATTATAGCAGATATAAACACACACACACACACCTATAACTATAACCCACATCGATGTACAATGAATATAATATGTATACAGGAAGTCAGTCAGTCTTAAGTCTTTATTACCGCCCCTACCCCATTAACATAGTTCCTTCTTTATGTACATATGTAAATGTATTCCTAAATGCTTAAGGACTTTTAAATCAAAATCATTTTATACTCCCTTCCAACCTACCAACATATTTATGTACTATATATCGTATATATCGTATATAGAAACAGCATCGAGTCGTGCCAAAGAAAAAAATGTTTTTGAAATCAAATCTACTTTTAGTCTGTTATCCCCCCCGAGATTGTTTCGAGGATACTTTCTACTCGTCCGATATCAGAGCCAAACAAAAACAAAAACACACACCTAGTACCTATGATTTGTATTGTTAGCAGTTTGTCATCTAGTCAATCTACCCATGCATATACATACATACCAGCATACATACATATATACGTGTAGAGTTAATCCGTTCCTATCCTAGAATACCTACATATATAGAAGAAGTCCTTTTAGTTCTCTGCCCCCCCCATCACGAACACACACTTTCTCCTGCAAGTAGACCAAAAGCGATGTCAGCTAAATCTAAATAATGTACTATATTGTATGTATAGCATTACAATATACATAAAATACATGCGTATATAACATATAGCGTACATATATCTCTCTGCATATGTATGGATTTGTGTGTGTAATCTAATTGAATATAGAAAGAAATGTAAAATGGAAAATAAATAAAATCAAAAACTAATTGGGGTAAAATTCGAGAGGTCGATGCCAGAGCATACCCTACAGCAATCTCTCTCTCTCTCACTGTGTATATCATACAAGTACTTATAATATCTTTAGTAATGTGAGATTTCTATATAGAGAACCAGAGAGTAGAGAGAGAGAAAGTGTAGAGAGGCGCCACAGCATTATAAGTATTTTTTGTGTATGTAGAATGTTTCAAATTCGAGCTTGATAATGTATAATGTAAGTTATAGAAGTCAATGATAAGTACATGATAAATTTCACTTACATGACCACGCCCACAGAGCCACATACCCACAAGCCCACACTCCCACAGACCCACACCCACAATCATGCTTATACATACATGATGAATGCATTCGTTGTATAACCGTGTATCCTGCGTGTGTGTGTGGGTGTGTGTGAAGAATAATTAAACACATAAATGCAATGAATTACTACAATAATTATGGGGAAAGTATTCTGGCAAATATTTGCACTACTTCACTTCACCAGGGGATTCCTTTAACAGGGTTTGGTTTTTCACCGACCCAATTAATTTTTCCCCCTCTGTCGTTGCTACTGCTGCTGCCTGTGTGTTGTTTTTGTGTGCAATGTTTGCTGTCGTGATGAGGGAAATTTTTGTTTTTTGATATTATGAACTGAAGCGAAAGTAAATTTGCACATAGGCAGGCACATTGAGCCAGAGCCAGAGCAAACAAAGGCAAACAGAAGCAAACATTCTGGCTGCCACACATCCTACGATACATGTATTCAGAATCCTTTCCCCACAATATGCGTACCTCATTTTTGACAGCGCAACCAGAGGCGAGTTTTGTTCATAGTATTACTCGTGAATGTTTTAATCAAAGTATTATTTATTGTTTGTCCGCTGCTCTAATAGATGGCGGATGGCGGTTGGCGGGAATGGGAATGGGGATGGATCCTGGTTCCCTGTAGATTTGTACATACATAGGTAATTTTAATTACATCGTACACACCTCTCCTCACCAACACTCTTTGTCTGCCTCGTGCAGTAATGACTACCGCAGACAGAGGCGATATTTTATTCATTTTAAATCGTTTTAACTAATTAAAAAAAACAAATGGAAACCGCCAAAAAGCAAGAGCAAAAGAGACAAGTGTAAACGGACAGCCAAATAGTGGGTAATAGGGTGGGGGCACGGGTGCGGGTGGGGGGGAATGGTGTAGAGTGGAGAGTGGTGAGTAGAGAACCTAACTAGAGAAAATTTAAACTATGCTTTTAGCTACATTTTCCCATTTCCCATCTGTATTTTCCACACTCAAATGATGGCACGCACAGCACACACGGTTACATACTGTCCCTTCCCCTCCCCCTCCGGCTGTCCGGCCACCCTGCTACTTTCCCTGTTTCCCGCTCGTTTTTCCGGGGAAATGCGATGCGATGCGATGCGGCGCCGGATGATGATGGAAATGTAACTATAATTTTAATTACTCTCCATGAATGCAAATGGAAAGCACACACACGCAAATGCACAGATTCACAGATGCGAATGGATACTATGGCACATGGAAACCATGGAATCCCAGAGTATCTGTATCTGTATCTGAGTCCGCATCCGATTGCAGCAGCAGCAGCTATAGCCACAGTGCTGCATCCCATAGAACCGACAAAAAGCAAAGTGCGAGAATGCCAGGCAAAATAAAATTAACTTTTTATGAGTACTATATGCTGTGCTGTGCCAAGTGCTGGCGAAAATAAATTAAATTCAGATGATGAATAGTATTAACACATTTTGTACGATACCATTAAAAAAAAATCAAAAAGAAAAAAGCATATTAACTTGAATTTCAGAATTGAATACAGAAATTAGTAAAATTTCAACAATCCACACAAGCCCCACCCTATACCCAATAGCCACAGCCACAGCCCATGACTAGAACTCACATCCACACTGGACTATCTATCACTCTCCTCACACTCTATACACTTAATATTATTCTCAAAATGACATACCTACTCGTACATATATACATAGATACAAAAAACATCCTGACATGACACACGAATACAGTTGTCAGCGAGAATGGAATAATAGGGGGGGGTTAGGTTGTGGGGAAAAGAGTGTGACAGTAGGACAGTGGGACAGTGGGACAGTAGTGGGTAAAGCAAACATGACAGGACAAAAACAGAGACAGAAAACATAACAGGATATGGCACGACAGGAAAGGACAGAACAGGACAGAACAGGACAGGACAGGAGGACAAACAAAAGAAAATTTAACGAACAATATAACCGAAATACATTGTAATAGCATTAATAGATTGTCGTCAAGCTTTATTACACACTATATTTAAAAAATAGATGGAATAATATTAATACTATTAATAACAGTTATTATTGCAAATAATAATAATAATAATATTAACAGACGAACACACAAAGAGAAATATGAATAAATTTAATAAAAGCAAATACCTCATTTGGTTTTTTTTATTGCTAAGGAAAAGGAATACGACTGGCAAGTACTATATATGGAATGTTCTATGACCTATTCCTGAATTGCATGCAATACACCAACCTCCCACCAACCACCTCCATCATTTACCTTCATTATGCTATGACAAAGGCGTGAGGGTTGGGGCAGGAAAGAGAAGAGAACAAAATCGATTTGATGACATTTCCATAATGGAAAACTTTTCCCTCTCTCTTTTCGTGCAGTCAAATCAATGTCTCTTCCTGTGCGCTTGATGGGAAAGTTCTCGCCAAACAGTGCAGCCAAACTTCCTCAATATCCTAGTGGGCCCCTTCTCCTCCTCCTGTCCTCCTGTACCCTGTATCCTGTTCACACACAGCCTCCACATCCATAGTTTCCATAGACAGTTTCATCATCAGGCAATCTGCATAATTTGCCAGAGATTCATCCTTTGGCATTTCTCGGTGCACTTGCTCCGTATCACTTGTTGATCGTAAACGGTTTTTGGCATATCAAATTTCCGACTTTTTCCCATCATCATCATCGTCATCGTCATCGTCATGGCCCCCTCATTCTAGGCGATAACCAAACTAACATTTGATACATTTCCGCGCCTAATCTCCGTTTCCCACTGTGCCGCCACCTCACACAAATGCTTCAATAATGACTGCAGAGGAAGCAGCACAGCACAGCACCCACCATCCTCAGTGCCAGTCCCCAGTCGTAATAACATTTTCATCTTAATGCACTCGAAGAGCACATTTAGTCAAAAGTTCCTCCTGTTCGTCCTGCGTCTGCATCTGCATCTGCGTCAGCAACAACGTCAGCAGCATCCGTTTGCGGGCAAAATCCACAAAACCACCAAGACCCGAAACCCAAGACCCGAGAGCCAAGAGCCAAGTGCCAAGAGCTAGCTGTAGCCATACCCATACCCATACCCATAGCCATAGCCATTGGCATCGACTGCTGCTGCCACAGTTATGTTACGGATAGAAACCCTCCAGGGATTGGCACGGCACGCATCGAGCACGTACTGCCACGATGACGACGACGTCGACGACTACGACAACCGCAAACTGCTGCGATTTTCTAAATGCGACCGACCTCCCTCCCTCGCTATCTCTCTGTCTCTCTTCCCACTCTCTCTTGCAGCAGCATCAGCAGCAGCACTCTCACTCCCACTCGTTCCACAGTTCTGGTTCTGGTTCTGCTTCTGTTTCATTTCTCAGCGTTACGTATGCAACATTCATTTTTGACAAGCATAATTTGCGGCTGGCCCAGCCACCAGAGCCACTGGGACCTGCCTCGACTCTTAGGCTTCTACTATTCCGGTTATTTACAGTTTTCATGGCCTGGCCCTGCACTTTTCTAATGCAAAAATGATGCACTGCACCCACGCGGCCCAAGCGACGTGTGTGTGTGGGCTGATGGGCAATGGCAGTGGGCAGTGGGCGGGAAGGTGTCTGTGGTCAGACTGCAGGCGGGTTGAGACGTGGGAGATGCGGTGCAGTCACAACATGCACTCAATGGAGGTCCGACAGCAGCAGCAACTGGAGCCACAGCCACCGCCGCAGTGGCAATGAAAGTTGGAAACCAATATTTGTGTGCCAGAAGGGGGAGGAGGGGAGACCAGAGCCCTGAGTCGCCTCCAGGAGCGGCCTTTTTCGAAATGGGTAATTGGTTGGGGCGCTCCAGGAAATTTCTTTGGGGTATGCGATTCTCCGGTAACGAGGATAACCACTTCAAGTTGGCTCTCATTTCGTGGCGCAACTGCAGGCGGAATGAATTAGCAAACTTCGTAAAACATTTTACGAAACTTTAAGGGTACCTCAAACTTTTCGGCACACGCATCGCATACAGCTGGCAATAATAATGATGCGCAGGGAGACCATGGGGGAGCTGGCCCATCTAAATATTTAATTAAAATATAAATTAGAAGGCTCAGATCCGGGTGCGAGACCCTCAAAGTGTTGCAGTCCGCTCCTGTTTGTGTAGGCAGGGAAAATAAATCTGTTTGCCAAACAGTTATTGCTCTTGTTTCTGGCCCGCTGCTTCGTTTCCACCTCCCCACATCTAAATCCACATCTAAAGCCAATGCCAACTCCTACGCCTCCACCTCCCTTTCTCTCTCTCTCTCTCTCTCTGTCTCTCTCTGAAGCGCTCGTCCTGGCAATATGTGCGCTCATTTTATGCCCTTGCATTTGGCAACGGCTCAATAATTGGTCAGTAGATTGGGAGGAAGTGGCTTTCGAGTAGCCCATGACTCAGGTGAATGCAAAGCTTTCTATAAATTTTAAGTCCATGGCAACGATTATGCAAGTTATCTGCCGCTTGAGGCAGGGCCGTCGGTTTCGGCCTCCGGGTGTCCCCTCCACTCCACTTCACTTCATAACTGCCTGTGGCGCAGGGACCACAAAATGAAATTCAATATGTGTTATGAATGGCACGCATCCCCCCACCGTCAAACCCCATCCCCAATCTACAGCTTTGCATTCCATTCCATCCTATTCCACTTTTCTATTTTCATCTTCTTTACCGCCAGCAAAACAAACAATGTCCGGATTTTGTGGAAGCCCCGTGGCTGGCTGGCCGGCCAAGTGCTCGCCAATTTATGCCTGTCTGTGTGGCGTCCGAGGGGGTTGCCAATGTGAATGAGAACTGCGAATGGAGCAGCGAAAGCCTATATACACAGTCGCATTGTTTTGCTCTCTGTCTCACTTCACTCAGAAAATCAAAACCCGCTGCTGCTGCTTAATGGTACATTGCACCTCTGAATAAAGTTTCCCCATATTTCCCACATATACATTTCCTACATATATGTATGTACATTCATATCCCATTCCCTATGCCTATCCGCTACCTGGCCATTGATTAAAGTGGTTCCCTTGCAAATTTATGTTCCGAATATTAACCGAATTGCTCCCCGAGGAGCACTCCCTCTCCACTCCATCCAACATACACAATCTCTCCCTTGCAAACAAAGCAAAAAAAAAAAAAGGGAAAACTTTTTCCACAATGTACTCGTGTACTGGCACCTACAAACACACACACACACACACTCACATCCAATCGTATACAAAATGGGGCCATGGCAACTTTTTTAACAGTTTTTGGATTTTGGAATACAAATTATGTAAGTAATCTCAATTTATTGATATATGGAGATGCATGTTTACACGTGGAGCAGTAACAAGAGCAGCAGGGGTTGGGCAGCACGATGGACGGGGGAGCGAGGGGCAACAGCCACTCCGACATTGTCGCTGTCTGCCCGAGTGTGACCCTTATGAATGGGCCAACTTTTGTCTTTCTTCGTCGCTTTTTATGCCCCCCGAAGCATTATAATTTGCCATGAATATATGAAAACCGTTTGTAGAAGTTCAACCGTTTTCCCTGGGTTCGACTGTGGGTGATTTTAGGTGCGGGCAGGATGTGGGTGATTATGGGGGCGAGACCCTTCTACGGCTGGGGATTGTCAGCCTGGGAAATGGTTTATGTAATGGGATTCATAACTTGTTTACCTGTTAGCCCCCCGGTTTTATGGGCATATCTATTCGAGTGGTGTAGTATCATCCTAGTCCCACTTTAATATGCCTTTTAATTTTAATTAAACTTCTCCAAATTGTGATTAAAGGCTTCTGTGTGTTTGTATGTACCTGCCTTCCCCCTTGATTTATGTATTCTAGTTTCAAGGCCGTTGGCCACATTGCAAATTCATACAAATGTTTCTGCATTTCCGTTCATTATTAAGCTAATTATTATGTATTCACATGAACGTGATAGTCGTGGAAAACCGCAACTAATTTCACCAAATATCCAACTATATATTCCAGCTGTTCTATGGATGTCTATTGAGTGTGTCTGAATCTGCATAATTAGGATTCATAGATATGTACATACATACATACATATGTACATATTTGAAGCAGTTGTTGCTGCTCTTTGGGTATTTAAATTTTATTTTATGCTGTACCATTAAAGATCTGTTTAATGGAGTGCTCCTAAAAAAGAGGTCTATACAATTTTTAATTTTATTAATTTCTAATTGATATTTTTTATAACTAAGTTTTAAGGTTTTTAAGTTTTATCAAAAAATATATTTTCTATGGTCTATTGTTTGGTGTTTCTTAAAATTTTTTTGCACAAATTTACATTTGACAATTAACGAAATTTTTAATTGTAAGCAACAAGCGACGCGGAGAAGAGCGCGCAATGCAAAGGTAGCGGCGAAGACGACAAAATTTGCGGCGAATTCATACCCACGGGCAGAGCTGCATAAAATAATTTTAAATTACGTATATCTCGCCCTGTTTTGTCTTCTTTTCCTGTTGTGTTTCATAATTTGGTTTCTTTCTTCCTCATTTTCAAATTCATTTAAATATGTGTAGACAACACTAAAAATAACCATCGATGTTGTCTCACTTCTATATCCAGACGCGTCTGTATGGCCAAAAATCAGATTGAGTAAAATTATTATTTTTAATGATTATACATACATACATATGTTTAAATTTATAAATTTAAATAAATCATATTATTACGAGCCAAATTTGAATTTTTAGAAACCCGCCTATTTTGATAGTGGTCATAGTTTCAAACTATAGTTTCACGATAGGCAGAGTACGATAAGAGATATTAATTAGAGCACCTAAACTTTTCCAATCATAGGCGCATCTGCGCACAAGCGCAGGCTTAAATAGTCCATTTATTTTTTGTATTCGAATTTCGCGGCTTAGTCGTAGTGATAAATGTTCTGCAAAAATTAATAAAACATCGAAACGAAACCGATGTTTTCACAAAAATAAACAATATAAACGCTTATATCGATGTTAACATCGATGTTTCTGCTTGCGCTAACAAAATACGGCCACATTAAAAACAATTCTTGCGGGCAGCGGAGCTGGTCCGCGGCAATTTTGCTTAAATAAATTATAAACGTCAATTAAATAGGAAAAACGTTGCAGTGATTGCATATACCCCACAATCTGGGTCAGCATTGTGGAGTGCAATTTTTTTATCATTGTGCAGGAGGCAAGAAAATAGGCCATAAAAGCGACTCGTCGACGGCCGTCGCCAGAAAATAAATTGGTAAGACACACATATTTGCCTTTCCTGCTCTCGCTCCCTTGCTTGACGGGCCAGAGAGCAACTATAACTTTGTATTTACCGAGTGCACATTTTATTTTGCAGATGTGCACATATTGCGGCCACAACAACAAAAAGAGTACCAGCAGCAGCTTCGCCAGGGAGAGTGGTGGGCATAGGATCTCGTTCAAAATAGTTTCAATTTCGTTCCGCCGACATGGTCGCAGCCGCGTCCGGCCATTGAGACATCCTCCCAGGATCTATCTCATCACTGAAGGTGGGTGCTCGTGTAATTGCCAATGCGGTTTTCTGTTTGTGTGTGTGTGGGTGTAACCACGATGCGTAGTTTGAACAAAATTTCAAGAAGCGATTGCCACTGCCACTCGCTGAAGTTGCTCAGGTGACGCAAAAAAAAAAAGAGAAGCAAAAACAAAGCAAAACCAACAACACGCAAGAACAACCACAGTCCGACAGCAGGCGGCAGCACCGCACTGAAAGGCAGCCAGCCGGGCAGCGTGACAGTTTTCATTTATACATAGATTTGCCATTTTGAGTATTCGTCACATCTGTTCGTTCACAACGAACCTCCCAGTCGTGATTTCTCGCAGTTGCAATCGGGGCGCACGTTCTAGTATTACCCACCTATATCATCTTTGTTAATCTTTGCAGTGAAGCGGAGCTTTGCCAAATCTACATGGAAACGGACAGCAGCGACAGCACGGACAGCGTGAACTCGATACCGCGTCCTGACTTCGAGGCCCTCTCCGCCATCGACAGCCCACAGCCAGTGCTGGTCCTTCACGCGGACAGTCATGACACGGAGGCCAGTATGCCCCACAAGCGACAAAAGTATGTGGTGAGTGCCGCGCCGGGGTCGGTTGCTGGCAGCAGCAACTCGTCCAACTCCAGTCCCTCGGCAGCACTCGGACCATCGCTGACAATGAAGCTGACCAAGGTGCCGTCGGAGCCGCACTTGCAGGCGCCACAGGGATTGTCAACAACGAAGGAGGGCAAGGTGCCGAAGGTGCCCAAGGAGATGGTGGCCCTTCAAAAGTCACAATTGGAGTCCGAGGTGCTTAGTCACTTTGTGGCCGATGGCTCGAAGGTGAAGCGCCGCAAGTCGCGCTTTACTACAAATCAGCTATTGAAAGAGGCCCAGGAAGACCAGGAGGAGGTGTCGTCCCGCAAGTCCTCCTCCAGCTCCAGGAGCCGCAGCAAAGGCAAGAAAAATACGTTAAAGATACGTAGCAAGAGCATACCAAACCCGTCCTGGGACGCGGAAGATACTGATTGGGCAGAGGGCCAGATGCTGGCGAAGAAGGCGCGCCAAATGCGGGGCCTTTCAATGGCCCACGATTGCGGAGAACGCCCGCTGGGAATCGACTGCGAAGATAGTAATAGTAATTCAACTGTCGGATTGACAGGCAGCAAGACCCACTCGCGTAGCAACAGCTGCAGCAATGAGGAGCAGCGCCCGGCGAAACGCGCCAATCTACGTACCGAGAACGAGGAGTTTGCAAAGAAACAACGCGCCTTTCTGGACAGCATCATAAATGATCCGGAATCGGAGCAAAACCCTCAAACTACGAACGAGGTCGATAACGATTGGGTAAACAGCTCGGCGGTCGTTGAGCCAGATTCCGAACTGTCGGCGTTCTTGGATTTCAATACTTCGAAGGAGCCAGAGCCAGAGGACATAGTATATGACCGATTGACGCAGATCTACAAACCGCCGCCACGGGTAAACAACAAAATTAAAAATTGTAAGGGTAACATCTTCATATCTCCTCTTTTTTTTCGTTTATTTTAGAAAGGCTGGGATCCTTTCTGTTGGAAGTGCCGGGTCGCCGGCAATTTACAGCCCTGCAGCCGATGCCTTCGGTCACTACATTCGTATTGTGTGCGGCCAGCCACCACAAAATTCGATAACTCCTGGAAGTGTCCCGAGTGTCTGCTGCTTGAACCTGCCCCTAAAAGGTGACCCCGACATTTATCCCTGCAAATGGTGGCATATTTCTTTATACAAACAAGATTTCCATTTTGCAGGATGCGCCGCAACGAAGTCTCGGCCGATCAGATGAGCCAACTGCTGTCCTTTGCGCTTGAACGCATGAAACTAGTACGCGGGGTAAGTGACTATGCTAAATATATATTTACATATTTGTGTATGTATCTCGTTCCCAATCAAGATTTTTCATTATCTTCGACACATTCGTTTGCTTTGGCGACTTAAAATAAAATCATGCAAAAATATTTTGCACAAACAGCAAATAACATGAGATATACGAGATGGGTGTCCGTGTGTGTATTATATTCTGATGTGCTACGGCTTGTTTGGTAGTGTGTGTGTATGTGTGTCTTTCTCTCTTCCCCTTTCTACTCGCTCACGCTCCTCCTACTAATACTATCTCTGCAGTGACGAAACGTACTTGGAGTAGACACCTGAAATGTCTCGCTGGTTTAATAGGTTCGCTCTCCTCTCTCGCTCTCGCTCTTTGTGCTAACGCGTCGGAGAAGGCTCCACTGCAATGACCTACTTGCCCTGTCTAAGCTATAGCCTATAACTAAATGCTTAAGTGATAGTTTGAGTAGTTTTACGACTCACGTGCCGTACGCGATGCGCTGCTGTACTTATCTGGATTCAATGGCAGTGGCCACCGAAGAACCTCAAAGACTGGCATACTTGTGCGCATGATATACATATTCTTTTGTTTCTAGTTCACTTGCTGCTGAAGTTTGATAAGTTGAGCTGTGTAAATGATCCCAATTAATACGCTGTACTTATCGCCACTCCTTTTGTTTTCTTTCAAACTAAAGTCTGCCTTGGCCACATTTCTGAACCATATAGCAAACGTTTTATGGGGCATTCATGAATTTATTATGTAATATTATGTACGGACACGAAGCAGGCCAATGGTTTCCATAAAGAAACCATTTAAATATAAGTTAATTATGTAGGCCTTTGGAGTGGGACTTTCTCTCGTTATGCGCTGAGTGGAACATTAATTAATTAATTCATTTAATGCTATCGCCGTCTGCCAGCATTAGGCATTGGAAACAATTAGACCAGCTAAAGACTCGTAATTTTATGTACATAATAGAGTCCATTTATGTTTAGCCTTAGCTTATGGACCATTTCCTATGTTTGGTCTACATTTTAGTAAATTCTAGTAGCAGGAAACCCCTGCAGAGGCAACAATTAAATGCGCCACTGCTTCGTGAAACTTGTTTTAACCTATACAATTTCTCTCCTACTTTTGCAGCTCCCAAAGCTGCGGTCGCCGGAGGAGGTGTTACCAGAAACTTACAAAAAATTCTTTGTGCATCCCGTGAGCTTCGAGACCCTGATTGAGGGCATCAACAACAACGCCTTTGGCTGTGCAGATGCGTTCATGAGCGAAGTCAAGTGGATACATCACAATGCGCTACTATTGGACCCTGGAGGTAAGTTAGCATCATTCAGGCTAAGACCTCAATACAGTTCCTCTTTCGTTTTGCAGACATCAAGGTGGAGACGCCGGCCAAGCAGCTGTTGAAGGTGTGCCGCGAGGAGACCATGGAGATAGATACCTGCCCCCAGTGCTATCTGAATGCGAACTCCAGCGACGGGTGGTTCGTGAAGGTGTGCCGTCATCCGCATCTCTTGCTTTGGGCCAAGCTCAAGGGATTCCCCTACTGGCCCGCCAAGGCCATGGGACTGACCGACAAAGGCATGGTCAACGTGCGCTTCTTTGGCAAGCATGATCGTGCCCATGTGTACGTGAAGGATTGCTTCCTGTACTCGGCCCAGAATCCCAATATACAGACGAGTCGTCGCATGGCCCGGGAACTGAACGCTTGCATCGAGGAGGTGGGAGTGCATATTGAGCATATCAAGCGGAAGATTGGCTCCTTCCGCTATGCTCCCTATCGCACCCCCTACGATCCGGTCGATGAGCAGCAGCAGCTCGAGGACATGATGCCAGGCATATACGCGGCCATCGATCGCGCTATTGAACCGGCCAACAAGACGCCGCTGCAATTTCTCATTCGCAAAACGGCGGGCGATAAGTTGTCTATTGTGAAGAAGACAAAGGCCGCCACCGAGTCGGGCAATGAGTCCGATCAGTCGCTTAGTCCGGCTAAGAAGCTGCCACCGCCACCGCCTCCGCAAACACGACCATCGCCGCAGCTTCAGGAGGTGGAGCAAGCCACGGCCTCCGGCAGCAATCATGTCAAGCAGAAGAGCAACAACTACGAGGTCATACCCCGTTCGGCTGAGTCGCTGACCGACTCTCGCTGCAAAGTGCTGCTCAAGCGAAAGAACCTGGCAGCAAAGACCATACCAACCGCCGGCGCCTCAATGGAGAGTCCAGAGGTGGTCGGCAAGAAACGTAAACATTCCTTGAGCGATACCAGCGGCACCTCCGAATCGAGTCGTCGCGACAAGCATGCGCGCAAACAGCAGGCAGAAGAGGAACAGGCACGGGCACAGGAACAGCAAGCAAATAATCAGGCTAATGAGGAGGAGAAGAAGGACGAGTCAATGACGTTCTCCGGACTTGAGTCTGAGATGCATCTTCAATTGTCAGACTCACAAAACGATACCGCACCCGATCCTCTCAGCGGATGGGTGGATATCGTTAGACGTCGTCAAGGCGTGACCATTACCAAGATACCACGCGAGCAGCAGCAGCATCAGCAACAACAGCCGCAGGCTAACTCGTCAACAAGTGAGGCCACCTCCCCAGAAGCCGCCAAGCCAGTGGCCAAGCAGACCCCGGAGAGAGCCGAAGCAAAGGGCATGAAGAGGTCCGAAGTTGAGCGTCAGCAGGAGCAGCTTATCAAGAAAGTGATTCCATTTGTCGAGGTTCAAGTCAAAGCCGAAGTGATATCGGAACCAGAGCCCGAGGAAGAAGCCAGCAAACTGCAGGAGTCTGCCGAGAAGTCATCTAAGCCAGCTAAAGAACAACAAAAGCCACCGGCAGAGAAGACACAAAAACAAAAAGCACAGAAGGAGCCAAAGGAGAAGGTTAATACACCACAGGAACCGAGAATCCAAGTGCCTGTGCCCACACCACCGCCAGAACCAGTCGAAGCTCAGCCTGCTGCTGCTGTTGCGCAGCTCGTGACCATAAAGGAGGAGATTCTCAGTGAGGAGGAAATGGAAGTGGAAGCGGAAGTAGAAACGGAGACGGAGACCCACACCGACAGACGTGGCTCGTTATTGCCGCAGGCAGTGCCTCCACCGCAATCACAGCCCCAGCCCGTCAGAGCGGAGGCAGTGCAACCGGTGCGCGAGGAGACGCCTACAGTGCGCTATGTGGGCGATACGTCCATCCAAAAGATTAGCCACAAGCAGGCAGCGGCCAAGGCCATGGAGACACCATCCAAACGCAGGGGCGTACCATATGGGCCTCTGCCTCTGTCGGGGCAACCATCTACCTCGCCAGCGCACTCGCCTGGCCACTTGCCACAGGCCACGTGCGTCAAACCCCCTGGCATATATGTGGTGAGCAAGGCGCCGCCACCTGCACCGTCAAATCTGAGGCAAAAAAGTGACCGCAATATGAATTCCACTCAACCGCTCAACCAGCAGACGCCACCGTCGATGGGTGGTCTGCCCTGCACATCCCCAACCACATCGAGTCTGCTGCGATCCAACATGGTGGTCATACCGGTGGAGCAAGCAAGCGGCTGCAGTCTGAACAGCCCCATGACGATACCAGTTCCTCCCCTGAGAGCCGTGTCCAAGAGCACGCTCCAGAACTCTACGTTTCTACAAAGCATTCCCATTCCCCCCGGTCCTGGAGTGTTGCACCATTCCAGCATCAGTGTTTCTGGTGTTTCCATGCCACCGCCTCTAGCGGGTCTGAGCATGCCCCAGATGGGCACGCCGACGTCTCAACCAACATCCATGCCCACTATGGAACCGGGTGGCCTGCTGGCCAATGCACTGAACGGGCTGCCCAACGAGACCTTGGTGAGCGAGTCGCGACAGAATGATTCGTTATTGGCTCTCAATGAAATACTCATGCGCTCCGGCCCGCCCAAACTGGTGCCACGTCCCTGCGGTCCTCTGCAGTCGGATGGCTCCCAAATCTATCCATCGCAGGCCGGACCCGTCTCTCAACGTCTCAAAGACAATGCACACAAGGTGAGCCAATCCCCAAAGATAATTAAAGATAATAATCCATACGCTCAAATAATACTCGTTTGTTTTCTGCAGATCACGGACTACTTCATATCCGTAATCGAGGACACGCTTAGCGATTTGGGCGCGGGTGACCAGAATTTGCTGCAGGCTCGCATCACCAGCCTCGCCCTAGAGAACGAGCGCCTCAAGCAGGACTGCAACCGCAAGATATCGGATATGAAGCGCACCAACGAGCAGATGATCAAGGAGCTGCACAAGACGCTGGATCAGGAGCACAAGCGCGTGATCAGTGAGATGCGTCAGCAGAGCACACTGGAACGCAATCATGCCGTCGACGAAACCAAGAAGAAACAGTGGTGCGCCAACTGCATGCGGGAGGCGCAGCTTTACTGCTGCTGGAACACTTCGTACTGCGACTATCCCTGCCAACAGATGCACTGGCAACGTCACTCGACCACCTGCGGCCAGGCCAGCGCACTGGGGCTGGGGGAAACTATTGATTTGACGCCACCGCCGGTATCAGAACCGACTCGCTCCAGGCCAAAGCCAACAATTGGCTGTCCAATGACTACAACGATTGCCAGTCCGATGACTACAGCGATGCCATTACCGACCCCTGTGTCAACACCAGTACCGACACTAGCACCAACGCCGGCACCCATGAACACAGTTCCCACCCCACAATTGCACCGGACAGCCACCAGTGCGATTACGATGCCAACTGCATCGGGATCGGGCACTGTCTTGGGATCTGGTGGATCTCTTGCCGCACCACCCCCCAAAAAGTGGCAGACCACGATGACCCTCAGCAGCCATCCCGCCGGTCAGGAGAGTCTGCTCAAACAATCTGGTCCCCTGCTGGCCGGACTGCCATCCAGCACATATGTTCGCCCAGTGGTCAGCTCCACGCAGCCATCCTCGACATCAGTCAGCAACGTGATCAACACGACCTCGTTGATAACACCAGCACCAACATCTTCTGGCTCGCATATGGGCACGATTATAGCCGGCCCGCGGAACACCATAAGCACGTACAACTATGGCACCAGACTGCCCACCCCCCAGCCCATGCCCATGCAGCATTACAATGTACCAGTAGGTTGGCCCTTAGCCATTATTAATCTCCGATTAATCTGAGACATTCATTCATTCCATTGAAATACAGGTACCCATCTCCGTGACCAACAATGTGCCGTACACTGTGATGGCCGAGCAGCCGCCAAGGCCAAAATCCTCGGGTCGAAGGGGTCAAAATCGCAACCGGAATGCCAACACCAGTAGCAGCAACACTAACAATGGCAACAGTACGATGGGAGTGCGACACAACCAAGTGAACCAAATGCAGTTTCAGCAGTAAGGGAGCTGTAAGGATTATCTCTATAGCAGTACATGATTTCCCACCTGAAGAGACTGCCTGCGATGGAGGAGGACATATTTTCAACACAATTCCCAGATATTCTGAATATCTCAGAACAGAGATGTTATGTTTGTTTTTTATCATAAGCCATGGAATAAAGGGGAACCCTGAATAAGTAATTTACCACCATCACTATCATTTACACAACTAAAGTCTTTCTTTTTTTTGCAGATATCATTAGAGACTTGGCAACGCACCACCAGAGACTACGAGAAAGGGATGTCGCACGAAAGGAGTGTGAAAAAGTCATTTTTATATAATTTTATAACATAAGTGTATAAGAAAAGTACACCTTTAAGTATATATTGTTAAGATCAACTGTGACCGCATAGCAAGTATGAATGGCAAAAGCCCATAAGAAGGACTTGTGCAAACACACCTAAGATTCATCCACATTCTCACTTGAAGAATCAAACATCAAATCAATCACATTGCATCGATTACATAGATTGTATGTATACTTAAACAAGCAAAGCTGCATTATTGAAGTTAGAAGATAGCAACTAAACTGAAACTACATGTAGAAATCGTTCGAATGATTACTCAATCTTGATTTATCAACTATTGTAAACAAGTAAATGATAAACAATTACAACACACACACATTTTATTATGCTAGCAAACACCTGTAAAAGAAAATGAATTCTCCCTTAATGATAATAGTAATGCCACAAAATTTTCAATCGATGTCCAACTTCTTGAAGTTACCCTCGATGCCAAAGAGATCGGAGACGGTCTTGGCTTTACCCGGTCTCAGTTTCTCATTGACCTGATGACGCGTCTCAAACTCAAGCATTTCCTTGCGATTGGTCAACAGTTTCTTGTAAAAGATCTCTGCAAATGTGTGCAAATATATAAGCTATAAAATCGATATAAACTAGAATCTAAGACTCACCCTTGGCCAGACAGGTCTCCTCCCCCGGTCCGCCGTAGTCCTTGGGCAGCATTTCGCGCGGTACAAATTTATAGAAATCATTTATATCATTGTGCATATGGAGAACGCTTGTCAGCTCCTTCTTCATAAACGGATTCATCAGGGCCATAAGCTTGTCCATGAAAGGCACAATATTGACAAAGTGGAAACCAACCAGTCGTATGGCAGCCGCTTCCTACAGCAAAGGAACATCTCAAATTTGGTTTATCAAAGAATCAAGTCAGGAAAGTTACCTGTAGATAGTAGAGAAATTTCTTCATTTGGAGCAGTCCAATGCGTGCCAAGTGCCCCAGGGCGCAGCCCTTCAGATCGATTACAATCACATGTCCCGGCTGTATGCCATCTTCGTACATCCAGAAGTCGAATATCATGCAATATCTGAAAGTGAACAGAACACCGATCGTTTAGTCATGCTGCTGCGACTATAGATATATTAGTGTAGCCCCCTTATAATTGTTATTTTAATTGAGAGCCATTATACAGATCGCACACATCAACTGAGCTCTGTGCGAGTGCCAGTTAGATGAGCATCTGAGTGAGTGTGCTAATACATACATATATCTGTATCTGTATCTGTATCTGTATTTTGTGTGCGTGCACGGACAACTATTCGGGTTCGCTTCTCGGGGTTGGGGTTGTATTCGGGGTGGGCACTGTTGACATTTAAACACTTCGGACCTTAATCTTCTCATGTTTCAGTATGCCTTGTCATAATTTCGCTACACGTCCCCCTAGCAAATGACGTGCAAATTGCAGTTAACTAAGTTGGCAATAATTGTCGGCCATTAATACTGAAGTTAGGCTTGCTTTGCTTTTTTGACTTGAAACTCGAAATGTACGTACAATATAATCGAATTGCCTGGATACGGGTAGATAGACCCACACCAGGTATAGGACACAACTAGCATGAGACTGGTGAGTGAAATAAGTTTCCTTGCAGGTTCTACTAGGTTTCTTGACTTCACTTACAGCTTCATGACATCCGTAAAGTTATAGTTTGATGCATTGAGGTCGTCTAGTTTGGCGACAATCACACGATATCCCTCGGGAGTGGCTCCAGGCAGGGGCACAACAGAACTATAATTACACTTGGAAATAGTTTGGATAGAATTTGGATCAGTACTCAGGCTGCGTCCTACACTGTTTTCATGGCACGCCGCAGCTCCGGTCGCTCGCAGTCGAGGTTCACAAAGAACTCATCTAGGTGGGTGCGTGCGGTGAGATTGATGTCCAGCACCTGCTTCGCCACCTCCATGCTGTAGCGGCAGGCGTAGAAGAAATGCAGGGCTTCTCCCTCCGAAAACTGATCCGAGATGTGCGGCTGGACGTGGATCCATTCGATAAACTTTTGCACCTCCGACCGCTTGATCTCCGGAAAGCGGGCATACTGTTCCTCCAGATCGGCCTCCTTCATATCGTGCTCCTGAACTGATTGGATGGGATTTGCGGGAGTTGCGAGTACGGGGAGTACTTTTGATTTTAGCGATGCTCGGGCCCGAAACGCGTTTCCAGCTAACGGCGGTCGACTGTCGAATGAAATGGAAATGGAAGCTGTTTGCTTTCGCAAGTGAAACTGGTTGGGTTGTCTGTTGTCTGGCGAATTCGGCATGCAATTTCAACTACGTTCGGGATCGGATCGGGAGTCAGATGTGGGATGGTAGCTGGTAGCTGGGGGGAGATGTGGGACCCCCACTGGTATGGCCTGGTGTGGCGTGTGCTGGCTAGCCGAGGCGCAGACATTGTTTTGGGGGAAAACTGCAACTGGCTTTCGTTCGTCGCCATCGCCATCGCCGTCGTCGTCGTCGTCATCGGCTCATTTCACTTCCATCCATCCACTTGCGTGAAAATGTAGTTTTTCTTCTCTCGCCAAACTGTTATTATTTTTATGATTCTCCCTCTCTCTTTCTTTCTCTCGCACTCTCTTTGTATCTTTGTATCTTTTAGGTTGCATAACATGTGATCAAGTGATTGGGCGGTCGGATCCAAGGCGAATGGCCTGTTATTATTTCGCATGGCGTGTGCTGAGCCCGACCGAGGGGGTTCCAGCTCCTTCATCAAATCCAAAATGTGATGCTTGAGTGGCGAAAGGGAGTTATGATGAGTGTTTTTTGGGATCCACTGAAGGTTGGCATTTACGTAAGAAAAATATACTATTTATAAGACTGTGTAGAGTTTTTGTGGTTAGATCTTTTGGTATGAAATTATAGCTAAGAAAATGTAAGCAATTTTCAAAAATATGCAAATTTATGACCTAGTGACACATGGAGTTTTTGTATGGAAAAAGGAAGGCGGAAAATATGGGCGAACTACCGGTATCAAATAGTTTTCATTATATACATTTTCTTTACAACTATCCCTACAATAAACTAGTCTCTTGTCTTCTCTGGCTGGAGTGCCACCGTAGACAGAGGATGCAACTCCCCTATGTGGGCATTGAACGCAGTTCAAATACCAACTCCTGACGTTCCAGGGTACCTCCGAGAGTAAACTAGAACCACTCCAACGAAGCATCCTTCAGCCAAATAAGATGTCACCACTCCATGAAGCTCTTCTCTAGATAGATCATTCCTCCAGCTGCAGTCTCACTTTGGCTGCAACTTTGTCTTCTTCTTTTGCCACACAACGACAACGGCCTCATTTCCGAGGCAGACACTTGACATTTTGCCAGCAGCAGCAGACACCAGCCAAGCCAAGCCAGGCCAAACTACCAAGTGGACGACAACCAACCTGGCCTGGCAGCCTCTGGCTGTTGCTGTTTCTTTTGCTGTTGCTGTGGCTGTTGCATGCTCAGCTCCGCTCCGCTCTATTCAGCCGGTGCGCCACTTTGGCGTGTCTGAAATTCCAAACGGATTAGAAGCCGCGCGCAAAGAGCAAACGGCAAACGGCAAATGTTTGCTGCCAATGGCAACCCAACCAGTTTACGCGCCAGAGAAGGCCTTGTATTATTTTGGCCCCAAAGCTGCTGGCAACGGCAGGTGTCGCGTGGTGTCAGCCTCGAGTGTCCGTCGGCCAACTAGGCAACTGCCATGCCGAAAATAATTATCAATTCCCCCAAAACTCAAACCCCCAAGTCGGAGTCCAAGTTCGACTTGCAGGTGGGGTCAGGCGGTGGGTGCACCACACCACACCACACACACACTCATGCAGCGACAGGCAGACAGACATCAGTTTTTTCGCAATGCTGACCCAAAAAAATCAATCGCAGGAATGTTTGCATGCTAATCGGGGATCAGGTTTTGGGGCTCAGGCTCACGATGATCATGAAGGTGCTGCTGGTAGATACTGGAACTCGTACTCGTACTGGTACTGGTACTGGTGTTGCTGGTGGATGATGATGATGACAACATCGTTTGGCAACGTGTCGACGACGTTTTATGTTGCCGTCACGCACCGAGTCGTCCTATGTCGCCTTTTTTCGTGTGTTTCTTCGTCTTCAGTGTCTCTGGCACGGCACTCTGCTGTGTACGCGCGCACTCTTGTCCTCCTTTGGCCCTGCCCAGTTTTTGTGGCTGGCTTTTATTTGTTCTTTTGCCATTTTTCACGCATTTGACTGCATTACTTAACCTCAATTTAGCTGGCGACGTGCCTCATTCCCATTACACTCCCCACTCCCAGTCCCCCACTCACAGTCCCCCCCACTTCCAGTCCCATTCCCATCCTCGGCCAACGGTTGCCGTTGCCCGTTTCCGTTGGCCGCCGCCGAAGCTCCGTTGGACAAATGAAGTTGTCGCGTCGGTTTACAACAATTTGCATACTGCCTCATGCCTCCCTCCCCCCACTGCAACAATCCTCACCAGACGCGCCAATGTGAGCGGATCCTGTCCTGTTTCAATTGTCGATCGATGGAGCCCCAGCCCCAGCACCAGCCCTGCCCTGACTCATTTGTATGGGTTGCCCTGTCGTCTCCTCTCCCGATTTGTTTCTTCTCTAACAATTGAATGGTGTCGATGGGGATGGGCTGAGGGGAGACGAGAGGAGAGGCGAGGAGATAGGTCTCTTACCACGCGTTTGTCGCTCGCCGGCTCGAAAAGCTCCGATTGTTCTCGCACTCACTGGCTCTCGCTCTCTCCCCCTATCCATCTCTCACTCTCTTTTGTCTAAAACTTGTTTGCGCATGCGCGCCAACTTTTGTTTATACACTTTGTAGAGGCTACTATGATTTTGATCAGATGAATGGCATCCATAACAGCATCAATATCATCTATATAGATATCTTACTATACATATCATCTTTATATGTATGTATATTTTCTATAACTATCCATCTGCCTTTCTTTTGTGTATCCTTAGCTTTTGTTTCTGTCAAATCATTCAGCTGCCATAGAAAAGCATGATCCAAAAAATAATATCTTTTTGGGAAAGAATCTTTGATGTCTTCAAATATTTGAAATATGACATTCCCATAATGTAATTTTAGCATTCAATAATTTATTTCATATCTAAATTTGTATACAGAAATGTAGAATGGACATTTTCCAACTCACATAATTTTCGTTTTAAGATTCCATTCTAATGGGTGCATAAAAACTATCTGTAAGGGTATCAAAAGCTTCGGTTGGCCACGCTAACCTTTCCATTCTTTTTTTGTAGTATTTTACTTTTTATGCTGCTCTTTTTTTTCTGTTTTTTAGCGGTTTTTGTTTTGATTTCTGATTGCCGTTCGAATGTCTTATAGTATGCCTCTTTTTTTCGTTTTTGTGTGGCTGCCACTGCCGCTGTTGCCGCTGCTGCTGCCACTGCTTGTTGCCCAGTTTTATTTACGGTGGCAAGTGTCGCTTGACAAATTGATTTTGATTTGTTTGGTCTTTTTTCCGCCGTGCTTTGTCTCCGCTCTGCGCATGCAAGCCGCCGGCAATGGGTTTTGTTTTTTTTTTTTTTGCTTGTGGATTCGGGGTCTGGTAGGGGGAACCTTGAATGCATGTTGCGGAAAGTTGCTTAACAAATTTGAAAATGAATTAAAATTGTTGCAGTTCCCACCCAGCACCCTGAAGCCTGCAGCCTGAAAGTTTGGGACAGGAAGAGGAATCAACAGCAATACCCAGCCAATTATCGTTTCCTTTTTACGGGCGGCATTCAAATTGGAAATTGGAAAATGGTAATGGAAAATCATACGTATGTGGGCAACAGTTTGAAAGATCTCGGGGGTGCAGCAAGAGCAGAGCGGGGGTAACTGTTATATTACACGCTCGCTGCCATCCTGTTTCATGCAACAGCAAGCAACAGGATGCCCTCCCCGGGCAATGAATGCCACTGCAGTGGCATGAATAGGGAGCGTTGCCCCGTCCCTGATCTGATTGCCACTCAAAAAGCCAACCAAAGCCGCGGAGTCAAGCGGAATCGAGTGGAGTGTGACGTACCGGGGAATGTGAGCTGCAGGCAGACAAAGCCCCGCGATCCATCCATCCATCCATCCAGCCATCCCTGCCATCCATACATCCACTCAACGATCACAAAGGGGAAAGGGACACAAAACATTAACGCATTTTGAAGTAATTGCCAGCCAGCCAGGACGCGAAGTAGGGATGAGATAAGGGTCACGAAAACGATTTGGGGATGGACGATGGAACAAAGGAAAGACGTTTCTTTTGCGCTCAGTCGTGCATCAACGAAATCCTTGGTACCCCCCGTTCCACCGTTCCCCCTGAAAACAAAAAGAACAAGGAACAAGCAGGGCTACACCTGATGATGTCTTTGACTCTTGGACTCCGACACCTGAGACGAGACGAGACGAGGCAGAGAGACAGAGCCACAGACGAACGTTGAAAAATGATAATTAGATGGTCTAGCAACCCTCCGCCAGACAGACGTTACACCAACACAGAGACACGAAACGCATAGAGGTAACACAGATACAATGCAGATGGTGGTTGGTGGTGGAATCTCAGTTGGAATCCTCTTACCCTGTGCTCGCATAGTGTGAAGTGATCGTTTTGACTATTTAAATGTTGTCATCCAGGGGTGGTTGTACCTGTACTTGTACCTGTACCTGTACCTGTAACGGAAGAAGCACAACCTGCTAGGATGTAGAGGATAACTCTGCCACCCCTGAAACTGGTCGTGGAACGGGGGGAAGGGGACGCGCTTGAACAGATCGCAACGGAACCGCCGCCTGGAGGGAAGATGCACTCTGTGCTGCGCCCTAATTAGTGGCAGGGAAAGGGAAACGGCTTTGGTCTGTGCATCGTAAAAATATGCACATATCAAGCATTCGTATCTACATAATTATTAATTCAATATTTCCTGCCGGTTCTTGCGCCCCAATTCCCTTGCTTCTCCTCTTGAAGTTGCTCTGAAGAACGTCGGAACTCAGCTCAAGAAACGAAAGGAGAGGAAGCGTGCACTTGACACAAGGACCACGGACAGATTGGAAGGGGCTCCCATACCGCTGCCGGATGGTGAAATCAAGAGAACGCGATCGGCGAACGGTGATCGCAAAGAGAAAGCATCAGCAAGGAAATTCAAACAGGAGTGTGGATGGATGCCTCGGGGCCAGAGACCGACCACTTGATGCAAAGGAAAGTCGTTCTGTAAGGGGGGATATCTTTTTGGATTCAATGACCTCGTTACTGAATGCCAGGATTCTTTGTTAGAGCAAGGGAATGCTGAGAATGCAATTATCTACGATCTTTGGAGATCTGTGGCGAAAGTTCCCCCCACTTGCCCGACCCAGCCACAGGTGCACCTCTGGCGGACACAGGCACGCGCCGAAAGCTTCACCAGCTCCTCTGTCTGCTCATGATTCTACCCGACTAGCCACCGACTGGGGCATCCATTAACATTGTAACATTTTTATGCTTTCGCTGCCTCTTCGTCCCGTTCCGACACATACCATCGCACACACACACACACATACAGACAAAGCGATAGGAAAGGCAGCGAGAGACAGCGGGAGAATTGAATCGGTTCTCTACCAAGTTCGTTGAACTCTCCATCTGGCTCTCATGATTTGCGCCTAGCTGCGCTCTGTGTGTCCCTCTCTCTCTTTCTCTCCCTCTCTCTCTGTTAGATCAGGGGGTTAGATCCCAGCTCTAGCTCCAGCTCTTCCAGCGAGGATGATGATAAATTATGAGACACGCACTCGCTCCGGGCACTGATCGAAGGGGAGACCCAGAGACGAGACCTCGCTGCCTCTCCTGCCGGGCACACAATGGAAATCTGTTAATCACATAATTCCAAGCCATCCCAAACGACTCTAGCCGGACATGAGTCGCAGACGCACATGATGGAGTTGGAGTGGGAGTGGGAGGAGGAGGGTGGATGTGTGTTGCAAGCTGGATGGAAGAAACATGTGGTGGCAGTAATGAGTCAGCTGACCTACATCGATTCGAATGTGTTCTTGATCACAGATGATCGTCTATGTATCTTTGTACGAGAAAGTTTCCCAGTTGCCCTGGGAAAACAGAGTATTTTCCTGTGACTGTGTGGAAACTAATATTACCCTGTGACAGGCACCCACCCTAGAATATCCAGACTTTGCATAATGTCCACTAAATAGGATCGTAGAATGTCTTATCGCCATTCCAAGATCTACCGCCCAGAAGCGCACTCAAGCAATGCAATTTTCATTATTTTCCTTATTTTTTTCTCTTCGCTGGAAAAATGCACGTGCACAAGGGCCCAAGACAATTTTCTTACCCTCTTTCTTGGGCACCCGGGATATCTTCTTTATGTTAAGCAGATGATGCGCATGCGCAGCTCGCTCAACCCTCATGGCGATCCTCCCTCCCTCTCATGGCCACTGAACTGTGTGAGGGGGGTGGTTGTGTCGCGTTCAAGGATCGGAGCGGATAGTATAGGAGTCCCACATAATATTTGCATCTCATTTCCGGACACTTGGTAGCCAAGGGTCACATCAGGCCTCTGCCTCTGACTCCGTTTTACTTTGTTTGGGGGGTGAACGACAATTCGACAATTGTTTTGGGTGCGGGATACGGAAGTGATGTCGGGGACAATGGCAATCGGAAATGCCTTCACTGCGAGGGGTGAATAATTACCATGATTCCTGTATGCCTCGGCCTCTCCATTGTCCCGCTGCAAATCCGAAATCTAATGGGCCTGCCACCAGAGAGCTTTGCCACCCCCTTTTTTGTTTGTGGTTTACCAAATAAAAATCAAAATACTCGTACTCGTATTCGTAGATTTTACGCCACTTTTCACATGGAATTTTAATGAACTTTTGCCTACGCAAAGGGCGTTACGGTGTGTGCCCCATTCGAGGCTTATTTATGATCGCCGCCCCCCCCCTTCCGCACCTGAAATGGTTTGTTGCACGGTGCACTATGCGTGAACCTGTTACCAGTACGTCCCCCGCCCAGAGGGTGATTACTCTGGGATTTTTCTCTGGTTTGGAAGGTGACATTTTCCCATGACTCTTTAGCACCGTAACGTAACTCACGTGGTTTTACCGAACCTGTTGCATAATTTGTCAAGCGATTTTATTGGTTTCGTTTGTGGCTTTAATGTGCGACTGTACTTCATACATTTTAATGAGATTTTGGGGTGTATCTTGTGAGTGATTCTTGATCGCCTTATAATTGATCTGCTCCTCATGAAGGAGGCAACACTCTGTGGCAAAAGTTGAGAGTCAAATAAACACATTAATCATAGCATTGGAGTCGGAATCCCACAACAGGTCTATCTATCCCTTGGCCACAAATCAGAAAGTCAATGACCGTCCAGAATCTTCAACGCTCTCTGGACATTTTCGGCAAGAGTTTCGGATGGTAGCCCCCACGTTTCGTGCATTATTAATCCTCCACCGGAATCACAGAAGAAACCATCTCTCTCTCTCTCTGTCTCACTCTTAAAGTGTGGAATGTGGGCAGAAGAGAGCCAGAAAGAAAGAGAGAGCCGACGATGAGTTCTTCCCATTCCCAGCCATTCCCATTTTGTAGGGTTAAAACCCACGACCATTCCTCAGTTCAGTCTTTTCTTTCTTTTTGGGTAATCATCAAACAATAGAAAGCTAGACCTAGACGAAGCAGCAGGCAGCAGGCAGGCAGGCAGGCGAGGCCGAGAGGCAGTGGGATGGGGATGGGGCAAGGCAGTCAGGAAGAACCGCGCAAAAGAAGCGGCAACAGAAATGGGTGAATGAAGGAATGGGGGGAACCGTTGCCTGGGAACGGGGGAAAGGGAGGGTCGTCTGTCCGTTTTTCGGTCGTTGAACCGCGAGAGATGGAAGAGATGGGAGAGAAAAGAAGAGATCTTCGCTTTCGAGAGTCGTAACAGTAAACAGTAAAAAAAACGCTTCAAATGCGTATGGATGGCCCGCGGTTCGGTTCGGTTCGGTCCGACTGTCTTTTTCTCACTATGTCTCTCTCTTTCTCATTCTGGCTGGATTTTGGCCCAAGTTTCTGTTGCCGTAACCTGTTGGTGGGCGACGGCGACACGATACAGCTCGATTTGCCCTGAAACCCGAGACGCGTTTAGGACTTTGGCCCAAAGCTACGCCCGCAACTTTTATTGTTATTTACGAACCTGTTGCACCCAAATCCCATGCCCCAAGTTGCTGGGGGGGCAGGGAGGGGGCTGCTACAAATGGGCACACGCCCAAAAACAAAAAGTGTTGTCCGTTTGGCAACAAACACCAACGACGACGACACCATCACGGTTGCCACCAAAAGTGGAAAGCAGGGTTTACATGGCCCCACAATTTACATGCATCGCCTGGCCCTGTTCTCTCTTGCACTCTTTCTCTCTCTCGGTCTCTCTTTCTTACTCTTTCTTTTGGTTCTGTTGCTTTCTGTGGAAGTTGAAAGCGTCGCGCGCGCTTTTTATTTTATTTATTTTTATGATACCAGCGGATTTGAAAGAAAACCCTTTCTCTCTCCCTTTTTCCATTGACGACGCTTTCTGCTTTCTTTCTTTCTCTATCTGTCTCTCTTTCCACATTCTTGGCTTGGGATTGCGTAAAGAGTGTACCGTTAGTTGCTGGGATGTGTGTGCGTGGTGCCTGTGCCAGTGCGTGCATGTAAATATCAAGCGTGGGACATGTGGGCCAAACGCCAACCCAAAACCCATTCCGGCGGCCCCAACCAAACTGCAGGCATTGTCAATGGTTGAAGCTGCTTCGATTTTGGCCCAGTTGAAGAGGCACAGCATCCGCTAGAGGCTCCTCATTTGGCTTCTAAGGTGCGCATCCGCCTTCGATGCGCCGCTGTTGATCCGCTAGACTTTTGGACCTCGAGACAGCAACTTGTTTTTCTAAAGTTGCTCCCACCGCCGCTGCTATTGCTGTCGTTGCTGCTGCTGCTGTTCTTCTCCTTTTGTTGCCTCATCTCATCCATCGCATAGTGGTATCGTCTGTCTGGTTTCCCACTCATTTGCTTAATTTCAATTTCGTTTCGTTTGCCATTTATGGCACAATGACCATGAACGGTTTTTAGATTGTTTGTGCGGAGGATGTAACTGTTCACTGTTGATTGTTGCCAACAGTTATTAGAGGGAGACGTACCACGAGTCCAAAAGATACAACCTGCCAGATAAGATGATATCAGTACGCCTCAGCAAGGCAACGCCCTTTAAAATTGATCGAAAGCACTGGGCAGAGTAGACAGCGGCGTTTTGGAGGTGAGTCATCTTCAAGCTATGTGAGTGTAGAAGGAACGGTAGCTTAGAGGATCAAGACTGTTAGCATACCCTTTGTAGATCCATCAAGTCAGCCAAGACTGCTTATTTCTGGCATTAATATGTTCCAATCAGCGATGGGTATTAAATGTTAAGATTGTCTTTAAGACAATAGATACCCTAGGGATTCTATAGGTTAATCTGAGTTTGTGACATTTTTGTGTTTAACAGGATGCTGATAAAAACACATCATACCCTCTCCTTCAAGGGCATCAAAAGCTTATTTTCTGCTGCGCTGTCTGTCACGTCACTCAATACTGTGAAAAGTCAGGAGATGGAGATAACGAAGAAAGAGAGGAAAGAGCGAGACGAGCGCACTTCGCTTGTCAAAATTGAGACAGAACTCTTGCTCTCGACGACACACTGCATTTCATTAGCCAATTAACATAATTAGTTTTCATCAATCAATTAATAATGCTGCTCGCCGCCCCCCGTCAGAGCGGCAGAGAGAGGCAGGAGAAGCGTGGGGCAGCCAGGCAGGCATACACTCGTAAATCAAAAGTCGAAATACACTTGTTGCGGCCAGGCCCATGCTGCGGCCCAGTGCCAGCAGCGACGTCAGCAGAAGCAGCAGAATGAGCCGTGGCAGCGGGACAGCAACAGCAACAACAACCCCAAAACCCATAAAAAAAAAAAAAAAAATCCAACCTCAAAACAATAACAATCCACACGGCTCCAACGACTCTCCAACTCTCCACTGAGCTGAGCTTTCCATTGGAGACTCTCTCTCTCTCGCTCTCTTGGCACTTGGGGTAGCTCTCCATGTGTTGGTGCGGCTCCGAACGAAGCCGAGCGCCAACGAAGCCCGACGATGGCTCGTCTTGGGGCTTGGCCATTGGGGGGGACCTGCATTATAAATCTCTAACGAGCCACTCGCGCGCGCTCAGTCGTCCGGGCCGTTGGAGAGCGGAGCGTATTCTCCGCTCTGCTCTGGCGCTCGGCCTGGCCCTCTGAGTGTATGCATGTATGTGTGTGTGAGGAAAAGGGTTCTTGAACTTAAAAGGGGTCAAAACATAAAATGAAACTCGAAATGCCTTTGCACATAGACAAACTGAGGAGCAGAGCGAACTCCATCTCTGTGTGTGAGTGCGCCTGTCTATGCTATATGAGCTGTGTGTGTGTGGATTGCTGTCGGCGCAGCGCTGACAGCGACTGCCCTCGCCACTTCCTCCATTTGCCTTTTTCTTGTTTTGTGTGTTGCCTTGTGTTTCTTTTGTCTATTCCATTTTCTATTTGATTTCTACCTGTTGTTGCTTTTGGAGGCTTTAAGCCTTTTGCCAGTGCTCCGCTCCCCTTACGTACAGCTCCACCGTAACGCTTACAGCCAACGTAGCCTACCCCCTGTCCAATCCTCTCGCAGTCGCACCATTCCATGTTCCATTCACCGGCCCACTCTCTTCACCCACAGCATGAAACGGAGCACGCACTCGGCTCATGTTTTTTATATGTTAGTCGGAATCCGGAATCTATTCGGTCGGCCTATTCCCTTAACCCACGAGCGCCGACAAGAGCCTGAAACTCTTTCGCTTCCGCCTCGTGTGTTATGTCGTAAACAACTTGAGATCATCGTTTCTATTTTTAGCTCCAATGCGTAGGATCCGTTGACCCAAAAAAAAAAAATTAAATAAAATAAAATAAAGACGCAAATATGGTGGCCGGGGGTCAGTGTTTCGTTTTTGGGCAGGCCAACAGGAGTCCGTTTCCCATTGCCGTGAACCATTTGTGTAAACAATATTATTTATGACTGCCTCCTCCACCTTCTTTCTTATCCCTATCCCTATCACTGTTCTACCCACTCCCTGTCTTTGAGCGTAGGGCTATCGCATTCTCTGTGTTTCCTTCTACTATTTGTCCGTAGACTCTTTCTGTATTCTTTTCGTTTTCCCATTTGTCCGTTGGCTCCCTCCTCCTCTGTCTCTTTTATTCTCTATGGATTCCTTACCTTTTAACGCTCTGTTGCTTCTTCATCCTATTTTACTGCTTTTCATCCTCTTCTTCGTTACTTTTTGTGCACGTGTGTGTGTGTATGTGATTGCTTCAATCTCGATTGTCAATCTAGGCGGTTAGAAAGATGTGTGTGTTTGCCTTTGGCCTGGAACCAGGAACGAGAACGGGACCGGTCAGCGACCCCTCCGAACGATTACACGTGTTGTAAATTAGTTTAGGATTCTCCATTTCTCATTGGGAATGAGATTCTATGGGATTCCCACTCCCCACATTCTTCATTTTGGGGAATATTAATGTTTTGTTTGCTCGCTTCAAGTTTGTCTTGGATATTCTCCCTTTTTTTTTGTAACTGGTGGGAAGATTGAGGAGTTTTCGAAAGATTAAGGAGTTTTCCCCCTTAGAAATGAGATTGCGTGGATAGCACTTCAATTGATAAAGAGACAAAGTTGGGAGAGGTGATTCCTTTTTTATATTGATCCACCAACCCATCATCGGAAAAGTAACCCCTCACTCGATAAAGATTTCATTGAAAATAAATGACTTTTCACACAACGAGACAAACCCAGGAACACAAAGGAACCCTGAACACCTGATGATGACTGGCTGCTGGTAGGGATCTTTCATATGTAGCTTTCACAGCCATAGGAAAACTCCGCACAAAAGATCTCTAAATTATCGACTTTAGAGGTAGTTCGATTCTGGATCTGTTTGATGGTTGGGGGAGGATCGATTGTGCTCTCACGACATCCAGCAGTGCCACCTGATCCAACACTGAGATCCAATCCAAGTGCCACAACAATTTCACACCTTTGCACCGTTAGAGAGAGGGAGGGGCGTGGCAGCTATTATAGCCACCAAGAGCTTATCGTTTTTGAGGACCTGACAACCGGTTCTTAAATATACTTTCTAGGCTGTCTGTCCACCCCACCCGCCACGGCTTAGCGACTGACTTGTGATTACTAAATTAGCACTCTCCTGATTGCCACAGCAGCTCCATCTGCCATCCCCCACTGTCATTTCTAATTGCCGTTGCTTGGCTGTAAACAAAAAAAAAAACCAAGTGAAAAACAGAAGAAATTCCTTTTTAATTAGCGTCCCATGGGAGCAGGCCCCAGTCCACAGTGCGACTCCAAGTGGCAGCAACAGCAGCAACCTGCAACTGTCCCAAAAATTCTGTTGCGTCATAATCAAACGTCTTGTGGGAACTTCCGCAGAAACAGGCAACAGCGACAGGCAACTCTAGCGTAGCGTCTAATTCTACTCATTTCTAACATCGCTAATGACTGGGCCCTGCTGGGGAGCTCTGCCGCGTATTTGGGCCCTCAAATCCGGAAATGTCTGCCGCTCTGTGCCCCGTTCTTGGCCTTGGCTTTGGGCATCAGTGATCGGATATGACAGAGCACATTCGGGGCATGCGCAGCGACCTCGTGTGAACCAGCGTAGATTGTTGCGTGTGTGTCCAGTTGCCAGTAGCCAGTAGCCAGTTGATCGAGGTCCTGGGAGATCCGTGAAATTACCATAAAATTATTGTGCCACGGCCGTTGCCTTGGTGCGCTGCTTCCCACAGAAATTCAGAAATTGTTGCATATTTTACACGCTTCTGCGACCCTGCGCGCACTCAACCCTCTTGTGAAGTTGTTGATTATCCTGCAGGAGCTCGCGGGTGGGGGTGCACCTGTAGTCCTGCAGGCCCTAATCGAGTCCCACAACCTGTTGGCCGGCAACTTTCACCCTCCCCAGTGGACTGGCTGGCAATCAGGGCAGGGCTCGCTCAACTGGTTTCAAGGGAATCGAAATTGTTTCCCATGATCTCGGGGCTGGCCACTGCCACTGCCTCCAGCGTGTTGCATGCCCCGGCATGCGAGCGGCTGCGGCTGTGGGGGGAAACAAATTTAAAATTACATTTTTATTTTGATTTCTTTGCCCCGGCTCCAACTCTCGACTCCCGACTTAATGGCCCTTGACGTCGACTCTTGATTATCCTTCATCCTTCTTTCAACTCTTTCACGCACAGGGCGAGGGTGAGGGTGAGGGAGATGGTGAGAGGGTGCGGAGTTTCTTTCGTTATTCTCCATTCTCCCACGTTCCGAGGCCGATCCTTGCCCTGCAGCAGGATCAATCGCAGACGTATTTAGATACAATTTGATGTTTATGTATCTCAAGGGTTGCCGTTGCCGCTGCCGCTACCATTCCTTCTTCGCTTCTGCGCCTCGTCTTTCGTGTCTCGTATCTCCCTCTTTCTGGCTGTCTGTTGTTTGTCTTCCCATCGGGGAATTTGTATGCCGAAGATCCTCTTCAAATAGACGTAGACGTTGACACAAACACCTGGCCGTCCGCTGGACGGTTGACTGCCGTGGATTAAAAGCAAATAATTCACGTCAACCGATTGGATAATGTTTAAAGAGTCATATGTACATACATTTGAACATTGTCTGGGGATACGAGGCACGACCGCAGTGGCTAGTGAAACAACTGTAAGAGGCAGTAGACTCGACTGTACAGGGATGTGATTCTACTGGCCAGGAATCTGACTACTCTGGCACGGGAAACCACTGTACCATAGAGGCATTCAATTGTTCGAGGTTCGACTGTAGCTGACATTACATGTGAAGTACAGAAATTCGACTGTACATTGCAGGGATCGGTGTCCTTCTATACCCATGACTAGAAAGAGGATGCGACTGTTTCGGCCAGCGAGAATAGACGGTATTCGAATATTTTTAAGGCATTTCTTGACGGGATGCCACTGTAAAGACCAGGAAATGGATGCCACTGTATCTGCCAAGGATTCGTCTGTAGTTACAGGGAAATGGGAGAGAAAAGGAAAACATTTTGAGTAAAAATTACGACGAAAAACGAAACAGAGCTCCATCCAGTCCCACTGCTGTCAAACAAGCCTCCCTCCCACCACGTCTCACCCCTCACGTTCCATCCCACACCTCTCCCCCAAAAAGAGAGAACACAAAGAGCTGGCTTTGTCTGGCTCAGATATTCGTATTTATCCAAAAAAAAAAAAAAAAAAAAAAAAAGAGCAGAAAAGAAAACAGAAACAGAAGGAGAGTATGAAACAGGGACCCAAACGTGAAGGAGAGGCAATACGAACGAGCACACAAACAGCATATCCTGTACCCTTGCACAGACATTGACTTTCATTATCTACTGCGCCACTTTAAGCCACTCAGAGAGGAGGCAACACAGAACAGCACTGGGGAAGCTTCAGCCACGACACAAACACACACGCAGGGAGGGTAGAGGCAGAAGCAGAGTGCGAGGCATATAAGAAATCTCAAGCACTTTCCAGTCGCAGGCACAGCCCCAGTACCAGTCCCAGGCCCAGCCCCATCCACAGCTGAGCAGGAGACCATCTATCCGAAGCGAGGACGTGCTGCCTTTGCGCAACAATTGGGCCGCCACAGGGTGCAGTCACTCGCCAATGCCACAGAATGGGGAACGGAACGAAACAGGGACCAGGGACAACAGGGGCAACCTGGGAATCACTGGATCGAGGATCGCGACTGGAGGCGCTGCACAGAGTCAGCCGTGTGTATCCATCCACTGAGCAATGAATGCCACACGAAAGGGGGATCAAAGTGAAGTTATTTATTCGCTCTCTCTCTCTCTCTCTCTGTCTTAAGTGTGTTTGTGTGTTTGTGTGTGTGTGTGTGTTCGTGCTCAGCGTCAGAGGATACTTTTATAGCCTGCTGCCGCCCTCTTACCGCCCCTTACCCTTACCCACTCCGCCACCACCCTCCCTCTGGCACTTCTTTACTTTTGATTTGCATTCCAATGTGTGTGCAACAGCGCGGGGCCCAGCCCAACCCAGAAACGGGGGAAAAACAAAATAAAGAAACGCAAAGCAGCAATAACCGACAGAGAGGGCAAGATAAAGAGAAAGAGAGAGAAGACAGAGATCCCTTTCGCTTCGCGTCGTGGGCCCAAGAGGGTGCAAACGAAGAAAGAGAGTGACAGAGAGAGAGAGAGGATGAGAGGGGAAGAACTAATTGTAATGTACGAATCTCAAGTGAAGAAATATTTTCAATTTGCTAAATAATATGTCATTCGATTCGAGCGATCAGCGATCAAGCGAGGTGGGGAACCGAACCACCATCCTGCCAAACGGGAGTTGAATTTTTTATTGATTTGCAAGAGAATTTTCTTGCATTTTGCATACACTACGTTACGGTAATTTAAGGTCTAATGAAAGGGCGTTTTAAAAAAAAGTTGATTATTAAAATCTATCGAAATACTTGAACAATTTTTAATGATCGATTTATCGAAAGATCTATCGCTGAGTAGATTGATTTTAAAGCGAAGTAAAAATATTTGCAAGTCAGTTATTTGTTTAAAAATCACACAACATAAATTAAGGCGTTAAGGAATTAAGTTTAATCGGTATTTATTTGTTATTTAACTTTTATATATTTATTTTTTTATTTTTATTTTTTACATTTTGATTATTTTTTTTAATAAAGGCTTACGGAACTATAAATAAGACATTCAAATATGTAGTTTGGTATAGTATAGATTGGTATAGATTTGGTATAGATTGTATATTGGTATATACATACATACATACATACATATGTACATACATATGCATCCAGGTATGTAGCTGTGGCTAGGAATTGCTAAAAATTGCTTAAATCATATACACATACACTTCAACACGTCCTTTAACAATCTCTCAGTGAAGTAACCTACTTGCCATAACTAAAGTAACAGCTTCAATTGCACTCAAACTCGTAGATCAATGAATGAGTTGAAATGACTTTCCTTTGGGTTGGGCATTGCTCTTCCTTTCGAATACGTATTATACGTGTATATGTTCATATCTTATCGCGTTATCGCTGCTGTTAACATTTTCGAACGAAACCCCCACCCGCCCCAGAAAAGGGTCTCTCTGTCCCACTGTCCCTCTGTGCATTTTACCCTTTTGCAGTGTTTCCTGATACATAAAACATTTTGTGGACGGATTTTTTTGTGGGAAAGGTAATAAAATTAAAAGATTTCTTTTTTCATTTTTGATTGCATTTTATTACGCACTCCTTGTGTTCCCCGAAACCCGCTCGGACGAGCGGACAAGATCCAGGAGCCGAGATACACGGGTGAGAGACTTCTGTTCCTCTTCTGTTCAGTTTTTAATGACTTTGACATGCATTTGACCTGGATGTGGCACAGATTGCAACGCAGTGTGGGCCGGCCACCAAGGTGGAGAGAGATTGCAGTTGCAGTTGTAAGGATCTGAAATTTGTGACTTCCCAGGAAACCACAATCCCTCCTCTCTCACTCTCTTTTCCTGTCGCTGTGAAGAAGCTCATTTAATCTGCATGTCAACGACTTTGGGCATTTGGGGGACAGAAGGTGGAGCATTTGAATGCTTCATGTTTACGACTCTTGTCGCATTTCAGTTATTTTCATAACCAGCCAACCAAGACGACGATCGACTCGGTCCCGGACCAGACATGGCCATGACAAGAAATGGCCAAAGAAATCCTTTCCAAGAAACATAACGCACTGAACATGAAATCCATTTGTAAAACATGCTTTTGGCTTTTGCAATTTGAGTAGCAGCAGCCACGCCGGACGGGACGGGACTGGATTGAGTTGGGTTGGGCGGAGCCGGGCCCCGCTACCAGGCCAAACCGGGGGCCCCGTCGCATCCAACCTGGGCGATCCTCTCTGATTCTCGTGGCATGTGGTGTTGCTTGGTGTGGTGTGGTCATACCTCCCAGTTGGATGTGGCAACATTGAACAGCTTGGCCTGGCTGCTCTGCCAGCTGCAGTCAGCCAAGCAGCTACAAAGAGTGCAACAGAACCGAACCATCCATCCATCCATCTATACATCCATTCATCCATCTATGCATCTATGTATCTCCCAGCTGGAAGCGCCTCGTGTCTCGTGTCTCTGGAGTTGAATGAACCAAAAGAGAGCACAGAAAGAGTCATAGCCATGTGCAGCAGCAGCAGCGGCGGCGGCTCTCTCCTGCGGCACTCGTGCGTTTCCTTCAGCAATTTGCAACAGCAACAACAGCAACAACAGCAAAATGCAACAGCAACAGCAGATGCCTGACATTGCCTGGCCCAAGCTGAGAGTTGGCTGTGAATGTGGTTTGTCTGTGGAGTTCCTTCTTGGTCTAACGAATTACGTATACGGGGTGCAGCGGAGCCCCATGATTGTGGTTGCCTAGATCTCAGTCCCAGTCTCAGTTTAGTTCGCTTCGGCTTCAACTTCAGCTTCAGCTTCCTGCAGCCAGTGCCAGGCCAAAATGCAACAGCAAACCGCAATGGACAGATCAAGAGCCAAAGACAATTTCCTTTGAGAAAAAGAAAAGCTAAGCCGGGCATGAATAACCATTTAAGTGCTTTCCCAGGCGGCAGTCCTGAGAACAACTCAACTGCCAGCAGGTGAAGCTCCCCACTTACCAAAACCAAAGAGAGAGATAGAGAGACACATATACACAAAGAGACACAGAGAGAGAGAGAGAAAACAGACGACCTAGCAAACCCTTCATTACTCGAGCGTCACCTCCTCTTCTTACCCTCCTTGAATGAGTGGGGCATTCAACTTGTTTCCATCCATCCAACCATCCATCCATCCACCCAGACAGACAGACTTTTCACACAATATTTTCCTACCATTTTCTGTGCTCTGTTTTCTGTTTTTCCTGCCACACTGTGTGGTTTGGTTCGCTTTGAATTTTCTTTTGCCCAGCCCTGCCCTTCTCTGCCCTGCCCTGCCCTCCTTCCTTACTGCTCTGCTCTGCCCTGGTCTTCTTGTGATCGCATTTGCGCATGCGCACACAGTTTTCCCCGTAACAATGCGACGCTCGTTTCAGTACTACAAAAGGAACAATAAGAAAATGCAAAAAAAAATAAGAAAAAGAGTTCACTTCAAGTGCCTTTCTCCATGTGCTGTGCCATTAGAGGTTGAGAGGGCCAGGGCCGGGCCAGGCCAAGAATGGACCAGCTACACAGTGTCAGAGAGAGACCGAGACCAAGTCCCATACCCATACCCCACATCCAGGCCCACTTGGCAGCAGACAACAAAAAAACGAGGAACTCTTTTTATGCGAATTATGAAGAGCAAATGTCTCATTCATTATGCACATCACGGAGTCACATACATACATCAGCGTTGACAAATTCCTTCAGTACGCAAAAGGCATTGCACTCCACATGCAGATTGCATATGGAAGATTGAAGATGGAAGTTCGCGAACTGAAAGCCAGTTGGACAATCCTTTTGGTAACCAAACACGCAGCAGCAGATACTGCCACAGATACACGGATCCATATCAGGACAAGGGATTTTCAGACTGTGGAATTATATATGCCAGAGCTGAAAAGTGATTCCCAGTTCTGCATTCTGCATCATTCCTTGCTCCAATTTCATGTGCCACACTGCCACTCCCTGGATAACTTTCGAAACTGTACGCAGAGACCCAAAATAAACACAAAACAAACCAAAGGAATGGAAAGAAATACAAAATAAATACAAACAGCGAGAGAGAGAGAGAGAGGGAGAGGCAAATGTTTGAAACAAAAATGGAACCCCAGTGGAGAAGCAGCGATGGTGGCGAGGACGAAAGGATTGCGCCTCCGATTGCGTCAAAAGGCAAATACTCGTCTCGTCGTACACTTGGATAAACATGCGAGAGGAGAGTTGATTCCTTTGTTCTTTGTTTGCCCACAAGTATCCCTTTTTTAGTGGGATCCGATCCCAAACAACAGGTAGAGGAGTGCGGCGCGGCGCGGGCAACTGCCACACAGTCACAGCCTGAGCCAGAGCCAGAGCCAAAACTGGTTTCTCCAGATTCCTCCAACTCGAAAGTCGAAAGGAGCGGCCTCAACTCGCCTGCCCAGAGGACTGTGTGTGTGGACTGGGGAAGGAGGACTGGCTGGATTGTGACTCTGACTCTTCGACTCTTCGACTCTCCGACTCCCGACGATTGTGAGTGGCATACAAAGCACATAACCAGTTTGATCCTCTGGGCCCGATGAGTTGGCGTAAAAGCAATTTTAATGTCCTTCTACCCAGTCCATAAAATCATGAATAATCGCCAAATCGACCAGCACAGCCAACATCGGTACGTGCATGGAGGATATGAAGGTCCCGGTACGCGGTACCCAGTACTCTGTCGCAGTCCCAGTCCCGGTCTTCATGTCCCCCCCATCCTCAGACGGTGTGGCCTGTTGGTTCGGTGATTTGTTTGCCTGATATTTGACGGTGTGTTGTGGACCCTTGTCTGTGTCTGTGTGTGGACCCTGCACGATCCTTGTGAGCGTTGCTTTGACTTGGAGGTGCTGACTGTACCTTTTTGGGACCCAGAGCTGCTTTGGCAGGTTTTTACGTTAGCAGAAGAGATGCGTATGGAAGATCAATAGGGATATGAATGCGCCTTGGATACTTTCTTAGAAATGTAAACTATTTGATGGGATTCTTCCTTTGGGGTTTCATTCTCTACTCATCCATTGTTTCCCCCATTTCCTTGACAAGATCAGACCACATCTCTCTGCTGATTAATTCAGACTCAACTGTACGGAAACAAATACAGAACAAATGTACCCGTGGATGCCATCACGACGATCGTCATCCCCCCCACAGAAATATCATCGTATCAGCGAAAAAAAAAGTATATATATATTCTGATGTCAGGGTGATTCCTTGAAAAATCCTTTACAGATAAACACAAGTGCACTTCAGTTCCAGTTGAGACTCCAGCAACCAGCAGAGAGGATGGAGTGGAGGGATAGAGAACAAAAAATTACCCCAGCAGAAGATCAAATATACATTTGAGTAAACAAGCGGCACATTCCACAGAAAAAAATGAGAAAAAGAGAAAAAAGCAGGCAGGGTAAGGCAGAAAGGGATACGCGTCAGCAGTATCCGCACCACTCTACCAAATGTCCCCATCCCACCGAAAATCCAAGCAGCAGCAGCACAGGCACAGGCGCAGCCTTTGAGAGAGACCCAGGGACCAGGCACAGGCCCATGCCCAGGCACAGGCAACGACAGCGATTATGATGACGACGATGTTTACATATCCCCACTCGAAGAGTGAAACCCAAAGCCCCCAGCCCCAGTCCCAGCGAAAGATCTGAAATGGAATTGGAACCCTTGAGAGCTCTGAGAGAGCGTAGCGGACTCCTGCGAGGCAGCATTTCGCATCCACAGAGAGTCAGAGTGTGAGAGACTGAGTCAGAGAGAGAGAGAGGGGAAAAAGATCAGCAAAGATCAAGTGAAGGGTGCAATGGGAGAGATCCAAAGAAAAAGGATTGTGCAGTACTGCCACTCTCTCTGTCGCAGTCGCTGCCGACGCTGGCATAGGAATAGGCATAGGCAAGGCGCTGCTGCTGCTGCTGCCCCAAGAGGTGACGGCAGTTCATTGAACCCCATCCCATCGGATCCAGGCAGAGGCACAGGCACAGGCGGCACAGGCAACTCCACAAACAACTCCCATGTGCTTGTGTGATAGGACAACGACTGCCAGTTGCATCTGTATCTGTGTGTGTATCTGTATCTATGTGTTTGTGTGTATTGGTTGGTTGTGTGTGGCCGCAGCCAAGGAGTTTTTCCTGCTTTTCTTGTCGCATCCTACAGCCCCAACCAAAGAGTCTTTGGCCATAAACAGGCGTCAGCAGCAGCGGCGGCGGCACACACAGAGACAGAAACAGGGACTGGGGACCTGGGACCCAAGACTGAGGCTGTGCCTGTGTAGCTGGAGGAGATCGTCGGTTTTATTATTACAGCTATTTGCTGCAATGCTCCGCAGTACGCAGAAGCAGGAAGGAAATTGCGTCGAGGAGGCGACGATGACGATGACGGCAAATCCTCATCCGTTGCTTGCTCTCTCTCTCTCTATGGCATTTTCTTCTGCTCTCACCAGTAAAAATAGATACAAATCTGCCTGTGTGTGTGTGTGTGTGTATGTGTATGTTTTATATCTATCGGCAATTTGTGTGGCATAGACAAAAGGAAACAGGAATTTGCCTCTAATAGCATTCCGTTTGAGCGAAATGTTCATGGATCTCCTCCTTCCGTTGATTAATTTACATAAAAATAAACCACAACAATTTTCCCATTTATCGAGGCGATTCACTGTATGTGTTTGTGTCTATTTTTAGATATTTGAAAATATATTCGATGGGAAATTAATTGAATTTCTATGGAGATTTAGGGCCTGATGCCCACTGCATCCCCCTTCCGCAGCGCAGATAAATTAATTGCATTGCCCAAAAGGTCACACGAAATGGCTTGAGGGGGGATGGGGATGTCCTGGCATAAGGAACCTCAACCGATCTGCGGGTACTTGGACTCTGTTCTGTTTCATTTCGTTTATGAAATCCTAATGAAGATTGACAAACCCACACACCAAACACAATGATGTTTGGGTACGGAAATAGCCTCAAACTTACCCCCAAATGAGGCAAGGTTACAACCCCCAGAGATGATGTGTGGACCCACATATTGTATGTACTATAGACGGAAATAGACCAGACCACCGCCAGCATACGCCCAGAAGGAGCTACCGATTCGCACCCCCTAGCTACCTAACTACCTACCTAGCAACCGCCCAACCCTTGTGCACGCTCTAGGGGTTAAGTCAACCCCTGCCGCGCTCCAAGAACTGCTTGCTCCTTGATCCTTTCCTTTCCCTTTTTGGTGTTTATGTTTGTCCATCGATTAACAGATTTTTATCGGCAGGCAGCCCACAAATTACTCAACACCACACTCGCAGGAGATTGTTGGGAGGAGGAGGAGGAGGATCGTTAGGGGATCGTATTACTTGTGTGCGTGGGCGTGTCCTGCTGTTGTTGCTTGGCTGCTTCGTGGAACACACGCGTATCGCAGCACGCACATCTTGGCAGATATCGGAGAATCTCAAATCTCGGTATCCCTTTGTCTCTGTGGTCCACGTGATCGGCAAGCGTCCTTGCTGACTTCATCAGCATTCATTGTCCATTGACTTGGCCCTGTCTTTCGATTGTTCTTCTTGGCTTTGCTTATCCTGACTCTCTCTCTCTCTTTCTCTGTCTCTCTTATCTTCATTTGCCTGTGTCTATTGTTTGGATTTTCCTTTGTTTGGTTTTTGGTGATTTTTCTTTGGGTTTTTCCTTTGTGGCAGCGTTCAATGAACTCTGCACGAGGATGAGAATCTCGCCCACAAGTCGGTTGCTATTTATAATTAGTTGGAACGATCGAATGGATAGTTACATATGTGGCATGTTAACCCCTATAGAGCATGCAACAAATGCAACAAAGGAGCGGCGGAAATTAAGTGGCAATCCTCACGCCAAGACTTCTCGAGTGTTAAACAGTAGTTCGATCGTTAGTTCCCAGACATACTCGTATTCATCGTACTCGTATCGATCCTGCCCCCATATGCATACCACCGAATCCTGCATAATTTTTGTTCAATTCTGATGCGACATGCAGCCTGACGCGTGTTGCCGTTGCAAGAAATTATAAATTGAATTCACTTTTCGACCTCAATTAAGGCAATCAGGCGCAGTCGGGGCGATCCTTTTGGCGCAGCGAACTCGTACCAGCATAATCTGCTCTGTATAGTATGCGGAATGTCTTCTGTTTGAGTTTTTAATTGAATGTAATTAGGGAATGGGCAGAGCGCGAGGGGTTGATCCTGCTGAGAGTCGCTTTGCCCAAGCCCAGGCCTAGGGCAATTTCCCTGAGGCGATTTTCCCATGGCAACGAGACTTGGAGACTCACACAAGAGACGAAGGAGAAGCAGAAACAGAAACAGGGGCAGAAGCAGCAGCAGGAGGGGGAGGAGGAGGTGAAGTAGGAAGAAGAAATCGTGCATTGAACCCTTTTTGTATTTCTAGAGAAAAAAGAGAGTCGCGGGATGCACCCGGTGGCCCGGGGGCGACTGCCACTTGGCATAGCCTCCACATGCACCCATTTTCCATCCATTTTCATTTCCATTTCCATTCACATGCTCGCTGCTGCTGTTGCTGCTGCTGCCTCCCCGTGCCCGTTCCCGCAGGGAGTTCCATGCGACTGCTAATGGATTCTACGCGGCTTCTCTCTCTCTCGCTGTCTGTGTCTCTCTTTATCACTTGTGCACTCCATGGCACTATCCCCACTGTATGATACGAGGTATTCCACTGTACATACGCTGAAGAGGCCAAGAGGCGACCGACCAACCGACCGACTCCTCCTGGCATTGACTGCCTGCCCTGCCGAGGCGAATGCACTTTTCCAGCGCCAAAGGTTTACTTTACTTTACTTTTATTATGTTTTGTTCTGTTTTTTTTGTGCCAGCTCTTTTGCTTGGTGTTCTCTTTTTCTTTTATTTGCCCCTTGGCCTATCGCACGTTTTTCTCCTGCTTTTCCATAGGGCTAGGAAAAACTAGGAAACTTCCTCTATGCCTCTCTGCCTTTTCCCCATGCCTTTGGCTGTATATTATTTACGCCCTGCCACATTCTGCGTCGGGTCGATGGTGATAAGCCGCTGCTGCTGCGGTCTTCCGCCCAGTCCAGGAGGATTTTGAAGTCATTGTCGGACAATGTCCCAGACTTGTTGTTGCTGCTGCAGCTCGATGGGTAAATACCCATACCATTTGCCGCTGATAACAAATGGAAGAGCCGCAGAGTCGCCTGGTCAACGCCCCCCCGAAAGAAATCGCTGATAATGCAGCGGCTGGAATAGTGGCCTTCGATTTCCTTCGATCCTTCGTTGCATATGCTAATTATTGATTTTATTGATGGTCCCTGGGGCAGGATATACATACATATATGTATAAATACTGTAGCTAAGAATGTATTTTGTGGCCTTTCCCCTGGCCTGGCCCACCCTGGCATGCAAGATAACAACTACTGTCCTGTGATAACCAGGACGCTTATCGGCTATTGATTATTCGTTATCAGCAGGACTTCTCGCTCTGTCCTCCCCATACCGATAAGGCCTACACCCTCCGTGAAAGATTTTCTTTTTCTGATTTTTCGACATTTTATTGGGGGTTTATTTTTGTACGATTATGAGGCTGAGGCTGAGGCAGAGGTATGAGTAGCTGGTTCTTACCTTGGGCAAGTGTTACCTTGCCTTGCCCAAAAAACAAAAAAAAAAAGAAAATAAAAAAACGTGAGCTACGTTGGCAAACTGCTCCAATTATTTGTGAAAAAACGCTTCGCTCGAATGATGTGTAGTATGGGGAAGCGCTGCAGTTGCAACATTTGAGAGTGGCACGGCACAGTATGGCACAGTATGGCATGGCATGGCATGGCACTTCTTGCTAACTCAGTAAACGTGAACTCTACACACACACTCGGCTGCATGCATACCTTGCAACCCGTACACGAGTATGTCTGTAATGTGGAGCCCCAAACACAGACCCCAACCCCCCAATCCCAGGCACATAATTGGGTCAACGGTTGTGACAGTTTCAGCCAAAATGCAACAGCGACAGCAGAAAATGGTCAAAGAAGAAACCAACGATGCAAATGCATTGAGAACTTCTTTCGTTCGTTCTTTTGGCCAGAAACGAAGGCCTCCTGAGCTGCATAGAAAATGCAGCCAGAAATATGTATACATACGTAGCACATCAACATAATTTATAATAGTTAAAATAGCCGTGGGATTAGAGGCACAAACAATATCATAGAAAATAAATATTTAATGGCAAACAAGTCGCAAACTGCCGCACCTGAATCCTCCAATGGATCGTCATCTGTGGCAGTACAGCCCTCAAAGTCGGAGTCATCAATGTCACTACTACCACCACTTGCATCTCCATCCCTTTCCACTTTTCCATCGGCCCTTCTACGGCACTTGATGCCACGACGTTGGCCAGCATTTTCAGTCGCCTGGAACTCTGGCAACTGACTGCGCAGGTCATGGGGAAAATCTTTATCCTCCGCCATTAGTTGTCGTTGTTTTGCGGTTAAAAAGTTGTATTCCATCAAACGCTGGCTTTCCAGCTCCTCGGCAGTGAGCTTCAATCCTTTGGGGCCCATATACAGGGCAAACTCACGCATCGATTGCATGGCACTTTTGGACCGCGATGCCATCGATAGGGTTAGACGTGGACGGGTTAGACTATTTCGAAGAGTTGCCGCCTCTGCCAAAAAGAAAAATGCAGTTGCCTGTATAACGCACAACAGATGAGTTTTGGATAAAAATGGAATGCACCAAAAAGTTAAATGAACTTACGCTGACGACTAGACAGGTAATACCAAAGACGAAATAATTTATCATCATGTGCGTCAGGAAGAAGAGGCTGGCCAATTGTTTGTCTATAGTAAATGTTGTTTTTGTGTGCTATAAAGTTTTAAATTTCACAAAATACTTTCAGAAATATAATGCAAAGGTATAACGATTGAGCTGTTAATCAAATATCTATCTGTTATTTCATTTAATTATTATTTTAAGAGAATCGCTTGGCAGCCACTGCTGTTAGGTGCAACTCCTGCAAATCGATCATATATAGGCTAAACCTTTGTCCAATCTTTCAAATGTCCTTGTTTTATTTCAGAATATTGTCAAGTGGCAGCACGGGTAGAGAAATGGAATGGAAGATCACGACTCTGGAGTGGAAATTTGTTTACCAAATAATAAAAAATAAAACAAAATTGAACATACATGCAGCACTATGAATTTTATATTTAAGTGTGACTGTACCTTTGGGGGTATGAAAGGGCCATGTATATGAATATCTTATGCACTAAGATCAATGCTAATCACCAGATAATATGACCAATCAGCCGAAACATTTTGTCAGACATTGGGGATTATCTGATTTTGGCTATGGCTTTGGTTGCACCTGATGGTATGGATATTTGGGTATCATGGACTCCATCAGCATGTGGCGCATAATGATGCATTCGAGAAAGGCTTTGACAGGAACTATATCCGGCATGTGACAGAACACCAGCATCATATTCAGAGTGGCATTCCTTCGAAAATTATTGGAAAGGATACGCTTGCTGTAGGCCTTCTTGTAGATGTGCGACTTAATGTAGTTTGTGACCATATCTGTGCCGACAATGGTTGACTTGTCCTTGCACACGGTGCTCATCATCTTGTCATCGGGATAGTATTCCACCATGGGATCCGACTCTATGCGCAGTCGGGGCTGTCGACTCTGGTGTTTGAAATGGTATTGCGTGTCCTTCCATACCGGGTCGTCGGTATATATAAACGTACTCGGCTTTGTTTGTGCCCTGGCCATATATTTCAGCGGTAGTGTAAGCTCGGTGGGATATTTACGGCTTGTCCCCTTCCTTCCCCTTACGTCTTTCTGCTTTCTGCCTCCTGCTGATGGGCTACTGGGGTTTGTGCTCGGGCGAAGAGCCAGCATCAGCCCTGTATTACTGGTCGATCCGAATTTGTTAACTCGATTCAAAAGCTCAAGGCCTCGTCGAGGGATTGTGCTAAAAGAAGTTGTGAACTTGCTGCCATATCTCTGAATGATTGACTTCAAAAGCGGCTCGGCCTTGACACGATCGGCGTGTGTGGGCCAGACTTTGAGCGTATTTGGATGCACAATCTGTGTGAGGTTTGGGGCAATATATGCCCCAAAAGTGCCTGCCTGGACTTTTGTTCCGCTGCTTGAAGTCAATGCTTTTGGCCTTTGAGTTGTGGTATTGACTATGGAAATGGAAACGTTGACCGTACCCAGGGCCTTGCCGACAGAAGCCAGTGGTGGGTTCCGATAGATTGTGCTTAAGGAAGACTTCAACTGTACGGGATGAGTGAACGTTGGTAGTATGGGCACGGTTCGAATTATCTGCATTTATTCGGGAGGGTATAACGAGGTTGAGTGTCGCTCGGTAATGATGGAGGATACTCACGCTGATTAGGCAACCGATGCACAGGGCAGACACCAAATGTCTCGACATTTGGGGGCAATCCTTAGCGGATTCACGGCCAATTTAAAACACTAAGAGTTTCCCTGGTAAGATTTCAATTGTAAATGAAAGCAAATCTTGAAATTATGTCACAAAATAAAAGTATTCAAATTGAAGCGCATACTGGGGGAGCAGTGACAAAGAAATAATCCTCATCGAGTTTATTTGATTTTCACAGACTACAAAAGTGAGTTAGTTAATTTGCCACCCTGTGTGAAGATCGCCAGGCTCCGCTCCATGGTGTTCTGCTTTTGGTTCAGCTACAGCTACAGCTACAGCCCTGGCTATACCAGAGCTGCATGGACCTGGTGATAGGGATATTTGGGTATCATAGACTCCATCATCTTGTGCCGCATAATGGCACATTCCAAAAAAAGAACGACTGGAACATTTGATGGATGATGGCAGAAGACCACAATGCCCGGCATCACTTTCCAATCATCTCGAAATTCTAAGTAAAGCTTCCTCTTGGCGTAGTGCTTCTGATAGATATGGGGACTGATATAGCCCATGACTATATCCGTATTGAGAATGGTTGACTTGGTCCTGCACACGCGTAGCATCTTGTCATTATCGGGATAGTATTCCACGATTGGATTCGACTCGATGCGCATTCGGGGCTTTCGACTCTGATCTAGGAAATGGTACCGCGTGTCCTTCCATACGGGTGGGTCGGTATATAAAAATTGGTCGGGATCATTTTCCTTTCCTAGTTCCACTTTTGTTATTACTTTTTCTTCTTCTTGTTCATCTCCGCCTTCTTCATCTCCTTCATCCTCATAGTCACCTTCACCTTCACCTTCATTGCCTTCACCTTCATTGCCAACTTCATCGTCATAGTCATAGTCTGCATCGTCTCCTGCCCGGGCCAAATATTTCATTGGGATTGTAAGCTCCATGGGAACAGACATGTTACGGTTTCTTTTATGTCCGATTGAATTTACATTTGCGATCTTCTTTCTGTGTAAATTTTTTCTGCCGTGCAAACGCATTGCCCTCCTTCGTCCTCCATCTCCCACATGCCCTCTGCGTAAATGTTTTTTCCTTCCGCGCAAGCGCACTGTACTCTTTCGTCCTCTAGCTTCGTCTTTGTCTTTGCCTTTATCTTTTTCTTCTGGTGGTGTACGGGGGCTTTGAGATTTTCTCGTCGGACGATGACCCAGCAGCACCAGCTCTGGGTTTCTGATTGCTGAAGTCACTTTAAATTTCAGTGTCTCGGGATCCCTAGCCCCCACTCTCGGATGGAATGAGCCTACGGCTGCTGTGACCCTAACTTTCGAACGCTTTTTACCATGCCTTCTTTTGTGTGGTTCGCTGTGTCCTTCTTCGATATTTGTTTTAGATTCGGGTCCTGAGGCGCTGCTTGCATCGTCTGGTCGAAAGACCAGCTTCAACTCAGCCGCACTGCTGGTTGCACTGCGAGGCAGAGTGCTTTTCCGTCTTTTTCGATGCCTAGCCCGATGGCTCGGATGGATTGTCTCCAAAGAAGTCGTAACCTTAGGTCCATAGCTCTGAAGGATTGAGCTTAGTAATGGCTCGACCTTGACACGATCGGCGTGTGAGGGCCAGACTCGGAGCGTATTCGGATGCACAATCTGTGTGAGATTTGAGGATATATATGCCGCAAAGGCGGTCCTTGCTGGCACTTTTGTTGCGCTGCTCGAGTAAAATGTCGATCCTGTTGGGATCCAGTCATCGTCAGCCATTGTTACTGGACTTAAATGCCACGGTGGTGGGCGCGTAGTCGCAATAGTCTGATTGTTTAAGCTCATAGTAGGCATCAACTGGACAGGATCAGCTAGAGATGAAACTATAGGCGCGGCTCTGATTATCTGCAATGATTGGGTGATTGGAGAGAAGTACAGAAATGGTGACAGTTATCCCCGGGTCGGCGTATACTCACGCTGATCAGGCCACCGATGAACAGGGCAGAGACCAAATAAACATTTGATTCTTGTAACGACATTAAAGGCAATCATTTGGGGTTTCACTGCCAATTTAAAGTACAAAGAGTTTCCCGGCTAAGATTTCCATCGAAATTGGATAAGTGTAAATATAGAAATGGAGAAATGCTGTCAAGAAATAGAGTCTTAAATTGAAGGGCATGCTGAGAGAAGTCTCATTGCCTGCATTGATTTTTCTTACCCAATTTCATTCACTATCTAACTCTCGCACTTATTCGCTCTTTCCCGCTCTCTTTCTGTGTATCTTTCATTGCAAAATAGATAGAATGCACATGGCGGAGAGCTGCCAAAAGTAACTGGAACTGGGTAACACCTTCGGAGAGACACAGAGACAGTCATAAAGACAGACAGACAGACGAACAGACACTTGGCCAACACAAAGCCACTTGGCTGAAATGAGCGGCTCAAGGTCATCACGCCACAACACCAACAACACACACATACACCCAAAGCAACAAACCAAAACAGAAACCAGAGAGAACGTCAGATTGTCGAGACCGTCGACACAAAGATACCCCGTACTCGAAAACTCAGTAAGGGATGACAACTATAATTAGCTACAAAGTTCTCTCTCTCCTCTCACTGACGTCGAGGCAACCGCATGATGTTGATTCGTTGTGGAAATTTCCCATAGGCGAACGGATGCATTCGAATTCGTTGTTCACAGCATATCAATTGGTGTTTTAATGGCAGCAGATGTCATTCTCTATATACTGACTGGATCTTCTTTGGACAGTTTCTGGATGCTGTTAATTATATTTGTTTTAATTCGAGATTTAAAAATATAATTATTTATTAATTTTTTATTTTTTTTTTTTTATTTTTTATTAATATAAACTTTATTTTAACATATGTACATAAATGTGCAAATATATGTATATACATTTTTAAATCTAATTAATTTTATTTAGTTATTCAATACTCAGTGCTATTTTTCTCTGTGTGTTCTGTCGGTTGCATACAATTCTATGTGACCAATATACTCTCTGATGCTCCACAAATAGAGGGTATAAAACTACTGCAAATCTCTTGACAGCAAACGCCGCCGCCGCCGCCGCCGCCGCCGTCGTCGTCGTCGTAGTCGTTGCCGTCGTCCAACTGCATCGCCAAAGAGCAGCTAAAGTCGTACTTTCAGCTATGTACGAGTATCTTCCCCGACCCCCAGCTGCCATGACTGCTTCTCTCAATGGCCTCGAATACGCTGCAGCAGCACCAGCAGCAGCAGCAGCAGTAGTGGCAGCAACAAAATCGGGCTGACGAAATCACGAAGTATTTGAATTGAATGAGCCACGAAGTGTGGCCCAGAAGGGGCGGTTAGAGGCCAGTAAAGGGAAAGAGGGGAGTACAGTGGAGTGTAAGAGAGTACAGTGGAGTTGAGAGGAATGCAGCGGAGTACAGTGGAGTGCAGGATAGCGAAGTAAGTGGCTACCAAAAGGAACAAAGGCAAAGCGAAGCGTGTACTAATAGATGGAGTTCTATCGCACAGTGGATGCTCCTAGATCTATGCGATCCACACATTTCTATTTATGAAAATTTGTATACCCTTAAGATGGGTGTACGGTTAAGCGGATTATCACTGTACCTTAGACAAAGCTTGAGGCTGCAAAAATTTCACACAGTATTTCAATTGCACTTCACGGGGAGTGTGTGAATGTGAATGTGTGGAGTGGATGGGATGGGATTGTGTATCTGTGAGATACATCTCACAGCAAACATTACGCGCACTGTAAGACTTCCTCCGTTCTCTCGCTCTGTCCCTTGTCTCTGTCTTTCAATCGATTTTCCCTTTTCTTACAAATCAATGGAATGCTCGCTGATCAAATAAACCGCAAACTGCCCCATGCCCCCATGTCCCATGCTCCATGCTCTATGCCCATACCCAGCATTGATCATCATCATCGTCATCATCATCTATGGTACAAATGACAACAACAACAACAACAATAACAATGTTGTTGTCGCCTTGTGGGCGTCATCAAAGTTGCCGTTCACTTGCGATATTCCTCATGGCTTGGCTTGGCTTTGGCTTGGCGGCGGTGGCTGTGCTGGTGGGCGGCGCCTCAACGACTCAACAACTGATCGCTGTGGCACTGTGGCACTGTGGCACTGTGGGGCCCTGGCTCTTTGGTGGCGTGGCGTGGCGTGCCTCGGTGGCATTTGGTGTCATTTGAAGTTAATTGCTGGGAACGGGCTCCAGCCCGGATTTGTGTCAACTCTTAAGGTTAGCCACGTAATTATGATTGTTGTTGCTGATTTGTCTTTAATTCTGTTCTTTTTTCGATTGAAAGCCATGGACATGAGAGGAGCAGAAATACGACTTTTGCTGGAGTATTATTCCAGCGAGAGGTCACTAATTAGCTAATATTATACATATATACTTCTACGACATGTATCCATATTTAGGTACAATCAAGGCTCACCGTTTGAAAAAATATTTAAAAAAATAAGCCTCGAATATCGATCATTAAAATACTCAAATTAAATTTGTATTTACCTGAATAATACTTTATTACCGAAATCCTTCCTTCTCTGCATTGCTAAATTCTGCGGTAAAGTAAAAACCCTCTCTCATGCTCTCTGCACGGGGTAAACCTTTGCCCACTTCCTGCAGCTCTTAATGCTCCCCCCCTTCACCTTTGCAGCCCCGCTGCCCGCAGCTCCACCGTCGAGTCAGCTTTTCTTTGTGGAGCCACAAACGACCGCTGGCGTTCCTCGTTGGCCGCTTGGGAGTGTGAGAAAAATGCTGCTGGTACAGTAAAATGCACAGAAAGATGGAGAAGACGACGGCGAAGACGTCTCGCTCTCTTTGAGTGGGGATGGATACGTCTGGGCCGTCTGGGTCCCGTTAGACGATGCTTAGAAAAGGGCAAAGCCACCTTCACACATACAAACAAAACATGGATACATGGATGCATTCGTATCGGTAGCGTTAGGATCCAAGTGAAGCGAACACAAAGTGGTCTGAGGAAATGCGAGTAACAGATTTCGAAACATCCAAGCAACAGCAGCACTCGGCTTTCGTTTCGATTATGAAATACCAAACCCCAAACGAGTGGGAAAGAGAGATGCAAAGTGGTTGGTCCGTCGGTTGGTTGGTTAGTTGGTTGGTTTCCTTCTTTGCATTGAAAGTTTTCCCTGGGGAAGTTTCACTGGAGCTGAAGTTGGAGCCACCTGGAGAGGTATTCAGGTCAAGCACTTAAATGCGTTAGGAAAAAACGTTAGAATTTCAAGAGGAAATCCCAAAAGTGAATCCAGCGATGGGACACAATTCTAAATTTGTGAATTCTTAATTTTATTTTGTTTAACTCTTTGTTTTGTTGTTTTTGGTTGTATGATTCAACCACCCATTCGATTTCGTTGTGGTGGCCAACTCCTTGATGGGAAAAACCAGTTTTAGAATGAGCCAAAACCCAAATAACAAATAACAAAACAAAAACAGCGGACAATATACTTGCCTTAGAGAATCCCACGCAGAACGCGTTTCAGTCAGTCAGCCAGGCTTTCGTTAACAAAGTGCACGACTTTGGTCTAATAAAACAAATAGATACAAGGCACTCACAGATACAGATACAGGCTACAGCTACAGCTACAGAGAGGAACCCCCATCGCCCCACGCACAGGCAACACAGCGAAGGTTGGAGAGTCGCCTCCCTCGTGGAGAGTTTCTTAATTAAAAGCAAATTTCATCTCAAATAATGCCGCAGTAGCAGCAGCAGCAGCAGCCAGCAGCCAGCAACAACAATTAAGCAATTAATTTATTTCAGCTGGTGGCACTTTGAATAGCGGGAAAAAATCAAGCCGAGTAGTAAATGGCCCGTCAGGCAGGCAAACCTGTTGATCGACAGAGGCCCCAGAACCCCAAGTCTCCGAGTCGTACTTCTCTACTCTCGGGTAGTGCCCACATTTAGGGCCCTACCTATATAGTAGATAGGTAGATAGACCCCTTGGGACTTGCCACACGAGCCACATTGCATTTCACAAGGGAATGCAAATGAGCGATGGCTGGATGCACTTTTGTAGTCCGCTCTGATGAATCATTTTACTCTGCTGGGTGATTCATGGCTCACAATTATTTAGTTATCTAACTATTCTAACGAAATCTAACATTGAATCGAAACAATATCTAGGAAGTGATTGTTTACGGGTTTATTCGAGCATTAATGATTTTCCCTATATATTTCCAAAATTTGTTTAAAGTCTGGAAACCCTAGAAACTCCTCCCGAAGGCAGCCATAATTTTCCATCAAGAACCCATTAGTAATCCAAATTTTATGGCATTTCCATAATTGCCAGATCATTTGTTTAACCAAATGATTGACGATCTTTCCCATGCATTATCTAATGATCCTTTAAATGTTTACAAATAACCCGATACGCCCCTCAGCGGATACCAGGGTTTTGGGTAACGCCCCCGCCAGCTCGCTGGAGTTTACCCAAGTTGCAGGCCGCGCCGCTGTCCGTTCAGGTGGGTTACGTGTGCCACAATTTCAACTGGGGGACACCCCCAGCAGATCCAAACCCTAGTCGATCGATGGGGAAAATATCGACTCATTTCGATTTCAGTTAGACACACGACCAACCGACCGACCGACCGACAGACCGGGAGAGCAATATATAGACGCCGCCGCCGGCACGCTTCTGATCGAAACCCGTTTTTCTGTAATAGATGGATAGATGGATGGCATTTCGAATCGCTGTTGTTGTTGCTGTTGCTGCTGCTGCTGTTGCACTTGGAATGCGCCCGCCTCCCATGCTAGAGATTTCCCCCGCACGACGCTATTTTTAGCTGCCTCGCAGAAACTTCATTGAAATGCAATCAATTTGCAAGTGGTGCACAGAGAGGGAGAGAGAGCCACCCACTTGAAAGAAACTAAGAGAGGAAGAAGAGAGAGAGAGAGAGAGAGTCGTGTTTTTGTGCTGAGCATGCAAACGAACAGAGAGAACAGAAACAGAAAGAGCAAAAGAAGACAACGACGACTACGACGAAGAAGAAGCCGCAGCGTCGGCAGAACGAAACGAGGACGACGAAACTGCATTGTTGTCATATTTCGTAATACGCTGAGGCAGCACCACCGAAATGCATTGCATTGCTCAAGGGAAGGGGATGTGGGAGGGGGAAGGTAGAGGCAGAGGTTGGGTTGTGGCAGCAGGTCACAGCTGAACAGAGCAGAGCAGAGCGGAGCGAAACGAAGCGAAGGAACAAGCTTTATTTCAACATAAGCTTATCATAAGGCTGGAGAGAGACCCACAGAGAGAGCGAGAGAGGGAGAGAGCAGCACACACGTAAGGGCAGAGCGCCAACGCAGCGGGGCGCTGTTGCGCATGTGTATGTGTGCGTGTGAGCAAGTCAAAATGTCAAGTTGCTGCTGTTCTCTCGCTCTTACTCTCTTTTCTCTGCGTTTGCAACGCTTTCGGCGGCCCGACTGGGGCTCTGCTGCTGGCCATTTCGAACCATTCCGAATGCTCCATCCATTACATTTCATCCGCTCGTCCGTCGACATCCACTTGCGTTTTTTTTTTGTTTTGTTACGGCCCAAGGCTTGGGCTTTAGAGAGCGAGAGAGCGCGGCAATGCTCATTTATCACATTTGAAACTCTGAATTACAAAACGCGAAACGGGAGCAGAGCTACGATATTATTATCCACCCAGGCAGGCCCCAAAGCACGAAACAGGCGCGCGCATGTTCGTCGTCGTGGCAGCCCCCCCGACACAAACACACACACACACACAAGTCCAGACCGACTGCCCGCCAACCCCACAGCCAGCTCCCAGACCCCATCCACAGCCCAGGCCCCATCCACAGCCGCAGCCGCAGCCCCAGCCCCAAAGAAACGTCCGCTCAGTTCGTGTTTCGTGATCAACGCTCTCGGTTGGCACTCGTGTATGTGTCCGTCTTCGGGTCGAGCACTCTTCGGCATTTCGGTCGTTCGGCATCCAGGGACCCACACGGCATCCCTACGTTTCAGTTCTGATTGGAGATTCGTGCGCCGCCGTTGATAGTCCGAGTACGCGGTGTTTCCCTGCTGCCCCAAGCTTTGAAGCTTTTATTATTTTGCATTTCGTTTTGGCTTCATGTTCGTGTTTGTCTTCCGTTTACGTCTCCTATTTGTTCGCTTGTGGCCTATGTTTTTGCACAACTGTTTATGATTTGATTCGCAACTGCAACAGCAGCAACAACTACACATTCAATCGAATCCAAACACACACAACAACCAAAAGTGCTCTAGTGTTGCAAAACTTACCAACAACAGACAACAGCTTACGGATTACTAAGAATCTTCCAAGAATCGGTAAGTTTGGCAAAGGTCTTTCCAGGAACTACGGAGTGTACTCGTTCGTTTAATCTTTGAGCCGGCAAGTGAAATTCAAAATGAGAGGAGCAATTCAATTCGTTACAATACCAAATCTGATCTGAAAACTTGATTGAAATTCCTTTGGGGCTCATTTGCAATCTAATACAAATCTATAATGCCTGCCAGATACATTTTCCCCCAGCTATTTCCCACACAGACACACACAAAGCTGCAACACCAACAAGGCAGGGCCGTCAGGCACTTAATGTATCTGATGGATACACACAGGCCCACTATGTTGCTGCTGCTGTTTCGGTTTCTGTTATTGCTTTTTGTTGTTGTTGTGTGGGGAGTAATGCGCCACCGCTTTAGATACCAGATACTAGACACACCACTCACTCGTAGTCGTACTTATAGAAACGTCCGTTTTCAGTCTCTGCTGCTTATTTGTCGGTCTTGCTTCAGTGATCTTTGTCATTTTCCGTCGCCCATTTCCTTTTTTTTTTGTATCCCTCCCCGCCCACTTTCCATGTTCCACTTCTAGTTCCAGTTCCCCATTCCAGCAGCCGCACCCCTTTCTGTACGGCTTCGGCTTCCAGTGGCCTGGAAAATTCCATTATCCATTTTCATTCCAGGGCTATTGCCTGATCCATCTCCCTCCCCCACCGTTAGCAAATTTCTGTATGAATGAATGACAGAGTAAATGAGTGACTGACTGAGTGACACTCTGAATGATTAGCTGATTCAATGAATGAGCGATTGAGTGAGTAAGTGATCTCTAATTGCAACTTCCATAAGCTTCCGCTGGTACGAGGAGACAAGACAACCCTGGTGGCCCTGCGACAACTCTAGCACCTGTGCACGCGGGCCACAAATTCAATTATGCAAATCTCAACCCGATCTCCATCTACCTGGCAGTCTCCAATCTCCGTTTGCCGTCTGTCTGGCTAACCCACTTCACACACCACACCACACCACAACACACACACATCAGAAACAACAACAAATATCATGAATTATTATTTTTCATTGGGGCAAAAAGGAAACGAATGCAAAGCCTCCGATCACACATAAATTTTGCGGTTGTTTTGTTAATGAAACGACAACAGCAACATCAGTATCACGCTCTCTTATATCTCTCTAGCTCTTTCTAAAAGCTTTTTTACACACACACACACACACACACACACACAGACAGACAGACAAATAGTCGTACCACCACCTTGCGCTCAGTCGAAATTATGCTCAAATTATAACTGTTATTCAGCCGGCGATCGAAACAGTTAAAGCAGAAGAAGAAGCAACAGTAACAGCCACAGCAGACGACGTGAGGAGAAAGAAATGACTAACAAACGTTGTTTGTTGTCGTTGCTGTGTTGCAGCGGTAAAAATTTACCCAAAACAAAAGTCAACAAGTAAAAGTCCCTAGCGTCGTATACGCAATATCGGAAAGAGAGTAAATAATAAAGAGAGAGAGAGCGAGAGACGTAAGAGCACCGTGAGAGAGAGTGTCTGCACTCTCTGACAACGCGCGTGGCTGTTTTCACAAATATTTCGAATTCTTCGTCACACTGATTTCCTGTCCGACTTCTCTTTCATTTTTATGCCCATCATGGGGTTTCTTAAAACTTTTTCGATGCATCGAAAAGGTCTAAGTTTTAACTGTAATCCTATAAAGTATATACCCTTCAGATAGTTTTTAATTCGAATACATTCAGTCGGCCCATTTTTCCAGAACGCAACCTTATCAAATTTGACCAATTAAAACCAGTTTTAGCCCTCAAAACTTGATTGATTATTATACGTAAGAACTCCTCTGAACCGGAATCGGCAGTCAGCCACACAATACGCTCCTTAATGATTGTTATTTAAAGCTGTTTTGTACTCTCATATTTATATAATTTCTCAAGCTACAGCTGCTGCTAGCCAAGGAAAAAGCTAAACACAAGTCTATATGCATGTATATATTTTTTTGTACATACATACTTACATGCATATGTACATATACCCAGATGGTTCTTTCTTTTCGTGACTCCTTTCCTTTTCTTGGACAAAACTTGTTGTACTTTTGATGAATGCAATTTTGATTTTTATCAACTGACGTGCTTATGATCGGCATCCACTTCATTCTCCGTGTTTCTCCATTGTTTCCACTACTCGGACTCGGGCTCGGCCTCGTAAATCTCCTGTTTTAATTAGTAATCTGAAGCCAATTACTGTAGAAACCCAAATTTAAAAGTGGAACACCACAAAACGTATCCGAAACGAGAAAGAACGTACGGAGTCGCTTCGAACGCGACTCTACTTTTATACCCGTACTCAGTCAGTACACATGTGATTTATGTGGAATTTTAAAATGTTTTATCATTTTTTACATTTTACATTTTTTTGCTACATCTGTCATCGACATCTACATCTACATCATCTACATCAGTTCTCACAACAACACACGTACACTGCACGAGGCAGCATGTTTGAGCGTGAGTGTGTGTGTGAGAGAATCTGAAGCCACAATCAACCCCAATAAATGACTTATGTTGCAGGAGTGGGGGGAAATGCTTCTGAAAATTCATTTGATCATTGTGGCTACAATAATGATCCGATCTGAACCAAATTCGGGAATCTGGTAGATATGGTCATTCTCTACAAAACTGCATTTTTTTTTTTTTTCTATCTTCAAAATTGTGGATTTTTGTCTTTTGGGGGCGGAAGGGGGGCGTGGCGAAATTTTTGAAATACACTTGTTCAGGTTTGGTATCACAGGAGTCTTGGCAAAAAGTTTGGTTGCTCTAGCTCTTATAGTCTCTGAGATCCAGGCGTTCATATTTACGAAAACAAAAATTACTCGATTTTGTGTGAGTGCGAAAGGGATGGAGAGAAGTTTTTTTGCGTATGTTTTTTGTCTATTGTGGCTATATTAATGATCCGATCCGATTCAGATTTGGGCCCCTGATAGATATGGGCTGTCTCTATGATTCTGCATTTTTCGTTTTCTGCTATCTTCAAAATTGTGGACGCCACAGATGTGCGCCCTTTGTGGGGGCGGAAGTGGGCGGGGCTAAATTTTGAAACACTTTTCTAGGAGTGAGATATCACATCAGTCTGGAAAAAAAATTTGATTGGTCTAGCTCTAATAGCCTTCGAGCAATGAGTGAAAAACAAGACGGACGGACAGACGGACAGACGGACAGACGGACGGACAGACATGGCTATATCGACTCGGCTATTGATGCTGATCAAGAATATATATACTTTATGGGGTCGGAAACGCCTCCTTCTGTGTGTTACACACATCCACTTTTACCACAAATACAATATACCTATTATTACTCTTCGAGTACGGGTATAAAAATAACTCTAAAAGCAGGCACGAAAAAAGTTTAAGAAAAGGCAAAAGAAAAGAAAAGGTCAGTGACCAAAATATGTTTTGTAATTCAGACAGAAAGCATCAGCGAAAAGAGAATGTGGCCAAGAAGAAAATCAGCAGAATGAACAGAAGGAGGTAACAGCGAGAAACAGAAGCCAAAGAGCAACCATTTACAACGAAAAAAATCCGTTGAAACCGTGAGGAATTGGGCCAGCTTGGGGTCGTTTTTATTGTTGTTTCTCTTGGCCAAAAAGGATTTGCTCGACCTGCACGTGCCTCGCGCCTCCATCTCCGCCTCATTTCGCAATTTCCGTTTGCTGTTGCCTTAAGCCTTTGCAGCGCCTTAATTCAATTAACGCCGCCGGCGTCGCAGTCGACGCAGCTCAATGTCCGCGTCAAGTATACGCCCTGTGGCGGAGGCCAAACTCACCCACACACACTCACACACACAGACACACACAAGGCGTTTCCTATTTTGCATGAGAACGGGAAAATCAAAAAGGAGAACGGACAGCAGGCATCCGACTTGCATCAGGGAAAAGGCAACGTCAGCAAAAAGAGAGAGGGAGAGAGAGAAAGAAGCAACTGTGCGAAATGCAAATGAAAGGTAATTGAAAGCGACGCTGCCGACGTACCCGTCGCAGTCGCAGTTGCAGTTGGTGGCTACCCTTAAGCTTTGGCAGGGGACATTGTCCGTTTATGGGACGATGGGAGGCCGCTAGCGTTGTAAGGGGCACCAGTACAGTGGTTCGAAGGCTCTCACATATGGATATCCTAGGCAAAAGAGAATAGAACAGAATAAGAATAAATTCCTTTTCTCATTTGTTCGTTAATCCAGCAGTCTGCTCTTTTCCATTTGGAACCTCATCCTACGATGATTTTCCCTAAAGAAAATTAAACACATAAATATGTACATGTAATGGAATGTACATATGTATATGTATATGAAACCATTTAATGATCAAACTGAACAAAATCTCTATACAAAATATTCTTTCTATTGATCGTCAATCCTTTGTCGTCCAATCACTTTTGCCCCACTGTCCATTGCACAAGCGGCAAAGAGCACACGAGAATAAGAAACAACAACAACAACAAAAAAGCTGTGTGTATATATTTTAATCCTCTCAAAGAGGATTTTTTTCGATTGCGTCCGCTTCTCTGGGGCCGGATTGCACACGACACCAATGCTACCACACGCACACATACATACATACACACACAAACACGGGCCGGGGGCAGTGACAGGCAGAGATACTCGTACTTTTTTCCTCGCTCGCGTTGCGTAGCCGCCTCCAAGGAGCGCGCACAGAGGAAAGTCACCTCTAAACAGAAAGCAACAACAACAAAAACGGGCAACATACAAATATCCCCAACGCACACTGGCATAAACTCACGCGACACACGGGTAGACTCGGACACGGATACGGACAGTGCGCGATAAGCTTAATTGAGTGCGCGGTGGTGGTGGTGGCGGTGACGGTGACGGTGGCCATAGGGTCGCAGGGGGAGGCGACCGGGGGATAACACACACAATTTTATCAAGGGGCCTACACACACACACACACATACACCCGCTGAGACAGGCACGCCAGGAGAGCAGCAAGGAGAACAAAAATATGCACGCAGCCGTGACGTGGACGCTGGCAGAGGCTCCCTCCCCCAAAACGCACGAAGAGAAAGCAACGCAAACTGCGTGCTTTTTTCTCGGTAGGATACCCTTTACACAGATTGAGGCGCGGGGATATGTGTAGAGAGTATTTAATTTCTGCCCAACGCAGAAAGAAACATAATAATAATAATGACGAATGTCTGCGCGCTATAACCATTTGGGGCAATATTTACAAAGCTGCTTCTGCTTTATGCGAGTGTGGATTTGTAGTCTCCTCCTCAGTCATACACCACTACAGGGTATTCCTTCGTAGACCCTGGCCCCGCAAGTGCCTGTTCCTCTTCTTTTGCCATTGGCCATCGTTTCCTTTGTCTCTTGTTGTCAGCCAAACAAGGCGAAACTAAACGAAGCGATAGCCGAACGATCCTCTCTGGCGTACGCTGCAGCAGCGGACGTGCGTGCGGGTGGGTGGGTGAGTGGAGTGGATGGTATAAGAGGCGGTCCCGGGCGGGTGCAGCTGTTCGGGAAAGATTCGTCAGAGGATTTTTCTGGTGGCTGGATCCCACCGCCATTTGGGTCATGTTAAAAATATCCGCACCAAATTTCGAATTTCCATTAACGGACGCCAGGAGCGAGGGTGCCGGTGGGAGGCGTAGGCGTCATCGGATAAGCCCAAAATCAACTTAATGAAAAGAAATCACAAAGCGAAGCGAAGAGAGCCACAAAAAACAAAACACATGTGCAAGAGACTCTCTCCCAAAATGCCGGCATTTCTAAATACGATCGCACTTGATGTTTACTCTGCTCTCACTCTCTTGCTCTCTCTCTCTCTCTTTGACTGCTCTCTTTGTTGCTTTTGCTGTTATCAACCAAACATCATATCAAATAAAGCTTTTTCTTGTGGGGACTCCTAGAAGAAAAGGCATTCAAGAATTTCCTCCAATAGCTGGTGTCTTTTATCTTTTCGTAGAACGAACTCGTTGAATGTCCCAAAGTACACATGTGTGCTCCTATCATACATCCATATACATTTGTATGCATGTACATATGAATAATGTACTTCCTTTGGCTCTTTTCTTATCAGTCGAAGTGTGGTAAAGAGAATCAAAAATTCTATGGTCACAAAAGTAAACAAACGCAATGGACACGTGCAGGGTGTTCGCTGATAGGGAAGTAAGAAAAGGAAAACAACCATTGAACAGGTCAAAAGATCAACATTATATACTATAAATGGTTAAAGCTGCCTTTGTCGGGGAGTGAACACAGCCCTTAGAAAACATTAAAGATACCCAAATCCTCTATTAAGAGATTATTCAGCCAAAAATCTTTCTATTCAATGACAGATCGCTTTATCTTTTCTGGGACCTAATGAAGCTTCTGTTCCGGGTATAGAATCTGCAAATCCAACTGATAATCTATCAATGGTTGATACACCTCGACCTAAAGTGCAAGGAACCGACCGATATTCATGCAGCTGAATTATTCCAAGAAATGTTATTTCAAATGTGTATATGCTTATATTGAAACAAACACTGCTGGGACTGGAACTTCCATGTTGAGTGCTTGGCCAAGTGTGTCGTTGAGTGCTTCCTCTGCCAGTGGCCGTTGGCCGATGCCGGAACTTTCCCCGTTTCGCTGTTGACCCGCATTTCGAATGTCTAAATTAAGGACACCACCATAAAAAGCTCTCCAAAGCAAAGCGCAAATGACTAAGGGGCCCCAGCAACAACAATTTCATTTCTGCCTTTTATTTGTGTGGGTCGAGTCGAGGCGTGAAGAGCACGTAAAAGAGGGGGAAAAAACAGGCATAGATCAATACTGCTGACAGCCGCCGCCCCACAGTGTGATGGTTGGTGGGTAAGGCAAGCAGTAGTGGGACAGAGGAGTGGTTCAGACCGCATCGCATGGGGAGATGAAAGAGACGCCCTTCTATGGCAGATACAGCTCTAGTCACTCTCTACTCCAGCTCCAGCTACAAGCTTCAAGCTCTGGACTGCAGTTTTATGGTTGACAAAATGTCAGCCGAAAAAACTATTTTGTAATCAACAAACCAGTCGGAGTTGGCAGCTCTTTTTGGGGGCTGCCAACGCTATGTCTAACGATGGCCACAAATCATTCAGTCGGCAGATTGCAGTACCCCCGTTGTTCCCTACATATAGACGGATCGCAGCTAGGGTGAGCTCATTCCAACGAAGGCAACAAGTTTTTCCTTTCCACCACACAACCCCCAACCCCCTCACAACCAGCCCCTGTTTAGTGAAGCAGTGAAGTCTCTAGTCGTCAGTCCCTTCTTCCGTCCCTGCCGAGTCTTGTTTCATAGTCGATTGGAAGACCCAACCGATTCTTGTCGTTCACTCCTCCGCAAATGTTTGCCATATATGATTGGAACCACTATACAGATACACGCACACATTTTGAAGCAACATCTGTGTGAATTTATGGATATAAGATGGATGTTGTTGGTGGTTTTATTACACGCACTATGGGACAAATAATTGACTGAATTTGTCTAGCAATAGATGCAGAAAAGTATCTGAGTACTGAATATTAGGTGTATAGATCTGCGAAAGTATCTTTAACTATTAAGCTGAGTACTCTCTGATTTATTTATGATTTTTATTGCTGAATTTCTGATCAAAAATCGACATACTGATGACCATGGTGCACAGTGGGGATTCCTCTTGTGTCGCGTCCATTATTAAATTTCTCTATGAATGAAATTATTCACTATATTTACAAATACATATTTATTTACATATACATATGTATGTATTTATGTATGTATGTACATATCTCTGCGTGTGCGTGTGGGTATAGTATAAAAACAAGCCTAGGCCGAGCCTCGGCTCGGTTACACTTGAATGACAATTTAAAAAAAAATATGACGCTGAGGAGGGGGACTTTCAAGCCCCCACTTTGAGTCCTACTATACGTGTCTGTGTGTGTGAGTGTATCTATGTTTGGCATTGAACAACGGCCCACGCTGCCCGTTGTCTCCCCCAACCATATCCCCCACCTGCTTCTACTACTCTACTCAGTGGAAGCTTACGTGCTAACCTTTTTTTTATTATTTTATTGACTGTGTATGTGTGTATGATAGTATGTATCTATGTAGCTTTGAGCCAAGCTTTTTTCCTCCACTGCTTGCCTACGTGCAAAGGAATTTTACACTTGGCGAACAACAGCCAAGAAAGAGCTAGAAAATTGATAGAAAGAGCTAGAAGCAGCAGCAGGCAGACACAACAACACCAACAAAAACAACAACGGGACTTTATGACAGCTAGAAAACGAAACGAAACGAAGCTCTGACGAGCGTCAAGCTCAGTGGGAAAGAGATAGGACAAGTGCGGAGAGTACTGTCAGAGGATGGAAGGGAGACGGAGAGTGTGGAATCGCTAGGGAGAATAAGGAGAAGAGAAATGCTAGGCATGTAAGAAGTCAAAAAGTACAAAGTACAAAAAAAGAAAGGAAAGGAAGAATACTTTCTGATGGGGTGAAGCTTTTGGTACCGTTGCAGATCAGTGATCAATCTACTCCATAGGATATCGACTTGTAGGAATTAATCAAGTATTTTCCAAACAAATCTAATATTCAACCGATCGTAGCACCAGAAGTGTACCTACTTACATTTCTTTAGGGATAGTATCCGTATAAGCTTCCTGATAAATTCATAGGTCCTCTCTGAAATGGAGGGTATCCACAATTTGTCGTCGCTGTCTGGCGCAAAGGAGAAGCGCACCACGGCCAAAGCGGTAAAACAGAGGAAGCATTAGAAAAGTCATAGAAACGGTCGGGGTGGGGTGGAGTGAGACTTGGAAAACAGTTGGCGGCTAGCGGGCCGAGACGATGCGGCCCCAAAGCGGTAGTGGCAGGAAAGAGGCGCTGGGTGCTGTCGGGGAGTCTGGTGGGTTCGGAGGGGGGAACATGTGTTTGGTGCCAACCTGCGATACCTGTTCCGCGCGATGGCAGCAACAGCAGCAGAATCCGGCCACCGAGCACCAGTTAGTCAGCCATCAACAGTTGGCTGCCACACACAGATGCAGGAAGCCAGCACACAGCCACACACAGTTACGCTCTCCTAACGTCTCTCCGACCGATCTCCATTGGTATTTACACAGCAAATAGCACTGTAGGAAATCAAACAGACGCTGAGAGAGAGAGCGGCTGGGCTAGCTGGGGCTCTCTCTATCTCTCCTACTCAAAGAGCGAGCAACAGAGATAGAAGCACGGGGGGCGAGAGAGAGAGAGAGAGACAGAGCGTGACAGAGGCAAAGACACGCATGCCATGCCGCAATCACAGGCTGCTATTGTGGGACGCTCTCAAGCTCTCGTTTTTTTGTGGGGGCGAAGATGTGTGGGCCATGCCGCACCGCGCCACATGGGCAGAGTGTCACGCACACACACGGACATGCCGCAAGGCAGGGTCCCCCCACAATGACAAGTCCACCACCGCGCGACAACCGCGACAGACAGACAGACAACCACATCAATAAAAAGCAGCTAGAGCTACATAGAGCTAGAGCCAAAAACCCACTTAAAGCCGACTATATTGAGTAATCCATTGGCAATCCATCGCACAGGCCTAGTCTTGGGAGCCACTAAAAAGACGACCAATATGCGCCACATGGTGCGAAGCCAAGGCGAAACGTAAGGATAGGTTTCTGTTAAAGGGGGACACTAGATATAAAGGTAAGTCATGCGATTGGAAGGATCCTTTGGTCAGACTTGGAAAGATTTTCTTAATTTTTGCATAGTTCATTCAAGTCAGACGCTCATTTAGAATTATATCCAATATCGGAGAAATTAACAAGAGGATCTTCAGTTCTTAATCACAATGAAAGATCTCTGTCATTTGGATATAATTTTTGATGCTTTCCCTAACAATACAATTTATGGTATTCGGCACAAATGTTATTGGGACACGATTAGTCTTCTTATATGCATAGCTTCATAGTCTGGTAGGAGGATATTCAAAAAAACGATCATGTTACCTCGAAAACTGTCTGTCTGTATTTTTTCCTGTTGATATGTAAATACGTAAATTTGAACCTACTGTAAATTCTGTTACACTCCCAATAAATAAATGAAAATGATAGAGAATCCATCATTAGGGGTTTCCCTGTAAAAGGATCTTTCCTTTCAACAAAATCTTTCACATTTATGTGAAACATCATTCGATATAATTGCTTATCCTCGATCAATCGTTTCTTCTATGTACATATGTACATATGTATGTATGTCTCTCCCACGAAACGAACGGATTCCCATTCCCTTCCCAGTGTAAACATTCCGTTTTCACTGCCGTCTAACAAAAATTTCAACATCGTCATCTTCAGGCGGCGGCGTTAATTTGTGGAGCCCCTGTCACCGATTATACTTTCAGCCTCCGCAGTTTTACTTAATACTACCACACACATCCACACATACATATGTATGTACATATGTATACTGTGGTAATGGCAGTGGCAGGGGCAGGGGATGGGCATCTATTGTTGTGACTTCTTTTTTTTGCTGATAAAAAAATTCAAGCAGGAGAGGAGCAACAGCAGCAACAGCCGCCTATGCATGAGGAGAGTGGTGTAGAGAGGAAGTCATAGAGCGTAGATAGAGTGGTTAGATGTTATACGTATTAGACCAGCGACTAAGTAGAACGAACGGCAACAAAACTAACAACAATGGCCACCACCAAGCCACAGCCACGGCCCCACAGCCCCAGTCGTCGGCATCATCGGAATCGGAGTCGCACCGAAGCCACAGCAGTAGCAGCAGCAGCAGCACCAGCACCAGCGATCGTTCGTGGCAAAGCTCCACAAAAAGCCACTCAAGAGTAGAAAAAACAAGAAAGGAAGGCTAGCCTAGGGGGTCCGAAGTTTTATATACCCTTGCATATGGGATGTTTGTTAAGAGACCTTAATGATATAGGGGTTACAATCATGATTAATATTCAGGAACGCTGTTGGTAAAATTAATTGGACTAGTCTTGACCTCAAATTGTTTTTTGCTAAAAATTTAATTCCTATGGAATATTTGTTTTATCCGAGTGGGATCCTTGTCGATTGAATTTGATTGTAGAATTGTCTTTTTCCTGTAAATTTACATCTTGAAATCTTCAATATTGGGTGACTATTTGCCTTAAAGAGGGAAAAATGGACATAAAGAAATGATTTTGTATACTCTTAAACTGTGGCGTATCTATAATCCATATTTGGACAGGAAAATGCTTCCTTTTCCAACAATCTGGTCTGAATAGGAATACCCTCAAGGCAAGGGTATAGAAAAGCGGCACACAGGCGCAGCGACCAACCAACAACACGCAATAGGGCAAGGCAAACAACAACAGAAGCAGAGGCAGCGACTGCGACTGCGGCAGAGCTAGCAACAGGAATTTACGATTCAGTGACTACCTTGTTGTTGTAGTTGTACCTGGGTATGTTTCTCTCCCTCTCTCTCTCTTTCTATTTCACCTGGTTTGTGTGTGTGTGTGTGTGAGAGCCTATTAGGCCAAACGATCGTTTCCGTTGTAGGGGTAGGGGATAGTAATAATAGACAAAAACAACAACAAAATACTTCCATTCAAAGGTGTAGAGGATAAAAGCTACATACAAGTAAAGTGTAGAGAACAGAACTTTGCACCAAAGCTCACTTTGTGTATAGGACTTCGATTCCAATTGCACACGACAACGACGCGACGCTTCTCACTTGTAGAATTTACAGTTGGTTACGTAATCCCATCACACACATGCAGCCAGACGCTCCTTTACACACACACACACACACACACGTTCCGATCGCTGGGACTGGGACTGGCTCAAGTTTCCACATGTTTTTCCTCCTCCAACTGCTAGTTGGATGTCGGGGAAAATCCAATTTGAAAAAAGGCAGCGCCCCAGTCGGTGGCCCAACCCCAATAACCAGGCCCAACCCAACCCAAATGCCGCCTAATGCCCTTACACACACACACACAGGCACACTCATTTACACATACAGATGGAATCAACGAGGCTGCTGCGCGCACCCAAAAGCTGTATTTTTTTTGTTACTGTTGTTTTTTCCTAGCTTTTTTCCCCCCATCATGTTTTTCATTTTAACCCCGTTTCGTCAACGCTCTTGGCCCGTCCCTCACTCAAAACAGCAACAGCCCCGAGACCGAGACCCATGCCTGCCCCTTCCTCTTTTCCCCCCCTCTCTAGTCATCGCGTGTAAAGGAAATTAAAAATTCAAAAAGTCAAAGGCGCAAGCAGCGCGGCAACAGCGGAGGAGAGCAGCGTGAGAGATCGTGTTGTGGTGTGAGAGAGCGCAGCGCGCAGGAGAGTGAGTAAGAGAACGGCAACAGTTTTTTTGTGTAGACTTGGGGACGGGACCCAGCGAAAAGTCTACAAAGTCATCAGCGCCAGCCAGCCCTATGCCTGTTTCTGTGAATGTAGTGTGTGACTGTGATGTGTGTGTGTGTGTGCTCATTCCTTTTGTGAGTGCGCTGGCAGCGCTGCCTCGCCCCGACGGATGTAGGATTGTTGGCAATGTTGTACGAGTTTGTGTGAGTTTGCTGATGTGTGTGTGTGTGTGTGTGTGGGGCAGCGACAGTGATGACGACGACGACGACGACGCTTGGTTCGTGGACGTGGTCGTTTGGAGCTTGGGAGCCCGAGGATCGCTCATTCACATTTTGGATTCAACCGGGACGGACGAAATTTGACGTGCGGCAAAAGTGTTTCGTTTCGTTTTTCGTTCGTGCGGATCGCGGTTCGGTATGATCGCATCACCCTCTCCTCCACCGCTCTCCCTGTTCACTCTTCCTCTCTCTCTTACGCTGCTCTCACTGCCTGAGTTGTGAAAATTTCCACTTGGAAATTTGGAAATACAAAAAACCAAGCAGAAACAAACTAAAATTAAACAAAAGAAAAGGAAAGGAAAAAACTGCAGGCGTCAGCAAAAGGAGAAAATATAAAAAAAAAGAAAGGTGCTTACAATTGTGGAAAACTAATTGAATCCGTCTCCCTCTGCCCCTATGCGACTCTGTGTGTGTTTTGTGTGTGTCAAAGGGGGTGTAAAAATAAGCGCATGTATTCCCTCTGCTTTTTTCGTCTGTAAAGTGATCTCCTCTCAGCCGCAGGCAGACAGAACCGTGCCGTGCCGTGCCGCCCACCCCTAGAACGACGACCAGACCAGGGCCGCCACTCTTATCAGGCGCAGAGTGTCCGTGTGAGCGACGACGTGACTGGCAGAGGCAGAGGCCAGTGTATGTGTGTGTGTGTGCCGCTGCGCAGTCGACTTCCTGCGTCGAGGACTTTGACTTACTCATTCGTGCGCGAGTTTTGAACGAGTGAGGACGGGTTCAGTCTGTGAAACCGAAAACTCAAAACTGAAACCGAATTTGCAGACGGAATTAAGTAAAATTGAATTCATAAAAAGTAAGCAAACGCAACGGTAAACGGAATACTAGTGCGTGCCGCAAACGCACGGCGAAAACAAACGGAAAACAATACAATTCCATTAAAAATCTAACCATGAATAAGAAGAAAAATAAATATATGTATATATAAAAAGTGTATTTCTGTGATCATGTGTGCGCGCGCTTGCTCTCTTGAACATTTCTTTGCTCTTGGGGCCACAAAAGCTTTTCATAAAGCTCCTCTAATAACTGTTGGCAAAAGCTGTGTGTGTGACTTTGTGTGTTGTGTGAGAGTCGTCTATTCGATCTCTCTCTTCCGCTCTTTGAGTATTGAATGGTTCTGCCCCCTCAATTGATTTGAACAAGTGCAGCGCCGACACAAAAATAAAAACAAACGAGCACAAAAAGTGCAAAGCAGAAGCTACATAAAATAGTGGGACACAAAAAGAACAGAAAGTGAAAAAGAAAGAAAAAACCGAAACAGTGTGACCCTCTATCTGCCTGAACGGAGGAGCTAGCAAGGAGGTTCGGAATTGGAACTGGAATGATTTTCAATTAAAGCGTACAGGCGGCCAACCAGATAAGATAAGAAAGAGCGCGCACTGGCGGGCGGTCGGTCTGGTGGTTTGGCAAATATTTAGCAAGTGCCGCGCATTCTCCTCAGCAACGGAGAGGAACGCAACGGAGACGAAAACGAAGACAACAAACGACTTTTGTTTGCATGTGTTTCTGTCTCCGTTGTCCGTTTCCTTCTTCATATTATTTCGTTCGCCAAGGATGTTTTTGTTGGAATACGTACACAGCACGAAAGAGGGCGGAACAGCAAAGAACAGAAACAGAAACAGCAACAGAAAGTCAGAAAGTGATAAGTGGATCCATGCCATGCCTGTAAACGTGCCAATGGAATTTCATGACTTTCCACAACAGTTTCTAGATGGATGATTGGGGATTGTGTTCCAGTTTTGTTTCTATATGTCTGTGTGTGGCAATGGTACCAGGTACTTTTCGTTCAGAAGATAACGCTTTCGATCAGCATCACTACAAGAGTCTGATATATTCCATACTTATCTTTTGCCATCACAAATGCAAGCAAAACTTGTGCCAACAATTGTCAGAGAAAAATTCTGAAGGAATCCGAAATTGCGTAGGGTATATTTTAGTCGTTAAGGCTTGTGAGTTAATTTTTTTAGTTTATTTTTATGGCAGGCGTAAAGTTTTTCCATTTTGTCGTCTACGTGCCTGTTGCTGCTCTGCTCCGTTCTGCTTCCTCTTTTGTTGCTCTCCTACTCACTTCGTTCGCCTTCCTCTTGTGTCTACTCTTCGCTCTGCTTCTTCTGTCTTCACACGACACACGCACACACCCTTTGGCAAGTTTTCAAGTCACACACAAACACATACACATACACAGAGCCACATGCACGCTTTTACAGGCAACTGTTTCTGCTGCCGCTTCGTTGTCCCATTTCCACACACACAGGCACACATCCCCATTCACTCTGACAGTCGGTCCCCCGCTCTTTGTACCCTCCCTCTCTTTTACTGTCGATCAGTGCGTGTCTGTGTGGTGGGGTTTTGGGACTGTTATTGTTGTTGTAGTTGTAATTTGCTGCCCATTTGAAACACATTTGAAATTTCCATTTAGATTTCCTCATTTACTTTTCCTGACTGCCGTCGTCGTCGTCGTCGCCGCTTCGGCAATGAATGCCTGCATAATGTTCGAAGGGAGGGTGGGTAGAGGGCGGGGGAACCTTTCGACGACAGTTTGACCCGCGGGGTCGTCTCTTAAATAAAATTTTGTTTGCACTTGTGAGTAATTTACGGGGCCCCCTCAACGGAGAGGGAAACTCTCAGATCCCACTGAAAGGCACATACACACGGGGAGGGAACAAATAACTAATAACAGAATCCTTTTAGAGAAAAGTCCGCCTTAAAACTAACGTGAGCGTTTTCCTTTGATTACAGTACGCCCTGGATTATATGTTCTGTACACTCAAACGATTGTCAGGAAGCAGGACGAGTTCCAAGGACCTTAAATGAGACCCGCGCACTACGCCTAACAATTGAATGAAGATCACTATATAGGGTATCCCAGACAGATCACCCCGTCCGAAAATCAATCAACCAGCAAAGCAACCACAACGGCTTCCAAATGAAGATGGCATCCCAACGATTCTGCCTGCGATGGAATAATCATCAGAGCAACCTGCTGTCGGTCTTCGATCAGCTACTCCACGCAGAAACCTTCACAGACGTGACGCTAGCCGTGGAAGGACAATACCTAAAGGCACACAAGGCAAGTGTTTCCTTCCTCTCTGAGTTGACTGGCTGACTGGTCTAACTCTGGTTTATTTTCGCCCTTTTGTACAGATGGTGCTATCCGCCTGCAGTCCATACTTCAATGCCCTGTTTATCAATCATCCGGAAAAGCATCCGATTGTCATATTAAAGGATGTGCCCTACTCTGATATGAAGTCCCTGCTGGACTTTATGTATCGCGGTGAGGTGTCCGTGGATCAGGAGCGTCTTACCGCATTCCTGCGCGTGGCCGAGAGCCTGCGCATCAAGGGCCTCACCGAGGTGAACGATGATAAGCCCTCGCCGGCAGAGAGCACACCGGCGGCAGCAGCGCCGCCACAGTTACAGCGCATCCAGCCGTATCTGGTGCCGCAGCGCAATCGGTCACAGGCCAGCCTTTTGGCCAGCACCGCCAGTGCCGCCAACAGTGCCACACTGCCTGTGCAGCCGTCACTCCTCAGCTCTGCCCTGATGCCCAAGCGTAAGCGGGGCAGGCCCCGCAAGTTGTCCGGCAGCTCCAATGGCACCGGCAACGACTACGAAGACTTTGAACGCGACAACCTAATGCATGACTCGGACATGGGCAATGGCAAACTGGGCAACGACTCCTACTCTGGCAACGATGATGGCTCCGACGATAATCAACAGGAATCTGGCAATAATGATGATTTGAATGTAAGTTTCCCGCTAGGGAATTCGCTTCCTAACAACAGCTGTACTAATCAATCATTCTTCATTCGCATATAGGAAAGTCGCGACTCTCTGCCCTCGAAACGATCAAAGAATTCAAAGGATCATCGGGTGGTTAATCAGGCAGAGGACAACAGTACTTCCGGTGAGTCCATGCTTCATGCTCAGCCTCTAGATTACCATAAGATCTGCAAACATATATGTACATTACATAGTATAGCCCCTAAGATCATTTTTGCCTTAATTTTAAGAGTCAGAATTGCACCATCAACCCAATCAATCAATCAATCAATCAGTTGATCGATACTACATCATTATCTTGGTCAATCATTCAGAGCACCAAAAAACAAAGAACAATCGAAATACAACCTCAATCCAAAACAGAACCAAAAGGTGAAGCCACATCTCTCATCTGCGACAGAAAATAAATATTTCGAATTATTTGAATATCGGAAAAGCTAAAAGGGATTTTACGCATTTCAATTTAGATCGAAAGATACCATACAACAAAAATATAACTTCTTTACGCGCGTCGGTTCCCCTTCATAGTGCAACAAAAAACAAACAAACAAAATGTGAGAAAACCAATCGAAAGTTTCGTTCAGTGAATCAATCGGCAGAGAGCGTTTTATAGGACCCCCCCAGTCGAGTGCGCTTGTACCGTCCGTCGACAGGTGAGTGTCCCCAACAACAACAACAACAACAACAAAAGAACAAGAAGCGGTTTTGATGCCACAGAAATGCAAATCCACAAAATGCTGAAGAAGAGAAATAATTGTGATGTTGAGGATCGGGTTGAAGCTCACAGGGATTCATGGCCGACGTGTGAAAAAAAAAAAATATGTTCAGAAAAGAAAAAGAAAAACTCAGTTCTAAAAGCAAGTTTATTTTTTGTTTCCAAAATTATTAACGCGCGCAAAAATCAATGGCTCTCCAGAAAATTAAAAAAAAAAAAAAAAGAAGAAAGTACGACCACAGCATCGCACCTCATGACCGCCTACGCCCATTATTTCATATCAAAATATAGCAGAAGAAATACTCGAAAACCAGAAAATAGAAAAACATTTCGATTACTACGAATACGCGTTGAAAAAAATGGCTTGAAATCCCTATAGCTTTTCCGATCCGACTCAAAATCAAAACTATTCTCTCACACAGTCGCGTCATTGTGTTTTGCCTTTCTCTTGCATACATCCTGCACCCCACACACACACACACACACACACACATCACCACCACACAGCCTTACCCCCAAAGAGGAGACCTTACTAACATTCCCCTCTCTCTCTCGTTCTCCCTGTAGATGGCAACGACAGCGATGGCGATGGCATGGACGCCTCGTATATGGAGCCACAACTGATGCTGGACGAGTACGATGAGCCCGTGGAATTCAAATACAATCCCCTCACCGACAACAGCTCGCCCACGCAGGACCACACCGAAGCAGGTGGAGCCAACAGCAACAACCAGCACCTCAACGAACAGGCCCGCCAGCAGGCGCTCCTGATAGCCGCGCAACGTAAACATCATGTGGAGACGGCGGCAGCAGCGGCGGCAGCAACATCCGGCATAAGCGGTGGCGGAATCAAGCTGAACATTATCGGAATGGCCGCTGGCGGAGCGCAGGTGAAGAGTATGGTCAGCATACCGAAGCTCACGCCTATTGGCAAGGCGAACGCTGCCCTTACGCCGCTAGTGTCGCCTGCATCCTCCTCATCGGCTAGGCCGCGCGTGCAGAAGCGCCCGAAGCTGGGCAAGATGAACGGCGAGGTGAAGGGGGAGTTCACCAGCCAGGACTACCTCGATCTGTACAACAGTAGCGACGGATTCAAGTTCAAGGCAACAGGTTCGCTGAGCGGCAGCACGCCGAACCTGAGCGCCAGCGGCAGCGTTGGCTCGCCAGCCGTTAAGACCAAGCTCAATCTCAGCAGCAATATTGGCGAGGGCGACACGGAGGGCTCCGTCCGGGACTATTGCACCAAAGAGGGCGAGCACACGTACCGCTGCAAGGTCTGCTCGCGCGTCTACACGCACATCAGTAACTTCTGCCGGCACTATGTGACCTCGCATAAGCGTAACGTTAAGGTCTATCCGTGCCCCTTCTGCTTCAAAGAGTTCACGCGCAAGGACAACATGACGGCGCACGTCAAGATCATTCACAAGATCGAAAATCCCTCAACGGCGCTGGCTAGCGTTGCAGCCGCCACTTTGGCTAATCAGCCGCTGGGCGTGTCCGGTGGCTCAACGCCACCGCCCCCAGATCTGAGTGCTCAGAACTCGAATCAGTCGCTGCCCGCCACCAGCAATGCGCTTTCCACCTCATCATCGTCGTCCACCTCATCGTCCAGCGGTTCCCTGGGTCCGCTGACGGTCGCCACGACACCGACAGCCCCCGCTGCGGCGGCGCAGTAATCTCCCCCCTTCCCACAAACACACACACACACAATACCCATAAACCATATAGCACCCACCCAAGAAAAATATCCTCAGACACACAGACAGAGACAGAGAGGTTGACTCCAGGAGAAGCAGCCACACATATTCCAGCAGAATCCAATGGGGGAAATCTGAGGATCGGGAGCAGAAGCAAAGTTAACCATGAGGCAGGCGCCAGGCGCTCGCTGTTGTAGGGGGAACGGGGGGTAGATTTTTTGTTGATTTTGTTTTTAGTTATTTACTTCTGGCTTTTGTTTAATAATCTATCTATTATTTTGCGTTTACCTTTTACTGAGCGAGAATAATAATGCGGGAGAAAATGCCGGGCAACGTGGAAATTTCTGATTATTTAAAAAGACGAGCCAAAACGGGGAATTTCCTCAACAACAACAAACTACAAGACCGTTTGGCAGTCTTTATCTATACATAGTAATATGTTGTGCAATTATTTTTCCAAATCCAACCCAAAACGAACCGAACCCTTCTTTTTTAGCCGTAAGTCACACCCGCACGCCCTCACTTCCGAACTAATTCTAACAGAAAACCAAACCACCAATGCGATTAGTATTTTTACGTTTCGAAATGTTTATAAATATTTCAAAAAAAAAAGCGCAAAAATCCATTTTTGTTTTGGACACCAGAGCGGCCTTATTCAAAGAATCGTATGACACTGGGGAGGGGGCAAAGGTTAGAAAGAAAGTTAAACCGAAACTAAACAAAAACCTTCTGCACTTTTAGTTAATTACAAAAAATGTATCTGCATAATTTAAGATACAGATTTATATACACCCACACACACACAATATCTATACACATTGAATGGTATGTTTAGCACGTAGTTCTATTAATTAATTTATCATTATCTTATGTTCAGATATGCTTATGTTAATATACATATATACTATATTATTATTATTACATCTTACAAATCGAAAGCTTAAAACAACGGAAACGGAAAAGAAAAAAAAAATTGTAATGTTAATCATATGCGAGAGGGAGCGCAAATCTACCTTGTTGCCTTCAAATGAAGCTAGTTAAAAGTTAAATCCGAGTCTGGGCGCAAGGTCCTTTTTTGTGACCCCCAGTCACTCGCACACACACACACACATACACACCTATACATATAAATGCCTTCCCCTTGGATGTCCAACGAAAGATTGCAAATGTTTTGCTGGAATCCAGAGTGGGGATGGATAGGATGGGTTGTCGATTATTAATCGAACAAAAATCGATAAATATACAATATACAATAATAATTGTAATGATAATAATATTAAATTAATGAACATAAAAAGTAAACATAATTTATCATCAATCTATTAAACGATTTATGTTGTATATCGGAGGCTTAAATTATCGCCAAAGAAAATGAAAATCAAAAGCAAAAGCAAAAACCTAAACGCTAAAACGCAGTTGAAAAATCCAAACAGAAAAAAAAACAGCAGCATACAGAAAAAAAGTACAGAATTTTACAATTACAAATTTATTGTTGTTAAAGCAAAACGATCTCCAAAAACAAACAAAAACAAAAAACAACACAAAAAAGAATGGTTTAAAATCTGCAAAGAATATTAATAATAAAAACAAAACATAAACAACAGACAACAAGAAAAAGTTATTCCTCGAGTCATGTAAAAATGTTCAAATTTTTGATACAAAAAACTCCACTGAAAACTGCAAAAAGAAAATTCAAAAAAAAAACACAAAAACAAAAAATTAAAATTACAAATTATGCGCAACCCAATAATAAACAAGCTGCGTACGCTAATTTATTAAATAATTTTGTTTTTAATTCTTTATTTAGTGGTAGCTAGTGCAATTTAGTTCGTAAGCTGCCGTCGACCCCCACACCTCCAACAACCACCTAACAACAATCTCCAACAGAGTCAATCAACTCTCCTCGACAAGGATTTCTCTCCATCTATTTCTAACCCAAAACGAATCATCTTCCAACCTTTTGTTTTTTTGGCGTTAATTATACATACAAAAAAAAAAAACAAACAAAAATTAAAAAATCAAACACAATATATATTGTAGATTGTTTGTACTATATTTTACTTTTATTTTTAGTCTACTTTTTATATTTACATACATATACATATATATGTACACTATACACTACACATATATTTTGCATTCAAAGAACTAAAAATCAAAACTTACAACAACAACAAATTACCCTCGGCAATTTTCTCGCTTTCAAACGATGTCCACTCGAACACTCTACGAGTAATCCAATCAATAATATACATATATAATATATACTATATATAAAGAGTCATGCTTTTGATGCCCAAAGAAATATATGAATATACACATACATATACATATGTATGTATATATATGTATATCTGACCAGATCTTTCCAGAATATCGCAGGGCAAACAAACTTCCATGTGTGAATGAGAAAATTGTCTGCAAATTCGCTGGTAAACTTGGTTTCCGTTTAAAATTAGCTAAATACGACGATACGATACGATATAATGATAAATAATTATAAACTAAATAAAAACCTAACTACTAAATAGTGAATCACACGCAATATTAATCAGATATATATGTATAACTCATTTTTGTTATAATATAGGCAGGCGAAAGCAAGAGCAAACAGATAATTTTATAATACAACAACAAACAAACAAAATAAAACAGAAGAGAAATAAAATACACAATGCAAAAAACACACAAAACAAAAATCAGTTCTGAACCAAAAATTGATTGTTTTTATTTCATTTTAGTTGTACTTGATTTCCATTTGATATTTCTCCCAAAAAACTTGTAGCATAATTTCCCTCTAAAAAGGATGAATTGAATTAATTTTTAAATCTATATTTTTACAGTCACACCCGTACAGTCGCAGGCCACGCCGGAACTCTCGCATCGGCTCTTTGGCTCCACCTCCACGCTGACAACCACAATTTCGGCCAAGACAACAACTTTAGCAGGAGTGGCAGGAGTGGGATCGGGGGCAGTCACAACTACTGTCTCTGTAGCAGAACCAGCGGCGGCCACACTGCTGGAGATTGGCGAGAATCCAGTGCACCTGCCAACCATTCTGGGACTGAAAATACGCGCCATTAACCCCAACACGACTTCTCCACAGAAGCAGACACAGACGCAGACCCAACCACCGTCGCCTACACAGTCGCAGTCACAGTCGCAGTTGCAATCAAAGACGAAGCCTAAGGGAAATGGCAGCAACAGCAACTCTCTGCTGAAGCAACAGCTGCGTGGCGGGGCCAAAGATCCCGAGGTCCCCAGTGCCAGTCGACTGCAAGCAGCAGGCGCAGCCGCAAGCCCCAACGAGGAGACTGACATTGAGTGCCAGGAGGAGGCACACAGTGGGCTACAGTCGCTGGCCAATGCAGCGGAGCAACAGGCAGCACAAGTGTCCAACAGTGGCGACAGCCTGCACCACCAGCTGCTGCTGCACTTGGCCGCCAATCAGCAGAAGGCGTCAGACTATTACCAGCAGCAGCAACAGCAGCAGGCATCGCCCTCAAGCGCTGACCAATATCCGGATGATGACATGGACCTTCTTTGCATCGCGGAGCAGCAGGATAAAGCTGATGAGGAGCCCGATCACGACTTGCTTACACTGGCCGATGAAAATGCTGGACTACCTGGCTATCAACAAGGCACCGACTCTGAACCCACTGCAGCGCCCGTCAAATCGACAGCAGCATCTGGCGGTGTCCGGGCAAGCAATCCACCGCGCCTATCAAGCTCCAAGAAGCCAGCCAAGCGTCCCATTCAACGGAGAAGGGTGCGACGCAAGGCCCAGTCGACGATAGACGACCAGGCAGAGCATCTGACGGAGATGTCAGTGCGCGGATTGGACCTGTTTCGGTACGCCAGCGTGGTGGAAGGCGTCTATCGGTGCACAGAGTGTGCCAAGGAGAACATGCAGAAGACATTCAAGAACAAGTACAGCTTCCAGCGGCACGCGTTCCTCTACCACGAGGGCAAGCATCGCAAGGTGTTCCCCTGCCCGGTGTGCTGCAAGGAGTTCTCGCGGCCGGACAAGATGAAGAACCACCTGAAGATGACGCACGAGAACTTTACGCCACCCAAGGACATTGGCGCCTTCAGTCCGCTCAAGTATTTGATCAATGCAGCGGCAGCTGGCGACATGCACGCCACCATGTACCAGCAGCAGCAACAGCAACTCCAGCAGCAGGAGCAGTACCAGCGACAGCTCGAACAGCAAATGGAGCAACAGCAGCAGCAGGATAGCTGCCTTCTGCTGCCAGAGGACGTGAAGCAGGAGGACCAGGACCAAGAGCTGAGTGACGGCTATGAGGCCTCCAATCCCGAGGCAGCCGCCGCGGCCATGCTGAGCCTGCACCACGATGTCATCATCAAGAATGAGATACAGATCTCGCCGTCGCCGTCGCCATCGCCCTCGCCGCCCACCACATGCGCTGTGGCCGAGGGCAAGACCCTGGCACTGGCCCCCACCGCACAAACCACCGCAACGTAAAGACTTTTCGAAGGGGATCCCCCACTTAACGCACACACTGAACGCACCTTAAAGCGAGGTCTCTCAACTGTAGAATACTTGATAGGGATAAGAATAAGGAAAAACAAAACAAAACAAAAAACACTCAACAGGATTGTTAGGTAAATTAAAGCAATACTAAACTACTACGACTACAACGTGCTCCGTCCAGATAGCCTTAAAAATAAGCACATCAAAAAATCTTAAGCTAATGTATTTTTAGCCCGTAAGACTGTAATCCTTAGGCCTAAGCTGCTGGCAAACCCACCTGCCATTTGCGCGCGCACACACACAGTTCAGTGAACTCTAATTCTAATGACTTTCGGCTTTAATTATTAAACAATTGACAGAGTTGGAAGAGAACCCGAACCGAAACTCCCAACAACGGGGTGGGAGATTTTATAACTTTTTCATTTCTTTTTTGTGATTTTGTTGAACTTTTCTTATTATTTGTAAACTTTTTAGCATTCTTATTGTTTTTGTTGTACATATAGGTATAGCATATAGATTTGTTTAATACTCAAAGTCCGTAGTATAATTTTGTTCATTAGCTTGGCAACAAGTGCAAATGAAATCAAATGTATTGGCTATTTGTGCAATTATCAAAATGATTTGGTACAGGGGCCACCACCTCGGACAGTAATGGTGGCACGGGAGGAGGAGGACCAGGCCCCACCAAAATGTTGTAAACTTAATTATCGACTACTTAATTATGATATATGTATGTATGTATACGTAGTAGTACTATGTAGATTATAAGGCATGTTCCAATGTACAACAAAATGCGCAAAGGACTTCCCAGTGAAGAAGAAGAAATCTGAACTGAACTGATATTTATACGAAACGAAAGGAAAGGAGAGGATAAAAGCCAACCTCGAGGTGGAGTGGGAATCCTATGTCTGGCAATTATTGTATTATCACATCAACAATTTACTTAAAAGGCAACCATTACGACTTAAACTTACAATGCGCTCAATCCGATAGATATTATACTATATACTACAGATATTGCAAAAGATCACATGCGAGTGAAGTCTAGACCTACGAATCGATACATGGAGAGACACTTGAAAGAGTTCATTAAAAATAAAGAGAATTTTACTAAAAATAACCGGTAATAGTACTCACAGCAAAGATTCTATATCTTTGTTTTTATTTAATTTAATTAGATGGGACATTGATGACTCCATCAACAAGTCGTAGCCTTCACGCACGGATCCCAGGCCGACCTGGAGCAAAATTATAACTAAACTAAACTAAAAGAGCTAACCATTAAATGGAAATATTAGTTTTTGTTCTTAAATAGTTTATTCTTGTCCTCCTTCTAAACAATTTATTGATTGGTGGCCCTACGATACCAGAAGCGTGCACGAAAGTCATCGGAACAGGTGAGAAAAGCAGGCGAATTGGGCGAATGAGTGATGTAGCGCACAGGTCCGTTGTGGCCCAAAGAGTTAAGCGTAAGCCGACAGCCGTTGCGAGAGTTCCAGGAGCATAGCGATGTCGTTGCCTCGTCGGGGAAGAGGACATAGTCCTCGGTGTGATTGAAGACAGCCTCGGTCTGGTTCTCCTGCTTGCCGGTGGTGCCGGCGCCTGTGTAGGTTTGTATTGGTCGACTGGTGCAGAGCTCCCACAGGTAGACAAGCGAGTCCATGCCCGAAGATAATAGATACTGAAATAGCGCTTGGATGAGAAGAAATTTTGTCCAGAGTTATGCCAGACACTTACCTTGCCGTTTCGCGTGAATTGGAGGGAGCAAATGGCCGCTCCGCCATGTGCCTCGGCAATGGTGTTGATGCAACGGCCACTGATGCCATCCCAGACCTTGATGTCGCCGTCATAGCTGCCCGTTGCATATAGTTTGGCTGTGGGCGAGTACTTCACACAGGTCACGCCGGCCTTGTGCTGCTGCGAGGGAATGGCGCTGACAAAACACTGCGTGGTGTGCACATCGTACACACGCAGGACGTTGTGCTCCGTGCCGATGGCTATGTAGTCGCCAGTGGGATGAAAAGAGAGACACAACACAGGCTCACAGTCGGTAAAGACCTTGTGGGCCTTCTTCACCGAGGGCTTGGCAATGTCAAACAACTTGACGGTGCCATCACGCGATGCCGATGCCAGGATGTGCTCCTTGGGATGGAATTCCAGATAGGACACCTCATCGGTGTGGTCATACAGGGTGCGTATAACCGGATGACCCTGCTGCTCGCGACCTGGCTCACATTCGTCTGGCGCCGACTTGGCCAGCATACGCTCCACGTCCAAAATCTTGATGCTGGCATCCACACTCCCGGTGGCCACCAGAGAGCCGTCGTAACTGAAGGCGCCGGCACGGCAAGCCTGCTTGTGGGACGTCACATAGGCCGTTTCGTACGAGTGCGGCTCTGGCGCCAGGGCGGATGCTTCGGGCTCAAACTCGAGATCTATGCCAGGGAGGACGTCGTCGGAATTGAGTTTCTCCTTGTCGGATAATGTCTGCATGCCGGATATCATCACATGCAGCAGGCGCTCGCTCGGGGCACACTGATCCGCCTTGACCAGCATCGACAACTCCATGGCAAACTTCTCCAAGCCATCGTACATCAGCTGGCTGCAATATGGAGAAAGATCATTTTGCGTTCTTGTCTGCGAACCCACGAGCTTACCTTATCATCAGTCGATACAGTATTTCCCGGTTCTTAACCAGATTGTTGGGATCCAATATTTCATCGCGCATTGTGCTCGCTTTAATTTATGAAACTTTATTTATAAACAAAACACTAAACCAGATCCACCGTCTATATAAAAGTAATCGTTATCGGTTTAGCAATGCCGGTACACCATCTCTAGTTTAAGTGCTGTAAAGCGTTCTTTTCAAAATCATGTAGAATTTCCAGGTGTCTCCGTCAGAATTTCATCCCTGTGTATTGGCCATGTAGCACAATTGATTCCACTAAATGTCTTTCCAGCCCTGCGGCCACTACAACACGTGCGACTGCAACAGCTTGTTTTGGTTTTTAATATACGAAAATATAAGAAATAAACAGATAAACCATGAAGATTCGCAAGAACCACAAAGGCAAGCACTATCGCTACAGTGTGAACCGTAAAACACTCAACAAAACACGCAGTTCTACGGGCAAAATCAAGGAGTAAGTTAATTTTTGTAAGAGTGTCCATGGACAGTCATTAACATTTTTCTCCGCAGTCCCACTCTGAAGAAGATGTGGGTGGAGGGCCAGCGTGTGGGCACCAACTTTAGCGAAATGGGATTGGCCAAGGATGCCAACAAGGCGATCGCGATACCAAGCTACAGAAAGGACCGACTGCATGCGGCTAAAATTGTGAATGGCTTCATTGAGGAGGAACTCGATGAGGATGAGCGCCTGGTGTTGGGCCTAAAGAAAGCCCCTGTCGAGGAGGGGCCAAAACGGGGACATGTTGTAGAGGAGCTGGAGCAATTGGCTAGCGAGCGTGCGGACCCAGAGTTCAGGTAAACAGAAATCTTGTGTGTTTACGAGCATTTTTATATTCATTCGTTGCTTGCAGACTACCCAAAGGTGTCGTCAAAGAGCTCTCCTACTTCCTCAACAAATACAAGTTCAACTACAAGGCCATGGTCACAGATCGAAAGAACTATGGCCAACTGACATGGAGACAGTTTCGCCTGAAGCTTCGCAGATTTATGTCCATTCCCGAGCAGTTCAATGTCTATCTGGAGCAGAAGAAACTGCCAGTTGGTGTGAAGCCAGATTGGCCGGAGTACGAGTCGGACAGTGAATGGAAGTGAACAATAAATAAGCATAACTTCGGCATCCCTTGGCCTTTTCATGTAATATTTAGCTCTTAATTCATATTTTGAATACATACTAGACGGATACTCCTACAAAATTGTTGTTAAAATTCTCCGGAAGGAGAAGGGGAAGGCTTATGTTCATTGAAATGAGCTGATCTTGCAGACAATTAATTTATAAATCGGATAAAATTATATGTGCTGAGAGTCCTAGCTAGCTAGTAATATTAAACCGAATATTATAGTCGAGCAATATAATTTTCAACCGCGAACAGAGAGCGATCAGCCATTGTCGTCCAGCGGTGGGGTATTGTTATGAAACTTACACAATTCTAGTGCAGTTAAAGTGAAAGATATCTTGGTCCTTTGTTGTGGGTAACGAGGATATACAAGCAGTCATATTTTTCGCGGTTTAACTCAAGTTTTTACCCTGTTTAAATATCCCCCGCTATATTCGTTCGTTCCCTTATGGTATATCGGTATATTTCATACAATTGTTTGGTATTTTACGGTATATTTGAGAGGCTATATTTTAAAAATAATTCCCGCGGTCACACCGCCGACGAGGCTCCCGTTAAACTTTTCGCTCTTTCCGTTTTCTGATTTCGAGGTAAGTGCACGTAAACCGCAAATGGGGCTAGTTAAATACTTGAAAATTGCCAATATTAATGGTCATCGATTGATTTTCCGAGTGTCAATTAACCAAAAACAAGCGTTGGCCATTAGATATTTTCGTATTTTCATTAATATTTCCCTGTTCTTTGCGAATTGAATTCAATTTTTACACAACCAACGACTAGAGCTTCGGTGCATTTTCATGTGTATGCAAGTGTGTGTTTGCGAGTGTGTGCAGAAGTTGGATTACCGGCCGGTGTCCTATAACATTTTGCATAAGAGCCGTGCATAAATAACGATGGCGGTGAAAACTGTTTGAAAAAGCTAATAAATATTAAAGTTCTATTGCGTTTTTTGCTCTATTTCAAACTAAATTGAACTACTTTTTTTGCGGTTGAGACATTTCATTTCCAACATGGCGGCCGTTTTAGCCCAGAATTGCAATAACTTTTGCATGAGTGCGTGTGTAAGATAGTGTGTGAGTTGTTCCTTGATTTATTTTACAATTTTGCACTTTTTCCTTTGCTTTTTATGGGAATTTTCATCAATTTAACTAAAAGCATGTGCATATGACACATGCTCTGCAGATTATCGTACCTCCCCATTTTCTTCGCCCTGCTTCATCTGCATTTCTGTGTGTGAGTGTGTGTGTGTGAGATTTTGCATGCCAAAGTATTTTTACATTTCCCTTTTTCTCGTGTCTTCTTTTCCTGCAATTTGCACTTCGACGCAAATACAGAGTTAAAAATAAATGAGGAAAATTCGCAAAAGTAAAAAAATTGTCACTAGGGTAGAAAATAAATCACAACGCCCTATACATGTGCAAGTGTGTGTGTGTTCGGTTGCAAGTTTATCCAAGACGTCAGGCGGCGGCTGCGGCTGCGGCGGCCGACGAGAATCGATGCTAAACGATGAGCCAGCCAGCCACTGCCGAGCAAGTGCATCTCTTTCTCTACATGTGTGTGTCTCTCCTCTTTCTCTTTCTCTCTCTCTCTCTCTCTCTCTCTCTCTTTTTCTCAGTCTGTCTGTGCAGTTTTGCACCCTTTTGAGCAACGCGAATAGTAATACCCTGCCCCCGAGAGCAGCCCAGCGACACACACGAATGTCCCCGAATGCCGATGCTTTGCATAGACTTTTTTTGTTGCCCGCTCACGGCTAAGCGGCGACGTCATCATTGATTTTGTTTCCATTTCGTGCGAATGCCGCATAATCTGTTAAACTTAGATCTGTCATATCCATATCATATCCATCTTAATGGAAAGGCTAATTCGAGCAATTTGAGCCAGCACTTCGCTGTCACTCCCCTCACTCTTTTTTGGTAGCACACCCGACACTTTCTCTGCCTGCCACAATGTGTTCCATGTTGTTTCGACTGGTTGGGGAAGGTGGGGAGGGCCTGTGGGTTGTGGGCGCGCACTGTCTGAGAGTGCAGTGCCAGTCGTGAGCTGCTCTCGGCTCCCAGCTCCACTCCAAGCCTCGACTCGGCTTCTGCTTCTGTCTGGGGCTCGTTATTGATTTTTTAGACCGGGTTGCAGAAACGCCATGAATCAGTCGTTCGCCGTGTCTGCTGCAGGACATATCTGTATCCCATCTATACCAAAAACTTTAGTGTTCAGTATAAATTATCCAAAAAATTCATTTGAAAAAATATATTCTAGGATTCAGCGTCGAGTGGATTTGTCAACCGTTTTGACCGCAGAGAAGCGCCAGCCATAAACCATAAGCGTCATAAATATATAGGTGAGTGCCACTCCTCTTCTATCCGCTTCTTGTACAGCATTCGGCTTGTTTCCGGAAATCGTTGCGACATGTATGCAACGTTTTTTTTGCTTGGTGTCTACACCCACGTAACCCACACCCACCCACACATCTACATAGATGTACATACATATATCCTTATGTCTTTTCTCTCTATATTTATCTCTCGCCCATTCTCTGGTTGCTATCCTATCCATTACATAGAGAAAGAGCAGCCGCATCGTCGTTGATTAGCATTCATCTGGAGTAAAAAGCAAGAGAAGATGGGCAAGGAGAAGATCCATATTAACATTGTGGTGATTGGACACGTCGATTCGGGCAAGTCCACCACCACCGGACATTTGATTTACAAATGCGGCGGCATTGACAAGCGTACGATTGAGAAGTTCGAGAAGGAGGCCCAGGAGATGGGCAAGGGCTCGTTCAAGTACGCCTGGGTGCTGGACAAGCTGAAGGCAGAGCGCGAGCGTGGCATCACCATCGACATTGCTTTGTGGAAATTCGAGACGGCCAAGTATTATGTGACCATCATTGATGCCCCCGGCCACAGAGATTTCATCAAGAACATGATCACCGGCACCTCGCAGGCCGATTGCGCTGTCCTGATCGTGGCCGCCGGCACCGGCGAATTTGAGGCTGGCATCTCGAAGAACGGCCAGACTCGTGAGCACGCGCTCCTCGCCTTCACACTGGGCGTGAAGCAGCTCATTGTGGGCGTCAACAAGATGGACTCCACCGAGCCACCCTACAGCGAGACTCGCTACGAGGAAATCAAGAAGGAGGTGTCCTCGTACATCAAGAAGATCGGCTACAATCCGGCCTCGGTGGCATTCGTCCCGATTTCCGGCTGGCACGGGGACAACATGCTGGAGCCCTCCGAGAAGATGCCCTGGTTCAAGGGCTGGACCGTGGAGCGCAAGGAGGGCAAGGGCGAGGGCAAGTGCCTGATTGACGCGCTGGACGCGATCTTGCCGCCACAGCGCCCCACCGACAAGCCCCTGCGCCTGCCCCTGCAGGATGTCTACAAGATTGGCGGCATTGGAACAGTGCCCGTGGGGCGTGTGGAGACTGGCCTCCTGAAGCCAGGTAAGAGGATGAATTACAATACGAATCTTGATTAATTTTATATACTAACCCCACCGCCACCCCACCCCTCACTGGCATGATTAGTTCATTCAAGTTTTCTGCCTCAAGTGGTGGCCATCTAAATTTAGGTCGGCATTTGGGTGCCGCCTCGCCTCGCCACGCCACCGCGAACGAAGCTCGACCCGAAGCCCAGGCCTGCGCATGTATGCATTATAGAGCGCCGAGAGCGACGCAGGCACCTCCACCCCCACCCCCACCCCCTGATGCACTGATACATACCCATTCCATCAGCACACCACCACCCAAACACCCAACCGACAAAAATAGAGAACCTACTGTATGTGTGTGTATATATTCGTTGCAGGAATGGTCGTTAACTTTGCGCCAGTGAATTTGGTCACTGAGGTGAAGTCCGTGGAAATGCATCACGAGGCCCTCACCGAAGCCATGCCGGGCGATAATGTTGGCTTTAACGTGAAGAACGTATCGGTTAAGGAGCTGCGACGTGGCTATGTGGCTGGCGACTCCAAGAACAATCCACCCCGGGGAGCTGCTGACTTTACCGCTCAGGTAAGAGCTTGCTGTCTGAATGGGAAAACCGATTATAACTTTCTTTTTATATATGCAGGTGATTGTGCTTAACCATCCCGGGCAGATAGCCAATGGATATACTCCCGTTTTGGATTGCCATACGGCTCATATTGCGTGCAAGTTTGCGGAGATCAAGGAGAAGTGCGACCGTCGTACGGGCAAGACAACGGAGACTGAGCCGAAGGCTATCAAGTCGGGGGATGCGGCAATCATTGTGCTGGTGCCCAGCAAGCCGCTGTGCGTCGAGAGCTTCCAGGAGTTTCCGCCGCTTGGGCGCTTTGCTGTACGCGATATGCGTCAAACGGTCGCTGTTGGCGTTATCAAGTCGGTCAACTTTAAAGAAACGACCTCGGGCAAAGTAACAAAAGCCGCTGAGAAGGCACAGAAGAAGAAATAACTAGGGTGCCAGCAGACCTACAACAGCAACAGCAAAAGCAACAACAACAAGAATAAGAACATCACTCAAGAATCCCAGCAGCAAACGGCTAGAGCAACAGCAACACATCTCAAAATAATAATATCTAATCGACGATCAAAACCAGAATCAATGGCAACCGAAGATATAAAACCAATTACCATTATTAACTGCTGCATGCAAATATTATACGAAATCGAACAAATACTACAATTAATAATAATCACACACACAATTAGCGTGGAGCAGCAGGCCACCACCACCACCAGTAGCAGGAGCAACAGTAGCAACAGTAGGAACAGTAGCAGCAGCAGCAGAGTCGATGGCATCCTTCTACCGACCCAACGCGATGGTGGCAAGACGGACGAGTATCCACTGTCCTTTCCGTTCGCCCAGTCGGTTGTCGCACTCAACATTGCCATCTACTGCATCTATCTGAATTTGTATCGCCATCGCAAGTCCTTTCGCAGGAAACCCTCGTCTTTGCCGTCGTCGTTGTCGTTGTCGTCGACATGCGCAGGAGCAGAGGATGCCAACCAAAATGCCACTGTAGCTTGCTGCTAGCCTCATCTCATCGATATACTCATCCATCATTAATAATAATAAAATTTTATTAAACATCCGCATGGACATCTCTTCATCTACCATTAAAAGAAAAATATCCTATCAGCCATCGCCCCGCCCATCGTGTCACCAATGGATTTTAAACACTTTTTATACTTTTGATAAGTCAAGTCGGAGGCATTCGATTTAAAATCTATTACACACTGTAATTTCAGAGTTTAGTTTTAAACCATGCCCCCCAAACACTCCACACTCCCAGCCACCCTTCTATTTAAATGCGGCATTGAAACAACATCAAAAAAAAAAAGACTACATTCGTAATGAATTCAAAATTTTCTCTTGAAACCAAAAGACAAATGCTTAAGAAGTATTACAAAAAATATTATAACACACACACACATAATCATGCGGTTTTTGACAAAACATTCTAAATGTTCGTTCGAGCCTCATTTGCATTTGCATACTAGACACAATATATACGTTAATCACAGGTCATTTGCCCCATATAACCACTCTCTGAATTTATACACATCTAATTGTAACGTAACCACAACACCAAACGAAATTCATCGATACAGATACATGTTGCTTGATAAAAATATCTTTTAAATGATGAGAAAAATAAAGGAAGCTTAACCGTAAAATACCAAATAAACATTGGTTTTTGTTCCCCATCTTATATAAGATTTCTTCTGACAGTTGAAATTAACGGCTTTCCCCCGAGTTTATTGTGAATGGCACTTTTCGAAAGGGCGACAGCTCTGGAACTGACTCACAGGCGGCAAATATCGAAAAGCACAAACAAAGCAAAGCAAAGCAAGCCAGAAACTTCTGCCGGCTGTTTAGCAATTATCGAAATAGTCGTGATTCAGAATAGAAGCAGACGCTCTAACTAAAATTTTCATTACTTGAAATACCAATAATCCGGCGGTAGCACAAAAATGGCAGATCCACGCATCAGACAATTGGTTATTAAAACGGGTGTCGTCAAGCGCCTGTCCAAGGAAAAGACCACGTACGAGAAGGAGGTGAACATAGAGCGCACACGCTTGGAGAAGTTTAGGAACGATGGAGCCGATGATCATGTCCTGCGCAAGCAGCAGGAGGTCATCGAGGAGTGCGAGATGATGATTCCGGACTCCAAGCGCAGGTATTTCTATTAATTATGAGCCCTAGCCTAGCCAAATGAAAATGTAATTAATTTCTTTCCTCTTCTCAGACTGCAAAAGGAATTCGACGTGCTGCAGAAATTCCTCGATGACGAGGTGGATCTCAAGGAGACGGAGACCTACACAAAAGCTGCAGAGATTTTAACCGAAGCCAAGGGTGTGCTGGCGGTTTAAAGCCGCCGGCGGCACGCGAATCTTAATACGTTCCCTCAATAGTATTTAATTATGCTTCCCTAATTACATGTTTCTTTCGCATTAATATTATATTTAATAAATTAACATCAGCCAAACAGCTGTGCACGCGCTTGACGTTTTCTAACACTGCTTAAAATGCCGGCGAAAATTCCGAAATTTTGCGAAATAAAGACAAATATTGAACAATCTGCTGCCGATCTACGGGAAACGGAGATTCCGGGCAATGCCCCATCGGCGGATCAGGTTGAAGCGCCCCAAGAGAACACAACAACACAGCTAGAGGAAATCGACTCCAAAACGGCTGCAAAGATTGCCGGCATCCGTCGACGCAGAAAACGCCGGCGCTGGAAATTTAGAGAAAGGAACAAAGAACAACGAGCAGCCAAAGGCGTTGCGAAAGAGGAGCCCGTCCCGGAGCCACCCGAAGAACCCCGCCGTCCTGCTCTAAGGGAAAAGCAAACATATGACATTACATTGAAAAAGCGTCATGATGCTGCCAGCATGTTGGAGAGGTTAGACCTTCTGGTGAAGCTATGTGAGGCGCGTGGTGGAAATAAGGCCAATCTAACCGAGAAGCTGGCATCCTTGCGCACGGTGTGGAGCCGAGTACAGCAAGAGAGTGCAGGTGGGAGAATCACCAAGTCCAAGGGACCATCGATAGAAACTCAATGGGACGTTGTGTTCTTTGGCCAGCCATCATCTAGTCAGAAGCGTCGGCGAGGAGACAAACCAGAGTTTCTCAAGCGGCGGTAAGATTTTGGACGCCAACCAGCCCCAGATCTATCATCAAGTAATCCAATTTCATTTGCAGTTGCATATGGGATTCTTATATAACACAAGGAAAAGGAGGCTCGTGCATACCCCGCGGTTGGGTGCTACCAACAGAAGAGGCGACCAGCGAGTGGTTAGAGTACAGAACTGAATAAATTAGAATACTTTTATAAGAATGATGGAATTTTATTTCTTTTGAAGAATCTCTGTACTGTATAACTTAAGTGAGAGGCAAATGCAGATTCAGATTCTACACATGACTGCCATTTTATTCGTAGATCCAGTCCTTGGCAGCCGGTGCCCAGGGGACCAGCTCCTTCTCGGTGAACCAAAGGCCGATCTCCTTCTCGGCAGACTCGACAGCATCGGAGCCGTGGATGATGTTGCGGCCCACCTGGATGCAGAAGTCACCGCGAATGGTGCCGGGCAAGGAATCGGCTGGGTTGGTTGCGCCAAGCATCTGACGGCCGGTCTTGACGACATTCAAGCCCTCCCACACCATGGGAACCACTGGACCGGAGTTCATGTAGTTGACCAGTCCGGGGAAGAAGGGGCGGGCCGACAGATCGGCGTAGTGCTTCTCCAACAGCTCCTTGGAGGCCTGCGATGATTACAAAACAGATATTGTAACGCTATCACTGTTTTCTTGACCTCTAAAACACATGTCAAATTGATGACGCCCGACCCCACCTGACGGCGCGCCGCCTTTGAGGTTAAACACGATAAGCCAGCGTGGGGGCGCGCTAATGATTTCTTAATTTAATTATTTGCTTACCCAGGTGAACTTCAGGGCGACCAATTTGAAGCCCTTCTGCTCGAAGCGCTCAATGATCTTGCCGACAAGTCCACGCTGGACTCCATCGGGCTTAACCATGATAAAAGTACGCTCCTTGTTGGCCGCCATCGCTACAGAAATTAATGAAAAAAGCGCTAGTACGGTACCCAGCATGATTGCCAGGTGTTGCCACACCCGTGATTGTTCGATTGTTCGAAGGCGCTGCCAGACCGAGTGAAAAAGTATGTAAAACCGATAAATTTATCTGAATTTATCTAAGTGGTGTGGTCACACTGCGCATATCTTGCGCGGTAAACTTTTGAATAAAATGTGTCCCTACTGCGTTTTCAAATTAAATCTGCGCGTATTTTTTTAATAGTTGCTCCGTGCAAGTAAACACTATAAGTAATCTCAAGAAAGAAAGAGAAACCCTTTGAGAGTCACGTTTCGATTCGCTTTATTGCCGACCGATTAGATTAGATTCTGGGTATAATCACATTTTGTGATTCAACAATACAAATTTACAAATAATATATACAGTTAAATAAATTTAAATGCTAAATATGATTATTTGGTCCCATCCAGCTTTGTCAGGCCATCGGCATACTGAAACTCTGGGCTGTTCTCATACTCGCACATGTCCAGGGCGATCACACAGCTCTCCTTGACCACACGCTTCTCATCGTCCGCATAGCGGTTCAGAATCTGTATGCAATCGTCCGTGGCAATGGCTCCCAGAGCCTCTGCGCACTCGTGGCGCACCATCTCATTTTCCCTGTGGTCCTCTAGGTTTTCCTGCAAATACGGTATGCTGCAGGGCTCTTGCAGTTGGCCCAGAACAAACGCCACCTCGTGGCGGAACAGTGCAGACGCATCCTTCAGTCCCTCGGCTATGGCGAGGACACTCTCCTCTGTGCGCAAGTTGCGCAAGCTGAACATGGCCCGGTAGCGATCGAACAGCGACTGCCTGGCGTCCAAGTAGATGGTCTTTAGCTCAGCCACGCTCTTTTCGCCGGCCGTCGGGGGCGAGGGATCCACGGATGCGTAGGGATTGTTGTCGGCCACCTGCTGTCCGCTCTGCAGCCAGCGTACACGGTCTAGTGCGATGGCGCATGTCTCGGCTACCTCGACGACAGGATCCTTCTTGTACTCCTCGAGGATGGCCAGTACGTCCGCGTGACCAATGGCACCCATGGCCTCGGCGGCTTCATGACGAACCATCGGCTCTTGTGTAGTATCCTTCAAGACCTTGGTGAGTATGTCCAACGCCTGCGGGTCCTGCATCTGCCCCAGGCAGTAGGCCAATTCGTGCTTGAGCAAGGCTGAATCATCGTCGAACGCCTTGCTTATGGAATCAATGGCAGTTTTGCCACCAATATTCTTCAGTGTGAAGAGAGCGCGGAAACGTTCCTTGAGGGGCCTGTCCTTGTTGTTCAGCACCCCGCCGATGGCTTCGATCTGTTCCTGCGAGACCATTTTTGTTTCTACCTGGTGTGGATGAATGTAAAAATAAAAATAACAAAGCAACTGCACTGCGCCGCGTGTAAAGACTTTTGAGGCGTTTCTAAACACTGAACCGACGCTGCCCGCCAACACTGTCCCAAAAGGCCGCCAGAATATGCCGTTGTGCAGCACTAATCCAGAAGCAGTTTAGTTACGTTTGCAAGCGCGATTTAAAAAACACAAAAGAGTGTAAAAGGCGGATTATTTTATTGCATACAATATTCGAAATATATAGCCAAGTGTATTTCGCAATAAAATACAATACTTGCGAACGGTTATTTTTGTTGCAGTACACGTATCCGGCATTTATAAAATTTGCGGGTTCACGCTTTGCCCAGCGTGTAGATTTTACCTGTAGTTGTGTACAAGGGACAGAGTGGAATAAACTCGTCAGTGTGCCAGAGTGTGCAACCGAAGCAGTTTGAAGTTAAAATATTGCGAAATACACACGGTTTCGCAATAAAACATAATCATAATTGTACAGAAGAGCCTGGAAACATTGCATTAACCAAATAATGTCCGACGAAACTGGCGCACAAAAGCCGGAGGCGGTGCTGGACAACAGTGTTGAGGAGGCGGCGTTGGATGAGAAAAAAACACCCGTAAGTAGCGCTGCATATACATATTTATGGACAATTAACAGAACAGCGATAAGAGCGCGCGCAGTTCCACGCACACAAATGAAAAAAAAAACCAAACCGAATTATCTATGACGCCTGTTTAGGGTACTATGTGGGACTAGGGGAACCTAAGAGCTGGATTGTTCAGTAATTTTCCAAAATAAAAACGTACACATGTATGCACGCACACACAGCTTGTGTGTGCATTTTACGTGTTGTGTTTTATTGTCCATTTTCTATTTACGTTTCTTTCTACTGTTACTTGCCCTCGTGTGCGCGCGCTTTTTCCAAAACTCCACTCCCCCGTGGAAGATACATTTTACAATGTGTGTGTGTGTGTGTGTATGTACTCGTTGCTGTTGCCGTTAGTGAGCAAGCAATCGGCGTTTCCCTTTTGGACGCACGTTTTGCCGCTGAGTCTCGTTTGTTTTTATTTTGCTTGTTCTCTTTTCGACTTTTTGTTGTTTGCTGTACTTTACCACACAAATGTACAGTGGCACACGCTTGTTAACGCGCAGTCGTACAAATTATGTTCAGAGCGCTGTAAAATTTGGAAAATGAGATATATACATAAATAGAATTTTAATGATGATTTTGTATGTTAACAACTAGACAAATAATATTGTGCATCTCTATGGTAGCAAATATCTGAGATTTTCTATAAAACATCGATTTCGACAATTGCATTGCTGCATCGCCCCGAACGACTCGACTGTACGTTTTTAGCTGGCAGGAACTGTACTCATACACATGCATGAATGTGCATTTGGATGGATGAAATACGTTGCGCTCTAGATTTGGGTTTAATTTGTTGTTGGTTTAACATTAATACTTGATCAGTAACGTCCCTTAAGCGTAATTTGATGGCACAGATTTATGTTAGTTAACAGTGGGAATTATGTTTGAGTATAGCGATAATCAGAGCAAATATTTGACCCTTTTATTTGTAACATTATTAATATTTTCTATTAAATTTATACATATAAATTAACTATTGCAGAAACGCACACCCAAACGACGCTCGTTTATTGAGAGAGCACAGCGGGAAAGCGAAGAGCTGGTACGAACGATGGGTGGCAGTTTGGAGCTAGAGGGTGGACGTCGCACGCGATCCAGTACTCGTGGCACACCGACACGGGTCGCTGAGGCTGCTACACCGCCGCCCAGCAAGAAGGCTCGCACATCGCCCACGACAGCCACTAAAAGCGGCGGGAAAGGTCGAAGTGCACGCAAACTGGACGTGGGCAGCGATGAGCTCGACCAAGAGCCTGAGAAGGCCAACGCAGAGGTGGTTGAGTCGGTGAAGGCAAAGGTGAGTAGTCATACAATTCATTGTATAAACAATTGCATTTCTAATCAAACGAACAAAATCATTTCAGGCTACTCCCAAGAAAGATAAGAAGGAGGTGAAGAAGGATGAGAAGCCTGTCAAAGGTACTCCTAAGAAGGCAGTTCCAGCCGCCAAAACAGAGTCCGAAAAAGAAGAGGAAACTGCAAATGCAAAAGAAACTGATGCCAAGACAATCGAAAGTGAGGATCAGCCAGATGGTGGTGCTGCCAAGCTGCCAGCTGTGCCCGAAGATCAACAGAACCACGCTGCGGATGAGGACAAACCAAGCAAAGATGAGCCCGAGGTGAAGGAGAAAACTCCAGAGGAAGTGCCAAAGGCTGAAGACCCACCGAAAAGTAACGATGATCCTGAAAATGGTGCCTGCACAGACACGCCTGCTTCGGCTGTAGCCGCGGATCCAGCACCCGCAGCCATGGAAGTGGATGAAGAAAAGCCAGCAGAAGCGTCAGACAATCAAACGGAAGGCAAAAGCGTACCCGCCACTACTTCAGAGCCTGTACCTGCCGAAGCTGAGAAGGCAGCGGAGGAGCCAAAAAAGCAATCTGAACCCGCCCGGGAACCCTCGCCGGAGCCCATGGAGGTTGATTCGAGTTCCAAGAGTAGTACAGAAACTGTTAGATTCACACCAGGTGCCGAAAAGGTCGCAGAGAGCGCAGAAGCAACCAAATCAAGCAATAATGTGGTCGATGAAGTCGCTACTGAGGTCAAAGAGGATGTGCCAGCCGAGCCCAAGGAAGAAAAGAAGGTACAAAGCTCAGACGAACCCAAAAGTACGGAAGAGCCCAAACCAGCAGTAAGCGCCGAAGAGCCCAAGGAAGCCGAAAGTACAACGGGGGAGAAAGCCACTCCAACTGCTGAGGATCCTGCCCCGCCTGCCCCTGCCACCAACGATGTTAGCAAGCAGGCGCCGGTTGCTGCTGTTGATGCTGTCGTGTCAGAAACGCCCATTAAGGAGGCACAGCCCATCAGTGCAGTCAACAAGTCCGAGCTTAATGTGAATGGTGAGTAAAATCCAACTGTCTCCAAGAATTTCCATACTTATTTGTTGCTTATTTTCTTGCAGGTGAACCAAAAATCGTTAACAATTCCGTCGACGGCGGTGAGCACGCAACGCCGAAGGTGTGGAATTAGGCCGATCGGATGATGACAAATCTAATTACTAATCAGTGCGTTGCAGCATCTACCATCTTCAGGCAAAAAATATCGCCAAATTCAAGCAATCATTTAAGAGTTAGCAACAAAAACAACAACACACCCACCCACCACAGAAACACAAAAACACAGATTCCATTCTCTCCACAACTGACAACATAATTCGGTCTGTAACTAAAAATGAAATTATATAAAATAGGTTCGTGTCTTCCAGTCTTTGATTGATTGATGATGATGAGGAGCGCCATAGGATGCAATCGATGCTGGATTTTCAATGTTGCACTGTGTGCGCTACAGACAAACAGACAGACATACGAATTCTCTTCCCGTTCCCCTTCCCCTGCACCCGCTCACACGAAAATACATAGACAGATTGTGAAATGCATCTTTAATATAATATGTATGTGTATAATTAATTCAATTGGAATCAAACAAATGATACATTGACACAAAAATGTATGTAAAATATAGAAGGATGTTTTTAAATTTTAAGATCTAATACCTGTAATAATAATAATGCAAGACTAATTCTAAAAAAACCAATTTGGATACCACTCAACAAAAATCAACTATTAAAAAAGGAAATGATTTTAACTACCCTAACGCAATACAAACAGCTCTATGGCTATTAAGATATGACTCTATAAATATGTACACCTATTTTAAATATTTTTTGGGTCATTTACCAAACCCCCCTACCCCCTGATTATGTGCTTGATTTATTTAAAGCATTTAGTTTTTCTATATACATATGTTTAACCATTTGTAACCTGAACAGAATTGATTTCTAAACCGAATAATGTGCACGGTGTGTGATGTCCACTGGGAACAGTTGTGCTATCCTCCCTGATCAGTCTTAAATGAATTCGTAATTAAATATATTAGAGTAAGCTTTTTAAATGAAAACAAAGCAACAAAAACGAGATGGAAATTCTTATAATTATATATACTTTAATACTTTTTACAAGTGCAACAAGAGCGAACGTAAATTAGTTTCGAAGCCGTTTTTGTATGTAGCTTTTCCTCTGTATAAGGAATTCTTCATTTGAATATTCTTTTGTAAATAAATCTTTTTAAAATACAAGAGAGAAGATATGTGTTTGAGCCCATTGCATCCGGAGACAGTGCCTCACCTGTTGCAGCGCTTCGGGAGAGGGATCAACTTCGAGGCGTTGATGATGAAACCGCCACCTTGACACTGTAGCGTAATTTTCGGCGGACCAACAAGTTGCATTGACTAAATTGTCGATTCGCTATATGTAGAAAAGCTGTACATATGTATACATATATAGACTATAACGTTGCACCTTGGACGCCGTTAAATTTTGCAGCAACTGTGCTTGAAAGAAGGCCTTGGCTGCTCCCAGTTTGCTGGAGCATCTTTTTCTGGGTGTCCTGGTACTAATGCTATTTCTGCTGCTCCATCTGATGGGAACATCCTGTCCAGTGCCAATACGATTTTAAATATATGTAGGCGCGAAAATGATTTGTCCTTGCCATTCATTGTTTTTTTTTCTCATTTCTCATTGTTTCGCTGTGAATGTTTTTAGGATTTGTAAACTATCGGCTAAATATCGCTTATGGCCGTATGACATTGGTTTTTTCGCACTGTGCAGTTTTCCGTCCAATAACCAAGAGCAAAATTAGAACTGTACATTTCAACAGTAGTTTTATTGCCGCTGCTCGACTAGAAAAACAAACTAATAACACGCGCATATATTTCTCTCGTTTTTTTCATAAGGCTATCCCAGTCTAATGTCATACGCCCATTAGGAACAGAGCATATGGATGATAGTAGCAGGTTTCGGACTGCACTGGTCTTGAAGTGTAGTGGTGTACGAGCAACTATCAGCCTTCTCCCATCTCTCGTATGTGGGGACTTCTACTGTGCGGTGCTTTTGGCCCCAACATAAATAAGAAACGCAAAAGCAAAGGGCGGTGCAGGAGTCCGGTCCCTTGATTGACAAATAACAATGGCCACGCTAGTGAAGCCAAAAAAAGTGGTAAGCACATGGACGCACTGCATCAGAAGGAGCAGCATGAAATGGGACATTGTTAATTCCAGAAAACGAAAAAGCCTCAACGCGAGAGCCAGCAACAGATTCTGAGGCTGCAAGAGGAAGAAGAATGTGACGACGAGTTATCAACAAGTAGCGTAGCAGCAGCACCAGAACAAAGAGCCACAGACAATGTATCGCTTATGGAAGAGTTTGAGCGCGTCGCTGCATTGGCCAGCAGCAGCGGGGCAGAGGCCATCATTAGTCACGACTGCTGCATTTCCAGCGATGTATTGGAGTTGCCGAAACAGGCAGAGGCTGAGGCAGAGCCAGAACCCGAAACAGAAGTACAGCTAGAACCGAGTGCACCCAGTGCCCCGCCGTCGAGCAGTGCCAAATTAGTGCAATATCCGAATCTACAGCCCATGAAGCTGTCTAATGCCCAGATCGAAGAGCATTCATCGAAGATTGTGTTTCGGCAGGCCGATAGCCAGCCCCCAGGATTTGCACTAGTGCACAGCAATCTCAAGCCACTGGACGCCGAGCAGCTGCGGCAAGTCTACAACTGCCCCGATCTAGAGCTGGCCAAGCAGTTTGAATTGGAATTCCTCATGAACTCGCTGCTGGAGTCGAGCGAAAGAGATCCTCTCCATGCGGCGCTGCTGGAATACTTTGAGCTGCAGAGCAAACTAACTTCGAATTTGCATGACGTGGAGAAGCTGCGAAAAGCCTGTGTGGACGCGCAGGAGCAGATTTGGGTGCGTGAGTCAGTGAATCGCACCTTTCGCGCCACTTGCGTTGATGGCAACGTGGTGCAAGAGACCATTACCTACGAGTGAGTGGTATGCCAAAAGGCCTTCCTTCCCATTGCTAATGATATTCCTTGGCCCTTGACAGAATCATAAATGTGGACCAAATCAAGCTGGAGCTGACAAAGACTGTCTTTACGGCCCTCTACGACCTGGTTTCGCACACCTACACGAACAATCTAATCTCAGCCAATATAACCAAAGTGAAGATCGATCAGATGATCAATGAACTGCTTTCGTATCCCCATGTGGATGACCAGGCAGCCATATCATTAAATTCCCAACTGGATGCGGCGGCTCTCCAGTTTGTAGGGAAGTTGCGAGCTGCCATCGCCATTCTGTTTAGCTTTGTGAGGCGCCCCAGTCCAAATGTGGTAAAAGTTTGATCGGCAAAAGATCGCGGGAAATGAAAATGGGAGCCACAACTAATTGTTTTTCTTTGCAGAATTTTGACAAGGATATCAAGACGTGGCTACACAAGCTGATTGCCCTGCAGCTGCTGCTGGCCACCAAGGAGGATCACTGGTTCCTGCTGTTCAACATACTTCGCTGCCCCAATGGCGTGGGCTCGTGGGCAGCCCAGTTCCTGCAGCTGCCCGGCATGCGGCTGCCATTTCAAGCAGCAAGCCGGGGCAGTCAGCAGAACGAGCTGCCCTTGGGCCTGAACTCTCCGGAACTGAATCACTGCATGGCTGTGCTGCAGATCCTCTTGATGCCCGTGAAAAGACGCAATGAGTATCTGCAGAGTCAGGCCCAGGCGCACCGCGAACTGTCGCAGTCGACGGGGGCCAAAGACTGCTGGACAGTGGTCGACTCGGATGGCGAGGATGCACATACACCCAGCGGCGAGTGCATAGGTCTCAAGGAAAGCGATCTGATAGCGCTGCTGAACCAACTGCCGTTCGAGAAAATCTTTACGTAAGATAGAAGGAGAAGACCCATTCTTTGCGAGACTTAGTTGATGATCGACCCCTGTTTTAGATCGGCTATGCGAATTGAAAAGTTTCTGGATGACTACATCATCGAGCCGGACATGATAACGTGCCAGCAAATGCTCTCGGTTGTGGTCTTCCTTGGCCAACTGGTGAAGACGCTTGGCGAGGGCATGCTCACATACAACAACGAACGATACAAGCAGCTGGCCAAGCGACTGGGTCGCCTGGTGCGCCACACCCTGCAGTATGTTTTTGACTATCATGAGCTCTTCCTGTGAGTTTTATTTGCATTCATCGAAAAATGTAATCTATAAGTGAGCGCCTCCCCCTTTGTAGACACAACAACCTGAGCAAATCCCCAGAGCTCTACGAACGGATTCAGGTGGAGCTGCAGGCGTTGCTTCTACGAGCCTGCGGCTACATTTATCGCACCCGCAATCTGGGCACTTGGCAGTACTTCTCGACGCTGCCGTTTGGCACACTCGATGCGGAGATCATTTGGCATCTCTTCTACTATCTGAATGTGGGCTTTCCCGCGGATCTGTCGACCGATTTGGTTGGCAATGCGGAGGACGCCTTCCAGGCCGAAGACTTTTGGAGCAAGTTCGATCAGGCCAATTCCGATGTGGCGCCCGAGGATATGTACTACCTGCTGCAGACATTCTTTGAGATGGCCAACGACCGGAACCGCAACAAAGATTTTTTCCTCATCAAGGCGATTTGTCTGCACATCTTCCACATGGGTTATATCCATCGGCCGACCAGAGAGATCTGCTATAAGACAGCCCGAGACATGCTGGCGAACCTCATGCAGGAGGACCTCCTGGGCTGCTTCCTCGTGCAGCTAAAGGTTCGTTACGCGGAGGTCGACCAGGCTGCGTATCTGTTCAAGGCGCTGCCCCTGGATGCCTGGCGCCCCTGCATGGACAGCTTCGAGGTGCTCTCCAATTGGCTCCTGCACTACGACTACCAGTCGTCGGAGAGTCATCTGGCACGCCTGATCATCAGCCACCTCAACTGGGGCTTTGATGGCGAGGGTCGCCTTTTTCTGCCCCACAACATCCACGTGCGCATGGCCTATCTGGTGAACGAGGCACTCAACAAGTTCGCCCCGGAGGTTATTGGTGCCTCGGGCATTTCGGAGAGCGTGCGTCAGGTGTCGTCCCTCATCGACTCGACGCAATCGAGTCGGGAGCAGTTTACCAACTGGTGCTGGCGCATGATATCCATGCTGCGACTCCATCTAATTGACCAAGATGTGGAGTCAGTGAAGCGCATACTGCTGCATCCCACCGAGCCACTGCTCTTCATACCCGCATTGGAGAACATGGAGATGATATTTCAGGGCGTGGCCGAGAACCGACCGTTGGCCCTGTATGTGGGGATGCTCGTGAGTCTGCACGGCCACTCCATACCGCTGATCTGCCAGCATGGCTTCGACTTGCTACAGAAGCTGCTTCTGGATCATAGGCATGCGGCGACCATACGCTGTCTGGAATTGATAGTTCCGCTGTTTCTGGAGACTCCCGAGACGCTGGCCCACTGCGAAAAGTAAGACGTGAAATGTATGTGGGATTCTGCTTATATCTTTTGCTTCAATAGTTTCCAGAGGCTGCTGCTGACGCTGCTCAATGCAGACAGGACGTATCTAAAGCTGGCCAAGGACATGGTCTATGCCAATTCGATAGGCCCCATTCTGGAGCTGCTCGATCAAATGCTCCATCATCAGATTGTCTCCTACACCAGGTGGGTTTCTTTGACACCAACATATGAATGCTAATTTCCCAGTCTCTGCTCTCATGGTACAGCTACGGCCTCTGCTCGCCGCTTAATCTGCTCAACATCTGGCTGAATTGCTTCACTTCAGTGCCAGGCTGGTCACAGAACACAAATCTGTTGTACCTGCTAGACAGAATGTTGTGCGTCTCCTACCAGTTCCCCGACTGTCGTGCCCAGGCTGTGGAATTCTTCTACAACTTCTACAAGGTATGAAGAAACTCCGGCATCTGCAGACTATAATTTAATGCCGCACTCCTTTGGCAGGACTACAGCGAGTGGAAGACGCCCCCAAAGTCATCCGCACTGAAGGCTTTCTTTGGCAATCAGTCTTCGCCCTCGCGCATACCCCTCATCTCGCCCCAGAACTGCTGGCTGAATCTGGTGCTGTTGGAGATAGAGTTCCGGCTGATGGACACGGGGCTCTGGCCGGAGCTTCTGCGACAGATCTCTGTTCAACCTATGGAGGCGGCTCTCAAGAAAACTCTGTCGCTGAGCAAAACAAACGCCTTTCCCGCCAACCAGTTGGTGGTCTTTAAGTACGCCCAACTGCTGGCCAGCATGGACACCAGCCATCCGCTCTTCCCCATCGTCTGCCAGAAGTTCTTCGAGCTGTATCTGTGGCGGGTGCCCACCGAGGGCGAATCACTCAATTTCAGTCACAATTTTGGGGTATCGGACAAGTTCTACGAGCACAATGTCCCCCTTATGAAGACCATCAAGGGGCAGCTGAAGTCCGCTGAGGGGTACTACTCCGCATTGGCTCTCAAGTGGGCCAATGACGATTCTTTGGCCCATTTCTATCGCAGCTGCTGCAAGCTAATGAAAAACTGTGTGCTCTGGCTGGAGGATACGCAGATCAATCGATTCACTAGCGACGCCGAACAGCTGCCAGCTCAGTACAACTGCGAGAAACTGCGGGAGCTGCTTGGCGGCCATGTGAACCATTGGACTGAGTTCCTGTACCTCGCCACGCTACGCAAGGAGCAGCGACATCAGGCCGATCAGTGGGGCCGCAAAATCTTTCGTTTTGCTAACCAAAAGCCCAAAAGCAGTCCGGTGCATCCCAAAGCCCAACAGTTGCCAGCTCAGCACATCAAAAGGCTGCTGAGTACCTACGAGAAAAGCGTTCCAATTCCGGCACACTCTCGCTGCGAGCCTGTCGAAGCACCACCCATTGATGGGCAGATTCTGTTGCAGCTTAAGAAGCTCCTTAGGGTATTCAATACGACTGCCAAGTGAGTTGTGCACGTTCCTTTGATTACTATTGAACTTATTTATTGTTCCTCGACTTCCCCACGCAGAAACTATCATAACATGACCTCGGAGCTGAACTCGCTGAACCTCAACTACCTGGAGAACGCGACAGCCATGTACCAGATGATTCCCTACGAAGAGACCAGGCGGAAGGAATGCAGCTCCATGCTCTTTAATCGCAACTGCACAGGCCCCGCTAAGATCACATTGAGGCCGGAGCGCATAAGCCGCAACGAGCAGATATTCCGCAAGCAGAAGGTGAATAGGGAGCGGCATGAGAAGAGTCTGGAGGCGCTGTTGCTGGCCGAGAATGTCGATGGCTTTGCCCAATGCATCGGTCAGTTCGGCCTCTGTATGGGGGCGCTGCTGCACGCTCCAAGTGGCAAGCGGGTAACAGATCTGGGAGTGGCCACATTCTACCACATGGTGGACTGCCTCAACGAAGTGACAATGCAGTTCCAGCCCACCCATGACCTGTACTTCCAAGTGCTGGAGCAGCTGGGCGTGAGTACAACAGAGTAGAGAATTTTATCCAGTTATCATAGTCAGATTTTTGTCGTGTAGGTATTTCTGCATGCCGACCAGGATGCCCAGGGATTATCGGTGCTCAAACTGGCCCTTCAGCGTCCCGATCTCCTCGAGCTGCTGGCCGGAGTCTTTGTGCCCTCGCGAACGGACGTCGAGCACTTCCTGCCCATGTACGAGTTTCTCATAGACTCGCATCTGAAGCGCTGTGACACCAAAACCCTCTTTGTGCTGTTCTCCAAGTTCGATTTGCTCAGCTGGCTGGAGGCCTATCAGCCGAAGCTAAGCGAGATCAATCGACTGCTGCAGCTAGTGCTGCAGGGCCTGGAGGCGTGGTCGCAGCCGGACTCAAGCCTGCTGCAAGATCAATTCCGTCGCCATTTGGTGCACATCTTCTGCTACGACTTTCCTCAGCACTACGGGGAGGTAATGCAACTGGTGCTGGATCGCATATCCGATCAGAAACTGATGCCGCTGGTGCTGGTCGATCTGCTGAACGCTCTCTTTGTCACCTGCAATTGCCTGGGGCTCACTGTCGAGCAATCTGAGCTGCGGGTGCACGAACTGTCACTGGATTTCGCACGGCGCCAAAAGCTGTTTACCCTGAAGGCCGCGACGGACACGTTGCTGCTATTTTCCAGGCACTTCCAGAAGGAACGACTGCACCACGGTCTGCATGGATTGTATCCCAAGCACAGAGACTTTTGCAAGGCGCTGGTCTTGTGGTTCACCTGCTTTGGTCATGTGCTGCTGTCGTCGGCTATCTGTAGCTATCAGGAGCTGCTGGCGGATCAGAGTAAGCTTGAGTAACTCATGATGTGCCACAAGATATGGTCGACTGATTCTCATTTCATTCCAGTTAGCGACATTGTGTTTGGATCCATTGTGGAGACCTACGGCCCCTGGCTGATACCATACACTGAGCAGACGGCCAGTGGTGTGGCCCACTGGATACGCCAGCTTACACCCGGTCAGACCAAAGTCCTGCTGCCTTGGAGCGAACAGCAAGTAAGCAGCAGCAAGCTGATGATCCGCTCTTTCACGGGCACCATCCAGCAAGTGCTGCAGTATTTGCCCTCGTCTAGCATGATCCTAGAGCATCTGTTCGCCTGGTATGTACACCACTTTGCACAGCCTAGTATGGCCGGCCATGTGCTGGCCCCGATCCACGAGGGTCTGGCCCAATTGCCCTGGGAACGCTTCCTGCCACCCGCCAAGCATATCGAGCTGCTGTACGAGAGCCTACAGCGCTTTATACCCGAGTCGCATGCAATGTTGGGCCACATCTTCATACGGATCGACTGGAGCAGCTGGTTCAGCCAAATGCCACAGCCGGTGGCGGTTCTGTCACGACTCTTTGGCATTTTCGTGAAGATGGCCTTCGAGCCAAACATTCACATACATCCGAACACGAGCAAAATTCTAGAGGAGGCCATCCAATACCCCTGGCATCTGGTCGAGTACAGCGAGCTGGAGCAGCTGCTCAAGTGGTTTGTGGCCAGCGTGGAGCCAGCCATTGTCCTGAAGCTGCCGGCAGAGAGCAACTATGCGGATCGTGCTGTTTTAGAGTGAGTCTTCCACCAAGTCTTGATATGGTCTCAGTTATGGACTCGATCCTTTTCCTTTTACGTAGTCTTTTGCGCCTGGCCTGCGCCATGCTGCCCGAGCGGTCCGCTCAAGATGCTGTTGTACTGGGCACTGCCAAGCGCATGCTGTACACACGCTCCATGGTCCGGATGCAGCGTGCCTGTGGGGCCAAGCACAATAAATTGCTGGCCACTAAAGAGGGAGAGCGCGCCTTCTCTGATGCCTTCCTGGAGCTGTTGCACAGCATCGATCGGGCCATCAGCAGCTGTAGCGAGCAGCGTACACCCGAGGAGCAGCGACGCGAGGCCCTGAACTTGATGCTCGAACTGGTGGCCCCCACACAGACGCAGAGTCAAGAGATTTCCATGTAAGTTGAATGAAATTTAACTGGCCTCTCTTTTCAAGTCTCTAACCTAATTGCAGTATCCACATTAAGACGCTGGTGTGCTGGCAGCAGCAGTGTGCGCCCGGCAACCTGGTGATGTGTTCCGCCCTGCCAGCCATTGGACATTTGAACACGTACATTGCCAGCATCTACAGCTTGCTGGAGGCCAGTGTGGAGAGCTACTTTCGTACATCGACGGTGTCCGCTCCCTGGCATGCGCCTAGTTGGCAAGGACTGCTTGAGGCGTTGATCATGTCGCTGCCCAAGCTCGAACTGATGCCGATCATGCAGGGCAGCTACTTCTTTTCTCTGCATGTCTTTGTCCTGTACAAGATGGAGGAAATCGCCACGGATGGGGACAAGGTGACCTTCCTGCAGGACCTCAGCCAACTGCTGGACAACCTGAAGACGAGTCCGGTAACCGAACCGCGTCTAGCCCTCGTCTGGGGCGCCATCATATCGCGTGGCTCCCAAATACTGCAAGTCAATCCACACGTGAAGAAGCCACTCCATATGCTAGCGCGTCAACTGCAGATTGCCTCCACAAAGGCCGAGGGTTGGGGCGATGGCCTGTTGGGCGTCATTGGACTCAGGTCGGAGGTCATTACTAATAGGTGCGACACCCATTTTCTATTCACTATTCGATTTTCTAAACATTTTTGTTTTTGTTTATTGGCAGGCGAAAAGTGCTGACCCGCTGCCTGGCCTGCGTCATCTTCTCGCTGTGCCCGGCCAATCGTGATCTGCGCCTGCCCTGCGAGGAGTACGAGAGCAGCATGCGCGAGCTGTCCATGCTGCTGGCCAACAAGAAGTTCGCCGATGTAAAGCCCCTGATTGTGGGTGCCATCAGTCTGTTGAAGGAGCACTGCCTGCCGGAGGCGCGTGCTGTGCCCCATTTGGTATGTCGCCTGATTGGCATCTTCTACGAGCAGAGCTACCTGACAACCATTCCAGAGGTCTGGGACTTTGATTTCCGACTGAATGCAGCAGCGTAGCGCTCACAATTATCTATCCCAACAGCCTGTTGTGTTATTTTCTATGGGGTTTTATTATTATTATTACATATATGTACGAGTATATCTAGATTTAGGGCAAATAAAGTGATTGATTTTTGCATTGCGAATGCTACATGGATATCCATCCAACCATACTTTCCACCAACAATTAATTCGATATCCCTCTCGAGGGGTTGTGTTTATACTTGAAGCTATTTTTTTAAGCGTAGTTACAACATCATATATGATCGTGGACAATCTTCACTAAGATATGGAGCATATATAGCATATTTGAATTATTATTATATAAATACGTAGATCTAAACGAACGGATAACAAACGAACACAAATTGCTATACAGACATAATATAAATAACATTAATATGGTGACAAGCATGCGAGAATTTTAGGGGTGAACCAGAGTCAGCCGGGGCTCCGGTTAAGGGACGAGTCAATCTTCCACAGCAAAATTGGACAGCTGCAGATGCTGCAGATTGTTGCGGGCATCGAAATAGCCCGTGTCGGTTGGATTATCGGGCGTGGGCACAAACGGCGGCTCCGTGTTGCCAATGTTCTCCCAGTCAATGCAGGCAAAGTGCCGCATCAGCTGCAATTCTTTGGCCGCGGGTCGCTCGGCGGGATCCATGGTTAAGAGCAGTTCCACAGCCTCCATGGCATCGACTGACAAGGCCTCTTCGCCTTCGGGCCATTCAATGTCTATAAAAGAATGTAAAATGAAGAAATAATCGTGCGATTTTTGCAAGGAAAGATATTTACTTTTGTTAAGAATGTTGTCAAATACTTTCTGGGGCGTCTCGTCGTTGAAGGGCGGAATGCCAGTCATGAACTCGTAGAAGCATACCCCCAGCGCCCACCAGTCGACGCCGGGACCGTGACCATGCTTCAGCAGCAGCTCTGGCGCCAGATAGTCGGGTGTGCCCAGTATACGCTCGTTGGACACGCGACCTCCCCGCCTAACAGACTTCGGGGTGCGGAAGGGCGTATTGATGTTTATGTTCTTGGGGGTCTTTGGCATAATACCTGCACCGTGGTTTATGGGAGACATTGTGGGATCATCGGCCAGCTTCAGATGATACTGAACACCCGACAATTTCTCAGCCGTCGCATTCTCCCGCTTCTTGTTCTCGATGGACAAGGGCAGAGCGAAGCGTGTGGCCTTCATCTTGCCGAGCAGTCCGCCGTCACGGCGTGGCAACTTCTGCGAGGACACGGGCGTGGAAAAGACCACATTGGCCACGCTCGCCTCAGGGCCAAGCAAATGTTGCATGGGCATCTCGTCGTCAGACAGTGAGCGCACCTTAAGCACCCCACGAATGGGTGAGGAGCGAGCCTTGCGCTTCTTGGGCGTACTGCTGCCAATGTTGAGTATCTCGATCTCCTGGGTGAGGCCAGTGTTGGTGCTGCCATTCCCCGAACTGGAGCCATCCGCATCCATGCAGGACATATTGTTGGAGCGATTCACTAGATTGATCTTCCGCTTCATGCCGCGCAGGAAATCGGGCCGCTTAAAGTGCTTGGAGAGATTGCGAAAGGGGGAATTCATGTGGATGCCGCTCATCTCATTGCCATTTGTCAGGTTGTAGCTGCGTGAGTAGTCCGAGCAGCTGTAGTCCTCCTTCGAATGGCTCAGGTTATCCGTGTTCTTCTCTATCGAGGAGGCAGTGCTGTTCTCGCTGTTCTGATTCAGATGGCAACCAGAGTAGTCGTCCCCTTTTCGACTCGATACGCCGGAATCCTCCTGCCCTTTGTTTCGGTTGCGCTGTTGGGATGCCACATAAAAAGAGTGAGTTGGGAGATATACTCGGGGATTGACAGACGCACACACACACACATTCAGACACAGAGAGACAGAGACATAGACAACGCACCTCGTCGAGCGATCGCCTGCGCACCATGGAAAACTCAAACGACGCCTCGTTTGCGCTTTCCAACTTGGCCTTGTCATTGCTATTGCTGGCCCCGTTGTTGTTGTCCTGTTCGGCCATTTTGCAGCCCTTTCAGAGATTTAAGCACGTTTGCAATTGAGTACAGTAAGAGGAGTTGTCTACTCACCTGGCATATAACCGTGTCCAGGGCAAACTCTACCCGCCGCTTGCTGGGCACTGGCTCTGGAGCTGCACCGACGTCCAGCGGTGGGGAGCACTTGCTTAGTTCAGCCGAGTTGCAGGTGTGATAGGAGCACGAGGAGCTGCTGTCCTGAGGCTGCACAAAAACACAAAAGAACAGAGAGTATGAGAATGAGATTCTGGAGAAGAGGAGGATTCTGGTTGCATCTGCTATACTGACATTGGTGATGGCTGTACACGTATGTGTAATCGATTCATTGACCTCGGCCGAGTAGAACGGCGAGACGCCCGAAATCTTGCTGTCGCTTGTCTTTTCGGCATCGGTAAGCGAAGTATCGCCCTCACTGTCGGTCATCTCCATGGCCTCGTGGCCATGCTTGTTGATGGCCTGCAGCAAATTGGAAGTCCCTGTTCCCATGGTCGTGCTGCCCGTGGCAGTCAGCGAGGAACCGTATTCAGCCAGTTTCTTTTCCGAGCCAAAGGACAAATGCGAGGTAAGTGACAGGAGCTGGCCTGGCGTCCGGGCATTTAGGTTCGGCGAACAGTTGATCAGATCGGACATCTCCAGATCGCGTCGCATGTCGATTTTACTCAAACCAAAGTCCGTGAGCTTCACATGACCCGTGGACGAGAGCAGCATGTTATCCGGCTTGATGTCGCGATGGACGATGCCATGCTGGTGCAGATACTGCAGCCCCATGGCCATCTCGGCCACATAGAAGCGGGCGGTTGCCTCGTCAAAGTAGCCGTACATGGCCAGCAACGACTTGAGATCACCTCCCACCATATATTCCATCACCAAGTACACGTAGGATAGCGACTGCAGCGAATAGAAGAGACTCACGCAGAACGGCGACCGCGAAAGGGCCAGTGCGTTCCGCTCTGTTATCACCTGGGACACCATGTTCTTGTTGATCATCTCCGACTTGCGCATCACCTTGATGGCATACAGCTTGTTCGAATCGTTGTTCTTGTAGCCAAGGAACACCTTCCCGAAGGCCCCCCGGCTGATCGGCTTGATGATGACGAAATCTTTGATGGTGGGCAGCTGCAGCGGAAATAAAAGGGCAGAAAATGCATATGAGATCTGCCAACTAACTAACGGTGTATGTGCACGCGCGTTAACTGTAAACCACACACAAATGCACGTGGGCAACGGCCAATGCAACACTTACCTTGGCATTGTTCGAGTGATTCTCTGGTTTGGTGGTTAGGATATTTATCTTATCCAGCAACTGCTCGCTGTCGATCAGCGAGTTGGTCTTCTTTGGAGTCTTGTAATCAATGTGCGGATCGGAGGACAACAGCGAAGACGCATCAGCGTTTTCCATTTCTCCAAAATAGCTTATCGCAAACTTTTTCTTTTCGCTTGCAGCAAGTAAATCGATCTGAACACAATGTCGCGCTAATTTGGGTTCAGATTATGGCTGCTAGGTGCTCCTTATTCATTTATTGCACAAATTCAAATTTACAATTTAAACGCGTCGATTAATTATATTATGCAGTGTGGCCACGGAGTTATCAATCCAAAATACCGCCTGACACACCGTAATATACCGAAATATACCAGCTGTCAGATATACGATAAATTGTGCAAGTAAATTATCGAGGAAAATTTTTAAAAATTTCGGAACTTCTAGTTCATTTTTCGGAACTTTTTCTGAGCCTTTTTTGCAGTTCTTTTGCGAACTAGTTCATGGTTTTTGGTATTTTCTGGTAGTTGATATATAGACCGGCCAAAACGATATATAGACCGGCAAAAACGATACATTGGCTGCCTTGCATCTGAGAATTTATTTTAGTTTGTTTGTTATTAGTTAATTTCCTCAAAATGACTTCAATTATCAAGCTGCACACGATATCCGGGGCAATGGATGAGTCCCCGCCATGCTACATACTCCAGATTGACGATGTGCGAATTCTGCTGGACTGCGGATGGGACGAGAAATTTGATGCCAATTTCATAAAGGAACTCAAAAGGTGAGTGCCGTCGAGAGGACAATACATAAACAAAACATTTTAAACCTTTCTTTTAGGCAAGTCCACACACTGGATGCCGTGCTGCTCTCCCACCCAGATGCATATCATCTGGGCGCCCTGCCCTATCTGGTGGGGAAACTGGGCCTTAATTGTCCCATCTACGCCACGATACCAGTCTTCAAGATGGGACAGATGTTCATGTACGACCTGTACATGTCACACTTCAACATGGGAGACTTTGATCTGTTCTCGCTGGACGATGTGGACACCGCCTTCGAAAAGATCACCCAGCTGAAGTACAACCAAACAGTTTCGCTAAAGGGCAAGGGCTATGGCATATCCATAACGCCTCTGAACGCTGGACACATGATTGGCGGCACCATTTGGAAGATAGTCAAGGTCGGAGAGGAGGACATTGTCTATGCCACAGACTTCAACCACAAGAAGGAGCGCCATCTGAGTGGCTGCGAGTTGGACCGATTGCAGCGACCGTCGCTGCTCATAACCGACGCCTACAATGCACAATACCAGCAGGCGCGTCGACGTGCCCGCGATGAGAAGCTGATGACGAACATCCTGCAAACCGTGAGGAACAATGGCAATGTCCTCATAGCCGCAGACACGGCGGGTCGGATGCTGGAGCTGGCCCACATGCTGGATCAGCTGTGGAAAAACAAAGAGTCCGGCCTGATGGCCTATTCCCTGGCCTTGCTGAACAACGTCAGCTACAATGTGGTGGAGTTCGCCAAGTCACAGATCGAGTGGATGAGCGACAAGCTGACCAAAGCCTTCGAGGGAGCCCGCAACAATCCCTTCCAGTTCAAGCACATCCAGCTGTGCCACACTCTGGCGGATGTCTACAAGCTGCCAGCCGGCCCGAAGGTGGTGCTGGCCAGCACGCCGGACCTGGAGAGCGGTTTCACGCGCGACCTCTTCATTCAGTGGGCCAGCAATGCCAACAACAGCATCATTCTGACCACCCGCACCTCTCCCGGCACCTTGGCCATGGATCTGGTGGAGAACTATGCGCCGGGCAGGCAAATCGAGTTGGACGTGCGGAGGCGTGTGGAGCTGGAGGGAGCCGAACTGGAAGAGTATATACGCACACAAGGCGAGAAGATTAACCCGCTGATTGCCAAGCCAGAGCCGGAGGAGGAGAGTAGCTCCGAGTCCGAAGATGACATCGAGATGAGCGTCATCACGGGCAAACACGATATTGTGGTTCGCCCTGAGGGGCGTCATCATTCCGGCTTCTTTAAGTCGAACAAACGCCATCATGTGATGTTCCCCTATCACGAGGAGAAGATCAAGTACGATGAATACGGCGAGATCATCAATCTGGATGACTACCGCATTGCGGATATGAACAACACCGAATTCCCACCCGAGGAGCAGAACAAGGAAAATGTGAAGAAAGAGGAGCCTGGCACAGGCATTGAACAGCAGCCCAATGGTGACATGGACACTGATGTCGAGCTGCTGGAGAAGCCCACGAAACTGATAAACCAACGCAAAACGATCGAAGTGAATGCACAAATCCAGCGGATCGACTTCGAGGGCCGCTCAGACGGCGAGTCCATGCTGAAGATTCTCTCGCAACTGCGGCCGCGTCGCGTCATCGTTGTCCATGGAACAGAAGAGGGCACCCAGGTGGTGGCCAAACACTGCGAGCAGAATGTGGGCGCACGCGTCTTCACGCCGCAAAAGGGCGAGATCATCGATGTGACCACAGAGATTCACATCTACCAAGTGCGTCTGACCGAGGGTCTTGTCTCCCAGCTGCAGTTCCAAAAGGGCAAGGATGCAGAGGTGGCCTGGGTGGATGGCCGCCTGGGCATGCGTCTGAAAGCCATCGATGCTCCCCCCACTGCCATGGATGTGACGGTCGAGCAGGATGCGGCCATGCAGGAGGGAAAAACACTCACACTAGAGACACTCGAAGAGGACGAGATTCCCGTCCACAACTCGGTGCTCATCAACGAGTTGAAGCTCTCGGACTTTAAGCAGATTCTCCTGCGTAACAACATCAACTCGGAGTTCTCCGGCGGCGTCCTTTGGTGCACCAATGGCACCTTGGCGCTGCGACGCGTCGATGCCGGCAAAGTGGCGATGGAGGGCTGCTTGTCGGAGGAATACTATAAGATCAGGGAGCTTCTCTACGAGCAGTATGCGATCGTCTAAGATTAAATTTTATTCTAATAGTACCTGTGCCATTTTGTTGTAGTTCTTTTATTTTATTTAACATTTATTTATAGAAATTGCGCCATGGGATCTTCGGCGCGTGGTCGCTTCCTTTTCCATTCCTCGATCTCGTCCTCGGTGGGCGCCTTCACATCGTACATGCTGTTGTATGGTCTCTTGCGATCGTCCAGGTCCTCTTGGATTGTCTTTTCTGTCGCCGCAGCCTTCTCCTTGGCTTCCCTTTCTTTTGTCTCCTTGCGCTTGCGCTGTTCCTTCGCCTTCTTTCTCTTTTCTCGCTTCTTGGACTTCTTCTTCGATTTTTTCTTCTCGCGAACATCTGGCTCCTCTTCCTCAGAGGATGATTCCGAACTCGGCTCAGTGTCTGCCTCGGGGACGACCTTCTCCAGAGCATCAACTTGGACTCTGGTCTCGATATCGTCGGATGTTTCGGGAGGCACTGCTGTGGCGGAGGTATCCGTCTGCTGCTGATGGTCTGAATAGCCTTCTGGTTCCTGCATGCCCACGCAGTAGGAGTTCTTTATAAAGGACTTGCAGCACTTGTAGCCCCAGCGGCCGGCATTCCAAAAGCTTCCCCACACCGTCGTGTGATTGTTTATGTACACATCCTCCTCGTAGATACTGCGTGCCTTGGGCTTCTCCACGCCCTTGATGACCTTGCCGCTACGCGAGTACTCAATGTACTCCTCAGTCTGGGCCAGCAGCAGCGACTTGGGCGGCACCTTTAGATGCTCCTCGCCACCATATTTCTCCACAATGTGAGTTTTTGTCTGCAGACAAAGAGGAAGCAAAGAGTTCACTGTGATGAAGATATTTCAGCAGAAAGATAAATGTGGGTACTTACACTTGACTTGAACTGTTCCTTCTTTTGTTCGTACTCCTTTTGGAGTAGCTCCAGCTTCGTGGGCTCGGCCAGCAGATGGACATCCACGCCCTTGCCATGGGCCTCCCAGGCGAAAAGTTGAGCGGTGGCCTGGGCTGTGGTGTCGCCAGAAAAGCGCACAAAGTTCTCACCGGCAAACTCAGCTCTGAAAATGGAGAATATATATTAGAGTCTGATTGATCGCCTGCTATCCCTGTAGCACTTACTCCTCTGCAGGTGTTGCTGGATTTGGATTGTCACGCATAGAGCGGGTCTTGGGGTCATAGTAGGCGGAATTGGGATCCAAATTTCTCAGATATTTCGCTGTATCCTCGCGAATACGTAAATTTCGCACAGTAATCCGCTGCTTGGAGTCCACCTTCGTTCCCGGCATGTCCACTTCGTCAACGTATTTGTCTTCGTTGCCCTCCTCGTCAGAGATCTCGGCGTCGGGGTCTGATTAGAGTGGAAAATGTGAGAAGCTATCGATGGAAGTGAGTAAATTATTGCCTTACCATTTTTAAGCTTTTCAGCTTTCAGCTGCCGCTTGGCCTCCTCTACTTTCTCGTACTCCTCGACGATCTCCCGGTGATTGGACGGATCGTAGGAGCTCCAGCGATCGCGTTTCTCATCGTAGTTGATGGAGGGTTCGCTCACGATGTGCTCGTCGTGCACCACAATCGACTCTGCATACCTCGCCTGCACCTTGCGCGGTCGCTCCAGGCAATCCTTCCTCTTGTGCGTCATGGCGCCGCAGTTCTCGCAGGCGCCCTTCCGGAACTTGGTCACAATTTTGGTCGTGTCCAGTCCCTTGGGTGCCCGCTTGTCCAGCTGCCCTTGCTCATCCTCGTGCTGGGGCCGCTGATGCTTTAGTGTCGGCCCCTGGGTGCCATAGTACCAGGGCGCGTTTGAAATGTACTGCGGAATGTGCGGATTGATGTCGCGACCCTCCTCATCGACGGCAGCTGGGGCTGTTCCTGCTTTTCTCGCCTCCTCCAGCTCCTTGGCCTTGCGCCAGTCCTCGCGGGACTTTTTCTTTGGCTCCTCCTCGGCATCCTGGTCAGCTTTGTTGTTGATTATCTGCGAGACGGGAGTACGCACTTGCCCCGAACTCATTTTGAATCAGGGATTGTTTTTTCCTTACTATATTAAAACCAATATTCTGTTTTTTTATTCGTGTGGCCGAGATAATGAAACATAAACATAAATTCAGTGTGACCCGGTAAAACCTCACATGCATGAAATATACTATTGAATGTGATAAACGGTCACTCTACCATGTATCAAGTATTGTGTCAACTGCACAGAGGTGATTAAGAATAGAGACACCTGTCGGTAAAGAATATTAACTGTTTTTAGATCATTTTTGAAATAAGCATACTGTTCTAAGTTCCTATTCACCTCTAATCATGATAGGTATCACATTTCTGATTGATTAAAATCAAAGAATCTATTCAGGTTTATTGATTGTTTTTTATGGAGTGCCAAGTGGGTTAATTAGTTCGTACACTCGTGAACGAAACGAAAAAATGAGCGTAATCCACTCAATGGTTTTACAACACTCGGGTTTTCTTCTTTGTCCGTACCCAACACTTTGGCGTGAATTTTTATCAATTAATACACACACGACACGAATTAAATCGAGGAAATATTCATCCCAGCAATGCACAACTATTGTCAGGAAAGGAAAATGTTGGATACGTGATTTTGTGATTCGCGAAAGGCCATTAAAAACAAAGAAAATTCCTCGAGATACAACCAATTTCAACTGTGCAAACAGGGTGCGTGTGCGTGTGCGTGCATCTGTATCTGTGTCTGTGTATCTGTGTGTGTGGGTTCTAGCGTCAAGGCATCCTTAATTTTTTCGCACACATAGCTCAACATTTTTTCTCTAATATACCAACAATAGAGAGAGACAGAGAGGGAGTGAGAGCGCCAGAAAGAGAGCGCCAGCAGCAACGAGGAGAGAGCAAAGGTAAGGTAATTGAGGTGTAATGTAACGTAATGTAAACGCGCTCTCTTCTATTTTCTCTCACCCACACCAACGCGCACACTCAGATTCGCCTTCGTTTTTCCCAATTAGAAAATTACAAATTTTCCAATTGAGTTTTCTAACATTAATCCGGATTTAATATTAACTCTAATTCTATCCAATGCGCAATCCGGACCTCTGAATGGCGTGTGTTTCTCCAATCTCGAGTGTGTTTGTGTGCGAGTGTGTGTGCTGGAATTTTTATGTGTTGGTGTGATGCTGCTGCTGCTACCTTGTAGTAGGTTGTGGGTGGGTGGCAATAGGGGTTGGGGGAGGCATTAGGATTGCTTGTTATTATTTCTTTGTTGTTTTATCTCTGGAAAAATAGCTTCTCCTCTTCCAAGTGGTGTGTGGCCATACCGATGCCGTACATGCATTAAAAACAATTTGCATAAAAAAGGGGAACAAATTGCCATCAAAAGATGTAAAACAAAGCTAAATTGAAGGCACCTTGAGAAAAACAACTTGTTCCCCTTCCAAACATTCTTTTGAATTAAATCGTTTTGAGAGTACTTATTATGAAACGTTTCCTTTTGCTGTGGATTTCCCTCAATTAAAGAAACGGACGCGCCGCTCTCACAGCGCTCTACTCTACCGTTATTGTACGGTCGAAACGAAATTGCGAAAGATTAAAAAAGTTGTGCAAACACTGCATCCGCTTACTCCTTGGAACGATAATGATTTATATGTTGTTGTGATGTAGTGGGGGAGTGGGAGTGGGAGAGGGAAATATTACCACAACAGATGATGGTCGTGTACTATTTTCGATTTTCTGTTTCATGGACTGTTGTCGTTTGAGCGATTGCCTAATGCCCCCCAAACGAATGCATATATCTACATAATACATATATACATATATATATGTACATATATATAGTTGTGTGTATGTAAGAGTGGATTTCATCAATGTGAGGGCGACCTTGGGGAGTGAATCGGGTGTATCGTGTATAGCAGTGTATTTATGAGTGTCAATGACCTACACTAACATTCATTGCCCCATAGAGAAAGTTCTGAACGTCACTCGGTCATTCATTAATAAATTCTTATCTGATCTTGCAATTTCAGATCAGCCACAGACCCACGGACACACACCCACACACGACCACAGAGTGGTTCCTGCTGTTCTCTGAACCAAATCAAACCAAACCAAACCACCGCCGCGCCGCGTCTGCTGTTGAGTCACAAGACGCAGTCCGCCTGCTGCTACCGCGGGATCGTTGCAATCAAGATAAACCTCATCTGCAGAGACCAGAAAGCCGGAACAGGGGAGAGGAGTTGAATCTTCAGGAGGGTCAAGTCAAACAAGGGCAAACGGGGGGCAATGACAATGTTTACGGGCAAGCTGCAGATCAAGGTGTGCGAGGCAAGCGGCCTGCGTCCGACAGATTTCCAGAAGCGCCACAACCTAACATTCGGCAAACTAGCCGATGAGCAGCTCATTGATCCCTACGTCTCGATAGATGTCGACGAGAGTCACTTTGGTGAGTGGAATTCCCATTACCATTACCCCAACGCTCTAGGTATTGGCGATCCCTTACTAATCTGTTCACCCTTAGATCGATCCACCACACGCCCAAAGACATTTGATCCTGTCTGGAACGAGCAGTTCGTGCACGATGTTAAAGATGCCAAGAACATCAATTTGACCGTCTTTCACGATGCGGCCCTGCCGCCGGATGATTTTGTGGCCAATTGCATTATATCGTTCGAAGATCTTATGCAGAGCGAGACGGGCGCTCCAGATCTATGGGTAAGCACACACTGAATCTTTTTCAATGCACGTTCATAACATATTAAACTACTTGCAGGTCAACCTGGAGCCACAGGGGAAGATCCATATCATGATTGAGCTGAAGAAATGCAATGGTGGGTGCTCCGAATTCCAAATTGAATTGAGTTAAACCATTTCTAACCCTTTCTCCTTTTGATTTGTTTTCTTTAGATCAAGCCAAAGCCGAGGCCGAGGTGGAACGCACTGTGGCCGTCAATAAGGAGTTTAAAGAGCGCGCTGGCTTCAACCGCCGTCGTGGAGCCATGCGACGTCGTGTGCACCAGGTGAGTGCACCCCGTCAGCATACTTTGGAATGTCACTGATACTGATTCGTTGCGTATCTCTTGCAATTCCAGGTAAATGGTCACAAGTTCATGGCAACATTTTTGCGTCAACCCACCTTTTGTTCGCATTGTCGGGAGTTTATCTGGTAAGTGAAGCGCTCCGCTCCGGCCTTGGCCGGCACACATAATCGTCCAATATCCGTAACTTACTCACCGTACTCAGCCCCAGCCGTACAGGGCTGAACATCTACCGTACCATTTTATTCCTAAGTTGTATTTGCAGTGATTAATATCTACATAAACATGCATATAGTTTCGGGATTTATTTGATTTATTCACACACCTTATCCACACCTCTTTCGTTCCCTTTCTCCTTCTCTCTCTCTTACCATCTCTTTGAAACTATGATTGATTTGAATCGATTTGAGTTGATCTTCTTTCTATGTTCTTAATGTATCATCCCCTCTCATCACTCGGGTCTTTGGGTCTGTAATGCAGAGTTTTATTTTCTAATTCCTTTTAGCTATTTATTGTTTCTATTGGCATTAACCCTGGTTTCTATTCAAGTGGGTTTGGGTCTCATTTTAAAAGCTGCTTTTGGGGCCAGGAACGACTCATGAACAAACAGCTCACGCTTGATTTTCTTTTGGGTTTCCACTGGCGGTTCTTCATTCATTCACACCTCACACACCACATCTCAACACACACACACACACACAAAATCTTCATTCAGTTACAAAAAAAAAAAGAGAAATATATATACATACAATAGCCATGGAATTTCTTGCCTTTTTGCAGGGGAATTGGTAAACAAGGCTATCAATGTCAAGGTATGTGTTTTGCTTCAAACTAAACGGAACCAGAGCCAACGGGTCCTCCTGGATCTTACTGGGTCCCTGGGTGCCCCGGTGCTTTGGAGCTCTAGGAGCGGAGTGCATTCCAAACAAGCTCCGCTCCCCCCCATTATTCATATCACTTTGCATTTGCTTGTTCGTTGTTCGTTACTCATTTTATTCGTTGTTCGTTGTCGTTGTCGTTGTCCATGTTGTTGTCGTTTTGTCGTTGTCGTTGTTGATGCTGTTGCTATTCGATTAGAAGGAACAATAGCAACTGGATATTGTTCGTCTAGCTGCATTATTACTTATGTACTATATTGTTTTATTTTGCCTTATGAAACAAAAGAGATAAATGCTTTTATTGATTGAATTTGGATGTGGAGATGTGGCTGCACGTGTTCAGCATTGTCCATTCTGGACTCTGGCATCAATGCAACATCGTTCACCTGCTCTATCTCTCTCCCTTCGGACTGTCTGGTATCCTGGCACTGGTCCTGTCCGCTCTGCACCACTACTAATCGATTGCTTTGCCATCACATGCATTGTCCTTCATTTAGCAAAGAGAGAATGAACTGAACGACGTGCTATACTAATTTGTGTGTCTGTCAAGAAATGTCCGTTTTAATTGTAACCCATCTTGAAGTCTTAACGACCCTTGCATACCCTATTTATTCATTGTTGCCCTGGGATTTATTTAGTTTGCTATAACAAAAAGGGACAACTATCGTGTCATATTTTATTAGCATCAAAATGGTTCAATTTCGTCTGTGTATCTATTTTATTTTTCATTGCATGCCTTTAAATAAGTAGTAATACGAGCCATTGTGAATTTAACTTTTATTGGGGTAAACTTTTAAGTCTATAAAAATTTGGTTGGGTAATTATTGAAGGATATTTCAAAGCTTCGGACTCGCCGAAGAATATCTATTCTCTCTTTTGTTACCTTTCTCATTTGTTGCTGCCAAACAAAAGTCTTATGAAAGTTTAATTTTGTTTTCGATATCTGCCCGAAGCATCTAAATGTTGTGATTAAAAAACTTTTGTGTACACCTGAACGAACACTAATTGGCGCACAGTCACGAGACACTGGCACTGGCACAGGCACAGAGCACTCAAAACTCAACTAAACTTCACCTGACCAACACACAACATGCGAATAATCCAATTCCGCACCAAAGAAATCACACAATTACTCAAAGATTTCGACTAATTACATATGTACCTATTATATGCCTTCTCAATGGTGATATTCGATGGAGTGGAATGGAGAGTGTAGAAAGAACCCCACAAAACGCATTGAATGCCACCAGTTGAGAGGCTTTGTGTCTAACCCTGAATGTTTCAATGAGCTTGTTAAGTAAACGATATGATATCCTGTAAATATACAACAAACATTTATTCGTATGTCTAGAGTCTAGAGTTTCTCCATAAGATGCAAGCTACAATGCACTCTGCCATGCTATGCTCTGCTCTGCTCTGCCAGATAATGAAGCATCCATTCCCATCCAGCATTTAGTTGAACAGTTCCGAGTGGAGATACTAATGATATATCATTGTTTTTGGTCTCTCTCTCCTCATCATTTCTAGTCTGCACCTTAGTTGTACATAAAAAATGTCATCTGTCCGTGGTGTCCAAGTGTCCGGGCATGCGAGACGAGGTAAGCAACCCGATACTCTCCCATATGCACTCAGATCAAAGGTAACCCCCCAATCCAATCCAATCACCCTTGTCTAGCAGCAGACCAAAGTGGAGGTGGTGCCTGCCGGCCAGAGATTCAACGTCAATATGCCCCACCGGTTTGTGGTGCACAGCTACAAGCGGTTCACCTTCTGCGACCACTGCGGCTCGCTGCTCTACGGACTCATCAAGCAGGGCCTGCAGTGCGAGACCTGCTGCATGAATGTGCACAAGCGCTGCCAGAAGAACGTGGCCAACACGTGCGGCATCAACACCAAGCAGATGGCCGAGATCCTCAGCTCGCTGGGCATCTCTCCGGACAAGCAGGGCCAGCAGCCGCGACGCTCCAAGTACTTGAACCAGCAAGGTGGCGAGGATAACTACGGGGCCTCGCTGGGCGGCGACGGGGACAATGTGCCCGGTGCCTCGTTCCGCAGTGGCACAATGTCGGCCGACAGCCTGGCCACATCCACCAGCACGCTGACCAGCGGGTACAACAGCAGCAGCTGCATGAGCCTGGCCGTGGGCGGAGCCACCGGGGACACACGCCCCGGCAAGTGCTCGCTGCTAGACTTTAACTTCATCAAGGTGCTGGGTAAGGGCTCGTTCGGCAAGGTGATGCTCGCCGAGAAGAAGGGCACCGACGAGATCTATGCCATCAAGGTGCTGAAGAAGGATGCCATCATCCAGGACGACGATGTGGACTGCACCATGACGGAGAAGCGCATACTGGCGTTGGCCGCCAACCATCCCTTCTTGACTGCGTTACATTCCTGTTTTCAGACTCCGGACCGTCTGTTCTTCGTGATGGAGTACGTAAATGGCGGCGACTTGATGTTCCAAATACAGAAGGCGCGTCGATTCGAGGCGGCCCGTGCCGCCTTTTATGCGGCAGAGGTGACATTGGCGCTGCAATTCCTCCACACCCACGGTGTCATCTATCGCGATCTGAAGCTGGACAACATTCTGCTCGATCAGGAGGGGCACTGCAAGCTGGCCGATTTTGGCATGTGCAAGGAGGGCATCATGAATGGCATGCTGACCACAACGTTCTGTGGCACACCCGACTACATTGCCCCGGAGATACTCAAGGAGCAGGAGTATGGTGCCTCCGTCGACTGGTGGGCGCTGGGCGTGCTCATGTACGAGATGATGGCCGGCCAGCCGCCGTTTGAGGCCGACAATGAGGACGAGCTCTTCGACTCGATCATGCACGACGATGTCCTCTATCCCGTTTGGCTGTCCCGCGAAGCCGTTTCTATATTAAAGGGTAATTTTCCCAATCCTAATCCCTTTCCCGTCACCCCGTGCTAATGTAGCGACTCCTTCTGTGCAGGTTTTCTTACCAAGAATCCGGAGCAACGTCTGGGCTGCACTGGCGATGAGAACGAGATACGCAAGCATCCATTTTTCAATAAGCTTGACTGGAAGGAGCTGGAGAAGCGCAACATAAAGCCACCATTCCGACCAAAAATGGTAAGTTATGAGAGATCATTTCCCCCTTTGACGGTTTGACTAAACTTTTGTTTATCCGTAGAAAAATCCACGCGATGCAAACAATTTCGATGCGGAGTTCACCAAGGAGGATCCGGTGCTGACTCCCATCGGGAACGAGGTCATACGCTGCATCAACCAGGACGAGTTCGCTGGCTTCTCCTTTGTCAATCCGAAGTTCGGACCAGAGCGCAAAGTCTACTAGGGCCCAGCTATTGTTGTTAAATTTCCCTTTCACTTTTGGAGGCACCGGATCCGATCTGATCCGCCGAAATAACAATAACCCGACACAGGCTGAGCTCCACCCATCCCAGGGGCCGGGCCGCATAAATCAGTCAGTGAGTTAGTTTAAATTGGGTGGACATACAGATCGATCTGTGTCGTCATCTAGAATCAGCCATCCATCATCCACCATCTAGCATCTAGCATCGAGCGTCTAGCGTAACCCTCTAGCGTATATCCCTAGCACAAGCAAAACTATTCGTATTGTTTCGCGGTGAAAACGCTTTATTGTTGTCTGTTTTCCAGTTGTATTCGTGGTCATTATTTCGTTATAAATCCTAGGTTCGAATCAGAGAAGTGAAACATTGCAAGTAAAGTCCCCCATCACACGTCAGCCATAGCCATAGTTATCTCCACAACCAAAAACCAGTGCCAAAGCTGCTGCTTAGCTTCAACTACTTGAATGATGCGCACAAGGCAGGGAGATCCAAGAAATTGTTAAGTTTAACCAGATTCCACTTCCGCTTCCGCTTTAAGCTTCAAGCTACAGCTACTCTTGAAGCCTGCCTCCGCCGCCTATTTATTGTATTCTATTTTATTGTATTGTATTCTATTGTATTGTATTTTATTGTTATGTTGTTTGCCATGCCAATCCACCGCCTCGCCCCGCACCCGAACGAACCCATCTAGTCAATGCCCTTGTGGGCTGCAATTGTGGCTCAGAGTGCTCAATTTTGTTATTAGTTATTTATTGATTAATTGATTGTTTTTGATTGTTTAACGTGCCGAATCTCAAGTTTCGCACTTAAAGGCAGGCATAAAGACGGCCAGACAGCGTCCAAGCTTAGCTCTTGCTCCAAGCGAATCTCAAGGGAACCTCTAAAAAATAAAAAGCACACACACAATGCCGCTCCGCAACGTGCCGTCTATAAAACAAGTATCCCTCCCCCACCCCAAAACATATACATACATATGTATACACAAATTTAATTTCAATTTGTTTTTGTATGTATTTGAAATCTTGCACAACTTCCTTCTCAAGTATTAAAGCGATATTATTTTAAAATTAAACCTTATTGTTACACATACAAATATTTATTAAAACAAAAACAAAAATCAAGCCAAAAAATCCTAAAAACCAGCGCATACAATTTACCAACAAAACAATGATAAAGTAACGCTAACTAATCATAGAAAATAAACAAAGCTAAAACCAACAAATGTCTATAAAATTCACATCAATTTATGTATGCTAAAAAAAAAAAAAAAAAACAAAACAAATTATGAATACAACCAAGAAACGTGTTTAGTCCGTAAGCCAAAGAGAGAGGGGAGAACAAAGCGAACAAATTATATATATATATAATATACATACATAAATATATATAAAATTGTGAAACTAAAGGCATATTTATACCTATAACAAACAAAACACTTAGCGTAATGAAGGAAAGCCGAGCAAATTATTATATAACAATGAAATTATATGGAAGAAGGAAGAGAACAGACGAGACGAGACGAGACGAGAGATACAATATTAACGATTATTATATGTTGATTTTAAAGCCAAAGACTCAAAGCTAAATTCGATTCGAAACAAATTTTGTAGTAGAACGCATCGAAATCGGTTCATTTCTTTATTTAAATGATGTTATTCCTATTATTTAATATACGAAACATTTCATGCGATGCGGCAAATGCGATTTGTTTCCATTTTATGTTTTCAATCAATCGACACAGAAAAAGTAATTCGGCTAAAGAAAGCCTTTACAAATATATACTTATAATTATATATGCACGATGGCTAGACAAGAACCTTTCAAGGACAGGAGATTTATTAACTATAAGCAGCGTTGTTAACTAAACAAAAAATACAAAAATGCAAATTAAAACCAAAAACCAAAAGTGCAGAGTCAGAGGCCAGCATAAAACACACAAGATTTGTATGTAATAATGAAGCAGTGTCTAACAATAGTAATATGTATTTGTGAAAAAGCAAGCCCTGCGCAAGCGCTAGTTAACCATTTACAATTTAAATGTTAACCTAAAGTATTCTCAAGAACGCATTTTACCAAGAAAAAAAAAAAAAAAAACCAACAAAAAAAAACAAAAACGAACAAAACTAAAAATACGCAAAAAAAAAAAAAATATTAAGAAGAGAATAAGGAGAAGACATAGGACAAAAAAATGTTACAAAAGATAAAAGAATAATTTTATAAAACAATGAGCTCAATCGCTAGACGATACAGGCCATTGAGAAGATAGAAAATATAGACAAATAGTAGCCCTATTCAATTAAAACAAAAAAGTAAGAAAATGATACAAAATATACAACAAATAGAGCAAAAACTCTCACAGATATACGCATCCAGCCAACATGATTTATTTATACGAGTATAGTCCATTGGTCAGTTCAGGTCAGGGCAGGTTAGGTCAGATCAAGTCAGGGAATAAGCAAACAGAATAGAAAATATTGTTGGTTGTTCTCGAGAAGAAGCACACACATAAGATACAAAGAAATGAAGGTAGCAAGAATGGTAGGGAAGACGGAACAGGAAGATAAATAGAAACAGAAACAGGCAAGGGAAATGGGGAAAATGAAAAGAAAAGCACAAATCGCGGAACCTGAAACAAGTAAAATATTATAGGGAAATGTGAAACCAAATGTTAGCTCTAAGCTTATTCTTCAAATATGCAAAGCAAATTAATGCAAATGCCGCCTTCCCCACTCTCAACCTGCTAGACACACGACAAACACACAAATGCTATAGGTCTTGCCAAAGATGGGCTCCCGGAGAGCGATCAGCCAGCCAGTACTAAATCTCTAAACTTAAGAGTAATATACTCACAAACCAAATCCAGCTTAGCTAATGCATTTCTGGACAAGAACAAACACACAAACAAACACAACCGATACATATGTGCAACTTTTTCATGTACCTTTCGCATCTTAGATACTTAAATAAAGACACACACATATAAACAGACACTCGAAGGAATATTAACGGCATTAACGGCCCAGCCCCCTAATCATTGTCTAAAAGTTGTTAACTAAAAACACTACTAAGAAGAAAATATATTGAATTATTTATTGAATGGCGTACGTACAAAGCAAAGCGCAACAAACTGAAAGAGATGAAGCAGGAGGAGTAGTTAGAGGAAGAGTCATTGCAAAAGTAATATTCATTAACAGAAAGTATTCAGAACTAACACTAAAGCAAAACAAAAACCGAAGAAGTAAACCAAACTATAATTGGGAAAAGCATAAATAAAGTTAAGTTATGTTTAAACAAACGCGATAAATAACTGTAAAGGTAAAGTCAAGAGTCAACAGTTGATATGTTGTAAAAATAATAAAAACAAAGATATATTAAAACAAACAAAAAACCAACAAAAAAAGCCAACAAAGGAAGAATGTGAAATGTTAAAGCAGATACTAAATAAATGGTAAAGAACAAATGTACCCATGTGCGCAGACCTCTGCGAAGATAACCAAAGATACCAAAATTGAAAATAACAAAAATTGATTTATAATTTTAAGTAAAAACTAATTAATAAATAAAGAGGTAACACCTATGAAAAATGTAACCACCCCGCCACAGTCTTTTGAATTTCAAATTTGAACTGGAACAGCACTGATAAGAGCAGCAGAGCCACCTGTCGGTATATTTCGGCATATTCTGTATATCGATAAAACTAATAGCACCCCTGAATTGCACATGTTCAAAACAAAACACGATTGTGGCTATTTCTTCGACAATTTAAGCAATATACGGGCAAAACACTAGTTTAAACAATGCCAAAAGTAAAGACAGAGAAGAAGAGCCGCGTTCACAATGAAGTGCAAAAGCAGGGTAGGTTAAATCTGTGGAAAACCCAACCAATTCCAGTTCTAACCGTGTTTCATGACAGGAATTGTATTCAACAAGGATTTTGGGCAGCATATTTTAAAGAACCCCTTGGTGATAACCACCATGCTGGAGAAGGCTGCTCTGCGACCCACAGATGTAGTGCTGGAAATCGGTCCCGGTACGGGCAACATGACTGTCCGCATGCTGGAGAAGGCGAAGAAGGTGATTGCTTGTGAAATCGACACCCGTCTGGCCGCCGAGTTGCAGAAGCGTGTGCAGGCCACTCCGATGCAACCCAAGCTACAGGTGCTCATCGGTGATTTCCTGAAGGCGGAGCTGCCCTTCTTTGACCTGTGCATTGCCAACGTGCCATACCAAATCAGTTCGCCGCTGATATTCAAGCTCCTGCTGCACCGCCCTGTCTTCCGCTGCGCCGTGCTCATGTTCCAACGTGAGTTCGCCCAGCGTCTGGTGGCCAAACCCGGCGACAAGCTCTACTGCCGCCTGAGCATCAACACACAACTGCTCGCCCGCGTGGACATGCTCATGAAGGTGGGCAAGAATAACTTCAGGCCGCCGCCAAAGGTAGAATCCAGTGTGGTGCGTCTGGAGCCGAAGAATCCCCCACCCCCGGTAAACTTTACCGAATGGGATGGCCTCACCCGCATTGCCTTCTTGCGCAAAAACAAAACTCTCGCTGCCACCTTTAAAGTGAGCTCCGTGATTGAAATGCTCGAGAAGAACTACAAATTGTATCGCTCGCTGAGGAACGAGGTGGGTTGTCCGCCCATGCACTGAACTCTAAAGAAATAACCCCATTCCATATCATTTTTATCTTTCAGCCCATTGAAGAGGGTTTCAACATGCAGGAAAAGGTAATTCGAATTCTAGAGGAACTGGATATGGCCACATCACGTGCGAGATCTATGGATATCGATGATTTCATGCGTCTCCTGCTGACCTTCAACTCGGAAGGAATACACTTTAATTAGTTTAGGGTTCCCCTTTAGATATTAAGACTGTTAAACATTGTATATTAGCACAAACATTAATATAAATGTTGAGCCAATGAATTGTGTTGCGTTTAAGTGTAAGGCAGAGAAAACAGGTATGGTTTCTATGGAAGCAGCTGATTATCCGATTCTCTGATTAATGTAAAAGATTGAACTTGGCTTCGGAGCGGAACGGTGTTCTCCACTGCGTAGTTCGAGAGCTCAATCGATCAGTCGTCAGCCGGTCGTCTGTCAATGCAGTTCATCGACGATTCTTAACCATGTCGATGCGCTGGTTTGCTTTGGTGCTGTGGCTGCTTTCTCTGAGCGGAATTGGAACCCTAGTGTTCAGCCAGAGTCCGGATCGAGCCGCTGAGCAAGGTGAATATGATCTTCCAGATATTTACATATTTCTGATCACTAGCATTTTGCTTCTTTTAGCTTGCACACTGTTTAAGCGCACAGTGTTCGAGGAGCGCGTGCCCATAAGCTTCTTCTTTGCCAATGCACCAATCACCTACGAGACAGTCGACTCCTGCCATGGATCGCGACCTCTAATTGTGGGCGGTTCCCCGGCCGAGGCCAAGGAATTCCCGCATGCGGCGCGACTCGGCAATCGCAATGCTGATAACAAAACGAATTGGTTCTGTGGCGGCACCTTGATAAGCAATCGGCTAGTGCTCACAGCAGCCCACTGCTTCTACACTGAGCTGTGGGTAACAGAAGGGTCTAGGCTCTCGACCTTTTACACTAAACATTTCCCCCTTTCTCGTTCGATGCAGTGGTGCGGTGAATGTTGTCCGATTGGGAGAACTGGAGTTTGATAACGACAAGGACGATGCGGAGCCGGAGGACTTTGATGTGCTAAGCACCATAATTCATCCGGACTACAGCCACCCAGCCCTCTATAATGACATTGGCATCGTTCGGCTCAGTCGAGCGGTCAATTTCAGTCTGTACAAGCATCCCGCTTGCCTGCCCTTCGACGATGGCGAACGCCACGAGACGTTCATTGCCATTGGCTGGGGTGCTCGAAAGTTTGCCCAAAGCCAGTCGAAGAAGCTCTTGAAAGTCCAGCTTCGTGGCTACGGACAACGTTGCCTCACCAGCACAGAGCCCAACGAGGAGCTGCCCAACGGCTACAACGCCAGCACCCAGCTCTGTATTGGCTCCCCTGAAAGCAAGGATACCTGCAACGGGGACTCTGGCGGTCCGGTGCTGACATATCACAAGGACTTTCCGTGCATGTACCATGTGATGGGCATCACCTCCACTGGCAATTTCTGCGATACTCCCGGCTTTCCGGGCCTCTACACAAGGGTACACTACTATTTGAATTGGATCAAGGAGCAACTAGCCAAAACCACGTGAAGTGAAGGAGTTTTATTTCGTTTATAGTTTAAGCCAGGTCCGTAGGGGCAGCAAATACATTGTCATCATGCTATCAATTGCTATATCTTTTTGTGTGTTTATGTTTGTTCGAGAAGCAGGAAGAACGCTTAACCGGTTTGAAACTGATATTCAGAGCCTATTACTCATAAGCTATTTTTACAATCAACGAGAGATTTGCTTACGCTTGGATTGTCGAGAGTTTGGCTTATTTTCCAAAGTGCAAACCGGCTCAAAGATGCCCAAGATGTACCTCTAAAGATCGGTTGCATAATACATACATATGTGATTGCGCAGATGATTTATGTATAATCATTATAGTCGTTGATTTCCCCCTATCATCTGGTACTGGTAATGCAATCTCAAGCTGGACGATAACCTCGCAGAGATCACACGGAGTCCGGCGACTAATTGAGATTAATTCAGTAGGCTGACAGAGCGTTGCGAGTGTACAACGCGAGACGAGTGACTGGGAAATGCAAACTGCGTACACAATAAAGATTTTCCAGCTGGGAGCTGCCTTGCTGGTTTTGACAGCAGACTGGACTACAGCCCAGGATCAGGATCTGGTCAGATGTGAGTAATCAGCGATAATCGATTCAGAATCAATGGCGAGTGTGTCTTACAGCATGCGCTGCTTACAAGAAGAGCGTGTTCGAGGAGACGTCCGAGTTCAGTCTGCTCATTCCGAATGCACCGATAATCTACAAGACCAGAGACACATGCACCAGCTACACGCCACTGATTATCGGTGGCGGACCCGCCGTTCCCAAGGAGTTTCCCCACGCCGCACGCCTGGGCAATCGCGATGAAGATAACGAAATAAATTGGTTCTGTGGCGGCACCTTGATCAGCAATCGGCATGTTCTCACGGCTGCCCACTGCCTCTACAGCGAGAAGTGAGTATCAATCAGGCAGGGCAGGGCAGTTTCTCTTAACGATTATCTGTTGCAGTGGGGCGGTGAATGTGGTTCGGCTGGGGGAGCTGGAGTTCGACAACGACAAGGACGATGCCGATCCGGAGGACTTTGGCGTGGCCAATTCCACGGTGCATCCTGGCTACTCGCATCCCATTATTTACAATGATATTGCCCTGCTGCGTCTGAGCCGACCCGTCACCTTCAACGAGTACAAGCATCCGGCGTGTCTGCCCTTCCAGGATGGCGCCAGCGACCAGACCTTCATTGCCATCGGCTGGGGACAGGTGAAGGTTGTCAGCGAAAGTTCCAAGAAGCTGATGAAGGTGCGCCTGAATAACTATGGCAGCCGATGCAGCACCACGTCCGAGCCCAACGAGGAGCTGCCCAACGGCTACAACGCTAGCACCCAACTCTGCATCGGATCCAAGGACCACAAGGATACCTGCAACGGGGACTCTGGCGGTCCGGTGCTGACATATCACAAGGACTTTCCGTGCATGTATCATCTGATGGGCATCATCTCCACTGGCAATTTCTGCGACACTCCGGACTTTCCCGGCCTTTACACACGCGTACATCAATACTTGGACTGGATCAAAACGGAGATGGCCAAGAGTTCGTAATAGCCACGTTCCCTGCTAATTATAGATTATAAGTATATTTTGTACACATGTCTGTAAGGGGGAGAAAACGAAGTAAGTCTCTGGCAATCTAGTTTGAATTTGAATTGTTTTCTTGGAACTCGGGAACAAGGGAAATTCTGTTTGTTTTAACCATTAAGCGGCAATGGCTGCGACCTGCCGATTAATCTGCTCTCTCTTCGGTGAATAACTGATTCGAAACCCGTTCTGGGCGGTAGGTAGTCGCATGCCTCTCTTGATTAGCGGCTTGGCAAAGTAATCGCAATCAAATCTGTAGTGAAGATGATTCTCTTGCTGTTGTCGCTGCTGCTTGGGCAACTGTCATGCGGTTTTGGCCAACATCCACATTCGGATATTGTGCGCTGTAAGTGTGGCCCAATCTCCTGATGATCTCACCTCATCCACTCCTTCACAGCTTGCACGAGTCTTAAGCAGAGCGTGTTCGAAGAGAAGATTGACTACGGTTTTCTGTTGCCCGGAGCGCCTGTTCAACGTCGAGTTGTGGACAATTGCCGCAGCTATACGCCGTTAATTGTGGGCGGTCATCCGGCAAATCCCAAGGAGTTCCCACATATGGCACGACTCGGACGTCGCCTAGAGCTGGGCAGGAGGATTGATTGGTTCTGCGGCGGCACTCTGATAAGTGAACGCTTCGTTCTAACCGCTGCCCACTGCCTGGAATCGGAAGAGTAAGTGATTATCTAACTGAGTAAATAAACTGAATAAACAAATAAATGATCTTGACTACTGCTGCAGAGGCGAGGTAAATGTGGTTCGTCTAGGCGAGCTGGACTTTGACTCGTTTGAGGATGATGCTGCTCCAATTGACTACGTGGTGGCGGACTATATAATTCATCCGAACTATGCGGATCCGCAGCTCTACCATGACATCGGACTGGTCAAGCTGGCGGAGGATGTCCTATTCGATCTTTACAAGCATCCCGCCTGCCTGCCGTTCGTCGATGAGCGTTATTTCAGTTCCTTCATAGCCGTGGGCTGGGGCAGTACGGGGTTTGCTGTGAAACCCTCCGCGAAGCTCCTCAAAGTGAAACTGGATCGCTACGAGGATTGGGTATGCTTATCTCATCCCTGTATTGAAGGTATCAATTCAATTCCATGTTTTTTGCAGGTTTGCAAGAAGGTTCTCTCACGACAACTTGAGGAATATCCCCATGGATTCGATGCCACCACTCAAGTGTGCGTAGGCTCCGATATGGCTCATGACACCTGCAACGGCGACTCCGGGGGTCCTATATTAATGTACCATCAGGATTATCCCTGCATGTATCACGTGATGGGCATCACTTCGGCGGGTCTGTCTTGTGGCACGCCAGGAATTCCCGGCATCTACACGCGGGTTTATCGCTATTTGGATTGGATAACTCAAACGATGGCAAAGCATTAAATGCTGCTGCATACCGTGGAAATCTACCTCTGATTGTATTCGTTTGATTAAAGTTTGCACAAGTAAACGTTCAGGGCGATGATGATGCCACCGGCTCGCTTGGTTGTCTGTATGTCCGCCATAATACTCATGATAACCGGAGCAGTCGAAGCCATGTTTCTGCTTTGCTTGAAAGAACATTTTCACACTCTTGGCAGAACACGGCCACCAAGTTGTCATCGACTCGAATTTCCATATAACCTATCCCACTGAAACCCCCATATTTAAAAAGCTTAAAAGTTTGAATTAAACAGCGAAAGATATATGTACATATGTAGACTTTCACTTGAACTGCGCTTAAATTTTTCATCATTTATCATCATTTTTTCCCCGATTTTGATATTCAACTGATGGCCCCAGGAAAGCTAATTAATTAAATTAAAAACATTTTTAAATTTTTAGTGATATATGTACTACATATGTATATTTAAATTAAAACAACAAATTGGAAAATATAAGAAAACATGATTTTCAAATCACGTGGGAAATTATACCAAAACGAGAAAGAACGTACGGATTCGCTGTGAACGCGACTGTACTTTTATACCCACGCCCAGTCAGTACACATGTGATTTATATGGAATTTTCAAATGTATTATCAGTTTTTACATTTGACATTTTTTTTCTACATCAGTCTCTACATCACTTCTCACAACAACACACGTACACTGCACGAGGCAGAATGTGTGAGCAGTGTGTGAGCGAGAGAGAGAATCTGTAGCGACTACCATCACCATAAATGACTTACGCTGCAAGGGGGCGGGGGAAATCTCTTCTGAAAATTCAAATTCGATCCGATCCAAATTCGAGAATCTGGTAGATATGAGCATTCTCTACGATACTGCATTTTTCGTTTTTTCTATCTTTAAAATTGTGGATTTTCGTCTTTTGGGGGGACGGGAGTGGGCGTGGAAAAATTTTGAAATAAACTTGCACTGAAGCGATATTACAGGAGTCTGGAAAAAAAGTTTGGTAGCTCTAGCTCTTATAGTCTCTGAGATCGAGGCGCTCATTTATACGAAAAACCAAATAGACTCGTTTTTGTGTGAGTGCAGAAGAGATGGAGCGATGTTTCTCGAAATGATTTTTTCTATTGTGGCTATACTAATGCTGCGATCCGATTCAGATTTTGAAACACGTTTCTAGGAATGGAGATTACATCAGTCTGGAAAGCAAATTTGGATGCTTTATCTCTTATAGCCTCCGAGCAATGGGCGACAAACAAGACGGACAGACGGACGGACAGGTTATTGATGCTGATCAAGAATATATATATTTTATGGGGTCGGAAATGATTCCTTCTCTATTTTACACACATCCACTTTTATCACAAATACAATATACCCTTTTACTCTTCGAGTACGGGTATAAAAACTTATTTTTCAACTCCCTTATACCTCCAACCTTTAGTTTTTGGTTTAACTCTGATGTCTCCTCTTCTGCACCGAGCAATGATTTCTTTTACGCTCCAAAATCGAAAGTTTATTTAAAAATAAACTTTATAATATATAACAACTAAATTGAGCTTACGAATTGTGACTCTTTTTTAAATAAATTTTATTCTTTTTTTATATAACAACTAAATTGATCTTACGAATTGTGACTCTTTTAAATAAATTTTATTCTTTTTTTTAATTTTTTAAATTAATTTATCTCAGCACTTATATTTTATTGAAAAGCAGATTTCATGTGTATTCAACTAAAATCAAGCAAAACAAGAAATCGGAAAGCAAATGTAACGAAATTTTCTTCGGTTTTCTAATGCCTCATTCCAATCTATTCAAAAAGGTATTATTGTTTTATTTGGATGACTGGAAGTGTTAAAAAAATGGTTTTGAAAATATGCTGAGGGGCACTACTATTATATTGAACACAACTGTATGTACAGATTTGGTTTATATTTAAACCACAAGGAGGCCATTATATAAACAGTACCTAAATAAAAGGATCCTTATTTTGTGACAACTGCCAGGGTATCCACCAACTTCGGTATACCGAAGTGACAACTTCCCCCAAGCTAACTGTTCAATAAATAATGTCTTTGTTTTGAATCCTTTTTATGGTGTTGGTTTGCTTTGCCTTGCACTTGAATGTATCTCTTTACTTTACTGTAAGCTTGTATCCGTATCCTTGACACTTGACTTGCCTTGGTGTAGGATTTGTTGCCCTTATTCCCACATCGCACGCCCAAGCCCCCAGCAATACTCTGATCTCCATTATGTTCATGCATGCTAATCCTTTATTTCGATATCCTTGCAGCTTAAAGACCTCGGTCGCGGGGCCAAGCAAACCCATCGCCTCGCGCTCCAATCAAAATGGCAGCGGACCACCGCCGGGCAGCGGACATGGACTGCCCAAGTCGACGCCCAGCAGCACGGACGACATGAATTCGGCTCTGTTGAAGTCACCGAGTGACTCCAATGATCCAAACGCCGGCGCTGGAATGTTCGGAAAGTTCCAGGCATTCACCCTGCGACCGCTGAAAGCCATCTCGCCGGCGAGCAACTACAGTGGTCCGAATGTGGCCTTTGTGCAGCCCACTGTGCAGCAGGATAGTGGAGTGCCGCAGCGCTTGGCCCCGCCACCACCTGTGGACAAGGCAGAGTCTGGACCTGTCGCCCAATCGACAGGCACCAGCTTCGCCCGTGCCCATGCATGCCGATCCCAAGCTGAACGTGAAACTGGACGGGACCATACGTCGCTTCGCCTCGTTCCTCAAGAAGGAAGATAAGCAGCCGCTTAAGGAGAAAACCTACATCGATCGCATCTCGATCGCAGCTACGATAATGCAAAAGTCAATGAAGGCATTCTGTGGCATCATGCAGCAGAAGGAGAACAAGGCGCTGTATAAAGTTCCCTCGTCAGCAGTTGTCGACTCAATAACCTTCATCTCAGCGCCCTGAAGGGGGTTCCCAACATGCCCACCCAACAACTGGACGTAAGCGTTAACAGTAAGGGACGCAAAGGAAAACGCAAGACGCACCGAACCCTGAAGTCGATAGGACGTGATGAGTCCATTAGCCTGATGCATGCACTTGGTCGTGTGCTGAATCCAAAGTGTTTGTGCAATGCAGTCAGCTGAAATGGAACTTTTAATGATTGGGTTGATTTGGTTTTTGCATGCAACGATGATAAGCGTTTGCAGCACAGCCCCGAGATATTAACCGAAGCCTTCTGTACAGAGCCTAGAAACTTTGTCAACTTCATCCACGGCAATTATCTCCCGCATTTCCGAGACATTGAAGATGTTGTGTCCGCCAATAACGACCTCGATCTGGCAGATTCCATGCTCAACGACTATCGTGACGATGGCCTATCCCTAATGGGGCTCAAAATCGCCATCCGGGGCAGTATGCTAGCCAACAGTGCCCCCGTCAGCGGTTGGATGCACTATTGGGCATTGGATACGCGGGCATCTCAAAGGCTCTCTACGCATCCGAATACAAGTCCCTTGTTAAATGCATAGCTGCAAAAACCACTGAAGAGATGGCCAAAGAAAATGAACTATCCATTGAGGATAAGAGAGGTTTCCGAGCACATTTTGTAGGGTCAAGTTGTTTGTAACATTAGTATTTAATATTTATGTGTCGTTGATTAAATACACTCCAATACAGTTTCCACTCCCAATATAAAAATTCCCTCTGTTTTGGGGTGGAATTCACAATTCATCCACAAATCGTTTGTTCTTATTTAAAAAAAAAAACGCACTAAAATCGCTATAATCTAACGCTATGAAGGAACATCTTAAAATATTTTACACATGCAACGTGTCCAAAATGTGGGGCATCCATGTTGAGGTGAGATTAAGTAGATATACAAAATGATTGAAATAAAATACAATTGAAGCGTTTGCACGTGTCTTAAGCAACTAAACAAGGGTCTGTCCAGAAGTCGCCAAGTTCTACCACATATTTTGAGTCAACTGTTTACATAAAGAGAGATGGTCCTCCTTTTTTTACTTGTCCGTTGCAGCGCCGTTCTTTGGCTCGTCTCTGGAGTTGCCATCCTCATCCATGCGATTGGGAGCTAGTAGACGGTAACGTTCCTCCTCATTGGCATTCGAGGTTGTGATGGACGTGGTGCTCGAGGTTGTGCTCGCTATCCCCGCTGGAAGAGTCCATTAGGGTCGGCTGCTGTTGCGGGGGCTGTTGGCGTGCCTGCAGCTCGCAGGCAGAGCTTGCAGTGGGTGCAATCGCTGACGGCGGTGATGCAGCTGCTGCTGCTTCCGCTGCCGGCACTGGCCCCGCTGCTGTGAAGCACGAGTGTAGGAAGTGAAAACACAAAACTACAGAGAAGAGGTCATAGAAAATTAATTGGAAATTGAAGGATTCGAAGGCTATGGCTCACATTGATTCTCGCGCGTTAGCTAACGCATCTTTTCATCCAGCGCCCGAATTTTAGCGCCAAACTTCTTCTGATATTCTGAGCCCTGGAATACCGATCCTCGATTTTCAAGCACTCTTGGATTGACTCAGCTTTGCTCATTGTTTCCAGACGCTCTCTCGTACACATTGGATAACTACTTGGAGAAGAACAGGACCTCTGTCTGGGAGCCAAAGCCATTGTCATCAGAGTCGTCTTTGGGCACCTCGGACATGTGCTCCTCCATAAGGAAGCGATTTGTGTTGTAGGGCACGAGCAACGAACGTGAACGAAGTAGCTTGGTGGGTGTTGTTGCCGTTGATCCCTGATGGCCTAACGCCATGTCCAGCTTCCATTGTGGATATTGGTTCTTGGTCGTTTTTGGCACCATTTTAGACTTCTTTCCGCGGCGATGCTTCCGCTTGGGTATGGAATTGTGATTTGCCATGGGTTGACCTCTGCTACCACTGCCTCCAGGGGCCTCTGGGACGCTCTATCTGCAAGAAAATTCGAATCAGAAACTGTAACGGCCGCCTCTGTACAGCTCGTCGAATGCAGCTCTGCAGCAGGATCAGAGAAAAAAAGAAAGAGCCCAGTGATATAGTCGACAGTTGTCGCGTTCATTTTTCCTCACTGACACTCAAACACACACTTTTTGCGGAAAACTTTGTTTTCCTTTATTGTTTTTTTTTTCAATTTTTCAATTTACGAAGCTTGCGAATTTGTAGCAGTGTAACCGTGTATCCATGAATCAAATATACCCATCTGACCCTCAAAAATATACCGAAATGTAACTTCTCAAGTTAAAAACATATCGTAAATATACCGAGCAAAAAACGAACTTAGCCCACTAAATATCTTCACAGGAACTGGACTAGACTTCATTGAGTTAGTTAATAATCGTTATAAGTATAATTATAACTACTATAATCGAAGAGCTAAGAGCGAAGAGCTAAAAATTTTGTGTATTTGCGGGGTTCCTGGAATCGCGTAATGCACATTTTTTTCAAAATTCTGCGAAAATTTAAAAATAATCTCTACGCTGTATTTGACAATTTAAAACCGATTAACAACAATATATATATGTATATTCGATTCGTATAGGATTCGATCGGTTGAACAGTTTTTTTTTAGGAGCCAAAAAGCCATTTTTTTACAAAAAAATAAAAGCAATGGAGAAGATTCCACTCATGCCCTTAGCTGGCCCTGTATCCAATCCACATAGGAGGCCACACGAGTGTAGACATCGGGCCAGTCTGGATTTGGACATGGTACAGGACCAAAGGATAGCAGGCCACCTAGAAGATAGCGACCATTCTTGAACAACATCAGGGGTCCGCCCCCGTTTCCGTGGCACTCGTTGCTGTTGGCGACCCCGCACAGCTGCGAGGCCATAATGTGAAGATTCCGGGTGGCGTACTTATTCTGACAATCCTCAATTGAGGTGACCGTCACCGTGCTCTTCTTCATGCGCGAGCTGGACTTGGCCTGCCAGCCGGCCACTTCGGTGATAAGACCCTCCAGCTCGTCAGCGCGCAGCTGCTTGTTGGGCAGGCAAATGGGCTCCACGAACTCGTGGAGAAGGGCTGGCTGGGCCAGGCGAATCAGGGCAATGTCATTCACCTGGCTCACGTCGGTTCTGTTGTACCGCGGATGGATGATGACCTGCTCTACGCCAATATCCTGATATACGGGAGCACAGTCGGCGACCTTCGTTTGCTCGAGGAACTGGCAGTCCGGATTCGTGCTCGTGTCCCATTCCCCCAGCCGCACGGCGGTAATCTGCAGATTATCGGCCGCAGCATTGGCCACACAGTGTGCCGCCGTGAGCACATAGCGGTTGCTTATCAGCACTCCACCGCAGGCATGGATCTTCTCGTTGGACGCTGCGAAAAGTTGAGGAGTGACCAAAAGAGGAATCAATTGCTATCTGATGTAGACTCACCTTTTGTATATTCGATGAGGGCCAGCCAGGGGAACTCTTTGATTCGCGTTTCCGTGGCGTTTGTGCGCTGCCATCTCACAGAGCCACAGATCTGGGGCAGCAACGGAAGAGCGAGTGCACCCAGACCCTCCGTGCTGGGACAACAGACCTATGAATCATTGAATAGATTACTGCGGTTACAACTCTCCTTCGGGGAGTCTCCGTCTACCTGAACATCACGGTTGCGTGCACCACATTGATTGTCGCGCAACAGGATGCGATCGCTCTGGGTAAGGTTCACGGATGACAATATCTTCATAAAGTATTCACACTCCCTGATGGGGATGCAGTGCCCTGTTGGCCTACCATTCTGGGTCCTCGATATGCAGTTGTCTGTGCTCTGAGCTGCAAGTGGACAGGGAGATATCACACAATGCTAAGTTCACTGCCAGACTTGTTTACAAATGGTAGAACCGTCCCGGCTCCGTCCCCGACCCCCGCCTACCGGTCAAGCTCAGTGCCAGCGAGAAAATAACAGCCGCCACAACGGCTGTGCTTCGGTCAGAAAAAGTTCCCATGACGCTCCGGATTGATCGGAGATATATGAATATTAATCTGAAACGACGTGGGACTAGCGAATCAGAACAACACGGCGTGCGACAAGACTGTGACTGAGGCTGGGAATATGAATTGAGAGTTGTTAGACTCGGACTTGGAAAAAAAAACCCCAGAGAGACCCAGCTTGAGCCCCATCCAGAGCCAGAGCCAGATCCAGATAACATAATCGTAGTTGTGCAACTGGGTGACCCATGTTTTTGGTTTAATTTTGTTTCTTTTAATTTCTATTTTGTAGCTCTCCTCCAAATGTCGGTGAGGCGATTAAAAGATTTGATTTTCTTCTCGTTTGAAATTTTTTGGAAACGTTATCATTTTCAGTTTTGACTCTGCGCGGCACTTTATCGAACACGGCGGTCTGGCAACTCCGCATACAATCACACCCAAATTACTCATACACACCCATACAGTTGCACAGAGTTGTCCGCCATCTTACTTTGCGTGTTGTCTTCTCTCAACTTCCGAAGCGAAAATTTAATAATAAAACGCATTTAAAGCGATGCCCAATTAACCAAAACACAAGAAAGTGCTACAAAATATATTTACCTACAGCTGAGAGATCGTCTGAAGTTTGCTACTAAAAGAGTTCAAGGCGAAAATTGCATTTGAAAGTGGAATTGCAGGGCGAAGAAAAAATTCCCAGGTCTGTGCTGGCGTAATTGGCAATGTATGTGTCTGTACATGTGTGCGCGCTGTGGTGTATATGTGAATGCGTCTGTGAGACGCTACTCAGGGTTTCCAACGTACCAGTTGCTTTCGACATAAATGAATTTATTGCACAAAACTGCCTACAAATGTTTAAGAAAAGCTATTGAAATTGTATTTGGTTATTATGAGCTAGACCACTGCATGATTTTGGTTGTATATTTCAGTCATTTTTTGCCATATCGCCACCGTCCGCTCAGTCGACAACCCTGTCGATGGGAAGGGTACTCAAACAAAAAAATCAAGTATATTGCGCGCGTCGCTGCGGCGCCAGTTTCGTTTGGCTCGTCATCAGGTTGGGTAAATTTTTTCTCGCTCACGGTGCTCTCTCTCTGTGTGTGTGTGTGTGTGCAGCATGTGCATGTGTGTGTGTTGCGCTGATTGCTGGCAGTGACGCATTCTTGTTTTGCATCAAAAAAAGACAGCGCACATTGATTACTCGGTATATACATATATGTGGAATGAATCTAACAGCAATTAAAGATAGTTGATTAAAATCATTCATAGTTATTCCACTGTAGACCCAACCAGTGCATGTGCAATTACACGGTGCGAATATACAAGTGTACGGCCGGATAAGGTGGAGAAAAAAAAGTGAAAAAGGAAGAGGAAACGAGAAAAAGGGCGAGGGCGACACCGCCGCCACCGCCTTTGAAAACGGCTGAAGAGAACCCAGCGAGAATAAAAGAAATCATAAAAACGCCGGCAACAGCGGTTTTCGAGTGCGCTCCACATATGTACATAAATGTATGTATACGAATACAATAAATAGTGCGAAAACGGATGACAAACAAAACCATAAAACGGAATTCAAAACGCGTTCGTCGCGCTGTTTCCCCCCAAAGTTCATTTACACGGAATTTGTAATTTGTTTTGTTTAGTTTTTGTTGATTTGTTTATTGGCCTCTCACTCTCTCACACAAATGAGCACATCTGCATATGTACATATGTATGTATGTATATATGCTGGCATCCGATGTGCGTGTGAGGTGCTCTTAATATCGTTTTCCGACAGTCATGATTATTTACGTGTGTGTGTTTGTTTTGCCAAAAAAAGTCTTGGGGCTCGAGAGACCCAGACAAACGTTATCTTTGGCTTTAACGGAACAGATGTATATATAATACATACAAGTGTGTGTGTGTGTGTGCTCTCGGGTGTCTGTGTTTTTCCGCTAGTGTGACAGCTGCCGCTTCGTTTCAGCGTGCACAGAAAAAAACTGTAAACCTTTCGGAGTTTGGATTACAGTGGAAACGGATCTCTTATATTACACCTTGGATTACACACAACAACAAAACGGAATAATTCCCTCAACCTACTTTTTGAAGCGCTTGTAATATCTTGGAATAGTTGAAATATCTACATACGGGTCATAGTTCGGTTCTACTAGTTCCAACATCAAAGCACCGTTTTGTAAACCTGTCTGGAAACAGAAGGAACAGGAAGTTATCCGTCTAACCTCGTTAACCTGGTCGCTGGTAGTGGTGATGGAGCAACAGAAACAGCAACCCACAATTGCACCATCCCACCAGGCTCTACCAACAATCTATCCCCACCATCCCCCACACAAATACCGCTCTGGAAGTGCAGAAACCTCGGTGGGAAGTGGACGGACGGGCCTACGTACAGCGCCGCTGAAGTGGAGCCTGAGAGCTCGTCTGGCTTCGCTGGTTGCCTTGCTGCCTGCCTGCCTCTTGGCGCTCTGCCTTTTGCCTCCATCTGCCACTGCGGTGGTTTCAGCCTGCCTCCATCTGCCGATGCGGCGGTTTCAGTCTGCCTTTGCCTCCAACTGACGTTCAGCCTGCCACTGCCCCAGCCCCTGTCTCTTGTGCATCTTCTCCCTCTTCTCTCATTTGGCAGTGGCGGTCGCTGTCGTCATTATGTTATATAGCTTTTTTTATATTTAGCTTTACACAATTTAGCCTTCAGTTTCCGGTTATGAAGGAAGCAGCAACGACAGCAAACGGGTTCGGTTCGGGCTCGACATCTCCGTCGCCTTTCCTGCATTCGCAATGTGCATTTAAATGTAATTTTAGTTTTGCGTCGACAGATGCTGAATGAATGCTGGATGCTGAAATTCCTGAAGGGCCCAAAGAAGTCTGCCCTTCCAGAGTATTTGCAACATACAATCGGTCCAGTCCATAAATGTTCAACTGGTACTACCATACATACAACGTACATATACCTCTGGTTCTTTATGTTGTAAATGTGTTGCTGTTTGTTGCTGTAGCTCAGTGAGCGTAACGCTGCCAAACGCTTTGCTCTCGTAATTAACCTCTCGACCGGCTTTCTGCCTGCCTGCTTTGTTGCCGCCTAGCAGGGCCTGGCCTGGGCTCTATAGAGCTCGTTTACCCAGCAGACCTTTGAGCAGACAAAGTTTCCTAAGCCAACAACCTTCATGTGCGAGGGCCTTAATTTTCAACGCGGGGTTTCTTAAACATTTTGTGGCTGCCTGCAGCATCAACGCGGGGAGTTCTGGAAAAAGGTTGCTCACTTTTACATGGACAAAAAGGATGGAAAATTTTAAAGAATGCTGCAAAAATGCTTACCTGCATACATATATTATAATACCTTTACCTTTAAAAGTTGTGGAAAACTACCCATGAGTTTTCCACTTTTTATTCTATTCCGTTTCTAAGCTTCGTCTTCCTTTCGACAACAATTAGATATCTTTGAAAGATCTCTGATCCCATTTTCTTATAAAGCTCCAACAACAATGATTTGTAAGGCTTGTAAGGCTTCAACATGTTTTTTGCTGTTGTTGTTGTAGTTGTTTTCTACCCGGAGTCGATGTCTTGCCACTAGCTTTTCTGCCTCGACTTCTTTTGTCTTGTGGTATTCTTTGGCTGTTTTCTTGTCTCTGCCTCTTATCATTCGACATTCGAGCGTGTTTCCAAGTCGGATGAAAAAACGAGTTAACATTTAAGACCTAAAATGGCCAAAAACCTCGCTGGCTCGACTGGCTTTGCCACAGATGGAGATGGACAACAGAAGAGATATATATAGAGAGAGAGAGAGAGAGATGGCAGAGGAAGCAAACCAAACCAAACCAAACCAAAGCGAACCAAACAGAACGGCTCGAACAGCAACAAAAGCAAACAATAACAAATTCCCAGCATCGTCATTATTTGCAATTATCGACAGTCTGCTTTCGTGTGGTTTCTCAGCCCGTTCTTTCTTTTATTTGTCTGTTAAAAACAACTCTTCGTAGTCTTCGGGTGTTCTCTACTCGTTCTTCCTTTCTCTCTTTCTATCTCCCAGTGGTCTGGGACGGACTCTTGAGATCAAAAACCTTTGGTCGGAATTTATTTGATGTACTCGTGTTGTCCGTGTTTCTGCGTTTCTGCTTCTCTGGTGCGTGGTGTATCGTGAATCGCGAATGCGTATTCGCTCGTCTTTAACCTTAAAGATTTCAATGCCGTGCGTATAGTGTTGCCTGCCCACGTCTCGCCTTCCCCCTCGCCGTTCTTAACGCATTTGACTCAACGGTTTTCGCAATGAATAAATAAAACGAAATCATAAACAAAACTGTCACGTACACTCCTGCACTCAAGCACACGTATACGAAGTGGGGGGGGATGTGTTCTTGAATGCGCCAGCATTTGTGAGGGGGAATCTGTGTGTGTGTGTGTGGGTGTTATGCAGGGATTCTTGAAAATGCTTTCAAAGTCATTTCCTTCTTTCGCAGAACATGTTAAGAAAACATTAGCAATCCCCTCATCATCGGCGTCATCCTCATTCAGCGATAAGTTTGATGTTGTTCGGGTATAATCATGAAATGGCTTTCCTCCCCCTGATGGAAACATCGAGGGAAATGGAAATCAATATGTGTGCCTTTATGTGTGTGTGTGTGTGTGTGTGTGTGAAACTAATCAAAGTGCAATGCAAATGAAAAAACAATGAAGACATAGAAAGTGCACATTGTGTCGAAAGCTTTTCATGAAGAGGGATCTATAATTTCCATAACAGAGACACCCTCGGACACGCAACACCCTACCCCCTATTGGGCACACATCCTTAATCAGCCTCAACAGCCGAAGCGATATACATTTGTCGGTGGATTCACTCAGTATTAAAGCTATCTGTAGATGACATGATTTTGTACAGAGTTCCAAAGTCTGAATCGCTTGGAAAATTAGTCATGAACATTATTCCAGTTTAACATTATAACATCTTCAGTTTAGTAAAATATGTTGGCTCAGCAATCTGTCGAAAATGTATATGATTTTTTGGTTATGATATAGAAAGTACCCTCAAGTACTGCGACCAATCAGATAATTAAAACCTCCTGAGCTCCATAGACCATATACAATCAAACTAAATTCGTATTTGTAGTTCATACATAGTTTTCGACACAAATCTATGTGGGAAATTCTCAAGAAACTAAATGTTCTTTTACAGATCGTTTTATAGAAAAGATAGCTTGTATTTTATTTTCCCCTAGGCGTGTACGCTGGTAAAGTCCAGTAATACAGGGTGCCCCATTTTCCGCTTATCTGACTACACTGTGCAGCGTTCTCTGCCTCTGTCTCGTTCTTTTGCACTTGCGATCCGCTGCGATCCACTGGTGTGGCGTGTACCCCCAATAATTGTTGCTTTCCTATTATTCATTTATTTATACGCAATTTCTTTTGTTGTTGCATATAGTATAAGCTGGCTGCTTGCGTGTGTGTATGGTATATCTGTGTATGTACGTTTGTATATGCAAATTTGTGCAAACAAACTGTTCTCTATGCCGTCTAACCGGACTCGTGTGTTATTCACACATCCATACATACACATGTATTATTTATATATACATATGTAGATGTAGTATGTATTTATTATTTAAATTCCCTTGATTTTGAACAGATGTTTCCAATCCCATAGAGCATACATGCATGTATATTCTGGATCAGAAGCCAAATCGACTGAACAAAGTTGGTACGTCGGTTTCTCAGTCTGTGTATGTATTACATTCATATACATATGTCAGTTGAAACCGGCAAGATCGGATAGCAAATCGAATTGCTTTCTTGAAACTCTGTTTCTTTGCAAAAAATTCGAAAAGCAAAAAGTGCACGAACGATCGCTTCGTAAGGGTATAAAATGCGTCGTAGACGCAAACCCCAAACCTCGCTTCGCTTTCCATCTAGTTAATTGCGAGTTTGCTTTTTTATCAGCATTTGTTATTAGCATTAACAGCAGCAAGAGGTGGGGGCGGTGGCACCCAGTGCGGGTGGTGGGAGGTAGTGTGCCTGCGACGTTTGGGGGGAAGAGATAGAGAGACAGAGAGGCCGAAAGAAAGCAACGAACGAACGAACGAAACAGATTTATTTATTTTGATTGTAGTTTGTTTTTATTATCGCATTCGTTTCTCCTTCAGTCCCCCAGTCTCTGACTATGTGTGTGTGAGAGTGTGTCGCAGAAAGAGAGAGAGAGAGAGAGAGAGCGAGGGACAGTGTGTAAAGGAGAGAGCCTGGGGCGGCGGTGTGCTTATGTGTGGGTGAGAGTGAATGCATGTGGGACTGCATTTTGGAGAGCACGTGACAACGCCCTGTTATGACGTCTCAGGCCGGGTGCTGCTGCTTTTTTTTCCGCTGACTTATCGATTCTTTATTTCTTTATCTCCTCGTACCCACAGATAAAATAACAAAAGTGAAGCGACGAATCAACAGAATACCAGGCACCAAGCAGCAGCAACAGAAACAAGAAACGAGACAGCGGGGACAGACAGAACGAGGAGCGGACCAACAGACGAGAGCGGCAACGGCTTCACATTGGACATGTCATGTCAGCAAGCGTCCAGATTTCATCCAGCCACAACAGCAGCAGCAACACTAGCTAGGAGCACAGCCACCAAGAGAATTGCCACAGCAGCAGCGGCAGCAATAAGCACAGCAGCAGCCGCAACAGCAGCAGCCACGCTGACTCCAGGGGAGAGCGTCGCCGGCAAGACGACGACAGAGGACTCGGATCCGTATGCATTCACAGAGACCGTTTCAGTCGCGCCGCCAATTCTATTCAATGCACAGGTAAGTGCCATAAGTGGGACGCATTGTCGCTGGGTAGCCGGGCCTTTTGTAGACAATCTAACAATGCACCCAGTTGCAGTTATAGTCGCAGAACACAGCACCTTCCCCTTCCCCCTTCTCACAGCAAGGGCATGGCAAGAGTTGTTAACCCTTTTTTTGTGTCAAACTCTTACACGTATCTTTTGTCTTTTGCGCGTTTGTAGAAATCGCGAGCCCGCCTAAGCGAAAACAACAAGAGCAACAACAACAACAACAGCAACAACAATAGGAGGCTAGCAGCAACAGCTGGGGCAAGCAACAGAAAGGCCACTCTTGCGGCCCAGCTGAATGGCACAGCAGCAGCGGTAGCAGCAGCAGCAACCGCAAAGGCGCAGGCGTCTTTAGCAACAACAACAACAACAACAGCAGCAGCAGCAGCAACAGCAACAGCAACAACGAATTTCAATAATGTCACGCAATCTCAGAGACAGCAGCCAGCATTGTCGCCGTCGCAGTTGCCGTTGCAAGCGCAAGCGTCACCGAAGCGGGCTACCAACGTCTGTATCGTTAGACCGCAGCAACAGCAGCAGGAGAAACTAGCAGCAGAGGCATGCCAGCAGCCGCCTACGCCGCCGCCACCTCTCTACTCCCACACGCCCTCGCTGTGGCAGACGCCGCTCATTCTGGACACCAGCCAGAAGCAGCAGCAGCAGCAGCATCATCATCAGCTCCAGGCTGTGTCTATTGCATTGGTCAGCCCGCCAACATCGCCCGCCTCGTTACCCTCGCCCACACTGACGCCCACTGCAGCTGTGACCGCCATGGTGGCACCGATTGTCTCGCCCAAGGGTGGCCTGCCACTTCCGCCGTCGAAGTTCCATCACACCACCCTGGCCCAGCACTTGCAAAAGGTGGAGTGTCTGAAGAAGAAAAAGTCCTTGCCGCTGACATGCCAGAACAACAACAACAATAACAAGCAACATAACCACATGGTGGAGTCACTGAACAAAACGATAGGAACGGCAACCTATAACCTGACACAGCCGCCACCACTGACGGTGTTCAACACGGGAACAGTTCAAGCGGCTCCTCCGCCAGCAGCCGTTCCTACACAGAAACAGAAACATTCCACCAGCACCTTGGATGACAGCGATCTCAACGAGATACCCGTCAATGTTATCTTTCGCAAGCCTCCAGTCTTAATGGCCGGAACAGGAGTAGGAGGAGTAGCAGCAGGAGCAGCAGCAACAACAGCAGGACCAGCTCAGTCGAACGGAGTCAAGTTGGTGCTACCACTGACGCCCCCAAGTCCGCCAGAGGTGACCACGCCACCGCTGCTGGCTCAGCGACTGCCGCAGCCAGCAGCTGGCATCCCTGCATTGGCTCCCAGCTCGAAAGTCTCATTGCCACCTGCTCCCGTTGTTTCTCTGGGATCTGCTGTGCCGTCTACGAGCACACTGCTGATTGTCTCAGGGGGCAGCAACTCCGTAGCAGCCATCCAGGCAACGTCTCCGGTTCACACACCCACACCACTCACCCATCCCGGAACTCCTGCAACATCCATCAAAATTGAACAAATGTCTTCCAAAGTTGCCAATGCTAATGCTGCCGCCAATGCAAACGCTGCGCCAAAACGTCAAACGCCAGGAGCTGCGGCTGGCGGCAGGAAAGGCAACAACAAAACCAACAATACAGCGAGCGTCGCAAAGAAGAATTTAGCGGCAAAGCCTCCTCCGTCACAGGACCCGAAACCGTATCCCAATCCGGATCCGATTGAACTCTCCATTGCAGACAAGGCAGAACCTGCTGTCCGGCAGCGGCGTCGCAAGGCCGCCTCCAAGCGCTACTCAGCGACGATCAATGAGAATGAGACGACGGACAATGCGATGGACTCGCCATACTGTGTGCAACAGCATTGGATGCACTCCACCGGCAGGGATGTGGTCCTTGACGTTCCCCTCTCGCCCAGTAATCGCCGCGAGGAACGTATTGCCGTCCGCAAGGGTATGCTAAGGCGACAGGCGTTGCAGTTACTGTCCACACGATCACTGCAGGATTTGCCAGTGCGAGCGGCCCGCCAACGTCTCCAGTGCGTCCAGAATATGCTGGTCAAATATCAGGATCACGCCGGACAACAGCAGGGCATGTAAGTGAATTTTTGTTCGTCTATTGCTCTTCATGACTGAAGTTAATCGAATTGTTATTCTTTGCAGAGGAATTGGCAATCGCTGTCTTGTGTCCACCTGTGGACAGCCCACGCTCACCATGGCCGCTCACTGTGAACGCCACATTGTGAACAACAGCACACAGCAGCTGTTCCAGCCATGTGCGGCCTGGCGCATGGACGGTACAGCTTGCCTGGCGCCTGTCTTCGATGTCCTACATACGCTGCCCTTGTGCATCATTCACAGCCACCTGCGGGCCGGCCTCGAGATGGTCAGGCCAGCGGCCAAGCTAACTGCCGCGAATCTGCCCTTGGCTGTAGTGCCGCTGGCAGTGGCAACACCACCAGCCGGGATGTCCGGCAAGCGCAAACGCAAGGCAAACCCCAGTCCTGTAAGTCGACCGCAGAAACGGGGCAGGAAACCGAATGCTGAGCGCCAGATGGGCCACCAAATAAGCAGCCAGATTACCACGCTACCGGTGATGCCATCGGCAGTGATGCAACGAAAGAGCAGCACCACTTCGCTGGAGTCCATAGCCAGTAACTCGCAGTGTTCCTCGGCCAATTCTCATTCCCAGCTGTCCTACACACAGCCCTCACCCACACCCGCGCCAGTCCCAGTCTCTGTACCACCGCCGCCCGGTTTGCCACACTTGTCCGTACCGCCGGCACTGGCTCCACTTAGCGGGGACTACCAACCGAAGCAACAACAGCAGCAGCAGCCGACGCCACTTTTCAAATTCGAGCCTGATCCGCAGGTGCAGCAGTTGGAGAGTGGCCTCAATCTGCTGGCCAGTGCCAATATCAATATAAAGGCCGAAGAGATTAGCCAAATTGTGGCACAGCTGGCGGCGGCAGGGGATCTGCAGCCGCAAAATCCCCAACACAACAACAACAATAGTCTTCAATTTAACAACAACAATATGAGCTACAGCAACAACAACAATAGTTTCCCCTCGTTCAACGCGGCCTTTGGCAATGCCATTGGCCAGCTAACGCACAACGGGCAGCACACGGCCCTGGATCTGGCCAACACGGCAAATCTGTTGGGTAAGGACATGTTCGGTATATGCGAGAACAGTTCGGCGTACGCCAGCTCCGAAGACACAGGACTGGGTGGCCTGAGCGAATCGGAGCTGATTGGCGCTAACGATGCTGGTACGTACATTTGGATTACACTTTATCTTTATAAGCACTGGGTCGACACTGTGGCTAACACTGAACCTTAACTTTAACTTGCAGATGACATAGCATTGAATGGCGCCCACTTGCTGGAGGAGCACGATCTGGTAAATGTGTTCGACACGCTGCCGGACGATGCCTTCAACGAGCTCTTTCAATCCGGTGTGTATTTAACAGCAATTTTACTTGTTTTGTTTTTCGTTGTACTAATTAATGTGTGCCCTCGCTGCCATTGCAATCGCTGTCCTGTCCGCCTTCGTCCTGGCCGCCTGCCAACGCAGTGCAACAAGCCGAGTGCGAGGCCATGGATCGGGCGCTCGAGATCGCCGACAAGAACCTCAAGTGTTTGCAACAGACGATTGTCGGCTCTGAGGATAACGACCTGCTTAACGATTTCCTCGATGATATGTTAGCCGATGGGGTGATTAGCTCAACGAACACGTCCGGCATCGATGCCGCCACGTTGTTCGTCGACAGCAGCAGCGGCGGCGGCGGCAACAGCAGCAGCAACAGCGCAAACAGCAGCTGCACGCCCGCTTCCGTGGCGGACATACGTGGCTTGGTGCAGACCTAAGACGCGGTCCCGGTCGAGGACCAGGTCAAAGGCTATAGCTGGCACACGGCTAGCGTCACTTTCAAAAGATCCTTCGAGCTATAAACTGAAACTAAAACTGCAACTGCAAGTCCACTTCTGAGCGAGCAGCTTTCGTCAAGAGTTTAGGTGATTTTCCGCAAATTTCTCACCAGATTCTGGTTCGTCATACACTTCTATATATACATATGTAAGTGTATATGCTGCTTGAATGTATGTGTATCTTTATTGTATATGCGCCTGCACACATATGCATATGGAAATCGTATAGATATGGGGTTATATGTAAAAATCAAAACAAAACAAAAAAAAAAACAAAAAATTCTAAAAAATTGAGGAAAAAAATTTGGATAAAATATCTACTGCAATTTAAACATCAAATACCTAACAAAAGAAACAAACAAGAATGAAATGTATGTGTATCTTCGAGTACACACGTACACTCACAAACACACAAACACACATAAATACATACACACACAGCAGTAGAATTATATAACTCTTAATGTAACCTTAATTGTTAGTGTAACAGCAACACCAACAGAAACAAAAACAACTTGAGGATTGTAGAGTGCAGCTTTATTATACATACATAGAAAACAGACAGACATAGATACCTAAAAACATATAAAAAGAACATTATATAGAAAGGAATCGGAAGCAGAATTCAGAGAAACCCCAGACAGAACCCTCAATTGCAGGGAAACTTGGCAACACATTTTGATTTTCAATTCAATTCGATGGCATTGATGAGTTCAATCAATCTATCAATCAATCATCGTTCATCTAAGTAATCAAATGAATTTGTTTAGACCATTTTGTGGGAGCGCATTTACAGCAAAAACACTTCACTCGAGATCGAGAATTGCAACCAATTGAAAAACAAGGAAATACAAAAAAAAAAAACAAGGAAAAACAGAAACAGAAGCATAATTAATAATGATTTTTGTGTGTTTTATATTTGATTTGTACACACACAAACACAACACACAGATACATATACACACACACACATAAATACAACGTACAAGGGACTAGTTTGAAACCGCGAATCGTATTACTAAATATACATACTATATACTTATATAAAACATATATAAATATATATATATATACAACAAATACTATATATATGTAACACCATACATCTTAAGAGTAAGCTTTAATTTAAACCATACAAACCCCCCTCTCCCCCACACAAAATAAAACAAAACAAAAACAAAATTGAGAGAAGAAAATCAACAAAAATTATAAAAAAGTTTTGAACTCGATTTTAATTTAGCCTAAACAATTTTAAAAAGCAAAATTAGGCTGCCCTGAATCAACCAACCAACCATCGTTTTTGATTTTTTTACCTTGCGATTCTTCTGTAAAATATCAAGTATAAATAGAACTTAAAAATAAACTGTAATTTTCTTTAGTTAGTGACACACGTACTATATATAAATGGGGTATATACGAGTATATAGTACATATATAGCTACATATATATAAAACCAATACACACATATGTATACACAAAAACATGCAAGAAAACTGTTACGCTTCAAAATACGATATAAAACTCACAACCAACCAATTAACCACAGCCCCTACCTACAGACTTTCCCCAGATCATTTCATTCCAAAACAAACAAACAAACAAATCCCACACCATATCCCTCCCAGCCATTGTATGTTTTCATTACTGTCATTCTGTCGTCTAAGCAAGTATTAAATGAATTAAAAACACGTTTAATAAACCCTGGATAACCATGTATTTGTATATGTATCACATGCATCGACTTGCATTATGTTGAAGCATCCTTCATCCGATCCCCCACGACACACACAGGCCCACACACACATGCTCATCGCTATCCCATCCGTTTGGGATTATCATTTTCGGGGAAGTTTTGAAGGAAACGAACGAGCAGATAGAAGGAACTACTTTATACATAATGGAAACTCTGTAATATATTATATGATATGATATGTGTAACTCCCGCACTCTCACTCTCTATCTCTATATGCATAGATGTAACTGAATTGTATGTATTCGTTCTTGAGTTAGTTAATTACATTACTGATTATTGGGCTTACATTTCACGTAGCCCCTGCCCCTGCCCATGCCCCCTAAACCAACACAAAACGCTACTCTGATCTTCTTCGCTGTGCAAGTGACGCGAACAAAATTAATGTTTTTTTATACTATACCGAAACTATGAAACTATACGATGTATTTCTCTATGCTTTACGATTATTTTTTACACCAAAATTGGTTTTCTTTGTAAGAACTCCAGAGATGGGTCGTCATCGTCGTCGTCCCCCTCCCGAAGCCGCCTCGTTTCCGTCAGTTGATTTTTTTTTTTTTTACAAGTTTTCGGTATGAGGTACAATTTCATTTTTGTAATTTATGTGCATTTTTGTGATCTAATTTGTGTAACTATTATAAACGAAAAAAAAAACAACAAAATACTTTAAGAAAACGAAACAAACAAAAAAAAAAAAAATACAAAACCAACAGCAAATGAAAAAAGAATTGATTGATTTTATGGCAACTGAATATTTTACCCTGAAAATATAATACAATATTTTTAGTAAAAAAAAAAGAAACCAAAGAAGGAATTGTTTTCATTCATTCGAAAGTGGCAAGGAATGTGGGATTGATCTGGATCTGGGTAGACACTGATATGGCAATCATAGTAGAGATTATATTGTCCGGCCGTATTTGAAAATTTCCAATTTAACAGCAACACAATTAAAAATCCAAACAAGAAACCATTAATCTGTTCTTTGTAATACGAAACTGCGAAAAGGATTGTTTCTTTTTTCAGTTTTCTGTATCCCCTATATAAAGCGACGCCCCTGGGCGTCCTAGATCCAGGCGTAGTTGCAGGTGGGAGGCGTATATAAATAGCACGACCAGCAGATACAAATAACAGAATCGTAGTTATTAAAATATAATTTTTGAATCTTTTGGTAAGTGAGCGCAGATCCATGATCGTGACTAATTTTAATGGAACGCCATTTGTTCCCGTTCCAGTTAGGGCGAATACGTTTATTTAATATTTTATCAATCCTGACCAGAAGCTGTTCTTATATTTTCTCTAAAAACGGAACCCAAATACGCAGTAAGTCTGTACTTCAGTATATATTTACATGGATCTTAAGAGCTAGTCCTACGCTAGGCCTAAGACTACGCTAGACTAGGTGCAATAAATAGTTTGATGCAGGATGGACTGTGTCTACAGCTCCGTGGTCTCCAGCTTGCGGGCCAGAATCTGAGCATTATTCGTTAGCTTGTCGATCTGATTGTACAGATTGAAGTGGCGGTTTAGATCGTTGCTGTTGTTGAAGAGCTTGGCGGTGCCCTTGAGGGTTTCGTGCATGTCCTGGGTGGCCACCGCCAGGAAGTTGTCGTCCAGCGAGTCCTGACCGCCAACGCTGCGAAACAGAAAAGGGGGATCTAAGTATTAGCTAGACTTTTAAGGGCTTCCCTTGTACGCTCACCTTGCTGTCTCCTCGTTCTTGAACCATTCGTTCTCGTAGCCCTTCAGCCAAATGGGATTGGAGCCTTGGACACTGTGCTTGTTGGTGTTCGGCACACGCGTGGCCGGCTCGTGTGTGTGCTGCAGCGACAACGATGAGTGACCGCCTGAAAAATACAGAGTTAAGACAGAGTTCCATAGCTTTAAAGGGGAGTTGGACATACGGAAAATGTTGACTTTGGCGGCTCGCAGCTGCCTCCTGTAACCGTTCCGCTGTGAGGCGCACAGGGCGAGGATGACCACCAACAGCGTGGCCATGAAAAGATTCGTGAAGACGAGCCACACGAACAGGGGGCCTTTGGTGGGGCCAGCTGTGAGGAGCTGGGCCTCCGCCGGCTGTGTGTCCAGCACATTAAGATCCTTGAACAGTTCGTCCAGGCTCTCGATGTGCGAGTCGATCAGCTTGAGCACGTCGGAGACCTCGTAGATGGAGTTATCCTCGCGCTCGACTAGATGCATGTACAGGTCCGTTTTGGTCTTGTCCACCGATCCGTCCTTGTTCTCGTGTACTTTGATCTCATCGATGTTGACAATGGACTCGGTTATGTTGCCCAGCGTGCTGCAAGGAATATAAGTGGCAATTAGCTTGGACTCATTTATCGCTGAAGGCATCCCCCCCTAAGACTTACTCTCTGAAAATATCCACGCGGGAGCGTAGCTCATCCGGCTGCAGCCGAAAGACAAACCGCACCTTCTGATCCTCGCGCAGCAGATAGATGAACACATGGGCCACGTCCCTCATGCCCAGCGTATCGTTGGCCAGGACCATAAAATCAAAGTAACCCTTCATTCCCTTCTGCGGATCGAAGTTCAGCTGCACCTCGCCCGTCTCCGCGTCCAGCAGAAACGGGGCCTTGCGCACATTCTCCAGCCCCTCGGACAGTGTCTGCCTGATCTCGCCCACCTGATAGTAGCCGATCCTGGCATTGGCCCCTTCATCGGCGTCCGTGGCCTCAACGCGCATAAACTTCAGGCCAAAGTCCGCATTGGTTGTGATGCCACCCGTGAAGATTTTGGAACGGAATCTCGGCGGGTTGTCGTTGATGTCCAGAACTCTAACCTGAACCCGAACAATCGTGCTGTCTGCTTCGGGCGGCGGTTCAACCGCTTCCGCTGGGTGATCCTCCAGGCTGCTGTCGTAGCTTTCGTAGGACGCAAGTTCCGTCTCAGCAGACGAGGATGTAGCCTGCTCCGAGTCGCTCGATTCAGTCGATCGCAGCTGACGCGAGTGCTTGAAGCGATCGTAGTTGTTCTCGGGATGCCGCAAATGTCCAGCTATCTTGTTGTTAATCTCAATGCCCATTCGACGACGCTGATGGCCACTGGAACGCTCTCCAGTGTCATTCGCACAGTTCTCTGTGGCCTTGACATAAAGCGTAAAGTTGGCCACTATCTCGCGATCGAGCTCGCGATCGACGGTCAGGACATGGGACTCGGGATCCAGGCGAAAGTACCCAGCCTCATTGCCGCGCACTATAAAGTAGCACACTTGACTGGGCGTCTCCTCTGGATCGTCCAGCTCCAGCTGATCCTTGTCTATGGTGTCCGGCAGCTTGATACGCTCAGCCCCCGGGTCCGAGTGCTCCGTAAAGTTCACGGCTATTTCGTTGACTATGAACTGCGGCTCGTAGTCGTTGACGTTGCGCACGTAAACGGTCAGATCGAGATCGGTGCTCAGGGATGTGGGCAGACCCTGATCGTATGCCTCTATGCGTAGCTGTTCAAACAAAAAACAACAATAAGGATGATCAGTCAGATCTTCCTTACCTCGGACTCTCTTACCTCGTGTATCTTCTGCCGCTCGCGATTGAGTGGCTCCCGCAGAAGCAGCTCGCCCGTGTCGGCATTCACCTCGAACATCTTGTAGCTGCCCAAGGGATCGGGCTTGAGGCGGTACCGCACCAGGGCATTCTGTCCCATATCCGCATCGCTGGCATAGGCCTGCAGCAACAGACTCCCGACTGTGGCATTCTCCGGCACTCGCACCGTGGTGTTGTGCAGCGGCCTGACAAACACTGGGGCATGATCGTTGAAGTCTGAGACGCAAATGTCCAGAGTGCTATGCACAATGTTAACTGGCACACCCAAGTCTCGGGTGGTTATGGTGAGGCTGTAGTTGCCGAACCTATTGCGCAGACTCTGGCCGGCAAAGATGTTGGCATTCCACGCATCCAGCTGTCGTAGCTCAAAGATACCTGCGACAAATGTAGATTAATCGTCTGAATAATGATTCTGAAGTGCAAACGTACCCTCCTTGTTGCCTTGCGTAATGGCAAAGTTCAAGCGTCCATTGGGTGTGGTTGGATCATCCGAATCCTTGCCCACAATGCTGGCAATGCGCTCGTGCAGCTCGTGGTACTCTGTGATGAGCACACAACTCGTGGGCAGGCTTACCTCCGGCGGATTGTCATTCTCATCCAGAATGGAAATGCTGTAAGGCATATATTAAATGACATCTACCACTTTCTTTCTCTCTCTATTATGGTCAAGTACTTACAACACTTGCTTGAAGGCATTCCGGCTCTCTCCTGCCAGAAATCCAAACTGATAGTTGTCCCATGCCTCGATGACCAGATTGTAAGAGTCCTTTGTCTCGCGATCCAGACGATCGGCCACCGTGAGGACGCCAGTATCCGCGTCTATAGTGAACTTACCCTGCGAACTAATGCGATCCATGAGGAACGTGATCTTGCCAAAGTCCCCCGCATCCGCATCCGCTGCCTGGACGGTGGCCACTCTCGTTCCCGGCGCTGCCTTCTCGCTGATCGTGTAGTTCTTGCTGCCACCAATAAAGTACGGATTGTTGTCGTTCTCGTCCAGCACCGTGACATAGACATCGATTAGGGAGGAGCGGGGCGGCAGTCCAGAGTCTGTGGCCCGTACGCTAAAGTTCATCCACTGATGCTGCTCGTGATCGATCTTATTGGCCACCACAATCTCCCCGGTCTGGGCATCCAAGTGGATCATGCTGCGGTAGGTGGGATTGCCCTCCAGGGCATAGGTGATGGTGCGATTCCTGTCCACATCGTAGGCCAGCACATTCACAATCATGGCGCCATTGATGCTGTTCTCCGTGATCGATTGGCGATAGAAGGGCTGCTTGAACTTGGGATTGTTGTCGTTCTCGTCCAGCACTTGAATGCTAAGAAAACCTAATCGGATATCAAAGGAAAATATGATTAGGGTCTAAGGGTCTAAAGTCTCCTGTCTGATCTCACCTTCAACAATCTGCTTGCCCTTGGCCGCTGCCAGATCTTCCACTGTAATGGCCAGCTTGATGTGTTCGACCTTTTCACGATCCAGCAGCTTGACAACCTTCAGGCTCCCCTCGATAGGATCCAACTCAAAGGCACCCAAGTAGTCGTACTCGCTGGCCTTCACCAATGCTCCCTCCTCGTTCCGACCCTCGCAGTGATCCGCATTCAGCTTGTAGCGGAGAATGGCATTCTGATCGGAATCCGTTGCCCTGATGCGATAGACCAGACTACCCACTTGCGTGTTTTCCACGATCTTCAGGGCCGGAAGATCCGTCAGCAGCGGCAGCTTGTTGTTCACATCCTGTATGCTGATGTTCACAGTGGCGGTGCTCATCAGCTGGGAGCTGCCCAGCCCTCCATCCAGAGCGAGCTGTTAAGAGAAGAAAGTAGCTCAGCATTTATATAGAAGAAAGATCTTTAGTGCTTACCACAGACAAAGTGTAGACGGAACGCTTGCTGTCAGTGAGATCGGGATCTAAATTGGCGCCCTGGGCCACCGATATCACGCCCGATTCCGAGTTGATGATAAACTTATCGCTGGCACCCGTCTGGATGCGATAGACGACGGCATTGTTGGGCGATGAACCGTCGCGATCAATGGCCGTCACCTGGAGCACTGAGCTACCGCCGGGCAGATCCTCGGGCACTGTTTTCGCATAGAAGCTCTTCTGGAAGATCGGCGGATTGTCATTGATGTCCTGTACATAGATGAGCACCGGCACGACCGTGGAGAGCATGGGTATTCCAGAGTCACGTGCACGCACAAGCAGATCGATCTCCCTCATGCTGCCGCTGGCCAAGCGCAAACTCCTCCCATCGGTGTCCACCAGCTCCTCGAAATCGAAGTGGTGCAGCGGCTGCAGCAGACCGCTCTGCGGATCAATGGTAAAGTTCGAGCGATAGAGACCCTCCACAATCTCGTAGGTGATCTGACTGTTCTCAGTTCCATTCAGATCCAGATCGCGTGCCTCCAATTGCAGCGGAGTCTCGAACTCGCCCTTGTTTTCCAGCAGCTTCGTCTCGTACTGTCGCTGTGGGAAGGTGGGCGCATTGTCGTTAACATCCTGAATATCCACAATGATCTGCGCCGTGTTCCGATTGCCCTGGCCCACATTATCAATGGCCTCCACTGTTAGGTAGTGTCGGGAAATGATCTCTCGGTCGAAGGCCGCTCCCCCATGCTGCTTGATGGTGATCACTCCCGTTATGGGATTCAGTTGTAGTCTGTATGAAAGAAAGGCGCTAGAAGTTATGGAGCTCTCGGACTCTCTCAGTTTGCTGTACTTACAAATGCGCTATGCCTCCTCTGAGGTTCGTGTAGCGTATGCCCATGGTTCCATAATCACCCGAATCAACATCCACTGCCTCCACTTTGGTGATGATCGTGCCCTGATCGCTGTTCTCCAGCACGCTGGCATTGTAGATCGTGTGCCTAAACTTCGGAAAGTTGTCGTTCTGATCCCGTATAAAGATCTGTACATGAGCGGAACTGAAAGCGAAAAGAAGACCAACATTTAGAGTCTCTTACACCCGAATCCACCTGTCGCTATGCAACCCACCTCCATCGACTGGGCTCATCGATTTCCCTTGCAAAAATGGTAAAGTTAACCTCCACGAACTGCTCAAAGTCCAGGGACTTGGAGTTCTTGACGCGCAGCATAAAGTTGGCCTCATTCACCGCCAGTTCGGGCACAATCTCAAACAGATCGTTGGGCGGATCGAGGAACAGTCGAAAAGTGCCGTTGTTACCCTCGTCGTGGTCGTAGACAAAGTTTTGCACACCCTCATCGATAAAGTTCAGCGGCGTGTTGGTCTGGGCGTTCTCATTGACCTCACAGCGATAGAGGGCCTCCCCAAAGGTGGGAATCTCGTCGTTCACATCGCTGACAATGACCGTCACCTCCGTGCGAATCGAGACGGGTGCCACCTGAGTGTTGGACTTGGACAGCTCGGTGGCAGTGATGCGCAGAATGTGCGCCCCATTCACCTGATCGCTTTGCTCCTCCCGGTCCAGTTCGGTGAGGGTTTGCACGATCCCCGTGTGTCGGTCAATGTCGAAGAGATCGTTGGCCTCCAGGCTGTAGGCGATGGGATTGTTGATACCACGATCACCGTCGATCGCCCGCACTCGGAGAACCCTTGTGCCCACCGGCGCATCCTCGGCAATGCGGGCCACAGCCTGAACTTCGACGAATTCCGGTGGCTGATCCTCGATGTCCTTGACTTTGATCAGAATGGCAGCCGTGCCCGTGTTGACTGGTCCCTGGTTGGCCCGATCAATGGCCAGCACGCGCAGCTGATACAGACTCTTCGATTCGTAGTCCAGCTCCCGCTGCAGACGCAGCACGCCCTTGCCCTGGTGGGTGGCGATGCTGAAGACATCGTTGTCGCCGTCGAGCTCCTGCAGATAGTAGACCACCTGACCGTAGGCACCCTCATCGGCATCAGTGGCCTCCAAGGTGCTGATCACGCTCGGGCCACTGCCCTCGGGTATCTCGATGGCATTCTGGTACGGCAGGAAGGTGGGCACGTTGTCGTTTATGTCCTCGACCAGCAGCAGGAGACTCTGCGTCACATAGCTGTGGTCGCTGTAGTGGCTGTCTGTCAGCGTCAGGACTATGGCATACTCGTCCTGCAGCTCTCGGTCCAGCTCCTTGGCCAGGTACAGCTTGGCCTCATTGCCGCCCGTGTTCTCAATGCGTATGATCTCGCTGTCGTGGGAGTTACGCTTGCCAAAGGTAAGCGGATCATTGTCAGGATCGTAGCCCTTAAGTACGTAGATCAGAGTTCCTAGTTTGCGGTGGGACTGTATGGTTTAGGGTGTGTTTTTAGTGGTTCCGTTGGTTTGATACTTACCCACTTTCGTTTCAGGGCTCTCTTTGAGTCGCAGCACAATCTCCGACTGTCCGTCAATAGCGAAACGAGGCGGACGATTAGCGGCTGCGATGCCAATTAGGGCGGTAAATACTACGCTAAGGATCACCATGGTGCTTATTTGTCTAGGATGTCTGGGTGTTCCTTTTAAGCGCACCTTCTTGTAGTCTGTGGATTGCCTCAGCTGTTCGTTGTACATGATAATGTGGATGATGAAGATGTGGTTTTAGTGAGCACCTTTTGGTTACTGCCACTGCCACTGCCACATGACAGGCAGACTTTCGAATGACACCAGCAGAGCGACACCTAGAAAATAGACAAGAGTGGATGGAGATGTGTTACAACAGAGACCCAAACCAAGCCAAAACCCAAGCGAGTGTTAACCTATTTTCCCTACGGGCCTGGTCGGTCTGTCACATTTTATGGTGACTCTGGGGGCTGTGCCTTATGACCCCAAAACAGTTTCGCTTGAGAAAGCAAAGACAGAACTCCACACCATCCACTCGAATGTGGAGAGGCATTCTGTTCTGGTTCTGCTCTTGCAACATGTCCCCCCACCAAAACATACCCAAACCCCCAACAATTAGGTCGGACAAATGTTTCTCAATGGAACTGGTACTGGCAATGGTAATGGTAATGGTAAAGGTACTCAAACTGGACCTGCTGCAGTGGCTGGCTCGTGTGTTCTCTGCGTGAGAATTGGCTAAATCATTTGCGAAAGTTTTATGTGCAAATTAATTAAAGCGTCTGCTCTTTATTGGCCTGGCTTGGCTTGGCTTGCTGGCTCAGCACTAGCCTGGAATTCCGCTAAAGAAATTTTATTGACTTTGTTTTTGTTATTTTTCTTTGAAAGGTTTAACGACCGTAACGTTTTCTAAACTGCCCGGCAATTATTATTAACTCTTGTACGAGCAAATTTGCTGGTATGTGCCATGTGCCTTGTGCCAGATTTGTCTCTTTTATGGTTCTGCCAGAGCCAATAAATTCTCTAGATAATCTGCCAGTTAATAAATAGTTCTTGCACAAGTGAAGTGAAAACTGAAAGTCGTTAGGGGTCGGGGGGTAGTGGGATTTTCCAGCCCTACGAATATACGAAAATTTAATGATGTTTCTACATAGTTTGAAGAGGAGTGCAGCCTTATCTCCGTTTTGGTTTCTCACAGCCAGCGGATCATGTACGCGTGTGAAAAGTGCATTGCAGTGATGACTGCATCTGTCAGATACAGATGCAGCTATAGCTGCTGCTACAGATACCATTGGCGGCGGCTTATTAATGCCAGACATTGCCATTGTTCGAGAGTTCAACTCGGTTTGCCTCATTTGCAATCGGAGCACTTGCATATCATCTCATACTTTGCCACAGAGAGCGCGCCGCGGCGAGTGCGGTTCATTGATTTCGCAATCACTTGGCTACGAGTATTTCTTAATTGTTGGCAATCGTAAATGTCTCTCCCGACCCGAGCCACCCCGGTCAACCGGTAATTGATTTGTGTACGAGTGTACTTGTACATATTTCTGTTTGGAATGACTGCTGTTTCACTTGCTAGCGGTTGCACAATCGCAACCCATCGAAAAATCATCTTTATCGCGTCGGGAAAAATCTGCAGACAAGGTCGTTAGTGAATCCGAATATCCCCGCTTCAGCCTACTAGTGGCTGTTGAGGCACTTTTGATTCAAAAGTAATCACAATTTGTGGCTGATTTCGCTTTCAACACGCGCCACATGCAACAATTTCATCTCAGTTTTCGAAGGAGAACTGCAGAGGAGCCAGAGCTGAAGCTGAAGCTTTGGTTGGTTTTTCTTTTGGTTTCGGGGTAATTATCCATGTGTATTCATGGCCGAGAGGCAATTGGGTTGTTTGGTCAGTTGGCTGGCTGGGAATGCTCGGGTGGTCATACAATTTCATGCTGCAATGCCTTTGCCATATCAGAATGGGGCTATCCTATCCCCCTATCAAAGCTGTCGATCAGTTCTGTTCATTGGCTTAGCCGAGCGAGGGTATAAACTACAGAGAAGTCTAAATACGACTCAAATTGTTGTTAAAACTATATACATATGTAGTTCTACTGAATTGAAGCGACAGTTTCAATTATTATTTTATAATATAATACGAATACTTTAGACTTGAAATTTTGTACTGCAAGTATTAACAATACTAATTTTTTACACTTTCAATGACTGCTCCAGTCACATTAAATGAGGCTATTTAAAGCCCAACTAAATGTAGTCTTAATTAAGTCCATTAGTAATAGAGACGCACTTTCCTGCTGGCAATTTTCCAGCCGGCGAAAACCCACTGAATTAAAGCAAATTAATAAGTCACGGCGCCGCCTCGCGGAGATCAGACCAAGTCGGTTGCCATTTCACTCACAATTTATGTAAGTTGAAAGTGGAAGAGTCGCCTTTGAAAGTCTCAGAGCCATGACGATGGCGGCGGGTGACGACGCTGCCTTTCCACAGCTCCAAAATCGCCAACATCTCGAGACACGGCAGACTCTTGGCGGTTTAGTCTGGTGCTAATGACGACTTTTGTTGCAAAGTTCACGCTTGGCATGTTCTGTCCTGTCCTGGCCTGGTCTGCCCTTTTGTTTCCCAGGTCAGAGTTGCCCCAAAAAAGTGAAATCCTGCACGAAAATAGTGCAATATACTTGTATTTTGTATCCAATGAATACCACAGCACTCCCCATGCCATTGCATTCCCATCCCATTAACTCTTGCGGTTAACCACAAGCAAAACTGCTGGCGACTCCAAGTTAATCCCAGAGAAATGGAAAACTCAATGAAAAAATTTTGATTTCGGATGTTGTGCATGATGATGCGACAAGCTCCTCCTCCTCCTGGAGCTCCTGCATCTCCACTATACACTATAATCGTACGTTGGCACCAACTTTGGTACCCGATGGTTGACTTTCCATGTCAGGCAGAGCCAGGGGTTCATTTAATTATATTAAATATGTTAAGCGCGGCTCAGAGAGAGTCAGTGGCAGTAGCAGTGGCAGAGCTAGAGGTAGAGATAGAGCTAAAGATTGTAGCTCGGTTTGTGACCAATGTTGCCTTCAGTTTCCGGAGCACGAGTGGCTGAGCAAACAATCGGTGGGGGACGGGAGCCATGGCTGTACTCCAATTTGAACACTTCCTCCCTCATATTAGGGCCCTGCTGTTTGTCATGCCCATCGATTCCGATACGCTGCTCCGCGACAGTCAAGTTCAACGCCAGCAGCCAAACTCCATGCGAGCTATTGTTTGTTGTTGGCTAACAAACAAAAGGAGAGTCGCAACAGTATGGTGGGAGGGTTGGGGAGGGGTGGTAGGGGGATGTTGACTGGAGGCAGCTCCGTTGCGGTAGCTTGGTTTTTGACTCATAGCCAGGTTCAAGCGACGCCCGCATCCGTCTCACTTTCATGGTAATGTGCGTAGTCCCTGCCACCTCTTCTTCGGCTTCACTCTAGCCCTGAGCTCCCAGCCAAATCTTGGCAGCAACATGGCTTGGATGCAGACAAAGTGTCGTAAAACATTTGTCCGTTACACTTGGTCTCCTTTTCTAGCTCGATTTTTTGCATATCCAACCAACCCAACTGCTTCGTTCATCCGAATCTGCCTCGAGTACTACGAGTACGAGTATTGCTACATTTCGGCCACTTAGACAATTGGTTTCGCATTCATCTGCGATCGACTCGCGACTTGGAAGAGCAAGCAAGTCCTTGACCTGAGCTATGCAACCTTACATGCGTTATTTGGGGGAGCGGAACGTAGTTGGGCAACCATTCGTAGAGCTTCTTTACCATTGAAACCATCCGCAGTGGGTAGGAGAACCCCTTAACAAACTACAGGACATCTGAAGCCTGCAGCCAAACCGGTTCCAATACTTACCCTCGAAGAAAGGTATTCCTCTGGCACCCGTCAGAACACAAAGAGTATCCTTTGACTCCTGCAACTTGAAACTTTTATGCTAATTATTTGAGGGCGCACTTCCAATGTCTGACTCGATTGCCAGTCGACTGCTGCTCACAGAGAACTTTCAAATTTCCTTGTACTGACACATTTTCGAGAAGGCCACCAGCACGACCACGACGTCACTGGTAATTAGGCATGAGTCAAAGAACCCCAGAACTAAATAAACGTGTCGCATGCTCTGAAATTGGGCAATGCACGAACCGGAACTCGAATCCAAAACGGGGAGGTAGGGGGCACCGGTATCACACATACATATGTGTGGATGATGAGTACGGGAATGGATCACTTTAATGACACTTTGACGCCGCCGACGGAACGTGCTTCAAGCCACGGAATGTACTTAGTGCTGACCAGGCGGGGGGTCTATGTCTTACTTTAAACAAGAAATAAATCACGAATTCACTTCAAAATTTCGAATACCGTTAAGTGTTTTCGGAACACGAACTCGCCGCAAAAACGAAGTGGAAGCTTCGAAAGCCGCAAAACGACTAGAGCTCCAGTCCCAGCCAACTCGAGCTTGAGCCACGGAACGGTGTGCTCTATGGGAATGAAGTTGTCAACGAATGTTGTGGCAACCCTGGCACAGAGAGAAAAAGAGAGAGAGAGCGAGAAAAGACTGCAGTGCAGGCACGCGAGTAATTACCGAACCGTAAATTCCACCGGCATTACTAGTGGGAGCGGGCTGGGTGGTACCGCATGGGGGTGGAATTGTTTGTTTACGATCTCGCATTGGAAACGAAAGAAGAGAGGGGGCAGGTGGACAACGGAAATGCGTTGGACTTTTGCAATTTCCAAGGTTTGATTAGCAGAATTAAGAGTTACACAACACCACTAACCAAAGACATCATAGATAGGACACCCAGTACAACGAATTTGTCGCAGCTGAATTTGAATTCCGGAACCCAGAACCCCTTTGAACATGTTCGCAATCATGTCTTTGGTTAGTGACAACACTGAGCAAAAAAAAAAACACCAGAACTTAATATTCAAAGGAAGCAAGCTTTGTATTTTATTTCCACTAGTATTTGTCGTTTCTTTTTTTGTGTCTATGTTTTTGTAGCGTGTAACAAAGGAACCAATTTTTTTATTTTCAGTATAGTTTTCTTAGAATATTATTTCCCCAATTTTTCACACGCTACAAATTGTATTCGTATTATAATTATATATCAAACCTAGTCAAGTCTCTCGGCTTTATCGTGCAGAACATGTCTTTGACTCGTGTCTCAGGGATACGTAATGGACAGCTTAGGGATTTAACAAGGAAGCCCAGTTCGGCGGAAACGCTGCCAGCACTTGTCAGAAAATCCAGCAAAAGCCGTTGCTTCCATTTCCGCTATATGGAGCTGTGCCGGGCCAAAAATCTTGCACCATTGCCCGAAATCCGGAACAAGTCCAAGGAGAACACCTTCCTGGAGCTCTTCGCAGACAAACTGGCCGTTAACGACTGGATGATGGTCATCGAGGCGCTGCAACATGACATCGTCCTGCAGAGCATGGTGCTGCACATGCGACGCAACTATCCAAACAGTGAGTAGCTAGTGTCGGACCATAGGGCGAAACTAAGAGAGCTTTCCCGTGCAGATACAATCGAGCCCATCGATACGGAGAATCGGGCCCGACTCTTTCGACAGCGTCCGGTGATATTCACACGCTTCATTTTCCGCGGCCTTGTTGAGGCCATCGCCAATTGTGTGTCCACCAACAAAAATCTCACTGTGCTCAAGCTGGAGGGTCTGCCGCTTTATGACGGCTACATTGAGTCTATTGCCAAGGTAGGTAGCATGAAAAGCATCTTATGAATCCACTGTGATGCCCATCATTGTGTGCTCTGGTTCTAGTCACTGGCTGCCAACGATTCCCTGGAGATCTTGAGTTTTCGCAGGTCCAGCATAGGGGATAAAGGTTGTGAGATGGTCTGCAACACGGCCAAGTATCTGAATCGAATTGCATTCTTCGATCTGTCCGAGTGCAACATAAGCTCAGATGGGTGCTTCCACGTGGCCAATATGATCAAGGTATAGCGGAGATAAAGGTACATCAGATACATGGTAATCCTGATATCCTCCTCAGACGCAAAAAATATTACAATACTCAGAGGGATGGGAAAAGTCTCTGCGCTACCGGACGGTCGATGTCAATTCCATCTTGGGGCTGCGCACGGTCCTTCTGGCAAACAATCCGAATGTCGGTGACCAGGGGCTGCGATGCATCACCGAGGTGCTGAAGGAGGATGCCTGGATAAAGGGTAAGTAGGAGAAGCAAGAGCCATCCCTCTCTAAGATCTCCGGTCTCTGCAGTTGTCGACATGCAGGGCTGTAGCCTGACTGACATTGGTGCCAATCTCATACTCGACTGCCTGGAGCTGAACAGTACCATCCAGGAGTTCAATGTACGGCAAAACGAGGGGATCAGCCACTTCTTGCAGCGTAGCATTCGCGAGCAGCTGGGCAACCCACAATTCGAGAAGAAGCCGGAGCCGGAGTACGATCTCAGCTGCTTCAAGGGGCTGGAGAGCCTGCCCAAGGGCCAGAGGTTCACCATCAGCCAGCTGCTGCAACACATCAAGATCCTTGAGCAGCAGCTGTCCTTCGAACGAATCATGCGCAAGAAGGCGGAGAAGCTAAGTGCAAAGCTCAGCAATCAAATAATGGCCACTGATAGCCACACCACTACGCCCGACAAATTCACGGAAACCTCCCTTTCTCTCGTGCCCAAAGAATCTCTGGAAATTAAGGAAAATCATATGGAGTATGTTTTCCACGGCTGCATCCCTCTGTGTATTGTGTATCCCTCATTGGTGTATTTCGCAGATCGCCGATGTATCATCAACCGCCTTCCAGTAAGCTGGTCAACACTTCCGTCCCCACCGCCGAAACGACTCCGCGCAGTGACTTGGCGACGCTCCGCAATGATTCACAGGAGCAGCAATACTCAAGCCAACTGGAAGAGGAACAAACCGAGGCGCAGTCAACGGAGGCCAGCGCTTGCCAGGAAGATCATGTGGCTATACGGACGTTGCTGAAGGTCCGAAAGGTGCGCAGCGAGATGAAGTACGTGGAGCGTAATGTGAAAGATAGTAACAAGAAACACGAGTCGAAGTCGGATCACGAATTCGCCAACGAGCGCCACGTAAGTGTTTTACCTAGTGACAGCCCTCGACAGTCACAAATTTAACCCCATCTCTCTATCCTAGTTCAAGCTCAACGCGATGGTGCGCTTCGAGCAGGACATTGGGGACAGCGCCCAGGTGGGAGCGCAGCAGCAAGGGCGGGATTGCTACGAAGGAGGTGGAGATGGCAGCGTTACTAACAGGTACGACAGCGAGGTGAAGGCGAAGCGCGATGCCGAGCAAAGAAGCCGCCTTGAGAACAGACAGGCTGGGGATGGCTCTGGGATCTGGAACCATAATTTTAGCGTAGTCTTGGCCAATAATCGCGAGGTCAATGCAAACCTGAAGCAATACACGCCAAAAAGAGATCGTTCGGCGAGCCAAAAGCGTTCCAAAGGAACGCTGCCCGACTCTAGTAGCATTGAAAATTCTGATTCATATAAGCATATGAATGACCTACGCGAGAAAGTGGAAACGTACATGGGGCTGCATGGTCCTGCAGTGTCCTCCTCAGAAACGACGGCCGAGGGCTCCGGCTCGGATCCAGAAGTACCGAATTCCAAAATGTTTCAAAAGACGTCCATTGACTACCCGGGCATGGTGGTATTCAGGCGTCGCAAACACCCTAACACAGACAATGATGACGGAATGTCCAAGTTGTCGCCGCGCACTGCCTACTTGAGGTTGAAGAAAATGAACCGGGAGGCCAGTTCTTAGAGCAGCTCTACCAGATAACACACCAGCAATTTTTGAAACGCCACGACCACCATCCCCAAAAGCGTGGAGGAGTAAAATTTATAGTTCTACATGCAGTCAAGAGGCCTCCACAGCTTTGATTGCTCCTGCTGCCACCACGAAATGATTATTGAATTTGTTGAACAGACTCCGTTCGAATTAAAGATTTTCAATTTGTGATGACTACTCGAAATGTTACTTTTATTACTGTCACATTGATTAATTGTTTAATAGTTATGGAATATGCGTCTGGTTAAGTTTGTGTTCAAGTATTGATTTTGATTAAGTTCTCGGTTAAGTTATATGTAGTTTCCAAATGGTATATAATAATATTTCGGTCGGGGTATCGTTTAACCACCGAAACCGTATAGGGTACGTCCTTGGCGCTTCAAGGCGTAGACCACGTCCATGGCGGTCACGGTCTTGCGCTTGGCGTGCTCGGTGTAAGTGACGGCATCGCGGATTACGTTCTCCAAGAATACCTATGGGTGAAATGCACGTTTAAAAGTATTCCTCATATTCAGTATGTACTCTACTCTACCTTCAAGACGCCACGAGTTTCTTCGTAGATCAAGCCTGAAATACGCTTCACTCCGCCGCGACGGGCCAGACGACGAATGGCTGGCTTGGTGATACCCTGGATGTTATCACGCAAGACCTTGCGATGGCGCTTGGCACCGCCTTTTCCCAATCCTTTTCCTCCCTTTCCACGACCAGTCATTTTGCTTTTAGTTTTTTACGATTTAACTAGTGAAAGAGAAATGAAAATAAACGGGATTAATTGCAGACTGAGACAGACGCCATTTTTGTTGGTCAAAAACTAAGCAGCTTCTGGTGTGTTTTCATAAGTACAGAAGTACATGTCTTTGATGTACATCTGCATCTCTATACATAAGCAAACAATTTGTTGTTGTTTTATAGTTTAGTAAATACTTGTTAGTAATTTAATTAAAAAATCTACTTTTTACGCACTTTGCTGAAAGCGAAGTGTGACTGCAAATTATGAAATAAAACATATCGCCTGACCCTCAAAAAAATACCGTAACATACCAATGGATTGATAATTATATCGTAAATATCTTCAAATATCACTACATCAAAATTTATCACTAAAATATATCGCCTGTCACTAGATATACACTAACATACCAAAAGATTGATAAATATACAGAACTAAAAAGTGAGTCCAATAAATACTTCTGTTTTAGCTTATCCGATATTTATTGATGAAAGTTACAAGGTGTGTGACGTAGAGTTGGTGGTCATTGTCTCCCTGTGAGAAATTTGTAGTGCATTTAGTATTTTTAGCACTCATATAATGCCGATATCTATCGGCTCTTGTGACATCGCTATCGCCGCCCCATTGCGACAAGACGTGCACGATTATACAAATTCACGAAAAAATCGCCCACAGACTTGTAAAGTGCATCATAAGTCAGTCAAAGTGCATTTTAAAGGTGTTTAACTAAAATGTGATTGATTGAAGTGGACGACAGAGCCGCAGAACGTTAAAAATGCCCATAGAAATATCGTGTGGTCAGCGAATTTGCTGCGAACTCAGCAGCATACATACATAGTCTATTTCATGGTGGCGAGTGTCCCGAGATCCGAGAGTGCATCGAAAGAGGAAGTTAGTTATAGTGTGTGCTCGAGTGCCTGCCAACCGACCAACAAATCAAAATCGCAAAACCACCCAACCTGAAAACTCTGTGCCAAAAACAACCGTAAACCTAATCACAGTGATCACTCGAGCCAGCGCGCATGCTACAGTTACGTATACGTCTCCGAACGGTGTGTTGTAAACAAGTTAAAGGGCGATAACGCTTCAAAATGTCCATATACGAATTAGTGCTTTATCTCACGGCGCAGCTTTTACTAGGTATGTATTTTGCTCTACTACATTTGCATATGAATGGATGTGTGTGTGTGTGTACTTATTGGCGCCTTAATTGCGAGTGTCGCTGTCAATATTATTTACATTTTTCCCCCATATTTTCCCTTGCACCGCCTGTGCTTTATAGTTGTAGTTTTCCCCTGTGTTACTTACACACAAAGTACATAATTTTGGGGGTGCTGTTTACTACTCGCTCGTGGCTCCATAATCCTTTGGCAAAACTACTTTGATATCGCAGCGCCATACCCTAGACGTAGGGGTATATTAGCGTTGTGAAGGGTACCTTTGAAAACCAATACAGTATCTAAATTAAATTGAATACAGTGGTCCACTATTTATCCGCTGGAACCCCATTAAATTTGCAAATCGATAATGATTTGAATATTTGTGCCATATCGATGCAATGTTTTGATATCTTACAGTACAGAGTATCAATTGATAGAATCCCTCGTCTGCTCCACTCTGTCCATGTGTGGGTGTGTGTGTGTGAGAGAGAATTTCTTTGAATGGATTGCGTTGCATTTGAAACTTGTTGTATGGCGGCTTGGGAGCGGGGGCTGAACTCTCTCTCACTCACTCAATCTCGCTCTCTCTCTTCCCACAAGCGCCACTTTAATCCCTCCACCCATCCCTTTTTGTGTGCATAATGTGCCTGCTTATGTATCTACTTTACTATAAAGCATGCATACTTACACACACACAGAAACGCATGGATACACACACACATATGTATGTATGTATGTTCATGTGCACAGGCAGCGATCCGATTACCCCAAAGGACAGTGGGGCATAAACTGGTTTTGGTTGGTGCTAATTTATCATGTGAACAATTCAATTTGTAATATTGTATTTGGCAACGATTGAGAGTTCAATTTTCTGATATAACTTTTATACACACAAAATATGTACAACACATTGTACATATGTATGTATATGGTAACGTTGGATTGCGAGAGTGGTCCCACTGTCCACGCGTATATCCGTGCGGATACGGATACAGCTGGTGGCACGGTAGCTGCATTGGGGTTATGCCCACTCAAAGGCTCTGGGCTGCTGGTGTGTGGCCAGCGGAGCTAATTTCGTACCAAAATGGGGTTGCTCTCAATGGGGTCGTCGGTCCACGGTGTGCGAATGTGATATGTGTACAAAGGATAGGAGGGCGCCTACAAAGAGCTCCAGCTCGGGGGCTGGAGGTTCACTGTGTAGCTAACTAAACATTATTTATCTGCCTTTCAAGTTCTTTTAGCCGATAATTCCATTAACTTTGATCTCTGTTTTCGTTTTACCCTCAAACAGCCTGCTGCTGTATGCCACATGGCATACATGGGTCCATTCTGCCCGAGGGACACCACAACATCAACTGCGAGCACTACGATGAGAAGATGTGCAATACGGAGCAGGACTGCACCGTCCGGATCGAGCGGTGCCAGATGGAGACGGACAAGTCCCCCAGCTGCTATGTGCTGTGGTCCGCCAACGAGGAGACGGGTAAGAATTAAATGAAGATGGACAGGCGTACAGGCATTCTGATTGTGGTTGTTTTTCCCATCGTTCCTGCAGGCGCCATGAAAATCAAAATGAAGGGCTGTTTCACCGACATGCACGAATGCAATCAGACGGAGTGCGTGACCAGCGCGGAACCTCGGCAGGGCAACATGCACTTTTGCTGCTGCAAGGGATCGCTCTGCAACTCGGACCAGAAGTGGATACCCACGACAACAGAGGCAACAACGCAAGGTGGGTATTGGACCCACTCGGCGTTCCTGCTTGGAGTTTTGTCATTGCTCTGTTTACCCCAATTTTTTTGTATATTTTATTTTCGTATTTTCTGAATCTTGTTTTTTAATGCATCTTCAAGTTGCGAGGGGCGTTTTGCTCCCTAGCCCTAGCCACCCATCCCCATCCATCTGCCATCCGAGGCAGCATTTTTCGTGCTAACGAACTCTCGACGCGAAGTGGCGCCAGAGCCCCAGCAACCCCAGGAGCAGCATGTGTTGCAATTTTAGCCCTGCCGTGCACGTTCGTGCGCTCTTTTCATTTTTTTATTTTTCATTTCATTTTGGGGTGTTGCTGCTGCTGCTGGAAAGGCAGGCCAGGCCTTTGCCTCGGTTGGAGCGTCTTTTGTGCCCTGCTCTTTGTTGTTTTGTTCTTGTGCTTAGCCCTATTTTATCTCAAACGAAATGAGGGAAAAAGAGATGCAAAATTGGGGGCGAACTTTCGTTTTTTGGTTCTCGTTTTGCCTTTGAGCAACACCCATCGGGGGCAGAAACGGGCATAGGCACCCGGCCCCTGCTCCTGCTCCTGCTCCTGCTCCTGAACCAACTACGGGTGCCACTTGAGATGTTGTTCACCTGTGGCAAGCGCTTAAAGCCCTCTTTAATGTACGTGATATGCTTGTTCGCAATTGCAGTGCCCAAGGAAAAGACACAGGATGGAAGCGATTTAATATACATTTACGTTGGCACCTCCGTGTTTACCGTCCTCATGGTCATAATGGGCATGGGCCTGGTCCTCTATCGCCGTCGCAAACAGGCCCACTTCAATGAAATACCCACGGTAAGTCTTCAAACCATCCCGCTGCGAACGTTGCCCCTCGAAACTGTATTCTTTAACAATTTCCATTTCTGCAGCATGAAGCGGAAATCACCAACTCTTCGCCCCTGCTCAGCAATCGTCCCATACAGCTGCTGGAGCAGAAGGCCAGCGGTCGATTTGGCGACGTGTGGCAAGGCAAACTGCATGCTCAGGATGTGGCCGTGAAAATCTTTCGCATGCAGGAGAAGGAGTCGTGGACCACGGAGAATGAGATCTACAAGCTGCCCCGCATGCGTCACCCTAACATTCTGGAGTTCATGGGCGTGGAGAAGCACATGGATAAGCCGGAGTATTGGCTGATCTCCACATATCAGCACAACGGATCGCTCTGCGACTATCTGAAGTCGCACACCATCACCTGGTTGGAGCTGTGTCGCATTGCCGAGTCCATGGCCAATGGATTGGCCCATTTGCATGAGGAAATTCCAGCCTCGAAGGCCGATGGCCTGAAACCCTCCATTGCACATCGCGACTTTAAGTCCAAGAACGTTTTGCTCAAGGGAGATCTGACTGCGTGCATTGCCGACTTTGGGCTGGCCATGATCTTCCAGCCCGGCAAGCCCTGCGGTGATACTCACGGACAAGTGGGCACGCGCCGCTACATGGCGCCCGAGGTTCTCGAGGGAGCCATAAATTTCAACAGAGACGCCTTCCTGCGCATCGATGTCTATGCTTGTGGCCTAGTGTTGTGGGAAATGGTGTCTCGCTGCGACATTGTGGGGCCAGTGGGCGAGTTTCAGCTACCGTTCGAGGCCGAACTCGGCCAGCGTCCCACCCTGGACGAGGTGCAGGAGAGCGTGGTGATGAAGAAGCTTCGTCCACGCTTGCTCAACACGTGGCGTGAGCATCCGGTGAGTGTTTAAGAAATGGCTTTTGTACTGTAATATTAATAATATTTATAATAATCTGTGGTATTTCTTTAGGGCCTAAGTGTTTTCTGCGACACCATGGAGGAGTGCTGGGATCACGACGCTGAGGCGCGTCTCAGCTCGTCGTGCGTGATGGAGCGTTTCTCCCAAATAAACAAATATCCCTCGACACAGTTGCTCATTAAGAACCACGTCAACATTGATGACGCCAAGGAGTCGACGAACTGCTTATAGAAGCGGTACTAAGTCGCAGCCCCAAGGGCAGGGCTGTGACTTGCCAACCACCAATCAATATAAAGCCTTTCGCTCAGCAGTCGTTAGTTGATAGTTTGATAATTAAGTGCGATCGCAGGCGCAAACAGGCAGCATGTTTCGTTTATAGATTTCTAGTTTTGTAACATCGTCATCAGCAGATTATCACACTCACTCGCACCCACATAAAGCCATGATCTTGCATCCGTTAGAAGTGAGCTAAGACATATGTAAACTAAGCTAAACAGAACAAAGCAGAGCGTTAGACGTTGCTACTTGCATAGATGTGTTAGTAACTCATCCCACATTGACTTCATTGACTGATAACCGTACATACACTTATATATATACACATAAATGCATACATACACGTAACGTAGACTTTATTTATCATTTTGTGCCCAACTGCAAATTGTTGAAATTATTGTCCCGGCGAACAGCTCCTTCACAATGTTAGCTACCCGTTAGTATTAGTGTTAATCTTTATTACTATTTTTAAATTGTAACTTTTTTACATTTTACCCCGTATGTAGTCTTAGTGTTTTAATTTCCACCACACTCACGTTTGACTTTAATGTGCGTGTGTCTTTTGATGTTGTATTTTAAATAAACAAAAAATACTTTTGACTCCTCCCTTGCCATTTGATTTGATTTATTATTATTATTTGCTTATGTTTTATATTTGTGTATAGTTTGAATCGTAGTGCCAATGACCCTCAGAGCTCACTTATGCATGGAAATGTGTAATTATCTATGTAATTGTATTCTAATTCTACTGGACAGTACAAGCATCACCTGAAGTTTTCAAATGAAAGTTTCTTTTTAACGAGAATCTAACATAAGCGCATATACATTATACATTATATATATATATAAATATATATATATCTATACCATATATATAATACACATACACACACACAAAAGCATAAGCACATGGAAACACACGCAGACTTAGGGGGTTAATTAATACATAATATGAAGCACACGCTGCATCCTTTATGTCAGCATTATGTATATCTAGACTTATCGAACATCGTTAGAGGAGAGAACTTACAATACTACGTGTAAAATAAGTAAAAGAAGAGGAGGCCCTCGGGCAATGAGTAAGTATGTTAAATATTGTTAAAACGAAAGCAAGTCTTACCATGTTACCATAGGATGTTGGGACGACGCATGTATCTTGATCAATTAATATTCTGTATATTGTTTGGAAGCGTTGAATGATTTCCTTTGAAATTCTGTTTGCTCAGAGTCAGTTCTTTTCAATGGCTAACCGTATACCGAAATATTTCTTCATTCAAGTAAGATATCAACTCAACTACATACAAAAACAGAAGATACAAAACACAACACGAAACAAAGCTTCATTACCTGATTTTTTTGAGCAACTTACAACAAAAAATAGTTTATTATGCAAAAAAAAAACAAAAGCCAATTAATCTTAATAATAGAACGAATTTTGTTATGCTGCATTTAGTTTGTATAATTTCCATTGGTGCTGGAAGATCATGAAGCATATTATCCATGATATTTACGATAATAAGAATCAGTATTCAAAGAGCGAGGAAACCATGAAATAGTATATATAATCAAAGTAGTTTGTTACATATCAGAATGCTGCTACACGGTGGAAATGAACAACATACCGAGTACATAGACCATTTTCAATCGAGTTGCAGAGAAATTTTTTATAACATTATACAAAATGCAATGACAGAAAGCCAATAGAAATTTTTGTATATCTTGTATGCACTTCATAAACCATAAGCAAAAAAAATGAACAAAAACGCATGAGCGTTGCAAATTTTGAAAATGTTTTTAAAACATCCCATTTTTCGAATATCATCTGCAAAGTTTTTATAAAACCTATGAGTAAACAAATTATATACGAAAAGATTGCAAGTCATGTTAATGAGAAATTTATATGTATAATAAAAAGATCTTTGATAATAATGGATTTCAAATAAATAAGGAAATGTTTGATAATGAAACCTCTCCCCATTTGTGTTTTCCCACAATGAAAAGGCAAGTCGTTTTTCCAGCTTTCGTTCCTTTTTTATTACAATTTTCTTCCAATACGAGTATACATGTACATAGTAGTAAATACAGACCATTTGGGTTATATAATTCAACAATACATTTAGGAAAAACTTAGCCTTGAGCTACACATACCACATATACGGATGAATTATAATTATTGTGTGTAAGAATCTAAGTGTTTGAGTACGGTTTAATGGGGGGAGTTTTTAGAGTTACATCCCGCATTAACTTATCAAACCGAACCGAATCGAATCGAACGAATATAGACTGTGGAGTATATACTATAGACTGGCTTAATTTGCAGAAAATAGAAAATATATGTATGTATGTATATACGATTATGTGTGTATTTATGTACAATCATCTACATAGTTTTTGACTTTGGACCATTTCAGTTTTAGTTCTACATTCGTTCGTTCTCTGTTCGCTGTGCTTTCATCTCCTATCATCAGACTTATCCTTAGCTTCTAAGCTTGCCCTCCGTCAGAGATTTGTGTCTCTATGTCTGGGGAAAAAAATCGATCTCTATCAAATGCAAATTGTATGTAAAGCATTCCATGTCCTGTGCGTTCTGAATGGGTGTCTTACTAAAATATATATATTTTATGTATGTATACGTATGTATGTATATATCTGTTTAGTACATCTAGTACTTGTATTGATTCTGTATCTGTGTGTATAGTCACCTACATATGTATATATGTATGCATCTTATGATATCGAGTATATCTGTATTGGGTAGCTCTGTAGCTGCTATTCGAGCTGTAACTACATATGTCTAGGGCTAAACATATAAAGTTTATATAATAATAGTATATATAATATAATATATATGTAGGTGTTAATGTATATAAGTACTTTTTGAGTTTGTACGATATGTTTGTCCTAGGGAGAATATAATCGCGTTTGAAGAGAAAACATTACAATTGGAGATACAAGATGCAATATACGAGTGTGTATGCAGTTAGGGACGGTTTCTAGGTTCGTAAAGCGGTCACACTAGTGGAGAGTCTAGCGGGGCAAAGGGGTGGAGTATACAAGAATATATATATAGATAACACTGTGCAACATAATCAGTCCCATCTCCAATCTTTGGTTCCATTCGAAAACCTTCGAGTGTTGCTCAGTGTAAGATAGATTGATCTATAGATCGGGGTTCGCTCAGTAGGGGTCTTCGTTGCCACCGGAGGATACACCGCACTTGGACCGGAGTATGGCCGCCAGTCGCTGTGTCAGCGGTTCTGTCGGTGACTCCGAATCGCTGCATGATGCGGAAGGCACCTTGTTGCCTGGAATGTAGAGTAAGGGATCATTAAATTCTGAATTTTGATGCCTTTGCGGCCACTTACCATTGCTAACATCCAGATCTGTGACCGTGGTATCCTTGAGGCCAAAGCTAAGGCTGACTGGAACAATGTCATCCTCCTCCTCCAGCAGCAGACTTGAGTAGGAGTGCGTAGTGTTGTCGCTGCGCCCGCCCCCGCCGCTCGACGAGTTGCGCGAGGAGCCCGAGTCATTGTGGCTATGGGAATGCGAGTGGGAGTGCGGCACGGCCAGGCCATCGACAGCAGCTAGATCCTGTTGCTCATCGATCGGCAGCTCATAATCATCGCCACTGCTGCTGCTCTCCTCCTCGCCCTCCACATCCACATTGTCAATCTCATCGTCACCCCAGCCGTTGTCCTCCTCGGAGCAGTTGTTGCTGCTGTCACTCCCGTCGTCGTCGTCGTCGTCGCCATCGCCATCGCATTCAGCATAAGATTCATGTAAGTCCAGGGCCAGTTCGGGTGATGAAGATTTATTGTAGTTCTCGTCGCTGTCGCTGGATGTGGCCACTGCAGGATAGGAGAGAGTATAAATTGACTATTTCCGCGGCAACGGCTGTCCAACAGTTAACCCACCACCCCTCAACTTGTCCAGGATGAGCGGATAGAACTCCTTTGCCGTGCCATTGTTGGGCTCGTACTGGAGAACTAAATAGCAGCGGAAAGCGGAAAAGTATATCATAAGTGCAATCCAGAAATGCCTTGCCTGTACTCACTCAATTTGCAATATTTCAATGCCTTTTTGTAGTCCTTGAGCATGACGGCGGACAGAAACTGCAGGAGAAACAACGCACAAAATACTTATATATCAAACAATAAAGCGAATGCCATCAAATCCCTTTTGATATTCTCATAACATCTCAACAACAATGGCTGCTTCCTGCTTCCTCCTGCTCCTTCTCCTACCTACAGAGAAACAGGATGCCCTGTTCCACTGGCCCACATCGGGTGGAGCGGAGGACAACAAAAGTTGACTCTTCTAAAAGTTGAATGCGCTCGAACGCAATTTATTAGCAATCAATACGTTGAAATGCAGAGCAGGAGGGTGCTCCGCTCGGTCGCGTAATCCTCCTGAAAGGACTTAAAATTAAATCCCCAATCTCTGCTGGCAGTGCAGCAATTTGCATTTGCATAAGTTCTGTTGCGTCTTTGTACCCTTGCCAAGGGCCAGACGTGTGCCACACTCAGATAATCAGATAGTGGGGGTTGCCCCGGCTACAAAGAATACCATGGAGAGGTATTCCGTAGAGCATAAAAGTCGATCCGCTTTGACGAACATTAAGCATTAAGCGTATTAGGGATGGAGGGTTCTTTGGTCCTATGTTGGCCTTTGTCTCTATCGATTTCAAAATGTTCGGATTGTTTATAGGATCGATTTTCCGTGCTGTATATGCTTTTATAGTACATCTCTTACCTCTGCGAGAAACTCTGTGGGGGCGGATATGCTCTCATCGGCATCTGTGTACTCGGACAGGCTCTGGCTGAGGTCCTCGCTGGAAGCGGAAGTTGGCAGAGTGGACGCTGATGCAGCTGCAGCGGCGGCGGCTCCGTTCATGATGTTTATGTTATTTGCTGTGGCCATCATGGTGGCACCGCCTGCCGCCACCCCACCAGCTCCAGCCACTGCTGCTGTTGAGGTTGTGGTTGGGGCCACACCTGCACCTGCTCCCATCAGGCCATTATCGTTGTCCGTGTGGCTGCTGTTGGGCTTGACCGCATAGACGCCATTGCCATTCGATTTGTCCATGTAGAGATGCTAAACACAGATTGATTATGACAGTCAGTGATGTAACTCATTCGGAAATGAAAGTCATGGGACGTTGGGTAATAAGCACTACTTACATTTGACATGATCGATTGTTGGGTTAAGTTTATATATATCTTAGCTATGTTTCTTTATTTAAACATTCTCGAATGATGGTCTGAAAAAGCAGTTGTAAAAGAACGTCAATTAAAGTTTGCTTAGATCTTGATTGGGGGTTGCTTGAATGATGGGGAATGCAGGGGAATGCAGCAAATGCTTCGATGCTTATCCCTAATTGGATTGCCTCACCTTCGACCTTCGCGGCAAATGCGGCCACAAAGAGCACAGGACTTTGTTAAATGTTAAATGTCAAATGCTAATTTCACTACTTTCAGATCAGCGCAGACACTGGCTTTCTGGCCCGGGAGGACTAGGCGAGCTAACCGCTAAGATAAATTTAGCCAGACTGGCGCAAAAAGAAAAATCAAATGATGTGGTCTGAGGGGGGAGCGGGTACTCCCGGGAATCCCCTTAGGGGCTTCTTTACTCAACTAGTTGAATAAGGCTGCTCGACACGCAAACATATTTGCATGACTGTGGGCTGCGCTCCGGCTCCGCTCTGTGTGGCATGTGTGAGAAGTGGAAATGTACAAAATTGTTGGCGTTGTTTGCTACCCGTTTAATTGGCGCGCGACATGCGCCACGCCTGGAGGTATGCAACGAATGTTTGTCTCTGCAGACATACTCTCCGCCGTCGGCTGTACTACATATGTACATATATCTGTGTGTCTGCCGCCCCATTCAATAATTGAAAGTTATGTGTGGCTGTGAGTGGAGTAGAGTACTCTTTGCCGAGAGTCTTGCCGCACACTCTCAAGGACTTGGGGCCCATCATTAAAACCAATAAATTTGCTTTACTACTCGACAAGCGAATGATTTACTTAACTCAGACTGTGGTCGTGGTCTTGGTCTGGGAACTGGCAGGGTCCGACTGCAAAATCAATATCAATAATGGCATATCTGTCGACGTGCTGAAGTCATAACTGACGTTGCTATAATTGCTTGTTTACTGTTCGCCGTTCCGTACTCTGTATCCGTATCCGTTCCAAATGGAACTTAATTGTATTTTATACCCAATGCATTGAATCCTAATTGCTTCGTTCCTTGTCTGTGTCTCTGTCGCTTCCCTCCACTTTTCCCAATATCATTCTGTCTGCCTTTTGGTCTCTCTTTCTGGGCCTGTCTTTATAAACAACACGTCAGTCAATCAATTGTCTGCGATTTGTTTGCTTTTCGGTTGATCCTTTTTCACGTTTTTGGCATTTTTAGATGTCAGACATGTCTGTGCCGGCCAAGCGACCAGCCGTCACAAGAACTCTAACCAAAACTTTTCACTTTTCTCTATACATAAACTATTACCTCTGGTTGTTTGAGTATCTGCTACACTGGTGCATTAACAAGTTGGCAAAATCCTGCCGAACATGTTGCTGTTCTGTGGAGATTTGCAGAGAAAGCTTTTTAAAGGGGAGGACTTTCCACCATGTGTTACAGTTCTCATGACAGTTTTAGTTTTGTGGTTGTTTCCTCTTTGTCCGTTTCTAAGAAGAGCTCATTTAGAGCTGGTGCGCTAGTTCGAGGAGGTGGAAAGTTTTAGCAAGAGATTATTAACTTTATTGTTTTTGCCAGAAATCTTTCGCAAAAACTTACAACATAAAATCAGCACTTCCATTGAATCTGTGTGATCTTGAGCAGTGGTTTGCTGCGTGGCGAAATCATTTTCATTTGCATAATTAAAATGTCTGCGGGGAAATTGAATTTCCCACGCTGGCCACTCACCTCTCCCCAAGCAGAAGGTAACACAGCAACCCAACAACCCTTACGGAACGAACCAAATTTCAAGTCAGCGAACCGGAAAGTTATACACATACATGTATGTATGTACATTCATACATATATGGATGATATGTATTTGTATTTACGTGTAGTTTGGTATTACTAGTGTGTGTGTGTGTGTGTGTGTGTGTGTGTGTGTGATGGGGTCAGATGGCGTCCACAGTGCAGTAAAATTGCATAAAAAGTCATTACAGTTACTGCAATTCGGTTGTCCAGTTTGAAAATGTAGCGAATAATTTATAACAAACACTTAAAAGCGACGGCGATACGAATCCCAGGCTCGAACGTTTGCCAAATTGCCGCCCGGTTGGGGCTTATTTAGGCCCAAACAACTTGCAATATGTAACTAACTGTACGGCCGATGGCAGTCCTGGCATTCTCCGGCTGCCAACAACTAGCAGAAGGAACAGGGGAAGAGCAGTCCAAATCGAAGGTCCTTGCCATTGGCTATACTGCCAAAGTTAGCCAGGACACGGACACGGACACGAGCCGTTAATGAGTTTTCCAATTTAATCAATGATTTACCCGAAAATACTATGAACAATGCTCCTCCGGCTCAACATTGCCGGTGTACGTACCTACGCGGGTGGAATTTGTCAATAAAAAGCGAATTTATGATGAGGCGCAACGAAATGACTTTTCAAACTGTCATAACATTTCAAAAATATTTATAGTCCTATCCCTAGAGTATGTGGACTTGGAACCGAGCGACGGAATTGCGGCCAAATTGCCAGATTATAATGATCGCCTCAAACGTTGTTATCGTTAGCTTCTGCTGCTGTTGCAATTACGTTTTCTGTACTTTGAGCGGCTGCCAAGGAACAGCTTTGCCATAAAAAAAAAAAAGTTTTTCCAAGCCAGTAGCCAGTACATATGTATGTAATACATATTATGTACATACATACATATTATGCATATATATAGTAGTTGAACTCAAGCTGTTTAAAAAGTATCCCGAAATCTATCGTCGAGCAATACTATTACGATTTTTATTGAAAGTTTTACCATTTAAGACGTGTAGTTGTGAAAAAGTTTTTGAATTTTCCGTACATCGAAATGAAATGGAAATGATGCGAGAAAACCCAAAAAAATGTTTATGAATATTTTCAATTTTTGTAAAACTTTCTCCGCCAAAGCACTTTCAGTTTCTTTTGCCTGGAAAATGTCATGAAATTTCACCAAATTAAAATGAAATGAATACTTGTACGACTGTTTAATACAAGCAAAAAAATATAAAACTTCTTGACCTACGCATTGGGATCTTTCTGTTTAAAGAAACTTTAAGGTACGCTGAAACTTAAAGCGTACAAGGATTCTGCCGAAATGAGAGCAATTTCAATGCTGCATATTTTTTGAGGTGCTCCCAGTATCATATTTCATCGTGCCAAGGCATAGAAATTTACAAAAAAAAGGCAAAACTTTCACACACAAGTGTACCCCCAATAAGACTCTCTGGCCGGACCAAAAAGTTGTCTGTGAAAAGTTGGATTTGCCACCACCCACTAAAACCACCACCGTGCATCAGCCAAGGACTGGGGTAATAAGCGGTTTGTTGTGGTCATTGCCTTTAGCCTTAATATGAATTACAATCGATATTCAGAGGCGGATGGTTGGATTGTTGGATGGTATCTAATCGTCTATTGCCGAACTGAATACGGCTTAGATGGCCAATGGAGCGGAAAATAAGCAATTATGATACTGTACAGCTACCATATAGGGAACACCTCTGACAGGCCGGCTTACGTGGCGCATACGCAATATTTCCTTGGTTGGGGCTTTGCTTTGAGGTTTCCTGAATCCCAATGCAAAAGTCCCGTACAATAGAACCAAACAATGCATATTTTCGCAGAGAATATTGCGCATTGTCAGTGCGTGGTTTTTTTATTCGTTCTTATGGGTTGTACAATGTGCATATATGCATGTGCATATGTATGTATAGTATATACTTGTGTGAGGGCTTAGTATATAAAGCACACCGTACGTATTTGTGTCGACTAAGCCACAGCCACTGTGAGCCACTCATAGTCGTATTCATTCACCGACTCACGGCGCATAAGTCGCTCAAGTGGTAATTAAAATTATACCAACAAAGCGACAGCTCTCGGGCTAAGAAAGACAGACCTAGGGGAAGGGTGAGGGTGAGAGCCAAGCCTGATGGAGCCCCTGGCTGTCACAGAAAGCAAAGCGGAAACGTTGTGACCAAGAGAGCCTCTCTGCTGATGACTGCTTGGCTTCTACTTGCACTATTGCTGTGGCACACACGCTAACAAGTTGCGGCTGTTCACACACGTTCAAAGTGCATACACTAAAAACCAGAGAGTAGGCTAAGTCGAGCCCCTCGACAATCAAATACCCATTACTCAGTAGAGGCCATTGCTGTTTTGAACATCATAATAACTACAGTTGTTATAGGATTTACAACAGTCGTTGTAAGCCACCATAATCTTGTCCACCTCCTAATGAAAAAGATCCCAAGTACATAATTCCAAGTGTGAAAAGCCCTTTAAATTGGAACGAACTGATGCAAAAATGTAAGCCAAAATCGATTGCTTTCCTCTGTATGTTACATACATTTCATTGAACACAATATACCCCTTGCACTGTACGAGAACTGTGGATAAAAATACTCATACATGTGCGCTATGACAAGTTGAAATATTTATGAGTGCCCGTCGACTCGACCTAAAGACGCTGGTGACAAGCCAAGAAGAGCCTGAAACAAAAAATAATGAAAGTATACTAAAAATACTACCTACATATATATAACCTTATGTACATACATACATACATATATAACAATTCATCTATCTACCTTATTTATCTACCATAATTTCTAAACCAAACACGTAAATCATTGCAAGAATATGATTAAATCATTATTTAAATTTTACGAGAACGTATTTCAATGGTTATACTCGTATATCCAGTGTAATCACACTCGTATGTATATTAAACTCGTATATTCAGTGTAATCAGCGATTGATCGTTTATATAAATTTTGATTAAAGAATCGTTCCCACTTTTGCAGTTAAGCCCAGGTCAAACGCATGAAGAACCCTCCGTTTCCTGCAGTTTAACTCACATAGATCCTGGGTCTTATAGTTATTTGAACCGAATACGATGCATTTTAATCTGGTCCTTTCACATCTGCCTGACTCACTGCTGTAGTAGAATACGACAGGCCTCCTGTTACAATTTCCCGTGCCAATGGGCTTGTCAACGCAATCGGGATTTGACTCCACCAACAGGCTATATGAAATCAGCAGGAAGATCTCCAACAGTTTCAGGTTCCGCATCGTTTCAAATGCCAATCCAGACTAAACGGTTTCAAGATCGATTTGGAAGAAGCGGGTAAGTGCTGTGATAAGTGAAACTAATCCTGTAATTCAATTAATACGCTTTTTGAGACCGGACCTTGATACATAAACTATTGAAAATGTTCTCTTGTCAGCATTCTGCATTCAGCGTTCACTTGCACGTTCCCTTCTTCACCCAATTTGAACTCAAACAACACACAGAATTCCTATAATAAGTGGATTTAAACTGGAACTCAATTTTTTCGTAATCATAAGCTTAGCAGTTATACATATATGTGAACCCCTCTCGGTTTTCGAGTTGATCGTTTAGTGCATCATTAAAAATACTCTTCTCAGCAGAAACTTTTGAGTGCTCGCAACTTTCATGCGGCAACCGTTGCCGCCTTCGAGTGGCACAACTAAATACATTTCTACTCACATATAGTACATATTTACAAAAAATTAAAATTTCAAAGGGCGGTGGAAGGAGGGGGAGATTCCGCCAAGGGCGAATCTTGGTGCGTCTGGCCGGGACGGTAGTCTGCCATAAATTGTATAGACTTGCTGACAGGGCAGGGTCGCCTACCTTCAAATATTTACGAGTTGTGGCACCTCCTTGTGGCTGGTCCAGCCAGGTAATGCATCCTTCAGTTTCGCTCTTCCGCTGCTGCGTTGTTGGTAAGTCCCAGGCTTAATTAGCAGCGAGTCCCCGGACTGTCCTCGAATTAAAGATTCAGCGGTGAGAGGGGAAACTAATTAACGGTTAGCGCGTGTGTTTTTCTGGGCTACTACGCAGCTGGCGATGGAAACTTTTCCACTGTACAACTGTTTCTAACTCGCTTTTAACACACACACAAACGCCCTGCAATTGGTCCTTCGGTTTCCGCTATTGGTTCAATTTGTTGCACAATTCTTTGGAATATAATCTTTGTTGCAGGGGAAAATGCAAACACTTTTTCTCCTGGCTCGCTTGGCTCAAAATTGTTCCGCCTTTCTGCGTCGCAGTTTCGCTTTATTAACAGGAGTCGTCGACTGAGCGAAATGTCCTTTTTATACACACTTGTTCGCTTTTGGTTTTCCAAGGCGAGAGCTTTTGGTGCTCTCTCTACACCGCTCGCTGACTGTATCTCTCTCTCAAACTCAGAGAAGCAGCTAACATTTCTCTCGGGGTTTGTTTTGTGTTTTAAATATGCGAAAATACGGAAAGCTTTAATACCCGTTCTCGAAGAGTTAAGGGGTATATAGGGTTTGTGTTAAAAGTAAACGTTTTTTCACCTTTAAGTTACCACCATTACAGGTTGCCCAGTGTTAAACAACTTTGTTTGGTAAAGAAGTGCCTAAATGGTTAATCATTTAATCCCACAATAACGATTCGTTAGCCATAAACTGATTAAAGAAATTTGTATCATTTGATTTGGTATTTCAAATAACGGAATTTGTTACACCCAGTTTTGGTTCAAATCGGATCACTATATCAATGCCACAGGAACTGTCGGATCAGAATAGTACATACCTTCATTTGAGATTGAGTAAATATTTTAAAATTACAAAAAACAATATATATTGTACAGAAAATATACAAATTTCAGATTTGCATTCCATAATGGAAAGACAAATCTTTGAGGATCTGAAGGCCTTTGAACGTCGCTTGGGAGAAATAGTCTCTAGCCAGCAAACGAATACATATTCCTGGTGTCTTATCGTTGTCGGTGGAATTGGCTGCAGCGTTATTTTTGGTCTCTACTTGTTGGAAAACCCCAACAACAATAGCCCAGAAGTCTTTTTACTCTACCTGTTTGTTCTTGTGGGACTTATTTCGTATGGTATCAAGTTGGTTATGGATAAGAAGATAATTTTAGGACGCTTCCGCGAGGTATTGAACGCATATAGTTTAGACTTCAACGAAGATGGTCAACTTATTATACAAAATAATCGGATAAAGTGATGTTCGGCCAACGAGTCGTTATTTATATTTTTTGTTGATTGTTACTAAATTGTTTGTTTTTGTTGATTTATTGTTACTAAATTGTTTTTCTTAATATTTCAAGAGGTTATATTCATATTGGTTGGAAGTTTCAAACGAATCAATGTTATGCTAGCATGAAGAAAATAATTTTTCTGGGGGAGTGTCTGAGATATAACGGATGGAACTTCGTTACTATTTAGTTGTCCATATGAGGGACCACAAATAATGTCCATCACGCCCAGTGCGAGCAGCGTCTTCACTCTCGTGAATTGATATTACCGGGAAGAGTCTTCGGAGGCTATACGTTAGCCTGCTCCTTTATGCATCGATACATTTACCTATAGTTAATCCCCAAACATTCATCTGCGATATTTAAAGTATTAAAAACACAATAAATGGTACCCTTTTTCCCTCAGTGGTATACAAATTACTCGATTGACTTTTCATTTGAGTTTAGTTTATTTGAAACTAATTAAACGGTGTACATTATAATTAGATTGTGTTGCTTTGCACTTGTATCCTAAATATGCTCTCTTTGATGTAGAAATATAAAATCTATATAGTATTTGCAAATCTAACAATCACATTCGACTAAAATCTAACATTACAAGCGACAGATAAAACAAGAATCAGTGAGCGACTCACATTACGATTAAAACAACAACAACTACAGCTCGCTGATTCACCATTATAATAGGACACGGCACAGGCATTTGATGCCCGATGCGAATCGTTTTAGTGATTTTTCAAATCAAATATTTCACGCAGTAAAGGTTCTACCTGGGATGGGTTAACATTTAAATAGACATTTATAATGAATTTGTTCAGACGCTCCACATCTGAAATCTTTTGGATTAGCTTGATAAACGCATTTTTTGCCTCACAGCCAGAGTAAACACTCTCCAAATATCTTCGCAGAAGATAGTAGTAGGAATTCTGCAAAAGTAAACGAGCAATATATTAATCCATAAACGGATATGTAATTCCCAAAGAGGACAAACCTGTTCCAATCTAATCACATCTTTGTGTATCACTCGGGGTCGAGCTGAAGTGAAGAGGACAATGGCGCACATTATCAAAATGATGTTCTCATCCATGCGCCATTTCTCGTCAAAGGTGGTAATAAACTTCTGATGCTCCTCATAAATATTGCCTTCGGCGAACTTCAAAAGGTCAGTACGTATGTTACCCATATTTTCTTTGGTGTGTGGCACCTGAAGAAATAAACAATTTATATTCGTAGTAAATCAAGTATTGCCTTAAAATGATTATTAGCCTTACTTTCCACGCATTGCGATCGTCGTCATAGATCATCACCGAACGCATGATCATCATTTCGGTGCAGCCACCTTTAAGAAGGGCCACCTGGTCTTCCTGGCACATGTCACGGAATGCACTTATCTTCTTGGCCATCTTGATTAGCCGCTTGATGGCCACCGCTGTCAGATTGATCAGTTGCAATAGCTTCGGATTATGGCGTGTGTCGTCAGGCTGAGGTTGGACAATAAAATATAACGCACAGGTGGCCATTATTATCGCACAAAACATTAGGGTTTGTCTATGAAATGTGACTCAATCGAATAGTGCGGCATTGCTTATCAGAGAGCCAAACACCTGCGTGCTCCACATTTCGAAGAAAATGTATCGTATTCCCTAATTAACAATAATGAAATGTGCTAATTGCGATGAAGCCCCAACGGCAAACAGTTGAATAAACGGCCGACCAATCGTCAGCTGGAGGCTCATGAGCGCCTGCTGCCGCTGTTGATAATGGGTGATAATGCCATCGTTGGCGCTGCCCGAGGCTGATAAAGTCACTGTCTGGTTGGGTCTTGCCTGACAGGCGTGGACGCCCCAGACTGAGAGAGAGCGAGAGACCTCACTTTTATGGCGAGATTATTCAAAGTTGTGTTTACATTTTGGAGGAGCGCTTTGCTGGGCACACAGAAACAGCTCGGAAGTGACATGTCAATGCGATACGCACTGACTCACGGCTATGTGGTCTATGCCAGGTGCTGAATATATATCGCCTCCGGCACTGCACGATTAGATAAGCCGGGCACTGTTAAGAGTTATAACTAAAATAATGAAAGGGTGCTTGGTGGTGCTAATGACTGTGGTGGTGGTGCTGGTGCTGATGGTCACCTTAATGCGATCGTCGCCCATCATCAGGGCACTTAGATCCTCGTCCACGGGATCGTAGAGAGCTTCGCTGGCCAAGCGCAGTTCGCGAAGCTTCATTTGCTCAGCGTCGTTAAGTTCCCGATCCATGTGCTTGGTCGATGGAGCGCAAATTGGCTGCTGAGGCAGATTCTGCTGCTGGTTGTTGTTTGTGTTTGCATTGCAGCCACTATAGGACTGACCGCCCATGTAGGACATCTCCTCCTTTATCCGCGACGCAGCCTGAATGCTGTTGAAGGCCTGATACTCGATCCGAATGACCTCCGACAGCACAGACTCAATCGAATTTATGCTGAAATCACTGTCCAGACTGGGCTCGTCATTGTAGTTGGTTTGCATGAACGTCTTCAGGTCGAAGTCGGGGGAATTGGCTATGTCGGGCAATGGATGGCTGCTTGATGTGCTGGGCTGCTCATTTCCCATTTGGTTGGAACTGGGCGAGTTGTACTGCAAGTCGACGGCAACGTCGTGTGGCGAGCTGGCGCTTATGTGGGTTGGCGATGGGCTCCCGCTTCCTAGCATGGACTGTATAACCGTATCCACTCGTTCACTTGCTGGCTTTCCGTTCCGTTCCGGCTCTTGTCCGCCGCTAGCCTTGTCCAGCAATGGCTTGCGGTCTGTTAGTTGGGCAGTGTTCGTGCCGCCACTCAAGATACGATTGACGATTCGGAGAGCCTCCGCTGGAGTGTTCATGAACTTATTCATGATGTCGATGGCGTCTTCCGGCGAATGCATTAGGTTCTGCATGAACTCCACCACATCTGCTGGCGAGTCAACAATCTTGGAGATAATCTCAACCCCGTCCGTTGGGGAGCTCATGAACTTTGTGAATACTGTCAAAGCGTTGAACGGCGAGTTCATAAATTTACTTATGATCTTGAGCGCATCGCCTGAAGAGATATGTACGGGTACAGACTGGGATTAGCGAATAAACGATACATTTAAGGCAAAGCATCCACCAACCTGGATAGTCTATCAAATGGGAGACCAGTCTGAGGGCATCCTTTTGTGAGCCAATTACCTTCTCCATTACCGAGATGGCCTCCTTTTGGGTGCGCATCAATTTGTTGATGGCCTGGGATGCACGATCCGGGTCGGAGACAATCTGTTCAACGATTTTATCGGCTGTCATCAGAAGCGGATTGATTTCGCTCGACGATCGGCCAGCCACACAGCCATTAGCGCCGCTCTCCGCCGATCCGCAGCTCTGCGAGTCCTGCGATCCGGAGTACAACTCCAGATTGCTGCTGCTGTCAGCTTGAGCCTTGCTATCATCGGGATCCGAGGCACCGTCGCCGCCGGTATGCTCCATCAAGCGTCGTTTGGCCCGATTGTTCTCGATCTTGCGCCGCTTGATCAGCTTGTCCTCCTCGGACATGATGTTCTCGCTCTTCATGCCAATATCTAGGCATTTTTTCAGGCGGCACTTTTGGCAGAAGCGCCTCGTTACCACTGTGATGTCACAGTTCTGGTTAAATGGACAGGTGAACTGTTTCTTGGCCAACGCGTTCCGGCGAAAGAATGCCTTGCAGCTCTCGCAGGTTACGGCGTTGAAATTGTAGCCAAGGGCCTTGTCGCCGCAGACGGCACAGTTTTTTGGCGGTGACATGTCACAGCTTTCAATTAGAATTCTGATTGATTTTTTAATTGCTTCAGCTTTTGTTGTGGCCTGGAGCTGGAGGTTGGTACGGGTAAAAGCTTGCGCGGCACTTGAAATTCGTCAACAGCTACAACTGACGCTGCTTGTCAACATATTATGATCTACATTAAATTTATTGATTGCACATTATGGCCCTATAGCACGCTGAAATCACTAGCATTCGTTATCACCACATAATTCTCTTAATTTGTCCGTCCAATTCCAATTCTAGCCCCAAACCCAATAACAACAAACCGCGCGAACACGCGAATGGCAGATAAGCGCATTTGTGAGCAATTGTGAATATGATTTCCGATCCGATTAACCCCCTGACGCATATTATAAAACTTGAAGAATTTTAGCGCAGTTCGGGTGATATATATTGTGGTTATTTTGGTTTCGTAATTAAAGAGGAGGCTACAAGGAACACTTAAAAGCAATATTATTTTCAGCGGTTTAACTCATGGCATAAGCATACCCAAACAACTATAACCATACAGTCTGTACGGCTAGTGCTCATGGTGTTCACCTATTTCATTAGAGCGGGCTTAAGTGGGTTAGTTCGTTTTTTCCTCAGTATTTTCACGGTATATTTTGAAAATGAGAAGGTATATTTAGGTATATTTCTAAGGGTCACTGTTTTCAGCTGCAATTTTCGGAAATTAAATTAAAACAATAATTAAAATGAATCGAGTAAAGACCACACAGTCCAAGACAGGCGAAATCGTGGCCTATAGCGAAGTAGCAATTCGCAACAATATATCTGCCGTTGAATACTGCCGGACATCGATGGCCGCCATCTCGGGCTGCGCTGCTGGTAATTGACACTAATTTATAATGAAGCCAGCCGTGTAGATTCGTGAATTAATTTCTTCTTATTTTCAGGAATTTTGGGCTTGAGCGCAACGCTAGGATTCCTCTTCTACTTCCTGTCGGTGTTTGTCCTGTGGCTCATGGTGCTGCTGAAGTCGGGCACACAGTGGCGCAAGTACTTTATTAGCCGCAGCAACCTGCTGACCAACCAATTCATGGGCGGCCTTTGCACCTATGTGCTCTTCTGGACATTCTTGTATGGTATGGTTCATGTGTATTAACGTGAAGCATTTGCAAACAAATAGAAAAATAAACATAAGATTTGACTAGGCAATGGAACAATTGTGCAACCATTTCCGTACGTTTCTAGGTTTGTACAACCGATGCGGCCGCTGCCGTCCCCGAGCAGTCGCACCATGGAGTTTTATTTACATCACATTCAAGCATAATGTTCAGAACGGTTATGTCGATCCCGTCGATTGTCAGTCCCTGCACCTTGAGTATTTTGTACTTAACGTTGTTGAGACCCGTTTTGTGGTCCCGCTTGCGGGTCATCTCCTTTTGATTGAAGCACTTTTGGGTGTCCCGCTTGCGATGATGGCGATTGTGAATATGGCTGCAGAGATAAAAAACAGTTTGGTAACATTTCGAATAGATTCGGTGGGTGTTTCTGCCTACCCAAATGTGTCGTTGACGCCAGTCTTAATGTTTTGAGGTCGCGTGACCTGCAATCCCGCATCCCGGATGCGCACGAAGAACTCATCGTCCTCCAGACCCCAGCCCCAATATTGGTTAGACATGCCATTCATTTTCTGAAAGTGCTCGCGCCGCACCAGCAAAATGCCGCCCACAAAGTTGTCGTAGTGGTATTTCGGGTGCAGCTTGGGCCCGGCAATGTGCAGAGGTCCCACGCTGCTGGGATACTCGTAGAGCAGATCGTCGTTGCGGGGCAACAGGTCGACGTCGTGCATGGCAATGTAGTCGTAAACCTCGTGGCAGAACTGGAAGCCCACGTTTATGAGGGAGGCACGATTAAAGCGGAACCTGTCCACCTGATTCAGCACGAATATATGATGGGCAACACCTTGCCGCCGAAGGAAATCGCTGATATGTGGCACAAACTGCAGCAGCTCCTCAAATCGGTCTCGGAACGGTACCAACACAGCCATTTTGTGTGCCGCCGTGCTGTGGACATGCTCCTGTCCCTTGGGCGCGGGTGTCACAGGCGCTGGCCCACTTCCCACAAGTTTCGCCAATGGATTTGACAGCGGGCATATGCAATCTAGAACGAGGAGCGACACCAGTCAGTATTTTTAGAATTCCATCCATGTCAGCCTACTCACCTGAGCCCAGCGGCATTAAACTTAGCACCGCAATGCCGCCCAAACAGAAGGACAGGCCGCAAACAAAAACCCAATTTATAGTCGATATATTAACCATTGGAATTAGCTAGTTGTGGCAGTCTGTCAAGCTGAAAACGGTGTCAAATCCATAGGCAAAAGTTAAAAATTATTAATTATACTAAAATAGTTGGGAACTTAGTGGTGGCAATGGTGGCGGGCAGTGGTGCGCGTTTTTCGATACAATAAATCGACATCATTGCAAAAATGGCCGTTAAATTTCCAAATTCAAAAGTAAAATATGTAATATATATATAGTTCAAGTCCAATATATTAACTATTAATAATAATGTGTACGTAATGTAATATATATTAATATATTATATAAATATATATATTAATATATTATATAAATATATATATTTATATAAATTAATTGTATATGAGCTCAACCTATTTCAGTTTAGTTAGGTAACGATAATTGGCCCCGTCTCCGAAACAAGACAGGAGGTGATCACGGACAGCCCTCTCTTCGTGTCTTAAGTGTCATCGTTTGGTTCTACATAAAGTTGTATCTACAAAATGATGAGTATTTCCATTAAATTATGTTTCCAATCCCTAAAGAAAGATACTTGGGCACCATTCTCTCCAAAGCATATATTATGAATGATTCTTATGATTAATTATGATTAATACTCGGACTTCAGGCTGATTACTTCCAGAACTTCTTGACGGACATGTTCTTCTCCGAGTCCTTTTGCATCACCTTGGAGACGGCCATCTCAAAGTCCTCCTGGGTGACGTGAACGCGGCGCTCGCGAAGAGCATACATTCCCGCCTCGGTGCAGACGCCCTTGACTTCAGCCCCCGAAGCGCCTGGCATCAGCTCGGCGATCTTGCGCAGGTTGATGCCACGGGTAAGGTTCATCTTGCGCGAGTGGATCTTGAGGATGTCGAGACGGGCCTCCTCGTTGGGTGGCGGAAACTCTATCTTGCGGTCGACGCGGCCGGGACGCAGCAAAGCCTGGTCGAGCACGTCGATGCGGTTGGTGGCCATGATCACCTTGATGTTCTTGGTGGCCTCGAAGCCGTCCAACTGGTTGAGCAGCTCCAGCATGGTGCGCTGCACCTCAGAATCGCCTCTCCCGGTGTCCAAGCGAGCAGAGCCAATGGAGTCGATCTCGTCCATGAAGATAATAGACGGAGCGTGCTCGCGCGCCATCACGAACAGCTCGCGCACCATGCGTGATCCCTCGCCGATGAACTTCTGCACCAGCTCGGATCCCGAGACGCGTATAAAGGTGCACTCGGTGTGGTGGGCCACGGCGCGTGCCAGCAGGGTCTTTCCGGTGCCAGGGGGACCGTACAGAAGCACGCCCTTGGGCTGCGCGATGCCGAGGGCGTCGAAGAGCTCAGGATGCTTGATGGGCAACTCGATCACCTCCTTGATCTCTTTAATCTGCTTGTCCAGGCCCCCGACCATCTCGTAAGTGGAGTCTGGAACCTTCTCAACCAGCATCAGCGACACCAACGGATCCACCTTGCTCGGCAGGATCTTGTGCAGAGTGTAGCTCTCGTTGCGCAGCGCCACGCGGCAGTTGGGCACCACGTCCTTAATGTCGATGTTCTTGTCCACATCCACGACGTACTTGCCCTCAGGGTGCACCTTCACCAGCACCTTGGTCTTGTCCATTGGCTTCACCACCTCGCCCACATAGCTGCCCTGCTCCTGCAGCAGCTGCAGTTCCTCGCGCAGGAGGCGCACTGTCGTGGAGGGTCAAGAATAAGTGTCTATACTAGGAAACATCGCGAAGAATTGGCTTACTCACCTTTTGCATTGAGTTCGTTGCGCTGGGCCTGGAGGCGGCGCAGATTTGCGTTCTTTTCGGCCACCGTAAACTGCAGCTCGGAAATCTTCTGCATGAAGTACGATTGGAATCCCTGGCCCTTGGTCAATGGCTCCTGGCCAATGGCGGCGATAAGCCCAATATCAACATCCATCTTCATCATCACTCAAAACTTTCAAATCTAGTCGTACAATTGTTTCAATTTGGCACCGAAATGTTTTTTTTAGCGCCCGGCTTTCCTTTCGCATGAGACGACAGTTTTAAGTTAGTGTTGGATAATTTCTGTCTGACAGGTCTGTTGACAGGTTTTGTCGCAAGGTGTCTCTGTTGATATTTACATGTATATGTAGTTGCCATGTAGTACTAACTAGAGATGGGCACGGGCCAGGCCGGACTTCGTGTTCCCCGGGCTCCTTCATGAAAATTGCGGGCTTCGTGCTTCATAATCTAGTTTGGCACGAAGTCGTTCGGGCTTGCTGCTTAAAATAAGTTGGCTTGTTAATTAAAATAAGTTAAGTTAGTTAGCCAGTTAGGCCCGAAAGCCCGCTAGGCCCGTTAGACCCGAAGAGGTTTGCAAAAACCATATTATCGATACCAGCTGTGTTCAATATACATTTGAATGGTTAGAGCCACAACTGTTAATGTGAGCGTTCTCTTTGCTCTGTCTAGCTTCGTCCTCAACGTTTGTTGTTGGTAGAAGTCAAATTTTTTTTATATACATCTAGTACTATGTTTATAACTATTTTTATTATGACCCGTACCGAGCCTATTCGGACTTATTTGCCACGCCCTTTAACGCCCTCTTATGATTTCAACTCAATTACTGCATGTAGGTTAAACTCTTTGTTGTACATTTCAATAAAAAGCGTTGTATTTATTTATTAGATTACAAAGAAAAGCTTGCATATAAATTATGATAAGGTATGGAAACACAAGAGCTGTTCTTAAAAAGACATATCAAATAAATAAGATCTAAATTAAAATTTATTTATTTATTTTTAAAATTAAATACTTAAGACTACAACTATATTTAGAGATTATATAAATCTAATTGATGTTCGTGATTATTCAGCGTTATTCGAACGCTATTGGGTTTCACAGCGTATTTCTAGAGCTCAAGTGACTGAAAATTCAAATTTGTTGTTCTACTATTCTACTACGACGACTACGTTCGACCAATATGTAAATATCAGCTCGGCATGCTGATAGTTTAAAAAAATAGTTTACAAAGTTAACTGCTACGTTAAAGTCCTTCTCTACTGCGTGTGTGTGTTTTCTTTTTTTTGATTTTCAGTCAGTCGAGCAATAGCGATAGCCGACAGTTTGTTCGTTTCCATATTTTAGTTTCCGTCTTCAGTTGATCTAAAAAATTCTATGTAGACTAAAATTGATACTGGCCACAGATGCATTCGCATGTGCGTCGAATGTGCGTTCGTGGCGGGGGGAAATCGCATCCACAAATCGCAAATGCATTGAAGCAAAGTACAAAAGTTCATTGCAATCCGTTAAAACTATGCAATTCGTGGCTCGTTTTGTAAAATTGCTATAAAAACTAGTTCGTTCGTTTCTCCACATTTTACACGTATTGTATATAAAAGTATAAAAGCTTGGAATAGTTTATAGAAGATACAATTTCTCAATTCAATTCAATTCAACTGATCTGATCTGATCCGATTTGATCTCATTGTGCGCGTGTTACAGGCGGATTTCGTTGTTCTTGCAACAAAAGAAGACTAGAAGCAACAATTATACACAAAAAATAATAATGTTTAAAATAAAGTGACTAAAATACTATAAAAGCGCATTGAAGAGAAGTGTGGGACAATATTGCTACTCGTATTTAAAAAATAAACAAATGAAACTGTTGTTCAGTAGCCAAATGCCGAGGGGCTCTTCGTAAACGCCATTGATTGTGTGTGTTTGGGGAAGCGCCAGAAGTACAATGCATATTCTGGGGGTGTTCTTATCTGATGTTGGGGTGTTGGGGGTGCTTTCGCTTTTGCTTTTGTTTTGCTTTGTGTTGAGAGTCTCCTGAAAGCGATTTGTATATGGCGGCGGGCACAATGAACGACTTTACAAGGCACGCGCGACTTTTGTTGCTATAGGCTGCTGTCACTAGGGGGGCGGGGTTACAAATACAAAATACAAAATACAAATACATAAGTAATTCATTTTAAGTGAGCGCGTTCTAAATTAATTGCACCTATACTATGTATACAGTACAATATCACTGTTTGCTTCGTCACCATAACCTAATCCGAAACAAATTGGCGTAATTCAATTGAATTTGAAAGAGTGCGAATATCGGCGAACCAAAATTAATATATTCCTATTGCATCTATTGACACGATCACTCGGTCTCAGTGTCCTCCATTAGTTTTGGCACCTAGGTATACATACGTTTCTGATACGATTCTCATTCTGATTCTGTTCTAAGCCTGGTTATGGTTGCTATTGCTATTAGGTGTAAGTGTGGGTGCAATCTGGGGATCGGTTGGTTCGTCTGTTTTGTGATGTGATTGTTTGTCTGCAGTGCTTAAACATTAGTTAAAATTATATTTAGTGAGCATGGCTGTTGGTGGTTCATCTCTTGCGGCCCGCCGCGGTAGTGGCCATTATTTGCTGCATAGTTGGACCGGGAATGCACTGCTGTGGATTGCACTGCATCGAGCCATCGCCGCCGCAACTGGAATGGATAATAGGGAATCGCAATTAGTACCAATAAAGGATCAGTAGGGGGGAGGTAGGCTATTGCTGTTATACTCACGTGCAGCGCATGCATGGACCAGTCTTCGACTCGATGACCTGGCCAACCTGGTATGTACGGTTGTCAATGAGGCAACCCACATTTCTCACGCCATTATTGTGGGACATGCTTGTCAATAGCGGGGATAGAGTGGTGCTGGTGGTTGTTGTGCTCGTCGTTACGTTGAGCACAGCGGCCATTGAGACGGGGCACTCGTAGCGTGGGCAGCAGAAGCCTGAGATGGGCTCCTCGTGGCAGCCGGCAATCGGAGGCGGGCAAGACTGCTGCAGGCAGATGATGTCGCTTCTGAAGCAGAAGCAGAAGTCGCAAGGATCGTCACGTGGTATTTGCTGGGCGGAAACGTAGAGTTTGCCAGCATAGCGACAGGTGCCTGGACCGAACACATCCTCATCGTCGTACTCGTCCTCGTACTCGGGAGCGTGTCCGTAGGGCGGATGTGTAATGGCACTGGCTGCTGTCGTTGACGATGTGGTGCTGCTGCTGGGGGTGGTGGTAGGTGCCTTAGTGCTCTGCTTGGCAGTGGTTCCCTCGGTTGCGTCTTCTTCGCCCACGCGGTCATCGATGACTGGACCCTTGGTGGAGCTTGGGAGGTGTGCGAAGAGTGGGTGCATTGTGGTGATAATTGTGGCGATATCTGCTTGCTCCGTGGCGGCTTCCTCGCTGGAGGAGGTCTCTGCCGATGTCTCATCCTGGGCAGACGGCGTGGTCGTGCTTTGTGGAATCTCTGAGACCACGGCGGGCAGTTCATCTTCAGGCTCTTCCGTTTCGGGTTTCTTGTCTGCCTCATCGCCTGTCTCCTCCGACTCCTTGTCTTCGTCCGCCTTCTCGGGCACCTCTGTGACGGGGGCATGATCCTCCTCGGATTCAACCGACTCGTCGCCTTCCTCAGTGGAGTCCAAGCTGGGCTTGACAGCTGGAGCTGCAGTGGTCTTCTCCTCGCCTGAGGGCACAACCGATTGTGGCAGTTCGGTGGAGGTTTCGGGTACTTCCTTCTCCAGCTCGGGTGATGCTGTTTCCGGCACAATATCAGCCTCCGTGACGGCGGCTTCAGCTGGGGTTTCCTCTGTAGCTGGAGCGGCAGTGGGTGGCTTCAGCTTGGCACCAGCTGGAGACTGATCAGTGGTCTCCTCAGCATCGCCGGTAGCTGCCTCGGTGCTTTCTTCTCCCACATCTTCAGAGACAGGAGGCTGCTCGCTAGCCTCGCTGCTGGACTCAACATCGTGATCCACAGGGGCGACTGTAACGGGTGTCTTGTCATCCTCGGCAGCAGGAGAGGCAGTCTGGGACATGACATCTTCCATTGGCTTCGTGTCGATCTCCTCGGCAGAAGGCACATCGACTGGAGCAGCAGTAGAATCAGTTTCAGGAACGGCTGGAGCAGCTGTTGAGGCGTCAAGTGGTGCTTCCGTCTGGTCCTGCTCTGCCTCGGAAGTGGGTGATGCTGTGGAGATATCAATTGGTGTCTTGGCATCGTCCTGGGGAGTGCCAGTCTCTTCCTTCTCATCGGTAGTTGGTGACACAGTGGTGGCTGTCGTATCCTTGGTGTCGTCATGCTTAACGTCGGACACGGCTGGGCTGGGAACAGTGGTGACATCGAGCTCATCCTCTGGCTGCTTCTCGGAAGCGGGTGTGCTGGGCTCTGCCTTGACGGAAGTGGATGCTGTGGTCGTTGGTTGCTCAGATTCGTCCACCGTGGGTGCGGATGTGGGAGAAGCTGTCTCATCGATTGGTTGTTCCTCGGACGCATCGGTAGGAGGCTTTGTGCTCGACTCAACTTCCTGTTCATCCACGGAGGGCTCCCCTTCGGATGTTTCCTTGCCGTCTGTGGCAGGAGTAGCGCTTGGTGTGAGCTCTTCATCGTCCTCCTTGGTGGGGGCAACAGTGGTAGAGTCCACAGAGGGTTCCTTTTCGGATGTTTCCTTGATGTCTGTGGCAGGAGTAGCGCTGGGTTCCTTTTCGGATGTTTCCTTGCCGTCTGTGGCTGGAGTAGCGCTGGGTGTGAGATCTTCTTCGTCTTGCTCCTTGACGGGGGCAACAGTTGTGGAGTCGGCCTTGTCCTCTTCCTCCTTTTCGATGTCCTCAGTAGATGGGACAGATGTGGCTGATGCAATATCTTCACCTCCCAGCTGTGGCACTTCGGTTGATGCGTCGGTTTCCTTGGCTGGTTCCTCTGCCTCCGGTTTCTCGGCATCTGCCTCCGGTTTCTCGGCATCTGTGACGGGTTTCTGGGCATCTGTGACGGCTTCCTCTTCAGTGGCTGGGGATGGAGTTGTGGCTGCTTGCAGTTTCTTCGTATCGACGCCTTCGGCAGCTGCTGGAGAGCTGGTAGTGCCACCGGTGGCGGCCTCGGTGCTTTCCTCATCCTCCGCGGATGTTGAAGGTTTCTTCTCGTCAGATGGGGCTGAAGCATCTTCTTCTGCAGAGGGAGCACCAGTGGTGACTGTCTCAGCATCTTCAGTTGGCAGTTCAGTTGACGTTTCGGGTGTCTTTTCCACTGGTGCCTGGGCAGTCGATGAAGGCTGCTTATCTTCGGGCTCCTGAGCTGGCTGGAATTCGGTTGATGGAACAATTTCATCGCTGGCTTCGGTGGATCCATCTTCGGGTGCGGCCGTTGTGGCAGAGATTTTGTCTTCAGGCTGACCTCCAATCTTATCTTCTGGAGTTGGCAGCTTCGTTGGTTCCTCTGTGGAATGCTCCTCCTCTGTTGGCTTCTCTCCTTCCGTTGGTTTCTCTTCGTCCGTTGGTTTCTCTTCCTCAGTTGGTTTCTGCTCATCAATGGGTTTCTCTTCCTCGATTGGTTTCTCTCCTTCGATTGGTTTCTCTCCCTCGATTGGCTTCGCATCCGCTTTAGAGACGGGGCCAATAGTGGTGATATCCGAATCAATATCAGCAGATGGCACGGAGGTGACAGCGGGTTCCTTCTCGGCCAGGCTTGGGGCAGCAGTAGATTCACTCTCCTGCTCTGTGGATGTCTCAGTGGATGAAGGTAACACATCCTCAGGGGTTGCCTGGGGCAGTTTTGGTACTTCGGGCACTGCATCTGCTGCTGCAGGTGCTGCTGTTGTTGCACCAACAGTATCCTCCTCTTCCTCCGTGGACGTTGTGGGTCCCTCGGGCTTCTCCTCTCCCTCCTGGGCTGGCGTCTTGTCTGTAGTTGCTTCTTCTTCAGTCGCTGGCGATGTGACAGCGGCTGAGGGGCTGGAAGTGGAGGCTTCAATGTCGGACTCCTTCTCTACATCTTCTCCTGCGGGAAGTGGTTCCTTTTCGTCAGCGGGTTTCTCAGTGCGATCTTCGTCAGAAACAGAAACAGGAGCAGCAGTCGCATCTGGTGTTTCATCGTGCTCAGTCTGGGGAGTAACGCTGGTTGAGGGGGTCTTCTCATCAGAAGGAGTAGCTGTTGTGGCAGCCACATCAGACTCGGGAGATTCCTTGCGTTCGTCAGAGGAGGGAGTTGTCGTCGATTGCTCATCGGACTCCTCCTTATCGGCAGCGGCAGGAGCAGCAGAAGCAGGAGCAGGAGTAGTTGTACGATCAGATTCGGATTCAGGCTCGATCTCAGCAGATACGGAAGACGGTTTCTGTTCGCTTTCATCCTTCGAAGGAATAACAGTAGTGGCGGGCGCCACCTCATCCGAAGTGTCTCCAACCGACGGTGCAGACGTGGCAGGCTCTTCTTCAGGCTCGGCTCCGAACAGCGTCTTTTCTGTGCTTTCTGGGGTCTTATCTTCCTCGGAAGAAGACTCAGCAGCAGGAGCAGGAGTAGTAGTGGCCTCGCTCTCGATTTCGTCAGAGACGGTTGCGATCGGTGACTCATCGGAGGTGTCCTTCTCACCCTCGGAGCTTGGTTCAGTGGTTGTAGCATCATCCTTGGCTGGCTCCTTGGCGGTTTCAGCCTCGGTAGACGACTCCTCATCAGCAGGCTGCGTCTCTGGCTTGGCCGCTGGTGCTTTGGTGGGCAATGGAGGAGCCTTCTCGCCATCGTCGCCTGCGGTGGGTGAACGCTCAGTCGTGGCTGGAAGGGTATCATCATCGTCTGAACTATCTTCGGCAGAAGTAGATGGCTCCTTCTCATCGGATACCTTCGTGGGCGCAACTGTTGTGAACTTCTCAAAGTCTTCGATCTCCTCTTCGCCGGATACACTTGTGGATGATGGCTCGGGAGCCTTGTCGGTCTTTGGTGACTGCGTGGATGAAGTCGACTCCTCGTCTTCGGGCTTCGTATCGACCTCTGGCGCATGCACTTCTGTGGAGGACTCTGTGGACTCTTCCTCGGATATAGCAGGGGTGGCCGAGGTTCCTTCTGCGACATCGGCATCGCCAACGGCAACTGGCGCCTTGTCTCCAAGAATGGATTCCTCTTCCTCAGTTGGTTTCTCTTCTTCTGTTGGCTTCTCTTCCTCTGTTGGCTTCTCTGCTTCAGTGGGTTTCTTCTCATAAATTGGTTTCGCTTCCTCTGTCGTGATGGGAGCCGTGGTTGTGGCAGTCGATTCATCGCCAGTCTCCTTTTGGCTGTCATCCGCAACTTGGGGAGGAGTTGTGGCATCTTCTTGAGGCGGCTGCTTGGTGGCATCTTCCTGAGACGGCTGCTTGGTGGCCTCAACTGTGGTCGGCTGCTCTGTGGCTGGCACAGTTTCAGCTTCTCCTTGCGGCTCCTTCTGCTCGTCATCCTTGGGTTTGTGCTCGGGTTCCTTGTCCAGAGGTTTCTGCTTGTGTTCCTCCTCCTCAATCTCATTAGTGGCTGTGGCTGGCGTGGGCTTGACCTTGTCCTCGTCCTCGTCGGACACATCGGCTGGCTTCTCGCTGGGCTTGGGTGTGGAAGACTCAACCTCCGCCGGCAGAGTGGGCGTCACCTGTGGCACCTCCTCATCGGGCTTGACATGGGACAGTGGCTGCTCAGTAATGCCAGTGGGCATGATGACGTCCTTGGGTATTTCTTCGGTGCTGCTGGCCTCCTCATCGATCCTGTCAACAGGCTTGGCAGTCGTCTCCTCCTCATCGCTCTCGTCGCAAATGTAAGTGGGGCAGCAGCCAGCAAGAAGATCGGTAGATAGGACACACTTCTCGCGGTTCGCGGGCTCCTTGCACTCCATTTGCTGGCAGGACACAAGGCTGCTGATGCATCTGCAGGACACATCGCAGGGCGTGGTCGCGGGCACAATGGTGTTGTTGGCATAGGTCTTGCCCTCCACCAGGCAGTCGCCTTCGCCTGGAATGACAGCGGGCAGATCCATGGCGGGCAGGGACTCGGAGGAGCTCTGATCTTCGGCACTGGGTGCCACGGTAGTCTGCTCTGACGCGAAGTCGTCGCGGCTGACAACTGGCACTGTGGTTGGCTGCTCTCCGCTGGGCGAAACGCTGCTGGACTGCACATCCGTGGGCAGGGGAGTGGTCGTGGAGTCTTCTGGTTTCGATGGCTCCTGTTTGATGGCCGGTTCTGTTGCATCTTCGGCACTCTCGGTGGAGTCCTTCTCTTCGACAGGTGGCAGGTAGGATGGTCTTGGCTTGTCGGTGGACACTTCTCCGGCTTCCTCTGGTAGGCTTGTGGATGGCTTGACGTCGAGAACAGGTGGCACAATGTCGGATTTAGCTGGGGCTGCATCGGTGCTTGTCTCGTCCTGCTCCTTCTCGTCCAGAGTCTTGTCTGTGGTCTCATCGGGCTGCTCCTGCTTGTCAAGTGGCGTGCTGGTAGATGACTCAATTTCGGCTTCTTCGGATTCTGTGGATGATTCTCCAGCAGGCTTCTCGGTGGAAACTGGCTTGACTGCTCCAGTCTTGAAGGCATCTTCGACAGGAATGTCTGTGGAGGCATCCACAGCACCTTCCGTAGCCTTCTCATCGCTCTCAGCAGTAGGCAGAATGGTGGAAGTCTCATCCTTCTCGCCAGCTCGTGCAGGTGCACTGGTGGATGTACCAATGGAGGCCTGGACTGCTTCGGTGGATGAGGAGATCGGGCTGGCAGCTGTGGAGCCTTCTTCTGCCTCCGTGACTGGTTCCTCGTCCTGGTCTGCTGTCAATTCCGTTGAATCATCGATCAAGTCGGACTTGGGTGTGGTTGGCTTGACACTCTCCTCCTCCGCACTGACACTGACGTCCTCGGATGGAGTGGTTGGTCCTGCAACCTCCTCTTCGGCGGATGTTTTGTCGGCGGGAGTGGTTGGTCCAGCAACCTCCTCTTCGGCGGATGTTTTATCGGCTGGAGTGGTGGCCTTGCTAACTTCTTCCTCTGCGGAGGCATCAGCAGATGGAGTTGTGGGCTGGGCAATGTCCTCAACGCCCTCACTGCTTGTGGGCTCGGCAGGCGTGGTGGCCTTGGCAGTGTCAATGTCCTTCTCACCCTCACCCGCGCTCTCAGGAGCAGGAGTGGTCGCCTTGGCAATCTCCTCCTCCGATGGCGTGGTTCCCTTGATGATATCCTCTTCTCCCTCGCCGCTTGCCTCTTCCGTGGATTCAGTGGGCTTGGCAGATTCACTGTCATCACTCTCCACCACTGCGGGTGTGGGCTTGGCTCCCTCTTCCTCAGAGTTTTCTGCTGGGGCTGGTGTGGGCTTGGCTTCCTCCTCTTCAGAGCTTCCTGCTGGGGCTGCTGTGGGCTTGGCCTCCTCCTCTTCAGAGCTTCCTGCTGGGGCTGATGTGGGCTTAGGCTCCTCCTCTTCACCGCTTCCTTCTGGAGCTGGTGTGGGCTTGGCCTCTTCGTCTTCTGTGGTGGCTGTTGGAGCAGATGTTGGTTTGACCTCCTCATCTTCTGTGCCTTCTTCTGGCTTGGCGTCATCCCTTTTAGCACCTCCCTCAGGAGCAGGCGTTGTCTTGGCTTCGTCCGTTTGAGCGCCTTCCTCAGGAGCAGGTGTTGCCTTGGCTTCGTCTTCCTCACCGCTTCCCTCCTCAGTGGGTGTGGTCTTTGTCTGGTCTTCCTCGCCGCTTCCCTCCTCAGTGGGTGTGGCCTTTGTCTGATCCTCCTCGCCGCTTCCTTCCTCAGAAGGTGTGGGCTTGGCCTCTTCCTGTTCCTCGCTCGATTCCTCGGCGGGGGTAGCAGAAGCCTCTGCATCGGCAGCGGACGGAGCCGAGGTGGTGACCTTAACGATATCTCCTTCGGGGCTGGCCTTGGCTGGGGCCGGAGAGGTAACCTTGATGATCTCCTCCTCCTCCTCCTCGGTGGTATCCTGCTTGACGGGCTTCGTGGGCTTCGAAACATCATCTTCGCCACTTCCCTCGGGCTCTGGCGTCGTGACAATCTTAACGATTTCATCCTGCTCCTGCTCCTCTTCGGAGCTGGCTTCGGTGGCGGTTTCGGTGGATGAGATGCCGGTGTCTGCTTCGGTAGATGAGGCGCCGGTGGCTGCTTCGGTAGATGAGGCGCCGGTGGCTGGTTCAGTCGAGGCGGATGATAGATCGATTCTGGAGTCGGACGCAATGCCGGCGGTGGAGCTCTCGGGTGTGAAGGTGATGTCCTTTTCTTCCGAGGCACGCACTGGGGCACTTGTGGTCGTCTCCTCATCTTCAGCCGCTTCACCGCTGCCCTCCTCAAGCGGGGAAATCTCAGTGGCCGTCTCCTTGTCCTGGTCCTTCTCCTCGTCATCGATGTGCTCCTGCAGATCCACATCCTCCTTTGGAATCTCGCCATGGATATCCTTGGCGGGAGCGGCCGTTGAGATCTCCGGCGTGGTGACCTCCACAATCTCAGTGGTGGCACTGTCGTCCTCGCAAATGTAGTTGTTGGGGCAGCACTCGCCCTCGGCGGCTGGCATGGCGCGGCAGGAGGTGCCGTTGGCCGCCATCATTGGCATCTTGCAGTCCTGGACGGCACACACCATGTGTCCGCGCATGCAGTAGCAGTGCTCGCAGGCATCCTTGCCCCGGATCGAGGCACCGTCCGCGTAGATGTCGTCATTGAAGATGCAGTCAGTGGATTCCGTTGGCATCATGGTGGTGGCCAGAATGAAGCCGGTGGTGGGACGCTCAGTGGTCGTCGTGCTGGTGGTGGACGTTTCAAGGAAGTCCAGTTCGTTCTCGTGGTCTGCAAGAGGGTTTGAAATTGTAGTACCAGTTGGAGGCGGGCAAGAAAGGTCGTGTCACTTACCGCAACTGTAGCGCACAGGGCAGCAGGATCCCTTGTTGTAGATGGGCAGGCATCCGTCCACATGGAGCGTGCACTCCTGCATGACGCACTTGGTCTGGTTGTTGATGCAGTAGCACAGCTCGCACGGCCTGTTGGGGTTCGATGGCACCTGGGCGCCCTCCGGGTAGAACTTCTCTTCGATGCTGCAGCCGAACTTCTCGGGAATGCTCAGCTCGGTGCCCGGCTCGGGTGTGTGGTAGGGTACATCCACAGGAACTGTTCAGTGGAGGGGGGGAAGGGATGGGTTAGGAATGCTGGACTTCAGCTGGGGATTGAGACTCACCCTCTGGGCAGGTGATGATGGGACAGCACTGATCCTCCCGCTTCTCCACGATGCAGTCGTGGCCAATGGGCTTGGTGAAGGGGCAGACACGCAGGTAGCACATCAGCATGCGGTTGTGGCAGGTGCAGTTCAGACACGGCTCATTGGTCATGATGCGATCGCCCTCGTTGTAGTGTGCATAGTTGTAGTAGCAGCCCTCTGCAAGCAGACCAAGAGAGAGGCTCACATTACATTACTGGCTCCTCGTATCTGGAGCGCTGCCTGGGAAAAAGCAGCCTCCAAACAATGCACCAGCAACCCCCTGCCACCCAGTTCTCTGGCTAATAAATTCCAGCCATTAGTTATGCATGCAGGCCACAATATCCACTGCAAATCATGCACCCAGCTCCCAGCTCCAGTTGGAGTTCGAGTTAGAGGCGGGACTGGGACTGGGAGTGGGACAATGTATGCTACTGTGTCGCCAGGGCCATAAATAAGGCTTAGCGCCAGCTGCTGTCATAATACGTGCAGCTATAGACAATTTTTATTGCTCATCAGCGTCGTTAAACAAAAGTCAAGTGCCACCGTTGTCGTGCCTTAAAATATGCGCACGTCTGTCAGTCCCAATGTCCGATGTCCGATGTCCGCTGTCTGCTGTCCGTCGCCGCTTGTCCGCTGTCTGGGGCTGACTGGCTGCCTAATTTAGTGACGTCCACCCGCAATAAATTCAACATCACATCATTAACACGTTAAACGCGCCAGACCCAGACCCACACCCGCGACCGTACCCGTACCCCGCCTCAGACCTCAGACCCGCGAGAAACCCCGAGACGAGAGTTGAGCTGTGAGCAGGGGCTAGACCATTTTTTTGATTGAAATCTTTTGGGGTCTCCGTCGTAGTGGGTCTCTGGCGCAGTCCGACTGGCGCTCACGTTTCCAACATAACTCGTAAAAAGCAGCGCTTATTTCTTTATGTTTCAATTTGTTTTCGTATGTGTCTTTTCACACCTCCATCTAACTGGTTAATAATGCTGCTTTATGACAGCGATTGGCTACGATTCGATCGATTTGCCACCGATTAGCGGCTTAGCTTGTGCCTTTTGGAGCAGGCTTATCCGACTGGTCAGCACTTGGGTAGGGGGTTATTAAACATTAAGGGTAGGGGGGAATACTTTAATGAAACAATTCTCAGATTAGGGAGGGGCTATGAATACCCTTTCATTTGCTTTCCTTTCGTTCACATGGAACAACAAATTAAATTCGCGGCGTGCTATAAATCTCCCCAAGAATTTATGGCTGAGAGCAATCTGATACTCTTCACATTATTATGCCGAAACGTAATCATCATAAAACGAATCTAGATGCTGGATGCACTTTTTACGAGTATTATGGTGTAGCAGTGGCTCAACACTGGGCCACTCCAACGCCAACTCCAAGATTGAGTTAATCAGAGATGAGAGACTTACCCGTGTACTGTTGGATATCCGGGATCTCCTGCACTGGAGCTGGAATGAGGAATGCGAAAAGAAATGTTTATTATTTAATGAAATGCCATAGTTACTTTGCCGCGATTACTTGGCCACAATTTTATGATGGCCATATCCGTTAGCCATGACCATGACCATAATAAATTAATTTATCTATTGCAGCAAATGCATCGAATGCCGCAGCTCTAATTGTGCCTGCATGCAATTGAAATTAGGCCCGGACGTGGCAACGGAGTTGCGTAGGCCCACCACCACTTCTGTTGATAGCCGCTGTCCGTCCTGATAACAGGGGTCCAAGTGCCGCTGGCTGTAGCTCCAAATTGCAATAGCAGCAGCAGCAGCAGCAGCAACAGTTTGGCTTTGTGTGCGTGCAACGTGTTATTACCACATAATCAAAATGCAGCCAGGCAGAGCAACATCATCCAGCAATCTAGCAAAAAATGGCACGTAGTCGATTCTGAGCCGAGGCCTGAGCTGCCTGCGTGTGTCCCACACTGGCCAACTCCGCCTTTGCCTTTGCCTGTCCCTGGCCCCCTGGTAAAATGGCTCAAACAAATTGTTTAAGCTGACAGTTGGCCAGCAGAGGCGAGTGCTGCTGCTGTAGCTGCTGCTGTTCTACAAGGTTCTGGGGTCCACTTGTTGCTGCGGTGGCGTCTATGAGCCACATGCCAGCAGCAACATGCAACAAAGGACGGTCGGGCCTGTTGCTGCACGGTGCACGGCGCACGGTGCACGGCGCACGGTGCACGGCGCACGGTGCACGGCAGAAATGATTTGACAAATTGCATTTTTATGAATTGCTGTTGCTGGCGGCTTTGCAGCTTTGATTAATTGCGTCTAGTTGAAGGGTTGACAATTTTGCACATATTTCACATTTGAATTTCCGCATACCCGTGTACCTGGGGGGGTCCAAGTTGCGTCGGGATACTCCGGCCATGACTTTGCTCTTTGCCGGGATGGGATACACATTTAAATGGATGTCTGGCCCATACAATTTGGCAACAAATTGCAGGCGAAACAACAATGAAAATTCTAACGGAAAGTGCTCATAAGCATGAATTTGGCCCGGGCTGGGCTAGGCCAGGCCTTGGAACTGGTCAAGACTGCGGCAACAAATCAGAGTAGCAATTTCAATTCGTGGCCAACGAACGACGAACTGCTCCTAGAACGTCTCTCTCTCACTCACTCAGTCGAAGCTAACGGATGTAAATTACATTTTATGCGGTAAGAACAACCACACGACCGAACCTGGCAACGCATAAAAATTCACACATTAACTGTTAAGGATTGTCGGCCAGCAGGTGGAGATGGAGATGGATGCGAGTCACAGGCGGAGGCGAAAGCGAAGGAGAGTGGTGAGAGGGGTCTCCTCAGTCCACTTGACTGAACCAAACTCAAGCCTGTAGAAGGCAGTGTGAAGAATTTGGCTGCAGAGTTGGCAATGGGAGTCAATCATGCAGCCGGTTCGTAGTCCAGACTCAGACCTAGAGCCAGAATCGCGCAAAGCTAAAGACCACGACGACGACGACAACTCCCCAGTTGCCGGGCCAGGGACCGCCTTGTAATGCAAACTTATGCAACAATTTTGTGCTGTGCAAGTGCAACAACTAAAACAAGCCACATACAACATCATCATTACGATTATTATGATGATGATGATGATCGTGGCGACGCATGAGCTGTTGTTGCTGTTGCTCTTGCTGCTGTTGTTGCTGTTGTTGCTGCTGCTGTTGCTGCTGTCGTGGATGATGATGATGGTAGTGGTACACATCAAACATGGTCGTGTCGGTCCAACAAACAGAAGTCAGTCAGTCAGTCAGTTAGTCAGCCAACGTAGCTGATGTTGTGGCTGGTGTTGATGTGGATCCAGCTACAACTTGCCCGGCTCTGCATCGTGTGGTGTAGTACGAGCACTTGGCCAACAGTGGCAGCGGTCGAAGCCGAAGTTAAAGCCAAGTTGTTGGCGGCGGCGTTGGCTGTAGCTCCTCGGTCTTGCTCTTGCTCCCCGCTCGAGTCGTGCATTTTGTTTATTCTAGGAAAGCGCGCGCGCATTCGCCTCCCCCTCTCTCTCTCTGATCCTCCTCCATGGCCATGGCCATGGCTGGCTGCTTGGTCTGGGCCAAGACGCTGTTGCTGCGACTGCGACGGCAAGTTGAATGACCCGTCGCGCATGTGTGCAAAAATGTGTACACAAACCATAAAATACAAGCCACAAGCACTGGCACTGGGACTGGGACTGGCACTGGCAGCTTTACTTACATAAGTAGGCCTAGGTGCCTTGGCTGTGTAGCTGTATCCGTGGCTGGACCAGAGTCACATAGTCACACAGTCCCAGACCCAGGCCAAGACCCAGGCACGCCTTTTGCTGGTTACGCTTTATTATTTAGTGCTGTGGGTGGACGCGCCTGTGAGGGCGGTAGATGCGGCGGGGAAAAAGTAGAAGTTTTTCCCCCAAATATTCTCGTTGGTAGCATTACTTTCTTACACTCCCCTCCTACCACTCTACCCTTGCTTCTATGATTTCTTCTTGTATGGTGAAGAGGAGGTGACTCTGTGCCTTGCCGCTCGATGCGGAAACGCAGGCGAGTGAAAATATTTGCCATGCCACAAATATTTCAAAGATTACAAAATAAACACAAATCTTCGCCAGTCTGTTGTCCCCAAATGCGTTTGTCGTTGACTCTCTTCTCCTTTTTTATTTACCGCTATTCGCAGCTGCAACAGCGACAACTGTTGACCACACCCACCTCCATCTCCATCTCCATCTGCAGGCGAAACCGAGACGCAGACCCAGACCCACACCCAGACCCAGACCCAGGCTCGAAGAAGCGTCGTATCAGGCTCTGTCCTGAAACGTGGCCGTTTCTCACTCTGTTTTTGGTGTGAGACCGAGGAGAGTTTTTCTTTTTCTATATTTATCTATCTTCTAATTAGATGCAGCTAAAACAATGCCCGGGGAGACGAGCAATAAATCGATCTATAATTGCGATTCCCAGTAAAGGAAAAAGGCAGATCCGAGAACAGGGAAGCCACACGAAGAAGCCACAAGGAAGTCAAGAAGAAGCCAAGAAGAATCCACTAGGAAGCAGGAGCATGCAAATTTTTAATGGACTTTTGTTGGGCTAAAACAATTTCCATTTTCTATGGCCTTGATCACATAATTTCCATAATGCCGAGTAGATCAATATGGAGTGAGCGACAAGCTAACAACAACACAGACAGACAGACAGAAGGATAGTCGGAGAGCCCAGACTTCCGACCCATGCCCATGGCCCATACCCATGCCCATGCCCATGCCCAGGCCCAGGCCCAGGCCCACGTCCTCTGCCTCCACAGCCGTATCATGTCCATGCATCAACGCTGAAAGCAGCCGCCAGGCAAGAGGCAAAACTGCAACAGGCATGAGGCAGCAGGAAAGAGGCAGGAGGCAGGAGGCGCCCTAACAATGCAACTGCAACTGGAAGCATCGGGGGCCGCACAGCAAATGAATTTGCGAGTAATTTAACATGATTATGTCGGCGACAAGGTAGCAATGTAGACATCGAAGCTGTTGCTGCTGCTGCTGCTGGTAAAGCTCCTCGATTGCCGCTACCCAAATTGGACGCAGTTGCGCAAGGCTTATGCAAGGCTTCCAAGACAGTGGGTATGGTGCTGCTCGGCTAGGGCGCTACCTTGGCGTGACGCTGTGTTTTATTACCGGACTGATGCTAGAGCCTAGACCATGATTCGTTCTAAGTAAATTATGCCCGATGGTCATGATGTGGATGGGGCGGCCATGAAATTGCACCAGTCGAAGGCTGTTCTGGTTGTTGCTGTTGCGGCTGCTGCTGCTGCTGTGGCTGCTGCTGCTGCTGTGGCTGCTGTTGCTGCTGTGGATGTTGCTGCCGTGCATATGAAACAATTACCGAGGCAAGGGTAATATCAGAGGAGGCGCAGACCCAGGCCCGCACAATCCTGCCTGTCTATATGTGGACATTGTAATTGCAGGCCCGACTCTAGACCAACTTCGACTTCGACTTCGACTACGACTCGACCTCCTCCTCGAGCTCATCTCATATGCATATTTATGGCTGCCTGCTCGGGCAATGTCATTAGAGAGTCAGTGCCTGTTTGTCAGTTTGTCTGTTTGTCAGTTTGCCAGTTTGTCAGGTTGGGCAAACTTTTCCCTACCGCTCCTGACTGCTTAATAGATAATAATGAGGCCCAGTCGGCTGGCAGCTGGCCTTGGGGCGCTGTAATTAAGCAGTTAAAGGAGGGGTCGGTCGCCAGGAATTCTTTCCCACAGTCCGTAGTGCGGAGACCAGAGACCGGAGCCCTAGAGTTTTACGAGCATGTGTCCTGTCTTTGATTTGTTTTGATGGCCTTTGCATGGCTTTAATGAATCCTCTCCAACCCATTCCCCTTGCCCGTTCAGCAATCAATCTGTCCGACAGTCAGTGCGCTCTTCCCCCAACTCGGGGCTAATCACAGACTAGCATTCCACTACCCAGCTCCACTTTGATCTGTTCTCTTTAGTTCTCTTCTGTTCTGTTCTGTTCTGTTGAGGGGCAAATATATCATAATTTTGTTTGCGCAATTTTAGACAGTGCAAAACGGAGGCCTACACAGAGAGATGAGATGGAGGAGGAATTGTCGTTTGCTATGCTCGTACTGCACCATGGAGATCCCTCCTCCGTGGTCTGCATTCAATTATTACACCGCTAGCTGTTATTGATAACAGCGCATTGATTACAGCAATTGCCGAAATAACAGACCAACAGGCCAGTCCAACGGCAGATTCCGATGCAGATTGAGACTCAGATTGCTGCACTAGCTGCTGCAGGAGCTCCAGTCGTTGCCTGACAAGTGATGGATGCATCCATGGCCCGGCCCCGGCAATCAGCAGTGGCAGCGGCAGAGGCAGAAGGAGCGGAGTCTCAGCAGCAGCTTGCCACAGCAACAGCAACAAGTTTTCCACTGCGCATGCGTAACTGTTTATTAATTTGAGTGGAAGTGGGATAGATGGAGAAAGAGCGCTCCCAGAGGAGCTCCACTCTCTCACGCTAGAAGTCCTGACTCTGGGCCCGACTCTGACTCTGGGCCCGATTCAATTAAGTGCTCGCGGAACGCATCCATGTGGCATTCTAAGCGCTAATTGCTCACCGTCGTCTGTTTCTGTTGCTGCTGTCTCCAGCTTGTAGTCGATTTGTAACTCTCTCTCCTCCCACGCCAAGGCTCATGGCATTCGCCTAATGATTGGACAGTGGAGATAGTGCAGCGTAGAAGACGCTGCTGTAGAATGTTGCGTGTTAGCCAGGACAGACCTGACCAAAAGCCGTAAAATTCAATGGCCCAGTGCTCGCACACACACACACACGAACAGAGCGTAGAATAGACCGTACATCATGTGCAAAAGATCAGCAAAGCGATAATTATACAAAGTATTAGTTCAAGTGAGAGCCGAGCCTGTCTCTGACTTGGCATGACCCAAAGCTCTAGCTGGAGCCATGGACTCTGTCTGTGGTTGCCATGCGTAAAGGTGCCAGCCGGAGAGTTGATTGAACCCACTCAGGCATTAGAATGGAAGAATCCGGCGATGTGCCTGGGCATGGGTCTGGGCACAGGGCTAGGGTTACACAATTGAAAGACGCCTGCTCCCAGGCCTGGGCAAGTCATTGCACCTGTGATAGAGATCTCTCTCTCTCACTCTCTTCTAATTACCATTCCTTCCCTTTGCAAAAACCTTCGTCTAAATAGTGTCAAAATGAATTCTAACACGCTAACCCAGCCAGCAGCAGGCAGCAGACCTCCGATCCCAGTTCCAGTTGCCTGCTCTGCGCCTTTGGGCCGCCTCTAGCGAACCGAAAACATTTGCACTGGTCAAGCTCTGAAGACGGTAGCCGTCTTCGGGTTCCTTCTTGGCCGTGGGTCTCTATCATTGTCTTGTCTTGTCTTGTTAGCGTGCCGGTAGCCGCTCTTAGACAGCGATTAGTAGCCAGTTGTGGTTGTGGCGCCAGGCTGAATGTCTAAGTGAGATGCGAAATGCATTTCCAATTGCCGGGGGAATGCCACAGAACCCAAAGAACCCTTCTACAGCTACAGTCAACATCCTATCATAAACTCTAATTAGCAGGGAGAGAGAGCCCCACAGACCGGCCGACCGACCGAGCGACCGAATTGGGTCAGAGCGGCTACTAATTGCCATAAATATGAATAAACGCCGCAAATGTTTGCCATTTAATTAACATTTCGAACACGTTTTTGGACCGGCAACGTGTTATACGTATAGCAATCGAAATTAGCATATTCACGCCGAGTTGATCGGCTGAGAAATTGCATAAAACGTCGAACCAAAAATAGACATTCCCCCTCCCCGCCCTGCGACACAGTCCACGTTCACGTCCACGACGACAAGTTCAAGTTCAATGACATCGTATAACAATAGGGAAATAGCATACATAATATGAGCTATGATTATGGCATCCACATCCACAGAAACACCACTCCAAGATACAGATACAGCAGCAAAGGTACAGACATACAGATAGTTAGGTGTCTGCTGGTGCTGCTGTTGTCTTGATGGGAAATCTGCGCTGACGAGTATATTGTATTACTCAACCTCAGCTCGGCTCAGTTCAGCTCAGCCAGCCGGCGTTTTGCTCTACTAAACAGCAGCAAAAGATATTCATTTGCATTTCCCGCGAGCGAGTGAGCCAGCGAGCGCATGGAGGAGGCGGATCGTATGGTAGATTATTGTGGGCTTTGCTTCGCTTTTCTCTTCGCTTCTCTTTTTGCTTCTCTTCAAACAGAAATTACAGCAATCATTGAAAACCATTTCATTGTCAAGGTGAAAGGTGGGAATGGGGCACACGGCACCAAGCGTCGAGGCGTTAATAGCCGAATTGTGTAATTGCAATTGTAATTCCATTTGGTTTTGGCCGAAAAAAGAAACGACGCCTGCTGCTGCTGTGGTTTAAGCCCTGTGTCTGGTGGCCTACACGTTACCGTTACACTTCAAATTGCCTGCCAGTTAACCGCAAGCGTATTTACTTAAATGAAATTAGCCCCCGACCTTGTCGCAGGAAGTTGAGAATTTAATGCTGATAAAAATCAAAAGAGCTCCCAGCCGAATGCCTGCCTGCCTCTGACTGCCTGACTGCCTGCCTTTCTTCCTGCCTGCCTGCTCTCTTCTGGGAGTGAATTTCCGCCTCCGATTCTGGTTCACACGCTGCTCCGGAGTTCTAACCATTTAATTGGAGAATCAAGTGCAACGGCAACTGCGGCGGCCCTTTGGCGGTCTGGTCAATGGCCTCGCCCCCATACAGACAGACAGACTTATGGGACTTGCGTGGGCCAAATCAAAAACCAACTAAGTGGCCCGCCAGCGGCCAGCGTCTGCTGCTGCTGCTGCGGAACATTTAAGCCAAACAAATGTATCTTTTATGAGTGTCTCAAGCTCATGGTCAATTTATCATGCGCAGAGACTGGGGCACAGATCCGAGTTCACAGTCGCAGTCACAGTCGCAGACGCGGGCTTTGATTTGGCTTCACACCAACTCAAAAAATCTGTAAAGCGTTTTCTGACAAATTGATGGACGACTGGGCGATGCGAAGCTAGTGGGCCGGGACATAAACGCAGCCAAACGAAAGGAAGGGTAAGGAAAGGAAAGGAAAGTTGTCGAGCTGCTGCCGATTAGCATAAATGCTTATTTATGGCCAAGAACATGGGAGTCGAATGGGGTTGCTGGAATCGCAGTTGGAGTTGGACTTTTGGAGTCATGGGGCCAGGGCCTGGCCGGGGCGGCATCTAATTGTGTCACCGTCGAAAGTTTCTCCGCCTCATTGGCCAATCTGTTTGGCAGTCTCACGTTCGATGGGTGCTGCTTCGTGCGGGTTTGCGCTGCCTGCTGCCTGCCGTTTGCCTCTGTTGCGGCTTGCCCCCACGGTAACCCGCAAGTTCGTGATCTCTAACTCTGCGTACTTGTTCTCTAAGTGGCTATGAAATTCCTTAGCCACGCAGCCAACACATCTTCAGCATCGCCATCATCATCATCATCATCATTTTCATTCTCATCATCCTCATAGCCATATCGGTCAATGGTCAGCGGCTTTGGCCAGTTTGTTTGCCAAGCAAACAGCTTCAATGCAGAGTTCTACAGCGACTTATACCTTGTCTACTTCTGCTTCATAGCCGACTCCGACTGGGATGGAGTGCAGACAACAATGTACGGATGGCTATGGCTATGGCCCCTAGTGTCAGTATGTTTGCATATATAAAATATTTACGATCGTTGGATCGGCAGCACCACCACCACCTGAAGCAGCTGTGGCATAAGTATGGAGAAGGTAGCCACAGTCACAATGGCTGTGGGCCGTACCGTTTGTTGCTATCAACACACCTGATAAGCCAAATCCGCCTTGCCACTTGACATTGAACCTGGTCCGCGTCTGGGTCTGGCTCTGAGTTCGTGTCTGTGTCGGTGTCTGGGCCGGAGATGATGGAAAAAATGTTAATTATATGCGCGTGGCTAAGCTGATGACTGGACAACGTTAAATCTTGATTAACGCTGCCTGAGACGATGCTTCAGAGGCTTCTGCCACAGCTTCAGAGGCTTCAGCCCAGGGCCTGATGACGACGATGATGCCTGATGCTGACGCTGATGACATCAGCCGAGCCATGCAATTAATATCAAACCATAATGATGTGTACCTCAGACTCAGACCCAGAGCCAAAGCTAGACCCAGAGCTAGAGCCTGGCCAGAAAAGTTCTGCTGGCACGCACAAAACTTTTAAGCCATCGATAGCTCGGATAGCTCGGATAGCTCAGATAGTTAGCTTGGGCTCTGCTAATACAAGCTAATTAGGCACAGCGGCAAGTGAACATCGCTTACTTCCGCAAATCTTTATCTGCAGACTGGGAAGCGTACATGTACATAGATGGAGCCGAGGATGGGGTGGGGGGATGGGAGCCATAAAGCGGCGATTTATGTGCGCAATAAACAAAAATATTGAAGATCTTTTGCTCGGCGTACTAATGCCTTTGTAATTGGTTATAAATTAAGAAATCACAAAAACTGGCAATGGGGGGCAAATCAAATATATTTTGATGGTTAGGCCAACTAACATTAGAATTACGGAATGGGAAATGGTAGATGGCAGATGGGAGGGAGATGGCCAAGGTTCAGTGACCATCATCGAGTGGTGTAGGTGTCAATTGGCAAGTCCCAACAATCACACAGGCATAGGGGAAATCAAAAGAGAACACCTGTTTTTGCCTGTTCTGCTTGATCTGTTCGGTTCTGTTGTGTTCTGCTGTGTTCTGCTGTGTTCGATTCTATAATAAGCATGAGAAAAACGAGATTCGAACTCACGTTCGAAATTGATTGATGAAAACGCCCCATGAAAATAAGCGAGCCAGCAGGCAGGCAGGCAGCAGGCAGGGGCAGCCAACAGAAGACACAAAACAGAAACGAGCAAACAAAAATACAAAAATAAAAGCATCAAATTGAAATTGCCATCTTCGATTCCGTGGCTTATAAAATAATGATAATGTGTTGCGGCTACCGAGATGCTTGGATGCCTGAACCCGGCCAAAAACCGTGCCATCGCCATCAGCAGCGTTCCAACCGACCTTGAGCTTGAATTAAAACTTGAACTTGAGGCATCTCTTTCGCATGGCGATGCCAGTTAAATTGCACAAGTTGCCCGGGGGGGGCTCATACGGTTAACTGTTTTGGCTGTTTGGTCAAGCTCTCGGCTGACACGATGCTCGTACTCGTAGTCGTATGATGCCAAAATGTTTTCGATATCTGTCTTAATAGCTGCGCAAACAATTGGCATTTGGATAGAGGGCTTGGAATCGATCGCTGGATCGACATATGTACTATACATACATACGAGTATGTTGAGGCTTTTGTTATGACGCAAATGCCACTTGTTGTGAAGTATCTCTCACTCCGCTGTTAATCATCTCTAAGTCCGAGATCGATTCCGAGTCCGGCTGACATTTGCGCCTAGTTCTACTCGTATTGATTTATTGCTCGCAGATGTCGGCAGCTGTAGCAGAATCATAATCAGTGCCAGATACAAAATGTATCTGGAAGGTACACTACTCGTGTAAGCCCAACTGTTGAGTCATGCGTTAGCTGCCACCTCATACTCTCGTTCATGTATTTATAATGGAACAATTCAATTACCAGAGCATGCTGAGAAATTCAGCCCAGCCGCGGCACCAAGTTCATCAAACTCAAGTGGTGTCGGTGCCCCATACCCTAGCCCAAACCCATTCCCATACCCTATACACATCCACTTTTCCAATCTTTCAATCTTCCATAGAGGATGGGGGGGAGCTCCATTAGGCCGTTTTGTTGGCTTGTTAGTGTAACAGATTTGTGACTGTGTGTAATAATCAATAAATAGGTGAGAAACCCTGGCGGGGTTTCCAGCAGAATCAATGTTTAAAGCTCCATGGGTTCCGCGCCCTCTCTTTCTCTCTCTCTCTTTATCTTCCCATTCTACCATTCACAAAAATTCTTTTCCATTTTCCATTTTATTTCATTTTTCGTTCTTCAGATACATTTCCATATGCAGGCTCCGGACACCAGAGTTTTCGACATGTGTTAATGAAAATTCCAAGAATTCTGAATGCAACCATCGGTGGAGTTTCGTGGAGTTTGCTGGTGCCGAATGTGGGTCAACGAGCTGACTATTGTCGCCTATCGTTTTGACTAGGCCAAATCAGTCAGCGCTGGACACGTTGACGTTGCAGCTGAAGCTGAAGGTGGCGACCGAGACGGAGACGGAGACGGACACGGACAGGGAGATGGAGTTTCTCGGTCGTTGCCTGTTTATTGAATGCCCATTAAACAATGGCACGCTGGGTCTAGTCTGGTTATGGCCCGGTCTGTTGGGTACCCCCCCACAAGTACTAGTGACGACTACTCGCATACAATTTGGTTTTGGTTTTGGTTTTGGCATTTCTTGTCTTCTGCCGCTGACCGATATTCCCGGGCGTCCGGCGTCAGTTCGGTCTCCGTCTCTGGCTGGGTCTTGCTCTTTTTGGGTTTATTTGCCTTTAAGTTCTGTTTAAACAAGTCGTTAAATTGAACACGCCTTGAGTCAGGCTGGAACCGTTAGGCATCGCCTTTTATTGCCTTGGTAAATGTGAAAGTTAACACATTGCTGGGGCCCTGCCAGATGCAGATGCAGTCACAGATGTACACACTATAGATATGATGCAGGCGCAGCCATAGATACAGATACAGATGCGTCTAAGTAGGCAGTCGAGTTACTGATGATGGCAAAGACCATTAGCACTTGCTTTTAATTATACCGAGCAGGGCCCGCAGCACTCGGACCCCGCTCGGACACTCCCTGGACGGGACAAGCAAGCCCTCCAATTGTAGCGTCGATTCCAATTTAAATGGAAACGCATGACACAATTGAATTTGGGACACGACACCACCCCCCAGCATCCCACATCAACAGAACAACCAAACAGCATCCGAATGGGCCTGCTCTTAATTAAATTTCGCCACCGAAATGCAACAGACTGTTAGACAGTCATGACCACTGACGACCCCTGACCCAGGACAAGACCCAGGCCGGAAGATCCGGCAGCTGATGGCAATTTGTCACAATGGCTTTAATTAGTAGCATTTCAGCCCGGAACTCGGAGTCAGTTCCACAGCACTTTGGATGCGTATGCGAATTGGTATTCTTCGGATTCCGATTCCGGAATTTATGGGAAAATAATCAGAATAGACAAACGGGGCATATGGGAGGATTTGGCATTGATTGCGAGGCTGCACTCGCACTAGCACTCCCGGGCACTTGGCTACTTAGCTGGCTAAACATAATTTATGTTGACATAATAAACCACTTACCGGCTTGTGTGGGTATCAGCATTATGGCCAGCAGGGCCAGCGTCAGAGACACCAGCTCCTCGAGTCCCAGCGGACTCGAACGTCTTCTTGTCATGGTTGTAACTGCAATGGAAGAGAGCGGACCAGAGTTATGGTTAGTACGTGATTGGCGTTATAGGAAGGATGAGAGTCCCCACCCCCCTCAGTGCCCATTTGACAGGCTGGAGCAGAGGGAGAACCGTTTAACCCTTAAACAACAATCAAATCGAGCCACAATATGTTCCTTAAACGACAGCACTTCATTAAAAAAGCATGACAAGGCGCATGCCGCCTCATCTCTCTCGTGTCGTTTCGTCTCAATTTATTTCTTTTCTTATTTTCCTTTTTTGTCCATGTGTGTGCTGAAAATTTTCAATAGCTCTTCGGCTTACAAAAGCAATTTACGTGCACAAACAGCAGAAATTTCGGTCGGGTGGGACTGTTGACATGTGAACCGAATGCCACCAATGGCCACCACCACGAACAAACCTACCAACACACACCATCGACACAGTCAGCGGCGCACCACCATATCCACTACTTGCACCCCTCCTTGTACGGGATGTCCTGGCCAGCACTGTCCTGTTTCCTGTGTAATGCCTGCCTGCCTGCCCTTTGGGTGACTGACTGGCTGTTTTTCTTCAATTGTTTGCGGAAATCACTTGTTTGCCGATTTGACAGATGTGCAATTTTCCCTGACATGCCCGCCGTCCTGCCTTCCTATCCCCTACCCGCTTTCCACCACCCACACCCAGACCCAGAACTTCCTCTGCTTACCGGAAAGGTCAAAAATCGTTCAAGAGATACAGGAAAACCTGCCCGAAAGTTTCTGTGAAGTTTTCTTTCTCTGAAGTTCCTGATTGAAAATGTCAGCCGCACGCCAAAGAAAACTTCCCGAAATTGTCCATCCCCGTACCCCACTTGCCCAGAGCCACGTTCCCCCTCAGGTTTCACCCTGTGGCCAGTGATCCCATCGTTATAATTAGCGGGCGGCAACCGCCACATATCACAGCTTATCGGTTGACAACAACTAACAAACTAACTCAACTCTTAAGTCCTGCCCATATAGAGAGAGTATAAGCGGGTTTATTGTCGTGTCGCTGGGATGTGGGGATAATGGCGTCGAAGGGCCATACGTTTCATATTTTCATTTATTAGCCAAGTTTCCTTTTTGCTTTTATTTGCTTTATGTTCCTTTAATCAAGTCCCAGGAGATGCAACACGTGAGTGTGCCAGACCGATGCCGATTCCAATGAGGGGGTGGCTTTAGACTTGCGATGGTGAGGGTGACACTGTGAGGAGTGGCTAAGGATGGTGAGGGGTGGATTGAGTGTAAGAATGAGAGCAGGGGGTACTCATACCCATAACCGTACCCATACCCGTGATGTTTGTATATGGGTGGGCGTGGTCGGTGGGTGGATTATGCAATTTTATACCTTTCATAAAGCAATAAAAACTTTCAGGCCAAGCACAATGGGACGAAAATGGAATAAAATTAATGGAGGGTTATCGATAAATGTGAGCAGATCGATAGAGCAGAGAACAAGAGTTTGAATTGCTATTCTTTTGGAATCTGATCGCAACGATCGATAGTTATCAGAGCTAGCAATAACTTATCGCTGTTAGATCGAACCAAAGGGTAGAATATCGATCGATCTCTTTTTCTTTTCCCTGTTACCCACTGTGGAACGTGTCACTGTGGAATGGAATTCCATTTTTGTTACTCTTCTGGGGGGTCATATCGAGCTCTCTCTCCCCCGCCTTATTTCGCCTCCCCTTTCTGCTATTCTCGTGAAATCTGAGTGGTTTCGGTTACGGGGGCCCCCCTCTCTGCAGCGCTCTTGCAACGTACTCGGATTCTCCCCTCGGGCAACAGTTTGGTTTACTCGCTAACGAAACAAGCAAATAAAAATCGGCTAATGCTGGGGCTGGGGCTGGTGCTGGGGCTGCAGCTGGAGCTGAGGCTGATGCTGGGGAAGGCGAATGAGCAACGCTCGACGCTCATCATAAATGCGCGAATTGTGCTCATTAAAATGCAGGCAAGCTGAGGGGAAGAGAGAGCGAGAGCGAAAGCCCCAACCTGAGTCCCGGGAGTCACAAATATCACTGCTGTGTGCTGCGTGCTAAGGGGCAGGGGGCAACGGCAACAAACAGCAACAGTAACGAGAGAGGTATGCAACACACGATGCCGCCTCTCGGTCAAGTTGAAAGATTGCTCCGCAGATGCTGTGGCAGAGACTGTGGTTGGGGCTGTGGCTGATGGTGAAGCGTCTTCTGCTCTTCTGCTACCATCTCATTCGGAGTCGCGGCATGTTGATGACGAGTTGACATGACGAGCGACAATAACAATAATTATAATCTCACACAGCCAACAACAGTAACAACAACAGCAACCTGTACAATGATGATGATGATGATAATGGTGATGTGATGAAGATGATGATGATGAGGATGATGCCGCCTGCCTGTTTGGACTGACAACGGAAGCGACACAAACTGGCTATTAGTTGTTGGCCAAAATGGCACTTGTTCTAAAGCTATTAGCAACACACGAACGAGCGAGCAGGCAACATGTTGCGCAGCCTAGCAACTGGCAACTGGCAACAGGCAACAGGCCACTGGCAACTTGTTGCGGTAATTATTCTACTACAGTGTACGTACTGTCTGTCGTGGCTAAATGGCCAACAATTTTATTCTTTCTCATTTCTGCAGCATAGCATAGCATTCAGTATTTGGGTTAAGACCAAATAAAGGGGTGGTCAGCAGCCAGCCAGCCAGCGAGCCAGATGCCATGTGTCTCTGCCTCATCCACAGCCACTCTCTTGGTGTGTGTGTGACACAAATTCAATTTGTGAATGAAGTAGTAGCCAAAAGTACACACAACACACACACACATACACACAGATGTCAGGAGGAAAGGCAACTACTTTTACCCATCGGGTACAAGTATTTGCCCAAAACGAGGCAGGCGCTTGTTACCACCAGTGCCCCAAAGACGGGGCGGACTCAGCTGCTGCTGCTGCTGCTACTGCACATGCCACCAGATATCGGTCATGGGAAATTTGCAAGATTTTGGAAAAGCATCTGGCAAGGGCAAGGCCCAAGCCATGCATCTTCATCGTCTATGTCTTTCACGTCAGGCATCGCGGCGGAGACCGAGTGGAGACCTGGCCTGGTCTCTGGGTCGTCCATCTAACAATGGCCCACTGTTGATATGCGTTATGAAAAATGTATTCAGGTCCAGGAGGCGGCTCATGCGTGAAGAGCGGCAGCAGAGGCAATATTTGCATAGCCTAGCATGGCCCTCCTCCTTCCGCTTGGGCTTGGGCTTAGAGGGGGGTGGGGAGGAATGGAATGGAATGCCCACAAAGGGTAGGCACTGGACAGGCCACCGCTTCTTCTGTGGCTGAGAAATTGCACAGGCCAGACCATATGCCCGTGCCCGTGCCCCTGAACCAACTCGTATCTAGGGGGAATATCCATATCTACATTGTGGGCATGCGTGGAGGCTGGCGGCTGCTGCCAGTTGCCAGTTGCGAGTTGCAAGTTGCAAGTTCCCATTTCCCCAGTTGCACAAATTGTGGCCCAGCTGCAGCTCTAATATAAATGTATGGCCGCAGAGGTGGAAACAAACAGAGAGAGAGAGAGAGAAAAAAAATTTACATTTCACAAAAGCAGACGAAGACGGCCTCAATGGAGGGTGGGAAAATTTCACATGCATCCATGGGCAGGCAGCATTTTGACAGTCGGGGCACGAGTGGCACGGCCAGGGGAGCAGAAGAGCGAAGGCTTCGTTAGCATATCAAAAGGTGTCTCTTGTCAGAGAGCTATCTTGTGTCGGCTGTCGTGTTTGTGTCTGGCTCTGGCTTTGGCTCTGACTGTAGCTGTAGCTCTAGCTGTGGCACTGTGTCTGTTGCCTATTCCTCTGTCTTTGAAATTTGTACCATGACCCACAAATATACTTTGGGGCACGCATCTAACGACGACCGACCCATCGACAAGATCGCAGTCAGAGATCGATAGCAATTTGCAATTTGCAAATGCCGATGCTGATGCTGTAGCTGAGCTGCAATTGCAGCTTTAATTGGATTCTGGCTGGTATCAAATTGACATTTAGCACACAAGCGAACCCCAGTGCCAGTGCCAGTCCTAGTGCCAGTTCCAATCCCAATTCCAAACTGATCTCCCATCCCAATACCCATCAGAGTGCTGCTGCTGACCCCAACCTCACGCGTCCATCTGGGGATCTGCTGCTGCTGCTCCTGCTGCTGCTGCTACTCCATCCAATTGCCTCTACACTCTGGCTGGCTTATCGTATTACACTTCTTCGATTGCAATTGCTGCCACTGCTGTTGTTTGGCGTTAATTTGGTTTTGTGTTCTGTTCTGTTCGGTTCGGTTCGGTTCTGGCTCTTCGTTCTTGCCACTGCCACACATTTAACGGTCCCCCGGTAGTGGCATGGCAGCGGCAGTGGCAGCAATTGCAAATTGCATTTTTTACTATTTCATGTTTATGGTATTCCTTTTGTCTGGCCAATCGCCTTGTTCTGCACGTCATCCCCATAAATCCGCCAACGGCCGCGGGGCCCTCCACACATATGGCTGTGCCTATCGCCGCCAATCGCCAATCAGCAATCGGCAATCGGCAATCAGCCATCGCCTATCGTCCGTCTATCGTGCATAGTTGTGGCCAATTGGGGGCCAAATTGCTGTGGTGGTGTGGTGGCTTGGGTTCAGTTCAGCCAATTTACAGGCAATACGAGGCCTTAGGAATGTCCGACCTTGCAATTGCAGCTAATGCTGATTCCATGTCCGGTTATATTCGTACAATTATTACAGAAGGGAAGGTGTTACATTCTCAGATCTCAGATCTCTAATGAAGATTGCTATCGAGAGGCAGATTATCTGCACATTTGAACTCTCGCACGAGGGTGTATGCAAATTTAAGTTTGACCTCACAATTGAGCGACCTTGTGGCATCATCAGCATTATCAGCATATAGCGGGGTTTGGGGCAAGCGGGAGGCAGCCACTTGAGGCCACAAATTGGAGGAGTGGAGTTGCTTGAAATTAATAAAGCTCGGTGCTTCGCTGCTGCTCACGATCTGCAAACATAACGGTGTCTAGTGGCAAATTTAGGCGGCATGCGGCGGTCAGGGAGGCTGGCGGGCAGGCGGTAAGGGAGGAAAGCAGCAAACAAGCAAACAAACGCGCCAAATGTAAACTTCTTTGGAGACCGACTGACTCTCGCGTCTGAGTCACTTGTCAGCGCTTTGCTCCGGCCACTGCCACTGCCACTGCCATGGAGCAACGGCATGCGGAAGCTGCCCAGCACGACTCGAGCTGTAGCTCCATCTCCATTGCAACGCCAACGCCAACCACCAACTCCGACTTCGACTTCGACTGCGACTCCATCTCCCGCTGCGACTCCAAGTGCAACTCGACGGCAATTTGCCATTTTCGCTGTGTGTCGGACGTTCCGCTCGGCCAACCCAGAACCCAACTGAAGTTGCAGCAGCAGCAGCAGCAGCACTTGAACTGGATTAGTTGCCTGCCCGCTTTGATTTGTGACAAATCTTGATGATGCTGGCTACCGTGTGCTCGCCTGCAGCATGCAATCTGTTGGCCATATGTGGAAGTGGATGCGGCAGTGGCTGTGGATGCTGGTGGGGCAGCAGCTACTGGCTGCTGGCTGACCCAACACCAGCAAGAAGCTGCAGTTGGCCGTGCAGATCGTGAGCTGATTTTGTTTTGAGCTTCAGTTTTTTTAATATTTTTTTTTCGCTTTTTTCGTATCGCTAGTCTTGCCACAAATTTCTCTTTTTCTTGGGGTCAAGTTTGTTGCCAGCCAGAAGAAGCGTTCTGATTTCACTCGCCACTGCAGCTGCTACGGCTGCTGCTGCTGCATGCAACAAAGTTGCAACAATGCTTGCAACGCTGGCGATTTCTCAGCTGCTGCTGCCTAATGAGCTTTGGCTTTTGGGTCGTTTAATTAAAACCAACATCAACATCACAATTAGGCATTTCGCCTGTAGCCATTCCACTTCTGGGGTCACTTTTCAGCGATAGCCAGCTTTGTTTTCCATACGTGATTATAAATATGAGACACGACCCACTGTGGGATGGATTGTGAACTGTGTGCTCCCACCCACAAAAAATCCAAATAGCAGTGGAGTCAAACTTTAACGACGCCTACACGTGCCAACGGACAATGTTGTTATACAATGTTTGAATCGATTTGCAAATTTCAGTCATAAAACAAAGAAGTATTCGGAATCAAGGTGGAATATCAATCAAACCGAACTGCAAACACTCTCGGAATGCACATACATACATACTATGATCTGATGATCCATCACTTCCTGATGCATTCATCATAATTTGCAGATATCAAACGTACTATTTCAGAAACACATGTATGTGTCAGATCAAAAACACCTTCTAGCGCTAGACAAACTGGTTCTAATTATGCCAGAGAGTAGCGTCCCCCCCAATGCCTGTGTGTGTGTGTGTGTGCGTTTCGGGCCAAAAACAGTTAGCCAAATAAACGTAAACGCTTTTTGGCTACGTGATTTGAGAGCAGAATATCGAAAAAAGTGGATCAATGAGCTTTAGAGTTTTTGGCGCGTTTTCTGAATGCGAACTGGGGGACTAGGGGACTGCTGACTCCCAAATGCTACTGATGGCTGTTGGTGGCTGGCTGGTGGGCAGCCATCAATTGAATCTCATTAATATGATTACTCATGGCTATTGTATGTAATTTGCAATGTGAAGTGTATGCCAAAATGTACGACGAGCTTCGAGTTTCGAGTATATTGGGATGCTACCATAGACAGGCATGGGAAATGCCCGGATACGCATTTATTTCGAGCGCTGTGATGTCATGGGACTCGGAATCTACATTGTTTTGCGAGGCTTTTGGTTCTGCAAGTCAGCATCGATCAGAGGGCAGACAGACAGACAGACAGAGTCTCCTAAGTGACTCATTGGCCAGTCTAAGATAATTACATAGTACACATATATGCCCAGGGCCATGGCCAGAGCCAAGCGGAGCAGGAACTAAAAACCAATACTGGCCAAAAGTCGATGCATCTCAAAACATGAAACACAACTGCGTCTGGTTGGGGGTCTAGTAGGTCTGGCCTTTGGGGCTCTGAGGTTCTGAGGCCATCTCATCCTTGGTCGAGCCGCTTCGAGGAATTCACTTGACTTGGCCAGTCTAATGCTGCCAACCAGGAAATGCCAATCAATGAGGAATACATGCGTTCCAGCTCGCTCCATGCCCCATGCACCCTGTCCCGCTCCCAGGCAGCAGCATTGATAGAGAGCGGAGTCTCTGTTGTTGTTGCTGTCGCTGTCTCTTGCGCTGCCTCGACAAAACAAATAAATTAAAAATTGCATTAAAATGTAGAAAATGAAAAACGTTGCCTTTTCCAGCTGATTTCAGGTAGGCATACAGTCAGCGCCCAAGGAGAAGGGGACGAAGGCAACGGAGGCAGTGTCTCAGTCTCAGCCAAGTCACTGTGCAAGTGGAGGAGGGAGTTGCAGTTGGAGTCGGAGCTGGAGCTGGGCAGGGTTCATGGCATAGCTGTGCTGTCAACTTGAAATCGCACGTTTTTCTACGCGCTACAAAGTCGCGTCGCGATGCCGATCGAGGAGTTGGGCCCAGGCAGCGACAGAGGACGGGAGGACAGAAGGACGCCCTGGCGGACAGGGCAAAATGTGCTAAAATATGCGCAAATAGGAAAAGAGAAGCGGCCTAGTCTGGCCCCGGGTTTGGCCTGGACGTGGACGGGGCCCGGCCTGGTCTGGCCTGCGCATAAAGTCATGGCACAGGCACTCACACTCACACTCACACTCACACTGGCACTGCAGCTGTGTAGCGGTGCTCATGGAGACGACTCCAACGATTCCAGCGACGCTGCCGCCGAAGCCGCCGCCGCATATGAGTGAGTGTTTTAAATCATGCTGCCTGCCAAAGTCATGATTCATATACCGTTAGCTGCTCATTTCCACACAAATAAATCCCGAAAAGAAAATCCCATCCAAGCAAAAGCCAGGCTAGAGAGCAGTCAGAGAGCAGCAGACTTCTAGGCCCATTCCCACTTGAGAAATCATCGAACGGCTGGCTAGCCATACGGCGCCCAAAGCAGATCTCCATCATCGGTACCGCGGCCCGGGTCCCTGTCGCTGTCCTGCCAAAGATCCTAACCAATTTCCAAGCCCATCGCAGGTGCTTTATCCAAAGTTGATTCCATTAATCAGATGGATACTCTGCCGGCTGCAGAGTGGGGCTGGAGGAGACCCGCATAAAAGCACTTAATTATGCATAGAGCCAAAAGCATTTCGCTGGCTGCTCTTCCTGGGGCTTCAATGAGATATTTACACGTGCACGATGGCGATTAAAATGATGTTCCATCATTAAGAGATGAACGTGAGATTTGGCAGAAAGAAACGGGCCGAAACTATGCGACTCGGCTCCTCCATTGAGAAAACAAATTGTTGTCGTCAAGGCGGTTTTCACTTTTATTTGTAGAAGCCAGTTTTTATTTGTATTTGTTTGGTAATGCCCGAGGCCGCAAGGAAAGGAAAGTGTTCTCCGAGCGAGATACTAAAAACAAAATGAAATGAAAACAGTGCACACAGCAGAAACACAGATGGAAAGTGTTTGCTTGGCTCGGTAAAAGTCATCCCATTCCATTCCATCCCATACCATCCAGGCGTTAGATAGAGCCTCTACAAACATCATTTGCTGTGGGTTCTATCTGGAGTTTGTACTAAACCCCTATCTCATATCATTACGGTTAGCCCTGCGTCCAGTGCACTTTACACTTTGGCTCTGGCTCATCGTTAACTCATCCAGCAGTGACGCTCACGCGCTGACCACTTCCGAGAATGTTCCGAAAAACAGATACTCGTATGAAATGGAATGAAATTGAATTTCATGGCTGGTCAACTTGGCTATTACGCGGGCAGAAGACATACCAACGACGGCGGGGGGAGGCCCGGGAGGCCCATTAAAGCCTAACCAGTTTTGGTTCCTATTAAGCGAGGCGGGTTCTTAGAAGTCACCCCCCTCTCTCTCTCACTCTAGCCGACAGCGAGAGGCATTTCGGGTAAGAGTTTCCGCATTATGATGTTCATATAAAATATAAATAGTTGCCATAACACTCAGCCAGCACTCGTCGTCGTCGTATACCTAATTAGAAGCGCCCAGAGCGCAGGGGCTTCGGGCTGAGGCTGGGGCTCTGACTCAGCGACGACCCCCCCCAAGTGATGGATGGACTGTCAGAGTGTTAGGGGGAGGAAAATCGCTTTACCCCCCCAGTGGGTGTAACAAATTTGTTCTGGGGTTTTTCGGCATATCAAGAAGAAATTTATTTTATGATGTGAAATTTTTAATTCAATTTATTAGCGTCTGAAAATTGGCTTCAAATTGATTTTTCTCCATCGAAAATTTCCATTCCCCCTCATAGCTAGTTCTCCACCATTGAAGGTGGGTGAGATTTGAATGTGTATGTGGCTGTAGCTGGGGATGCGGAGTGGGGGGCCTATAAATAAATTGACTGCTCGATATATAGATTTTTCGGTTGGCATTTCCAATATCAATTATGCAGCAGCGACATTTAAAACGCGAATTTCAGCTCTGCCATCAATTTCAATGCCATTGTTCTGCCACTGTTTGACCTGTCCAATGCAAAATGGCAAAACATTTATTTTGCATTTCAATTTCAATTAAAAGGTAAAGTTTTTAGACAGAATTGACACTCGGCACTCTACACTGAGCTTTGTAATTCAATTTCAATCCGCCATTGAAGCACGATCGCGCACCGGCACGGGATGTGGCAACTTTAAGAGGAACTGCAAAAAAGGGTTGCAAATAGCCACAGGACTAGAGCCGGTGCAGGGGGTTGCGGCTGTGGCTGGGGCTGGTGCTGGCAAAAGCACTTGAAGGCAATGAAGTCAAGTATGCAAACAATGCAAAAGCGTCGGAATTTTCCCCCGCCCAACAGGAACATATATGGGGTAGAATATGACAAGGATGTGCCGGGATAGTCAACCTGTGTCCGTGCCTTTGCCCTCTTCAATAATGAGCGCCGTGTCGTTGTGCCCGTCTAAGGATGAAAGCTGCTGCTGCTGCAACTTGGGCGATGCCAAGCCATGCCAGTCTATGCCACGGTTTATTATCTCATCAGAGCACAAAGCTCCGACTCTGACTCTCCGACTCTGACTCTGTTTCTGACTCCGACTCCGACAACTGACTCTGTCTTTGTCTGTTGTCAATGTTGTGTCGAGGCACGCACCTTGTTGGCGGTTGGCGTTCGACCCCAGCTCCTGCCACTTTGCAGGCTGCTTTGATAGCTTCCCTTCTGCATAAATTAGATGTCATCCCCACATTTCTTTTTACCGGATTCTGTCCTTTTCTGCACTGTTCTTCTCTCTCTCTCTCTTTCTCTCTGTCTTTCTCTTCACTTCTGTTTCATTTCGCGACTCAATTTGCTGGCTTTTATTGTTTCAGCGCCAAGCGAATGCATTGCTAAATTATTTATTTATGCAAATTGAAGCAGTTAAGCAGCAGCAGGAACAGCGGGTGGGGGGTACAAAAAGTGCAGTCGCACTCCGCTTTCAATTTGTTTGCTGTCCAATTTATTATTGCATACTTTTACGGGCCGACAGCTTGACGTCTCTATTTCTGCCCAAACCAGACCAGACCAGACCAGAATCAGAGCAGTGCATACCAGGCCAGACCAGAGAGCTAGCTCCTCTCAACGGATTGAACCAATTTGTATTTACATACCTGCAATGAAACGAGAAGGGAAAGGCAATCGATTAGTCAAACAGTTGAACGCTCATTATCGTATCTGCTGCACTGTTGCTGCTCCATTGTTTTTGGTTTGGCCAAGATCATTAGGTGACATTAAGCTGTATGCTCCACAATAGAACACCAGCATGAATGGCAATCGAATGGAGGAACGTAATGAAATGTAAATCATGACCAAACAAGCGACCCTACACTACACGCACTCCACACCCGCCACAAAATGAAAAAAAAAAATACAACAAGTAGTAGAAAACAAGAGTTGACTCGCCGGAATTTGGGTCAGGCAGCGCGACGAAAACAAATATCAAAATCAAGTTATACTGGAACACCACAGACGTGTGTGTCAGAACAGCTGAAGATAAGTAGGAATATTTCAACTATTAGATACCCCCTAGAGGGTATAAAGTATATACTTCCTTCTGGCTGTTACATATTCCTACACAAATACAATATACCCTTGTTGGCTACGTTTACCGGGTATAAAAACAACAAGAGTCGTGTGTCCAGTACGTCATCAAAGAGCAGCCAAAAGCACGCTGCTTAATATGCGAACATATTCGTATTAAATGAAACTGATTTATATTTATATTTATGCTTATGTTTTGTTGTACACTCGGAATGTGACTAACCCCTTGGCTCAGAACGGGTCGCTGATTAAACACTTTTGTGTCGCATCGCATCGCATTCAATTCGCAATGAAAGTTCGGAATTTGTGAATTTATAAACGGATGTTCAGCTATAGATGCAGATTCCGATTCTATGTGAACCGTCATGCGAACAGCGAACCGAATGAAAGTCGAAAAGAAATCGCCATCGCCAGTTGGTAGGCCCATAATTATAATGAGACCCATTTTATGGACCACTCAACTGATCGATTTCCATATCATCGCCTTCTGCTTCTCACATCAATTTTCAATCGTTCATTTGCCATATTTCTGCCTGCCTGCCTGCCTGCCTGCCTGCTTGCCTTCGAGTTTAACTGTAGTTCTCTTTATTGCCTACTTATTTACTCTCAATACAATGGAAATTAATTTCATTCAAGAAACGTAGAAACATCTTTGGGCCCTCTCCCCTCGTATCCCCTACTCCGCCTCCTACTCGTACTCGTATCTTTCTCTCTGACTTTGGCCCGGGGGGCCACAGGCAGCTCCGAACTTGTTTTCTGTTTTTTTTTCGGGGGGGAATTTCTTTTGGTTTTTTTTTTTGCTGATTTCTTTTGACTATTCAGCTCGTGGAATGGCCAGAGTTAGAGCCAGAGCCAGAGTTAGAGCCAAGCGACGACGACTTTTCGCATATTTTCTCACAAAAGAATTTTTCGATATTCGGCTGATCTTTGTCGCTGATACGATCGCGAGGCGCGTAGAAATGGCCAACTCTGCGCGTCGTTTGATTTGGCCATTTCGGATCGGCTCTAGCCGGAGGGCAATTGCAGCCACCATTGAATCGGGCGATTGAATTAATTTATGGGCTTTCGAGTTGGGCAGTGGGTTTTTGATAGTTGTGTTGGCCTGCTGCTGCTGCTGCCAATTTTTTGGTGTTTTTTGTTATTTCGTTTTTGGAGCCACAGCACCGTTGGCTTAATTGTGTTGGCCCCATAACTGTATTGGCTCTCAGGCCCGTTTCGCTAGCGAGCCAGAAACACATTAGTTGGCCAGCCAGCCAGCAGCTAGTAGCTAATAAGCAGCAAAATGCGAGTATACCACACATTGGCCTCCGCCAATTTAAATTGCACTCAACAAAACACGGGGAATCGGAATTGGAATCGAGCAGCGTTGACACCTTGACCGCATTGATGCTGGCTCCGGCTGGCCCTACTCCGATTCCGAGTTCGAACTGCGCTGGCCTTATGGGCCATTATTCGCGCGGTCTCAAATTAAATCAAATGATATTTTCTAGACTTTAAGAGGCATGCCTAAATGGCGGACAGGGCTTTACGAGTGCTGGACCTTTACGATTGCTTTAAATGGCTTAAATTGGCCGGTAGAGACAGGTCGAAGTAGGTTCGCTATCGGCATGACTGGGGATCAGGACTCGCCCATCCTTTAGGCCCATAAAAGCGTTTTGGCCTAATGGCTCGTTGCATTAACACTTTTGGATCTCTCTGGGCGATGCGCGATGCGATGGCCATTAACAGGCACTTGGCAAATGCATTTTGCGAGGCCTGATAACAGGCATTACGCGGCGGCAAACGGCAGGTGTGGAGCGGCCACGGGCCCTCGTTCTGCAAAATGGCCATTAAAATCTATGTCGCCGGACCATTAGCCATTGGCTTTGCTCTCCACTGTTCTGCTCTGCTCTGGTCTGGTCGACTCGGATTGCACACTTTTTCTTTCTACCGTCTGACACTTTCTTTGGCTATTGAACTCGAAAGCATCTGTGGCAAACCAGATCGGCGCCCCGAAACCAAGACGACGACGAAGACGGAGGCAGCAATAGCAACGGCAGCAGCAGCAGCAGCAACAACAACAATTTGGGTTAGAGAAATTTGCGCCCCACGACACACTTTAAGCCCGAGTCGAGTCGAGTTGAGGCGAGTCAAGTCGCGGCAAGTTCTTGTGGCATGTACCATGCTCCCCCCGGTTCTAGACCACGATTTAACCTTGGCGCTGTTTGGGCGTAATGCGAGACAAGTGTCGTTTGGTTGCCTTGTCTCTTGGTCGCTTTGCTCGTAATGGGCTTAGATGCGCTTACTTTCTTTATGTTGCTGCTGCCTGCCCCCGGCAACAGAGCGGCAGCGGCAACTACAATGCTAATGCCGCACATAAACCGATTTACTCAATTAAACTTTAAAATCACAAAAACGACTTTTACTGGGGAGGATGATTTTTAGTTTGTTTTTTTTGTGTTGCCTCTGTCTCTGTTTCAAGTACCTTTTGAATTGTGGGCGGGGGTGCCAGAAATTGGCGAGAAAAAACATTTGGCCAAGGTAAGCTATTGGCCAGCATCGGAGCTTGCTTGATTTGTTAGGATTGCTGTTATGGCAGTGTTTTTGGTTTTGCAAATCTCTTGAACATGCATTTGCTGCTATCTAAAGCTGTTGCCGATAGGCACCCCCCGTGGATTCCCCTAATGGATCCCATGCTGAATCACTGTACTGGAGAAGATTCAACAGATACGACATTTGTTAGATAAACATACAGCAGACAATGTGGCAAAAATGTTTCCAATTAGCTCGGGAATCTTTAAATCATAAAATGCTAATGAATACCCGGGGGGGAGATGCAACTACGATATTACTTTATGAAAACAGGATTATAGCCAGTGCCATTGCAGATATAAGTATGTTATGAGTTCACAGACACATGCCCTAATCGGATTAACTGATAGCCGAGTGTCGCAGTCCCTCTCCTGGCGAATGGGACTGGCTCTACAACCTCTATGGATGGATGCGATGCTGGTTGCATGACCCCGCCTTGCCTCATTAGGCTTTCGCACAGCTTTTCACTCAATTAGCGCAGCATATCATTTGCATAACGTGGCTCTAATTAGATTATGTGAACGATGCGATGTGATGTGATGGGACATGGAGTCTTCTTCTTCTCTTTTCTGGCTTGGTCGGGTTGGGTCTGGCTCTTTGCCTAACGGCAAAATGGTAGCCCAACAATGAGACATTAGCATCGGCCAGCCTATCATTATGTAATTTGTCAGGTTCTCAGTCCCAGTCCCCAGTTCCAGAATCAGTAACAAAATTGGTGGCTCCCATCGGAGGGAGCTCCTGTCTGGTTCTCCCTACAGAATCTGATCCGAGATCTGATGTGCTGATGTCAGAGCTCAGGTGTGTCCGGGGACCCGCATCATAACTTAAAATAGTAGCAGCCGAGCGCAAAAGTTTCATGCCAGCCAATTAAATATTTTAAAGACTTTTTTTCTGCGCATTTCGGATGATATGGTGATGGGGATGGGTATAGAGATGGGACCTATCCTCTTCAGTTGCTTTAATCTTTCTTTCTAAAAGACGAAAATTAAAATAAATTAACATAAAGTTAAAGAACCCAACGAGCGAAATAACATCACAATTTTTGCGACTTGCTTGCTGCTGGCCTCGCTTGCAGTGCCTTTTAATTGTTATGATAATTCTCGGAGAGCCACCGAGGGAGCACACCACGGTGGACAAGTGCGTTACGTTACGTTACTGAAAAGGCATCAAATTATGCCTGGCCTGGCCTGCCACTGGCACTGGTGGATACGAACAAAAGAATGGCCCAAAGCAGCGGACAACAGCGAACAGAACTCGAATGAAATGAATTCATTTGATATTGAAAGTTACTATAGAAAGTCTCCTCTGATCTGCTCGGAAAGCCCCAACACATGTGCGCGCCAATGCGGTTCATCAAACTTTTGCAGAGCATGTGGCATTAAGCATACGCAGAGTTGTCCGAACGATAAGCTTTTAAAACTTCTTTCTTCTTTGGCCACGCCATAACTTTTGCGGCAACAAAGTGTTCAAGTATCTCCCAAAACGATGAAGATCTAACAAAGTTTGTGTCTCCCAGTCGTAGCCCGGGGCAGCGGAAGTGCGGATGGTTAAGCCAAATGGTGGCTTCAATTCCTATTCAATTCCCAACCGCAGCAGCACTAGCAGCAACCGCACACCTTAAAGTGCCTAAAGACGAGGCATTTATGTCATTATTGACATTGCTTTTCCGGCCAAAGCCAAAGCCGAAGCCAGAGAACATAGCCCCGGCCCCAAGTCGGAGACATTTCAGGCATTTTTAATTAAAATGCTGCAGCAGATGTGCTGCAAAAAAATCCAGAAAAATGCTGAAACCACAAAACCAAAAATGCTTAAGGGAATGGGCATGGGAAAGGGCCATTGCCATTGCCATTGCCATGGCCTGGCATTGCTTTGGGGTTGTGATATATGTGTGTTTGTTGTATGTATGCTTGTGGGATATGTGGGGTGACCGCAACTAAAACTAGACTCTGTATCGGATACTCGTATTTGCTATGTTTCCTGTTGGCTCATCAATAAATCCGTAGCCGTTTTCCTGCTGGCGCCGCTGCAGACAAACTCTGTCAAAAATTGTTCGGAGTTGTACCACAGAAATTGTCTATAAATCACACTATTTCCGTTCATGGCCAAGGGACAGTTTTTCGTTTCGTTCACCCAAACCAAAAAAAGTCAACCAAAACCAAACACCTGCTGCTGCCAGTCCAGTCCAGTCACTGGCCATGGCCGTAGCACTGGCCCTTCAATGTCAGGGTCCCCGTTGTTGAGTCCCTCTCTCCGTCCTGTCTCTGGCCAGCTGCCAATGAAATCTCTGGCAAACCAAATAACACTCAAAGTCAGGTTGGAAATGTTTGCCATCAGCCCCACCAGAGGGGAAGCAGGAGGAGGCTGCCACAGGGACAGACGGTCACATATTGCGGCAGCGTTTTATTTGCATTTTTTATTGGGCCCCAGGTCCAAGACCAGAGTCAGCACCAGGAACAGGACTCTGTGACTGGGAACAGGACCATCGTGTGTACACGAGTAGTTGTAACAACTATAAATATATCGTTTTGAGGCACTTTCTGTGGGTGTTAGTGGTGGTCCAGCCGTAGTTTGTATTATTTATGGCTAACTAAAAGCTTTTTCATTCGGGCAATTTTAGTTTTTACGGGTTTCTGACAAATGTCGACGCGTAGCGGCCCGGGCTCCTCTTTAAAAATCCCCCAACATATGGTGTGGGCATAAATTCTAATTATGCTTGCTCTCGAAGTTTTTGGCAAGGACCAGACCAGGCCCAAAAGCGCGGAATGGCCTTTCATAAATTAAAACACAGGCAAAAACTATTTTCACAATGCAAATAGCCAAAGGCTGCAGCTGTAGACGAAGCCGTAGACGCTGCCGTTGCCGTTGCCGGAGCCCAGGCGCGTGGCATTTACGCCTGAGCGTGGCCCGTTAGTTGTGCAACCAGCCGGGGAGCCAGCCATTTGTGAATGAATGAATGAGCCAGCGAATGAATGGTTGCAATTTACAGCAGCAGCAACGCCAGTCGCCGTCGACCAACACCAAACCTTCTTTTTAATACCCTCTCAATATGTTTGCAACAACGAAACGGATGTGATTGGATTTGCAACGCTATAAAGATTATTCATTCTTAAGCTTGTCTCTCCTGCCACAGAAATTATCGTAGGAGAAACGAATCTTCATGTAAAAAACTGTTTAAACATGATCAATCTATGGAGGGTATCTATGGCTTCGGCTTTCGATGCGACTAGTGCAATTTCTTGTTTATGAATGAATAACTTTGAGGCCGTTTTAACGCCTGGCTGGCTCCTGCTTTAATTTGGCTGTAAGCAAATTAATTTTCATTAATTGGCGGCCATTAAGATTAAAGCAGCTTATGCAGGCAAAGTCACTGCAGTTTCTCATCACACCCCATCACCCTCAACCCTTCTGCCTTTGGAAATTGGCTCAAACGGAGGTCTGGTTTTTGCCCTAGAAAGAGTTGTCCAGCCCACTGGGGGAGCTCTCCCGTGCGAAAGCCCCTCAACGGAAACGAGTTAGGGAAATGAATAATTATTGAATCAAGTTTAAACAATTGCGCAACATGTCTCACACATGTGCATATCCCCAGTTTAAATGATCCGTAAATGCATTATCATTACCCCCACAGGTCGGATTGGCTTCGTATTAGTCATCCTAAATTAAGTAACAATATTTCTAGAAATTATCTTTGGAAAAATTCTTAAGCAAAAATTGTAAATCCAATAAATGGAAATTGTCACAATTTCAAAATGTATTTAACAAACTTTGAAATTAACAGAAAATTAATCGGAAATAGTGGAGAATAATTTTAAATCAAAATTTAATCTAATTCGAGAACGTAATTATGTTTACTTTAAGTTTGGATATTTTTCGTAGTTTTCATTTAAAATAAACAACATTTAAATTTGTTGTTCAATTAAAATGTATCAACAAATTTGTATATTTATTATCATTTTTGATTTCTTTTAGTTATATTGTTTAAACTTTTTGCATTGATTAGGACTGATTATATTTTTGAGTAAAAGTTGATAAAATATTTTAATAATTTTATTCCTTTAATGTTTAATAGTTTTTATTTGCTCTTAGATTTCTGAATATTTTATTAATCCAAACCAAAAATGTTTTTTCAAATCTAAAATTTACAAAAAAATTCATCTAACACAAGATATCACACCACAATCGAGAAAACTTTCAACTTGATTTGCAAAAAACATTCTAGGGAAATTTCCCATTCGAAGGACCCCTCGAGAACCGAAAAACTCACCTTTTTTCACTCAAGTAACAGCACGAATGAATAAATCTTTCGTTTATAGAACTCTGCGGAGATTCTATGTGTGCACTAGCCACTGGTACTGCGGTTTGTATCTTTGCGTTTTGTATCTTTGGGATTCGTTTTGCAGTCCTTGCACAGTTATCAGATCCTTTTGTTGGTTTTACACGTTGCTCAACATTTCGCGCACTTTATTCAATTTCTGTGTGTGTTTTGTTCACTTTTCGTTTTGATTGTTAACAATTATTGGGAATAATCCACTGTTCGTTGGCTTGCTTTTTGGGGTAAAAAGTCAAAAGAGATTTTACAAGAAGATTCTGCTCCTGGTGCTGCTGTTGCGGCTGTTGTGGCTGCTTCTGCTGTGGTACCAACTGGGGGTTCTGTTGGCCGTTCGGTTCGGTTGGCTGGTTGGCTGGTTGGGGGCACCACCAAGATACAACCGCTTCATAAAATTCAAAGAGACTCGGAGCTATTGGGTCCGCGGTGCTTATTTATATAGCCTACGTCGTGCGGCGATTTGGAGAAAATCAAACGAACGAAGCGAGCAGCAGCAGCGGCAGCAGCAACACCAGCAGCGCAGCAGCAGCAGCAGCGAACGTTGAGAGCGACGCGACAGAGAGAGCAAAGAACCTCTCACACAAACACACTTATACACGCACACACACATGCATTAGGAAAGAGAGCGTGCTGGCAGACACACTCACTCTCCCAACACTCACACATGCACACAGTCAAATGCTCATCATTGGATCTCGCGACGCTGACGCAGCGGAGAGAGCAGAGCGCCAAGCCGGCTTTGGGGACTGCGACTGCGACAGCGACGCCACCATGTAAGTTTGGCCAACCGCTCGACTCTCATCTCTCAGACGAAGACGACGGCGACGTCGGCAAGTTCTTGGTCTTCGTCTTCGGACTCTTCGGCTTGGTCTTGATGGTCGTGGTCGTGGTCTTGGCCATGGCCACAAAGAAGAATTCGCGCGGCTCATAATGATGTTTGGGGATACATGAAAGATGATGATAATGACGATGAAGATGACGATAATGATGATGATGATGATGAGATGCTGCGGCAAGAGCATCTTCTTTTGGCCACAAGTCAGTCAGTCAGTTGGCCATCAAGCGGCGCTTTGCGGTTTCTGGCCAAGACGTAGCTGAAGCTGAAGATGTTGGTGGCGTTGCTGCTTCTGCTGCTGCTTCTGCTGCTACCTTAACAATAAATTCGTGTACAGGTGTTGGGGTCCAGCGCCGCTTCTAATTAAACAACGCTCATTGTTGCCAACTCCCAGAGACTCGCACGCACTCGACAAACTACGACAAATAAGGCAGAAGATGGTTAACCGGTTTGGGCCATGTCCATAATGTCCATTACCCTCGGTTTCGGATTCGGATACGGACTCGGACTCAGACTTAGACTCTGGGTGTCTGTACTATGCGTACTATTGTGCGTGACGCTACTCCAGGCTGATTATTGACCTTTCCTATAATTAAACAAATCCCTCCATCGCCTTCTCGGGCTCGCTGCTTTTGCTGCTTTGGATACTTTTGTTAATTGTTTTTTGCGAAATTCTCTTGTTTGATTCCAATTAATTATTTAATTACGCCAGAAGTTGGCAATTTCGCACTTGGCTTTGTCTCTGATTCCCACTCCGACTCCGACTCCGACGCCGACTGCGACTCTGACTCCTTGTTGGCAATAGAAGTCGCGCGCGCGCTCTCCTCACTCACTCACTCACTTGGGAAAACCGCAACACGGATTCAATGGGAAGATGCCGGAGCTTACTGGTGGGGCACGTCCATTACACGACGCGCACGTTTCGCTAATGAACTGAACATTTCCGCTTTTACGGCATCCTTTGGCCAGCTAGCACTGGCTTTGGCTCTGGCTCTGGCTGCTGCTCCTTTCAGTTTCAGGCAGCATCGGTGGAGGCTGCACTGCGCCGGCGCGTGTCGAACATTTGAGCGTGAAATTTGTCGCATTGCCAGCCAGCAACAATAAAGAATGAAGCAAAGAACAAAAACCCACCCGCTCCCAGCTTCTCAGCTTCCCAATACCCAATGCCCTTCCCATTCTCAATCCCAATCCGAATAGCAATCCCAGCAATTGCCGGCTACGTGTTGCCGGCATTTGTCGCTGTTCTGTTGCTCTGCTTCTGATTCTGCTGCTGCTTCTTGTTCGGCTGGTGCTGCTTCTGCTGCCGCCTCTGTCTCGTTGTCGTGAAATATTTTTGGCATTTTCGCTTTATACGTGCAAATTTTATGGCAACAATTGGTGCGAAATGCCGGACATGCAAAGCACTGGAGAAAGAGAGCGAGCGAGCAAGCAGCAGTGCCAGTGGCAGAGCCTGAGGATGGGGCACATTCTGTGGGTGGTTTGGGACAATTGAGTTGCCGGGTTGCCGGTACAGGGTGCACCAGACAGAGGACTGAGATGAAGGTGACAAAAGGTCCTCAAGGGCAAACTCGAAACTTGGTTCATTGAGAATCTTCTTGATTCTGGATGCTGTCTCATTGAAATTTATCGAGCAAGTTCTGAGTGCTACAGAAATTTCCGCACCGCAATCGGGATTTTTTGTTTTGTCTGCCATGATGATGATTCATGATTCATATTTAGAATTACCTGAATTCGAGTGTCATTCGATTCCATTAAGCATTAACGTAATAGCATAATGAAAAGTCCAGAGATTTAATTCTTTTTCCAGAGAAATGTTTTCGAAATACGTAAGATAATCTTGCCGTTCCTTTCGAGCTACGGCTGAAGGGAAGTACAAGTAGTATACATCAGACTTCATTCCTTTTTAGAGGCAACACTTTGTAGAGATCTTAAGCAGTATAATCCATACGATTTAAGGTTTTTCCCAGCGAATTCTTCACTCAGTCAGGCACACACCCTGTTGCAACTACTACGGTTTTGGTGGTCAATGCCAGTGGCCCAACCACAGAGACAACCCTCGCTAAGTGCCATCCATCACAGAAGCAGAGCAGGACCAAGAGCAAAACCAGAACCAGAACCAGGACAACCAGGGCAAACGCTTGAGTAAATAAATAGCCAGCGACAGTTCCGTTTTTGCTGCTCTTCGGCCTGGCCGAGAGCAAGTGAATCGTTGGAGGCAAATGCCAAGCGACAATGTCGAGTGATTTCCATTGTGTGATGTGACAGGTGTCACGCCGCGTGGACAGGTGGGTGGACAAGGACAGCAGACAGCGAACAGGAACGGGAATGGGATCAAGATTGGTTCTGGGACTGGGTCTGGGTCTGGGTCCAGTATAGGAACAGGAACAGGCCAATGCTAAAGCTAAAGCTAAAGCTAAGGCCAAAGCCAAGACGAGTGGCTGCGAGTCAAGTCGAGAAGAGGCTTCATGACCAATTAGCCTTGTTAGCGGGATAAACTGTGGGCATTGGGCCATGCCGCACTAACGGTATCAGTCAGCAGCGACATACATGTCTGCTGTCCCTCTCTGTATCGCGTCTGTCTCTGCCTCCCTCCACTTCTACTGCCTTTGTCCCTGTGTGTGTGTGTGTTTGCGTCAGTGGCAACAATTCCAAAGGAATGACAGTCCACGCACGCCTGAGTTCAATTGATTTAACATGAAAGTGTAGCTTGGTAAATTGATTCCCAGAAAATGTTTAACTTTGGCATATTCTCTGCCATCGACATGGCCAATTGCTGGACTCCACTCGCACTCGCAGTCGCAGTCATCAAAGTTTTATGCTGTTGGTTGTCCAGCAATGGGGATGGGGCTGGCCAACGCGTGTGTACACATCTCTCACTCTACAGCCCCCAACTCCTCTCCAGTATCAGTATTTTGTAGCTAGTATATCTATCTGTAACTGTATCTGGCCGTAACGAATTGCGTCTGTTTCGCTTGTTGTTTTGCCAAAAAATATATTTAGTAAAGTATCTTTGGCCATCGTTCTGTGCATATCTGTGCCCCTTGTTGTTTGCTTCGGGTTCGCTTTGGTTCCTTTTTGCAACCCTCGAGATACGGGTTCGCCGTCGTCGCCTTCCAGCGCGAGGGTGATGACTGATGATGCTGTCGCGTCTACAATATTTTCCGTCTCGCATCTTGGTCTTGGTCCTGGCCTCGCGTCCTGGCCTCTCGTCCTGGCGTCTGCAACTTTTTTTTGTTGTCTACTTTTCGGGCGCTTTAAAAGTTCATTTGCACTGTCTCCACTTCACTCCACGCCACTCTCTCTCCTGTCTGCCCCTTTTCGCAGCGATTCCCTTTGCAAATTAAATAATAGGCTTATGGTGGCTTAGTGTCGCAATTGTTGTTGCTGGCTGCTGATGTTGCTGTTGCCTTTGCTGGTGTCTCGTTTAGCATGCCATAAAGGCAAACATTTTTAATAATATTTATTGCCAGGCCATTCATGTGTCTTTAATGTGCCCCAGACAAGAACGCAGCTCGTGCATAACAAGAGGCTTGTCATTGTCGTTGTTGCTGCTGTTGCGATTGTTGTTGCTGGGAGTTTTGTGTTGTCGTGTTGCCCCGAACCACGCTTCATCTAACTTTGTCTACGCCAACTGCATTGCTTATGAGGGCTTCATCTAGCGCCTATGCGAATTCAATCAAGTCATCAGCCTGACCCTCGCCCCCGACCATGTCCACTAGTCCAGACCAGGCCAGACCAGACCAGGCTAGTCTCAGTCACAGTCCAGGCCAGACCAGGCCCGATGCAGCTATTGCAGACTATCCAGAGCTGCCCTTACATATGATTCGTGTTTGAGATCGTCCAAACTACAGGAAGAAGGAAATTTTATTTCAAGGAAAAACATTTAGAATTAATGTATTTCTAAAAATTAATTTCAGGAACTTTCTCCTTCATTTTAAGGAGCTTCTTTCAATAAGCTTTCCATTCCCAGATGTTTTCTACTCCACTTTGTGTAATCCCTATGTGTAAATACAAAATGTATTTATTTAAATCGAATTATGTTTAGTTTTTGTTTCGTATTTTCATTACGTGATCGGCTCTCGTCCAGCCACTGTCCAGCACCCCAGACGGGACACAAACAATTACGGTTAGGTGCCTTTCCCATGCCCAAGTACACATAATGCCATTCATGAATCATTCCGGGCTATGTTCGCTTATGCAAAAATCAAACGCTTTTCCACAATGATTTCTTGTTTTTCGCTGCGATTCGCACACGTTTTGGCGCCATTTGTTGTTGGCGCCTCGAATGTGCCACGAATTAGCAAGAGTGATCGGATAAGCCAAATTACAAATTACAAATTGCAACTGCAACTGCAACAGTAACAACTGCAACAACAATTGCGGAGCAATGCAGGCTGCATATGGAATGAGCTGAGGCCCACTGAGTCTCAGGGGTTATTTTTTTTAATGAATGACTCGCTATAGTTGTGTTCTATTCAGTTTAGTTTGAAAAATATATATACTTTGCAAAGGACTTGGCCCTGAAGTCGGCGCCAGGAAAACTCCTCCTCCTCCTCCTCCTGCTCATGCATATGCAGGCCCATATATCATTTCGCACAATGGTACTCGGAACATATATGCATATGCAAATACCTGACGACTGGCATTTGTCACACAGAAACCTCCTCGGTGACTGTCTCTGTGTGTCTCTGTTCCTTTTGCCAGATGGAGGAGTTGGAGTTACTGTTGCTTTCGGGCTGTTAAAATGGCACCACGCCTTGCCCTGCATTAAGTGAGCAAATCAGATTTTTAAGTGCCCGATTTTACTGTAGTTTAACCAAATTAAACAAGCCATTTTATGGAGCATAAATCTGAGGAGAACTGCCGCCAGGCCAAACGCCAGACTCAGCATCACAGCGACAACAAAAAATTAGCATCTTTGATTTCCACACCACATACTAAATACATACAAACATACATATATATCTATCTGTTTTGTGATTCTGGTCCGTCTTGACCCAATTAATTTGGGTGAGTAACTCATAAAAACGACATGCGATTGCTTATCAGAGTCGGCACAGACTAAGAGCGACCCTTTTGGTATTTGCTTTCTCTCTGGAGAAGTCGAACCATTCTTCTGGATGTTGTTGGATGTTGGCACTTGGAATTAAAATCACTGTAAATACATTTACACACACACAACCACACACACACAGACACACTGATATATAATTGCAGCAGGGAATCTTCAACTCGAATTGTACTATAGTTTATTTTATTCTCTCTCTCTTTTCTACTTGACGCGTAATAAGCTTTGGTCATTATTTGCACAGTGTGTGTGTGTGGGATGATGATGGGGCGTTTGGATTGGGATTGGGATATGGGATTGAGACCGGGAGGGTTGACAAGTAGAACAATCAGAGCTAAAACTGCGGAAATTGCTAGAATAAATAGAAGAAAACGAACAGAACCAGAGCGACGAACCACGAAAAAACCTGACGGCTAGAGATGGAATCATTTCGGCTTTATTTGATAATCTTTAATAATATTCTCACGCTCTTTATACGGCTCGTTGACTCCCCAGTTGGTGGTAGTAGATGCAGGCCCAGCGATAATGGCCCAGCCAGCGAGGTGTTAAGGCCCAACAGCAGAGAAAGAGACCATCAAAAAATAATAGTAATAAATAATAAAAATAGCGCGCGAAAAAATTGCACATAAAACGCGTCAGAAGCGCGTTTGGGCACGTTTTTAGCAGCGCCAAAGCAGGAGGCTCAAAAACTCAGCAACAAATTGTGTAATGAAAGCGTCGGCGGCGGCGGCACAATAACAATTACACTGAGCCGCGCGCGATTGGGGGTCAAATGCAAATTGCAACATATCTCAGTGACAGCAGCTGGCTTTTGTGGGTGGCTGGCTAGATGGATATTCAGGGTCAAGTTTGGGGACTCAAATCTCTTTCAAATTACTCCCCAATCAAATCGAAATGGAAACAACCAAAGCCCAAATCCATTCGGATCCGATCGGAAAGGGCCCAAAAGCGGAGCAACTGTAAACAGTTGGCTTTGTGGCACTGATGATTGATGATCGTCGCGTGTCTTGCACCGGACAATGGGACCGAGTGGGTTATTATGAGCTTGTAAATTTTGTCCCCTTTCGATTTCGACGCAGTCGCCTAACGGCGACCAGGCGATTTTTTTGTTCAAACATTCAGCTTATTGTTAAACAATTTAACACATTTCGGTGTATTTTTATGCTTGGCACCTGATCGAGACACTGGTGGGAAGGGGGGACACTGGACACTGGCCACCACCGAGCCCTCTGGCAAACTTGTCTATTTGCCTAACAATTAGAAGTTATTTAGCCAATTCATTGTCTATTTTGTTTTTTCTTTTTTTGGACACTGCAGTCGCATGAATTTTTAATTTTATGCAAACATTTGTCAAAGGCCAACAAACAAATGACTCTGGCACCCAGTCCCCGGTACCCCCCGGTAGCCAGCGGGACTTCCTCTCCACGATTAGGCCAAGACAAGTTCGTGTTCGAATCTAAATTGGCATTAATAATTGGCAGCAAAGTTGTTTGCATTATTCATGCTAAAAATGTACTCAAGGCCACGCCACGCACTCGCATAATCATCAGTGTCCCCACCCTCCCTTCCTGCCGAAAAATAGCATTCCTGCCCACCTTGTCATCCCACCTGAATCAAGCGAAAGAACAACAATTAAGCAGATCCTTAATCAACCTGCAGAGTTAATTAAATTTGCATTAATTTCGCAGTGCTAACGATGTCAGCATCGGAGTCAAGTAAATATAATTTACAGAGGGATTCTCTCGTTAAAGTCAACGAGCAGTGGAGCAGAGGAGCAGAGGAGCATCGCTGTGGACTCGACAAATATGTGTGCAGACAGAAATTGACAGTTTGCCAAAAAATATGAAAAAGTTATCAGAACAGAGCTGTCAGGGATGCAGCAAACAGAATCAATTTCTACACAAAATCATCTACGGGAGAGCCACTGACTGAATACTCTACAGCAAATGCTACAAATAAATGTTGTAAAATCAATGACTCAGTAATATTTACATCAAGCTGCAGAATTAACACCTTAACACACACACATACATACTTCCTGTGTGTGTAAGTATACATATTTAAAATGCAAATAAGTTATGGGTAAAAGTCAACCCAAATCTGCGCACTGGGTAATCCCACTTAAGATGACTTTGAATGTCTGTCATGATTGGGAACTCCCTTTCAAATCATCATCCCATCTTCGACCAGAGTGGTATCTTAAGTGTTAACTAAAAGATTTCTACAAATCATGCTGGGTATGTAATCTCCATTAGCGACAATGACCCATTCAAAATATATATAATTATGTTCCGATTATGTGCACTCAATCGTGGCAGACCCTTGAACAAATAAATATTATGAAATCGGATTCCCATGTTATAATAGTTAATTGGGTGTGTTAAATGTTTTATATTAATAAAGAATACATATATAAGTCTGGATTATTTATCTGTGCTCTTGCTCTACATTTATATAATATTTATTAGTGAATAAATGTAAAAGAATATAACTATATATTTGGTACATGTGATCTGATAAAATTCCCAAAACAAAATGATCAATTAAAAGCCACCCAAATTAAAGCTTGTGGCATCCACTCATCCGTTCTCCGTGTGGCATTAAGAACTAGAAACAATAAATAAAAGAGGTCACTCTGTCTGCGCCAAATGGTTGGCCCAAGCCGCAAGGCCCGGCTCAGGAGTGAGCACTCACTCAGAGTCCGGCAATGGCACAGCCACACATGAGCACGTCTGGCGAGGCAACACCAAAAAGCAACTCAAACAGACAAAACTCACACACAGCCCACAGCACACACACACACACTCGAATACCCAAACAGACACACCACACAGATACAGATAGCAGAGAGTGAGCTTCGAACAATAATCATCGCACTCTCAAACAAAATCGCAACAGCACATCGACAATGGGAGGCAACAAATAAATTCAAACAATGTGCCGAACGAAATGTAAAGCATAAATATTTGCGAAAGAGCCCAAGAGCAGCGGCAGGACAATGGCGCGGGCCCAGGGGGGAGGCGCCACACGGAGGCCAGCTGAGCTCCGCTGCCAGCGCGACAGTCACGTTTCCAGTGCACGCACATAACGAACTCAGATTGCGCATACGCCCTGTTTGCCATACATATTTACGCATGAAACATATCGCCAGCCCGTTATGCGGAGGAGCAAAGGAATAAGGGCCAGGCCGGGGGTAAATCATTCATATTTTGAGCCTGGCCAAAAACCGATGGCAGTTTCGATGGCAGTCTGGCCTGGCAGTCGTCGGTCCGGGCGAAACATCATCATCAAGAGACTGCAATCGCTGAAGAAGGTGAGGAAGGAGGCAAAGCCCCAACGATTTTCATGTCAACGCAGGCGGGAATTGAATTTCGCGCCAAATGACTGGCGGCAATTTTTCAACTGCTTCATTTTGGGCCATTCCATATCTGTCAGTCTCCATATCTATATAGATATAATTACACACATGTATATACATACTCGTATGTGTATGTATGAATTCCCAAACTGCATCCATGCATATATCCCCATATACACACGGGGATGTGCGTCTGTGTTTGCTCTCTTGTCTGAGCAACTTACATTTAATGTTTAAATTTTTGGCTTTTTCCGTGTTCACAGTCTGACGCGCCTCAAAAGCCATCCAAGGCACAGGCACAGGCAGAGGCAGAGCCCGGCGCACACACTTCACTTCACTTTACTTGGTTCGTTGGTTGGTTGGCTGACTGGCTGACTGCCGCGATGGGATGGCAGGCAGGTCCCATTAACAATTTTGGGGCTGGCTAGGATCTGTCTGCTGCTTAAGTGCGTCTCGCTGTGCGCTGCCTTTGACAGCTTTTGTTAGCTTGATTTTTGGCGCGGCTTTAAATCTACCGACTCTGACACCAACTCTGGCTGTGACTCTGACTCTGACTTATGATGCGCCGAGGAGGCATGAGCATGAGACTGAGACTTCAGCCTGAACCTGAACCTGAACCTGGTCCTAGCCATGCCCATGACCATGTTGTGTGTAGAACTTTAATTGAAATTTCGCTGGTGATGGCGACAAGTTGATTTTCCACTTGGCCAGCAGCTACTGGAGCAGCGAAACGAATTGGACATTAAACGCTACCGTTGGCCAAATTGCCAACAGGCAAACAGCTTGTGCAATTGGCGTTAACAAGCGCATTAGATTTGTTGGCCATGCTCATCCGAGTCCGACTCTCAGTCCGACTTCGAGTCCGAGTCGGGCATCCCGCAAGCAGCATCCATCCCCATCCAAATCCAACTCCAAGGCAGTCCGTCAGTCAGTCAGTGGCCAATTTGGCAAGGCTGTTTGGGGAATTGGCCTGGCCTCGTCGGGCCACTTGCAAGCTGGAAAGTCTTAACCAACTGCCATTGCAATTTGCTTGCTGTTTGTCAAGAACGTGTCCATGGCCATGACCATGCCGCAGTTAGAGTCGAGGAGTTGGGCATTGGGAGTCGGTAGTCGGGAGTCTCTATTGCTCATACGAAGTGTGGCCCAGGAAATGCTTTCCAGCCAACTCTCGAATATGTTGACTGCTTCTGTTGCTCTCTGGTTGATATTTATAACAAGAACAAGAACCGCAACAACAACAAGCGCAACAAAGTGGCAAGAGCAAAGCAAACAAAAACTGCGCTTCAACACGCACAGCGTATAGAGTACTATACTCCTTCTCCTGTCCAACTCCAACTCCAACCCCAAACCCCCACCCCAATCCGAACTCCTTCTACCCCATTGCGTGCGGCGACTGCGACTGAGAGAGTGCGACTGCAGCTTCAGTCTGTTTGTAGTTTGCAAATTGTAACTAGATACAATTTGTAGCGTGGCTTTGTTCGCTGTGCGCTGACTTATTGCAGGAAGGAAAGCACAACAGCAACACCAACAACAAACACACTCAACGCAATCCAAAAAAAAATCATAGAAAGAATGAAGGAAAAGCGCTACGCTGCCGGGCAACTCAATGCAGACGACGCGTCGTTTGTGCCGCAGTCGCAGTTGCAGTTGCAAGCGTATTGTTGGATTGCTGCTTGCACCCAAAGTGCGTACTCGTATGTCTGGTTATACTCAGTATTTTTTAAATAGCAGGGTATATGTATGTTGCACCCATTGGGTACATTTCAAGTGGATACTGGGTATCCCTTCGTCGATGCATTGTCTCTGACTATTCGGACTTGTTTTGGCTGTGATTCCAGTTGCTGTTTGCTGCCTTCCTGCGCCTGCCACGCTCGACTGCCCCACCGCACTGTGATTTGTTGCATTTCTAATGCGACTGCCTCACTTGCCGCATGCCGCCGCAATGTTGCTGCCTCTGCCCACTGTGCACTTGTCTCTGCCTGCGATATGTTTGTGTTTGCCCTGTTCCTGCCCCCCTCTGCCACACCACCATAGCCACTGCCTGGGAAAATTTCCATTCTCGTGGATGGAACTTACTTACGTCGGTTTTTCAATTTTAAGCAGAACGGGGAGGCAAAGGTTTCAATTACCCCACGGCCATTGCAGAAGGGCAGGCGTTGGAGGAGTTGGTGGAGTTGGGCTGGCCAGAAGTATCTTGGGAACTGCCAGAACGAATCTCTAGATGTTTATCTGCGTGTTAGTGGTAAAATAGCCGCCGGTTATGAAAAACTAACGTTAGAATATACTCTCGCATTTGATTTGCCTTCGCACAGGAATCGCATACGAATATTCCCTACATTAAACTTACTCTCAACAGGTCCAAGGGTCAACTTCATAGCCCCGCATAGATCTACGCCAGCGAGAGAGTTATTGATACGAATTCTGATCGCCTTAGGTGCGGCTTGAAGCCACTTATAGTCATCAGTGCAGATGAGTTCAGGCATTGATTAATCCAATCCCTAATAGATTCAAATTAGCGACGAATCATCTGCAGATTGCTGCCAAATAATATACTCTCTGTCACCGTGTCAACCCCCTGCCAATTAGCCCCCACTGAATGCCATCCAATTTACAATTCAATTAACTTTCCAGCAAGAGCTGTCAGCACACATTTCCATTTCCCCTTTCCCCCCACCAACCCGAAACCGAAAAAGTAAAATGCTCGCTTCATTAGCGAATTCCCAGAAAATTGCAGTGACCTGCTAACGACGCAGAATAAGCAACAAAGTTTAGGAGCTCCACTCAATGCACATGGATGGTATCATCATGCCCAACCCAAACCCAAACCCAAGCCCCAACCCCAGCCCAAAGCCAAAGCATCTCGAAGCAATCAAGTGCAACTGTGGCATGGACATGCCACCCCTAAAGGCGACATCTTCCACTCACTGGCTTTGGCTCTCCCTCATTTGCTGTTCCTGGCTGTTCCAGGGTGAAAGCTTTTGCAGTCCTGGCATTAACTGTGGATTACTTAAATGCTTTTTAATTGAAATTTTTCCTAATTTCACTTTGGGGGATCAAGTGCAACCAGCACACACTAAGGCTACACAAACACAAACACAGACAGAGACAGTGGCAGTAGCAATAGCAGAGTGGCACAGACACAGCACGCTCTGGCGCCTTGCCACCCCCTGTCGTAGGGGGGTATATAGTAGAAGGTCTGGAGGTCTGGAAAAAGGGAAGTTTTTGCTTGTCTAGCCAGAAACCTAGAGCGCAAAAAGTGAAAGCCATAAAAACTACAGTAGCGCCAGCAAAACGAAGGCAGTGGCTGTGGCAGGCAGCGGCAGGCAGCGGCACAGTGGCACATCATCAATTTCAATGCCGCGCGAGAGTCGCCAACTGGCAGAAAGAGATGCCATGCCATGCCATGCGATGTGATGCTGTTTTTGCTGTTTCTCCTGCCTCTTTTTTCCCCAACATTGTTGGTTCTCTGGTTCTCTATGCCTCTGTCTGAGACTGAGACCGAGTCTGGCTTGGATTTGAGTAGAAAATCCTTGGTAAAAGCATTTAACACTGCAGTGCATTAAGGCGAGTGGCAACGCGTCGCCAGAAGGAGGGCACGGCACTTCCCCACAGCCACTTTCTTGCCAACTTTCATCCAAATTCCCATACGATGAGAAACGATGTGATGGACCAACCAGACCATCCATATATTCGCTGTGTGTTTATTTTGCGGCTTTGGATTTCAATTTATCGCCTGATGTTTGCCTATGGCTCGCTCGCACCCTACAAATATGCATACGAGAATACGAGTATAACAGTAATTTGCAGCTCCACTGGCAATTCATCAGAATCGAAGCGGTCTGTGGGGGCATGCGGTGGCAGGGATTCTTTTTAGCATGCACTTGCCAAGTGTCGGGATTGGGATTGGGACAGCGGCTCAGCGGCTCTCTGGATGGCTGACTAACCGAGTGCCGTCATTAGCTTATCGCATTGGTCCCATCTTCGGGTAGATGCAGCCGAAAAAATACAAGTTCAGGGCCCCCGAAAGTGCAACGACACTTGGAGCCCAATCCGCAGTAGGATGATGAGGAGGAGGTGGAAGAGTGTTACGGCAGAGGTTTGCTCTGCAAACGGTTCCTTTTGTTTGCTCATTCGTCCGTTGCCCGGTTGCCTGGTTGCCCGGTTGCCGGCTCCAATTTTGCGCATCAGTTGTAATTCATACTTTGCGGCTCTGGCTCTGGCTCTCAACTCTTCCACGAAATTTGCCGGCAACTTGGAATTAACATGTTGCCGCCGCCGCCGCTGCCCTGCCTCACTCCGCGCGGTGCTCCGTGCGCTGCTCTTCATCGCTGTTTGCCGTTGACTGCAGCGATTTAGGATTGAAGAACCGTTCTGTGGTCTCTTTCAGAGCACACACACGTCACCACACTCCACTTGTGCTCTGCCCAATTCCGTTTAATTAGCATGAGAAGCGGCCGCCACAGCTGCTTAAACATGGACAGGGACGGACATTGGAGCGGTGCGGCGCGGCTGCTTCCGTTGGCTGCGCACACGCGCAATTAGCCAGGGGCAGACGCCGCACTGTCTAAGAGGTACTTGACCGATAGTTCCCTTCGACGTGAACTTCACTCTCCACTCGTACTTTTCGTTAGAGTCGTCCAGCCATTGAATGCAAATGCAAATTCAAATTCCTTGAGGCCTTCGCAGTCGATCGCATTACCGCAGAACCCAAAGCAGAACCAGTTGGAAGCCCAATAAAACCGCCTCGGATTGCAGTGCCGCCACTGAGTGAGTGTCTTCTACTACTAAATATAGAAGATGCCAGCTAAAAATAGCCACGTCTTAAATGATTTTTGCTCATTAGAGCGTGCGTGTCTCGATCCCTGTCCCGGTGCCGGTCCCGGGTTACCAAACCCCAACAAAAAGTGACAACAACTAAAACAAAAGCTGAGCCGAAGCTGCGGCTGATGCTGATGCTGGGGGGGATTCTGTGGCAGTTGCAAGTTGCAGTTGGGTCTGCATTTTCTACATGACGCTGCGAATGCCAGGAACATAATAAAATCATGTAATGGACTGCGCATGAAAAACAATGCAAAAAGCGTTGACAACATGGCCATATTTCCCCCTCTGCCAGCATACAAGCCATGGCCAAGAGAGAGAGAGAGAGAGAGTGGTATAGTGTGGTATGGTGTGGTGTGTGTATCTGTGTTGTTACTATTTTGCAGAATAATGTAATAAAAATAGCATGCCAGGCATTGGCCAGCCATCCAGCTACCCATCCAGCTAGCCAGCTAGCCATGATGACGATCATGCCGATCGATAGCCGGCAGTCTGAAGAAGATGGCCCAACAAAAGACTTTGGACACAAACTCACGCAGGCCACAACTGGGACCAGAAACCAGCGACCAGAGACCAGCAACCAGAGACCCAGCAACTGCCTGGAATGCCAAGTATCGTGTGTTGAATGCATGCCAAGCATAGTGAATGTTCCCCCCTGAACCCTCCTCCTACTGTACCTATATGCCCTACGATCACCTACCATTCCTGACCATCCTGACTGAGAGTTTTGGCCGCCTTTAGGGCCCGGCAGGCAGGCATTGAAAACGAAAACTGTTGTGCGACATGAGCACGACAAAATCATGGCCTCGACTGGGGCCCCACTCTAAAGGTAGAGGAGTAGCGTCCCTCCCGGGACATACATACTACATATGTGCAGCCTAATGGCCATAGCTATGCGGTTGCGGCTAGCTGCAGCATTGTGCTGCCTCAGATACAAAGATACACGCGCCAGATACAGATACAGCTGAAGCCAAAGCAGCAGCGACTAGGCTACATATGGGAGTTGGTTTATGAGTTCCCCACTACTTAAGTGACACAAAACGGCGGCTAAATGATGTGCAGATAGTTGCCCAGTTCTATAAATAAACAGATGTCGAGTCATTCCAGACCAGACGGCTAATTAAAATGAAAGTTTCAGCTGAGATTTATTTCGTGTTTGGCGAATGGCCAAACCGAGGCAATAAAGAATATTTAATCTGCCGATTATAGGTCTTGAACTATGGCTCCCATAGAGATTCAGATAACATGATCTATGTGGCTAAGTCGTGAGATGCGACAGATGAAATATCAGCATACTTTGAGTGGCAAATAATTCGGATTGGGTATCCCCACACCCCACCAGATCCTCTATGAAAGTTAATTCAAAGTAAAAATCATTTCTCCAATTTCTGCATACGAGTATACGAGTATTGTATATGTAGGTAGTGTGATGCTGATGCTGATTCTGATCACCGGTAAGAGAGAAAAAGTCACCCTAGAACGCAAATGGATGCCCTGAAAAACCCGCTGACTAAGCCCCTTGCTGACCAAAGCCAAGAACCGATCCATTAGTCATCATCAGGTCGATCGGGGCCGTAATCACAATCAGAATCCGAAAAAGGTTCTTGGTACTTTTTATTATGTCTTCTCGAGTTTTTTTTTTTGCAAACGCACCCAAAGCATCAGCCGTCGTGGAGAGCTGGCCGACATTTATCTTGATTATGGCCGCTGACGCCAGTGTTCGTTCTGCTTCCTCTTTGGGCCACTGCCCAGTGTTCTGAGAGCGACATAATTTATGCAAACCAGGCGATTTATGCTCCCGTCCAGGGAGAAAGTGTGATTCACCTCATTGATACGGCAGTGGCAGTGGCAGTGGCAATGGTAGTGGCATCTTGGCATGCAAAAAAAATCGCGTGGCACTTGGCCAGAGTGAGAGAAGGTCAGGCAAGTTCATCAGCATTGGAATCTCGGCATCTGCTACAGAAACAGAGAGAGAAAGATACACTCGTACTTTAGCCCATATGTATAGCAAATGCCAATTTAGAAAGTAAAAACAAATGATTAACCAAAATGGCGCAAACGTTTTTGGTAGCGCGCGCGCTCACAGGCACTTTCATTCACTTTTGCAGAGCTTTATAACTGTAATAAAGTGAGGGCAAGACGACCAAAAAAGACTACCTGACTGAAAGCCATGGCAGAGTCGACACGGGTTCAAGGCTTTCTGCCCATACCCATGCCCCATGCCCCATGCCCATACCTATACCACTCCCCATCCGCATCCCCATCCCCATCCAGCGAACATCATATAAAAGATTCTTGCGCCATTTCAGCCATTCTTTTCTTTGCTTCTTGTTATGCTCGCATACGATTCTGCTTTTTTGCTGCTGCTGTTTTTTTTCGTTGGTTTGTGTTCGAGCATTGTTTGGCGTTATTTTTGTCTCCGGCAAGAGGGGTCAATGCACGCCCCGAGCCTGGACAGGCCGGGACTGTCCAAGCAGCCATATAAAGCTCTAGCACCAGTTCAAGCTCTTCTTCTCACGCAATGTCTTGGGTATGGGTTTGGGCCAGGGCGCAGCACAGCTTAGCCCCAACACAAAGATCACAGCCTCTTCTGTTCAGCTAGGGCCACTCGGGTTCATCATTAACAAGATGTTCTGATAAATGATTAATGGGCCATGCTGGCGTTACGGCATCAGCATCATCTGCAAATGAAGCGAGCCGACCAGCAGACCAGACCAGCCACGAGTCACCTGAACAGCGATGAGTGAAACTTTCTCCGATTTCTTACGATTTACTTTCTGTTTCGCACTCTTGTTAAATTATTTTTAGAATCTGGCTTAGGTTCGCGACTAATTTTTGCCACTGCATTTTCGCCACTTCACTTTCGCTGCATTAAAAGTCAACTACGGGTACGAGTACGAGTATATGCCGAAAATGTTTGATAGTAAAACAGAGTTCATTCTGTTTATAGGTATCATCAAACCAGTCATTAAACAAAACGAATCCATCTGCCGAAATCCAACAAGATCGGGGTTCGGGTTTTTGGTTTTGGATTTCGTTTGGGTATGCATATGCAAATGACTTTCACTTCACTTTCGTTCATTAGTTGGGCCATTCATTCTTATTCTAATGGGCTTGGAAAGTCCATCGGTGAAAGGTGGGATGGCTGGTTGATTTGATTTGATTGAACGCCCCGCCCGACACATCTGACACACCAGACACGCCCCCCGGTAAATTCATCGCATACCCAGCGCATATTTTTGGTAATATTCTTTGGCAAGTGCGCAATTCTTATTCAAATTCGTGGAAGTGCGCAAAAACTACTACTACTGGTACTACTACGGGTAGTGCGAAAACTTGTTTGGCCTGACAATTAATTTGAAATAATAAACCAAGTGCCTGCCGCATAATGTTTATTACAGCTCACAGTTGGCTGTGCAATTTGCATAACGTATCCAAATTTAAATGGCCACAGAGGTACCCACCTCCTTCCAGCAGCATTGGAGATGCTGCTGCTGCTGCTGCTCCTCGACTGAAGAGCATGCAATTAAACCTCTGACGTTGCTTGCCCCGCAGCAATGTTTTCAATCAATGCCAAAATTTGCCATTTGATTTCACTTGATTGATGTGCAAACACTGCAGATAGAAGATACATACATACATATATCCATATGTATGAGTGTAGCAGATGAGGAAGAGAAATATATATTCTAGGCAGCGCTAATTAGCTGCCCCAAACAGGGCACGCAGCTGAGTTGCAGAATGCATTGGCATCCTCTGAATTGGCATCCCTGTGCTAAAATTGACACCTTTACGCAGCGCTGGACACGCAGCTCATCAAAGTCCGAATGTGACTCGACAGACTCTGCACTTGCAACACTCCAGCATGCCCGTGCAGCAGCAGCAGCAGCAGCAGGAGTTGCATCGGCAGCAGCATGTAGCAACTACAATCGTGGTCGTTTGTTGTTGGTTCTAATCGATTTCTCTAACAAACAGCAGCCAGGGACGACAAACAAGCGACTCTCACTGCACTCAAACGGCAACTGCCACAGCAAAAGAAACAACAACAACGAGTGGCAAGTGGCAAGAGGTAAGCAGAGGTTGCCGCATGAAATTCCAAAATTAATACGCGCTTTTTCACAGCTCTCCTACGGTGGGTGCAGCAGCCACCACAGCCCCCCCAAACAGACCTGACCAAGACCCCTCTGAGGTTGGGGCACATGTGGCTGTGTGTGTGCGTTTTTCTGTTCGTTTTTTATTAATCATTTGTTCTAGGAATTTACTGCATTTTTATTGAGGCTAACCCAAAGGCTATGACTCGCACTTGCACTGGGACTTCGACTCCGACTCCAACTTGGACTTGGACTGTGAATTTCCTTCTCTGTTTGGGCCATGTGCTAAACTCAACAGCAAACAGGTTGCCTCCGCCCCAATCCTGTGGTTTATGTTTGCCAAATTCAAATACAACAAGATGGCCAATTCATCCGTTAATGCAACGACACTTGAATGCTCTAACAGCGAGTGACAGATGTCATTAACCCACAGCCGAAATTGGTTACAACCTGCCTGAAAGGGGGAAGAGCATTCCAAAGAAAATATGAATAATAAAATATACAAATTGAAATTTATTATGAGCTTTCAGTATTATTGGTAGCTCCATCATCCAGCTGTAATAGCCAACTCCATTCGGTTGTCAGTGCACCCTGCGGTAAGGTGGCAGACGTGCTCATCTTTACAGCCTCTCGCCCATCGGGGCAGCTGTTTGTGCTGCAATTTGGGTCATTTGAATCATATGCATAAAGTTCTCGTCTCCAGCTTCCCACAATTGCATTTTCCATGCCATCGACGATTCGATTGGGGGCCCTGTCGTCCGAGAAAGTATCACAGAGAGAGAGGGAGAGAGAGAGAGAGAGTGCCGCAGAGACGCGCGGGGGATACGGAAAGGTTTTATTAACCATAAACCAGGCTCATCAACATGAACAGGAAATAGAGACGATATATCAAAATGGTTGCGGCAACAAATTTGCAGCTTGTTGCTGTCAGCAGTTCTCAACTATCAGCTTGCAGCAGCTCTCTTAGGCAGAGAGTTGCAGTTGGAAGTGGAGTTGGAGTTGAAGGCAATTCTCAGCTATGCTGCTTCCCATAGGCTCAGCTTCTTGGTTATCAGATATGCCACACGGCGCAAAGAGAGAGAGAGAGATGTTTCTAATTTATGTGCAACAACAGCGCTGCGTCTTATCAACAACTAAATGACACAGCCGCTTAAATTACAAACACGCAAAACCCCAAACGCCAAACGGCAAACGCCAAACGCAGCTTAGCCGTTGCATCATGGGTCGTAAGCCAACCAGCTAGCCAACCAGTCAGATAGCCAAGAACGGACCTGGTCTAGGAAGTCGACTTGGTGACATTGACACTGAGGATTTCAATTGTGGCGCTCGCATATCGCATATCGAATGTGGAATGGTAACTGAGCCGGTAAGACAAGTTTAGCGAATTGCATCAGACTTTAGCCAGAACGGAATGGGGCAGGACAGGATGGGACAGGGCAGAGCCAGTGCCTGAGCCTCAGCCTGAGCCACAGCCCCGATCCAATATGATGTAATAAGCATTCAACAAGTTGCCTGCAGCCAAGGGAAGGGGCGATCAAAAGCACATTAAGAATGTGGCAAAAGTACACAGATACAGAAAGAGATACCAAGAGGCCCAACGGGGAGGAGACGATGCGACGTGGCCCCGACGACTGACTCCAGGAGTGCACTCAAGCTCAAGCCACCATAATTTCTCATTTTTTAATAAATGCAACTGCTTCTAAAAATAGCCCCCAGTGCAGTGCCTCGAAAATGTTGCCTCACTGGTTGACTGCAACATGTTGCCAGTTCCCAGTTGCCATCTGCCATGGCATCGGCCATCGGCCAGGGGATAGTTCCGCATCTGATTCACAGGCTAAAGAAAATCCAGCGCAGCTCAGCGTTCTGTCCAGAGGAAGTATTAGGAGCAACCTGTTGCCTCTGAGCAATTACTTCAATTTGAGAATGTTGTCTGCACTTTAGATAACAAATAACTGGATACGTATACATCGGCATGGGGAGACAGAGAGAGACTCATGTTTATAAATAGCAGATGCGCCGCCGCCGCCGCTGCCACTGCCACTGATTCAGACACTAAGTGATTACCATTCGCTCATCGAATCCCGCTCATACCCGCTTCCATTCATAAACCAGAGAGCAAAGGTTCTACCTCTACAGGTCTACTACATCCGCCAGTCCGGGGTAGAGTAATTAATGGATGGAATCCATTGAATGGAAATAGCCAAAGCGTGATTCAATTAGATATCCAATTGCTGCTGATGAACTGTTAATTGAGTTTGGTGGTTTTTTTTTTGTTCGTTTGTTTGCATTTAAATTGTCTCATTTGGCAATTGTTCGCTTACATTCGCATTCACATTCGGAGTCGGAGTCGGAGTCACAGTCACCGTCTCCAGATCCCAGTCTCCCAGTTGTCAGTACCCAGTCCCCGAACAGCCTGCGGCCCAAAACCCAAACACTGGCAAGTCGAGCGGCAACAATTGACACAGAAAGCAAGCCAAAAACCGCCTAAGCGCCACTTGAATGACCAGTCGGCCGACAGCATTTGGCCACAACAATGTTGTTGCCGCTTCCACAAGGCAAACACTTGTCGACGCCATCGAAGTGAAGAGTCCGCCGCTCCATCCATTCCTCGCGTGCACTCTGCAAATGGGTCAACGCTGACAACAACAATACACACCGTAACCGTAACCGTACCCGCACCCGCAGCCGTATCTCCAGTGTTTCAATTGCTCCTGCTGACGCTTAGCTCTGGCCCTACTGGATATCTAATGAAAATCTTTGACTTTCAAGCTCTGGCACGTTGCGTGTTCGTCAGCAGGTTGCACAATCGACAGTCTACTATAATCTGCTCAAGTTGCGTCTGATTTTGGCATCGTGAAAAGCACAAATGCTTCTCTTTTTGCCAAAAAATTTGAATCGCAAATTTTGGCCGTTAATCAATCAGTATTATATTGTCCAGCAATCAAGCTCAAGTCTTTGGACGTCCAACCCTACGCATCATTATCATTGAGTGGAGCACATTACAAATGTTGCTGGTGTACCACTCGTGCCATGGATTCTGGATTAAACCATTCGAATGTTTCCATAACTAACCAACAGATCCAATCGAACTTTCGGCTACCGTTAGTAAGAGTTAATTTCGCAAAAAAAAAAGCGATCGTCTAATTGGTGTGCACCAAATCAAACATTCTAACGCTTTCTGTTCGACTTCTTTGGTGCCGTGCCGGACAATTGCCGCTGGAGATCGCCGTAGTAGTATCTCCAAACCGAACCGAAACGTTCTGCGCCATTTAGTCATACTCCATCTCCAGGCGGCCAGTGAGCGGCGGAACAATGGAAAAACAACGACCTTCAGCTGAAAGAGAGAGAGATGGGCGAAAGCTAAGGCCGCTTTCCACAGCGGCTCCGGTTGCTCCAGTCCAAGCCATAAGCTCATAAGCCTTTTAGCTTTGCAATTGTCTGCGCGCGGGCTTGCGCCCAATTCTGCCGCAACCTGACAAAACACACTCGCTGCGCGAGGGTGCAGACCGAAAAGAAAGACTTTTGAATTTGGCTAAGATACCCGAGGTACCCCTTTGCTCGCTGGCCTGGCCTGGTCTATTCAGGCACTGAAGAAGCTTTCACGCAGCACAAACAAAAGGCAGCCTGGCCTGGCCTGGCTGATTAATTTATCTCAATCGAATTTTTTATTTAAATTGAAAAACTCAATTCGAGTTTGGGCTCAAGCGACAACGAATCACTTGGCCACAGCATAAATGCCCCAAACGGCCAGATACATATTGAAATGTATGCAAATATGCACAGAGTTTTGATAAATTTCACGCGATTAGCATCTGAAACGGTGCGAGGCAGCAGGCGACACTTGCTATATGTCTGAGATTCAGATTGGGTTTGGTTTTCGACTTGGGTATCTCCACCGTGACCATATCGGAGACCGCATTTAATTTGTGACCCTTATCAATGTGGACAATGTTGTGAATATGTTCGCCGTTTGTTTAGTCGGCAATTTTATGCATTCATTAATTAAGTTGAATCCGATCCCTGGCAGTTCGTTAACCCACAGATCGAAGGCGGCGTCATCATCGTTATAATTTTGGTGACAATTTTGAAGGTGTTGCTTGTTGTTTGCTGTTTGAGCTTTACTTTTGTTGATCGTTGTAAATTCGATTTTATTGATACTAAAAGTATGATCGGGGGCATATAAGGGTGCCGTTTGATGGGTATTCCGGGGTGTTAAGTGCCCAGCCAAGTGGTTAAGAGAGACTCGTTTAAAAACAAAAGACTTAGAACACGAACTTGATGTGCGTTTTATGGCTCAGTGATGGGCTGCTGCTACAGCTTTTGTGACTCACATAAAATTCGAAATTGGAAATGCCTTATCAAATGCCATAAATATGAGTTCTATTTACAGCGCGAAAAGGTTCCCAAACCTTTCTGCAGGTCGTTAGCCCGCCCATCTGCGCGATTATCTGCAAATTATTTGCTGGCTATTACTTTTAGACTTGGCCTGGGACTGGGATAAGCATCTGCGCTAAACGCTGCCGAGCATCACTCAAGTCAACGACTTGCTCTCTGTCTCTTTTTGGGGCGTGTCCGCGATCTAGAACTGTCGCCTGAGTGAGTGTGTCTGCCGGTGCGCCGGACAGCAGCGTTTTGTAATGCAAATTAATTTTGTAATCAGTGTATAAATAGCGTTGGGGGAAAAAACGTAACACGCAGCTAGTCGCTCTGCCCTGCCGTTGTTCTGCTGACTCATGAGCAAATCGTTCAACGGGGAGAGGGGTAGGGTGTAAGAGCCAGAAAACCTGACTATAGCTATGGCTATGATCTATGCAAATCCCCCATCCAAGGCAACGCGCCACAAAGAACACACGGAGCGACAGAGAGTTAATTTGAGACGCGGTCCAAACATAACAGCAATTAAAGAACTATGAAAACAAATATCTTCATAAGCGTCTAATAAATGGAGGCTGAAAACAAGATTCTGTGTGTGGCTTTGCCTAATAGTAGATGGCTATGGCTATGGCTTACAAGGAATCCATTAATTTCTTCTGTGTTTTCGATATTTTGTCATCCATCAGAAATAACTTTCAACGCACGCCAATTCCAGTGCTCAATGAGCCAGTCAGCCAGCCAGTCAGCCATTCGTTTGGATTCATGGATCGGATGTTTGTTTCTTTACTGCCTTTCGGATCTTTCGGATCTTTGTTTCTTTTCTCCTTGCTTCACTCTGCGAGGGCATCGGCAACTAATGATTCGACTGCTGCTCTGCGAACTTCATTAATTGTCTTATAAATATGCTGAATTAATTAATTTAAAGTGCCATTAATTACGTTTTAATAACGCATTCACGGACAAAGAAAGTAATCAATTTGAACAGTTATTTGAAATTACCAGAAATACTACTTGTGGCGAAAAGAAACACCAACTAGCCAATAGAATTGAGAAAGTTCTGCTAAGCGAATGCTAATTCTACTATAAATGAATTCTTCTGCTCATAAATGTTGCTAATGGTGGAGTTAAATTAATATTTATGGAAGTGTTTATGAGCTGCCAAGAATATCCACTAGAATTTATAAATTCAATAACCCCAACCGGAGATGACTCTATGTATCCCAAAGATGATGCTGCTGCTGCTGCCGCTAATGAAACGACAGGGAGTTTTTCCTGCAACAAGGAATTTGGCACAATTCTTTATTGATTTCCTTTACACTTGTAACATAAACAAAACAAGATATTCCGTATAAAAGTTTAATACAAAATTTCTCGACTAAATGTGAAATTTCCCATAACTCTTTCTGAATCATTAGAGAACTACTATATTTTGTGTGGCATGCCTAAGCTAAAGACCGATAATAATTATAGTATAAATGGCAAACGATAAATATGAATTAAACTACATATACACATATTTATGTATGTGTATGTAATTCCTTGACAAACGTAACGATCTGCTAGGGTTATTAAGAACAAAAAGAAAATACAATAAGCAGACCAGAGCCAACGTCCGACCCCTCTAGTCAGGCCACTAATCTTTAGGGAACTTTTAATTGCCTGGACTGTGTCTGGTTTTGCTGTTACGCCCCCATCTTGTGGCATCTGCTGGCTGTTGGATGCAATTCGTCTACGTCAGACGCGGCACTAAAAATAAAATGCCTCCGGGCTCGATTCAGATCAGTTCTGCTGTGCTGTGCTCTGTTCTGTGGCATCCAGTGGAGGAGATTCATTTAAGAGTGATGATGCGCTTTGAGTTAAAGTGACCAAGACACGCATCATTTTATGCGACTTTGGGTTAATTAAGCCGCCCGTTCCGTTCCGTCCCCATCCCGTCTCAAGCCCGGCCAGGTGTTGCCCGCCAACCGGGAAGATACTCGCCGACCCAGTTTCCACTGTGGAACAAAGCCACGCCACAAAATGGGTTCACTTAAGGCACGACGCCCTAATCGTAAACGTGTCTGTCAGTTTAAGCCCGACAAATGGTTGCTTTCTGGCCAAGAACTGTCTCTAAGTGTGTGTGTGTGTGTGTGTGGGGGTGGGTGGACAAATGTTGTCAAGCCTGGGCGAGAAATTTGCAAATAGATTCGCGACAGTTAACGGAAGAGCACAGCAGAAACAAAGCGGCATTCTATAAGCATTTGTATCTGCCCGCTGAGCACTGAGCGTGGGTCAAACAAAAGTCACTCGGAGTCAATGTTCGTTGGAGATACAAATGTATCTACGAGTGCGAGTGCGAGTGCGAGTGCCAGTACGAGTATCTACGAGTGTATGCGTGTGCAGAGAGTGAGCCAAGTGAGGCGACTCTGCTAGCCGTGGCTCTAATTAGCAATGCCAGGCACAGTTTGGTATTTGCTTTGTGCACAGGCAAAAATGTCAGCTGTGCCGGGAGTTGTGTGCCTCTGCAGCCCAGCAGCACCTTCTCCAGTGTCCGGACCCTCTCCAGACCCTCACCAGACACTCTCTGCGGCTGATGGCTGGAGTCGAAACATACAAATTAGAGCAGATTGTATGTACAAACGAATAGCTCGCACAAATAACAAATTGCTTGGCGCATGGTAACAAAAGTACCGTTACACTTGAACTTGTTTTTGCCATGGCCAGAACCCGATAAAGAGACGGGAGGGGGAGACAGAAAGAGCACACTGTTCATAGTAGTTATAGGGTTTTTTTCTTCTTGTATTTTGTATTTTTGGGTCTGGATTCGATTTTTACGACTGTTTGAAAGTTTTTTGTTGGCTTTTTGACTGGGTGAAAAGTGAATGGCAGCCCCCTAAGAGCCAAAAAACTATTTTCGGACTTCTGAGGCGTGAGCAAATTGTCAAAAAATTCATACAATGCAGCAGGGGGTGGGATGGGGAGACAGGTACCCGTACCCACCCAATATTTCCAGGCAACTAACGCGATTATTATGAAATTAATGCAATTGGCCTTGACAGCCGCATAAATGCGAACTGCTGCTGCTGCCGTTGGGCATGAATTATTAACGCGACTGCGTGCGTAAAAATCATGTCAATAGGAAAGCCATTAATAATTGAGGCGTGAGCCGAGCCGAGCCGAGCCAAGCCAGGCCAAGCCTGGCTGGACGGGGTCCAAGCGGCAGTGTGGGGGTGCCTTGTCCGGCATGTGTTTTGGCCAATTAGCGGCTGTCAAATGTTGTTGACTCTTATCTTGTTTCATGTCTGTTTGTTTGTTTGTTTGTCGGTTTGTTTCTCTCCCCCCGTCTTGCCTGGCCAAAAACATTGTGACCCTGACACTGAAGACGCGCCTGTCGCGGAGCGGCCTATCAAATCCGTTTGACAGCCGCACTCGAAACGGATTTGATGAGGAGCACTCGAACAACACCCAAACATGACGGATCAGATGTTGAGTGCATTCCGCCTGCAGTTTGAGCCTTAAGCCTTTAATGAGACACAGCCCGTGGAGACATTCAAAAGGAGCTCAGCGGCGGAGGAGCCGGCGCCCGAGCATATCCATTAGGCTTGTCCGCTCGTCCGCCTGCCAACCGATGCGGACATTGAACCTTGGATGAAGAAAAAAAAACCCTAGCCAGTGGGAGAGATGGCGAAGAAAAGACAAAAAGCTGGCAGAGCTCATGCGAAACAAACGAAATTAAAGTTAGAAATGAAAACTGGTTTGGTTTAGGCCAAGTTAGAACTTTAAATCAGCCAAAAAAAAAAAAAAAAGCCCAGGCAAAACAAAAGACAAAACTCTTACTCATATTAATAATAAAGCAGCCAGCCATAAGAGAAATATGAAAATTCCCTACATTAGATTGGGCCATGTGGAAGCTTGAATGCGCTGCTAATGATCTATGGGAATTTAATTTAAATGCCAATTAAAGTTAGATTTCACCACTAAATATAGCTTGTATATGTATCTATTATCTATCTATCTAATATCAAAGATGTGCGCTTAAGTAACTAAAATTCCAACAGTCGAAAGATGTTCTTCGATCCGATCTTTCGCATTTTGCTTGATCACGCAATAGATTGCGGCTGGCATGGAGCCATTCACTCACTTATCATTCGAAAGAGATTTATGATCCAATTAAGCTAAAGAACTCATCTTCACAGCCTAGGCATTGCGTGGCATTGATATTCTAATTCAGTTTGATTTGGCCTGTGCAGATTTATGGCTTTGGTAGCCACACAGTTCCCCTCACAAGCCTGCCCCTCCTTCAACCCAAGCACACATACTCATGAGCAGACTCTGTCTCCCCGATCTAATGCCTTGCGAGTGGCGTGTAATCATTTTGTGAATCACTAAAGCGGATTCGGATTCTGGCAAACGGAAATATCTGTCGGAAAGCGCCTTAACCTCTAGGTACCAGTACCAGTGCCAGTACGATCGTCCGCCAATCGGTCGGGAAGTTTGAGTGAAGTTGCATAATCGCATAACATTCTGAGGCCGCCGATGCCAAAGAAGATTTCGTAGATTGCCAATAATCGCATGGGTATACAACAGAGAAAAAAGAAAAAAACCAAAAAATATGGTTTCGACTAATTGTCTGAGTGAGTGAAGTCGTGCGATCGCTGGCCTGGCTGTGTTCTCCTCTGGCTGGCTTCAGATGATTATCAACGCTAAGACCAGGCTGGAGCTGCTTGAAGATCGACCTGGTCTGGCCGGAGGCAGCCTTGAATCGTTTTGCAGAAGGCAAAAGCAACAGCAATAGAAATAGAAATAGCAATAGCTATAACAAACAGAAAAATCGTCAAATTCAATTAAACTTAAATACTTGTCGAAGCAATTTGCCGCACAACGTTTTTTAAACACATTTTCAGACTCATATTTGTTTTGCATTGAGCCAGGTTTATTTGTTCGGCGATGTTCGATGGTCGCTGCCCGCTGGCCGATTGCCGATTGCCGAGTCGAAGCGCTGCTAATTGCTTCCCGCGAATCGGCCATGTAATGATGATGTTTAGCCAATGGCCTACGGCCTAGACCAGCCTAGACCAGTCCAGACCAAGCCAACAGCGAAGATCAATGCGGAAGCCGGAAGTGCAGTGGCTACACACACACAATGCTGAAACTCCACCCAGGCCTGGCTAACACTGCCCCTGCCACAGGCACTAACCGGCCACTTCCAGTGACACCCACATGGCGACACTTCGAGGGGGAGACAGACGTAACGTACCCATGGAGTGTGGAGTGTGTGGTACGAGCGACATTCGCGCACGCGCAGCTTTAACAAATTTACGAGACTGTGGCAAATGGGCGACAAATTATGCCAAATGAAAAGAGGCGTGACTGCTGTGGCATTTATGCTCGTTTTGGCCCGCCTGCAAAATGCGCCGAAAGCCGTAAAAACAAAGCCAAAATGTAAATGCAAAATGGTAAAGCGGTAGAACGGTAGTAGATACAGCTCCAACGGTAGTAAGACTGTGCGAGATCGGCAATCCGGTGGCAGTCCAGAGTCAGAGTCGGAGCGTCAAAGTCGGAGGCGTCCCACGTTCCACGTACAATGTGGGTGTTTGGGTGTTGGCCCCCATATACGAGGTGTGAAAGGTGTGTGAGGACGGGTGGGAAGGGGAGGCGTTCGGGTTAGTTGATTTATTCGCGCATTTTGGTGGCGTTTCTAATGCGACAATTACAGCGGGCAGTCGCCAGATTCTAGGCACTCTCGCCTGATTTATGGCCTAGACGGTGGAATTTCACAAAGCTATTTGGCATTTGGCACACAAAATGGCTCACGCAGACGCCCAAATGACAACGACGCCCCAAATAGGTAAAAGTTTTGATTAGAACGCTCCCGGGCGGGAGCACTCCACTCTCCATCTCGGGCCCCGGGGCGGGCTGGTTTGTTGAGTAAATATGTCAGAAGTCTTTGAGTAATTGAGCGTTAAGGCTGCCCGGCTACTGGGCTGGGACACTGGAAGGGAGATAGAGAGAAAGAGGGAGAGACCTGCGGCATATTTGATTAATTTGCTCTGTCGAAACTGATGCAAATTTTGTTGGGTAGAGAACCCCGAGATATTTGCTTTACGGTTCATTCATGAGATCTGTCTTTTAGTGTTATGTAAACACTCCAGAAGCATCTTCTAGCCACAGCAGCAGCAGATGGGCGGCAGTGGAGCAGCAGATTCATATTCGCACAGCATTTTCTAAATGTAAAAATCAAAATTTATGCAAATTTCGAACACAGGCAAACACAGAACCGAACACAGCGTCGAACAAGATCCGAAATAAAAGGGGAAAAACATGGCAAGGCACTGAAATCTGTAAATATATTTACAGTTAGAGGCGTTATCGCAAGAGTCGAGTGTTCTGGATGGGATTGGGAAAGTGGCCAGCCAGCCAGCCAGGTCTCAGAGCCATACCCAGACCCAAAGCCATAAGAGATCTCTCTCCCATTGCCAAAAAGTTCAGTGAACCCGATTGAAAGATGCTTAGCGGTCACTCTCATTAAGGAAACATAACTCTAATTCTGCTATGGACCGACCTCCCCAGAGTGTCTCTTTAATTATAATTTTAGTGCTGAGAATTCTTCCGTCCCATCCCATGCCATCCCGTTCTATCCCGGCACTCGCCACTTTTCAGTTGTTACGTGAATGGAGGGAGGGTCTTAGCCACTGGCCACTCACCCTCTACCACGATCTGTCCCTAAGTCTGGGTCGTTCGTCGCGGTCAACGTGCGTTGTCGTGGTTTTATCTAATCATCTGCAAGGGGGCACCACAAACGCAGACACAGAAGGCACTGCTAGCCAAGGGGCCAGCTATACTCGTATAAAATTTATGAATAATCAGCTTAATTTAGAGCCTCAGTCCCGGTCGCAGGCGGTAGGGTACTCCAGTCCCAGTCCCAGCTCCGCTTCTGTTTATTGTTTTATTCAACCCAAAATGAAGTAGCGGCAGTTAAACTCAAGTCAAGTGTTCTATTCTATTCTATTCTATTCTCTCTATTCCATTCTAATCCGTTCTTTTCTTTTCTGTTTCATTTCTTTCCTCCATTATCATTTCATTTGCCTTCTTTCGGGGCGGCATAGGCACAGGGCGGTGTACCCATAATGGCAGCTACTTAGATATTAAAATAAATCACCGACTAAACTGGGGACAATAAATCTTGGTGATCGTGATACTCGAATTGGGATAGTCCCAGTCCCACCGACAAAGTTTGGGCTTAAAATTGAAAGCTTTTGTAGGCAGAAGAAGATGCCAGAGATCTACATCCTTCAAGCCGTTGCCTCTGCGGTTGTCTTTCAATCATTTGCAGGCAGCATTTCTGATTGCTCATCGTTACTATTCCACTTCCACTTAACCCAAAGAATTGGCATTTCCTGTAACCATCATTAACAGCCACTCAGCATCTGATTAGTTTACTCGACTTGAGTTTAGTTCATCCGACATCCCATCCGCTGCTCCCCAGTTTTATGGGTCCTGGCCTGTACGCATCGACGCTGGAGGAGCCGGTCTATGACCATGCCATACCATACCATACCATTCCATACCATTCCATACCATACCATACCATTTCGGGTTTTTTGCCAATTCCTAGAAGGGCATTACAGGCCATTCTGGTAATAAGAAGTGAGGAATTGCCGCTGGCTGCATTTTTAAGACACTTAAAAGGTTTTTGTTTCTTATGCCACATTTTCATTGCATCAATAAAAAAGTCAACGCTGCTGCGGCTGCTGCTGCGTTCATTTTGGACTTTAATGAGCGGCGGAGAGGCAGGCGGTGGTGGTGGGAGGGAAAGTTCTTGGACCTAGGAACCCACTGCCAAAGATTGACAATGGAAATGAGATGGTACCCGGGTACCGTGTGGAAGTGGCTGCCAGAAGATAGTTTTATTTATAGCATCTCCTAAGCGTTGCCATTAAAATCTCTTGCCCAGTTGCCCCCTGATTAACTCTGGAGGTTCTCTCGGGATGGTATGGGATGGGATGCTGCCCAATGCCAATTAATTGGTTGCCGTTGCCGATGCTGTTGGCTGTTGCTGTCTTTGGCCAAATGCTCTGTCTGATGCAGCTGCCAGACTTCAGTGCATGGTGTATGGTGTCTGGGTGCCTTGATGAGAGGCGCCAAAGCGCCAACACCCCATGCCATGGACGCAGCTTCACGTACTCAGCATTCCTGTCAGAATTCTAGCCCGCTCCGATCCGATCCCTGCCCCGGCTCGGCTCGGCCAGTGAGCTGTACTAATTAATAATAATAAAACAAAAATATCCACAAACCCCAAGCAGGAAGACGGCGCTCAGGTTCTGCCTCAGACTGGAGCTGCGGCTCAGGCTACGGCTAAGATCCAAAACCTAACTAAGCCGAAGCGTGCAAGGACTGCTAGCTTCCACCCGGGAAGCCGAAACATTTCATACTCTCGGGGATGTAAATATAAGTCCCTACAGTTCGATTTCTACAGCAGCTATATGCTGCTTTCAAGTGCCTTTAGGTAATCATAATGCCCTCTGAAAGGGTACAACGAGACGAGACCTGCCGTTTATTTTTAGACAATAAACCGCAGATGCAGCCAACAGGCAAACAGGCAACAGGCGGCTGGCGGCTGGCAAACAGGCAACAGCGAATGGCTAATGGTAATGAGCTGCAAGCTATTTACAGTTGGGCCACGGCCTTGCAGCATGCCACCGAGCCACCCACCCCCACCGCCCCTCTTCCGGGGCAGCCATATATTTATGGGCCAACATCAATCTGACTTAATGCCTGTTGCGGCTTGATTAGCATGTCGATGAGCTTGAGGAAGCCATCGCAATGCAGAGATGGAGTTGCCGAAGTAGGAGGTGTAGCAGGTGGATGGATGACTGTATGACTGGACGGACGGATGGATGGATGACTAGAGAGGGTTGACTGAGTGATGGGTGAGCATAGAGAAACAGAGACAGAGAGAGAAAGAGGGGCAGGTGGGTACGAGTATGTACAACCCCCAAAAGAGTCGTTGAATGGCCTTCAACGTCCTTGGCTGTACATTTATTGAACTTGTGTATAATTATAATTTATTTGCCTATTATCGAGTCTCGATTTTAGTTGTTGTTGTTTTCTGCCTTTATGGCTCACGTTTTGTGCTCGCCAAATATTATAATTTATGTGAATATTGCGATTCGAATCTCTAGCCCCTAGATAGACTCGTCTACGTATGCCTCTCCATGCTCGAACGAGTATCGTATCTCCCCCTGTCCATCGCCCTGCGAAGCCATGTCTATTAGAAAACAATTTGTATTGTCTAAGAGTTAATCATTCATAGCGTCATCGATTTATTTTTAAACAACGTTATTAACGGCTTAGCATATTATTTCATTTCATTTATTATTATGTAAAAATGCGTTTTATCGTAATTTCAATTGCTTGTTTTTATGTCTCCCCTGAAGGGGAAATCAAGTAAAACAAACAGCTACCTATGATTTTTAGAACGTATCGTAGTTACTATGATCGTGCTGCGGTGACGCCTTAAAAACGCGCCCAAGTGTCGCTATGGCGTTTATAAACGCGTTGTAAGCCCTTTACGACGCATTAACTAAAACGCTGTGGCGATAAAAATCGCACCCCTCTGTGAAATGCCAAACAAAAAAAGTTCGAGTCGTTGAACAAATCGCTTCAAGTCGCTGGGGCGTTTTAAAACGCGCCTTCAGTCGTATAGGACTCGTCGCTGGGGCGTTTAAAAACGCCAATGCCCTACTGCCGCACTTGGAAATGTTGGTCAAACTTCGAGCGCAGAGATCGCCCCGAGACACATGAGATAGACAAATCAACATGCAAAACAATGCAATATTGGCAAGAAATACCCAAAAAAATACGGAGATCTGTCTTTGGAGGAGAGCTTTGGAAGGAGGCTTGAGAAAAACACTCTTGGCCGATTCTGTGTGCGCGATTCCGGTGAAGACAAACGAAATCAAAAAGTCATCATTCGCCACGAGAAACCGAATCTCAGAATCTGAATCTGAATCTCTGGCGAATCGGAATCTGCAAGTGTGAGTGTGCCTAATGAGTATTCAATTGATGCAGAAAGCAGCGAGCAACGAGCAGGCAGGCAGCAGTCAGAAGCGGCCATAAATGGCCATTTGAAAGACGTTACAGTTCGATCGATCGAGCGCCAGATTCGAGATTCGATTAGGAGAAGAAGTAGGGTGAAAAGGCGCTGGAGAATCGATGAACGATGAACAGAGAATGAAGAACTGCGGGCACTTCAGACGAGCCGGGACGGGCCGGGCAGGCCCAGTACGAGATGTAGAAGTGGGCTGACTCCAAAGATAGGAAAGAAGCTGTGGAGCGGAGGAGCGGAGGGGACCCAAAGCCAGAGCCAGAGATAGGGAAACAAGAAATGAAAAAAAATTAGAAAGAAGTGCGCCTTGGGAATATCGGGGTCAATAGGAAATGAAAAGTGAAATTTCGTTGCTTGAAGCTCTCTGCCACGGTTTCTGGCTTTTGTTGTGTACTTTACAATATATTATATGTACATATGGGATTTTTTTTTGTGATCTTTTGCCAAAGGAACTTGCAATTTAAATATCATTAAATTCTGGGTTAAGCCTTTGTGCCGGCCACTTGAAAATTGCCACCGTATAATCAGTTATTGACAGGGCCGACGGGGCCGCAAGCCAAATTGGCAACGTCTCTTGGCCATTTCACTGACTTCGAGTGGTCATGCATGGGCGAAATGGCGACACTCTGTCCATAGAGTGGCTATGGATGTTTAATCAGCGGAGAATTGTCCGTAGAATCATCCACAAGAGAGAGAGGAACACGTGCAAGAAGGAAATGAATGAATGAATGAATGCATAACCAGCCGGCTAGGTAATCAAAATTAATATCTATTAAATATGCATGTTAGTTGTAATTGCAAAAACAGAAATGAGCATAAATAAATGTATAAATTTGCCAAATGGTTGTCAATTGCCAGGCGATATAATCAATTAGCACGATTTATGCTGCACTTGGCAACTGCCACAAGGCAGGCACTGGCACTGCCACTGCTACTGCCTCTTCGATCTCCACAGATCCATGTCCGAGTGGTATGGCAAGTACTTGTATTAGCCTCCAGCGTGACTCATTCGCAGCAGAGTTCGTGCCAAACGAGACCTTCTGCATATTGAAATCTGGTGAATAAACAAAATACTACACAACAACAAATACATACGTAAATAAAAGAAAAACCCTAACTCAAATGGCAATAAAATTTAAGTTCATCGCAATTAAAAGGGCGCGTAGCTCCAGCTGTATCTGGTCTCTTCTCTTGGGATTACTTCTGACCAGGCCGTAAAGCTAGCTGAGAAAAATAACGAGCTAATAAAAGCAGTGTATGAGTACGTGTATGTACAGCCACCACAGGTGTCTGCCTTGAGGGCTGTGGAGAGGGGGAACGCGAACCTCATCGCTGACTGATGACGCGACAACAGCTAGAGTGTTCCTATCAAACAATTGAGTATTAATTTTAATAAATAATCACCGAGAACGGAAAAAAATAAATAAAAAAAATAAAATAAAATAAAATTATCACTGATTTGTTGTTGCGGTTTTTGCATTGGACGCGTCGACCGTCGCGACGATTGACTGCGGGAGGTTATCAACACAATGCCTTGAGTCATCTCCCGCCCCGAATAGAACATGGAACACGCTTAAAAACGTATTATGGAAGACGGAAATGAATGCCAGGAGAGAAAACAAAAAATGGTATATTGTGTATTGTATAGATGGTATTCATATACGAAATACGCAAATAGTGAAAAATAAAATGCCATGCATGGGGGTAAGGGTAAGCAGATGCCAAAGAATAAATTAAATTTGCGTATGGGCCGTAGAAGAATTTTACCCGATGAATCTCAAATTAATCTAGGCAGTAGAATCTCTTCGTGTTGGTGTTTAAATTTAAACCCTGAGCTCAGACCCACTGGCATGTGGAATACTACTGCTACTACGTATCCGGAGAGTAGTTGGTAGAGAGCTGCGAAAGGTGTTATCAGCCACGGGCCTGTGTTTACTTTCCAGCGACAGAAGATTCTGGACTGGACTGGACTGGACTGGAACCATTGCCAGGCCAGAGTCAAATTACCACGTCGGACTGTTAAAACCCAAGCTGAGGCAACAACAGTAATGCGAACAGAATTATTAAATACATTTTTTTTTTTTTTTTGGCAAACGAAAACATTTGCTAGGCAGCAGCCGAAAAAGATGATAAATGATGGCCGTGTGCAATTCCCCCGAACAAATAGTTTCGCTTTTGTTGTTTCTCGTGTTTTAATAAAGCTTAACTAATTAAACATCTAACCAGACACAAGCAAACATAGTCGTACTGCTACATACATACATACATACATACATACTGTGTACCCTTAGTTCATACGTACATATATGTACGTGCGTGTCTTGGTGTAATATAATAAATTTATTATTAAATTTGTAGTTTGTGTTAAACAAAACACCTTTAAAATGTTGCATTAAATTCAAAGCTGAAGCTGATGCTGAAACTGAATTTGAAGATGGTTGAGGTTTTTGAACCCGTAGAAGGACAGGCGCGAATCATCGCAATCGATTCTTCGAACGAACTTGATTGAGTAATTGGCCAACAAGAGATTGGCCAACAGAGGGAATCCCAGACGAGTAGTCTATGGCTTGGTCAGATTACTCAGGCAAGGTGAGTTGTTGGTGAAGAGACTGGGCAGGCTGAACAGATTGAGGTAGGTGGACAGAAAGGTGGCCAGTATGCCAAAGAGCAGCACGCCCATGGTGCAGGAGACATCGCAATCGAGGCGGTGCAGCAGCCGCACCAGACGCAGCCAGCACCCGCGGGGGGAGTTCGGCTTGGCGGCCATCAGTAGCGGCTCCATCTCGAGCTCTACAGGATCGTAGTTCAGATCGAGCGGCAGGCTGCCATAGCTGGCCTCGGCGGCGATCCGCTGATGGACCCGCTCCATGCGGCGAATGCGACGATAGAGCAGCGGCGGGAGAATGAAAACCAGAGGGCCCGTGATGGTGCCACCCACCACATCCATGAGGGCATCAAAGCTCGGAACAAACTCCGCCACGAGCACCTCCAGGGCTAGCACAGTGGAGCGGATGGCCATGCGCTTAAAGGAGAGGCCTGAAGATGGCAACAAGAAAGTAATCGGGTAGAGGCATGCATGGGGGAACGGGGATTCTTACTCTCCGGCAGCTTGAAGTAGTTTTCGATCTGCAGGAACATGGCAGAGCTGGCCACAGTCACGGAGAAGCAAAGCTGCAGCGACATCAGGATCAGCATCACGTAGAAGGGCACGCTCGTGGGCAGCGACTGCAGCAGGTTGTTGGCTATCATGGAGCCAAACTTGTAGGCGGCAATGATGGACCCAAAGATGGCCACGCTGCAGGTAACTAAGAGTGGGTATACATCCTCCATTAGTCGCCATTTGACTGCAGTAGAACTGAATTGGCAATCACTTACTGGCAATTCCAATCGTTGCCGCCCAGGAGACCTGCGACTTGCGCTTCATATCGATCTGGAGTGTCAGCAAGACCGGATGGATGTCAAATTGGAAGGCCAGAATGCTGTAGCCATTGAGCATGGTCAAGAATCCCGGTAGCTCTGTAGACAACAAGTAGCCGTGGGTTTAAGCCTTAAGGAAAACATAAAACTGTTACCCACCCAAGGAGATGCCCTCGAAGGGTGTGCCAATCGCAGGAGCAGCAAAGAGACAGTACCAGAGTAACGCCACAATAAGGATCATCACACTGGCGGCTATGATGGCAAGACCTCTGCAAAGAATTATGGAATAAAATGAGGCATCAGAGAATCCTCACTCTCTCTCACCTCATATGCTTTGGACTTCCCAGCCACATGAGCGGACAGATGACCAGACCCACAATGATTGCCCAGTAGCAGTAGGAGAAGTTGTAGTGGCCAGCGCTCATGCGCAGGACGACAGCCTCCAGATTCTCAGCGGCCATCACCACACTGGGCACGGCCATGGCAAAAATGCTGAGATCCAGGAGCACAGAGACCAGCAGACTCACATACGGCCCGTAGGCCAGCTCCGCCAGGGCGGCATAGGGATAGTTGCGCTTCTGCAGGATGGAGGGATCCAGGTGCTCGGCCATGGTCCAGCACTGTGACAGCAGGAAGGATGTGTAGATCTGCAGGAAGATGATGGACAGCACCAGCAGCACCCCGAAGTAACCCAGTTTCACCAGCAGAGCGGGCAGCGTGACGAACGGAAAGATGCCAAACAGATCCACCACATAGAGGATGGCAATGAAGAGTGACAAATTCTCAGGCTCATTCTCGTAGGCACGGAAGTGGGGCAGGGCACTGAAGCGGGTGCGCGAGAGGAACGGCAGCTGGTCATGCTGATGCGAGGGCGTCAGTTGCACGGCCGGACGTCGCTTGGGCAGGGCGAAGGATGGTGCGCGCGAGGGGCGTGGCGCTGGTTTGACATTTTGCCGTCGGAAGAAGAACATTCGCGTGGCCTCGGACTCGGAACTAGACGCGGCAACTGAAAACACTCAACTGTGGGCCCGTCTTAGACGCACTCTGGAGTGCTGGCAACAAGTTCTGTCGTTTGTCATCCGATACCCAATGCACAGGGAAGCCCCTGCACTGCACTGCAATGTCAATGCACGTCGACTCTAACTCTGACTATGGTCAATAGCAAAGTTCAATGCCTTTATGTTTAGCTCTTTGGATGCCAGATGACCCACAAAATAGTGAGGAAATCGATTAATTCACGTAATTAAAGTGTTTATTTTTACATGCACATATCAACAATAGCTTCTCCTTCTCCTTTCCCCATTCCTGTATCGATCCCTGGAATTGTCTTCATTCAGCTTAAAGCTGAACTTGGGCAATTTTCTGCTTCTTGGCCTGGCTCTGCAAATAAAAGAATCCATTACTAACAGCTTGTAGATTTCTATATGCACATACCTCTGATTTCTCGTCGCTCTGCATGGTGATGACCTGCACCGCCTGACCTGGGCCCGCACGCAAGAGTTTCGTGCCACGCTGCGATGTGTCGCCACAGCAGAAGACGCGCGATGTCGATTGCTGCAACAGCGGACTCGGGCTGTCCGACTCGTCCATATCCTGCTCGCTTATGAGGTCGCTCGTGGCGTTCTTGTTGTTGTCCGTGTAGGCGTGATTAAAGATCAAATGATTTGGACGCACTGCATCCGTTATATACTTACTACACAGTCCAGGAGGTTAGGCAGGCGTGTCAGTACAACAGCAACAAAGGTTTGGTTATTGTTTAATGGGAATACATTTGATGTGCCCATCGGCAATATTGGTGTAAGTAAATGATACGTACACTGACCACCAAGGATCTCAAGAACTCTACAATCTATTATATACATATATAGGGTCAGGTGTAGTTGTTAGGTTCATGGCAAGAACAGGGGGGCAGGAGCCACCATTAATATGATATAGATAGAGATACAGATAGAGTGTACAATATATACATGCAAAAGCCAGAATGCAAATTGCGCTTAAAGGAACTTGAAAATTTCTTTGTTTTGTTTTTCTGCTTGGGCTCACTCACACTCCATGAAGAGACGCCACTGCACTGCAAGGGCTTTTGATATTTGCGTGTAATGCTGATGGGGTGGGTGCTGTTTGTGACGATGGTAGAGCGGGCTCAGTTTCGGCTTCTGTGCTTGCTGTTGCTGCTGATGCAGTGCGCGTCAAGAGTCGCCCTCGGGCGGTGCTGGTGCATCCTGCCTGCAGTTTGAGACATAGAAAGAGACGTAGAAAGAGTTGCTGGGCTGTGCTCTAGGAAGATCGCTAATGTGCGGCTGGTGTGCAGTATGCAAGTGTCGGCAAGTAACTAATCGAATGGCGTCGCATTCAGTGTACGTATCAGGGTGGAATGTGAGTGTACATGAGGGATAGACATAGATACAAGGGATAACTGGGGAATTTCCACCTACGATTTAACGTTGAACAATCTTTGGCGCTTGATGTACTCCAGCACCAAGTCGTCTATGAGATATTTAACCGACTGTCCCCGACTCAGAAGACGTCGCACCAGCGTGGAGCTCACCTCATTGGGCACCCAATTTGTAATCAGCGTGATATTCCGCTGGAAACGAACATTTATCTAGTTATAAGCGAATTAAATAATGCAATATACATACCTGATATTTGGTTAAAACGTCTGATTCAAATATAAACTTGTGGGGATCGGAACCGCAGCGAGTAATGACCACCAGGCCATGATTAGCCACAATATCCTCAATCTGTTTGAACACATCGTCAGTCAAGAGACAACAAATGACTTAATTAAACTCAAAGGAGTCTTACATCGGATTCTGCCCATAGACCTGGCACAGCAAAGGACTCCAGTAGGTCAGCGCCGCACAGCAGCTTTAGGTGCACGGGATCGCTGCGCTCTCGCAGCGAAAAGGGTAGCCATCCGGGAAGGGAACCATTTGGCTCTGCATCTCCAGCACCAGAGGAAGAGTTGACGTAGTTGTTCATGAAGTTCTGGTGGTACTGCAGCACGGATTGTGTGCGCATCCACTGGCTCTGATGCACCTCCCAGTCGGACAGGCGTATCCAGTTTGAGCTCTGAACAGCCAATTTCACCATAGCGCAGCGGTCCAGCGATGAGGCCAGGCCCTTCTTTGCATATGAGTCATGGGTGGGCGAGATAATGCCGCCCACCACCTTGTGCGTCCCCTGCATCTCAAAGTGATCCCTGGCTATCTCTGTGCACGCGCCGAGTGGGTGACGGTATCGATTATATTTGGCAATTACACAATTTTGGATACCAAAGCCGCATGTCACTTACCAAACAATCTGAGGTGCATCGGCGTGGGCGGACTGAAGCAGCCGCATGCGATGAAGGCGATGCGGGGCAACAGGCACTTTGTTTCCTCCATGAACGCCGACATTTTACACAAAATTTATGTAAATAATTCCGCACCTCAACCGTCTACTTGTTATTGTTGTTTCCCCGGAGCAAAGAGACCTGCCAACTTTCTGCAAAAGTGTAACCAGAAATTCTGCGCGAACCTGTGAGTTCGGCGCGAACCTGTGAGTGGCAAGATAAAAATTCAAAAATGTCAGCTGACAAAAGATAATATTTATCTTTTTGTCAGCTGAGTGAAGATAAATTAGATGAAAATTGCGACACCCTGTACGGGGAGACTGTGTGTACGAGTGTGTGTCTGTGTGTTATCTTTACATGCTTATAGTTTTGTGTTCTGTTTATGTTTATGTTATTAGCTGAATTTATATTCGTGACAGAAAGAAAGAAGGACTTTTCAGCCTCATAAGTCGGTATATTTTAGTATATGCAGGCCTTATAACATTTTAGTTTACTCGAAAACTCAGACAGAGTAACTGAAGTTACCCTTCCGCTGCATGGATTACAGGATACAAAGTGCTAAATTGCACTACAACATGGCCCCGTTCAGGTGAGTGTCCTGGGGTCCAATGACCGAGGGCATGGACTGCGGCGGTGTAACAGAGCACCACTACAATGCACCGAACCTGACGGCCAAGTAAGATTGCAAAAGGATCGAAAAGTGTATACATTATAATACTTACCTCTCAATTTATTATTCATTTCAGCTACAGCTGCATTCTGTGCAGCAGCCTGGTACACAGTGCTCCGCGCAACAATAGCTCTGTGAAGCCGGTGATCCTGAAAATACCAGGCAGGTGGCTCCGGAGCAGTGGCATGTGCACATCTACCACGCGGACAGTGAACAGGACGAGCTGAATGTGAGCTGAGGACGAGCTGTGTCCATGGGCGTGGAGACCATCAACACACCCATGTTTGAAGTTGCTGGTCTTCAGCCAGCACACGCCGCCCAGCAGGCGGCAACTGCAGTCTGCGGATCTACGTGGTCAAGGACTTGACCAACAGCAGAGACATTTGCACTGGCGTGGAGTGCAGTGGCGTGGAGTACACATATTATATGTTTATGTGAATCCAAATCAAAATAAATAAAGCAATAAAATGTATTTTTGTAATAAATATAAATAAAAAATATATATTATTCTTCCGCTTCAAACTCAGAAACGTCAGGGGAATATCTCCCTCTTCGATTTACTGGAACGTCGCTGAACACGTCGTCTTTGGGACGGAGAGGTCGGTCTTCTTCATTTATATAAGTTCCAAAAATTTCGTTATAAATGACCTGGTGCGCTGAAATTACAAGTGTGAGTCATGTTGCTGGCCAGTTCACTGGGGAGATGGGCTTGCTTACCAGAATCTTTCAATTTTGTCGTTGGTGCCGGCTATGCTGCAGGCTGCGGAATACTGGTTTTCCTTTTTTTTATTGAAGTAGCTGTCGATGGTCTGCATGTCGTCCTTACCCAATCAAATTGGAGGAGACAGCAGCCACCGGTACTTCTGGCGTCTCATCCGCAGGCACATTTATTGTCTTATAATCAACTGCAAGTAAAAGATAGCCAGGTAACAATGTATAATATTCAATATGAACTTGTGGCTTACGTGAGCGAAGCCTCTTTCTGGTTTCCTGGTTGCCGGTATTTTCCTCTTGGATAAATCCAGTGGGAGGGGAAGCGCCAAGGAATGTGGCTCGCAAGGGGTCCACATAGAATGTCTCTTTCCCGGACGCGTTTGCAACTGCAGCATTTGTGGCATTTGCAGAAGTATGGGATGGGGCTAAAATGTATTTTAAAAATATAATTTGTTTGCTTGAATTTTTACGTGACTTACCCCTTTATCCTGCTGCACATTCGCGAGATATAACGGTGCCTAGATGTCACATTTGTGGGTGTGGTTTTTCGCTGTTGCTCCACACGCTCTCTCGCTCTCAATAGGAGGAAGATGATGCAGGTGTGTGTCCATGTTTATGTACATGACGCCGCTGATTCTGTTGAACTAATCGAACTAGTGCATGAAAGTGGCATTACTAAAAGAGAAACTTCAATTCAGATTTGTTCATATGTATGGAAATATATCACTTACACTGGCTTATAAGGCTTCGATGGGAAATTAGTGGAAAAGTGGAAATTAGTGGGAAGGCCCAGTTGCCTGCAATCAAAGAGAAAAACAGAGACGCAGTTAAATTCTGACTCTGCTATCACCTCCGGATCGGGCAAGTCGATGAATGTGACGAAAGGATGCTTCAAGGACCCACCTGCTTGGTTGCACTCATATTCGGTGGTGGCTATTTCCACTATTGTATCCTGTCCCACGTGAATGCTTTGGCTTTTGGTTTGACGTGCGCTCGCATGAATCCACATTCATCATATCCATGATAGACATTCGATTCATTGCCGCCGGATCGTCGGTGGTGAAATGTTCATTGTCGAAGAGCTCAATGTTGGCATCGCCATGATGTGAGCCCACATCCAGGTCCATATCATTGCCCTCAGTCCCTCATCCTGAACGGCCTCACCGAAGCGTTTTTTGTTCGACTCCGTTCGACTCTGCCAGAACCCGCTATATCTGCTAAATAAGATTTCCTAACTTTCGCTGACTTTCGCTGACTTTCTCTGACTTTTCCTGACTTTTCCTGACTTTTCCTGACTTTCCTTGACTTTCCTTGACTTTCCCTAAAAAAAAGATGACCAACTCAAACAACCTGACTGGCAAAATTGTCCAAAAGCTCTTGATGGATTTGGGCCGCCCGGTGAGTTATGAAGAACTAATGGACTATGGGCCTCCATCATACAGAAATCATCCATCCTCGCTGCCGTCCCTGCGTCCGGGTAGAGGGCCTGCAAGTCGAAACGATAAAGAATATTCCTTTTTAGAGAAATTACTGGCTAGGATTACCTTGCGTGCTTCCCAAGATCCTCGACATCTCCGTAAAACTCTTGTTTGTCCTCTTGTTTAATTTTGTTTTGTTTTGTCTAAAACTTGTATCTACTTTGTATCTAAAAGTAGAGATGACAAATGTTACAGAGGAGACGTCTGGTATTCGGTATTTTCTAAAATATTTCTGAGGGCCAACGGTATTATTTATCGATTCGCCGGCGGTCACACTGGTGACAATTAATAATTTTAGTAATAACAATTTATCGTTAAATGAGTTGTTTTTACTGTGATTATCAATAAGAATGCTGCTAAAACAATTGCCACAGGCTGTGCAACAGCTACGATGTATTTCCTCAGCCACGACAGCGGTGACCAGGCTGCATCGCTCCGTCTACTGCCGTTTGTATCCCACGGTCGTCGTCCAGCCGGACGGATCCACTATTAATATCCGCTACCACGAGCCACGCAAAATCATCAAGGTGGGTGCACATTCAGTAGATAATTGTACATAATTTAACTGCATTGCTGGTTTAGTTGCCTCTGGACTTAACCACTTTGTCGGACGCCGAGCGAAGGGCCCGCCTGGAGGCGCGTAAGCCGCGCAAGAAGGTCAGGATTATGGAGGAGGTGGAGGACAACTTCAATGCCAAGAAGTACATGAAGTACATCAAGAACAAAAAGTAGGGTGGTCTGCCCGTCTATCTAATAAAATTATTGTTAATAAAATTTATAAATTTTGTTATATAAGTCTGGTAGCTCACATTGCGTTATACAGCGTTGCCACATCCGAAAATAAAGGTCTCTAAGCGACTTTATAACAATCATTTTAAAAGGATTACATTGGTTTTTTTGTGCTGTTAAGTGCATGCTGTAATGGATAAAAATTGCTTGGTCAGAGGCTCCTGCTGCCCGATTCGATTCAGCAGCGCATTAGCTGGCGTTGTTTTCCTGCGGCGACGGCGACCGTCCTGGGCTGTGCTGGTAATTAATAAGCGCTACTTTTATGTGATGGAGTGCGTATTGGCACTGGCCGTAGTAATGCCGGCGTCGATTTTGGGATGGGAGGGGACTTAGGCAACTGCCGGGGAGTTGTTTAATCGCCTGTTGCTTGATCTTTCGGCGGGTCTTCTGGCTGATTCAATAGAGGGGCATCGTAAAGAGGGACATCGTCGACATCGTAAAGAGGGACATCGTCATTGCCGTCAAAATTGGCGTTGACGGGTTGTTGCTCTTCTGTCTTTATAATTGCACTCACGAAGTCCGCTGCCTCCTTATAAGTTACAAATGGTACATATGTAGATCTTCACCCCGCTCTTGCATTCAATCATTATTCTGAAATGTTAAAAATATTATATTAAACAATTCAGCCAAAATTTTCCACAACACAACTTACTTCTTCATTCAGGCGGTTGTTTCTACTGTCTGTTGTTTCTTTCTGTCCAGCCTCTTAGACGAAACACCACAAAAAGGATTGCGCGTTTTCTTTTTGTTGCACGTTCGATCTGGGAGCGGCACAGTGGGCAAAACGGGAAACTTCGAAATTGCATGGCGACGGAATGTTTGGCCATCGCTGCAGCCAAACTGGATGGCACAGATTTGAAATTTCTGTACCTCCAGGTAGTCCCCACCGACGCACACATTCTGGGCGCCGATATTATCAAGAAGGGACTTTGGTGGTCGTCCGGACTATTTTTCATTTCGGATGGGCCCAGAATGTGGCAAGTTTCAACTCCATACCTCAACTAGAAGTATTTTTGGCCGCTCTCCCCATACAAACCGGACCACTGTGCGCGGTGGTCTCGGATAGATACAAGGCGAATTTGCTGCCACTGAGTTACCTTGCCAACTACTTCCCCTCTTATGGGACAAGGTGCATTTGAGGGACAAAATGGCGAAAAAATACCGGACAGTGGATAGTTTGTTGGAAAATATATATACAACAAAATATTGTAAAGATACTTGGAAGCAGCAGATAAGCTCAATAATCCAAGCAAGCGGAACTCCGCCAAAATCTTCGAGCCGTGCTACAAGGAGCAGACAGGCAATATACAAAAAAAGCTGTCTATATATTTCAGCACCACGACAGCACCACAATTCTTGTATGTTGTGTGTTTTCTCGTGTATTTTTCGCTGAAAATTTAAAATAATTTGGATCTGGAGGAAGTTTTTCACATGCCACCCACTATTGCGTGGAGGGAGACCCACATCGAGGAACTGAACCGCGTAAGCACACCTACAGCTGTGGCAACAATTGTTTATATTATAGTATATCTACTTTCAGGTGCATCTTGGCCGTTGGAAGGCGTTGGCCATCGCTGCAGCCAAACTGGACGGCACAGATTTGAAATTTCTGTACCTCCAGGTAGTCCCCTCCGACGCACACATTCTGGGCGCCGATATTATCAAGAAGCGACTTTGAGTGGTCGTCCGGACTATTTTTCATTTCGGATGGGCCCAGAATGTGGCAAGTTTCAACTCCATACCTCAACTAGAAGTATTTTTGGCCACATTTCCAATACAAGCCGGACCACTGTGCGCGGTGGTCTCGGATAGATGCAAGGCGAATTTGCTGCCACTGAGTTACCTTGCCAACTACTTCCCCTCTTATGGGACAAGGTGCATTTGAGGGACAAAATGGCGAAAAAATACCGGACAGTGGATAATTTGTTTGGAAAATATATATACAACAAAATATTGTAAAAGATACTTGGAAGCAGCAGATAAGCTCAATAATAATCCAAGCAAGCGGAACTCCGCCAAAAATCTTCGAGCCGTGCTACAAGGAGCAGACAGGCAATATACAAAAAAAGCTGTCTTCAGCACCACGACAGCACCACAATTCTTGTATGTTGTGTGTTTTCTCGTGTATTTTCGCTGAAAATTTAAAATAATTTGGATCTGGAGGAAGTTTTCACATGCCACCCACTATTGCGTGGAGAGGGAGACCCACATCGAGGAACTGAACCGCGTAAGCACACCTACAGCTGTGGCAACAATTGTGTATATTATAGTATATCTACTTTCAGGTGCATCTTGGCCGTTGGAAGGCGTTGGCCATCGCTGCAGCCAAACTGGACGGCACAGATTTGAAATTTCTGTACCTCCAGGTAGTCCCCTCCGACGCACACATTCTGGGCGCCGATATTATCAAGAAGGGACTTTTGGTGATCGTCGGACTATTTTTCATTTCGGATGGGCCCAGAATGTGGCAAGTTTCAACTCCATACCTCAACTAGAAGTATTTTTGGCCGCACTCCCCATACAAGCCGGACCACTGTGCGCGGTGGTCTCGGATAGATGCAAGGCGAATTTGCTGCCACTGAGTTACCTTGCCAACTACTTCCCCTCTTATGGGACAAAGGTGCATTTGAGGGACAAAATGGCGAAAAAAAATACCGGACAGTGGATAGTTTGTTGGAAAATATATATACAACAAAATATTGTAAAAGATACTTGGAAGCAGCAGATAAGCTCAATAATCCAAGCAAGCGGAACTCCGCCAAAATCTTCGAGCCGTGCTACAAGGAGCAGACAGGCAATATACAAAAAGCTGTCTATATATTTCAGCACCACGACAGCACCACAATTCTTGTATGTTGTGTGTTTTCTCGTGTATTTTCGCTGAAAATTTAAAATAATTTGGATCTGGAGAAAGTTTTTTACATACCACCCACTATTGCGTGGAGAGGGAGACCCACATCGAGGAACTGAACCGCGTAAGCACACCTACAGCTGTGGCAACAATTGTTTTATATTATATTATATCTACTTTCAGGTGCATCTTGGCCGTTGGAAGGCGTTGGCCATCGCTGCAGCCAAACTGGATGGCACAGATTTGATATTTCTGTACCTCCACGTAGTCCCCACCGACGCACACATTCTGGGCGCCGATATTATCAAGAAGGGACTTTGGTGGTCGTCCGGACTATTTTTCATTTCGGATGGGCCCAGAATGTGGCAAGTTTCTACTCCATACCTCAACTAGAAGTATTTTTGGCCGCACTTTGATTACAAGCCGGACCACTGTGCGCGGTGGTCTCGGATAGATGCAAGGCGAATTTGCTGCCACTGAGTTACCTTGCCAACTTACTTCCCCTCTTATGGGACAAAGGTGCATTTGAGGGACAAAATGGCGAAAAAATACCGGACAGTGGATAGTTTGTTGGAAAATATATATACAACAAAATATTGTAAAAAGATACTTGGAAGCAGCAGATAAGCTCAATAATCCAAGCAAGCGGAACTCCGCCAAAAATCTTCGAGCCGTGCTACAAAGGAGCAGACAGGCAATATACAAAAAAAGCTGTCTATATATTTCAGCACCACGACAGCACCACAATTCTTGTATGTTGTGTGTTTTCTCGTGTATTTTCGCTGAAAATTTAAAATAATTTGGATCTGGAGGAAGTTTTCACATGCCACCCACTATTGCGTGGGAGGGAGACCCACATCGAGGAACTGAACCGCGTAAGCACACCTACAGCTGTGGCAACAATTGTGTATATTATAGTATATCTACTTTCAGGTGCATCTTGGCCGTTGGAAGGCGTTGGCCATCGCTGCAGCCAAACTGGATGGCACAGATTTGATATTTCTGTACCTCCCACGTAGTCCCCACCGACGCACACATTCTGGGCGCCGATATTATCAAGAAGGGACTTTGAGTGGTCGTCCGGACTATTTTTCATTTCGGATGGGCCCAGAATGTGGCAAGTTTCAACTCCATACCTCAACTAGAAGTATTTTTGGCCGCACTTCCCCCATACAAGCCGGACCACTGTGCGCGGTGGTCTCGGATAGATGCAAGGCGAATTTGCTGCCACTGAGTTACCTTGCCAACTACTTCCCCTCTTATGGGACAAGGTGCATTTGAGGGACAAAATGGCGAAAAAATACCGGACAGTGGATAGTTTGTTTGGAAAATATATATACAACAAAATATTGTAAAAGATACTTGGAAGCAGCAGATAAGCTCAATAATCCAAGCAAGCGGAACTCCGCCAAAAATCTTCGAGCCGTGCTACAAGGAGCAGACAGGCAATATACAAAAAAGCTGTCTATATATTTTAGCACCACGACAGCACCACAATTCTTGTATGTTGTGTGTTTTCTCGTGTATTTTCGCTGAAAATTTAAAATAATTTGGATCTGGAGGAAGTTTTTCACATGCCACCCACTATTGCGTGGAGAGGGAGACCCACATCGAGGAACTGAACCGCGTAAGCACACCTACAGCTGTGGCAACAATTGTTTATATTATAGTATATCTACTTTCAGGTGCATCTTGGCCGTTGGAAGGCGTTGGCCATCGCTGCAGCCAAACTGGACGGCACAGATTTGAAATTTCTGTACCTCCAGGTAGTCCCCACCGACGCACACACATTCTGGGCGCCGATATTATCAAGAAGGGACTTTGGTGATCGTCCGGACTATTTTTCATTTCGGATGGGCCCAGAATGTGGCGAAGTTTCAACTCCATACCTCAACTAGAAGTATTTTTGGCCGCACTCCCCATACAAGCCGGACCACTGTGCGCGGTGGTCTCGGATAGATGCAAGGCGAATTTGCTGCCACTGTTACCTTGCCAATTACTTCCCCTCTTATGGGACAAGGTGCATTTGAGCGACAAAATGGTGAAAAAAATACCGGACAGTGGATAGTTTGTTGGAAAATATATATACACTAGTCGGCATAATTATTTTGACAAAATAATCGCTGTGAATTTTTCGTCACAACTTTTAAATGGCTTTTAAAAAAATTCTTATTTCTTTTTACTTTTTGCATATATCTAGAAAAAACATAAAAAACACTTAACAAATATATTTTCATTGGAACTTAAAAAATACAACAAAATTATTGAATTATTATGATTTTATGCAGTGGCATAAGTATTTTGACAGTATTTAGTAGTAAGAAAAATAAGTTTATAGTCAATCTGGAGGAAGCTATGAACTTATTAGTAAAATGTGATCCTCCTTTGGCATCAATAACTTTTTTGAAGGCGTCTCGGCACTGAATCCACCAAATTTTTGCAGGATCTCTGGAGATATCTCTTCCCAAAGGGAAGTGACCTCAGAAATTGTCTCTTCTCGGGTTTTGTTTAACGAAACTGTTCTCTTGCGTTTTAAAAGAGACCAGACGTTCTCAATAATGTTTTAAGTCTGGACTTTGGGGCGGCCAGTTCAAGACAGTAACGCCCACATCCTTAAAAAAAATTGGTAATCATTCGGGCTTTGTGGCGGGGGCATTATCCTGCTGCAGAATAAATGACTCACCAATGAGCCAATCACCAGAAGGAAAGGCATTTTCGTTTAGGACCTCCAAATATTGCCCTTGATTCATTGAGCCGGCCATAGGAGTCTCACCCAGCCCATTTCGGCAACGCATCCCCACAGTATGACAAAGCCTCCTCCATGGCTCACTTTTTGGCAAACGGGCCTTGTTTTTTGTCTTTGCACTTTAGGTAATCTTACAAAGACTTTTATTTTTTGATGAGTTGTACATAAAACTGCTCTCATCTGTCCATAAAACATTTCTCCACAATTCCTTCGGCTTGTCTAGATATTGTTTTGCAAAAGGCCAGCCTTTTAAGCTTATTTGCTTTTGAAAAAAATAAGGTACATCCTTAGCCCTATTAGTGTCCTAAAGTCCTGTTCCTTAACCGTCGACGGACTGTGCGCTCACTTATTGTCTCGCGCTCACTTTTGGGAGCGGTGAGATTCCATTGATTTGCAGCCGATTAAGGTTTTAGAAAAATATTCTTTTTAAATTCCGCAGAAGGAGTCTGTCTTCAGTGATCGTAGTTTTGCGCTTAGGGCCTGTTCTTCTCAAGTTTTTTTAAGTCATGTTTTTGAACTTATTGTAAAATTTGATAATGTACAGTTTGACGCGACACCTTGAACTCATTTGCGATTTCTTTTTACTTTTTATTCCAGCGTTGAACTTTGCTACCATTGAAGACCTGATAGACAAACTTAATTCAGCCTTTTTTGTCCATGTTTTTAAATACATTTTTATTAATCCTAATTGTTAAATATCTAAAATTTTAAATTTAATAGTTATTTGATTTTCTCGTGATCAACAGCTTGAAAATATTTACACAATGATTTCGTCAAAATACTTATGCCACGCAAAAGTGATTGTCTGCATGCATTCTTCTCAGAAGAGATAAATGCTAACGGTAAACAAAAATAAAATTTGGCATGCATAGAGAGCTAAAACCCTCTTTATTTGTTTTGTGCATCATTTTCGAACCGTTATTTGACGGTTTTAAGCAAAGCAACGTTTAAAAGTCAAAACAAGGTTTCGTCAAAATAATTATGCCGACTGGTGTACAACAAAATATTGTAAAGATACTTGGAAGCAGCAGATAAGCTCAATAATCCAAGCAAGCGGAACTCCGCCAAAAATCTTCGAGCCGTGCTACAAGGAGCAGACAGGCAATATACAAAAAAAGCTGTCTATATATTTCAGCACCACGACAGCACCACAATTCTTGTATGTTGTGTGTTTTCTCATGTATTTTCGCTGAAAATTTAAAATAATTTGGATCTGGAGAAAGTTTTTACATGCCACCCACTATTGCGTGGAGAGGGAGACCCACATCGAGGAACTGAACCGCGTAAGCACACCTACAGCTGTGGCAACAATTGTTTATATTATATTATATCTACTTTCAGGTGCATCTTGGCCGTTGGAAGGCGTTGGCCATCGCTGCAGCCAAACTGGATGGCACAGATTTGATATTTCTGTACCTCCACGTAGTCCCCACCGACGCACACATTCTGGGCGCCGATATTATCAAGAAGGGACTTTTTGAGTGGTCGTCCGGACTATTTTCATTTCGGATGGGCCCAGAATGTGTGGCAAGTTTTCTACTCCATACCTCAACTAAGTATTTTTGGCCGCACTTCCCATACAAGCCGGACCACTGTGCGCGGTGGTCTCGGATAGATGCAAAAGGCAATTTGCTGCCACTGAGTTACCTTGCCAACTACTTCCCCCTCTTATGGGACAAGGTGCATTTGAGGGACAAAATGGCGAAAAAATACCGGACAGTGGATAGTTTGTTGGAAAATATATATACAACAAAATATTGTAAAGATACTTGGAAGCAGCAGATAAGCTCAATAATCAAGCAAGCGGAACTCCGCCAAAATCTTCGAGCCGTGCTACAAGGGCAGACAGGCAATATACAAAAAAGCTGTCTATATATTTCAGCACCACGACAGCACCACTTTTTACCTTGTATGTTGTGTTTTTCTCGTGTATTTTTCGCTGAAAATTTAAAAATATTTTGATCTGGAGGAATTTTTTTCACATGCCACCCACTATTGCGTGGAGAGGGAGATCACATCGAGGAACTGAACCGCGTAAGCACACCTACAGCTGTGGCAACAATTGTGTATATTATAGTATATCTACTTTCAGGTGCATCTTGGCCGTTGGAAGGCGTTGGCCATCGCTGCAGCCAAACTGGATGGCACAGATTTGATATTTCTGTACCTCCACGTAGTCCCCACCGACGCACATTCACATTTTGATATTATCAAGAAGGGACTTTGGTGGTCGTCCGGATCTTTTTCATTTCGGATGGGCCCAGATGTGGCAAGTTTCAACTCCATACCTCAACTAATTTTTTTTTGGCCGTATTCTTCCCAAAAAGCCGGACCACTGTGCGCGGTGGTCTCCGGATAGGGGGCAAAGGCGAATTTGCTGCCACTGAGTTACCTTGCCAACTACCCCCTCTTATGGGACAAGGTGCATTTGAGGGACAAAATGGCGAAAAATACCGGACAGTGGATAGTTTGTTGGAAAATATATATATACAACAAAAATATTGTAAAGATACTTGGAAGCAGCAGATAAGCTCAATAATCCATGCAAGCGGAACTCCGCCAAAATCTTCGAGCCGTGCTACTAAGCAGACAGGCAATATACAAAAATCTGTCTATATATTTCAGCACCACGACAGCACCACAATTCTTGTAAAATTGTGTGTTTTTCGTGTATTTTTCGCTGAAAATTTAAAATAATTTGGATCTGGAGGAAGTTTTCACATGCCACCCACTATTGCGTGGGAGGGATTTATCGGGAACTGAACCTCAAACTAGAAGTTTTTTTGGCCGCACTCCCCATACAAGCCGGACCACTGTGCGCGGTGGTGGAAAAATTTGCTGCCGCAATTGGAGTTACCTTGCCAATTACTTCCGATTTTATGGGACAATACCGACGGACGAAGACGGACCGAATCGCGAATATCGACCGGACAGTGGATGGTTTGTTGGAAAATATATATACAACAAAGTTTATTGTAAAATTTAATGGCGCAGCAGATAAGCTCAATAATGTCGTGGAAACAAGCGGAACTCCGCCAAAAATCGCGAGCCGTGCTACAAAGTGTTTGGCAATATATGAAAACACTGTCTCTATATATTTCACCACGACACAGCACCACAATTCTTGTATGTTGTGTGTTTTTCTCGTGTATTCAGTTTTTCGCTGAAAATTTAAAATAATTTGGATCTGGCTCTTTCTACAAAGTTTAGAACATGCCACCCACTATTGCGTGGAGTATTTAGACCCACATCGAGGAACTGAACCGCGTAAGCACACCTACAGGCTGTGGCAACAATTGTTTATATTATATTATATCTACTTTCAGGTGCATCTTGGCCGTTGGAAGGCGTTGGCCATCGCTGCAGCCAAACTGGATGGACAGATTTATATTTCTGATTTACCTCCACGTAGTCCCCACCGTTTAAAACATTCTGGGCGCCGATATGAAATCAAGAAGGACTTTTCCTTATTCGTCCGGACTTTTTTTTCATTTCGGATGGGCCCAGAATGTGTTTAATTTTCAAGTCCAAAAATCAACTAAAATGTATTTTTGGCCGCACTCCCCCATACAAGCCGGACCACATTGCGCGGTGGTCTCGGATAGATCAAAACAAGGCGAATTTGCTGCCACTGAGTTACCTTGCCAAAACTTCCCCTCTTATGGGACAATGTGCATTTGAGGGACAAAATGGTGAAAAAAAATACCGGACAGTGGATAGTTGTTGGAAAATATATATACAACAAAATATTGTAAAGATACTTTGAAGCAGCAGATAAGCTCAATAATCCAAGCAAGCGGAACTCCGCCAAAAATCTTCGAGCCGTGCTACAAGGAGCAGACAGGCAATATACAAAAAAGCTGTCTATATATATTTCAGCACCACGACAGCACCACAATTCTTGTATGTTGTGTGTTTTCTCGTGTATTTTCGCTGAAAATTTAAAATAATTTGGATCTGGAGGAAGTTTTTCACATGCCACCCACTATTGTTGGAGAGGAGACCCACATCGAGGAACTGAACCGCGTAAGCACACCTACAGCTGTGGCAACAATTGTTTATATTATATTATATCTACTTTCAGGTGCATCTTGGCCGTTGGAAGGCGTTGGCCATCGCTGCAGCCAAACTGGATGGCACAGATTTGATATTTCTGTACCTCCACGTAGTCCCCACCGACGCACACATTCTGGGCGCCGATATTACAAGAAGGGACTTTGAGTGGTCGTCCGGACTATTTTTCATTTCGGATGGGCCCAGAATGTGCCAAGTTTCAAGTCCATACCTCAACTAGAAGTATTTTTGGCCGCTCTCCCCATACAAGCCGGACCACTGTGTGCGCGGTGGTCTCGGATAGACAAGGCGAATTTGCTGCCACTGGTTACCTTGCCAATTACATCCCCTCTTATGGGACAATGTGCATTTGAGGGCAAAATGGCGAAAAAAATACGGACAGTGGATAGTTTGTTGGAAAATATATATACAACAAAAATATTGCCACCCACTGATTGCTTTCCAAAAAATCGCCAAAAATTGGACTGGAGGGCAATATATTCTACACCACATCGATGTTGTGTGGAACTGAGAAAATTTAAAATAAGCACGGAAAAGTTTTACATGCCACCCAATGCGTGAGAGGGAGACAATTGAACTTTACCGCGTAAGCAATTATCAACAATTTGATATCCATTATTTCAGGTGCATCTTGGCCGTTGGAAGGCGTTGGCCATCGCTGCAGCCAAACTGGATGGCACAGATTTGATATTTCTGTACCTCCACGTAGTCCCCACCGACGCACACATTCTGGGCGCCGATATTATCAAGAAGGGACTTTGAGTGGTCGTCCGGACTATTTTTCATTTCGGATGGGCCCAGAATGTGGCAAGTTTCAAGTCCATACCTCAACTAGAAGTATTTTTGGCCGCACTCCCCATACAACCCGGACCACTGTGCGCGGTGGTCTCGGATAGATGCAAGGCGAATTCGCTGCCACTGAGTTACCTTGCCAATTACTTCCCCATCTTATGGGACAAGGTGCATTTGAGGGACAAAATGGCCAAAAAATACCGGACAGTGGATAGTTTGTTGGAAAATATATATACAACAAAATATTGTAAAGATACTTGGAAGCAGCAGATAAGCTCAATAATCCAAGCAAGCGGAACTCCGCCAAAAATCTTCGAGCCGTGCTACAAGGAGCAGACAGGCAATATACAAACAAGCTGCTATATATTTTAGCACCACGAAAACAAATATAAAGTAAATTAAGAAAAATTATAATAAAAGTAAATGAAAACGAGAAAGAACGTACGGAGTCGCTTTGAACGCGACTCTACTTTTATACCCATACTCAGTCAGTACACATGTGATTTATGTGGAATTTTAAAATGTTTTATCATTTTTTACATTTTAAATTTTTGCTACATCTGTCATCATCTACATCTACATCTACATCAGTTCTCACAACAACACACGGACACTGCACGAGGCAGAGCGTGAGAGCGTGAGTGTGGGTGTGAGAGAACCAGTAGCGAATATCAACCCCAATAAATGACTTACGTGCAAGCATGGGCAATTGGGGAAAATCGCTGCTGAAAATTCATTTGATCATTCTGGCTACAGTAATGATCCGATCTGAACCAAATTCGCGAATCTGGTAGATATGGTCATTCTCTACAAAACTGCATTTTTTTTTTTTCTATCTTCAAAATTGTAAATTTTCGTCTTTTTGGGGGCGGAAGGGGGCGTTCGAGTATTATAAAATACGATGTGTTCAGGTTTGTATCAAAAGATTCCGGCTTGCGCAAAAAGTTTGGTTGCTCTAGCTCTTATAGTCTCTGCCGATGAAGGCGTTCAAAAATTGAAAAACCAAACTTTATGCTTGTGATTTTGTATGTCCTTCTTATTATTAAAGCGGATATAGCGTTGTTTTTACTGATGTTTTTTGTTATTGAAGTTATCCGCTGTTTCATCCGATTCAGATTTGGGCAACCCTGATAGATATGGGGCTGTCTCTATGATTCTGAGGGATTTTTTGTTTAAAAAATAATAATCGGCGATGGACGCCACAGAACCTAAGAAATTTTGTGTTCAGAGGTGGGCTGAAAGAATCCGGTTCAGCAGCGCATTTTGCCTTGAGATATCTTGATTATACCCGTACTGAAAAAAGAGTTTGATTGGTATATTCTAACAGTGGTAAAAGTGGATGTGTGAAAACACAGACGGAGGCGAAGACGGACGGACAGACATAACTATATATCGGCTATTGATCAGATCAAGAAGTCGATATATATACTTTATGGGGTCCGTCTGTCCGTCCGTCTTGTTTTTCAATACATTGCTCGAACCACAAATACAATATAACCTCAAATTTTTTTCCAGATTGATGGGTATAGAAAAGTGTTTCTATATTTTCCCCACCACGACAGCACCAAAAGGGCTTGTATGTTGTGGCGTCCACAATTTTTGCTGAAATTTAAAATAATTTGTATCTGGACCATAGTTTTCAGGGGCCCAAATCTGAATCGCGTGGATCATTAATATAGCCACAATAGAGGAAAATGAACGAAAAAAAGCTTCGATCCACCTACAGCACTCACACAAAAACAATCGTTTTATTTTTTTTATCAGAGACTTTAAGGTGCATCTTGGCTTTTTGGAAGGCGTTGGCCATCGCTGATACCAAACCTGGAACAAGTGTATTTCAAAAATTTCTGCCCTGCCCCCTCCGTAGTCCCAACCGACGAAAATCCACAATTTTTGGATAGAAAAAAATCAAAAATGCAGTTTCGTGGAGAATGACCATATCTATTTTCCCGAATTTTTCAGATAGGATCATTATTGTAGCCACAATGAAAAAAATCCATTTTCAGCAGCGGGAATGGCCGCCGCGCCATACAAGTTTCCCGGACGTTTGTGCGCGGTGGTCTCATTTAGATGCAAGTTGATTTCGCTGCCACTTCTTACTCACACACAATTCACGCTCCCATGCTTATGGTGCAGTGTGCATTTGTTGGGAGAACTGATGTAGATGATGTGGATAGTTAGATGTCGATGACATATATAGCAAAAAATGTAAAATGTCAAAACTGATAAAGCATTTTAAAATTCCATAATAAATCAACGGAAGTACGGGCCAAAATCTTCGAGTCGCGTTCAGAAACAGAAAGGTACGCGCAAAAAACCGTCTTATGATTTTTTATTATGGTGTCGTTGTTTTCCTGCGGCGACGTTCTGGGCTGTGCTGGTAATTAATAAGCGCTACTTTTATGTGATGGAGTGCGTATTGGCACTGGCCGTAGTAATGCCGGCGTCGATTTTGGGATGGGAGGGGACTTAGGCAACTGCCGGGGAGTTGTTTGATCGCTTGTTGCTTGATCTTCCGGCGGGTCTTCTGGCTGATTCAATTGGGCATCGTAAAGAGGGACATCGTCGACATCGTAAAGGGGACATCGTCATTGCCGTCAAAATTGGCGTTGACGGGTTGTTGCTCTTCTGTCTTTATAATTGCACTCACGAAGTCCGCTGCCTCCTTATAAGTTACAAATGGTACCATGTAGATCTTCACCCCGCTCTTGCATTCAATCATTATTCTGAAATGTTACAAATATTATATTAAAATAATTCAGCCAAAATTTTCCACAACACAACTTACTTCTTCATTCTGGCGGTTGTTTCTACTGTCTGTTGTTTCTTTCTGTCCAGCCTCTTAGACGAAACACCACAAAAAGGATTGCGCGTTTTCTTTTTTTGTTGCACGGATCTGGGAGCGGCACAGTGGGCAAAACGGAAAACTTCGAAATTGCATGGCGACGGAATGTTTTTAGCAGCCAAATTGCACAGATTTCCCCTCAACTGGGGCACCGTGCATTTGCGGCGTAAAGAAAATGTGGTGAAAAATTTTTACCGGAACGGGACCTAAAACACCATAGTTTGTTTTTGGCCGCTGTCCCTTTATCGCATATATGATACATACAAAATACTGTACAGTCGCTTATGGGACAAAGGTGCAGGGAAAAGCTCAAAAATCGGACAGTGTTAGTTTGTTGAAAATATATTTACAACAAAAAATTGAAAAATCTTCGAGCCAAGTCGGTCAACAAAGCCGTGCTACAAGGAGCAGACAGGCAATATACAAAAAATCTGTCTATATATTTCAGCACCACGACAGCACCACAATTTTGTATGTTGTGTGTGTTTTTCTCGTGTTTTCGCTGAAAATTTAAAATAATTTGGATCTGGAGGTTTTTTCACAGGACCACCCCATTGCGTGGAGAGGGAGACCCACATCGAGGAACTGAACCGCGTAAGCACACCTACAGCTGTGGCAACAATTGTTTATATTATTATATCTACTTTCAGGTGCATCTTGGCCGTTGGAAGGCGTTGGCCATCGCTGCAGCCAAACTGGATGGCACAGATTTGAAATTTCTGTACCTCCACGTAGTCCCCACCGACGCACACATTCTGGGCGCCGATATTATCAAGAAGGACTTTGGGTGGTCGTCCGGACTATTTTTCATTTCGGATGGGCCCAGAATGTGGCAAGTTTCAAGTCCATACCTCAACTAGAAGTATTTTTTGGCCGCTCTCCCCATACAACCCGGACCACTGTGCGCGGTGGTCTCGGATAGATGCAAGGCGAATTTGCTGCCACTGAGTTACCTTGCCAATTACTTCCCCCTCTTATGGGACAAGGTGCATTTGAGGGACAAAATGGCGAAAAAAATACCGGACAGTGGATAGTTTGTTGGAAAATATATATACAACAAAAATATTGTAAAGATACTTGGAAGCAGCAGATAAGCTCAATAATCCAAGCAAGCGGAACTCCGCCAAAATCTTCGAGCCGTGCTACAAGGAGCAGACAGGCAATATACAAAAAAAGCTGTCTATATATTTCAGCACCACGACAGCACCACAATTTTGTATGTTGTGTGTTTTCTCGTGTATTTTCGCTGAAAATTTAAAATAATTTGATCTGGAGGAAGTTTTCACATGCCACCCACTATTGCGTGGGTGCCATCGAGGAACTGCGTTGAGAGGGAGACCTACATCGAGGTACTGAATTATAGGATATCTAATTTCAGGTCCATCTTGAGTTGTTGGAAGGACCAGCCATTTCTCCTGCTTTTTCGACCAATACCATTTGAACTTTCCTGTACCTCCAGGTAGTCCCTGTGGCAACCATTCTTTTATTATATTATATCTAGTTTCAGGTGCATTTGGTGATCGTTGGAAGGCGTTGGCCATCGATGGGCCCAAAATGATGGCACAGATTTGAAATTTCCATACCTCCACTAGAAGTATTTTCGGCCGCACACAAATACAAAAAACGCGGACCACTGTGCGCGGTGATCCGGATAGATCTGCACGAATTTGCTGCCTTTGAGTTACCTTAACCGCCGCTACTTCCCCTCCTTATGGGACACGACGGTGAGGGACTGGCTTACCCTACAGTGGATAGTTTGTTGAAAATATATATACAACAAAATATTGTTATCCTTGGTGGCAGATGGGCGTCAATAATCGTCTTTCGGCAAACTTATTTTTGCACAAGGGACCCGGCAATATACAAAAAAGCTGTCTATATTTCCCGCAACGACCGCTGTAGAGCTTCGATGTTGGGTTTTGACGGGAGAGCGCGTCGCTGAAAATTTAAAATAATTTGGATCCCGCGGTTTTTGGATCTCGACCCGGTATTGCGTGGAGTTCCAAAGCCCTGAACGGGCGATGCGGCCTACAGGATTGTCGATGGTTTATATTATTTTATATCAACTTTCAGGTCCATCTGACGTCGTTGGTAACCCTCCAGGTAATCGCTGTAACTTCCTGATGGCGCAGATTTCGCTAAGCTGTACCTCCTCGGTGGCCGAGCAGTTTTCTGGGCGCCTTTTTATCAGGCGGCGGCTGGCATGGTCGATGACTATTTTTCCTCACCGGTGATCAGCTGCGTTAAAGTTTCTACTCCATAAGCCGTAGGCACTGGCGTATTTTTGGATGGTAAACTCCCATACAACCGGACCACTGTGCGCGGTGGTCTCGGATAGATGCTGGCGAATTTGGTGCCACTGAGTTACCTTTTGCCAACTACTTCCCTTCTTATGGGACAAATGCATTTCTGGGGACAAAATGGCGAAGGCCCACGGACTGGATAGTTTGTTGGAAAATATATATAACAAAAACGATGTTAAAGATAGTTTGGGACGAATCTCAATAACCAAGAAGCGGATTCCCGTTAAAAACGTCTCAGAGCTTGATGCTACAAGGAGCAGACAGGCAATTTACAAAACCACGACTATATATTTCAGGTCCGACAGGACCCCTGCTCACTGACGACATGTCCGAGGTAGACGTGATTTTCGCTGAAAATTTAAAAATTCTTCCGGTTCAGCCTCAGATTTGCGTCGCGAAGCCTTGAGAGAAAACCCACATCGAGGTAGGTTGAACCGCGTGGCACACCTACAGCTTTCCCGACAACGATGATGTCATAGTATATCTAAGGCGTGTGGTTGCATCTTTGGTCCAATGGAACGTTGGCCAGGGCTCAGCCAAACGTCGCAGATTTGATTGCTGACCGAACGGCATGTAGTCCCCACCGACGCAAAATTCCTCTGGGCGGGGATATTATCAAGAAGGGACTTTGAGTGGTCGTCCGGACTATTTTTCATTTCGATGGGCCCAGAATGTGGCAAGTTTCAACTCCAGAGAATCAACTAGCGATTTTTGGCCGCCCCATAAAAGCCGGACCACTGTGCGCGGTGGTCTCGGATAGGCAAGGCGAATTTGCTGCCACTGGGTTGGGGCCAACTACGTCTGTCTTATGGGACAAGGTGCATTTGAGGGACAAAATGGCGAAAATATACCGGACAGTGGATAGTTTGTTGTTGAAAATATATATACAAGTAAATATTGTAAAGAAAATAAAAAGCTGCAGATGGCTCAATAATCCAAGCGTCCGGAATTGTCCGGTCAAAGGCTTCGAGCCGCCCGATCAAGGAGCAGACAGGCAATATACAAAAAAACTGTCTATATATTTTATAACGACAGCAACCACAATTTTTGTATGTTCGGCGTTTTCCGTGTATTGGCTGAAAATTTGGTACAATTTGGTACATGAGGAAAAGGCCCCATCCCATCAACGCTACTATCGCATGGAGACGGAGACCCACATCGAGGAACTGAACCGCGTAAGCACACGTCGATTTTGGCAACAATTGTTTATATTATAGTATAACTTTCAGGTGCATCTTGGTAGATCGGAAGGCGTTGGCCATCGCTGTTGGCCAAACTGGACGGCACAGATTTGAAATTTCCTGTATCCAGGTAGTCAATCCGACGCACACACATTCTGGGCGCCGATATTATCAAGAAGTGACTTGGAGTGATCGTCCGACTATTTTTAATTTCGGATTCAGCCAGAATTTTCCAAGTTTCAACCCATACTTCTTTATTCTGGAAGTGTTTTTGGCCGCACTTTCTGTCCGGACCACTGTGCGCGGTGGTCTCGGATAGAGACGAAAATTTGCTGCCACTGAGTTATTGCCCGTTTCTTTTGTTGCATGGGACAATGCATTTGAGCGACAAAATGGTGAAAAAAAACCGGACAGTGGATAGTTTGTTCGAAAATATATATGGCGACGGAATAATTATTTTGACAAAATAATCGCTGTGAATTTTTTGTCCAACTTTTAAAATGGCTTTATAAAGAATTCTTATTTTTTTTTACTTTTGCATACACTAGAGCGGCATAAAAACACCTAACAAATATATTTTCATTGGAACGCTGTTCGCACAACAAAATTATTGAATTATTATGATTTTATGCAGTGGCATAAGTATTTTGACGAGTATTTAGTAGTAAGAAATTTAAGCTTATAGTCAAAAAAAAACGAGAAAGCTATGAACTTATTAGTAAATGTGATCCTCCTTTTATACAATAACTTTCAGAACATGTGTTTCGGGACTGAATCCACCAAATTTTGCATTTTACATGGAGATATCTCTTCCCACAGGAAGTGACCTCAGAAAACACACGTACTCGGGTTTTGTTTAACGAAACTGTTCTACCCGTTTTAAAAGAGTAAAAGGGTTCTCAATAATGTTTGAAAGTGGACTTTGGGGCGGTAGTTCAAGACAGTAACGTTTCCCACCCCTTAAAAAATTGGTAATCATTCGGGCTTTGTGGCAGGGGGCATTATCCTGCTGCAGAATCGATCCACCAATGAGCCAATCACCAGTCTGTCCGTCATTTTCGTTTAGACGTCCAAATTGTCGCCCATTGATTCGAAGGCCGGTAATAGGAACCAAGTCACCCAGCCCATTGTATGCAACGCATCCCCACAGTATGACAAAAGCCTCCTCCATGGCTCTAAAAATTTGGCAAACGGCCCTTGTTTTTGTCTTTGCACTTTAGGTAATCTTACAAAGACTTTTTTATTTTTGATGAGTTAACAACGAAAAGAACGTACTCATCTGTTTGAACGCGACTCTCCACAATACCCTTCGGCTTGTCTAGATATTGTTTTGCAAAGGCCAGAATTTTAAAATTTTTTTCAGTTTTTGATTTTACATTACTTTTTAGCTATTAGTGTCATAAAAGTCCTGTTCCCTTAACCGTTCGGACAACAACACACATATTGTCTCGCGCTCACTTTTGGGAGCGTTAGCGGTGAGATGTGTGATTTGCAGCCGATTAAGGACAATCAAAAAATATCTTTTTAAATTTACGCAGAATCGGACGAGGGGTCTTCAACGATCGGGTATTTTGCTGCTAGGGAAAATTCATTTGATCATTTTAAGTCATGTTTTTTGAACTTATGAACCAAATAATGGAATTTGGTAGATATGATGATTTCATTTGATATTGCATTTTTTTTTTTTTTTCCATCTTGAAAATTGCTACCATTTTCGACCTTTAGACAAACTTAATTCAGCCTTTTGGTCAAAATTTTTAAATAAACTTTTTATTAATCCTAGGAGTTAAATATCTAAAAATTTAAATTTAATAGTTATTATATTTTCTGTGATCAACAGCTTGAAAATATTTAAAAACAAAAATTTCGTCAAAATTTTATGCCACGCAAAAGTGATGTCTGCGCATTTTTTGCGTATGTTTTTGTCTATTGTAAACAAAATTAATGATCCGATCCGATTCAGATTTGGGCCCCTGATAGATTTGGGCTGTCATTTTCGAACCGTTATTTTAGTTTTTGTTATTGTCAACGTTTAAAAGTCAAAACAGATGTTTCGTCCCCTTTGTGGGCCGACTGGTGTACAACAAAATATTTTGAAAGATTTTCTAGGAGTGAGATACCACATCAGACTGGATAAAAGTTTGGTTGAACTCCGCCAAAAATCTTATAGCCTTCGAGCAATGGGCGACAAACAAGACGGACGGACGGACGGACGGACGGACGGACACCACGGACGGACAGACAGGGCTATATCGACTCGGCTATTGTATTTTGATGAAGAATATAAATAATTTGGATGGGGTCGAAAACGCCACCTTCTATTGTGTGGAGAGGGACACCCACTTTTAGGAACTGAAATACAATATACCCTACAGCTCTTCAACAATTGGGTATATTAAACTAAAAATGCAGAATCATAGAGACAGCCCATATCTATCGGGGCCCAAATGGATGAACAGATTTGATCATTAATATAGCCTCCAATAGTCAAAAACATACGCAAAAACTTCGCTCCATCGATATTATCAGAACACAACTTTGAGTGGTCGTTTGGACTTTTTTTAATTTCGGAACGCCAGGATCTCAGAGTTTATACCCATAGAGCAACCAAAGTATTTTTGCCCGCACTTCCCATAATACCGAACCTGTGCAAGTGTATTTCAAAAATTTCGCCCCGCCCCCTTCCGCCCCACAAAAGACGAAAATCCACAATTTTGAAGGGACAAAAAACCAAAAATGCAGTATCAGTGGATAGTTTGTTGGAAAATATATATCTATTGTAAAGATATTGGAAGCAGCAGAATTTGGTTCAGATCGGATCATTATTGTAGCCAGGCAATATACAAAAATGATATTTTCAGCAGCGGACAGCACCCCTTGTATGTTGTGTGTTTTCCCTCGTATTTTTGCTGAAAATTTAAAATAATTTATTGGGGTTGATTGTCGCAGCACCCACTCTCACACGTGGACACTCACGCTCAAACATGAACTGCCTCGTGCAGTGTACGTGTGTTGTTGGGAGAACTGATGTAGATGATAGTAGATGTAGATGTCGATGACAGATGTAGCAAAAATTAAAATGTCAAAACTGATAAAAACATTTTAAAATTCCACATAAATCACTGAGTACGGGTATAAAAGTAGAGTCGCGTTCGAAGCGACTCCGTACGTTCTTTCTCGTTTTTATTATGGTGTCGTTGTTTTCCTGCGGCGACGTTCATTTGGGATGTGCTGGTAATTAATAAGCGCAACTTTTATGTGATGAAGTGCGTATTGGCACTGGCCGTAGTAATGCCGGCGTCGATTTTGGGATGGGGGGGACTTAGGCAACTGCCGGGGGTTGTTTGATCGCTTGTTGGGAGTTGATCTTCCGGCAACTCTTCCGGCTGATTCAATAGGGGCATCGTAAAGAGGGACATCGTCGACATCGAAAAAAGAGAGACATCGTCAGTGCCGGAAAAATTGGCAACAAAACGGGTTGTTGCTCTTCTGTTGTTGCTCTTCGTCTTTATAATTGCACTCACGAAGTCCGCTGCCTCCTTATAAGTTACAAATGGCACATAATATACACCCCGCTCTTGCATTCAAGCATTATTCGACAATGTTACAAATATTATATTAAAATTTTCAGCCAAAATTTTCCTGAAAACACAACTTACTTCTTCATTCTGGCGGTTGTTTTCACATACTGTCTGTTGTTTCTTTCTGTCCAGCCTCTTAGACGAAACACCACAAAAAGGATTATTTTTTTCTTTTTGTTGCACGTTCGATCCGGACCACTGGCACGGTGGTCAAAACGGAAAACTTCGAATTTGCATGGCGACGGAATGTTTTAGCAGCTACATTGCACGTTTTGCCAACTGGGGCACTGTGTGCATTTAAGGGGGACTACTTGAACACTGTGGATAGTTTAACGGAAAATATATATACCAGACCAAATATTGGACGCTGTTCGCAGTTCGAGATATGTACATATGTATTTACTGTACAGTCGCCGTGCAAAATTCTTGTGTGTTAGGTGTTTATTGTTTAAAAGGAGAGGCGAAGTAGTGTCGGTCATCAAATGAGTGGAGAGGAAGACCCATTTTCGAGAAAACTAAAACCGCGGGATCATCAATTTGATATCCAACTTGAGTTGTTTCCAGGACCAGCCATTTCTCCTGCTTTTCGACGAATACCATTTTACCCACTTTCCCAACGTATATTATATCTAGTTTCAGGTGCATCTTGGCCGTTGGAAGGCGTTGGCCATCGCTGCAGCCAAACTGGATGGCACAGATTTGAAATTTCTGTACCTCCAGGTAGTCCCCACCGACGCACACATTCTGGGCGCCGATATTATCAAGAAGGATATTATTTTTCATTTCGGATGGGCCCAGTCCGGACTTTTTTCCATTCAACTAGAAGGATTTTTGGGCCCAGACCACTGTGCGTGGTGGTCTCGGATAGATGCAAGTTTCAAGTCCATACCTCAACTAGAAGTATTTTTGGCCGCTCTCCCCATACAACCCGGACCACTGTGCGCGGTGGTCTCGGATAGATGCAAGGCGAATTTGCTGCCACTGAGTTACCTTGCCAATTACTTCCCCTCTTATGGGACAAGGTGCATTTGAGGGACAAAATGGAAAAAAATACCGGACAGTGGATAGTTTGTTGGAAAATATATATACAACAAAAATATTGTAAAGATACTTTGAAGCAGCAGATAAGCTCAATAATCCAAGCAAGCGGAACTCCGCCAAAAATCTTCGAGCCGTGCTACAAGGAGCAGACAGGCAATATAAAAAAGCTGTTTATATATTTCAGGACCACGACAGCACCACAATTTTGTATGTTGTGTGTTTTTCTCGTGTATTTTCGCTGAAAATTTCAAAATAATTTGGATCTGGAGGAAGTTTTCACATGCCACCCACTATGTGGGTGCACATCAAACTGAACGTTGAGAGGGAGACCCACATCGAGGAACTGAACCGCGGGATCATCAATTTGATATCCAACTTGAGTTGTTTCCAGGACCAGCAATTTCTCCTGCTTTTCGACCAATACCATTTTACCCACTTTCCCAACGTAAGCACACATACAGCTGTGGCAACCATTGTTTTTATTATATTATATCTAGTTTCAGGTGCATCTTGGTCGTTGGAAGGCGTTGGCCATCGCTGCAAGTCCAAACTGATGGCACAGATTTGAAATTTTTGTGCCTCCAGGTAAGTAATCGAGACCACAAATACAAAACGCGGAGTTATTTTATTTTGATGAAAATTTTTATTCTGCACTATGTACTTTTTCACATACCTAACCGCACCGCTAAGTGACCCTCCTTCTCACGACGGTGAGACTACAGCTTGGCCAATTGTTTATGGCTTTGTATGCGGCGTGGCTGGTCCGTTATCCTTGGTGGCGTGGGCGTCGCTCGTCTTTTCGGCACACTTATTTTGGTACACTCCGGCTTAATGTCCCTCCCGAACGACTCGCATTGTGGGCTTCGATGGGTTGACGGGAGAGCGCGTCTGCTACCACATTTCGGATGGGCCCCGCGGCGGCAAGTGGATCTCGAACCGGTATTTTGCTGGAGTTCCAAAGCCCGGAACGGGCGATGCGGCCTGTGCAAGGATTGTGCCATGGAGTTGAGCCATTTCAAGCAAGGTGGTCCGTAATGACGTCGAAGTGGCATTTGAGGGTAAAATGGCGAAAAATTCCTGATGGCGGAGAGTTTGCTGGAAAATATATCGGTGGCAAAGTAGTTGTAAAGATACTCGGAAGCAGTAGGCGGCGGCTGGCATAGGCGGATGACTCTCTCCTCACCGGTGATCTGCTGCGTTAGCAATATACAAAAGCCGAAGGCACTGGCGTCGGTTTGGATGGTAAACTTTTCTACCCGAATTCTGGGCATGCTGGGATTTGGTGCCTGTAAAATGTTTTATCCTTCAGACATTTTAAATTTTCTGCTGCATCTGTCTCCCCATCTACCCACGGTCTGTCCTTCTTCAGGAGGCTGGTCATGGGTTGAACGATGTTTGAGCGTGAAGTTTGGGAGAGAATCTCCGGTACCATGAACCCCAATAAATGACTTATGTTGCAACGTGGGGGGAATTCCTCTGAATGGTCATTGGGATCATTGTTGGTTACCGAATGATCCGACTGAATCAAATTCCGGAATCTGGGAGATATGGTCATTGACGACAAACCGATTTAGATTTTTTTTTCTATCTTCAAATTGTGGATTTTTCGTCCGGTGGGGCCGGAAGGGGGCGTCGCGAAATTTTCGAAATACACTTGTTCAGGTTTTCGACAGGAGTCGTCAAAAGTTTCCCGATGACGATGATGTCATAGAGGTGAGATCCAGGCGTTCATATTTACGAAAAACCAAAATTAACGATTTTGTGTGGGCTGCGAAACGGGATGGACGAAGTGCAGACCGAACGGCATGACTATTTGGCAATGGAAATGATCCGATCCGGGGACGGTTTGGGCGCCTGATAGATATGGGCAGACCATGATTCTGCATTGGGTGTTTTCTGCTATCTTCAAAATATGGACGCCATAAATTGCGCCCTTTTGGGGTCGGAAGGGGCGGGGCGAAATTTGGAAAACTTTTCGCGAGTGAGATATCACATCAGTCTGGAAAAAAATTTGATTGGAGCTCTATTATTCGAGCAATGAGTGAAAAACAAACGGACGGGTATACGGACTTACTGACATTTTTGAATATATATAGTTATGGGGCTGTTTCGCTCTCTTCTGTGTTTTCAACTTTAAAAATCTGCGATGGCTATTTATCAGTGCGGGTATAATTGTGTGGTCATAGGCTCCTTCAGCACCACGACAGCACCACAATTTTTGTATGTTGTGTGTTTTCTCGTGTATTTTCGGTGAAAATTTAAAATCGGCGGATCTGGAGGAAGTTTTCACACATACCCACTATTGCGTAAGAGGGAGACCCACAACGAGGAACTGAACCGCGTAAGCACACCTACAGCTGTGGCAACAATCGGTTTATATTATATTATATCTACTTTCAGGTGCATCTTGGCCGGGGAAGGCGTTGGCCATCCTGTTGCCAAACTGATGGCACAGATTTGATATTTCCGTGCCTCCACGTATGTCCCAACCGACGCACACATTCTTCAGGCCGATCTTTATCAAGAAGGGAATTTGAGTGGTCGTTAAATATTTTTCATTTCGGATGGGCCCAGAATGTGGCAAGTTTCAAGTCCATACTTCATTCTGGCGGCTGTTTTTTTGGCCGCACTCCCCATACAAGCCGGACCACTGTGCGCGGTGGTCTCGGATAGATGAAAGGCGAATTTGCTGCCACTGAGTTACCTTGCCAACTTCCCCTCTTATGGGACAAGGTGCATTTGAGGGACAAAATGGCGAAAAAAATACCGGACAGTGGATAGTTTGTTGGAAAATATATATACAACAAAATATTGTAAAGATACTTGGAAGCAGCAGATAAGCTCAATAATCCAAGCAAGCGGAACTCCGCCAAAAATCTTCGAGACCAGCGCAAAGGACGCAGACAGGCAATATACAAAAAAGCTGTCTATATATTTCAGCACCACGACAGCACCAAAATTCTTGTATGTTGTGTGTTTTCTCGTGTATTTTCGCTGAAAATTTAAAATAATTTGGATCTGGAGTCGCTTTTTACATGCCACCCACTATTGCGTGGAGAGGGAGACCCACATCGAGGAACTGAACCGCGTAAGCACATTTTACATTTATTGGCAACAATTGTTTATATTATATTATATCTACTTTCAGGTGCATCTTGGCCGTTGGAAGGCGTTGGCCATCGCTGCAGCCAAACTGGATGGCACAGATTTGATATTTCTGTACCTCCACGTAGTCCCCACCGACGCACACATTCTGGGCGCCGATATTATCAAGAAGGGACTTTTTGAGTGGTCGTCCGGACTATTTTTCATTTCGGATGGGCCCAGAATGTGGCAAGTTTCAAGTCCATCTGTCCGTCAACTAGAAGTATTTTTGGCCGCCCATTGCCGGACCACTGTGCGCGGTGGTCTCGGATAGATGCAAGGCGAATTTTTGCCACTGAGTTATGTATGCCAATTACTTCCCCTCTTATGGGACAATGTGCATTTGAGGGACAAAATGGTGAAAAAATACCGGACAGTGGATAGTTTGTTGGAAAATATATATACAACAAAATATTGTAAAGATACTTGGAAGCAGCAGATAAGCTCAATAATCCAAGCAAGCGGAACTCCGCCAAAATCTTCGAGCCGTGCTACAAGGAGCAGACTGGCAATATACAAAAAATACTGTCTATATATTTCAGCACCCGACAGCACCACAATTCTTGTATGTTGTGTGTTTTCTCGTGTATTTTCGCTGAAAATTTAAAATAATTTGGATCTGGAGGAAGTTTTCACATGCCACCCACTTTTGCGTGGAGAGGGAGACCCACATCGAGGAACTGAACCGCGTATTTCACACCTACAGCTGTGGCAACAATTGTTTATATTATATTATATCTACTTTCAGGTGCATCTTGGCCGTTGGAAGGCAAAAATCGCTGCAGCCAAACTGGATGGCACAGATTTGATATTTACCAGATTCCCGAATTTGGTCCCCACCGACGACACATTATGGGCGCCGATATTATCAAAGGGACTTTTGGTCGTCCGGGACTATTTTTCATTTCGGATGGGCCCAGAATCCGGCAAGTTTCAAGTCCATACCTCAACTAGAAGTATTTTTTGGCCGCTAGCAGATTCTCAAGCCGGACCACTGTGCGCGGTGGTCTCAAACATGCAAGGCGAATTTGCTGTGTGAGTTACCTTGCGTTGTTATGAGAATGTGCATTTGAGGGACAAAATGGCGAAATGTCGATGACAGTGGATAGTTTGTTGGAAAATATAAAACTGAAAATATTGTAAAAATTCCACATAAAAGCAGCAGATAAGCTCAATAATCCAAGCAAGCGAACTCCGCCAAAAAATCTTTCTCGTTTTGCTACAAGGAGCAGACAGGCAATATACAAAAAAAGCTGTCATTTGCAGCACCACGACAATTTCAAATTTCAATTTCAAATATAAAGTAAATTAAGAAAAATTATAAATCTGGTAAATGAAAACGAGAAAGAACGTACGGAGTCGTTTTTGAACGCGACTCTACTTTTATACCCGTACTCGTATTCAGTACACATGTGATTTATGTGGAAATTTAAAATGTTTTTACATTTTTACATTTTACATTTTGCTACATCTGTCATCGATATCTACATCTACATCATCTACATCAGTCTCACAACAACACACGTACACTGCACGAGGCAGCATGTTTGAGCGTGCGTGTGCGTGTGAGAAGGGATTCAGCGACAATCAACCCCAACAAATGTTTTCGCTGCATGAGGAGTGGGGAATTGCTGCTGAAAATTCATTTGATCATTTGGGCTACAATAATGATCCGATCTGAACCAAATGCATTTCATACGATACTGCATTTTTAGTTTTTTTCTATCTTCAAAATTGTGGATTTTCGTCTTTTGTGGGGGCGGAAGAGGGCGGGGCGAAATTTTGAAATACACTTGTTCAGGTTCGGTATCACAGGAGTCTGGGCAAAAAAAATTTGGTTTCTCTAGCTCTTATAGTCTTCTGAGATCCAGGCGTTCATTTTTACGAAAAACAAACGGACAGATTTTGGACAGTGCGAAAGGGAGGGAGCGAAGTTTTGCGTATGTTTTTTACTCTATTGTGGCTATATTAATGATCCGCTGGACAAAGTTTTCACATGTGGCGTCCACAATTTTTTAAAATAAGAAAAAAATAAAAATGCAGAATCATAGAGACAGACCCATATCTGAACCGGGATCCCAAATCTGAATCGGATTGGATCATTTATATAGCCACAATAGAGAAAACCATACGAAAAAACTTGCCCTCCGTCTCACATACGCACTCACAAAAACGATTCGATTTGTTTTTTCTAGTTTCAAATGAACGCTTGGCCGTTCAGAGACTATAAGCCATCGCTGCAACCAAACTGGATGCCCAGATTTCCTGTTACTGAACCGATGAAGGAGACCCAAAAATTGTTTGTTTACTTTATGCTTGTGATTTTGTATGTCCTTCTTATTTTTATTTCGGGTATATAGGGCCCAGAATTTTTGTTGTTTCAAGTTATCCATGTTTCACCTGGTAAGTATTGTTGGCCGCTTTCACCCTCAAGGACACGGCACCACTGTGGGTGAAGGGTGGTTCGGAAAGATATAATCGGCGATTTGGTGTTTATTAGCAACCTTCCTCATTTGTTCCCTCTTAGAGGCTCCTGGTGCCCGATTCGGTTCAGCAGCGGCCTTAAAAAATATCGGATTTGGATTATTTGTCGAAATTATATGCGGCGACGGCGTCCGTCCTGGGATGTGCTGGTAATTATCGAGCGCTGCTTTTTATGTGATGGAGCGTATTGGCACTGGCCGTAAAAATGCTGTCGTCGATTTTGGGATGGAGGGGATAGGCAACTGCCTTAAAAATTGTTCAATCGCCTGTTGCTTTTTCCGGCGGGTCTTCTGGCTGATTTGAGGGGCATCGTAAAAGAGGACATCGTCGACATCATAAATTTGCTCAATCGTCATTGTTTTCAAAATTGGCGTTGACGGGACCAAATTTTCTTCCTTTATAATTGCGTCCTCACGAAGTCCTTTGCCTCAAATATATATTTGATATATGTACATTTGTATATCTTCACCCCGCTCTTGCATTCAACGTTTATTTTGAAATTTTAAAATTATTTTATTAAACAATTCAGCCAAAATTTTCCACAACACATTTGAATTCTTCATTCAGGCGGTTGTTTTAATGTATTGTTATTTCTTTCTTCCAGCCAATTTAAAACGAAACACCACAAAAAGATTCCGCCTATACCGATTTTTTTGTAACGATGGGGCTGTGATGGGAAAAAGGGAAACCATAAAATTGCATGGCGACGGAATGTTTTTAGCAGCTCCACTTTGCAGATTTTGCCAACTATGGCATTGTTTTTGTGTTGAACGGGACTTTTGAAAACTGAGCGGCAAAAACGGGACCTTAAAACTACCAGACCTGTAGAAAATTTATTTATCTGTTCGAGAAATGTTTTTATTTAAGCGCTTGGTATTCGTAAATGGCTTGTGTGTTGCCAGTTATCAAAGTCGTGTATTTTAGCTGAAAACGTTAAAATCAATTTATGGAATTAACAAGATATTTAGAATTGCCTCCCACTATTGTTTAAAAAGGAGAGGCGAAGTAGTGTCGGCCCCTTTTCGTGGTGTGAGGAGCATGTTGCTGCGGATTTTTTGAACTTTGGGATCATCAATTTGATATCCAACCTGTTTGTTTCTCAGGACCAATGAGTGCATCCCTTTTCGACGAAACCATTTTAAACTTACCTCAACGAAATGTTGCAGAAAAGTATGCCAAAAGTATGTATCGTTACAGGGATACACAAATAAAGAAAACATATAAAATGCATTCATAGTTAAAAAAGGCGTCAAAATAAATTTAAATTATTAATAATTTAAATCAGCTTGGAATTAAATAACGGAAATATGTAGGTCCTACAAATGTCGATACACAGAGCTGAAACAGGATAACCAGAAACAATGACGCCACATTCCGTACACACCTAAATCTTATCATATAACCTTTTTTGGTTGAAGCATATTATTGACACAATCCAATAAAAGGCAATTCTGAAAACTAGCTAATCTTATACAAATTTAATTCATGGATTAGATAAAATCATATGTTCAGTGCTGAGAGTCCTAGAAGGTTAGATATATGAAACCGAATTTCAAAATCGAGGAAAATAATTTTCAATCATGGACAGAGTACGATTAACCCATTGTCGACCAGTGGGTGCTTTGATTTACGCTCGAATTTTATGACTCTTGAAGCATTTTAAGCGCATTTCGTGTAAAAGATATTGTGATAATTTTGTTTGCAAGCGAAGACAAACGATGGATCTAGAAGTAGAACATACAAACACTGTTTGTCAAACAATACTATTTTCCGCTACATACCGAAGTGTTTTCACTGTTAAAATATAAAGGGTTTAGATGGAATAAGTCAATTTTGTTCGGTATATTTTCGGTATATTTGAAAAAATGATAAGGTATGTTTTGGTATATTTCTGAGTGTCAGGCGGTATATTTCATCGGTAAGTCCACGGTCACACTTGGCTTACAAACAAATCAAAAAAACTTCGGGGACAAACAAAGTCGGACGTGTGTGCGCGTAGTAAAGTTTTATTTTTATAATTTATGTGCGATTTTTACGCGAGTGCAACAAACATGTCCTTTTCGCTACCCCAAAACTTGATGTATAGCCAAATCTGTAGTTCGAGTGAAAGAGAATTCCCATAAAGTGTCGTTGGAATGTTAAACGGGCATCATCGTTGCGTCTAATCACAGAAATACCCTAGCGAATGCAGCAGCATAGCATAGCCCCGAGCCCCCGCAGTAAACAAGACCTAGACACAACAAAGTTGTTGGTGAAATTTTATTTTAAAACAAAACTCGAAATCAGTTTTGTTGGTGAAAAGATTTTTTGGTATTTAATTATTAGTGCTTCTTCGTCTTTCTGTGTGCGTGGTGTCGGTGTGCAAATAACTGCAATTGTGCAGCAAACAAACACATACACACCTAATTGGATTATAGCAGCACGTCGGCAATAAGAACATCGAAGCATCTGCAGCAGCAGCAGCAGCAAAACCAACATCACTGGTAAATTATTAACTAAAAATTAAGGCAAATATCAGCTTCCCTGGTTCTCTGCTCTGACTGCTCCAAAAATTCTGTTGTACAACAATTTTCTATGCGTGCGCTTGTGTGGGTTGTCTGCGCGCTCTGCCTCTGCCTCTGCGTCTCCACTGCTCTGCTGCTGCGCTCGTTACAGCAGCGGAAGCAGCAGACTGGGCCTAGAGATGGGGGCCTGGCATGCGACCTTAACACGGGCTCCTAAAAGTGAAGCTCTTCAAAGATGTGTACTTTTGAAATAATTCAAATAAAAGGATGAATAAGAGAATGATTTCGCAGCCCAAGCAGATAGATGAAAGGATAGCATTACAAGTTTACCATTAGTTTACACAGATATAGAAAGAGAGGCACAGAGAAATATAGCAAATAAAACTGATGAATGGTTTGAATGAATGGGATTTCGATTCGCCAAGAATGACCCAGTTGTAGTTTTGATTATTTGCAGAGCAACTGTTTATTCTGTCAAGCAGCTGTTTCTGAATGGGCAACGCGTAAACACAGCGAACAATTGCTTTAAGAAAATCCATTAACAAAGCAAAATTACGCTGATGCGACTTCTTACTAATATGCAATCCCAAAAACCAATGGGCTTCTTCCAATTAGCCTCAACGATAGCATCTTGTTATATTTGCTTCCGGTTGTAAGGTTAGTGGCACGGTGGGACATTCCACTGTGGTACAGTTACGAAAAACTAATGCACGAAACCTTGTACATATCAAAGGTGTTGCATTTGAATATGTTTAAGAAACCTGTTGTGTATGGGAGGGCCCCATCGATATGTCAACTCGTGATGCATTCCATCTTGCACATCTCTAACCGTTGCACTAGGGCCCGTGCCCTCTGCCCTGTCAGAGACCCGGTAGAGGGATTGCCTTCCTTCCTCTTTGTGTGCGTGTGTGTGTGTGTGTGTGTGTGTGTGTGTGTGCGTGCGATCGGAATGTTTAATGAGGAAGGTTGGCAGGGCTGCGCAACGTAAATATTTTTGTATGAAGCGGAAATGTAAAAATAACACAAACACATTTGCAACTTACGAAAAAGCAGCACACACTCTCCATTAATGATGATGATGATGTTGATAATATGATGATGAAGATGTTTTCCTAGGTTTGTGTTTTCCAATGCCATCCGCGCTACCGTTTTGCTGCTTCTATCTCCGTCTATCGGTGGTCTCTCTCTCTCTCTCTCTATCTCCGTTTCTGTTTGATTCAGCGGAAAGACTGTTTTTCCACGTAAAATGCAAATGCTGCGACAGATGTTTCGCTCGTTATAGTGGATCCACGGATCCATGGATCCAGACAAACCCATAGTATATATTCCCGATTCTCTCCCTATATTCATCTTCCACTTGGGTTTCCCGTTTCCCGCCTACTGACGGGACTGCAGCTGCCTGTCCTGCCTGATTGGGATTGTGCCGGTTTGGTGGTTGTTGCTGCTGCTGCTTGCTACACATATTGATGTTGTCTTTTTGTCCGTCCGGTGGTGTGACCAACTGCATTTTTGTGGCTGTGGCTGTTGCTGTTGCCAGAGAGGGGGAATGGTGCACGGTGCACGGTGCTGGGGGTGAATGTGAATGTGTGAATGGGTAAGGTTGAGGGCTTTTTTTTTGTGTGGTGTTTATAAAATTAACAACAATCACCCTCTGCACTCCCAGCCAGCCAGCCGGCTGTAAATGCAACATAAGCTAATTTGTTTTCATTTGTGTGGTGTGTGCCCGCATCGCATCGCATAGCAGGGGTAAGGAACACTTAAAATAAACTAAAAGAAATAACCAGAAGGCAAAAAAAGACACGATACTCACCCGCAAAATGCGCCATTTGTTCTCATTTCTCTATTTTCTTTTTGTTAGTTTGGTTTTTTGCACTTTCCTTGGCGCCTGCTTCTCTGCTGCTGCTTCTTTTGCTACTGTCGAACTGCATTCATCAAGTGTTTTGTTTTGTTCGATCTTCGTATGGGACGACTTGCACTTGAAGCTCAAAATAAATTGCATTTTCTTTCTAGTTTTTGTGCATTTCGTTTGCATACCCTGGACACTTGTACATTGCAAGGGTATATATTTTAATCATTGGCGTATTTGTAACCAGGAAATGGAATTGATTTTGAGCCTAAGGATTATATTTACAATTCAGGATTAGTATTAAAAGAAAGGCTAACCAAAAAGACTGGCAGTGTGCAGATATTGTCTACATCTAGCTACTATTTAGCAAGTTTTTATTAAGATGAATATAATTATAAGTACTAATTTGATTATCATTCTAATATAAGGTAACTCATTCTAATTCTTTTGACTATTTTGCAAAATCAAACTGATGGGCATTCCATAGTGCCAGACACTTAACTAAATAAATGTCTAATCTTTCTTCTTCATCGGATTGTGCCTCTGATTGTTTAAAGTTCATTTACGCTAGGCAATTGTTTTATTTTAGTGACTATTTTCAGCAAGGTTTAAGAGTCCGCAGAGCGATGGGCGGCACGTGAGCGTGCACCTCCCTCCCCGAGAGTATTGGGAAAGAGAGTGTAGTCTTTTGCCAATTAGTCAATGCCTAAATGGCGCATTAATCGATGCAATGAGACTTGTTTAGGCCTTTTTTGTATGCTGGCCAAAACAGGGGGAGTGTTCTTTACACTGACAGAAAGTGAAACTTTTTGTGGGTACGAGTACGATCGATTTTGGTGCTGCTAATTAGGCGGCTGGCCTGTCCAGCCCCTTGCATTCCATTCCATTCTACACCTAATGGCAGCCAATGTATATTTGAATAAATATATAAATTTGTTTCTTGATTTCCCCTGCTTTCCATTTCGTTTAGCGGAATGAATCACTTGTTTTGGGGGTACCAGAAAATACCTTCGATGGTGGCTCTCTTGGAATGCAGCCTCAACCACATTTACATAGAGCAGGGCCAGAAGAGATCTCCAGTTGGGAATGAGTTGGTAATTTTCTTCTTCTGCCGCTGGTCGTGGGCGTATCGCATTGTATCTTTCAGATAGGCATAGGCGTAGAAGAATTTATGAGCGCGACAACGACATGAATTTCATTTGGTTTGGTCTTTTCTTTTGTGTGCGTTCCGTTCCGAGAGTGTGCCATGTCCCATTTTCTTGCTTCTTTTCTTTCTTTCTTTATTTCTTTATATCTCGTTTTTGTGTTGTTCTTTGATAATTTTACTTTGCTTTGTTGCCCCCAAGACGAGACTTCATCTCTCTTTGTTTATAGAAATTTGTAACGTCTTTGGGCTACGTCTTCTTATACTTCTTCAGCTCTGCGGGTTTTTCATCTATGAAGGAGGCCATGAAGTGGCGTTTTTTTCTCCTCTTCTTCTGACCAACTTTCCTTTTCATTAACGTTTTTTTTTCGGTGCTCCACACACTTCCTAAAGTCATCTTCGGCCCAAGGGCCTGCTTCTACTACTATATGTAGTACTCCTGCCCTCAACAAATCGGAAATATCATTTCCCATTTCATAACAAAGATTTATGTGCATTTAATGGATGTGAAGAATGTAAGCCATGGACATGTACTATACTCCTCCATGGGCACGCGCCTACGTGGGCGACAACGAAGACGAAGACGCGACCCTTGGCCTCATAAAAATGCAACTTGATCTGTGTGCCACAGTGTTGCTGCCCGCAACAGCAACAGCAGCAACAGCAGCGGTTTATTGAGTCAAAATTAACTCTCGCCATAGCTTGTGGCGGTTAACGGCTATAATTTTGGGAACATCTTTTCGATCGATTATTGGGGGGAAAGGGTATTGCTGTTTAATAGACTGAAAATTAACTTGAAAAATAAAAGCTCTCTAGAGTAGAAAGAGTCGACGATGATGTACCTGTTACTCATGCAACCAACAGGTGGTAAAATCACTTAAAAAATTAAACGAAAAGCTATAGGAGTGTTTCCTACAAAGTCTTTACTTTTCCACCAAAGTATTTTTTAATTTTAAAGCGCCTTCCCAATAATCTTTTTTTTTTTTTGTCTTGTCTGAGATTGCTGCAACCGCTAAACATATTTCTTTTCCATATGCTTTGGCAACACCACCAGTGGGCAGGGCCGCCTGACCTTTGCTTTTGATATTCCTATTTATAGCCAATAATATTTGGATGCTTTGCATTTTGTGGTTTTCCACACACGAGAGAAACAGTTGTTGTGTGTTTTTTGTGGATGGAACGTGACGTGAAAATTTATGCATGCAATGTGCCACACCGCCTTTAACAAAAAAAACACAAACTTGTATAAAAGTATTCGCGGCACCCAAAAAACAATTTAACAGATTCACCCAAAATCCAAAAAAAAAAAAAACACATTGCTGGAAGGCCTTGACTTAGTTTGTGGAGCGTGCTAAACGGATTTTTATGGGCCACAGTTAGAAATTCAAACAAATTCAGCATGCAACCAATTTCTTACTCTCGAAGAGCTTTTTTTTTGAGGATTTTTGATGGTTTATCAAGCTGGATTTTGCTGGATTTCAAAGAAAACTCTGTACCACAACTCTGTAGGGAAGAAGGAAGACTCCCTCCCATTTGTAGGTTCACAGCTTTGAATCTATAACGATCCTTGGGTAATCGTAAGGCAGGTGCAACTCTTTCCTTGTCATGTCTTTTTAATGAAGTGTAGCACTAGAGCGCCTTTCCTCACTATTCCCCTCTTTTCGGGCAAAACCTTTCGTTGTCATCGATTGGCAGCGGTTAGCCGCAATTGACCCTAATTATGGGGCCTGTTGCTGCCGGCTTTTCGGCTCTTTGCGAAATCTGTCCAAACATACAACGAGCCAAAGACGAAAAAAAGATTGGCTCAATACGCATAACTTCCCCCCCTTCCCCAACAAAAAACTGAGGAATGTGGTGAAAAAAATGTGCTTAGTAATTTGTATTTTATTTCGCTTTTCGGAAATCCCTCTCATTTAACTCTCTCACCTCCTCTCTCTGTATACCAAAAGTGAGAGTTTGTTAACCGTTAGGAATCGTAGCTCTATCATTATCATTATGTCGTTAGATATTTTGTTGTAATTATTTTGTTATAGTTATAGCCCAATTATCAAGCTTTACTTTTTTGTCTTATCTAGAGGGCCCCTTTGGCCCACTCGTACGATCCTGTGGGCCATTTTCAAGCTATTTTCTATATCTTATCGCTCAAAATATATATACGTATGTATAGTCCCTGATAAGGAATGGCAAATCGAAAAAATTCCTATGTTTTTGGCAGTTTTTTCTTTTGTTTTAGAGCCACAAAAAAATTGGTTATATCATCCATCCATTCCTGTTATCATCAGAGCTGGAAATAGAGTGATTCGTGTCTAGTGGGAGAATTGAACGATGGATGCAGAGCTTCATCTGAGGCGCTACCTTTCGCTTCCTCTAAGGGGAAACCGATTTTCAAGCTCAAGGCCAAGGTTGCGGGTGCTGCCAGTAGTCGTGATTATCTACTTATTTGCTGATGAACTGAACTCATTTGCCCTGCTCTCCCTCCACCAGAGTCTCTCTGTGTGGCAGGCAGTCCCCATGAGACAATACAGTCGTGGAAACGACAGCAAAATGATAACCAAATTGTTGCTAAATTACACAGCGAAAAAAAAACAAAATGCAGAGAAAAAATAGAAGTCATTCGTTCATTTCTGTGTGTGTGTGTGTGTTTGTGTGTGTTTTTATCGCACTTGAAAACAGTCGTCGCTATCAGGCAAACGTAGGAACAAGTGCCTGGGGACTCGCACTATCATTACCATGAGAGAGTGCCTGCCTGCCCTGTGTTTGATAAGCGGCTCAGCGACCATCATCAAAGGAAGGCACCCCGTTGCCCATCGAGACTTTGACCCTGAATAATTTATTAGCAAAAAAATTTAAGAAAACAGCCGAAAAAAACTCGAGCAGCGTCGATTAATTTATTCAGACTTTTTGGTTAGTTTTCGGCATTTGCTAATCTGAAATGTATACGCAAAAAAATACAAGTATCATAAATATACAAGTTTTAAACTAATGCCACTCCAGATATTGCGATTATTCCTGGAACAGAATACGCATTTCTCTTAATTCAAGATTTGTTTCTTTAGAAAAGTTTTCTATCTTATAGTAGAGCACTTCTCCAACCTCTCATTGTCTCTTTTTCCTCACTCAAATGTACTTATGAAATTTCTTTGTAGTCACACACATCGCTGATATCGCTTTTTGTATGCCGCGTGACAACAAAATAAAATAATACAATTCTTTGAACATTTTTTAATTAGCACTCCATAAAAATACGTACACACATACACTCACAACACACACAACACACACAAATGTTGATCACGCGCCTCTGTGGGGTATAAATAAAAATACACAGATTTATTTGCATTTCATTAGAATGTGACGTGATGATGAGGACTGATTCAATTATACTAATTTATATACGTACTTTTTCCTGTTTTTTTCCAGACTTCCATTTGCCAGTGCATCTTCCAGTGCAGCAGCGCTTCCAGTAACTGAATCTGAATCGTGCCAAAAAACTGAAACTCCCAATCCAAAGCATTCCAAAAACAAGGGACATATTGTTCGATTGTTACAAAACTCTCCAGTCCAGTCTGTCAAAACCTATATCAGTATGATATTCGAAACATAATATAAAAACAATTTGAAAAAATAAAAAAAAACTATTGTCAGGACACTGCTGCTTTCTGAAGAAAGTTCTTCCAGCAGGTGCTATATAGACACAGACATATCGTGATCATATAACCCAACCTATCCATCAACATACGTCGTAGCTGATAAAAATGAATCTAAATCAGCATAGTGGACCTGGACCGCCGGAGCTGAAGATGGATGTGGATCAGGTGGATTCAGCATCCACCGCATCGCCCTTCAGTTGGCCAAACCCTACCACCGCCTACAAAGCCAGCGTGCCACATGGCAAGGTGGCATCTGCCAATGGAGATGCCACGGATGGGGAGGAGGCAAACGCCTCCCTTACGCCGCAGCAGCAACAGCAGCCGGGCGCAACTGGGAATGGTCTGCCGCCGGCACCTGTGACCCGCACCATATCGTCGGATCGTCTGGTCACTGGGATCTCCTGTCGGGCGCTGCGAACCGCCGTTTCAGCATTATATTCCGTTGATGATTTTGTCAAGGAGAAAATTGGCTCTGGATTTTTCTCGGAGGTGTACAAGGTGAGTGACAGTACTGAAGATGCATAGATATAAATAGATACACATACAGGTACATTGCCTCGTCATGGCAATGTCTTGCGAGCTATTGAAATTCATTGAGTGGCAGACAGAAAGAAGATGGGGGGTTTTGTTCCCACAATTTGAGCATCATAATATGTTTTGATGGCACTTTCATTTTCGCAACATTAACAACAATAACGGTAACAGCAATAGCAATGGCAATAGCAACAATAGCAGCAGCAACAAATGCGATTATTTACACAATTTTAATTAAACCCTAACGATTTTTCGTAATTACTCAATAGTTTTTATTGCTGTGGGTCTCCTCGGGCTCATCATTACCAGCGTAGAGCCTCCTCCTCCAACGATCCCAAAACAAATTGCAAAACAATAGCCTCTGCGAGAGAGTTTTTGGGGGCTACCCCATAAAATATATTTCGTGCTCATGAAAAGCGCATTCGAAGTGCAGTGAAACCGTGTGTAAAAATTAATGGCGTTTAGTCTCGCGGCTCCACAAAAAAATGTACACAGATACATATAAGAAATGTAAGCCGTTCAGTTGGCCACGGTTGTTGGCCCCCCCAAGAAAAAAATAAAATAAAAGGGGAGTAATGTTCGGAAAATTAATAAGTTGCAACTTGCAACACATATAGTATGTATGTATGTGGCTGCTGGTAAAGACTTTGACATTACGTTTATAATTAGTGTATATTGGTATTTTGTTGATAAGCTACGCTGTGAAAGAGAGGGAGAGAGACATGAAAGGTCACCTTTCACGGCTAAGCTGCGCTGTAATAGAGAATGAGAGTGAGAGAGTGATACAATTGTCATTATAAATGAAAATCTCTCTCTCTTCTGACTGAATTGTATTGAACTTTCTCACACATATTGTTCGAATGAATGAATGTACCAATGAATGAATGAATCCAAATGATTGAAAAGAAAACGGTTTCACTTTCATTTTCTGAAGTTTTTCAAATGATATTTACCAGTTACATTTCTATACGATTATTATGTTATTTGTTTCGGTAATTTGTTTGCCTTTTAAATGCATCTACTTTCCCAGCGTGCCCTTCCCCACGAACAGCTTTTTGCAATTATTTTCTGTAGTTTTTTAATGAAAGCGCTTAAATGGAAATCTCTGGTCTGGCATTCATTTTGGACTGCATAGAAAGGACTGCGCGCACTCGTATCTATTCATGAGTGCATATTCTAATGCCACAAATTGCATGGAGCATGGCGCGTATCTCATGGATACTTCTGTGGGTCTCTCTCTCCCCCCCGGCGGTGAATGACCGACCGATGGGAGAACTCTGCCAGCTTGGCTGCCTGCCTGCTGGACGGACGGACGGACTACCTGCTGATTTGCATAACTGCTCCGGTATTTTCGCTTCCCCGACATGTGCCTCGATGAAAGAATAAATTGTTGGGCCTCCGTGCATCTCAAAGATAAACTCCAGGCCCAGGCCTGTTTATTTGCGTGTGAAGTGCGTTCCGATTCCATCCGACTCCAATCGATTGCATTTCCGCATTGTTATGCGCCGCAGCTGGCAGACAATAAATGGATCCAGAAGCAGCAGCAGCAACAACAGATCGGAAGGGGATCGGGATTCATTTAAAACTTAATTGAATTGCCAATAAATTTGAATCTATATCTCCTCTAATGACACCACCAATTTGTGGGTTCAGATGCCGCCCGTCAAGTGCTGCTGCAACTATATGAATGCCACGCGTTTGCCCCCAATTTGCACCCCACAAAAAGATACAATATTTCGAAATGAAGAATCTCTTTTAGATTTATTTTTGGCCCTGGCCTGGGGTTTGTATCCGATTGGATTGCTTCTCATTTCAATTACGTGTCAAGGCAGCAGCCAGCCGACAAAGATATCAGAATATCAAAGCGAAAGAGAGAGAGATCTTTGTGGTTGGGGAAGATCCCATATCCATTTTGATTAAAACTCTTTCACAATTTCCCCCATCTATTGCGTGCAGCGTGCAGCAGCAGCAGCAGCGGCAGCAGCTGTAGCCTGTAACTGTAAACGATGCGGTGCGCTTGAGTGGCAGTGGCACTGGCAGTGGCATTAGCGGATTTTAACCTCACATAGATGGGGGTTAATCAGGCGGGAAAAAGTTTTCTGATTCCTAAAGAAGTTCAAGAAATAATTTCAGGAATTGATTCCCCCTGGGAAGTTTTCACATCTGGAAGCCATTAGAAAAATATAGAAAGAAAAAATTGAATTATTTATTTAAAATTGTATCTACGGAAGTTTTTTTAATCATTATAAATGTATACCCTTAGAGATAGTTAAAACTCTCGTACGTACCGAATGGCGGTCTCAGTTCGTTCTATACAAAACAGTTGCAGTCATTCGCTTATGGGAAATTGTGTACAGCAACACAACGAATAGGCCCTAGTGGAACGGTAGGTTCTACAGAAATTCTCCACACCCTGGAGGGTCTTTATTTTCTAGACTCCAAATGAGGTTAATCAGTCAGTGAAAAGATTTCCATTTCCACCCAAAAAGTGTAACAAAAATCATAATGCATTTTGGTGTGGCGGAATCATGTTGGATCAGGAAATCCCCAACAGCCAACACACACACACACATCGGGTATTTTGTGAAGACATAAATCAGGAAAAACTTGGTTTTCGTTTAATTTTGTTACTCTCTTTTTTGTTGTTGTGGTAGCTGTTAGTTAGTAAGTGGGCCAAAAGCAACGGTGAATGCATAACGCCATGTTTAGTGTAGGCCCCGGCATTCAAGCAGAATGAGAGTGGAGTGTGCCTGGGTGCGCTCAGTGTTTATTTGATAACTACAGTAGACACAATGCACCTGTACACCTGTGTGCAACCGTACACCTCTGACTCTGCCGCTGAGCCCAAGAGGAGCTTTAATTTGTGGCACTCCACCTTCTTTGCTGGTTTTTTTGTTATGTAAAATGATATGTATTTCGAGCCAGCAGGAGAACACCCAACGATGCCGCTCCTCTCGAAAGTGTTGGCCCACAATTGAACAATTGTTGGTGGGAGTGGGAGTAAGAGTTCGGAGTTGGGGAGAGAGATAGGGGGTGTTGCCAGTGACCCACGGCTGCGGGGCTAGAGACCGTCTTTCGAGTGAAAGTTCTCGGTGAAATGGGGTTAGGTGATGGGCAATTAGATTAGGGCCAAGCCAAAATTGCAAAGTCTACCCAAGTCAAAGTCTACCTTTTGCATGTTCCAGCACAGTTCCACACTAAAGTGAATGTGTCTCTCTTTCTCTCTCTCTGTTGTATCCTGTTGGCGGCAACCAGCTACAGTTTTGTGACCAAAAAGGCAACATTCGCCAAGCAAACCAATCCAATCCGATCCGATTCGATCCACTCCACCATCGATTGACAGTGAAATGGACTCTCGCGAATCGCGAATTGATGAAAGTAAACATTTAAGTAGAACTAAATAAGTTGGATAGTTGCTTCAGACGGATGGAACGGGATGGGGATGGCTTGCAGTCAGTCTTTCCAGTTGTTGCCACAATTTCTTTTCTGTTTTCCATCGGAGTTTTGTATCGGTTTTTTTTTTTTTGTGTTTGCCTGGCAACCGTGTTGATGTTCACGCGAAATTGATTGCCATAAATTATGCAAAGTTGCATTCTCGTTGCCGTTTCTGTTGCTGCCTCAGAGTCAGCCTCAGCCTGGCCCGCCAGTCTGTTTGTCTGTCCGCCCGACTGTTTGGTGGGGAATTGGTGCGCGGCGGCATTTAGAAATTGCTGCAACTGCAACAGCCACAACCGTAGTGGGCATCTATCTGCATTGGTCCGGCAGTGTTTCTACGTTCGTTCGTTCGTTTATTTCTTCCGCCAGGCCCCTCATTTGTATACCCTTGCATGAGGGTGTTGCAATTTCCACTAAGAGGTTCTATAGAGACCCTATAAAATGTGTAGACGTTTGAGCTCTATAGAGTTTGCATGTCTGCTTTTAGGCACAAAAGATGGCTTAATATTTCAGATATTTGCCTGAAATTAAAATTGTATACAATTCTTCGAATTGCAGTACTGTACTGAGTACTGATATGGTTCTCAAAAGAAAATAATCCCATAGGACATTACTAATCACTGTAAAATATTGAGTTCCTTCGTACTACTATGTACATATATCATGAAATTTCATGAAAAGGAGAAGTTTAAGTCTTAATCAGTAAAAACGATTGAATCGAGGCACACTTTCCGCTACACTAAGATACTTAGTTGTTATGCGTTTATTTATGATTCGAATGTGATGGCTGGAAGGGAAGGTACTAAGACTCGTACCTGAGAGAGCTACCGGTGAAGTGAGAGAGATTTATAGATATAGGTTCTGGGCTCACCTTTATATGCTAAGCCACACTGGAAGAGAAAAGTAGAGATAGATTCTACAAACAAAAATTTATACTTATAGTTTGTAGATTTTATTTTAAATTCCCGTCTGTTAGAGTATCCACAGTCTTTATATTTTTTTCGCTTAATTTTAGTTAAGCTACAGCTGCTCACATTTTGCATCTTCGATGTGGTAGCTGCTGCTGCTGCTTTGGCCTGCCGCTGCCGTTGTTGCATTCCGCTAAACAATTTTTCAAACGATTTTGATCTTTTGTGGCTGTTGTTGCCTGTCTGTTGGTTGTTTGTTACTTTTTGTTTGGCTATACAGGCAACAACGGGCAACAGGCAACATTCAGCTACAGTTACTTTTGATGTGCATGCAAATGTTTACACGAAACAACAACATCCCATCCCATCTGACATTCATCTTTTCTCTCTCTACGAGAGGCTGTGCCTCCTGTGGCAGGAGAGACCGACCCCATCGTCTAACGAACTCTGATGCGCCCTAATTAAATCGCCAGAGATTTTAATGCTTGCCTCTGATTAACAACTGTCCAATGGAGGAGAAGAAGAAATTGAAGAGCTTTACAAAGTTAGGGCCCCACAAAAGCCTAAACAAAAAGCCTAAGCCTGTGCCGCAGGTAACAAATTTGAAAATTTACATAACAATGAATTGTCTTTCGCCGGACCGAAAAAAAGTAAAAGTGCTTAACGCACTAATCAGGCACCACGAGTATTTCAATAACAAAGGCCCCCATCAAAAAACAAAAAAAAAACCAAAACAATTTTTTGCAATCCAAAAGAAAAGTCGCAAAAATACCGAAAACGTTAGCAAGGTTATGTAATGGAAATGGAAATGTGGAGGACAAAAAACAGCAAAATATTTACCGTAAACACTTAACAATATCACAACAAATATTTGATACCGTTTCAAGCGTCCCCATACCCATCCCCTCTTTGGCAAATGTTTATGGGGCTAATTAAGTTATAATATTTAACGATCTCTCTCCACTCCACTGAACTCAACTCGAATGCCATCCCATGCCACTTTGAATCGCCCACGGAGTACATATCTGTGTTACTCTTTTTGGTAATGGCGCTGAGAACACGTTTTTGGCTGTGGCTGCCACTGTATAAGCCCGATTTGAATGTGATACATAATAAAATCATGTTAATGCGTTATTTGATTCGAGTCGGAGCTCGTAAATAAGTTAAATAAAATTAACTTTTTAAATATCCATATGTGGGGGTTATATTAATATTTATCTCGTTCTCTTAGTAATAGTTTTCAGCCATTCATTGCATGTTGTAGAGAGCCTAATAACGGGCAAAACCAGTGATAGCAACGGGCCTTCTTCCATTCTGGAGGCACGGCACAGCCGGAATATGAAACCAAATGTTACACGTCTCTCCCGGTCACGGGCGTATTTGCAGAGGGGCCGACACGGCACGTACCCATCTCTAATTCTAAACATTGTGAAGGAAGCTTCTTCTTGGGCAGACATCTTCCATCCCACTCCCGCACCACACCAAAAAACCCTCTCTGAACGTGTCTCTCAATGCACACTCTCTCTCACCACACACGAGCACTAGTACAGTAATTAAATAGGCGAATTACAAGAACCAAAGGGTCACCGAAGTAACGGAGTTCAAAGCACAAAAGAAAAGAGTTAATGCAGTCAGCAAAAGATTATGCACTAAAAATAATTTTGTATTCAATTTCTGACGAACATTTGTGTGGGGAATTTAGAAGAGATTGTGTGTTGATTTGAATCATTGGTTAAAAATAAATGGGAGTAATGTCGTTGTGGATAATGTAAACTTGTAAAAATTTTATAAAAATAATTAATGGGTAAACACATGTGCAAATCATTTTCCGTTTACAAAACTTGTTTTAATCAATTTTTTGCTGCTCCATTTCCTATATTTCTATATTTATATTCCATTTTAAATAAATAAATACACATAAAAGTCCCTCCCACATTTGTCAAACACAAATTGGCATCAAAAGGCGGGCCAAATGTGTTCGCAATTAATCCAATTGAAGGCTCATTAGTTAAGCAAACATTAAATATTCTGAATCATTTGCGAGGCAGGGCATCAAATGATGTTGACCGCAAATGGTACAAATGGTAGGGTACATTCATCTTTATGGGTACCAATTTTGTGTTCCACTTTAATCCCGCCTTCGGGCGCGAAATGCCATGCAAAATATCAAGTGGATCCTACCCCGTGGGCCTGCTGAAAAATCGAATTCATTTAGTTGTAATATTTTATACGAAAATTTCCCCCCTCCTTCGATGGATGGGTGGATGGATGGATGCGTCATGCACATTAAATCTTTAAGCATTTGAAAAAGATTTAATGTTGTTGTTGCTGTTGCGGTTTTTATTTTTTGCTTGCACTTTTGCCATGTTTGTCGTTTGAGGCATTTTCACGCCGCGGCCATAAACAATTTGAAATTATAAATGCAAATATATACGTGTGCTCGTCCGGGGCTCCCCATAAAGTGCATGATAAATAATATACTTGGAATAAATGCCAGCTGGGCAGCAGGAACCATACCCACCCAGACGGGCGCCGCGCCACAGAAAGCCAAAGACAAAACTCTGGAAAAAAAGATGGCAAATCATAAATTCTAATAAGACGCGCCGCCACCGCCAGAGGTAATGCCCCACACTGCCATATGTCATCCACCACAGCCCCAAGTGAAAGCAGTGTTTTGGGGCCCTAATGCCTCTAACGAGCTGATTTCTGCATGACTGTGGAGCCGACCGACGAGGCAAATGCCACAGGAGGGTGATGATTATCATATTTGAGCTCATAAAACGGAGACATTTGTGTGTGCCGGGGAGAATGTCTGCCGGGGCATTGAAGAAGTTCTATATACTAATGGATTAACCATAATGGAATGTACTAACTAATTGCCAAACCAAATTCTTTTCCCCCCTGCAGTTTCTTGCATAATTCCAGCAATATTTAGTTCACAGCTAAAACAATACGATCTTCCATTGAATTTAATTGGTATACTATAATTTTCCATAGAAAATTCTTGATTGATGTACACGAAATGTGTGTGAATTCTATTTAAGTGTAAAATATAATTTGTCCAGATTTCACCTTGCTTAGCATTTCACGGTAGTTAATCAATGACTAAAACTGACAGTAGAATCTTCCAGAACAGTTTATTATTTTAATTAAATGTCGAATAATACAATGACAATACAGAATTATAAAGAATGTTTCAGAAATTGGGGAAATCGGATCATTATTACATATTAGTTTTTATCTCGCCCAGCGTACTCTCTCTATCTCTCTCTCCTAGTGTGGCTTAGCATATCTGAACCTTGTACTGCCTCTTTTTAGCGAGAATCTGAGTAGTAGTAGCATTTTCTGTACAGTACTTTCCTCTGACCTACGAAAGACAGTTAGTGCCACTCTTATGGACATCTTATCACCGTTGGTTCGTTATTTTCTATGATGTGTGTAGTTCAAAGAACCAAACCACACAACTCCATTAGATGGATAACAGATAGAGGGATGCCATGCCGCCAATCAGCAAGTCAAAATGCGCTAGGAATGCATTCCTCTCAGTGTGTATCTGTGATGGCAGCAAACTCTGCTTGTATGTGGGTTAAGCCAAAGATGCTGGAACAACCCACAGCCTCAGCCTCAGCCCCAGACTCTGCCACAGACTCTGACTCCTGCTTCTGCCTCTGCCTCCCGTATATCCAAGAGGCAGAAGGCGCAACGTGCAATTACTCCGCACAAGTTGCGTGCTGAAATATTTTTGGATTCATTCACCTTTTGCGGCAAGCTCGAGTGGAGGAGGTAAAGATATAGCAACGCGAGAGACCAGTCAGAAGATATTTTTATAGAGCTGTGGACAGGAGAGTGAGAGCATGCTCTGAAGCCCCTTGGGACGTCCTTGCACTTTGTTTTGCTTTTAACTGTTGGCATAGATGGCATTCCATGGGACCATCATCTGGCTATGGCTATGATGATGAGGATGTCGATAATGATGAAGATGATGATGATGATGCACACCCACGTCTTGCCGCGGATGGCGAGTGGCTATTTTTATTGATCGAAAGACGCCAGGCCCCGCCAAACGTCGCGTGCCGCAACAGAAGAGGACACTCTAACAGCACCCAGGGTATTACAACTAGGTAAAGAAGTTTGTAACGCAAAGAATAAAATATCTATGTAATTAGGGGATCAGCTAAATAAATGTGTGAAATATTACCTCAATAGAGTAGAGTTCGATCAAGAACATGAAGGGTAGTCAAATAATTCTTTCTTTAAATGCCATCAAAATGTGATGACAATATAATAAGATGTAGATCTGCAAGGGTATCTAAAGCCTAAGCACCTGAATGCTTATGAAATTTTGAATGTGTGCCAAATATTTCACGTTGATATTCTTCAACTTATGTGTGTCTATGAGTCAAAAATGTAATAAATACTTGTGCATACTGTCCACAGAGATAGAACCGCAGGGGCCTGCATCCGTTGAAATGTACAAATATATAAAAATTTATATATTTATACATAGTATATATGTATGTAGACATAGGTGTATGTTTTTGTTTGTTCATTTTGCTCAATTTTAGCGGCAATTCGTCTCGTAATATTTTCTGTTTCTGTTTTCAGTTTTCTGTTTCATTTCACGCTGCTTGGCGTTGCCTTAATTTGTGGGGACTCGCCTCGAAACGATCTCGGAACATTTCCTAAATATATGCATAAATATTTCCTATTTTGCAAGATCTCTTGAAGGGTGGTGGCTGATGATTCAGTTTTTGGGTATACGAGTATTCTGAGCATTTCCTTTGCTCACACATATTTGTGCTCGTTTTGGGCCATAAAATAGCTAAAAACAGAAAGGGTTTTGTTGGGCACCACAAAGCAGAATATGTGTGACCTTGCCATCAGTTTGGTTGGGTTTTCTGTTGTCACATTTGCGCAACAATTACAAAAGTGTTCAGATTGAAATGTTTGCAAGACAAAACTCCCACATAATTCACATGGCGTGTCACGAGACGGGACGGGGCAGGCCAACAAATAAATAACCAGAAAACCCAACACAGTCAACAAACAAATGCGGGCCCAAACGAGTGGCTGAAAAAATTCATAGAAACACCCAGATCCAGCGATGGATCTGTCTGGCTTCTCGGGAATGAAATCGAAGTACCTACACCCGGAGACAATAAAAGCTACTACGCCATTCTCTGAGTGTGGAAGTTGAGCTTTACTCATGATTTATGTTGGACTATGGATCAGCTCTTATTTCCACTCGTCGATGGTCCTTTTGCTATTGGATTGTCCATTTTGGCTGCTAGGCTGCAATTCATTAGCCAAATGGCCATATAAATCTGCTCATGACTAGCCACAGCGGAGACTAGCCTGAGGCCCTGGAGCTGCAGTCGTCTTTTGGCTAAAACTACTTAAATTAACTTTTGCAATTCGCGTGTCAATGATGACAGGCAAACGGCAAGAGGCAGTCACTAAGCACGGTAGAGGGGGGGTCTCTCTCTATAGTAAGATACATAGATAGACCGAAACGAAACGAACCTTCGGCCCGCTCCTATCCTATCCGCCCTGTCCAATCGAGCGTGTCCACTCCACTCTGCTGCAGAGCTCTCCTCTGGGTTCTCTTTCTGGGCAATATTAGCACGACATGATAAATATTTCAATGCCAAGAGCAAAGCTATTAAACTAAGAACCCACCGTCCACGTCCATGTCCAAGCTAAGCTGAAAGCCGTGCCCTGGTCTGGTCTTGGCGGGTCTGCAAATGACTTGGTTCCTGTGGCCCCTAGTGCGACTCTATTTATTGTCTTTACCTTATGCCCAGAACCAGAACCCGCCTACTTTTGCCTTTCTGCTGGGCCAAGCCCTCAAAAATATATGTACATATATTTCGCCAACTGTTGGCCAACTGCATTTTGCCCAGACAGTGCTCTGTATTGGAGTGTTATTTTGTTTTTGTTGTGTTTTGAGTTTGAGTCAACCCTGTTTAATTAAAATTTCCTTTTTATGGGTTTGCTTCTGCCCCCAAACCCGAAAAAACTTTTGCTCTTTCTATTCAGCTTTTTGCCTAGACTTGAGGGCGGGGCAGAGCTCGGGCTCTGGACGCTTAATTAAAAAGTGAAACTGTAATTTAAAACGCTGCCAAAGGACTCTGGTAATATGAACTCTAAAAACCCATGCCAAGCCAAGGCTAAGGGTTGGCTCTAACAGACGATAAAACTCTTAAGCATTAGCCTAATGGCCGGGGGTTTATGGGGTCCGACACGATTGGACGGCACTGGACACTGCACATCCTATGATGTGCATTAATTAAAGCAAACTTTCCCTCGCGAAAATTCATTAACTTTCCCAGGCGCCCTACAAACCCAATGCACTGACAGTCTCAGACAGTTTTGTGGGGAGAGGGGCAGCCCAAAGGGAGAGTCAAAGTGAAAATGCAGCCACCAGCAGCACCCTTTTTTGGAGATTTTCCTATCGCATTTCGGGGGAAAATTGCCGCAGCAACAGCTGCAGCAGCAGCAGCAGCCGCACTCGCATTGCAGGCATGGTCATGGTCAGGGCACTTTAAGAGTCCCAATTTTGATTTTTATTTATTTGGCAAGAGATAAAAAATAAAATCGTTCGTTAAGACCAAATGTTTGGCCAGCCCCAGCACCAACCGCAGCTTTGAGTTTCAGTTTCAGTTCCAGTTGGGGGCTATACTTGGTGGAGTGTGAGCGAACACAATGAGCAATTCAAATATAATCATCATAAATCACGATTTAGTTTCGCTTTTTAGCTTTGTTTTTCGTGGATGTTGTTAGTGGGTACATAGACGTGGGTGCCAGACGTCGACGACCCCATCTTACATAGCTGATTGTCTCTGAAAGTTGGTCAACAGACGTATCTATGCACATGCTGCAGATTGTGGCAGCTGTAGAGCTGCATTCCCACACCATTAACCTCTTCTAGCGTTCAAGTTCAAAAATAGTGTGGAGACCCGTGAGGGTACGAACGGTAAAAACTTACCCTTTCCTACTAAGACACTCTGTGAGAGAGTAAGTGTCTCACTACGATAAAGCTAGCAATGAAAAGAGTTTCGTAAGTTCGAGTCATGAAAACTCTACATTTCATGTTTAGCGCTAAGCTACTCTGTGAGAGAGAAAGAAAGTTCGTGTCTCATTAGGATAGAGCTGACGATGAAGAGAGAAAAGAGAGCGTTCTCTAGTGCACGCTTTAATAGTAAAACATAACATTTTACTGCTAAGCTACTCTGTAAGAGAGAGAGTCTACATTTTGATTCTATAATAATGATGCAATCGCATTGTGTATTGATGTTGACAGGGTCGGAGACTATTCCTTCTGGTGTTACATAAATATCCGCACATTTAATATACCCCTTGTACTCTGTTGAGTGCACCATTGTTGCAAGCAGATGTCTCTCCTCCAGCGACAGCCAGATCAGCGTTAAATTGTAATTAACTTAATCCCGTACTCGTCTTCTGGTATTCCTCCATCAAGTGCTCCCCTCTTGAGGGTCTCTTCTTTATCGAATTGTGGCATTCAGGTTATGCTAAGCTACTCTGTGAGAGAGCCATAAATTGCACTAATGTAAATACATTATATAGATTGTGGCCCGCTTCCATTAACACTCGATAAACATGAAATTAACTTATCTTTTCCGTGTGCCAACCTGCAAACAAACAAATAAACAAACAGCAATTAAGCCCAAAAGGAAAACGCTGCCAGCGAAAGATATTTCAATTAAGTATTTTGCAAATTTCGCAATTCGGCCACGTGAGCGGTTAAGTCACCCCCCACAAAATGCAATTACGAAGGGTTCTGGGCTTTTAGGCTTTTGCGCTCTTGGATTGATTGCTAAGTAAGTCAATTATACTCGTACCATATTTTTGGTCTTCGAACATCTGGTTTTCTCTACAATGCAAGTGCAAACACAATGGGTACCCAGGGATTGCTGGCACACACAATGCAAACACCACTCACACACACAGGGGGGAATCGGAATCGGTACACAAAAGCCCTAACCAGCGATTGCCCTAGACCGCCGTTGCCATCACTGCTGTTTTCCTGCATAAAGCTGCCTTTGTGTGTACTACGTACGTACATATGTACATCCACTTTCTGTCTTTCTTCTGCCCCCATTCCAGGAGTATTACAAACGATCTCCGCACCAAGACCATGTGTCACTGAACCCTCTCTCGAGGGCCAGGGCGGCCTTTTGTGTGTGAAAGAAAGCGCACCCTGGGATGATTTCCACTGAAAAAGTCAAAGTATATTCCAGTCCGAACTGTGTATTTCTATTTATTTGAAAATCTGTCCAAAAACCAGACTCAATTTCCTAGAAGAATCGACAGATAATATCGCCACAGAGACACGACCCGACAATCGATCGACTGTCCCTGGATCGTAATTAATTATGGATCCGATTCGAAGTTGGAGTTGAAGTTGGGGACGGAGCCCAAGCTATCCATCAACTAAATGTAAATAAAAATCGCTTGGTTTTCTACAAATTACTTCAACTATAGTAAATGGCTACCCTTCGAAGCGGTCAAGCGTTATCCCAAAGGGGAATGTCAGGGAGACACAAAAACGAATATTGGAAATTTTTTATGAATTTTTTTATTTTTATTTATTGAACTGCGCGCTCGCAGCGTAATGTTCACGGTCAGTTTAGTTTTGGCCCGCGGCAAGAAAACAAACAAGCGATGGATGAAAAAAAAAAAAATATCACTGGAGCCGCAAGCGGCAATCGGCAAGCGGCAAAAGGAAACTTTGGTGGGGCCTTAAATTGGCGTGACAATTGTTCATTTCAAGCGTTTCCAAGTTCGTTTTCTATTTTGCTTGAAATCGAACTTTAAATATCTCTCCATCGATCGCGCACCCAGAGAAAAATCACAGGAATATACAAATATTTAAACTTAGAATCAAGAAAAAATATTAATAGATTTGCACCGATAGTGAATAGTAATATACAAATGCAAACTATATATATATTTAAGTATTTTATGTTTCAAAATAAGAATGACCGCATTAAAAAGGAATTAAATACATTTATATTTAATAAAAGTTAATTCCATTTAACTTCATTATGTTTGTATCTAACAACTGAATATACAGACATATAATTTCCATATTGATCTGTTATCTTTTGTTATTACATTTTTCTCTAAGTGTATATATCGTCAGATTTTTCCTATTTGTTTCAGCAGCATTAGAGTCCCATCAGAAAGTATATTGGCATCCGCCAAACAGCTGTCACAACTCAATTGTGTGAATGTCACGCGGACACCCCTTAATGGCAAAACAATTTTAAAGACAAAAAATATTTATGGGAAATTTCTCTTACTCAGAAAGTGCTCCCTATCGAAAGGCCTGAGGCGAGGCGTTGGCTTGTAATTAAAACTATCCCTAAAAAAAAAACCCTCAAAAAGCCTGCGATCTATTGGAGTGACTCAAGTGTTTGGTTGTAGAATGTGTGTGTGTGTTTTTTTGTTCGGTTTGGGTGTTCTATTTAGCGTATTGTTTGTCTATATTTATTGCCGATATCTGCGTCATGCCACCCAGCTGAGGCAGCCGATACTTCTACAAAAATATGCAAATAAACACAAAGAAAATACGAATTATTCATACACTGCAGGAGGCAGTAAAATGATAACTATAGAGAGCACGTCCCCCCACATCGAGTATCTTATTTATCAATCAATCTTTCCGACAATACAAAGAGTATCCCTCTTAAGGAAAATAAATAAATTATATGAGAGAAGATGTTTATAGAACTCTAAAGATTATTCCCACGCATTAAATTTTATTGTAGAACAGAACCCTTCTTTTCCTGAACATATATGTATACATATGTGTGTGTGAGTGTATATTCTTTTGTTGATATCCGTTTCCCGTTTCAGAGGCGCAGCGATCTAATTAAATTTAAATATCCGCCAAATGGCTTTGATAGTCTGAATAGGGGTCAGGGCAGGGCAGTGCAGTGCAGTGCAGAGGCTGCCACTGCCACCCAAGACTGGCAGTCCCCCATTCGCTTGGGCCTTTGTCTCTGGGTTGATGGTGATGCCTCTGTCTTGATATCACTTACGAGCAGAGCCGGACCAGTGCCTGCCTGTCCCTTTTCCCGCATTTGTATCTGTATCTAGTTTGGTGGCAGCCTCTCTTTTAATTAGCGGCAGCAGAACAACAGAGCGAAGGGGGCACTTCTATGGGCTCCACTTGCAAATCGAGTGGCATGCAACCTTCTTGCGCTTCTGCGCTTCCCTTCGAGATAAGCTGCACATTTGGGCAGGCAATGGAAAATGGAAATGGCACAACCAGAGAGTTGCATTCAACGGAAGCAGCAGCTGTACAGCTATCGTTGGCACTGCCACTGTTGCTGCTGCTGCAGCTAAATAGATAAACAATGACAAGTTGCACTCGACGCTGTGGCTGGGTGCATAATCAAATTCCACTCGAAACAAAACAGGAATCGAAGCAGGAACCTGGTCCCCCCATCACAACACCACACCACAACACACCCATGGGAGTTGCAGGATCAGCGAGGCATCAAATGCCACAATGTGCAGTGGCAGACATGAGATTAATGAAGGGCCCAAAGAGACAGGCAACAAGTCGGTCTGGCTGGCTGGCTGGCTGGCTGTCTGTCTGTCTGTGTGGGGTTTCAATCGTACTATAGTCGGGGGTCGTAAGGGAGTCTGTGGGTCCGTCATCAGTGCCAGACTGCAGTGGCAAATATGGTGACAAACGACGCTAAAGATTACACACAGCCCCGCAGTCTGCAGTCTGCAGTCTGCACTACGCTTGCAATTTATTGAAACTTGATTAGAAAATAGCATGGGAAAGGACTGCGCTCATAACTTCCGCGTTTCGGAAGAACCCCAATAGCAGCAGCAGCAGCAGCATGATCAACAACAGCAACAGCAACTACTTTGTTGCGCGCTCCTAATCAAAATCCCATTTCCAGTTGATAGTTGAAACGTGACCAGACCTGGGACTGGGACCTGGGACCTGCTTTTGAGGATGGACTGTGAACGAACGCCCAAAAAAAGCGCAAACGTTTACCAACATGTTGCCAATACACGATATCAATACCAAATAGGCAACAAACCAGGCTGCTGGAGGAGAGGCAGCAGACAGACCAGTTGGTAATATCTGTTTTTAGCCAGTTTCATTCGAAATTCGAAATTGAATGGGGGTGGGGAGTCAGTCGCATTGAATCGAATGGATTGCAATTGACTATTGAATGTTGTTGATCCATCTGTGAGGTTCAATGCACTCTGCGTCCGCGAGTATCTGCAGTTTGCAATATACCACAAAAATCATCGAGCATCATTGAGGATGCCCCCAGACAATAGTTGTGCGAGCTCTGTGTCATGTTGCAGTTTGCCGATGATTGGGATTGGTTCAACGTTTAAAGCGCCCGTTCAATACGTGTAAATTGTATGCATTCATTCATAAAAATTCTGACACAAGGCCTTGAGCGCGTCGCATATATTGCCACACACAACGACAACAACAACGACAACGACGACGACGAGGCATGCCTCCACCTCCTCCTTCATCCGCTGCTGCTGCTGCTGCCGCTGATGTTGATTCATAGCCGCAGCAGCGCCACAGGCAGCTCATGTCAACAGGCTGCCTCATGTCATTGTTTTTGTTGCTGTGCTGCCTGTAGCTGTAGCTGTGATATGCATTTCATAGTTTAGCATTGATTCATTTCGAAGCCAAGCCAGGCCAAACTCCGGGGCAGACGCTTGAAATCCAAACGCATTAGTAATATATGTCCCCATTATTATTATTATACGTATTCATACCCTATTAAAAGGTCTTAAAATCTAGACAAAAGGTTTGCAATGCAGCATTTCATATGCTAAAATTTTTGGCATATATATACATATGTATATATTTGTGTTTTACGTACATTTCTTAATTTCAAATGTATCTATTAGCACTATGGCTTTAACCATAATTGTTGAGGAAATTTTATTAATATCAAAAGATTTTTTAAATGTTATAAATATACAAAATTAAAATATAATCCTGGTACAGTGCACTTAGTGCACTTATTTATTCTTTAATTCTTCATAATTATTCTTGATACATTTGATCTGACTTTACCATGTGGATCCCTCATCTGTAAGGGTAATCACAGCTTCGACTTTTCGCTCTTCTCGTTTTTTGTCTTTCTTGTTTGATTGCTGCACCCAAAACCCTGAGTGTACGAGTGTTTGTGTGCGCTGCGCTCATTTAAATTTGTCACGGCGCCAAAAAAGTAAAAATTATTATATTTTTCGGTTGCATTTCTAAGCCCAGCCAGACCCAGGCCCACAGCTCGTGGCTCTGGCCGAATCGGGTCTGTTGTGTGGCAACAAACGCATCTGACGGCTTGACAGGGACGGGGCTGTTGCTGCTGCTCCCAGCAAATGCCCCAAAAAAAGGCAGACAAAAATTGAATAAATAAAAAAAGAGACAAAGCGCCAAATGATTGTCAGCGAGACAGAGCCTCATCGTCAGAGAGCGAGAGCCCCCTTTCCCCCGCTCCCTCCGTCCATTCAAATTCGTACACGTCTGTGTGGGTGGGGGGAGCTATACGGGTATGTCTGCGACTGTATGCGATGTTGTGCAACTTTATTACGAGCATTATTATTTATTTTTTGAACGCATTGGAAAAGCCAGAAAATAATGAGCAGACGGCAGGCGGCACAGGGTGCGCCCCCAGCAAAAATATTTTAACGAAGCAAATGCAAAGCCTGGGAAACGAGTTAGCTCATGTTTGTTCTAATTGATTGGATGGAATGTATGTGTGTGTTTGCTCTTTTAGTTAGAACTTTGTCTATATTTGCACTTAATCAAAGGATAAACAAATAAAATTAGTCAGCAGAGGAGCACAGAGAGAGAGAGAGTTCTCCTCTTCCAGTCTGCTGTTTGTTGTCATCCCAACTTTCAATTAACAAAATGACAGACAAATGCATTCCAACTTGTTTCATAAATCCCATGTCCCCGAGTTGAATGCCCCTTCAGTGCGAGGGTGCAACATTATTGTTGACATGCGACGGAGGCGCACGCTGCCTGCCTGCCTGCCGCTAGCCGCTTGCCTGCCTCACTGATTTAGCCTTGAAATAGTTGACATGTCGCAGGCCCCTTCTTCCCGTCCATTAAGTGGATACTATCCAGCCATTCACAGGCGACATTCACATTCACATCCACATTCACAGCAAATGAAATAATAAAAACTCGAGTTGTAAAAGTTGAGATACAAGATACAGGCGCTACAAGAGTGCGGCAAGATGGTATGCAGATGGTAGCTGCCACGACCTGCTCGATCTCCGCCTGCCATCCCCCAGCATTCATTGTCAAGGAGAAGGAGTAGCATTTGGCAATTGGCAAACACTTTTGTGGCAACATATACTAGGGTGAATATTTTCCAGCAATTTGCCAAAAGAGTTGAAATTATTTGCGAGATACTTTTTACGGTAGCCAACAATGGGATGGAAAATATGGTGTGGAAAAACTAAAACAAAGCAATTATAATGCAGACTTTCTATTTCAAAGCCCCACCGACTACTACCGACTACACGCGACACAAGACTTTGAAATCCAAGAAATGTGTAGTGCGGGTACCAGGTGGGGGATGGATGGATGGATGGATGTGCACACATGTGGGTGGGGGGAGTGCGTAGGTTTTCCCAATACAAAAAATTTAATTTATGGCCCTCGTGTGCTGCTGCTGCTGCTGTTGAATGATGAAGATCGCAAATGATTTTTTCAACATTTTTCTCTCACATTTAATATACTATACATGGAAAATATGTGAAAAATCTTTAATAAAAACCAAATTGAAGTCGGGGGGAGACAGTCGGGGTACAGCTTTTGGCCAGTCTTTTCTTTTGTTGGAGCAAAGCTGTTGCTCCTCTTAAGGAAAATATAATAATTTATTATTGTTTTTTTTGTTTTGTTTTGTTGGTCTGTTTATAACTTGCATTTCACTTTTGTGTGTGTACCGCAAACGATGCGTAATTAAATTGTTTATTGTGTTTCTTTCTTTCTTTCTTCACGTTTTTCCTACCTCCCCATCGCCTCTTCTGCTCTGCTCTGCACTTTCTTTATATGAAGGGTACTCGTAATTTATGCGCACATTTTAATCATCCAATTGTTTATTGCTAAGTTCATTGCCATTCATTGCACTAGACGAAAAATATTAACAAATGTATTTCTCTTTTTGCTTGCAGGTAAGAGATGATCATTCCGACACCGAATCGAATCCCTTAGGTAGGGTACTCTGTGCTCTGTAGGTAATGCGTGAGAAATATCCCATAAATATTTGCGACAATTAAAAAGCCATTCTGGCTGCTGGGCCCCAAACAAGCCGCTGATTGATGGACTTGAGCTTGAGAACGCCACCAATCGAGCCAGCCACCAGTCCAACTGGTTTCTGCCCCCTTGCGGTACCCATTCCGATTTTGACTCCGATTAGAACGGGTTGGGTTGATGGTGATGACGCTGGGCGACACGTGTAGCCGACGCAGACCACTTGATATGCCCCGCCGACAATATGAGAGTGAGGCACAACACACAAACCTCAAATAGAACGTAGATACATACGTCTGGTCTTCCATCATGTGCTGCACGGCGACGGCTACTGCAACATGTGGTGGCACTTCATCAAGGGCAGTCTACAGTCTGCAGACTGACGCCACAATCGATGGACGTGGCATGGAATGGCTCGAAATGGTCGCTTGGCTTGGTTTGACTCGGCTCGGCTCAGCTCCATTTTGCCGTTTGGCATTCTTCGGTGTCTCTGAGCTGAACAACAAACAAATTTTGCCGACACCATCGATATTTGCCGCTACTCATCCTCATCCCGTGGCATGCAACATTTTCAATGTAAACGCCAATTGATTATTAACGCGCCAAACCAATTACATTTCGTACTCTCTCGCTCTCTCGTGTCTCCGTCTCTGTCTCCTTAAGAAGCCGCCAAAGTTCAGCTCAGAGATCAAGTAGAATGTAGATTTCAGTGGCTTATCTTTGAATACCCTTACAACTGGTATTCCTATTCTGATCAGATGATCAAAACTCACATTTTGCATCTTAGTTTTATGGATAAAACTTGCCATATGTGTAGATCCATTAGAAATCAATTTACTCTTAGATGTAAATACCAAAGTCCAAGAGTTTGCTTTTATTTAATTTATTGAATAATTTATATGTTTAGTTTTGTTTTTCTTTAATCAGTAAATTAAGTTTCCTCAAGTGAAGAGTATATAAACTTTGGTGTTTTTGGATAATTTCTTCCCTGCTTGCTGCATGTATCTTCCTCTTTGTTTTGCGGCTGTTGCATGCTGCATCAACTGCAGCTCTTTGTCCCAAAAGAGTTGAAAGATCCATTCAAATGAGATGCGTAGAAGAGCCAGTCTCTCCCTAGCCAAATAGGGAAAACCCTTTCGACTCCCCGGTCTATGTCCGCTCCTGCTTGTCTCCTGGTGGCGGCTGCGGCTGTGGCATCTCGTGCTAATCGCCACCAACATGCCTCTGACCCTTTTATGGGCAACATGCAACGGGGACCCGTCTTGATTGGATCGCTGTTTTGGTACGGAGCGGTTCGCTTGTCAAAGGAAGCGACTGAGGGCGACACTAGACAACACAGAGTCGTATGCTGGTGCTGCTGCTGCTGTGGCAGCTGCATATGGCAAATGCGCCACACTTAGTGCCACAACAACAGCAACAGCAACGATAACGGAAGTGCCTCGTTGTTGTCTCTGAAAGGCATCGTGAGGGGAAGAACAGACGTGTGTCTGGACTTTATGTTGATTTTAATCACAGCGACGTGTCTTAAATGGCCAAATGCAACTCCCTCTCTCTCTCTCTCTCTCTCTTTCCTTTTGCTTTTCTCCTCTCTCAAAGGGCGACACACGCGTCGCCCTGGCACACGGATTTCTAATTTAATTGACGAATGTCCGCAGCCCCAACAACCCATTGAAGCTTCTGCTGCCGATTTGAGGCGTGCGATAAAAGCAATTAAACTGCATGACTCTTACTCGTCGCGCATATTTGATCCAAGTCTCGCCAAGGCGCCACCGTTTAGAACAGAATCTAGTCGGGAATGGGAATCCAATAAAAGTGCAAAAAGTGCTGCCCATCCGTCTTTCGATCAATTGCCAATTCGATACATTTTTGCTCTAAGGTCAAATAAATTTTGTTGCTCCCCCATCCCTAGTCCCTACACACGAGACAAAGAGAAAGAGAGAGTGGTGAAGTGAAGGAAATTTTGGTCTGGCAATGCTGTGCTGGTTCTATCCACACACACTTCCCACCTATCGATTGACAGTCGCCACATCCAATTAACAGTTAGGAACAGTCTCTCTGTCTCCCCGCCTCTCTGTCTCTCTGTGTGTTTTTCATTCATTTCTGGTATTTAGCACAGTTTGACGACGTTTCTTGCTTGCTTGCTTGTTGTCGTGTGCTTTTCCATGGACAAGACAAGACGTTGCTTTTAATTGATTTTGTGTTACGTTTATCCATTTAATTAAATTGTGTTCGTATTAAAGATGGAATTATTTCTCGTTTAATGAGAACATACACATCATTGAGGGTATCAATGTCTATAAATAATGTTGCGTGTGTGTGTGCGTTTTGCACTGAAATTTGAGTAGTAATTAGTGCAAATATGTTAGATATTTCAAGGCTATTTCGGGGCAAATAAAATTGCTTATTAGATTGGTAGATATTAGGACTTCAACCTGGATAATCGAGTAAATACCCAAGCGAATATACATACCTATATTCCTGTACATATTACAGAAAGATATATACTGTCTACATACTCTACTCTCAGTTGCTATTAAGATAAGGAAATCAGAAAGATCAAATTTCAAAGTTCATAACGATATTCTAATTGATTTGTAATCCGTATTTCTGTTTTGCATACATTATCTGATCGAAGTTAATCAACAGAGAGAATACTTATAGCTACTATTTAAAGTATTCAAGGTTCTAAAAACTCCTCCCGCACTCTCGCAAATAAAAATCCACTTAATGTTCTATGCATAAATAAATACTTTAAGCATGACTCAGACTAGACTGTATCTATGTATTTATAGTACATTTAAACGTGTATTTTGAGCACTTACTGAGGTTATCCCGTTGAATTTTTAACTACTTACGGGTAGTATTCATTTTGCGGAAACTACCTTGGAGATATTTGATGAATAAAAACTGTAATTTTCTATGCAAGAAAGCAGCTAAGATCCCCCCGACAGTATCTGTGGCACTCGACGGGCACCCAAGACGAGAGACGAGCGTTGTCGGTTAATGACGTTGCCGGTTTTTCTGTTTGTTTAACCCATTTATTATGTCTTTTGCCATGCCATTGATGAAAAAGCAAACAAGTTAAGCGGCTTTTAATTTTATTATTTTACAGTACCTGCTAAAGTCAAGTAAAGTACATAAATAGAGGTGAAGTAAGGCGGACAGACAGTCGTGGAAGGGGCACTGTGTATCAGTTTTTATAAATTATTGTGAAAAAAGTTATTTAACCATTATCTAGCCCATAAATTTGTTGCCAATTTGCAGCACATACCGCAAATGATTGATTCCCCAAAAGAATCCAAATAAAAATGACCTTCGTTTTCATAGAGTCACAGATATACATAGATTGTTTTGTAGAGTTATTGTAGCTATAGTAGGGGGTCTCTTTTGAGTTCTTCGTATTGGAAATATGCAACGGAGCGGCGCGACAAGCCCATAAACAAATCAAGTTCAATCAAAGAATTTCTTGTCGTGCTGCTGCCTCCACCTGGGAGTACATATTTTGTATCCATAAAACAGGCAGCAGGGGCACGTATTCCAGTTTATTAATTGTACAAAAGCTAAAAAAAAAGGGAACAAACACAACAAAACCTTTAAACATATTCGAGGCACATGCCCTTTCCTGCCTCTAGAACCGATCAGAACTCAGGCTGATGTCTGTGGATTGTTCCTATCCGAGTGACTTTATTATAATTCAATATGTAGAACGTGTTCGATTTTGAATGTTTTTTATGGCCGAGACGGGGGCTCGATGTAATCGTAAAGTTCGCTGTTTGCTGATGTCATTAATAGTCGGGTCTTGGGCCTTTATGGGGGCTGGAGGATAGGGATTGCCTTGCCTGCCGTCCTAGAGTCTCTCGTCGATCGTGAGAACAGCATTAAAGGGGGGCATGAAATGGGATGACATAACATGAGACCCATTAAACTATACTTAGTTCCAGATACGAGGGTAGCCGTAGCAGCCCCTGCTGATACGTACATATAGTAGTACATATACATAGTACGTGCAATGAACTGCTGTTTGAAGGTGATATTGAAGGCTGATAGAGCGCCCGCTGCCTGAGATTCAATGCTTGAATTATGCAATGTGAATTGTGAATATTACTCTCTCAATTTCCGCATTTTAGACACACAATGTATCCCATCGAACACAGGCATCAGGCATCCCATGAAATGCGTTAATTGTCTCCGCCTCCGCCTGCAACAATTTTTTGTTGTTTTTTTTTTACTATTTCTTTCTTTTACTTTTCGATATCGAATTTCCATGTTGGCGCAGGCAACTAACAGTTAATAATTGCTGTTGTTTGAAAATTGTTTAACCAAACTGTGCACTCCCCCTACTGCTGTTGTTGTTGTTGCTGCTGCTACTACTGCTGCTTGTGGCAGCAACTTCATCTTCCCACAAAATGTTGTGCAATATGCGTGTGCTGCAGTTGCCGTTGCCCCGTTGCAGCTGGTGCTGCTGCTTCCTGCCTCTCTTTTACAACATGTTTCTTGTTAAATTATTTGCTCAACACGAAATTAAATTTTGTTCAACATTTTGCCACAAAGGAAGAGGCAAGACAACAAGCCAGAGAGCAGGAGCCACCAAAGCTAAACAAACAAAACACACAAAAACCAACACAAAATTCAAACAAAAAGAAACATTTGCATAACTTTGCGGCAAGCGGCCAAAAGCTTCCGTTAACAATTAAAAGTGACTGTTAAAAACAATAATAATTATTACGAGCCAAAGTCCGAGGAACAGACGTAACAAGTTCAATACTAACATACATATGTACATATAAAAACAACTTCCAACCGAATCTGTAACTTTGTATCTCTGCAACTGTATATTTTGCCTGACTGCCGGCTATAATTGCTGCTTGCTGCAACATCTTCGCTTTGAAATATTCTCTGATATGATGCACATATGCACCATGTATGTATGCATGAGCCACTTCCTGGTTGCCACAAACAGATTACGCCCAACGCCCACTCAACATTTTACAAGTATATTGCTGCCACAAGGTGTCTGTCTGTCTGTCTGTCTGCCTGTAAGGTGCAACAACAACAGCAACAAAAGCATGAAAATCAAATTCGAAAACGCTTAAAACGGCACTCTTGAGCTTATGTTTTTTTGGTGTGTTTTTTTGCGTTTTTGCAGGCCACGTTGTTTACGACTCTGTTTTTTGTGCCCCCCAAAACATAATATAGATATATATCTCTGTAATTTGGGTTTCGGCCGGGGTTTTTATCTGCAATTGTGTTCCGCTATTCCCAGCCCCATAAATGTTTATGGTGATTGATGCACGCGCTCTGCCGCACTACAGCTCTACTGGCTGGCTCTCCTTCACTTTGGTTAATTAATTCAGGTGAATCCACCCACTTGTGGCTGCATCTTTATGGCCATTCATAAGTGCGTCCCTCGGGCCACAGGCGACTTTCCATTGCCAGATAAGATTCGAACAATGACTGCCCCTCCCGATTAGATTACCCATTAAATTATAATCCAAATATTTGCTGATAGCGCACCATACTTGCTCGTAGTATAAACGACCTGATAATGGTCACACATACCACATTGGCGACTTCATGATGTCTAAAAATATGGTCTAGTACGTCAGTGCCGCACACTGGACAAAGCCATGAATTATCAAGGTTAATTTTAGTTTATCGTAAAAGATCTCTGAATGTACAGGTATTCGCGGTATTCGTTGATAAAAGCTGGATCGGTGGATCCAAATGTATATATAAATATATATTTATTTGTATGGAAACTCGAAAGGAATTGCAACACCAAACGGCAACCATTTGAATTGAAGATGAAGCTGTAGAAATAATAAAGTCTCTCTCTATGTCTATTCAGTGATTATCATTGAAATTAATCCCATTTCGAGCTGTCATTTCTGTGGCATGCAAATATCACAACAAACTATGGTCTCCAAACACCTGTCTCCATCAACTCTTTATAACTGACCAGAGCAATAAAAGCCATTCGGAGCGGTCTCTCGCCCAAAAACCGAAAAGCTCGTTGGATGGCTAGAAGTGAAGAGAAATGAAGACGAACGGACAGAAGAAAGCAAACTGGGTTAAATTCCATTCAAAAAGCCGGCTTACAGCTTGTTCTGCTAGCCCGTTGGTTTGGTCGTACTTGGACTCTCTCATGGCTACTGGGAATGGGCATAAGCAGCGCCATTCACCAACAGAAGCACCACTAAGACACCTCTCTCGCCTAATATTTGTCTTACATAGTTTTAGCCGACATTTGTCGTGCGTATTTCTGTATTTCTGTATTCACACAACCGCGTGAAAAACGCGCGAGAGCGTGCCAGAACACGTTTTGGCCAGAAAGACCCGCTTTGCTTCGCTCCGCTCTGATCTGATATGCTCTTCTCTTCGTCTGTATGACATTGTACCGCTAACTGGTGTTTCCACAACAAGTTGCCACCGTGAGCAAAGTCGGGTTGAGTCGCCTGTGAAGAAAGATGATTGACCAGGCAGCAGCAGCAGCAGAAACAGCAGCAGCAAGCAGTCTGAGGCCCAACTGTAAATCGCATTAAATATTTGTTAACCAGCAAAACGAAACGCTGTGTGGAAATATCTGAAATATTTTCTCCGCTCAGCCGGTGGCCGCCGGAGCGCAGTCGCAGTCGCAGTCCTACGATCGAATGTCACACGTGTGCGCGTCCATGCCGCATCCAAACGCGTTTGGCTTTGGCCGCTAAAGAGATGCCAAATGAAATGCATGGTAGGAGACCTGGTCGGGTCTTGGCCAGGTTTTTGGCTTTTTGCCGGTTGAAATGTCAGCCCGAGCCTCAGTCCCGGGGCTCCACTGACGACTGGTTTCGGCCCGCCTGCCTGCCCGACTGCCTGCCTGTTGTCCAGGCTGCTGGCCTTTTGGTCAAAAAGGATGTTTTTTCTGTGGTATTTTTCAGGTGGTGCGGCAACTTTCGTTGTTGTCTTATTTCCGCAACTGCCACCATTTTTATTGTTGGTGTTATTTTCATTTTTGCCTCAACTGAAAGTGAAAATACGGGTATTTACGTCCAAAACAAAAAAAAAAACATATTTGCCTGCTCGATGCAGATGTTGACATAACCATCGATGGTATGTGATGTGATGCGATGCATTGCGGGGGGCTGGGGCTCCACAAGAAACTGGTTAAGTAATAATAATTGAATGTACTTGTGAGAGATTATACAGCCTGGCAGTTCCTCCTCTTCTTGTTAGGTGTAGTGCCAATTGTCTTATCTTTTGATCTTCTCTCGCTTCTTGCACTCGCGTCTGCTTCATTTTCTTGCTCTTTCAGTAATTCCTTCTACATATTCTTCCTTTTGGTATGTTCCTTCTTCAGGCCTCGTCAGCAAAAACGGGACTCTCTCGTCATTTAATTTCACAAGCATTTACGTCCTTCTCGGACGCATTGCAAACTATTCCAATGCCTTCGTTCAATTGTTCTCTCTCGGCAATTCCTTCTCTCCTTCTGTAGATCTCTCAGCAACAACAATAACAAAAGCTTGCACGGCAGAGGTGACCCTCGGTCTCAGCTCTCAGCAAATGCAGACACTACTTGACTGCGTAGTTATTTCTGTTTTTATTTTGATGGTTTTTTTTTTTCTTCTTGCTACATATCTTTGTTGACATCACGACCTGCAGATACCCCTTTCATATTCATATTCCATTCGAATGCGCAGAACAGACGACTCGTTGACACTTTTCAGCGCGTATAGTATGGGGAATATTCTTGTGAAGAGCTTTATTTGAAGAGTCCACAAAAAGCCTGAAAGCATTTTCATGCTCTTTAAAGGCAAACAAATGATTTCTGTTTGTTTAAATTTGATGATTGTTTATCAACCATTTAGGGGAAAATTGAAAGAGCAAAGGCAGTTAGGGAGGGAGGGAGTGCGGTGTGAATCAGTTGGAGAGGTGCAAATGAATGTGCATATGGTTGAAAATCTTAAGCAGCACGAAAAGCTTTTAGAACCTTTTCCCTCAAACGGTTTCCCACACACGAAGCTGAATGAAAGTCTCTCCCTGCCACCGCCACCATTGTTTCTGTTTAATTGATTATTTCCAATGCCCATGATGTCTGGGGCATCCGTAGTTCTTTTCTCACGTCATTGCCTGCCCAAAACCGAACGAAAGATTCGACCCGAAGCACACACACACACACACCTCTTTGAAGCTGGCCGCCAATACAGAGATCAATCCACACATAACTTCTCTTTTAGCACAGTTGCAGGCTCTCTCTGAGACGCAATGTCTGGGTGAGAGTCGGGGTCTGGGTTAGAGTCTGGTTCTGTGTCTGTTTTTTTTCCCGGACATGGGGACATGGACGTGCCACTTTTTGGTCCAGCGACCAGGCGGGGCATGGCTCTATTTGCTTTTGTCTGTGGCACGAACGCGTTCGAACATCTTTGAATAAATACACGTACTCTGTTGAATTTTGTATGAATGGTTTTTCTACATGCTTCTTAAATGGCCTTAAATGCTGCCTAATGCTTTAATTGTCTCATTCATACATTTCCCCGAATAGCGAATAGGGGAGTGGCTCTTCTGATCGCTGTAACGACAAATATCATGCAAATAAATTTGGCAAGAGCACTAAAATTTCTTTCAGTCATCAAAAGTCACGCACATGAAAGCAATTTTGTAATTAAAGAACGATATAGAATATAACGAATAAATATGATAAACAGACAGGAACACATAAAAAGGAGCCATTTGACGGCTTGTCAGCTTTTAGCTTACACAAATATCTTGTTCAATAAGTGGGCTCTGAGTCAATCTGGTCGCCGGTTGGGCGTGTCAGGCATTATAAAGTGTTTCGATGCCGGATATATGCATGTATATAAATACAACACTCGGTTTCATATTGAAAGCTCTTCAAGTGTGTGGCAGATAAGCAAATGAGCAGATAGTCGAAATAAAAATAGTCGTAAAGTGACACAAAGCGGAAATCAAATTCTGTTTAGAGTTAAGAATCTGGGAGACATTCTTTTTTCTATATTCCGATTGGCAACATGTTACCAGACAATGGGGCAAACAATCCCTGACACCGGGGACCGCCATGAATTGGACTTTGGCCCCAAGGCAATGGCAAAGGCAAAGGCAAACAGCGACAACGACAATAGCAACTTCATAAATTTGTTAACACCGACGCAAAAGCCACACCAGGCAAGCCACAAAGCGAATAGAGGCCAAAATGAGCCAAAAGCGCAACAGGACTATAAAGAATGAATGGTCGTTGCTGTCGGCATCAGAGAGACTCTATCTGTGCCTGGGCTGTGTGTGTCACCCACGCACACACGTGTGTCCCGGCCAACCATTTCCATATTGCCTTATGGCATACGACGATATTCCATCTACCATATCAACTTACTCACCTACAGACCAAGTTGTGTTGTTATGGCATGTGGAGAGGCAGTAGAATGAATGGGTTGCAAGAAGGAAACTTAATTTGCTGCCATTAGCAGAGAGCCGAGAAATTCGCGCTCAAGGAATAGAAGACTTCGTCTCTGTCTCCTGGTTATGTCTTTGTACTATGTTTGCTTCTTATACCCAGTACTTGTTGCATTCAAGGGTATATATGGCTTATACTTAGTACATAAATAGTGAGTTTTATTGTCTGGCCTGTACCTAGAAGGTATCTTTTAGTCCAAAACTCGACTGTATGCTCGGTTTCTGTTTGCGTATTTTCTTGGCTCTGTGCATAAAAATAGAATACAGAAAATAAAATTAAAGAAGAGTTAAACACAAGTTGCCATTGTGGGTTGTGTTTGTTGTCTTGGCCGCGACTTGGGGCTATTTATTTAAGTGAATTGTGAGTAATGTTGTCTGGCGCCAAGTGGCAATCCATAGTCAGACGCAGGAAAAAATACATACGAGCAGTACTCGTACATCAGTGGACATGGCGGGGCTACGGAATACCCTATGAACTTTAGATGGATCCCGGTCCCGTCCCAGGCTCCACCTTTGATGGCAAATTCAATTTACAATTTTAATTGCAATGACCATGGCAGTGGCAGTGGCTGGGGCAGTGGCTATGGCTGTGGCTGTGACTGTGGCAGCCATCAAATTGCATTGAGGCAAACCCGAACGCAGACGAGTTTATTGATTTTTCATTTAGCAAAAGCATTTGGATTGGTCTGCAGATATCCATGAAAACCTGAAAGCTTTTATTGCACTTGTTTCAATGCAATTATCCGGATGGCTGTGACTATTTATTTTGCACTTGTCAGCAACTTTCCACCCGAACTTGACCCTGGAACGAACGTGGCAAAAACTGACATGTCTCGCGCATTATTAGTTTGTGTCCTCTCATGTCCCATGTATTGCCTGAACTTGAGTTTGATTTATTCGCCACTCACTATATGCTCGTACTCGATTTATATCCATGTTTCTGATTTTTTTTTCGCTGCTTTTTTGTTTTTTTAGGTCACACATCGGACGACCGGCGAGGTGATGGTGCTGAAGATGAATCAGTTGCGGGCCAATCGACCCAATATGCTCCGGGAGGTGCAGCTGCTGAACAAGCTGTCGCATGCAAATATCTTGAGGTAAGTGGCAAGAGGCGACTCCAATCTCTAATCGCGGCAGAACAATGTCAGCTAAATATAAAACGGGAACGGATGCGACTGCACTAAAAAAAATTGTTTATATTTCCTGAAATTGAGAAACAAATTACCGAACAAAGCTACTTTCTTCACCATTCTGGCAACTGCCAGCAAACAAAAATCCGATAATGATCAGTTGGTTCATCCACTATTATCTACGAAATTTTAGATAAAAATATCCATTAGAATAGTAGGAACAGTGCTTAAACTACTATTGGAGTTCTGTAATATTCAGTAGATGTCATTATTCTTCAAGTGTAAATTCATTTACAGTCCGGCATCTTTCTAATCTGAAGTAAACAAGCCAATCGAGCGCAGCTTACACTACAGCTTATAGGTCAATGCCATGCTATGGTCACTCCGTCCGGCGGTTGAGTCATCCCCATTTCCATTCACATCCACTTGCATATCGTCTCGCTTTTAATTACAAACTTGACTTTACTCTGAGACTTATGAATGACTCTTGTCTCAGTCTGATCTATAGCTATAATAGTATATACATATACAGTAGATGTTCCTTTAGTTTTGATAAACATTGCCACGATCATGTGGCTTCAATTGTTTACGCATTCAGTTCGCACCTCGCCATGGAATTGACCATTCATTCAGTTGAGTGTATTACGCAAACAGTTTAAATGGGTTCATCCTGAGGGGCTTTACGAGTGTTTCGAGTGCTACACGAATAATGTGTGTTGTGTTCTCCGTCAGATTCAATTCAATTTCGCATATTTTATTCACAAATGGGGGCCATCACATCATCATCATAGTTCCTGACCTATGCTAAAAACCAACAAAAATATTCATACAATCATGTTGTTGTGGAATGATTCACTCGGACTCATATCATGGGTTCTGACATCTGTTCTGTGGACGCGACAGGCTGACTAAACTGACATCATTTGCGAGTGTACGAGCCTATCCAAATGCTTTATAGATATTACTTTTTTTATTTTATTGAGAGTTTATTTATGGAAATAAACAAACATTGTTATTTTTTTTTTTGAATTTCGGATCCAGCTGAGTGAGACCTTGTCTTTTGACTCGCGCAATACATGCTCTCTCAACAGCAGCAGCAAACAAAATAATGCTATCCCACTGGAATTGCACTTTGTTGCCTATTCTGTTCCTTACTTTTCCCCTAAACGGGACTCCCTCTCTCTTTGTCACGAGCCTTTACATCCTGCTCGCACTCATTTTACACTGACGATTTGTACGATTGCTCTGTCGCTCAGAAATTCTTCTGTTCTATTGCTCTCAGCAACAACAGTAATTAGCTTTGCCCGGCAGAGGTGAGCCTCTATCTCAGCTCGCGCTCTCAGCAAATGCAGAGCAAACTGGACCCTACTTCGCTGCGTAAATATTTCTGTTTTTTTTTATTTTGAGCTTCTCTTCTTATTGTGCTTCATAAATAAACATTCACTGTTGTTTACCTGAATGATTATTGCTTTGTTAAAAATGTACAATTTTAGTTTTGTTTTTTTTTTTTCACTTTTTGGCATTTTAAAGAGCTCGAGTTCAAGTCCGTAATTTGCCACCAAAAACAAAACATTTCCGATGCCCGATCTCAACCCAAAAGTTCAAGTTCATGAGCAGCAGTCCGACTGCACTGGCTGTGGATACACACATTAATTGCCTTGACAGTGACCAGGTGTGTTAGGGGGGGTCGACGTCGACCCTCTCACGGGTCACACACACAAAAAACTGCTGATGTAATTGCTGCGGCACAGAGTCTGAAACAATATGGCAAAGGCGGCTTTTGATACGAGTAGTCATGACATTGTGTCTGGTCCCAACGACTAGATTTAATTGCCGCCAAGCTGCCTGCGTAGCTTACTCACTTGATTCGTTGTGTTTTTTGTTTTCCGCGGATTTATTTATACAGTGGATATTTTTTTTTTCTATCATCACGTGACTGCACGCAAAGCCCCCAGACTTGCAATTGTATGCAATTCTCAGGGACTGTTGCTGTTGCCTTTTTCCATTTCCAATTTAGCCATTTTTTCCGTAAACGTCTGTCTATAAGTCCGCAGACGGGCGCGCACACCCAATCCATTCAGATCCGCCCATCTTTTCCTAGGTGTCTGTCTGGTGTGTCGTGTCTAGTGCCTTTGTGGCTTTGTGTGTTGTTCCCTGGTCTTGGGGTCCATGAATATGCAATTTCTAGCGTAGACCTTCTGGCCACGCCCTTTAATTTACAATGTTAACACCCTGCAAAATGACAGAGAAGAAAAACACACACACATATTTCATTAGTGGCCATTCCAGGGGAGCCAATCTCTCTCTTACCCTCGAAACATTGTAGAAATTTTTGGGATCTTAACCTCTTAATCCCGTTATGGCCAATTCAATTGGCTTTTCCCCCGGATTACATTTACTTTATTTTTTATGACATCTGTCATGTGCTTGAAACGTGCAGCAAATAGCAGCCAAAGTATTAAAGGCAACGGCGGATTCCTGTGATTAAATGCCCTGACCAACATATTCTGATGCCTGATGCATGATGTGTGTGTGCTCCGGCCGCCGAGAGATGGATTTGGGTCAGCAGAACGGCAGAACAACAGCAGAGAGCCAACGGCAGCTGCCAACTTTTCATTATATCTAGGCATTAAAATGAAAATTCCGAAATTGTGAATTCTGGAATGCAGCAGCGGCGCCATAGGCCTCACTGACTCACTGAACTCTGAAAAGTGGAATTAAAATGCAGCCACACGCATTTAATACAGCATTGTTTATGGCCCCCCAGCAGGAACTGGAATCGGAATCGTTGTTCTTTATACTAAAGCCAATTAATGCTGTGTGGGCAGGCAAGAAAACAGATTTTTCCGTGACTCCAAATATTTGCAGCATACGTGAAAATATGATTAATATTATTTATATTATCCAGCATATTTTATATCTGGAAATCAACTGCAAACAGTCCCAGATTCTGGTCGAATAGTTCCACTCGATTGCACCCCATATGCTACACGAAGCAGTACGTAGATGGGGTGTCCGCGATTGTGACTATCAGTGACGTTGATCGCCAAACACTCCACTCCCTCGACCTGGGCCTGGGCTTGGGCTTGGATTGGGTGCTGCTCTCGTTGGCAGGCCTGTTTAATGACGCTTAACGATCGTGGCTGTCGGCTAACTGTCAAATTTTAACAGCTACACTGCTGAGAGTGGGGAGCGGAGAGCGTAGATCGGAGGAGCCATAGCCATGCAACACGGAACCGTGTCCATGCGGGCTAATGCGCCGCGCCACCTCCCATGGCGGCTCCCGGCGTGCCGGCTCTGCCTAATGAAGTCTATTGATTGGAGCCAGCATTTTTGCTTTACCGTTCCGGGGAGATGCATTCTTGCTAATGCTAATGCATCAAGCATCAATAGAACTAATCTGTGGCATGCCTAATGGCCAACTGCGGTAATTGAAACCACCTTTCTAGCCAGCAGCAGCGGGCCAAGTAGCTCATGTATACGTACTCTCCAGCCAGGTATCCATCCACCCACTCAGCCAGCCAGTGACTTATGGGCCACAAAACTGAAACCGAAACGCTACAGTGCTAGTCATAGCCATAGCAATGTAGTTTTTGTTGTTGGCGTGTATTTTTTATGGGCTTATCACGCGCCCGCCTGCAATGTGGAATGTCGCACAATGAGAACTCGAACGGCAGTCAGCCAGCCAGTCATCCAGTCAGGCAATTGCATTGCAACTGCAACGCACACACACACGCCGTTGCACCGACACCCACCCACCCACATGTGATGACTGTCGCCGCTCCCAGGCTGCAGGCTGGCTGCCTACCAGCTGACTACTTGACAGATAGTCACTCTACTTATGGGCCATATTCCAGCTCGCTCGCTACTTCTTGACTCACACAAATCCCATTGTCGGTTTCAGAGTTGGCTGGATTTGCTGCTGCTTCTGGGTTGGAGTGCAGTTCCCGAAATGCAAACATTACGCCGACAATGGCGCCGAGCTCTGTAGTTATATTTATATGATATATGCTGCCAGAGGATAAATAGGTTTTACTGGGACATCTATTGCTCATAGAATGCTTGCGGCTGCATAAACAAAATAGATGTCGTGTGCATGACAGAGACTGATAACTGCACGAATGGAGTCTCGGATCAGTCGAGCATCAGTCGCACTATCAGACGGCTGTAGAAGGATATGCTCAAGAATACAGAAACAAAATACATAGCGTGTGCATGACTCAGAAAACCAATACTTACTGATTCTTTAAGAACTTCCATACCGTCGCTCTTGCAGAGTATATCAATCTTCGGGTTTCCGCTGTATCAAACCTTTTCCTCGTGTCTTTTTTCCATTAACTGCATTTGTAACAGTTTGTGGCAGACACAGACACAACACAACAGAACGGAGTTTGTTGCCGCTGGCTTAGAGCCATTTAAACGCTCATTTAACGCGTGTAAGCCCGAGTAAGACGTGTCACAGTTCTCTCTGGCTCGACTTGTCTTAACGTGGCTCATTACGAGCACAAACAATGGGCTGGAAATTCTTTGATCTTTGTGCCTCAGTGCGATGCTAAGCAGGTGATAAATCGTGGGCAAATGTTGACAAATTGTTTGGCATGCAAATGTTCGCCGGAGTCAAAGTCGGGTTAATGACATTACGTACATATGTATGTACTACTCTGGTATGCGTTCTCCTGAGGTCCGGAGGTGAGAGATCTGTGGCTACTGTTTCTGGCGGAAATCCCCATCAGATGCAGCTAAAGGTAGCTTGACCTCATTTATGGTGAATGCAGCAGCGAGCAGGTGAAGATGATCTGCAAAGGGTGTTGTGCAATCATAATTTGGGGAAACGACATTCCGAGGGTACAAGGTCGGACTGCACTTAATTGAAAGTGTCGATTGATGCCACTAAGTTGAAGGTCAGCTGTCAGCGCGAGCACTTTCAAGTTGTTGAAAATGTGCGCCTGCCACAAGCTGCACTCAGACATGGTGGAAGCATCCACTGCATTGTTGTCTCGGCCCATTATTTGTCTTGGCCTGATCTATGGGGACACTGTGGCGGCGGCGCTGGCGGCCACGACTCATTTCTCGATAGCCATCCCCCTCCCTGGCTGTGGGCCCCCTTTTATGAAATGCTTGCCAATAAATTGTGAGACTGTGGGGCCTTGAAATTAGCGAAAAGATGGCACCAGAAGCAGCATGACATTGCTGACAATTTAATGAGAGTATTTTATTGGGCTGAATGGTTACTAAATTGCCCCAAATAGATGGTCTATAGATGCATGTGAATCTGTAATTAACAAGAGATTTGATGGGGGGATTTAGTGTCTCTAGACGGTAGCAAAAACCAAAGTTGATTCCTTTATTTTGTACAGTTATTCACACATCACAGCACAGCACAGACTTTGACAAGTTGCAACAGCCAGAAACAACATCATCTAGTGGCAGAAGCAGAGGCAGAGATACAGGCAGAAAGAGAGCGTGTCATGATTGCGGGCCATATAAACATTTCTCTTTATTGCCTAATGGATATGTGACTGGAGGCAGGCCACTGTCTCCACTGTCTCTACTACAAACTACTCGTATCTGGTTGTGCTCGGCTGCTGCACTTTTATCAGTGCAACATTTCATGTTTGTGGCACGGCACAATGTTGTCTATCGGTAATTGAAGCTGCCTCGTATCGATGCCATTACATGGCTTTAGCAAGAAAGCTAAATTGGGTTAATTTCTGATTGATGATCAACATGGCCTCGGCCTGGTAAATGTTGTCGCACAAAATAAACAGAATTTCATTAATACAATCCGTACAGAGCGTACCCCCGATCTTCACACACCACAATTGACGTCAAAAGGTGTTTGTTTTTTTCCTTTAGCTTACATTCATTTCCGTGGCACACTATTTATAGATCTGTTTTGGCTATATTTAGAGACTAGAGAGGTGTACGTACAACTTGTGAATTCATAATTATTGAGATTTGAGTATTCATGGGCTGTCTTGATGCGCATACTACCCGAGTGGTATCTGTTTCGAGTGGTACTACCTACTATAAACGAATGCCAAACTCATTGACCCAAAATCGGAACGGATTTCGGGTTGGTTTTATTTTTATTTTAGGTAATGCTTCATGTGCTGTCGTCTCCACTGGAGAGACGACGTCGACGCAATTGCCAGTCATTGAACCCACAAAAAGTTACATTGTACCGCCTTCGAGTCCCCTCCCCCTCTGTGTGTCTGTCTGTCTGGTCTCTCGGGTCGCTCGTTGTAAGTGCTAACACATGTATTGTACATGTGAGAGAAGGATATTCATATCCATTCCATGCCGAATGTGAGTAATATGTTGTCAGAGGCAGTGACAGAAATACAGAGATACAGATGGGAATTTAATGAGCACTGGCGCTGCATTCCAGCCAGTTTATAGTTGCGTGCAAGCACATCAAAATAATACTCCAACTCGTACTCACGAGTGTATTTAGCTTAACAGCTTTCTTCAAAGCATTATCTCTCAAAGAAGAGGCTTTTTTACTACATACGAGTATATGATATTTTTCTGTTGTAATTGCCTACTTCCGCATTGAAATATAGCCATAAAATGGATTATAAACGTGTCGGCCTCATGTCCCATAAAACATTTCTCACCCAACTACACCCAGAGAAAATTGTAATATTTACACTTGGATTTGAAAATGATAACCAATAGATTTGAGAGTGGAAATTTTAAATAAAAATAAATGCATATAAATAAATATATTACATATTTAAATCATAAAAACTTTATATTGTAAAACATGAAAGCAAATTATTTTCAACGCTAAAATGTTTAAAATATGGATGTTTCCTTTTTTATTATGACATTTTTCTCCGAGTGTAGTTATGTCTATGTCCGTGGCTCTGCGGCCTCTCCAACATTCACTTCCAATTTGCGTTTGGCTTTTGTCTTTTGTCTGTTTTGTGTTTTGCCACCAACAAAATTATGTCATCAACTTTCAATCAATCTCAATACACTTCAATCAATTTTGCACAACAAAAAGCGCCAGAGCATTAGATATTCAAATTTATGCAATACTCGTACTGTTGTTGGTGTACTCCCCAGATGCAACAGCGCTTTCTTTTTGGGGGCTCGGAAATCGGTCAGCAGCGGCAGCAATCTCGGGGTCTTGGAACAAGAAAAGGAAGTGGCAGGCAAATGTTGCAGCAGCCACTGCAGCAGCTGCAATCTGCATAATTTTCGCATCACGTTTTGCATTTTTTTCTAATTGAAAAACCAAAAAATTCAATCATTTCATTTCGAAATGGTTTGCTGCAACATAGTCCCCAGAGTCCCAGACTCCCAGACCCAGCAGTCGCATTCTCCTCCCTCTAGCCCAATGATCAAATGCCGAATGGTACTACCGTAATTGCAGTTGGCAACGTTTAGGACCATTTATAACGCCCATTGCCACGCCCTCGAGGCTGGCTACTGCTTGGATTTTTGGGCGGGTTTTCTTGTTGATGTTGCTGCTGCTGTTATTGCTGTTGTTGTTTAGCTAAAAGCGCATTTTGTTTGCTTTGTGTCAACCTTTTAACCTCCTACGATCGTGACGCAGTCTCTTATGTTGCTGCTGCTGCTGTTGCAACTGTTGCTGCTGCTAATGTTGCTGTTGCTGATGTTGTGGTAATAATTTTCAATTAATCGCAAAATGCTTTTATGCTCCAGTTCGATTTTTCTTCCACAAGAAATTTGTATAATTGAATGCAGAATTCCAAGCGGGATTTTGTATTTCATTAGGCAATCCATAGACCTACTCTGATGTCTGGGAAATCCATTGGGGCAGTCTCTCTCTATCTCTGTTTCTCTGTCTCTGGGTAGAAACGTGCAAACGTGTCAATTTATGGTTTTTCATTGCAACATGCAAGAGAAATGCCGGCCGCTGCGGCTCTCTGAGACGTTTCCATGGAAACACCAAAGAGAAACACATTTAAAATGTGTTTGCCCCAAAGGCAAACGAAACGGGCAAAAACGGGCGAAAATGCATTGAAAAAAAACCATTGGAAAAGCAACTAAAAAAACAACAACGAAAACAAATTGAAAATCTAAGCGTAGGATAGAGAACAATGAACAAAAATTTCTTCGTCGGGCTGTGTATGCGAGGCCCCCAAAAGGTTTATAGCCGCTTGAGTAGTTCTCGCTTCCTGCTTTGGAGCTGGATACCCCAACTGCAGCTCCAGCGCCTCATCCTTCTCCCTGTGAAGTGGGCAAATGCTTAGGCACTCAACGTGTATTCATTTCCTGCTGCAAGTAGGGCTCCTCTTACCACGAAAGAAAGCCCTTTGCATAGACACATTTTTCCCGGGCCCCCAGGCAGAAGCTAGCAGAAGGAGAGCAGCAGGAACTCGAATACAAATTATTTCTACTCATTTGCATTTTAAGCCAATTTTGGTGTTGATAAACAAACCCTCTACTGAAAAGCAGGGCTGTATTTTTGATAAATAATAATAAATAATAACAAAATGCAATGTAGGTCTGTTTTTGCCATAAAATGAAGTACCATAAAGTACCATATTTTGTTGAAAGTTCTTTTGATTTGTCTTAGGACGCCCAGAACCAAATTGAAACATTTCTGTCAACAGATTTCTTCCTCAAAAGCGCAGTTCGAGTGCGGCTCAGCGAGTGAGCATTAAGCCGATTAATGTAAGCCGCTAATGGGCAACATGTAGAGTAGAGAAGGCAGGAACCCAGGGACTGTGGCACTCGAGGCGCTAATCGTGCATCACGCAGTGAAATAAATTGAATTAGAACCGTAAATCCCTGCGCTGGCTATGCAAATGGATGTCGGAAGGCGGTCTCTCATGGTCACGAACCCAGGCAAAGGAAAGGTGTGCCAGGGACAGACAGACAACCCTCGGAGCCGCAGGCCTTGGAGTTGGAGTGGGGGTCGGAGTTGGAGTTGGAGTTGCGTTACTGTCAACACCTGGGAGGGAGTCGTCGTCTACTTGGCATTGTGATAACTCCATTTCAGATTAGACGCGTCTCAGGCCTTAGACCCTTTGGGCATGTCTGAAGGGCGCGTCATCGTCATTACGGCTGACATGTGTCTACCACACACACATACACACACACACACACTCGCATCTGGGCTCTCATCGAAAGGGTCATGCCCTCCACTCCGACGCAAGACATTTCAATCTCTTTTATGCAGTGTAATAACTCTCTTTTTTATTCTGGATTATGTTCTTACCTGTGCCTTGGCATTGATTGCTGATGCACAATCTTCATGAGTGTGAACGGTGGTGACCTGCAACCCGACAGATTTCTCCATTGGGGTGTTTGAGCTGAAAGCTCTGCTAATGGGCGTTGATAGCTTTATCTCTAGGGTGATATCTTTTGTAACGCCGCATAACCACGCAAAGTCAATAAACCCCCCGACAGAAACTGAGGCAACAAGTGGCCAATGCCAACCCCATTTGCATGCGAATACAGTGAAAGCTCTACGGAGTGAACTACGTAAATGCTTTGATAAACTTGGTAGTATACATTAATCTACTTTAAAGCAGATTGTTCCCAACTGCTCCCATCGCTCTTACATGGTGGTCTCGACTCGAACTGCACAAGCGAAAAGAGACTCCTATTCATGACAAGGAACTGTGATGCTCGTCTCAAGACTTGGGTCAAGACAAAACATGAATAAAGAAATAAAATACATATCTTTTGGATACATGTCTCATATTGAAAAGGGTGCCCAGATCGGATTTAAAGAGTATTAAATGCAATGTTGGATTGCTAGTGGTTCGTCATATATGCAGAGTCAATTCTTATTCCATTCACTGGAGCTGTAAATATAAATCTGTGATATTGTATTGTTGATATTCACTACTTTACAGATATTGCAACTATACATAGTTATGAGTAATGAGTATGAGTCTTTAAATAAATTGGTTCTCTCTATTATGAGTTTGCTGTCTATGTAAATGCTGGGAAATCCCCTTAGGAATGGGGTGTACGGAGTTTTCCACCACATTTGATGACTTACAATGCCCCTTCAGACGTACGCACCCTGATGAACCACAAGTAGACAGGCAGGCAGCAAGCGGCAAGTGGCAGCGGCAAGCTGTCAGCCTTATTGGCAGCCTGACGAGGTGTCAGTGGCTAGGATACGTTCGAGTAGAGGGTGGAGGGTGGAGAGGGCTAGGATGACAGGCTGTTTGGTTGCGTGCTGAAAACAATTATCGCTGCGGCCTAGGCCGCAAAAGACTGCGAAATTTAGTAAGTTTTTTGATGTTTTGAGGTTAACCTAATGAAATTAATTTTTAGTGTTTCCCGGATCTCCCGAGTTCCCCGAGTTCTAAGCGCAAATTAATGGCCCCATCGAATTAGCCAGAGACCGTATATCATGGCTTTCAGACGCCACCTTTACGACTTTGCGATTATACAACGAACGAACTGCTTTGGAGCCATGACTGGTGATAAACCTTATCAGGCACACGACGACGCAGAATTTTGAGCATTCTTTTATTTGGCATATGATGGCACAAATGATTTTGGCCATGGCTATAAGCAGGCCGCTGACCACTGCCAGCGACGGAGCCAAAGCCAGAGCCCGAGCATGTGCCACAGATAAGCCCCGTCCGCAAAAAAGCAACTGATTAGAAAACAATCGACATAAAGACGAATTTCAAGCGGGCAGCGAGGAACTCTTATCGGAATGTTACAATTTATTGAACACCTGCACGGGTTTTGAATCACATGCGCAAATCGGTTAGCCATATTTCCATATACTCTGAAGTACTCTGAAGTTAGGTTCTGTGCCCGTCCACTCGATGATGCAACCTGAAATGCTTTACACTCAAACAAAGTTCATTGTCACCTCAGCAGAGGAGAGCCTTGTGGGCCGGGTGTCTGGCAGCACTTAACCTTTGCCACCTGACTGCACACAATGCAGAAAGCAGAAGGAGTACTGGCAGCAGGAGGAGCGGTAGACGCATGCGTTGACACTTTATGTCTTGCTTACGTTCTTAATAAGCTTACAGTTCCGGTCTGAGCCCAGAGCACAAAGCGAAGAGCCTGGAAATGACCTCAGCTCATCCTGCAGGCCTCAGGTGCACTGCGGAAAGTCGGGAGTACAAATGAAATGAATTTTTTTGTTTTCATTTGTGGACCCGAGTCAACCTTGCGGCTTGTCATGCACACGACGTGTATTTTGTTTTGCATTTTTAGTAGAAGGTTAAATCTGGGAATGATGGGAGCAGTTGAGCGAAGGATGTTTTATAGTTTCGGGGAATACTCTCTTATTATTTGGTGTATTTTGCGTACATTTTATATTAAGAAAATTTGCTTAGAGTTAGAAGCTTTATATCCAGCAATTTCTTGCATTTTAAATTAGTTTCTTACTCTTCTTAAAAAAAAACTTTTCTCTGAATAATATTGCTTTCGGCTCAGTGTTTTGGGGGAGTTGACACATTCTTTCCTCTTCAGACTGAGTCTTGGAGTGTTAGCTCTTAGCTGGGAGTCATTGACATTGTCTGGAAACAGGAAATGGAGATGACTACTTAGGAAGAAGTCGCTTTTCTGCAAATTAGGTATCCTAGAATGCCAAACCATGCCCAAAGGGACTCTGGCAATGGAGAAACTTTCACTTTTTATTGCGTGCTCCTGCCGCATCGAGGGGTTCGAATTACAATTTCATTTTTGCCACGAAAGCAAACAAAGGCCAGTCAGGGAGAGGGGCTACTGGCTGATTGCATGTCGGACGGCGATAAGCAATCGAAATCTGAAGTTTAAGTTGAAGTTGAGGGAGTTGGAGCAGCGACACTGGCACTGCCTGCCCCCCACTGCTGTCAAGCGGTGTGATTGAAAGTGAAACTTATTTGTGCGACAGCGCCAAAAATGTCGATGCAGTGGAAAAGTTTTGCTTAAGGTTTGTCCCCTTTGCTCCCTCTCGTTGCAGCTTTATGGGCGTCTGTGTGCACGAGGGACAGCTGCATGCCCTGACCGAGTACATCAATGGCGGCTCGCTGGAGCAGCTGCTGGCCAAGAAGGAGGTGGTGCTCAGCGCCACGCAGAAGATAAGACTGGCGCTGGGTATAGCGCGAGGCATGACATATGTCCACGATGCCGGCATCTTTCACAGAGATCTGACGAGCAAGGTAAGTCCCGGGCAGAATTTAAATGAGCTGAAAATGATGATCTAATCGCCCCTCCACTTTAATTCGCTTTCAGAATGTACTTATACGCAATCTGGCCAACGATCAGTATGAAGCCGTCGTGGGGGACTTTGGCCTAGCCGCAAAGATACCAGTGAAATCGTAAGTGGATCCTTGAGCATTTTCCTCAAACGGAAACTGATCGTTTACCCTCTTGTTCGCAGCAGAAAGTCACGCTTGGAGACAGTCGGATCGCCGTATTGGGTCAGTCCCGAGTGCCTGAAGGGCCAGTGGTACGATCAGAGGAGCGACATCTTCTCCTTTGGCATCATTCAGTGCGAGATTATTGCACGCATCGAGGCCGATCCGGACATGATGCCGCGCACTTCCTCCTTTGGGCTCGACTATCTGGCCTTTGTGGAGCTCTGTCCCATGGACACACCGCCGGTGCTGCTAAGGCTGGCCTTCTACTGTTGCATCGTAAGTGCTCTCCACACAGAACAGGATTCCTTGTAATAATGCATCTTCTTCGTTTACAGTACGATGCCAATAGCCGACCCACTTTCCACGATGCCACCAAGAAGCTGACGCTGCTGCTGGAGAAATACGAGCACGAGTCGTCGGCGGGTGCCAGTCCGCTCAGCTCCCTGGAGCTGATCAATTGCTCGCCAGGCGGCAGTGACAGCGAGAATGCCACGGCCCTGACCTCAGTGCCGACAGTGGGCACCATTTGCACAGCTCCGGCAGGTACTCTGACGCCCCGCCATCTGCGAGACGTGGATGAGGAAGGATTCCGATTCCCCATAAAGTCGGCGTCGGCTGCGTTGCCGGGCACGCCGAATGGATCGGCCGGAAGCCACGGCTTCGATGACCATATCTTACAGTCTCGCGTGCGTCGAGCCACCCAAAAGCTGGAGGCCGAGATTCTGCTGCACCGGCGCTCGCTGAGCGAGAACATCATCCACTTCCCGATGCACACGTCGCCCAGTGACAAGGCGCGCTGCCATCAGATGCAGCGACAGCGGTCCTCTACACACTCACCGACGCCGCCCCGGCAACTGCCCGTCGGCAGTTCTGCTGCTGCCGTCCTGCTGCCGGCGGTTGTTGTGCCCGATCCACCGCCACTTCCGCCGCCAGTGTCTGCCGTGCTGACGCTGCGCAAGGTGGGCGAGACGATGTGCCTGAAGGATCCGCAGTACAAGCCGGAGACGAACAAGGACCACAGCGGATCGAAGCCCAATCCGTTTGAAGCGCTGGCGCAGCTACGTGGCGTCAAGAAGATCTTGGGTGCCAATCCAAGAACGTATGCCGCCGGAGCGGGCGATCTGTTCAGCTCGTGCTTCGAGATGCTGGCCCCGTTCTTCAAGGAGCTGGCTGCCATGCAGAGCAAAGCCGCGGCTCAGGGCCCAGCGACAGCAGACGGCAGTGAAGCTGCAGCTCCCAAAGCAGCTGCGACACCAGCGACGCCCAGTGAACCAAAGAGTCTGCCTGTCTCGCCACAAATGACTCGCAAGTACAGCGGCATGGAAATGAAGCTGCCCCAACGGGTCAGCAATGCAGCTGCGGTGCCAGCCACGCCAGCGGCGGAAGCTCCACCCGCAGAAGAGGACGACTGCGATGACTGCAACTCGGAGGGCGAGGATCCCGACGGAGGCGGCAACTGTGCCGATGCCGAGTCGAGCAGCGACGACAGCGCTGTGCGCCCCTCCACGGTCCCAGCGGCCCGCAAGTACCGCGCCAACTCCCTCTACACGCATCCCCTGTTTCGTGGCGGCCCCAGTGCCACCAGCATGAAGAACAGCGTCAGTGAATTCGAGAGCAGCACGCTACTAAAGGCCAGTGCGTCGACGGTCACGCTGACTGCCTCCACAGCTGCCGTAGATTCAAATTCTTGCGAGGATCTGACCGACTGTGGAAAGAAGTCCAAAGAGCTGCCTTCGGGCAGTGGTTCGGCCACAGCAGTCGCCTCACCCACACCCCTGTCCAGCTCCTCAGCCCGTCTAGCGGAGACACCCGCCTCCGTTTCATCGTGCACCGATCTAGAGCTGGAAGAACTAAAGAACGCCTGCGATCTGAACGCCGAAGAGCTGAAGAACTCGTGCGAGCAGCTGTCGACGCTGAAGACAAACCTGACGCGGCGCGACTCCATCGAGAGCGGCTTCTTCTCGTGCTTCAACGAGGAGTCGGACGCGGCCATCACCAACAACAGCTTCAGCAGGCAGCTCAACGGAATGGGATCGTTGGGGTTTGGTTGCGGCGGCGCGGCCAGCAGTAGCAGCAACTGCTGCTACGAGCAGCTGAAGACGCAGCTTTTGCTCGACGCAGGAGGCACCGCAAGCAGTGAAATCAAGTGAGTGAATTGCACAGGGCTGGTGAATCCGAGTGCATATATTACTAATCTTCAACTGATTTCAGCGATAAACTGGCGAGTCTGTGTCGATGCTGCTACTATGCGACTTCTACATCGAATGCTGCTGTGGCCGCTGCAGCCGCTGCTGCCCAACAGCAGCAGCAGAATCACCTGCTCAACGACACCTCCTCGACCTCATCGTCGGTGCTGCTGATCGACAACGATCCCGCGGTCATTGGCGCCAACACATCGTCGTCCACGGCGCTGGACTCCATGGATGATCTGGATGCCGAAATTGTTGCGCCGCGTCCGCACCAACGTCGCTACACCTGCCATCATGCCCTGCTCAGCGGCAATGTCAGCGATCCGCAGATGGCCGGGTTGATCAATCGCCTGGCCCTGGACTCGGAAATACACACGATGTTGCAGCGCAATCAGTTTGCAACCAATCAGTTGCTGTATTGCAAGAATCGCACCTCGTCCATCTACACGGACAGCTCGGATGACATCAGTAGCTTGGCGGGATCCGATTCACTGCTGTGGGACGATCGCTCCTTTACGGCCTTGCCGAGCACACGATCGGCACAAATAGCCAAGATAGTGGAGTACTTTGAGCGCAAGCGCCAGGACTCGTCGCCGCCGTCCATGCATCATCGGAACGGCAATGGTACTGTGGCCGCGGCTGTGGCTGCCTCCGCGCTGGGCTCCAAGTACCTCTCGTATGAGTCCCGCCGCTATTCGGACTTCAAGCGACACCTGAACCCAGATGCCCTGTGCTTCGATATGGACAAGAAGCCGGTCCACCAGCGCATGATGGTGTGTGAGGGAGCGGTGAAGTCGAAGCTACCCATATTCGACAAAAAGAAGCATCAAGTGATGAGCAGCGGCCAGGGCGGATAGCCGCAGGATAGTTTAATAAGCCATGCCACTGATTCCTTTATAAACTTTTTTATTTAATGAGTTTTGGAAGTTACGTTCAATTCCTTGAGATTTCAATTTCCTTCACAGCCGGCAGTACGAGTACCACTCGATGGGAGAATAAATCAACAAAATTTACATTTAGTTTCTAGGTTAAGCTACCGTATCGTATCATGTGTATAGAGCAGATTGCAATTGCAGATAAGCCAAATTATTCTACTACAAATTAAGAATGTTTTGCCAAGCGCATAAGAGTAACCAATTCGTTTGTATTAGTTTGGAAAATTGTGTCTAATATATCGTTTTGTATGCATATTACCTAAACATAATCATATATCGTACATCGTACTGGTTCCTAGTCCTTCAAGTTTACATTTGCTATACATTTTATGCTAAATTAGTGCGCATCCCCCCCACAGAGCGGAAAGTATTTATTCTAATTTATCAAACCTGTCGCTGGTATACTCCTACGAAATGGCATAGCTATTCTTTATATATACACATACACACATACATTATATACATTTATTTATTTAATTTTGTTGTCCTAAACTCTGTATAAAAACGATTATGTCTACACAATTATTATACAAGAAAATATAAATACAAATATACACATTTACATACATACATATATATATAATGGCATATTGCAATACATACATTTTAACTGTAACTATTAGCTTAAATTTAAGGTCAAACAAAGTTAAATATCTATATCTATGTAGACTTTTCAACGTGAGGTTGTAAGACTTGAACGCCCCCCCATATTACCCCTTAAAACTGTACAGATGGTGCCCTAATTCGAGAACCTTAACCATTGGCCATTATCCAAAAAAAACGGGCTTAATTTCGGCGTAGGTTTTAAGTTTTAGTTTTTGAAAATAAATACATATGTATGCATACATACATCCAAACAAACACGGGTTGATAGCACGATAGCCGATCAATTGGAAAATCTAAAGCGTGTATATTATTGGATTTGACTTATGGTTTTTCATTATTTTTCTTCGATTCTTACAAATATGTATATTTCTGTTTTTTAATTCGTCTGCAATTATCGGATTCAATTATCAGAAAAACGAATACATATTTCGAAAGTGAAAAGGCGAAGACTGAGCCACCATTTTTGAATCGGCTAGTAGTTTCCATTATACAAACGATAGAAAAATATTCTAGATTTGATTATTGTATCGAAAATCAATGAGTATCGATCGGCTCCAACTGAAGCAACTTACTTTAGCAGCGTAGAAACTGTTCAACAGAGAAATTAATTAAGATCACCCGAGTGTAAATATCTGCAAGTCTGTACAGCATGATATGTGTACATACCATTCAGAGGAGTTAATCTGTAGAGCATTGTTAAGAAATTGATGTCGTCCATTTGAGCATACATACATAAAACACATCAACCTCATTGCATCGTCTTGTTAAGTGGGTTCATTGTGAGGCCAAAAATTAGAAAATCATGAATTTAAAATTCATTTCCGGTTGCCAATCAAACACATTTTATGCACTTACACAACGTTCGTGTATAGGATGTATAAGTATTAATATATATTATTATCACATTGGAATCACAGTCCATCCCAGGCATACATAAATACATATACACATATTATATATAGTAACGACTCTGTTTCAGTTTTTAACTATCATTAAATCAAAGAAAGAATAAATTTAATACACACGAAGAATTTTGTAAAACTGTAAAACTGAATTGTACTCAATCAATAAACATACAGATATAGAAAAACGACCGCCGTTCGATTGCGTTTGAATATATTGGGAAGTGCCACTAGCCTAACTTTTTGCCACTAACTTTTCGACACGATTTTACGTCAAGAAACCTAACCAACTTTTTCTGATTATGGCTCTGAAACGGCTTAAGTTATGTCAAAAATAGAGGGGTGCTTCTGAGAAAGCTTTAAATAAGATACCGTTTTTTTTTATTCTTTAAAAGCAATTTTGCTGTAGAAATACACAATAATTCATAAAATAAATTTTAAAGCCCTCAATTAGAAAAAGTCTGTTTGGTTCGAAACGTAAATAAAATGATAAATATTGTCGAATAGTGTTATCAATAAACGAGATTCCTTTCCGCTTTTACAAGCTTATTCTACATACACCAATTCACACCTGTACAGTGTATACTATCATCCAAATTTGCGTAGAATGTAATGTAGAAATCATGTAATTGACTGGATTAGGTTTCAATCAATTTCAATCGATTTCAGCAGATTTGAGTAAGTGCAAACTATATCAGTTGATTGGAATTCGTTGAAACCGATTGAAAGCTATTGAAACCGTTTGAAGGCGAGCGAAGTAGTATATTTTTTTTGTAATTCATTTAAACAAATGCAGGCCAGTTGAATCCATTAAAATCCATCTATCTTTATTTTTTTATTGGATTGAATAGCAAGTGAAGCTATTAGTTAATTTTTCCATCAGTGCAAGGATATACATATGTACATATAGTACATAGATGGAGTGAGTTTGGAATCACTTCGGATTGAAGACCTGCATTCAAATAAGTCAGATATTTTGTCGTTGCGCCATTGTTGGTGGCGCCATTTTTGATCTGATACCGGCTGATTGGAAACAAATTTTTAAGCATACTTTTAGTTTCTGTTGAATTTTAAATGATAGTATACTTTTCGGGTTTAAATAATAGAAGCTGCCTTATGGTGAAAAGGATGGGTGCCAGAAGAAGTACTTCTTGGAAGTCCGTCTGAGTACATTTAAAATGGCTGATGTCTAATGCATATATGTACATTAGAGCCCTGCGTGAATCCACATGATTCATAAAATCACAGTATTCTCACAGTATTCTCAAATCCCGCCTTCAGTCAGATTCAAATCACCCGGAAACCCTAAAACCGAATGCGAGCACTGCGGAAAAGAAACAGAAGAAACCGCGACACTACTTTTTTACCCGTCTTCAATCAGTTCTGATTCATGCGGAATTTTTAAATATTTTAACAGAAGCGGCTGTGTCGCTAATTTCATCATTGTGGCTATTATAATGTTCCCATCTGATCTAGATTCGGTCTTTTGATAGATATGGACATTCTCTATGATTCTGCATTATCCGTTTTCTTTTATATTCAAAATTGTGGACGCCACTTATTTTCGTTCTTTGTTAGGATGGAAAGTGCGGGTCATTCGTTATGAGCCGCATGTGATTTCAACGAGCCGAAGACCGTGGTAGCTCTCGCAGTAAACTCGAGAGCGTGCCTTTCCTTGTATGAACTGGCACATCTATGTATATACTGTGTGGTTAGAGTTTATACTCTAATTTTAAATTAACAACAACAGACAAACATAAATATCTTAAAAACCAAAATTCTTCAAATTTCGTAATTAGGGTCAAAAACTCGGAGATCGGAGTTGCATGCAGTTCGGATTCCGGTTCGGTCAAGGGTTTTCAGCACAACGAAAATCCATATAGTATGGATGTTTGTATATATATATACCGGTCGAGTATATGTACATATATATGTAATACTAGACGGGCCCGGCCACGCTTCACTGTGACACATTGTGCTAGCTTGGGTGAGAAGTGAGCCGATTAATACTACGTTTAAAAAATGTATTTTCAAAATAATTGGAGGGTATAAAATACCCAATATCCCGTTCCCGATTCCGTCATCTTCAGTTGATCGTCTCCCATTCCTTCTTTCGCAAAGCATTTGAAGGCTTTTTCTCTGGCAATTTAACTTTCCCACTAAGGCAGCAAAATCCTGACGTTTCCCCAGAAAACTTCAATGCGGCACAATACTCGCAAGCAACGTCCATCTCCCCAATGCGATCGCATAGTATGCCGTTCACCTAAAAATTTATTTCAAAACTCAAATTTTCAACCATTCATTCATAGACAAAATTAGTTAGCTGTTTGAGATGCGTTTTGTTAATCCAAGTCTAATGCGTTTTTGTTATTCCGCGTTTTATAGTGACTGACTTCTATGTTGGTCTCCTGGCTCTAAACTACCTACCCATCAATTTTCAGTCAAATCGGTACAGCAGTTCTTGAATTATAAATAAGGTAACTAACACGACTTTCTTTTATATATATAGATTCTAAATATCCAGTATGAACCATATAAATTATAACTTCCCACCGTCTTAAGTCTGTCCAGAACCCTCTACGAACCCGATACGTACTCAAAGGGTAAAGACTTTTGCATCAACGTCAATCAAGATGTATCGGATCACCTTAGTGCAATAAATAATCCAATTATAAATTATCATATCATAATTTCGTTTATTTTTCATTGATTTCTATGGTACATATAATAATCTTGCAAATTGTGAGTACTATTTAAGGTTTGTGTTAAGTGGAATAATACAAAAATCGTTTATCTCATTTCCGACGATTCGGGAGTCCAATGAGAAAGTTTTTGACGCACATACATTCAAATCAGACTCGCAAAAGGTCGTAAGGTCGTTAGGTAAGTGGAATTCTATGGTTCGTTTGTGGCCATGGTCTAGCTGGGCTTATGTGTTTTTATATGCGTACGTGTATGGGCTAAAGACTAACAATAAGCTGTAGAACAAGAACTAGATTACCACATCGTCTACTCATAAGCAGATTGCCTGCTTTCAAGAACTTTGAATAAATAATACAAACTAAAATTGGACTAAGCTAACTGCGCGGAGCTCCTCGACTTAGCTGAGCGTCAGACTTCGGGGTCCCATGCGAGGCACATTCCGTGGTCCGGCCTGGGCCTTTGGCACCTCCGCGGATTTGCGGGCCCCATTCTCCTCGTCCTCGTCTCCGAACAGAAGGGCCGCCAGGCTGGTCTCAAAGGTGGACTTCTTGCGCTGCGTGGGCTTTACGCTTCCAGCCGGCGCTTGGGTGGTTGTTGTGCCAACGGCTTTCGTTGTTCCGGGTTGGCTGGTGGTGGATGTCGTGCTGGTTGTGGTTGTGGAGGAGGAACTGCTGCTGCTGCTGCTAGTGTCGGCTGCCGTCGCTGGTTTCGCTGTGCTCGTAGTGACCGAAACCAGAGGCAATGCTTGTGGCTGGTCTTGGTCTCTGTTCTTGGGTTGCTCATGCTCGACCTGCTCCACGTGCTGGTAGCCGGGCGGATAGATGGGTTTGAATCCGCCCTGCAGCTGCGGCTGGAAGCTGTCAAGCTCGGGGTTCTTCTCCGCTGTCAGTGCGCTGGCAGTGACCGAATCCTTTTCCTGCGACTCCTCAGCTGGCTCCACATCAGCTCGGTTGATGTTGTTCTTCTCGTAGACCGCCTGATCCGTAGTGGAGGGCACAATGTTCCAGTTGTTGAGTGTGGGGTTGACTGCCGCAGCACCGCTGGCACCGCCTCCGCCCAGACTCACGCTGGGATAGAAGGGTGCCATGAAGTTCTTCTCGTAGTTCTGACCGCGCAGATCAAAGTCGCTGCTTAGTCCCTCCTCCGTCTGCGTGTCCTGGCGTATCTCGCCGATCACGGGCGTGGCCAGGTTGATGTTGGAAAACTTCTGATCCTGGTCGCCTGCAGCAGACGTCCGTCGAAAGGTACTGGGCTCTGTGGGCGTGTATGCAATGGCAATGGGGGTTTCTGTTCCGGTACCAAAGGCTCCGTGGATAATGCGGGGAGCAATCAGTACGCCCGGTACATGGGCCTGAGACTCGGGATTCGAGTTAAGCTCGGAGTACGATGGATCGGGTTTCTCGATTGGATACGGAAACTTCTCCTTGGGCATCTGCTGGGCCTTGTTCTGCTGCTGCAGGGACTGCGGCTTCTTATTCTTCAGTATCGGCTCCTGGGGCTGGTCACGAATCACCGAGAATGGAGTGTTCTGGTACTCCGCTGGCGCAGAAGGTGCCTCTCCTTCGATTTGTTGCTTCTCTGACCCCTTCAAGGGGAAGACCACGTACATTCCACTGGGGTCCAACGTCTGCTGACTAAGCTTTGAGGCCTCCGCCTCCTGGGGATCATTGTCGGCCGTAACTTGAATCTCTCCTGCTCCCGTATCGTCACCGGGCAGGCTCACCGCCTTCTTCTGGGACTGCAGCATTTGCAGGGTAACCACGGGCTCTAGCTTGGTCTCCTCCACGCCCATGCGATCCTTGCTGGGCGTCACCGGCTGTGGCGGATCGTTGATGACCAGATCCTCCTCCTCAAAGTCTGCCGCGCCCTCAGCGTTGATGGTTTGGTAGGGATCCGAGCCTGCTGTTGGCGCATGTCGCTCTGCCGGGTATCCATCGACAGATCGCAGAGGTCCATTTACCGGGCCTGGAGCATTGGGACGACGGGCGTACATGTGATCCGGGTGGTAGGGCATGTTCTGACCCCCGTAAGGTGGCAGGCGGTAGACGCGTCTGTTCATATCGGCACCTACACCTTGTGGTCCCACTGGATACTCGGAGATCCGGTTCATGGGATAGCGCTTCTGTAGCATCTGCTGCTGCTGCTGCAGGGGCTGGCGACGGTGGGCGAAGTGGGGTGGCGAGGAGGGATTGTAGGGTCGCTTCATGCCCTGCGTGGGCAGGCGGATGTTGCCCGGCTCTTGCTTCAGTGGGGGCGGATGGCCATTGGAGATCTTCGCATTGGGTCGGAACTGGGGCAGTATGTTGGGCAAGTTGTTGGGCCGTGGGCCACCCTGTGGCTTGCGGTTGAATTCATTGTAGAAGGGCGGCCGATTGCCGGGGGTGGATGGAACCTGTGGCCCGGACGAAGTGGTGGGGTAGCGTGGCGGCGGCTCCATATCCCGAGAAGGCTGCTCGCCATGTCCAGGCTGCTGGGCAGGGAATTTCTAGAGGGTGGAAACGGACAAGATTAGATGGAGGGTTCCATGCTTTCCATGAGAGACTCACCAATTGCTGTTTCTGCTGGTTCAGGTTGACCACTTCGTGCTGCTGGATCTGCACATTTTCGCCGGTCGTCTCCTCGTCTTTGACCTTGGGAAAGACAACGGGATTGGAGTTGTGTATCTGTTGCAGGCTCAGCGGCTGAGCATGGCCATTGATGTGGGGACCAGCAGGCGGACCGGGCCCAACAGCCGAAGATGCCAGTTCCACGGACTCCTCGGCCAGGACTGGGAAGCGAATGTTGCTGGAGACCAAAAGGTCTTTGGTGTCATCCCCATGTACCGCCGGCCGTGTGGGCGACGTCTGGTGGGGCGTTGAGGCCTGAGTGGGTTGGTAAGTTGGTGCGCTCTGTTCTGGCTTCGGGGAAACTGGCTTCTTCGATGGCCGCAAATTGGATCCGATCAGTGGCAGCTGCTGGTATGGGCTGGGCGCCTCTGGCGGTGTCTCTTGGTAAGAAGCGGCTGGAACAGTGGTTCCCACTGTGGCAATGTTTCCGTTCTGGTGGAAGTTGGAGTTCTGCTGAACGTTCGGCATCTGCTGATAGCTCGTGGGCATCGGTGGCTCCTGAGGACCAGACGGCTTGTACGGTGACACAGGTCGCTTAATGTTGCCAATATCCTCGTTGATTACTTGGCCATACTGGACGCCCGGCGTGTCCTTGGAAAAGAGTGGCTCCTTCTCGACGCTGGGATGTCCCACGCTCACCTGCTGCACCTGGCTGCCGAGCACAAAGGAGGCCGAATGCTGTCCGGGCGAGATGACCACATTGTTGATTTGGCCGGGCACGGGTCGGTATTGCATCACATTCGGCTGCTGCACCTGGTAGGAGACATATTCGTTGCTATAGTTCTCCTGGCTGCCCGAGATCACCTTCTGATCGTTGGGGTAATGGCTCTGTCCGGAACTGGTGGGCACTCCATGGTGTGGTGGGACGTTGAGGGGCGCCGGGACGGGGCTGTGGCTGTCCGATTGCATTTTGCATAGCGAATGGCGATGGCTTTGAGGGGGCAATCGGCTCTATTAGATTTCCCTGTGAATCGAATCCTTGGTTCTGTTGATAGTTGTGTGCCACTGCGGACTCTTCTTCGGCCAGGCTGTTGAATATGTCACTAAGCGTCATTGGCGGTCTTGGTGGGGGCTGTGGTTGCTGCTGTTCCTGTTGATGTTGCTGCTGTTGCTGTTGTTGCTGCTGCTGCTGTTGCTTTTGATGTTGCTGTTGTTGCTGATGTTGTTGCTGATGTTGCTGCTGCTGCTGCTGTTGTTTCTGCTGCTGCTGTTTCTTTTGCTGTTGTTGCTGCAGCTGCTGTTGCTGCTGCTGCTGTTGTTGCTGCTGTTGTTGCTGCTGTTGCTGCTGCTGTTGTTGCTGCTGCTGCTGCTGTAGATGTTGCTGTTGCATATATTGCTGCTGTTGTAATTGCATATGCTGTTGCTGTTCCTGTTGCTGGAATTTCTGCTGCTGTTGTTGATATTGCTGCTCGTGCTGATGCTGCAACTGCTGATCCATCTGCTGCTGCTGCTGCTCCTCTGCCTGCGTGTTCTTCTGTCCCAACGTGTGGTACACATCCGCAGGATCGAGATTCGGAATGCCTGTCCCCGGAATGGGGCTGAAGGCCGGCGGTGGCGTGGGGCCCTCCGTGAAGACAACTGGTGCACTTGTGCTGGAGGTTGTATAAATTTTCGTGGTCGTTGTGGGCTCTGTGGGAAAGATGGCTGCCTGGGGTGTGGCATGGTGGGTGGTGAATGCCACGTCGCTGCTGCTAGGCGTTGGACGAGGCTGGTGCGTTGTTGTAGGACGACGCTCCTCCTGCTGGATTGGTGTCCTGCCGGTGGTGCTGGGCAGTGTGGGGCTGTACTTCTTGGTGGGCACAAACTTCTTGCGGGTGGTGCTGGTGCGTGGCGGCTGAGTGGTTGTGGATGCAGCGTGCAGAGGAATGGGCCGACGGGAGGTGGTTGTGTACTTGACCGCCGGAACAGTTGTTGTGCTTGTTGTTGTCGTCACGGGAATGGGCCTCCTGGATGGTGGCAAGGTTCCTTTGGTAGTGGTGGCTGCTGTGGTGGTTGTGCTTGTAGTGGTGGTGGTGGTGGTGCTGCTGCTGCTGCTGCTGCTACTGGGATGTTGATAGTAGGCTCCTTCAGTGGGGGTCACAGCCGTGAGCTTTGTGGTCGGTACCGTAAAGTAGTTGGAACTGTGGTAGCTGGGCGGGGGAGGCGTGACCGGGGCCACCACGGAGGTGGGTTTCTTGTTGGTAATGTAGTTCTTGTTGCTGCCCTGGTACTTCAGGTTGGCGTACGAGCTGGACACCAGCGGGTAGACGAACTTCGAGGACGAGTACTTGACGGGCAGGTTGAGGAAGTCGTGTATGTTTGGCGATGACGCGGCGCTCAGGACGATCTTCTCATTGGGATCGAGCACCTCGTTGATCTCGGGCTGGATGCCGGCCTGCTTTTTGGCACTGAAGTCCAGCTGCCCCGACACGGGATCGTGACGGGGATAGTAGGGCTTGCCCTCGTTGAAGATCTGATTGGGCAGCACATAGCTGGTGGAGATGATGTCCTCTTCGCCCGATATGTCCGCATTGCGTGCCTCCAGGGGCAGCAGAGACGAAGGCGTTTCTGTCGTGGGTGTGGGCGTGGCTCTGGCTGAGCACAGAAGCAGCAACGCCAGCAGCACCCTGAAATCGAGGGTGCCTATCATTTTGTGGCTGCAAAGAAAACAAAATAAAATCTTTAGTGGTTGTTAATCTGTCATTTGAATGGAAAAGAAGACCTTCCGCCCCAGTAAAGATCACTCTTGATTTCAGAGTGCCCCGCAAGGCCGCCGCTGTCACTTCAAAAGCTTCGACTGCAGACCGCTTCCACATTTATGGTGCGAAAATTTCAGCCAGTTGTTGTCGTTGCTGTTGTGGCAAGTGTTGGTGTTGCAAGTGTTTTGCTGGTGTGCTGATGTTGCAGACAGACAGAGAGACAACCACATTGCCATTCCACTCGGCAATTTGTCAGCAGGCCGAACACCGTAGGTAGCTTTAATTGAGACATGACTGTGGCCGCTTCTGGGCGAGAAGTGTTTTTGGCCAAAGTCAAGTCCGAAACTGAGAGGTACTACTCAGGGAGCAGGTCTCCTGCGCGTTATGAGTGCAGATCAAAATGCTGGACACGGGACACCACTATGTAGACACAGTGTCGCTTACAATTAAACCAACTGGTGCACACCAAATGTGGTGCGAAGTGACTGTTGGTTGGATTGTTCGATGGTTGGATAGTTGGACTGGGTAGTGGATTGCTTTGATTTTCATGAAAGAAGCAACAAAAAACATCAGCAGTAGCAGCAACAGCAGCTGCAGCATCAGCATCAGCAAATAAAAAGGAAAAAGTGAAATTTTACCAAATGTGAGGAGCCAGTTTTTGCAGTGCGGAAAACCCGTCTGGGAGTTGTTGTATTTGTTGCCTGTTGTCGCTGCTTGTTTCTGGTTGTTGTGGTTGTTATGTCAAACGAGCCAAATGCCAAATGATGGACCTGGGGACCGCATAGACCAACTATTGTCTAATGCTGTTCAATATATTCTGTTCACTGCCACTGCCACAGTCTCTGCGGCAGCCAAAGGCCCAAATTGAATGGGCCCCACAATGCTTTCGATTCGCTTCATCTTCAAAGGCAGGCAGACAGATATTCACTTTCAAAAACACAGTTCAACTTTCATTCAATCAAAATACATCGATAGTGTCACACGGCCAGACCGAAATACCCGTGCACAACGCTAATTATGACTGACTCACCAGAGTCAGAGCTAGCCACCGATATAGCCAGCATCCAAACAAACATACAACATCGTACAGCGTCAATGTCAAAAAGCAAAAGCCACTCAAAGCCAATGCCGAGCCTCATCATACGGTTTAATCACAGCAGCATCGGCTGTCAATCAAACCGCGTAGAAATTTATTCAAAGTACAGAAGGAAAGAGCTAAAAGAGCTCTGACTTCGATTTGTTCGGAAAGAATCTCAAATGAAAGTGCAATTTACTCAGATCTTGTCAGTAATTTCCCGATGGTGTCTCCAAATTGCTATGGTTATTACTCTAGATTTCCTTGCAATTGCAATTGCATGTGGCACGGGCACAGGCGCAGGCACAAACAACCGAAACAATTGTGGCCAGCCAGCTACTCAATGAGTGCCGTGCCCCGACTATCCATTTAGCCTGCAACTCGTTTTGTTTTGTATTTTGTGTTTGCTTTCAGCCAGCTGCAAGACGATCTCAACTTTCATTTCAATTGTCAATGAGATACGTACATATGTATATCAAATGATTGTACATACTCTATGGGGTTCTAAGGCAACGTCTGGGCCATGACAAAGTGTTATGCAAATGGCAAGCAATTGACTCAATTTCCCACAGGCGATGGGCCATAACTCATAAACGGAGGCCGCAGACTGGTTAACTGGGTAATCGGGTCACAATTTAGGAAACTTGTTTACTTTTTCCATCATCTTTTCATCTTTCCATCGCTGTTTTAATGCTCATGCCACACACACGTTCGCTTTTATCAGTATGCTAATAAAAAAGAACAACTGGCCAAAAGCGAGGCAGAAACGGCAGCCGCGGAGCGTCCTGTTTTTTGTAGAATGCCAAATAAAAAACAGAAAAACCTGTCATCGCGATGGATCGTTAAAAGCGCACGCGCTCAACCAGAAACGAAAGACTTAAGACACAAACTTCTGGACAGCCGTTGGAATATTTGAACGTGATTTTCATTGCACATACTTGTACGTGCATACGTATAGTATAGGAGCCGTCATTCCTATCGGTTGTCGATTGCCACTTTCCATTGAGCGCTGCAGCAATTGGGAATTGGGCCTCTGCGAACCACACACACAAAATTTTCATTTTCATAATTTAAACATGTGGGTCACTGTGCTAATTGCTTGTAATTATTATTCAATATGAGGCACGGCTGGGCTGGCCGTCACTGTCCGAAGAAGTGGTGCGTAGAAAGTGCTAATTTAATTAAATTTAAATATTGAAACAAGTTATGAACGGACAGTGGCCAGCATTGTCTTGTCTTTTGTACATACATATGTGGTATGTGGTATTTCGTATATACAGAAGATCAATGAACCTGCTACCCCGGAACGAGTACTGCTGACCCAGTTCCGTTGGGACAGTAGAACCAATCAATCTGTTCTGTTTAGAGCAGATAATTACCATTTACTCGGCGGCTACCTTTTACTTTCACATTACACAATTCGCATTGGTCTCTGATTAACTCATTTGACTGGCACTTCCCACCGCAGCATAACTTTTACCGCCCCGGCAGAGGCGCAGACATAGGCACAGGCGAAAAAGTCGCACGTCTATTACAGCGCACCGCAATTAGGTGTAATTTTTAATGGCATCAAAATCATAACCATCAAAAGCGTGGTAAAGTAAACCTAATCCACGACAAAACGAAACACCCATAATCATGAAAATGTTTGGTTAATTCCCCCATAGCACAGCACCAACGATGACAAAGAGCAAAGTCATTAGACTTTGGGCCAGACTCAACTTTAAACTGTCTCTGGCGGGTCTCTGATTTATGGAGGCCTCTAGTAGGGACAGAGAAAGAGAGGGAGAGGGGAAGCTACCGCTTTCCTACATTTCTTTCAATGGCATTGCCAGCAGCAGCAGCAGCAACAGCAACAGCAGCTGCAACTTTCACTTTTGGCAGCCAAAAATTTCTCGCTCAGCTTCTGAGTGTGGTTTTTTGTCTGTTGTGTTGTGCTGTGCTCTGCTCTGGTGTGTGCTCTGGTGTGGTGTGGTTCAATGTGGTGCGGCGCCACACTCACGCAGAGAAGCCAGTTCACGTTCACGGAGAGGGGGGAGGGCAGGGAGGAGAGAATTATTTATGGCTTAACGAATTTATATCTCAACTTTAACCGCAAGCAAGAGAGAAGAAAAAAAAAAAGAAGAAAGAAAAGCAACGCAACGCAACGCACACCATTTGGCCGAGAAGCCGCAGCAAAGTAGCCAAACCAGAACGAACGGTAGGACGCAAAATAAAGAAATAATTAAAATCAGTGAAATTTTTGATTGCCCCCTCTGCACGATGCCTCGCGCTCCCCCTCTCCTCGCCGCTCAGACACACAGATGAGGCAACGAGTAATCTGTAAAGTTGCCCGCTTGTCTGGCTCACGTTTTTCTCTTCTGAATCAGCGAGGCAGGCACAAGCCGGACCGACCCCAAACGGGGCACGGGGGAGAGACTAGGGGAAGCCGACAACAGCCAAGAAGACGAAGAAACCCGTGTACAGTGCCTGACCCCGTTAACGATCATTGGACAAACATTCAATGGCGAGTGCTCCGCCTTTTGGCTGGAATGTTGCAGGGGCCCGCCTGGTGCCATCTTGCAGCTATTCAAATTCGAGTCGAGACCCAGAGGAATTTGTTGCTGTAGCAAGTTTCCATTTAGCGGCGGACAAAGGTATTCATTTCCATGGGCAAATCAAAACTTAGTCATACGAATTAATTTGCGAATGAGAAAGAAACAACAGAAATTTCACTTTTTAAGGTGCGTAATCGGTCTTGGCCGGACCGAGTCATAAGCCGATCTCTTGTGGCGTTGTTGGATTGTATGGTTGCTGGTTGCTGTTGCTGTTGCTACAACTCTTGTTAACTCTGTTTGCCGGCCAGGCAGTGGGCAAGTGTACACACCTTGGCCAGAGACTCGTGTTGGGGCGTTCATGAATCATTCGAGTGTTGCAATCACATGAAATTTGCGAGCACATTCCCGTGGGGCTGAGAGGAAATCCGTGAGCCCCCACCACCAGTCGGATTTCCGCACTCACACAGAGGCAAGTCAAGAAAGAAAGTGACACCTACATGCTAAGCGGGGGATTAGCATATGGAAATGTATAACCCCATTGGCCAAATCGGTTAGAGTTCCTTGCCCAAAGCAGAAACAAACTCAAAATAAAAAAAAAATCAATAAACCGAAATAGCGGCAGACGGAGGGTCGGCTCTAAGAAATGGCAATGAAAGTCAAGGCGACGTGCCTGAAATCTTAATTATAATACGCACACTCTCGGCCGGCAGCTATTCGACCGACGGCCATCGTAGGTTCTTCAAAGAGAAATGGTGAAATTTTCAGCCTGCCTCCGCGGCAGAGTGTGAAGTTCAAGTCGAGTGGAGTGGACTGGACTGGAGTTTAGTGTGTGGCCGGGCGCGCACTGGAGGGAAAAACTTGAATTTTCGTTGCATTTCATTTTATTAGTTTTAATGAAGTCGACTCGAGTCGAAAATTTACAACCACTTATGGCATTAAGCGAGAAAAATTATGCATTACACTTACTATACACACAGGCGCATACGAAATTGCTGCTATTATTAAAGTACTCGCACTGTCCGCGGCCACATATCAAATGGAAACTGCTGATAGATTGGAGGAAAATGTGCGAAAAGCGTTGAATGACAGCCGTGGCCAAGTCCGTTTAAGCTGGAGTTGAAGTTGGAGCCAAAGCAAACAGCCGCAGGCCGAGAGACCGGCCAAAAGTACAGCTAAATGGCAAGAAAATAGCAGAGAAACATAGACAGACAGATAGTCAGAGAGACAGACAGGCAGGCAGGCACGAGCCTCTGGACACGACTCAAATAAAAAGGAAAGTGCCAAGCACAGGCACCCCAAAAAGATGCATTTGGTCAGCCAAGATAACGGAGATAACCGTGCGATGATTGACTCGATGGGGAATGGGGATGCCAGTTGAAGAATCACCTCACGCTGCTGCTGGTGCTGCTGATGCTGCTGCTCTGCGATCCATCTGAGGTGCAGCCAATAAATCTTTCAAGGCTGTCAGTACGTTTTTGGAGGCAGAGTGTGACTTCCTACCAGCTAAGGAAGCCAGGCATTCCAGCCCCCCTATATGGCATGCGTACATCACTCAGATCTTGTAGGTAATTCGGTTTAGGCCAGGCCCACAGCAAACCGTTATTGCTGCTGCTGTGTTACAAGCAGCTCTTTTATGGTCACTTGGCTTTTTGGCTCAGTCGGTTGAGCAGTTGTTAATGCAATTGCAATAGCGGGGTAGCCGGTAAAGTCTGCGCCCGCGCGTGCCATCAAATAAATGGGTTGGCTCCAAGTTCTGCTCCAAGTTCTTTATGCTTCTTCGCTAACAATTGCCAATTTGGGTCGCTGGCGATGGCTATAAATCAGACGGCGGACAGTGGTCTCCTTACCAATTGGCCAATTGGGAGCGGGCTCTGCCGACCTATTGTGAAAGTAATAAATTAACTAACGGCCAACTGCCAATTAATCTCGTTAGCTCTTGGTCTGTGGATTGAATAATCTCCAGTCGAATGCATAACGCCCCCAGTCAGCCTCCAGTCAACACGCAAGCCCATCAAATCTCATGCAAAGTATGAATTAAATTACCAGAATCCAAGGAAAATCATAATTTTCGGAGTATTTACATAACACCATCGCAGCACTCGTACTCGTACGTGCATCGATGGTCAATGAACCTCACAATATTTGGCCAAAAGAATGGGGAATGTTATTCGGGAGAGATGGAAATAAACACCAATTAACATGTAGTCCACGATTTGTAGGTCAACCAAATCTGATGGAGAGAAAAGTAAGCAACACCGAGAGATCTGGACAGACTCGGAAGAGCAGTAGCAGCTGCCGACATACTCGTAATTATGTTCGTACTAAAAACTGAGCAACTTTTTGCTGGTCTGCAAAAGTGCCGGCAAAAAGGGCTGGAAAAAACACACACACACACACGCACACAGCAGAGGTTGCAACAAAAGACTTGGGCCACAAACTTGGCCACTGTCTCTGCCGTGCAGTGCAGTGAGGGGCAGAGAGTGTGGGTTGCTTCGCTTGCCCTGATTTCCACATTGGTGACCATCAGCTTTGGCGTCTGCTCAGGTGGGATGGGTTGAGTTTTTACCGATAGCAGGCCGTATGCTAATTAGCTCTAACTGTAATGGCGCAGTACGCATTGCTAACCGCTTAACCTATAACACAGAGGACTCTTCTATGTATAAATGTTGGCCCTTTCGGGCATAGTTCTCCTCCCGGCTTACCCGACTACTCGCTGACCAGCTAAGGATATCCTTATTATTGGATGGTGATGGTACTCGTATTATTCCACAAAAGAACTTTGTTTGATAAACAATAAAGTTCACACAGTCACAAAACACAAGAGAGAGAAAACACAAGAGATATAGTGATAAAGAGAGAGACGCGAACACACACGATTACCGTTTGCTTGTTGTTGCGATTTCCGTTGATTTTCAATTCGATTTTCCTAACACGTCTCGCACTTTTCTTTTCTCTCAGCTGCTGCAAAACAACACTCGCAATGCTGGGGTTCAATATGGTATGGGTATTTCTTGGATTTACATTTCTCTCGCGCGTTCGATTGCTCAAAGATGTCTCTGTCTCTGCTGGAGTTGGGTCGGAGATCCACGACGCGTCCGCTGCCTTCGACGGTCCCGGTTTGAATGAAGTTGCGCGACGACAAAAGAAATTTTTATTAAAAAGAAAGCACAGCCCCAGCGGCTATGGCAGCCAACAGCATAACCGCCAGCTGAGCGGTTGGAAACGGTTAACAGCGACGCACAGCCGCCTCTGTTAAAATTCAAATCTACTGCAGTGGAACATTTTAATTGTTGAATGCAATCTGGCGAATTACGAGGCTCTTCCGACTGATCTTTGGAATGTGTAATAAAGCCGCTAACACCTAACTGTTAAAAAGTGAAAGAAGATACGAGATTTTAGTGCGTAACCCCCACCGGCAGTAGCATTTCGTAACGGTGTAAATACCCAAATATGTGAGTGCGAATATTATGGAAATCACGCAGGAGCTTATCAAATTCCATCGTTCGTACCTGTCAAAGGCTCTCCACCAACTCTTTTTCGGAGCGTTCCTAATCTCAATCAGTTAATAATGGAAGTGGATTCCATCCCATATACCCTAGCGCCCAAGTTCTCTGTTTAATATTTGTATTCCAAATGAAAGTTGGTCAGAAAATGTAATTAAGGCAACTTTATATTTTGGAAAATCGCTCAATTAAGACCTAATATTAGGAGACTTACATAAAATCAAATTTAATGCGCAAAAACACACACATAATGACGCTAAGCACATACTTAACTCGCTGATGTTACGTACAATTATTTGGAGATGTCTTTCGCCTTGAGTATGTATGTTCGAGGTTCACCAAACGCCACCAAACTTGCAAGTAGTAGCCAGCAGTGAAAGCGGAAGCACTTATTATTCTCTCTATTTTGCACCGCACAACACACAAAAAAAGTGATGGGTAAAAAGTTGGAATGACAACAGTTTGAGCCGGGCATAGCAGCAATCAAAGCAATAGATGTAATTGCTTCATTCATAAGCACAACAGGGCGAACGTGAAACCGGAATCGGATCAGGGCCACAAAGTTCCGTCCAGGAGGGGCGGGCCAATCAAAATTGGTCATTAAATAGGCAAAGGAAAGCTGTCTAAATATATGTACATACCTCCGCTATACTGTAATTTCGGACCCGATTGCGATATACTTTTGTTGTTTTATTGCATAAAGAACGAGATCTTAAAATCAGTTTACAAGGGAAACAAGGGGACCGACATTGCATCAAATGTTTATCATAGCTGCCCAGGACGCTCGCTGGAAACTCTCCCACACTCGGCCTTTATAAATAATATTAGTTTATTCCGACTTTTAGTTTGTGTATAAATTAAATTCTGCGTTTAATCAAAAGTTGATTTCATTCCATTGAAAATCTCTTAGCTGCTCGGCAGCAGAGTCACTAGAGTACGCACACTCGTCGCCATGGCTGAGAAGGGATCCCCCGAACGCTAGCGCGCCTGGTTGAAGGGATTGTCAGGGGACTTGTTCCACTCTTTCATCAGCAGCTGCTTCCACTGGGACATGCGGAGTGAGGGATTCTCGGCTTTGATGCGGGGCAGATTGTTGGCTTCGAAGGTTTTGTAGGCGGCGCGCATTCGCTTCTCGGGATGCTTGTCCTCATCGCTCTCGTTGACACTGTTGGAACATGACAAGAGCTTAGGGAATTCAAAACAGATTAACAACCTCATTCGGACTCACCTGAGAACAATCAGCGCCTGGTCAATGCTGCTGGCTACATCGGTGTCGGCCAGGGATCGATTCAGGTTCTCTTCCACGACATTGGTTTGGACCACAACGCGAGTGGCGGCGGGCTTGTTGGCCTCGTTAATGGCATCGAGGTTCCTCTGCTTCTTCTCCACCTCCTCCAGTATTTGCTGTCGGTTGATTTTGGCCAGTGGCTGTTTGCGCTGGGTACTGATGGAGCTCATCTCCTCGTCTAGCAGTGCCTTGGCCTCCGCCTTCCGCTTGGCCGCCTCGGCCCGCTTGCGTTCGTCTTCCTCGCGACGCTGCTGCTTCTTGGCCAGACTTTTGTCGTCGTCTTGCCACAGCCGATCTTCGGCGTCCTTAGCCTTCTTATCCTGGGTCGCCTTGCGTTCCTTCTCCTTCCGCTCGCGGGCCTCTGCGGCCTTTGAGTTGATACCCATTTTCTTTGGCATTTTTAGCGAGCTGCGGTGCAAATTTTGTTAATAATTTGGGAATTGGTCTTTTCTAGGGATGGTAAATATTTTTGTGGTGATATATCGATATATCTGCCGAAAAATATCGATACTATTCTGAGAAAAGTGAACTAGTTCGGAGCGAACTGCACAGTAAAAAGTTCAGAAAAATGAACTTCAAGTTCAGAAAAAAGAACTACAAGTTCTTGCACGTCCTTTTTTACTCGGTCTGGCAGCGCCTTTGATTTAGTATGACCAGATTATCGACTTATTTCTGACAGCTCTGACAGCTGCGCTGCATCTTTGTTTACAAATTGGAATTTCATTGAAATCCGTGAAAAATGGACCTGTTAAAAAAGAAATAGCCCGTAAACGGAAACTACTTGAGGATAAGCAGCTGATCGATGACAAGAAGAAGTACTTCAAGCGTGGAGACCTAAATGCCAAGAACACAGAGGAAGTGCTGCAGAAAGTGGGATACAAGAAGCAGGAGTCGGTCGAGGCCCAGGGACAGATCACGGAGGGTGCCTACAGCTTTGTGGCCGACGGACAGAACATACTGCCGCGTACAGAGGTCATCCGCCGTCTGCGGGAGCGCGGTGAACCCATTCTCATATTCGGCGAGACGGAGCCCGAGGCGTTCGACAGATTGCGGCAGTGCGAGATCTCGCAACCGGAGGCTAACCGGGGATTCCGCAACGATTTCCAGGAGGCCATGGAGCAGGTGGATGCCGCCTATCTGCAGGAGATGTTCGCGAACGCACCCACCGCCAAAGAGGACAAGAAATCTGACTTGGCCGAGCTGGACGAGTCCGTTTCCTGGGAGAGCATACAGACAATGGCCAAGAAGATGGGTCGCAACAAGGACTACGACATGGACGTAATCATCACACTGCTCACCTTCCTGCTCAAGCTGTGGAACGACCAGATTGCCACCTACAGCAAGCACGAGATAATGTCGACCAAGGTGAAAATGACGAGGGTCATCTACACCCAGACGAAGGAGTACGTGAAGCCGCTGTTCCGCAAGCTGAAGCACCACACGCTGCCCGAGGACATCCTGGACAGTCTGCGCGACATTGTCAAACATCTGCTGAACCGCAACTACATCACTGCCAGCGATGCCTACCTGGAGATGGCCATCGGCAATGCCCCGTGGCCCATCGGTGTCACCATGGTGGGCATCCATGCGAGAACGGGTCGCGAGAAGATCTTCTCCAAGAACGTTGCGCATGTCATGAACGACGAGACGCAGCGAAAGTACATACAGGGCCTGAAGCGACTGATGACCAAGTGCCAGGAATACTTCCCCACAGACCCCTCCAAGTGCGTCGAATATGTTAGCAAGAAGGATCGTGAATAACTTCAAACGTTTATATATTAGTCATAATAGTTAGTTATAATAGAAACACAAAGTTTGTAACACAATTGGAACTGCATTCTGTATATATGTAGAGAGCAACGGGAGACGTGCGACCGACGCCCTCCTCACTTCTTACCCAGCTCGGCTGAGCGTTGTGTCGCCTTTTCCACGGCATTTATGAGAGTGGCCCTGCAAGAAAACAAAGAGGAAGGACATTAACGCCTTAGTATTTGGGGAATGCGTGTCACTGCCTCACCTGAGATTGCCCTTCTCCAGCTCGTGCACACCCACAATGGTGGATCCGCCGGGTGAGCAGACCTCATCGCGCAGCACGGCCGGATGCTTGCCGGTGATGAGAACAGTCTTGGCGGCGCCCAGTAGGGTCTGCGCTGCAAACTGCAGAGCCATTGCCCGGGGAACACCCTGCTTGACACCACCGTCGGCCAGCGCCTCTATTATTGTGTAGACAAAGGCTGGTCCACAGCCGGCAACGCCGGTGACGGCGTCGATCATCGCCTCCGGTACTTGCTGCGCCAGTCCCAGTGCGTTGAGCATTAGATGCACCTTCTCCAGATCCTGGTGAGTGACTCGAGCGTTGCCCGTATACACGGTACAGCCCTCGCCGACCTGCATGGATGTGTTGGGCATCGTCCGTATCACCTTCAGGCCTGAACTCTCGATAAAGTCAAACTTTTCCTCCAGTGTTTTGAGTGTGGTGCCCGCCAGCACGGAAACGATGAGCTTGCTGGCATCCTTGGCAGACGGCACATGCTTTTGTTTGAGCTGAGCGACGCAGGGTCCTAGGATGTGCGGCTTGACGCAGATGAACACAATGTCTGTGTGCTCCAGAACCTCGCAGTTCTCGTCGGTGGTGAGGGCCCCCAAGTCCCTCCAGCGGGATAGGTTCTCGATGTGCGGGCCCGAGACCAGCACCTGGCTGGGCTTCACTATGCCGCAGCGAACAAGACCGCTACCAATGGCAAAGGCCATGTTTCCGCCTCCAATGAAGCCAATACGTTCGTCCAGCTTTGCCATCTTAAAGGGTTTCTAATTGATTCTTTCTGTCGCACCTCCCTGTCCTTCAGACGTTAGCTTGCAATGATTGATTGGTGTTATCTAACGTTATAGCATCTGCGTGGAAGGTTTCCGGGTAATAATTGAGTTTGAATGGATTTTTATCGCCGTTCTAATCAATAGCATCTGTCTTAAGTGCAGTGCTGCCAGAATTTTAGAGCAAAAATACAGCTAGATTCGAAACAGAAAATGACCAAACATTTATTATTATGAGATGCCTTATCTGCACAGCCAATTAATACAAAATTAGAAATAATAGCTGAACGAAATTAAAAAACGCTTAAAATCAATTTAGAAATTGCTTAGTTAAATTTTTAAAATACTAGATATTTCATGAAAGAAGCTAAAATGGCAGTACTGCTGCAAAGTGACCGTACCGCAGATCGTCAAAATACAAGGAACGGCTTCTACCGTATAAACTCTTGTTGACTTTACTTCTGGTTGCTGTCATTTTGAATTAAAACTTGGTGCTTTCACCCGTCGCATGCTGGGATTTTCTGAGGAGAATGCGGCGACATATACAGTGGAGCATCAAACAAGTGGGTCACCGTCACCGATTAAATTAGACGAAACACTCTGTTAATGGTTGGCTTTAATTTTTCAGTTAACATCCAGTTATGCCGATGGACAGCTGTCTCCGCGCCGGGTGGCGGAGCAAGCTTTGGAGGATGCCGTGAATCTGAAAACTCTGAATGCCTTCGTGCGTCTCACACCAGAAGAGGCCCGGCAGCAGGCCCTGGAGTCGGAGGAACGCTACCAGAAGAAGCAGCCGAGCAGTGGCCTAGACGGCGTGACCATTGCCATTAAGGATAACTTTTGCACGGAGAACGTCCACACCACCTGTGCCTCACGGTGGGTGTGCAAGATTATCCTTTAAACAAACAGCTTCCTAATCTTCCCTTCCCAGCATGCTGCAGGACTTTGTGCCGCCCTACGATGCGACGGTGTGCTCCCGATTACGCCATGCCGGCGCCGTGCTCCTGGGAAAGACCAATATGGACCAGTTTGCAATGGGCGCCGGCACAGTGGACTCCATTTACGGCCCTACCAAGAACATCTGGAGCGAGGATCTGACCCAGAACAACTGGCGCATCGCGGGAGGCAGCTCAGGAGGATCCGCATCGGCTGTTGCCGCTGGCTTGTGTTTTGCGTGAGTACCTTTTCGGTTGTTTACACTTTTCACCTCCACCTAACCTCAATCGCCGATACGTAAAACTCGAAAACTTGATTATTCCTACGGAATTCCTCAGATGGGCATTATTGGTAGCTTCGTTCGCGCCGGAAAGGTGCATTTTTATTAGCGAGCAGAACGCGCGGTTCGGCAGTGGCCACCAGCTGCATTCATTACATAACAAACTAAGGGATAGAGCACTAATTGTTTAGATGATGATTTCCGTGTTGGCGAGATCCTCGTCCGATGGCAGCGAAATGCTTGCGGGGTCCACGTAGTCGGGGCTCACCAGATCCACGCCAGCCTGCTCGCGACGGCGCAGCTCCAAGAAGCCCTCGCGCTGGGCCCAGTTTCGTATCTGAGTGTCGGGCAAGTAGGACCAGTAGAAGGTTCCCCACACCAGGCACAGGGTGACGGTAACAAAGAAGGTGGCTTTCGTCGCCTTGCGGTCCTCGGCCTCTTCCTTGTAGTCGAAGCCGTAGCTCATCCAGTTCTTGGGGCTGGGATTGGCAAAGTCTTCTGTTGTTACGCTGGCGGGGGCTGCGATTGTCTCGTCCTTCTTCGGCGACGTCTTTATGCTGCGGCATGCTCGTAATGTGGCTGCCTGGTTGGCCACCAGGGAGCGCTGGAGCGCCACGGCACGGCTGGTTACACGGAAGAGCGCAGACATCGCTTCAGAATGCAAATATAATTGCAATTTTCGTAAATAAAGTTTTTCGTCGTTCTGACAGCAGCGCAGAGTGACCGTTTCCCACACACAATCAGCTGGCGTACAATCATGGGGCTGCCAACCTTTCTTAAATCTGCTTTGGTGTTTTTTAATTGTATATTTTTAATACCAAATATATTTAAACTTTTCCAGTGGCATTGGTTCAGACACTGGAGGTTCTACCCGCAATCCTGCCTCGTATTGCGGAGTTGTGGGTCTGAAACCTACCTATGGGCTAGTCTCCCGTCATGGTCTGATTCCCTTGGTAAACTCTATGGATGTGCCAGGTATCTTCGCCCGCTCAGTAAGCGACTGCGTTGAGGTCTTCAATGCAGTTGCTGGACCGGATGAGAAGGATTCTACGACTATTAGGCATCCGTTCACAAGGTTACAACTGCCAGAAGGGGATGGACTCGATCTAGGAGCGGTGCGAATCGGAATTCCCAAGGAATATCACTGCAACGGACTGTCCGCCGAGGTTCTGGAAACTTGGACCAAGGTGGCAGATCTCCTGGAATGCGCTGGCGCCTCAGTTCAGCAGGTGTCCCTGCCCAATACGGCAGCCAGCATATTCGTATACTCGATCCTGAACCAGTGCGAAGTGGCCAGCAACATGGCTCGCTACGATGGCATCGAGTATGGTCACCGCGCTGCCGACGAGCGCAGCACAGAGCAGTTGTATGCTCAAACCCGCGCCGAGGGATTTAACAATGTGGTCAAGACGCGCATACTGACGGGAAACTTTCTGCTGCTGCGCAAAAACTACGATCACTACTTTGAGAAGGCGCTACGTGTGCGGCGCTTGATTGCCGAAGACTTTTCGAAGGTATTTGAGGCATCTTCAAAAGATGACCGGGTGGACATTCTGCTTACACCGACGACACTTACGGAAGCGCCCTTGTACAAGGACTTCTCCTCGCTCAGCAACAGGGATCAGTGTGCGGTTCAGGATTTCTGCACGCAGCCAGCCAACATGGCTGGTATACCGGCCGTATCCATACCCATACGCCTGTCCAGATCTGGACTTCCACTGAGCCTGCAACTGATGAGCCGCAGCCTCAACGAACAGTTGCTGCTCTCCGTGGCGCGCTGGATTGAGACGCAGGTGGCCTTTGACTCCTTGGACCACAGGCAGGAGCAGAAACTTAGCTTATAGGATGAATTTAGAATTCAATAAAAGTTGTTTGAAAGGTTAATTGTATTAAAATGTCTATTAAGTATTTATTTAAAAAAAAACCCGTTTGTGCTGCCACTCGGCACTTTTGCCCTTATTATTTTGGAGGTCTGGCAGCACCACATCAAGTACGCGCGTGTTTCTAAATAAATTTCGCACTGCGAATAAATCCATCGCTGCTCGCAATATACACAGCATTGTTGTCGCCACAGCAAATACTGTTCACCCAACTTCCCACCTCGACTTGGCCGAGGGCACGGGGTTGTGGGGAGCCCAAATCGGTCCAACCTTTGACCTGTTTGTCGTAGCCGCCGGAGTACAAATGCCGGTCGTCGCCGCAAATGCTGTTTACAATCCACTCGTGACAATTCTGCAAGCAATTTCACAACACGTAAGGACCGATTACATCTTGAGTTGAGGACTCACCGGCAATTGCCAGATGTGGGCAAACTTTTGTTGTGGCAAGTTGTTGACCAGCTGCAGGCCCATTCCAGTGCGATCGGGAAAGGCAATGAAGCTGCGCTTGCCCTCGACCATAGGCCCCAGGAGAGTCAGGGGCGACTTTCCGGGTATTACCGCCTTGTTGCTGTATTTGCCGGACTTGCCATCCACTGTCAGGGACACCACCACGTCCAAATCACGCACGGTATAGATCAACTTGTCTTCGCCAGCCAGCGACTTGACCTCCTCCACCAGATTGTACTTGAAGAGCATCCGGTCGTTGCTCCAGGTGGTCACCACGCCCTTGTCGTCGCCCGTGTAAAGCACAGATCCATCGCAATACATGGCCTGGATGGCGTCGTCGCAGCGGAACAAGTCCTGCACCGAGGCATCACCGTATGGCGGCAGCATGTACTTCACCTGCCCGTCGCAGCTGCTCGAGTAGAGCTTCCCTTGCCCATTCACGGCCATGCAGTAGATGTACGCATCGTGGGCGTTCACCGTGGCCAACAGCTGCAGCGATTCCGACCATATCTGCAAGTCGATAATTGGAAATGTAGCCAAGACAGCGGCGGTGTACATGTAATACCCACTCGGATCTTTCCATCGGCCCCACCGGAGAACAGCTGATGGTTGAAATACGCCAGACAAGTGGCTTCCCCCTCGTGCGCTTCCGAGGACGTGTGCTCGATGCGGGCGTTGTTGGGCATTTGGCGGCGAGCGTGAGCAAACTAACCGAACCGAGCCGGACGGACAAAATCGGAAAACATCTGCCGCCAGCCGGCATTACCATTCTATATATACTACCGATTCGCTCTCTTCGATGCTAAAAATAAATGCCACGCACAGTGAGTGGGGTAAGTAAGTGTACACGCCGCTTTCAATTGTTTTCAAAACACTTTAGTTTCACACTTTAATATGCCATATGTAGTTTAGTTCAGCAAGTACATAGAAATACATACATATGTAGCAACTTACACACGAACATACATACATACATCGTACACATAGCTACATAGATACTCGTTAGGGTACTCGTTAGGGTACGGGATGCTTCACCTTAAACAACGAACGTTTGTAAACCAATTCAACTAGAAATACAATCAATTTCCTTTGCTATCACAAAAGTCTTCTCAACTGAAGAGAGGGGATTCCCGGCAACCAAATTGAAATACAAGTAAAGTACAACTAAATCGATTTTACAGCGAATTTTCTACAGCTTGTCACTTTTTTCACTTTTTGTTGTTCTTAGTTGAAGATTCTATTCATTTCATTTGTTTCGTTTTTTGTTCTTTACTTTTTGGTAGATTGTCATTCTGCTCGAAAATTCAGAGCATTGCGTACACGTTTTCTTCACATAATCCTTTTTTTTTGTGTTTTTACATCTTTTCAATTGCATAATATGTATAATATAATTCTCAATTTCGTTTTAATTCGAGTATGTACTATAGATTTGGTTTGCTATTACTTGTAACACTACATTATACATATATGATACTTAATGTTTAATGGGTATTACATATTATAGGATTACACTCTTTCTTGGAAATATTGATTGGATTGTAATTGGAATTTATTCTGGGTTGGGCTTGGATGGGACTGTAAACCAAAGATTTTAGAGTTCGCTTCATACCGAATAAAGTTAAACAATAATAATAAACTTTTAATTTGGTATTGTAATAATCGTTTATCTATAAAATGGGAAATAGCAGCAGGATATTTGTAATCAAATATGTCCAGCAAAGAGTGTAAACCCTTCGAAACGCCGAAGAGACAATCGTTGTTTCTACAATATGTATATTCTTACGTGTATTTACTTGAACTCTGAAGTTTTTCCCATACATACTACATACATACATATGTAAGTATGTATGTATAAGCTATCGGTTTTCCAATTGCTTGACTTTCCTATATCGTATATGTATAAGTATGTAAGTATGTTTACGTATATCTTGTTCTTGAGACAACAACAGTTATATATTTATTAGGTTTAGTGGTAGTTCTGGGGCAGCGACGCTCTCCCTGTGCGAGTGGGGGCGCCCAGAACATAAATTTAATTTAATTCCCTATCGTTGCTTAAATGAAAAATTACACGTATACAGAAACACACATTGAGTATTGCTTAGCTCGAAGGATTTTACTAGCTAGAGATGCTTGCACGAACGCCTTTTTGTTTTTCCTTGCTTATATTTTCTTTGGTATTACGAGTTTCTCAAGTATTAAATATCACTAACAGGGGCATTGTTCAATATTGAATTGGGAGGGGCGCATGGCATGGCGTAGGGGTTAGGGTTGGGGTTTGGTAGAATATCCGGTCTAGACGTAGTACGCATTGTAGGGATTTCGCTTCTCCAGACAGGGTAGCACACACTCGAGCGTATTGCGAAACGCCTCACGGAAATCCCGATTAAAGTAGGCATAGATAAGCGGATTCAGCGTCGAGTTGAAGTAACCGATCCAGAAGAGCACCACCACAACCACATCGGGACAGGGGCAGGCCGCACCGCAGAGCGAGGTGATGACATACCTGCGAGAAAAAACAGTTGAAACGATGAGCTCCATGAAGTTGGCTGCCGGCTGTGCTGGATTGTGGACTTACCATAGGAAGAAGGGCAGCCAGCAGAGCAGAAAGACGCCCATGATGATGCCCAAAGTTCGTGCGGCCTTGTGCTCGGCCTTCCATCCCTTTGCCGGCCGCACTGAGCCGCCTGTAGGGGCGGATAAAGAGTTTAGGATTGAAATGAAATGAGAGAAGGCAATTGGCTGATTATGTTCGATTCGTTGCGGTTCGATTCGTTTTAACCCGGTCTGGGCCCTCGACCAGACCAGACCAGAGTCAAGTTTTTTTGCTGTTAAGCCATTGCAATTGACAGTTTGTTGTTTGCTGTTTGCTGTTTTCTGTAGTGTGAGTGTGTGATGCAAAAAGACGGCTCGGTTCGGTTTTGTGTGAACGTTCTGTGGAGAAAAAGTGCCGGGCATGTGGTGTATACGCCGCATGTGCGACGGGTCGTGTCCTGGCATATTTAACTTTGACATTAGCAATACTATTGCTCTTGGATCGACGGCATTATAATCCGCCCGCCCCCCTGTGAACCCATCACTGTCATTACACTGGCGGCATGTGTGTGTCGTACCGAGTACCGAGTTCGTATCTTCGTGCTGTGGTGCTGGTGCGGTTGCTGCTGGTTCTGGTGGGTGTGTTGTTGGGTGTTTGATTGGAATGTGTATATGTACGTTTTCTGAGTTGGTTGGGGGAGGAGGAAAAGTAATAATAACGAAGCAAACAATTGAAAATATTTACACAGGACACTTGTTATCACAAAGACATACAGCCCCACATTCAGACCCACACCCGTACTCCCGTGCCACATCTCTGGAAAGTGAGAGTTGAGGGCAGGAGAAAGTACAACAAATCAGACGGACAACAGTGAGCAACAGGAAGTGGCGGACAAGTTTGTCCTTCGCTCTCCGCCCCCTCGATTGTTGTTGTCGCCATCATCCGTTGATGGATGCCCACTGGAGAGACGTCACGGCACGGGCATGGATGGATACTCGATGTTAAGTGCTCCGGAGAGGGAATAATGCCAGCAAGCTGGAGGGAGGGGTGGCCAGACCGTTGGACAAGGTGAAATGAAATCATAATGCAAAAACCAATGGCAAAGTGGAGGCGCAATACAGCAACACAGCAAGGCAAACGCACGTGCAGAACGGAAGCAATTATGTATGTACAGCATGAGGGGGGTGGAGGAAGAAAGCTCAGATGGGTGGGTGGGTTTCAGTTTCGTTATTCGATAGGCTCAGGCCTGGTGCGTGTGAACCCCCTGACTAAGCTGGTTATCAGCTGAGCAGAGACGAGAAGAGTAGAGGTGTCTAAAACGGTTTTTGGGCGATTTGACTGCCAAGCTGGATCCTGTGGTCAGGTGTAGACCTTCTTCGGTTGCCATAATGATGCTAATTCGATTTGGGGACAACTTATCTCGGATCAAAGACTTGGCTTTTCCTTCAAATGATGTATTTGATGTTGTTTACGAATGTATATGGATGCATGTATGTATGTATATACAAGTGGAATGTGTGAGTGCGTGTTTGTGTGTGTCCTGGACAGATGCGAGTGCTGATGCGAGAGGAAAGCAAATGATTGACACTGATAGCGAAGGAAAAGCGTGAGATTGAAGTGTAAGAACATGAGACAGATGCTGATGCAGATACAGATACAGATGCAGATACAGAAACTGACTGAGCAAGAGGCAGACAGACAAAGAGATACAAAGAGAAAGAGCGAGAATGAGAGAGATGGGGAGCTGGCTACTGTTTGCTGTGTGGTGGATACGACAAGACTCACCGGTTGCACCACAGTGACTGCATCCGGCTTTGGAGCGGCGCTTCCGATGGCGCTGCCTTTGCTGCCAGCATGCCGTGACCGCCGCCGTACGTTTGTGCCAGAAGCGTGTGGGCTCCTGTGGCTCAAGATCTGGAGCTTGGGCGTGACTACTACGTTTACTACTTGCATTGGCGGTGGTGTCAGTGGAGTTGCTTGTGGTGGTGGCGGTGGCGGGGGCGGCTGTGGCGTTCGCGGTGCTGATGTCGCTCCCACAGAGCGGACACTTGGGCAGCGGGCTGGACACCGGGGCAAACTTGATGCCGCGCGGCTTCTGATCACTGATCTCGGCCTCCTCCTCATCCACAAAGATGCAGATGCCACCGCGTCGGATGAGCGAGGATTTATTGGAAAACTCGTGCTCTGCTTGCCGGTTTGTTGGTTGGTTTTACGGGTTTTTGGTTTCGGGGACGATCACAAATTGTTTTTTTTTTTTTTTTTTTTTTTTATTGTGGAGTAAAAGTTTTTGGTTGGACAAAATTTGATGATTCGGTTTACATATATTTACACACACAAACACACACACAAAAGAAATGTCGTGAAAGAGAGTCAGATACATAGATAGATAGATAGAGAGAGAGTTACAATTACAGAGAGGAAGAGACAGAGAGAGAGAGACAAGTAGTAGACAAAGTACATAAGTATTTCATAGACAGGACAGTAGGCGTTACAGCAAGGATTCGGGGCACAGATCACATAACATGCGCATGCGTGCCATGCATCGCCACACACATAGGGAGGAGAGAGGAAACAAAGCAAACAGTTGGACCAGGACGACATTGGATGGTTCCTTTCTCAAGTCTTTCAATGACAGCACTCCTAACTCTTTTACGCGGACGTTCACTTCATGTCTCCGTCGTTTCTTTTATATTTTTATCGGTTTGTGGTGCAACTAACATAAAGCTCTAGTCCAAAACTCTAGTAGCATCAACTAAAAGCTTTATTTTTGGTGGCTCTTCTACTGAATGGGCGAGTTAGTTGAGGCTAAGCTCGGAATTAAAAAGGTCAGTCAAATGAATAGTTTTTGTCTGACAATAACTTTAAAAAGATTTAAGAACTATTGAGTTTTTTCCTCTTTCGCCACTCTTTGTATGTTACTTCCGAACTCTAAAGATTGACTGCCTTTTTCTCCGAGTGTAGCCAAAAATAACACACCTCGTAATGGTTTTTTGCTACTCTACTCAATCATATATGGAGGGGGCGCTACTCACTTGCTGAACTGGTGGAGACGCGACCCATGGGAATGTAGCTGCGACTGTCGCTGTTCTCCTGCGAGAAATTGATGACATTGACGTCATAGGTCACCACGGAGGCCTGTCGCTTCCTCACGGTCTGCAGGCCATCGTACCCGGCCAGGATGCTGCATCGTTGACGGCCGCCGGAAACGCTCACATCCGCATCTCCAGAGCTATCTTTGCGCTTGAACAGCGGGGATGTGACATCCCTAGGCTCGCCGTCGAGGCCATCACCGCCTCCCTCCATGGGCGAGAGCGTGGAGTCGAGGATGATTTCTGGCTTTGGGGATATGTTGAGGGAAAGCTGCTGCTGTTGGTTGGAGGCGGACAGCGGCTGGGGGGTGGGCTGCGGCACTGGCAACGCGGTGACCACATCCAGCGATACCGTCGAGGTGTCGCTTGGCGTATAGCCATTTCCGGCTCCATGCGGCGGCGGCGGCGACAGGAAGTACACATTGATGGACGCCGACTGCGAGTTGGAGTTGGAGTGCGAGCCCAGGGCGTTGCCATTGGAAGCAGACGTGCACGTGGCCGTGGCCGTGGCTGGAGTCGGTGTATTCGGTGGGGACATCAGGTAGTTGGCGCACACCTGATCGCTCAGCGTGCTCATTCGCTGGGGGCCGCCGCCTGGCGCCTGGAGCCGACGCTGCGCCCCTGTTCGCCCAGTGGAAAGCTGAGCGAGCGGAAGATCTCGGCCAGCTCCGAGCTGTTGGCAATCAGCATACCGCTCTGCTCCGGCAGCTCGGGCGGCGAGAGGGAGGGCGGCGGCGTGGCAGGATGCTTGGGGGACTCCCCAAAGCAGTCAGCCAGCTGGGCCAGCTCGTCCCCCTGGCCGATGCCGAGGCCGAGTCCGTCAGTGTCGCCGCTAAAGTCGATCAGCTGCACGCCATCGGTGAACTGCTGGATGACGCAGCCACCGCTCTGCTCACTGAGCACGTTGATATCCAGTAGGATGTCCGGCTTGTTGGGCGTCGAGTCGGTGTCGCTGTGCTGCCGCGGGCGTCGCTCAAGTTTGCGTTCCTTGCCGCCACCGTCCCCGCCGCCAGCGCTTCCGTTGTAGCTGTGCGAGAGCTTCCGGTTGCGGGCGCGCCGGAAGAAGCTGGACCCCTCCGAGGCGGCCTGGTTCCGCTTACGCTCCAGGGCGAAGCATTCGGCACTTGAGCGCTTCGTCTTGGCCAGCAGCGAGAGGAAGTTGAAGCCCTTCTCCTTGCCGGGCAACTGCTGCTGCTGCTCCGTGCTGGCCCTGGCCTCGCTGATCGTGCGCAGAAATTCCGAATCACTGGCGGCGATCGCCTTGCGCCCACAGGCCGCCGCCCCCGCCTTCAGCCGGATGAAGTCCGTCTCGCTGAGGGCGGCGTACCTTCCGCCTCCTGGGGCACTGATGACGGTGCCCCCCGTCTGCTTCTTGAAGTACAGATAGTTGTCCTCGATAAGACGCTTTAGCTCCTTGTTGTCCTCGGCCAGCGGCAAGTGCGTGTCATAGTGGTCGTTGCTCTCGCTCTCGTCGCTGTGCAGCCCGAAGACCCGGTAGGCCGTGGACTCGGGCTCCGGCTCGCTGTTGCCACTGCCGCTTGTAAGGCTCAGCTGCTGCTGCGGCGGCGCCGGATGTTGCGGCTGCTCCTGCTCCTTCTCCAGCTCCTCCTCCGTCTGCGGCTCCTGCCCCTCCACTTGGATAATTTTTGTGGTCGGAAATGACTCGGTCCATATCTGCGGATTGAACACAGGCGCTGGCGGCTGCAGCTGATTGTGGGTGTGCAGGGGCTGCTGCTGCAGCGCCATCATCGAGGGGGCGCTGTCCGTGTGGGTGACCTTTTCGTAGCGCTCCTGCTCCAGGTCACGCAGATCGATGCTGCTGCGGCTGAGGCGCCGCGGCGGCGGCGACGGCACCCGCAGTTCATCGCACTCGTCCTTGTCGTCGTCCTCATCCGTTGCCGGCTGCAGCATGTCCTGTCAAGTCAAGTAGTCACATACAGACATGTTGTGGCATCAATTATAGAGTGCAACAAGCAACAAAAGAACCTTCCGAGGGTGCATAGACCTGCCCCCTCGAACTCCTAATCTAATCAACCAGAGGCCCGCTACACTTTATTTCCTAGGAGCAGGCGGCTGTCCCTTTGACTCTATACAGTCGCCCCGACTCTTACCCCCACTCACCTCCAAGTTGCTCAGTGCACTGTGCGTCTCCTCACGCGTGGATGCCGCATTCAGATCGCAGTCGCTGGGATGCAGATAGCTCAGGTTGGTGGGCTGTTGGGTGTGGCCCATGTGCACGCTGTTCAGCAGAATGTTGGAGCTGGTGCGACTCAATGCCTTACGCTGGCGTACAGCCTCCCTGGAAAACCCCACGCACACACACAAACACACGGAGAACAGAAGAACAATTAAACCAACCATTAATTTCATAGCCGTCCATAGCTCACGGCATCGTCTCTTCCGTCCCACACACTCACTTGAAGATGCGCCAATACATCACCAGCATCACAATGCCGGGTATCCAGAAGCTCACCGAACTGGAGATGAGGGCATAGGCCTTGTTTACCACAAATGAGCACTGGTCCGGGTGCAGCGATTTCTCCCGCAGATGTTCCGCCGTCGTGTACCAGCCCAGGAAGATGGGCGTGAACGAGATGAGGGCGGGCAGTATCCAGACATTGGCCAGCATAAAGCATACTGTTTTGTGCGTCATATTCAATGGATACTCCAGCGGACGCACAATGGCATAGTATCTGTGGAACGGATGCCAGAGGAGGAAGCCTTAATAATGGAAATAAATTGTGAACCTAGAGGAAGGGTGGCGTCCCCCTTACAGGTGGCGGAGCACTGAGGGAAAATGCGTTGAATCCCTAAGGGCTTTAAATACATCTTCGAATGTCTTAATCAGAACTGTAGACTGATTAGATAACCTGATTTGGCTCAGTGTATCATAGAATTGATTATCGGCATGATAATCGTTAATTTATATTCAATTTTGCGTGCATAGGCACCGGCACAGGCACCGGCATAGGGATAGCGGAAAGGAGTAGTTTTCGTGGAGGCTTTCCATCATTAATTTTCTAATTTCGATTGTGCTTTGTTGTTGTTGTTGCTGCTGTTTCTTTTTTCGTTCTTCTTTTGTTAGCTGTGTGTTTGTTCGAGTGGGTTTTGTGGCCCGTTCGAAAGGTGAGTGAAACACAAATTAATTAAAACAGACAAAGGCCCCACACCCACTGTCCCCTTGACCATCCGCCATCGAGCATCGACCATCGAGCATTGAGCATTGAGGATGGGGCATTGTTGTTTGGTCAGGGCTGAGGAGAGAGTGCCCGGTACAGTAGTCGCAGCTGTGGAGTCTCCGACCAGGCATATCGCCAATTAACAGCTTGGCGGCTCTCAAGGGGAGTAGGTATGGGTGTGGGTGTGGGGTAGGGTCCCCTGGCACGCCCACATTATGGCCAGCTGCAAATCATTTAGGCCGCATTCATCATACGGCCCCGGCCTAATGTTTGCTTTTGATGTGCGCTCCTTTCACGGTAATTAATTGTTTCTTATTCGCAAATGCGCGGGGGACGATGATCAGGGACGGGGATGGGGCAGGGGCTTTTTTGTATGGAAAGTGATTTGCCAGCAGGCATCTGGGAAAGATTAATGAATGGTCTGGGAGAGATATGTATATTTAAAGGCTTTCCCCATACTGCAGTGCATACAATTGACTTTAAATCGTTAAACAAACAATACAAGAGGCCGTATCCAGCTGAACGCGGCTGCAAGTGTGTACCCACCTGTCGACGGATATGCAGCATAGATGCAGTATGCTCGCCGTGGAAAAGTAAACATCCAGGCTGTTGTACACGTTGCACATGAACGGTCCGAACATCCACTTGCCACCGGACAGCTCCATGGACGCGTTGAATGTCATCGCACAGAGGGCCACCAACATGTCCGCCATGGCCAGCGACACCACAAAGTAATTGGTTATCACCCTGTGAACGAAACAAAGGGCCAAGAGATCGTTAGGTTTACGCGCATACGAGTATGGATGGGTTCACTCCGCACAAAAGCCATGCGTTTTTCCCGGCTTTCGAACAGGAAAAAAAGTACGAGTAACCCCGTCATACGAGTGGCACATCATACATATTTGAGTGGTCTAGCCCCCGGTGGCCCTGGCCTTCTGCCCGCTGGGAAGGAACTCTGACAGCTTAGCTAAACATAGCATTGCATTCCATTTCCGCTCTCTTTCGGCACACAGTCCCGAAGCTGCCGGCTTCGGGTCACCTCTATGCAGCAATTTCCTTGGCTGTCATAAGTCATTCGACTGACTAGGCAGCTGCCACCTCCAGCTACCACTCCCAGCGCTGAGCGTAGCATCCATTTTAAGCCAAATATCAGAGAAGCAAAGCGAGGTTTATGCGGTTGCCCCGCAACGAGTTGGGTAAATTATAGCATGAATTCAAATTTATATCGTACTTTCAGTGCGGCGTCCATCCACAAGCACCTGCTCTTTTCGTCGTGCTCTTTTCATTTTCTGTCAACGTTTTTATGCTCCTTTTTGCTCCTCTGAAAAGTGTTTATTAACGTGTCGACATGATGTGTATAAAAAAAAAGAAATTTGAATTTTTTACTATCTTTGGGTGTCCAAAAAAAATTCCACTTTTGTCAAGCTTTTTGTTCTGTTTACCCGTTCATACATTTGTATATTGTTTATTACATTTTTACTCATCCTGGTAGTAAATCATTTTATCGATCGAATGATAAGAATACTGTTCATATGAATTTTATGGTCAAGTACCCAGGAAATAGAATGAGAAATCAACATTCTTTGGTTATCAAAGGAACACAATTGATTATATCATTGTAAAATTACTTAATATGTTAAGATAATAGAGACTAATCTACAGTAATTGTTCGCTGATTTTGTATCTGTTGATGTCTGTATTTCTCAACAAAAAAAAACAAATGCCAACTTCCGAATGAACTGAGATAAAAAGAGTTAAGTAATAAAAAGTTCTCGTAATCTAGAGCAATCTCGTAGAGTCCGGAATAATTCAGCTTTGCTGTTCTGCATTTGTGTCCGTGTGCTGAGAAGCGTTTTATTTACATGCCGCAAGATATGATCCTGTATTCCGAATGACTTTTAAATGGGAAAAAAAAGAGGTGATAAAGGGTAATCTAGCGGGTGTTTTAACATTTTAGTGGCATCATAAACTCTTTAATCAAAATCCTCCAGCTTATTTGCGCTACGCACAAACGTTGTGCAACATAAAGGGATGGGTAGGAGGTGGCCCCAGCAGTGGGAGTGAAAGTGGCGGTGACAGCGGGTCGGACAGTGAGGCAGGATGAGAGCCTTGCGCTCAATTGTGTGCTACACTTATTTGCACTGCACTCTGGGGCGTCCTGTCATCGCAACGTTCTCATGGCTGCGATGGGCTTTTGTCTCGCATTTAAGTTCGTTTTGTGCTTTATTATTCCACTTGTCGCTCATATAAATTACATTTATTACGCAGGCCAAAGGCTTCGCCCACACATCCGCTCATCCCACCTGGTTGCCGCCCGAGTTTCCGAGTATTTTTCTGCTTTTTACTTGTCTGCATTGTAATGAAGCCCTTGCGGCAATGACCGTCAATTAAATTTCAAGTGTCAAAGGTGAGCCGGGACCAGGGCCGGTACCTGGATAGGGATAGGGAAAACAAATTGGATGTAAAGACTTACCTCAGCTTACGATTTCGCTGCACGGATATGATCACCAATGCATTTCCCAGCACGGCGGCCAGGATAATTGACGAGAAGATGAATCCTTTCAGGAGCAGCACCGATAGATCCACCCAGCTCTCCTCCAGCTCCCCTCGCCCTGGTCGAGGATGCTGCTAATATTTGTTGTTGCGTTTGTCCCAACTGTTGGGAACAGCTCAAACGGGAACTCGGAGGACCAAAAGGCTCCAGTGCCTGTGTCAGTGACAGCTCCAGCGGACGATGATGTTATGGAAGCTGTCGATGAGGCTGTTAATGAAAGCGAAGTCAACGAGGCATCCACAAATTGTGATGGTGTAGGCAAAGTCGTTGTCGTCGTTGTAGATGTGGAAGCTGTAAGCGTGGCCGTTGTCAGCAAAAGGTTGCTGTTGCTACTCTTTGAGGCTGTTGCTGTTGTTGTGACTGTGGCATTGAAGGCAGCGCTACCGGCCACCAACGTTGCAATCGATTTAGTGGGCCTGCTCGTCGCTGTTACTGTTGCTGTTGCTGCTGCTGCTGCCGCTGATGATAATGATGTTGCAGCTAATGTCATTGTCGTCGGCGCTTGGCTAATGGCAGTGATGCTCCTCCTGCTTCTCCTGCTGCTGCTGATGGTACTGAGGAAATCAGTAACTTTGGTCCTTGACATGTCGCTCATTTCGCGGTCACTTAACGCTCGGAACTCTGATTAAAACGTTGCTTATTAAAGTCCTTTCCGTTGCTCTGCTACTCATAATGATCTCCCCGTCGTCGTTGTTGTGCTGCCAAGTTTATCTTTGCCCAACTATGCGCGTAATTTAAAACGCGAATAATTGCAATCTGCAATGCAAACCAGCGCACCGAAGTTGGTCCACATTCTACAGCATATTTCCGAGACAGAGTCAGCGTCAGCGTCAGTCGGAGCGCTTGTGCAGAGTTACAGCGGCGCAAACCGTCCTCTCCATTGCCCAATCCTCTGGGGGGCACCTCTTCCTGTACGTGTCTCTATTTGAGTTCGCTCGCAGTCCCGATTCAGTGCTCCAGCGCACAACAGTCGTTCAGTCGCGGAAACTGCAAATGAATAAATAAATTATTTATGAAATAATCGCAGAGTGTGAGCCTGTAAAACGGTGGGAAATTGCCCAAAATGAGACTGCTACAATGGGGAAATCTTTATGTGCATACAAGATTCGGCGGAGACCATAAACCCATTCCATGGCATATTGATATGTATGCTCGGCAATTTGTCCAGCTCGACATGGAGCGAATTCCCATACCCATCCAGCTGTCGCTGCTCCTTCCTCCTTCCGTCCGTCTCTTCCTGCTACATTAAAATAACAGAAATATATATTGCGTATACGCCGGGTGAGCTCTTGGCATGCATTCTGTTTGAGAGGAAAGCCACGCATCTGCATATTTCTAGCGACAGGGGGACAACCAGATGGAGCTGCAGTGCTGTCAAGTGCTGACACTGGTGGGGAAGGGGGGGATGGCATATAGACGAGCTGTTGCTTTAAGGGCGGGATTAAAGCGGGGGATTATGTCAGATTGCAGCTTGAAAGTTGTTTTTCGCATTGTAGTTTTTGTGCCACCAAGTAAAGTGGAAACTCTCAAGCAAATCCTCTACAAGAGAATTCTGCTTAGTCTAGGCGTAAGCCCTGAATGTATATTCCGGCAAGACAAAAGCTTGCTCTGACAGCACTTTATCCCCGACTCAATTTGGCTATAAAACAGCTACCACATCACCACAGATGACCGCAGACCCGGCTTATACTTGAGTCAGTACATTCAATTGAAGTTGAAATGTCCTTGGCAGTCACATAAATCGTTTTTTATCCAACTGTTGTAACAAATGGAGGCGGGGGCTCTGCTCTGGCTGTCCTTCAGCGTCTTGATTTCAATATTTTTAAGGATGTATAAGTGCTCTGCGACACACACACACAGCCAAACATGCACGAGTATAAATGTATATACGATTCCACATAAAGATTGATAGAGTGAGACAGTGGCAACCTTGCGGAGATTTTCAGACTCAATCTCCACGCAGCTCGTTCGTTACATTGTCCTTCGCCTATCCGTTTGGCTTGTTTGTCGAGTCCGGCCAGGGACTATCATTTCTCCACTTTCAAGATTGGCAACTAAATGTTTTAATACTTGGATTTTGGGGGGATAGTGGTTTTTATCCTTTTTTTATCATTGTCGTGGCCCTCAGACTCCTCGTCCTCGTCCATCCCCTTTGGTGGCTTATAAATTTCATGCGCCATTATTTATTGGTTGCCTGACGGTCAAAGTCTCTCCACTTCATTCTGGATTCTCCCCCAGCCGCTCTCTCTCACTCTCTCTCTCTCTCTATGGCTTTTTGTTTAGCTTAATTATTTCCCTGGCAGTGCGCGAGTGCTGGACTTGGCGGAAACTCTATAAAGCCGTTGCCCTTCCGGCACTCGGGTTCCGCTTAAGCGCAAACGTCAACAGAGCCTGCTCCGTGGGTCAACAGAAAGTGCGCAAGGACCAGGCCATGGAAGGATATCGGCCGGTGCGGAAGCGGCTGTGTGGGCGGGTGCAAAGTGCAAACTTCAAAGCGCCGCTTATAGGACACGACTAATTCAATTAAATCCCTTCGCCAAACCCTGGCCAACGGATGCTGGATGGCTGGCTGTTGAAGGGCATTAGCAGCCTTCTAACTTGGAGACTTAGCTCCAGAGCATTAGCAAACTGATAGAGCGCGCCAGAGCAAATAATTGAACCGATGGCAAAATCGAAAAGAAAACATTAATGCCACAAACTTAATATGAAATACGCAAATGATTCAAATAGAGCAATCTGTCAGGGCAAAGGTGTGTTGAGTGCACACTTATCAATAGGGATTAGCCAAATTTGTTACTCGAAATCAGCTTATGACAGGTGTAGAAGCATCTGTGCAGCGTGGTAGTTAAATTGATTAGAAATTGTTAATATATATTTTCCACTATACACCGTACGATTTCAGTACTAAGAGTATATACTATAAGCACATTTAATAACTATTAGTTTATATTAGTTGAAAGTTGTAGTGTACATAAGCTACAGGAACTAAGTATCTCTTCATATATGTATCTATTATCTTCTCATCTTCGACTAATTGAAGTGAGTTTGATTGCTGCTTTTGTAGATTATTTTCTACTGAATTGTAAAACAAATAAATCTGATCGATAGGTATCTCATGGGTCCAAATTTAGACTAAAAGATACGTTCGTAGTGTTTGTTTTTTGAAGAGAAATATTTTAAGCCCTGGCCAAATAGATAAATCCTTCAGTGCTCAGTGCCAGGAGGAAAAGCTGCTGTTCCACATTGAGTTACTAAATAAATAAATGCCAGCTCTGGGGTCAGTCTTTGGGGTTGGGGTCTCGGGTGGTCGGGTGCCGGGCTCGGGTCATGTTTGTGTAAATTAGTGGCGAAAATAAACACTCGGGCAGTTGCTTTGCTGTCTCCGGGAAGCAGGATGTTGCAACTGTTGCAAACAGCAGCAATTCCAGCTTCAAGGAAAACCGACTCTGATGGATTGTCGAGGTCTGAGCTGGGGCAGTGGTCTGTTAATTGAAAATACTCGTGATTTGCAGCCATCTGACGGATGACATGACAATGAAAAATCTTCCATCTTTTCAAAACCTTGTGAGGCATGCAGAGGCTTAGATGTTCCAGAGATGTTTTCTACGCACTCGTACAGAATGTGCCCAGATTCCCTTGTTGACCAATTGATTTGACAATCGACAATCAAAGTTTTCGAATCTGATTCGAAATGCCTGCTGACAGGCAGGACGACGACGACAGGCAAACTTTTGCCTTCCGGCCGTTTTGTTCCTCTTAGGAGTGTGCCTCTGTGTGGCGCCTGTCGTTGCCTGCCAAGGTGCGCAGCTGTTTGCCCAACAAATTGAACCTAATGCGGCTCAGAAAATGGCATTTAAATAAGCCAGCAGTGGGCCAACACGAATCAAGCCTTTCCCCCACTGTTCGCCGGGGAGCAGCCAGCGACAAACAAGCCCCAGGCTGGGATACAATGTGAAGACAACTGTCAACATTTAAATAAGATTGATCGATTGGCAGCGGCATTGGCATTGACGTGTCTGTGGGCGTTGGTGTTGCCATTAATACTCTGGCCATTTGGGGCGTGGCAGGTTTTTCACGCGCTTTGATTTGCATAAAGCAGGAGGTTGTCCTCATCGCACAGTGGATCTCAATCTCAATGGAGTTCCAGTGTAAGCCGCTCTGAGCTCCACTGTTTCGGGCTTTCTATTTTCTCCACTCTGTGTGGGACAAATTGTTGGCACTTCCGTTTGGGATTGGGACGCTTGTTTGCCCCGCTGACCAGCGGGCAGTAATGTTCTTTGACCGCCTGTTGCTGCCATTAGAAAGGACGAGCACAACAAATCATTTAGCGACTGTCATTCAAGGGCCTAATCATGCTCGCATGGGGCCCGGCGCACGGGGCTATAAAAACTGCTGATCGCCTCGGGACTGCCATCAGTTGTCCAGCAACGCGTTCCCAGAGAGTTGTTATCTCCAGCACTGCCTTCGCCTGGGTCCTTTTGAGGCGCCGCTCGTAAAAGACAAACAGACCCAAGTCTCTGCCCTGAGGTTTGTGCCGGAGTCGGAGTTTGAGTCAGAGTCTGTGTGCCAGAGTCTCTGCCAGTTATGTGTAAACCAAGTTATGGCACATTGCTGCTTATCGCGGCATCCTGCTACGTCCTCGTCTCCAGCCAGGCCAAGGCCTTGCAGGTGAGTGTGGGGAGTGTGCCTGCCGAACAAGCGCCACTTAATTAGTTTTATTTGCCCGGCCACAAGTACACAAGCGCTTCGCGATAATTTGCCAGCTGGTTAAGCTCCTCCTCTCCTCTCGCGCTATCTCAGAGACACTGCACTGCACTGCAAAAGGTTAAGCGGAAATTGGTTAAAACTACGAGGCACTCGTAACTTCAGCAGCAGCAGCAGTGTTGCCGTTGCCATCGCCTTTGTGCATTTTGAAATTCTGATTTCTGAGAAAGCTCAAGCCTCAATTTCCTATCTGTCATTCGCATTTGCGGTAGCTATGGCATTTTCCGTGGAAAATTAAAGTTATCGATTGAAAAGTATACGTAAATAATTCTGCTGTTGAATATTGATAACCAAATTAATGGCCATAAATGTACAGGTAAAGCGGATATACTTGGATAATAGTTTAGTTTATAAATAATTCCATATACATAATGGGTAACTAAGTAGGAAAATATAATTGGAAATGAAAGCAGCAGGGAGGTTCCAGAAACAGCGTATCAACAATATTCTGGCAACTATCAGAAACAACTTAAAAACAAGGTTAACATTTCATAGACAGATAGGGAGATATAATAATATGTAAATATTCGAATATTTTGATTAATGCAAGTCTTAAGAGATTTTTTAAAGCACCAAAAAGTATTCTTGTGTTGCGCTTTGGCTGTCAGAGGTTTATGGCACGAATTTTACATAAATAAATAAATTCGCCTACCAGAAATATTTCATGAATATTTTATCGAACACGCAATTCCCTAAGTAACTTATTGCTGAAACAAAAAGTGCCTCGACTTTGGAATACCTAGTATTCGATAAAGTGCGTTACAGATATGTTCATATGTCCTTTTGAAATTAGATGCATCCAAAGGCTTGGCTGCTTTTCTATTATTTCGGTTTTCGATATCAAATCTGCTGTACTGGAATTTGTGGTGAATTCCACAGGCCTTGAGGCCCACCCACGCACACTCGAATTGAGTAAGCGTTTATGGGTGAAGTGCGATTTACAAGCCGATTTAAGGTGTTGGCATTTCAATCTACATTGAGTTGTCTAATCAAGCGGCACACACTGCCTGCCTGCCTGCCTGCCTGACTGACTGCCTGAATGCCGTCTGCCTGCCTGCCGGGCTGTAAATTGAAACAATAAAGTGCTTGACTCGCACTTCTGCACTCACACTTTCACACACAGAGACAGAGTAAGATGGCTGAGTGTGTGTGCAGCGCACGTAGGGGCATAAATAGGCAGCATAAAAATAACTTAACACGTGTCGACACTTTGAAAGGTTCTCCGCCTGGGCCCAAATATCCTCGAAGGAAATATCTCAAATATTTTTCCTGTTCTTTTCTTATGTGCGGCACGGCACGCATTTTCTCCCTGTTCTTTGCCGCGTGGCACTTTATTTGTGCAGGGCACAAACAAACTGGATTTGGCAAATCACATCAGAGTAGGCCCTGCCAGAGGATCATCGGCAGCAGGAGCCGGCTCAGCCGCAGGAGCGGTGCGAGCTGCGATGACGGAAGCGCGCCATAAGCGGGCCATGGGCGAGTACAAGGAGCTGACTGACATCATTGACGAGCTGGAGGAGAACAGTTTTGCGCAGAAGGCTGCGGCCGTGGCTCCGCTGCCGCCGCAGGCTCAGGAATTCGACTTGGATAGCATGCCGCCATTGACCTACTACCTGCTGGTGCAGAAGCTGCGACAGTGTAAGTCACCCTGCGGCACACGCTGCGTATACGCAACGGAGATGGCTGCGTGATGGGGCGATGGGGCTCACGATGCGCGAGAGCTTTGGCAGAGAGCTCCTCAAATTGTTGCCCCAATCACGTTCACGCCACCATCTCTATTATTTTGGCATTTTTCTAGAACCTTTTTCGCTTTGGCTTTTCGTTTTGCCTTCCCGATTTTCCTTGACAGTGCAAAGCAATGGCGAACCCGCTTTTCGCGTGCGCACGCCACGCCTTGGACGCAGCATTGACTTCCAGCAGCTACTAAACGCAGGCGGGGCCAGCGAGGAGGCGGCTGGCGGCCAGTTCATGTCGCGCATGGCGAAGAAATCGGTGCCGTTCAAGCCGCGCCTGGGCAAACGTGCTCAAGTATGTGGCAGTGTTGGCGGTGGCGGTGTCGGCGGCGATTGAGTCACGACAAGGACACAAGGACACAGAGCAGCACGGAAACGAGCAAACGAGGACGATACCCAGGACAAGGTTGAGGCCACGCGCCCGGCCCCATAAGCAAACTTAACCCACATCATAGCCAGCCGAATTCGACGCGACGCGACGCATACACAGCGCCAGCAAACACACATATGCATAATAAATAGGAACTACATATAGCCATGTTCTAGGAGAAACTAATGATGTACATACATAAAATATATATACTCGTACGAACTATGTATTTAATAATTTAATTTAAATAAATTGCAGCCCCCAAAAAAAGTATTGCTTATCCGCGATCCGGTCGCATATGCATCCCAAATGAGCGCAGCGCCCCCCCCCCCCCCTGTGTTTGGTTGCACAAACACCAAACAATTAAATAAACTGAACAAAAATTTCATCTGCCAGACCGTCGCAACGGGTCTGACCTCTGGCGTATGTTTTTCTGGTTTTATTAAGTATTCGAGTATATGTGGGAAAATTAATGAAATTTTCATAACCAATGATAGAATGCGTAAATTGGAAAAGTGAGGCAGCTGGGGATGCTTCCTCTTCCGCTGCCAGTGGCACTGCCACTGCCACTGACTCTGCAATTGCCCCTGCATTTGCCTCTGCCTCTGCCTCTCTACCCCTGCGGTGGCAGCATCCTGCATAACTGATAGCTCTAGTTGGCCATGGCAACGGTTGCAGCTGCAGCTGGCCTGATAAAGTCTCTTCCCGAACCGAACCATGTCCTCATAAACGCTTTCCCCCCGTCACTTCTGGGGGGAAACCCACAGCTTTTGGCTTTTTTCGGCCTGATGAAGCATAAAATGTTTTGCACCACTTGCACCGAATGCTTTCCACACCGAATTTTTGCCACGGATTGCATTTTATGTGGGTGCCCTCGTGACAATAGATACTCGCACTAACCGGCAAATACCAGCAACAAAATTTACAAAAAAAAACCATGTATTTGAAGCTGTTGCAATTTTCGTTTTCCATTGAAATACTTTTTATTGGCAACTTTTTTTTTTTTTACAAGCACTATCCACATATATTACAGTCGATGGCACTGCGCTTAATTGGGAAACTGTTATTGAGCCAATCAAATTAATTAATTTATAATTATGAGCATGACAAGTGTGTGACATATGTATGTATGTTTTTATTGTGACTGGCTTAATTATGGTATTATAAATATTAAGTTAAATATTGTTTTTTTTTTTTTTCTTTTAAATATGGGTATTATTTGTTTTGGGCTTGGTAACAATATAAATGTCATTCTTGAACAGAACTTTTCGCTGTGCATCTTTTAATTTGTTAATCAATTTAATAGAGAAACGCAGCTGTGCTCTTCAATGGAAATTTGTGACATATTCGCTTGTGCGGCACATTAATACAAGTCAGTGTGTCAATTAGTTTAAAAAAAACATTTATAAATAGACTATTATATCTAGATATATCTGACTTGTTCTATTTCTGTGCCAATTTCATGTTTCGAATCGACTTTAAATGAAAATTCAAACAGCCAACGCATTCAATAATCAATTTTCAATTCAATTATTTCGAATGTAACACACTTAAATATCAAATACCCATTCTGAATTGGGAAATCCATCAATATGGCTTTGGCTTGTAATGTGGTAAATAATTGTTCAAAATTATTTTATTTACAACCATGGAAATTTCCGTAACATGAGGATACCTGCTACTACTATTTACCTAATGAAATGCACAAATATTCTGTCAGAACAGCAGTCGAATAAATCGTATTAGCAATAATATTGTGGCAAGAATTAAAATCAAATAAAATGATATGAAATAGACGAGTCATTTTGTTACCATTTCCATTACATTTTGAAACGGGGCTGACGCAGCTGTTTGGGCAATTGGGGGGAGGGTAAAGTTTTCGCAACTCATTAGGAGGCCGGCACATGCCAATTAGTTGGCTTAACCAGCCATGCTTTGGGCTCTCCTCCGGCAGTTTGCCTTTACTCTGGCTCTTTACGCCTTGTCCAATTATTGACCCCAATTGGTGGCTAAAATGTTGGGACTTAACCATTTTAGCCGTAGCTGGCTCCCTCCAGCAATGGTTCATGCATCACGTAGCGGTCTATCTGTGGGGCACCTAAGCAGGAGGGGGTTATATATCCGCTGGAGTCGTGCTTAAATTGCGATAATGGCCAGCCCTCAGGCTGGCTCCTTTTCCCCGCAAAGAGATATTGAAACATTATAACTGCAAAATGGTAATAAATTTCGCTCCTCCTCCTCCTGGGAAAATAAAGCAAAAAAGAAAAGGTAGATAGGAGAAGTCGCGAGGCAGACACGCACATCGAGTACCGTTTCGAGACAGGTATGGAACTGGGAACTGTGAACTGGGACTGGCTCTGGCCTCTGGGGCACGGCAGGAACTTTGCATGACAGCGGGCGTAGATTTACAGTTGGGTCGCTGCGTAAGGTTAAACTACCTTAACATCAGCTGGCACTGTGTCGGCTTCCTGTCTACGTGAGCCTTCTCCAGCAGCTACTCCTACATCCTGTCCTGTCCTATCTCCCGCACACACACACACACACACACACACACACACACACACACACACACACACACACACACACACACACACACACACACACACACACACACACAAACATGTGAAATGATAAGTTTATTGTGCATAAGTATCTGCGTGTTGCCGTGTGTACGTATGTCTGTGTGTGTGTGTGTGTTTGGAGAGTGGAAAAATCACTTTGCCTGATTAAATGACGGCATTCCGGCTGAAACATTCATTTGCCTGGCTGGCTCGCTGGCTGGCTGGCTGGCTGGCTGTCTGGCTGGTTCACCTTGGCCAAAACTGATCCCCGGCCATTACGGTGAATTGTTAAAAATGTCTGCTAATACGCCGAACGTCTCAGCTCAGCAACCCATATTTATTGTGCCTTAACCAACTGATTTAAATTGATGGCACGGCCCTCCCATCTCCCTCCCTCCGTTTTGCGGTCTTTGCCACTCACTTAATCAAATTTCAGCCAAGCCGAAAAAGGCTTCAAATCGGCTTTGTGTGAGAGCCATAAGAGCGTGCAAGATTATTCATGTGCCCGGCACTCCGTTTGCGGCCGGCCACTTTGATGTCGAGAGTCAACCTGCATTACGGCTGTGGCTTTATCGCCACTCCAGCATCAAATATTAATTAGGAATTCATCCCTGAAGCAGTCCCTCGACCTGTCGAAGTGATTGATAAGATGCCATTACCGATTTGCCTTGACGGACTGACTTCACTTAAGATTTGGTCTCTTAGGTTCAAGATTGACGAGAAGTTCGACAGGCACTTCGTTTCGACTCCAAACTTGTATTAGGCCAAGTTCTATTTTTGGAAACTCATTAAGCTAAAAACGCACACGGATGTAAACCATACAAATGCGAATGGTAATTTAAAACTTCGAGAACGGGGAAGCCCCAATCCATGCGCCGCTTTCCACTTTTATATAGTCAGTTCTGGTTTAGGCACAAAAATAATCGGAAAACAAAACTAAAACATTTATGGGATTTCGGAAATCTCAATGAAGTCTCCAACAATATTGAAATAAGTTTGGAAAAATATTTTTTCAACTTCAAGACTTAAAGTCGATGGGCCAAAAAACAAAAAAAAACAGAAGCTATCCCCGGGCTCTGTTGCGGCGAGGGCAGGAGAAAAGCGACAGAGAGGAAAATACCGAAAAGCCTTTGGCTATAAATCCGGTGACGGACAGGTGGGCGAGTCCTTCAACAGTTTTGTGGAAGCCTCTGCTGAAACTTTTCGCCTGCATTTCCATGTGGCTGTGGCTGTTTGCTGTAATTTTTGCTGCTGTTGCTGCCGTTGCATGGCATGGCATGGCATGGCAAGGCATCCGATGAATTTAGCAAATTGCAAATGCAGCAGCCGCATTATCGCACACAGATACACTCACTCACATGTAGGGGGAATGCCAACACAATGTTTCTGCTGCTGCCATTCAGAGGTCTTCCGACGACACGAGGTCACAGCGGGCACAAAGGAGAACGAAAACCAATCGAAAATCGAGTTTTTGGCAATACACGTCAGGGCCCCAATGGCAATGGCAATGGCAGCGGCAACAGCACAGCCACTGCCACTGCCACTGACATTGGTATTTGAAAATCTCAGTCCCTGCCATCCTCCCGGCATGCCATGTTTGAGCTGCCAAGCTGCCAGTGCTGCTGTGTCAGGGTGCAACACTTTGTTCTGTTGATTTTTATTTAATATGCGAATGACTTAGCATGTTCCTGGCAGGACCCCCCCGGTCAACCCCAACACTACACTCCCGCACGCATGACTGAGCTGTTGCTTTACCCTGTCCTGGCCCTGGCCCTCGCCCTCGGCCCCGGACTCGACCTGGTCATCATTCATCAATTTGGCTATGACATTCGGGCTGATGTGGCAAATTTGCCGCCACTCTGACTCTGACTTTGACTCCGGCAATGCCACTGGCTCTGGCTGTGGCCCTGTCCCTGGCTCTGGCTGGGCATTCGTTTAATTACTGTCAATTAGACAAACATTGTGCGGTCCTAGATGTAGATAGAAGCTTGTATATAATCAAATTACATGCCACATCGGTATTGGCAGGGCGAACGTGAATAGTGCCGCGCCAGCAATCAGATAATCGGACTCGGATCCGCTCGTCCCGCCAATCTCAATGGCGCCGGCCAGGCACCGCCAACAGGCCTCGATGCCCTTGAAGAGAGACAGTGCAAGGATATCGCTTTCAATTACTATAGTTTACCCGGTAGCCGTCCTGGCGTGACTTTTCCTGCCGTGCTGCTGCCAACTGACTGACAGACAAAGGTAGGCGGGTAGGAGGTCCAGGCGATTGGGTTATAAATATTTTTTCGATTTCATTTTCCTTTGCCGCTCGGTTCTGGCGCGGAAATCAGATTCGTGCACCGTTTGTGCCACATAAAAATACAAATCAAATATGGCCCGACGTCCACGTTGAGCCTCCTGATGGCCATTAATTGTATCGGGAATTCGTGTATCGCGCGTCGTGTGCTTGATACCCATTGAACGTAGAGCACAAAAGTATAAGGACTGGGTTAACAATTATGTGACAGGCATTAAAATAATAAACCAAATCGCATCAATTGTACAATCAATCACCAAAAAGAAAATTATCTGCTGCTATAAATACATGAGCTGTTATTTCTTAGTTGTAAGTAGCGGGTATCATACCCGCTCATACCTACTCTCTGGCGTGGATGCCCATGAGCGTCTTGTTCCCTTGGGAGCCCTTGCATGCCGAGCACGTTGGACAGTGTCCGGAAGGTAATGTAAAAATTGAATGAACGAGCACGCAATGAGGGAATTGGGCGAGTGCTGTGTTTGCCACAAAGCCTGACTGATGAATTAAAGGAATAAATACTTTAAATCCCCAGTTGGCAACGAATTTCGCTTAATTTCATAGCGCAGATTCATGAGCCACTGGTGTGGCTCAAATGCAGTCACTAATTGCGTGGTTGTCCAGCAATTGAAGGGATAAGTGACTGGCTTTCAAATGTCAATTTCAATCGTGGCCATTGATGAACAGTCCGTGAATAAATAATTCAGGCGGAAAGCGCAGTGAGCCAGCCCTAGGCCGCATCGCGTGACAATGTTTTTGTGGGTGTTGTGTGGCATTGACCTTCTCCGCTGAGGGTCGATTAACAGCAGGAATAATTGATGAATGGGCCAACACGCCAGCTCCCCCAGCAATCAAGCCTGGTTAACGGACATTTACAATTAGCTTTCCATTACAGGAGGTGCATAAAGCAAAGGTCATTTTGAAACCATTTCCAGCGGAGGGGGACTTTTGCGCAATTTACGGCATACCAATACTGAAAATAATTATGGAATATAATTAGACAAAACTAATAAACGCACTGACAACTACAGATTGCCGGCTCACTTGCTTTCGGCTGGTAATTAACTTTTTAGTTGATTTCGTGCTGGTTTTGGTTTTGTTTTATTTTTGTGTTCGTCCTGTTTTTGCCACACGCGTCGACACGGCGGTGAGGCATGCCACTTATGATGTAATTATGACGCTGGCCATATGCAAATGAGCATTGGAAGCGGTCGCCTGCCACGCTGTGGGGTCATTTTGTGACTTTTAATTGCTCTTGTGCGAGTCAATAGCTCACTGTGTATACTCACTCCCACACCCACGCCCACGCCCTCGGTCTCTGTATCTGGCTCTGTGACCGTGTGAGTGTGGTGTATCTGTGTGAGGCTGTGAGTGCGGGGCAAGCATTATGACCACTACGGTTGGCCACTTTCGGTTGCATATTGACAGCTGAGATGCGAACGCCGCAGGCCAGTCCTGGGACATGCTGTGTGCTGGCCGAATCGCTTAAATTCTCAACTTTCAAATGCTCGGATAATTGCACTGTACTATACTTTCGTACGCTCACACTGTACTTCTCTGCAGAACTTAATGAGAAAATTTACGAAACATTTGAGCACAATTACCAAGCAATTCAAAGTTAAATGAACTGTCTCTGATGTTTTTTTTCCCCCGTTTCATTTTTCTCGCGCTTTGTCAAATTATTTATAAGCGCAAAAAAAAAAAAAAAAGAAAGTGAGAGAAAAAGGCAGCAGAAATTATGAATAAATAAAAAGCCAAACGAAAGCTAACAGAATTAGCGTGATTATGTTTTAATGATTATACAAACGATATCTTTATGAGCTGCTAAATGTACGTTGAGTTGGTAGAAATCGAGTACTATCTCCTCGTAATTAAAGCGAGGACAAAGCTGCCATGAAAAGTTGAAAATATTTAAAAAATCATTCACGATTTGCAGAACTTTTCAAGCAAACTATTCGTTTTTTTTCCAAAATAAAAATAGCAGCGAAGTCTGCTGCAATAAAACTTTCAGTTTTTCTTTTTGGCAAACTTTTTCTACTTATAGTTATCAGTGCCGCTAATTGCAAACAAATTAGAGAGGTCTGAAAGAGTTCATTACTCACAAATATTTATATTTTTTCTGAGCTATCAAAATACTTGTCGTAAAAGAATATTTGGAAATTCTATCCTCTCTGTTGCTGCAGATTTAATTCCCAAACTTTTTGGAAAAACTTAGTCTTTTGTTCTTACGAAGAAATTTATTACTTTGAGCTACAATAAATATTTTTGTTGGGCTGCTTTTTTTATTTTATCTTTTAGGTCTAACGAATGTATAGATATTGTAATTCCCATCATTATTTTAAAACAAATCTTCTTGACGCTCGATTTATTTTTCATATCTTCCGTAAACTTTATTACATGTACATACATATGTATAGTATATGTAGAATGGTTGTCGTACCTCTGACAACATAAGTATATGCATAAATATGTACATACATAGATGGGGAAGGCGAAACCGGGCAAGTGGCTTTTGGGGCAAGTGGCTTTGGGCCAAGTAGCTTTGGTGCTAGTTTTCATTGCTGCTGGTGCTTGATGGCAGTTTTATTGATTTGTTGTTGCAAACTTTTCCTTTCACGTGCCCCGAATTTATGGCCCCCACAGTAACAAACAATAAGAGCCAGACCAGAGCCACTGGGACTGGGACTGCCACGCGGGACCCTGAAAGCGCCGCCAAAAATTTGCATGCCCATCCACCAAACCCACCGAAAACCGATTTTCTTGTTGTTGTTGTTGTTGCTGCTGCTGGTGGTGGTGGTGTTGTTTGCTTTATATTTTTTATATTTTTTTGTATTCTGTATTTCGTATTTTGTATTTTGTTGTTCGCATTTGGTTTATGGAGGGCACCACAAAAATGTTGACCAACGAATTTAAACAGCGTACGCCCATTTACTTGTCGGCTCTTTGATATTTATGCCCCCCTGCCGGCAGCAGGGCCCAAGCCTGTTCCATGCTCCTGACTTTTGCATATTATGTTCATTTATTCGCATATATTCAGTGTAAGTGTGTGTGTGTGCGCGTGTGAGTGTGTGTGTGTGGCCAAGACAAAAACATTAGCATTCAAGAAAGGAAGTCGTGCGTTTAGGACCGCAGCTTTAGATACCCTTTCAGAGCTGTTGTTTCCAAGGGAAGAATCATTTCAATGGCAGTTGTTTAGCAGTGAAGAATAAGAGTGTGTAAATAGTTGCGTGTGTGTGTGTGTGTCTGTGCTTCCTTCTGGCACTGCGATCATAATACCTTTTTTGAAGGGAATTTAATACGTTGTTGGGATTCCGCAATCTGCGTCAAAATGTGAGCTGTGGAAATTGTTTGACGCGGCGGCACGCGTCCAAACCGCACTCGCTAATTAAAAGAAATAACCAAACAAAAAACTATGAAAATAAAGGTGGAGCGGCAGAGGGGCAATGTTTTCCAGGGGAAGGCAGGGCAGGGCAGGACAGGCATTACTCATACGTCGCTTGGCACGTGTGCGTGGGGGAAAAATTGTTTTTAATTAATTTTTATGACCTTAAACTTTAACATACCTACTGCATGGGCAATTCAATGTGCCAGCTGGCTGAGAGCTGGCTGTTAAGTCATTATTAAAAATAGAATGCCATTAGATTTGTTTGCCCAAAAGGACACACAATCAATGGGGTGTGGGGGAAGTACTGGACTACAGAAAACAGAACCTTTGCAAAGCTCTGTCTTCATTCAAGTTCAATTAGACTTGAGTGTTGACAGTGTGCCCTCGAACGGGGACAAAGGAAATGGAAAAGTCAATATGGAAAAGTCATCGAAGCGTTAACGGCGTGACAGTGACAAGGCCGTGCTCGAGATTCAACCGGGAATGCCCTTGGCCAGCTTCATTTTACTTCTGCCTCCACCGCTCTCAACCCTCACACACACGGCTATTGCAATAAATATGAAGACCATAAAAGAGTAAGCCGCAGAATGTCACGTGTTGGTCGCGTAGGCGTTCGGATATGCCCGGGCTCTCGGTCGATGCAGAAAAATCAGAACTTTCGGCCAGGGCACGTAGTATAATTTCAGTTGCCCTTTGGCCGTGACCCTGTCCATTTCACCTAACCGCCGCCGCTGGCTGCCGGCCGACAATCACTTGTCCAGGAGTGGTTGCTTTTTAATCTGTATCCCTTTGGATACAATTTTGCCAGGCGAACGCCTCGACAGGGGTTTATAAATAAAAGCAGAACTGAGCAGAACTGCCGCACGCCGGGTCCTTGGGGCAATTGGGAAACGCATTATGTCGTAGATTATGGCTTATGCATTATTTATGTGGGTCAGCCAGATGAGCGGCGAAACGGCCTTTAATTGGATCGCAAGTAGGCCTTAATGTGCAATCTGCTGTGTCACAAGCAGTCCTATCCAGTCCAGTCCGGTCCGTCGTCCTACCAACCCGCCAACGGTTATTTTTAAAATGTCCGTCCACTCGTATATTTCACTTGATGTGAGCAAAAGGGAGGGAAGGGGGGAGCAAAAAGAATTCCCGCTTAATATTTCTTTGGAATTACACTCAGTTCAGGTCTTGGAAAAAGCGTGCTTAACTCTCACCAAACTTTGGCGAAATGGAGAGGAATTTTGTGTGCGGAATGCATTGAAACTTGGAAACAACAACTGGCGCAATGCCAAGGAGAGGCCTTTGCCTATGGTTGTGGTGGTGGGGACTGGGACTTGGCCTAATGGAATTGAATGGCATGCACTGCAAAAAGCCAACAACGAGAATTCCACGCATATTAACACAGTTCCATGCACACACTCAAGGGCTAAGGCCTAAGGAGAGTGAGAGAGAGAGAGGGAGAGCCATGGAAGCAAAGAGAGAGGGAGAGAGCCAGCATTTTACTCAATGAATCATGGACAACAGCTGATTTATACTTTCAAGCCAAGAATATATGTATACGAGTGAGTGAGTGTGAGTGTGAGAGTGTGTTGGCAGCGATTGGTGTCCTTGAAACTGTTCAAGTACGCTCTACAAAGTGCACCAAGTGTCTCATTGTGCATTTCTCCGTGTGTCCATGTCCACGTCCCTGCCCCTGTCTCTGTGTGTGCGTATTGATGAAGGCCACTGCCACTGTCACTGCCACAAGGCAATGCCATTAGGTCTGGACAGACTAGCCGCCATTGCTAGCCCGAAGCGCAGCCAACGTCCTGGCGTGAATGGCCAGGAAAACAAAAGTCCAAGCCACTGCAGATAATTGACAACGAGCTGCTGAAAATCAATTGAGTGACTTTGCATGTACGATTGTGGCTGTGGCATGGACCGGGACCGGGACCGAGCTATCCGTTGCAGTTGTAGTTGTGCTTGTGGTAGCTTTGGCGAGGCTGTGGCTTAGGTGAGCTATTGAAGAGTTATGCCTGGGGCGAGGACTGTTGGTATTGAAATGTTGTAGATTGGCGCTGGGGTATTGGTGGGCAGTGATTCGCAAGGGACGTACTCGAAAGGTAGTAGAGTGTGAGGCTTAGTGGGGTGGCTGCTAGGGGTTCCTGATGCATTCAGGGTATTGTTCCCATTCGTCCATTCAGGAACAGAATAAAGCGCGCTAAAACCGAATGAAATTCCGCTGCAAATGTCGTTGCCGTCTTCCCCTCCCTCCCCCTGTTTACTGATACTCAGTTTCTGTTACAGTGTTTTGGCCTCCACTTTATTCCTTCCTCCTTCCTCACAGCTGTGGTTTTGTGTGCCAATGCTCCTGGTTGGTTTCACTTAACCAGCGGGGCACACAAAGGTATTGGCACAGGACCAGGCATCGTCACAGGTGTGCTGGTGGAGTGTGCGTGCACGTGGATGCCATTGTTGACGGAGAGTCGTGGCAGGACGCGTCGTTTGCTCTCTTTACTGTTTGATTAACGTTTTAACGATTTGAGCAAACAATTGCGGCAGTAACAGCAATCACTAACAAGCAAGCAGCTAGCTCCACCACGACAGCAGCAGCATCCAGGAGCCACAGAAGGAGGAGGGAGCGGCAGTGTCAGTGGAAATTTATGCGTGGATTACCACTTGCGGCCTACATGTTTTTGTAGCAATCTTAAGGATGTGTTTTTCTGTTATTCTTTGCGTAGGCAAAGCAATTTTCGCCTTCATCTCAACCTCGTGGGTGAGTAAATGTTTTTGAAATGAAATATATTTGCCATGTTGTCGATTTTTTAGCTGTCAAATGAAAAAGCGCTAGAATAATCAAAAAACAAAATACAAGAAGAGAGGGCTGTAACAGGATTTATCCTTTTAAATGATACATATATGAGTAGTGCATGCTTGTATATATGTACATACATTTTACTAGGTATTTAACAGTTAAATTGAATTTAAATTGCATTTTCTTTGCAAATAAAAAATACTAAGAAAAAACATATATTCGAATGGGTTTGGGAGATTGAATGTTTTTTAATCATTTTCTAAAGAAACTTTCATGAATTATAGGGTGCATATACAATGCTACCATAACATATACATAGTAGAAGATATTCCTGGGAAATGAGACTTACATTCATGAATGCAACTATCATATATGTATAGTATTTTTCATAAAGTGGAATAAAACATACTTCTCGGAAACTTATAACTAACCCATTGCAAACGTAAACAATAGAATTTATTCCAAGTAATACTATATTATAAGCTTAAATCTTTTCCCATACTTTGCTAGTGGCCCTAACTAAACTAAATTTCAACTTCATCTGAACGCACTTGCAACTGCACTTCATATTGTTTGGGGTCGCAGGCATCTTAATTAGTCAAATCAAATGAAGTTCTCGTCACGTTTGCATGCACACTGGCAGTGGCAGTGGGAGGGGAAACATTTTAAAGAAAATCTCATTTATCGTTTAAATTTATTAGACAGCCAACAAAGGTTGGAATGACAAACTCTCATTACCGCCATGGAGGATGCGTTCCGTTCCAAGTATAAATTTTCTTTGGAAGGCATATCGAAGCGAACTACGTGGCGGGCAATCAATAGTTGCTTCATTATGGCAGTCAATTTGCAGAGTGTACTACGACGAGTATGCTCTGCTGGCTTACTGGCTTTTGGTATGGTGGTCTGGTGTCTGGGGATCTTTGCATAACTGAATCGAAGGACGAAGGGAACTGGGAAACGACTGCACTCTGGGTTATTGCCTACGCGCACTTCCCAGCCATTTGAGCCATTGTTGACTTGTTTGCAAATTGGTTTTCACCAGCAAAATTCTTCAAGCCATGTCCTTCTCACTGTCTCAGTGCCAGTGGCAGTGGCAGTCGGAGTCCCAGTCGGAGTGCCAGTCATTGACATTGCCTTCGACTGGATGGATCATTGTTGTTGTCGCTGCTGTCGCTGGCATCGTCGTTGCCTTCATTTCAAATTACTTCGTTGCGTAAATTAGGTATTCCTTATACCCACAGTTGTACCCTCTGATACCCTCAGATATATATGTATGTATATGCATACCCTCATTCCCGCCTGTTGACATTCCCCTATGTACTGCTCGCTACTCGTACTGCTGTTCGCGAGTTTTTATAAATGTATGTATATTTTTCATCTTCTTTGTAGTACAAAATTTGATTTTGGTTTTGTTGAACGCGGCTAATTTCATTTTGTTGGGCCTCGTCCTCGTCCCATTCTAATGCTGAGTGATGTGGCTGAAAAGCAGCCAGGCAGGCAGGCAGTCAGCCTAATTTCATTAAAAAAAGGCCAAAAAAACACCCGTAAGAAGGAGGACCAACAAAAAAACGAAATGAAATGCTTAACAGATTTTTTGTATGAAAACAAAGAAAAACCGAAAAACAGGAACGAAAACAAGTAGCAACTGGGAAACCCGTCTCATTTTTAACTTTCTCTGCGCTTTATTTAACTTTAACCTTTTTTATGAGTTTGCCACGGCCTCCGTCGCCGAATGGTGTGTTTGTGTGTGTGAGCTCCTTAATTAGAAGCCATTTTCTCTGGCAGCACTTGGCCCACGCCCCACTCGAACTCCACACCACCAAACCGCCACACCGCGCACACTCTGGAAGCTTTCAGCCAAGTCTAATGAGCCTGAGCCTGATTCGGATTCTGATTTTGATGTTGATTCCTTCGCCTGTTTTCGCTTCATCGCTGCTGAACATAATCAGGGTTCAATAAACACCGCATCGCATCTGCGATGGAGAAAAGGAGAATGTAGAACAGAGAACGGTGGAGGTCTCTATGGTGTGGTGTGGTGTGGTGCGGGGGGGCTGTTCTATGAACATCCTCGCAGGGGCTTGAAATGCAAATCAACAGCTTAAAATTTAATTTAGGCGTTAGCAATGTAAATAAACTGTAGGCGGTAAGCACAGTTGCCAGCCAGCCAGCCTGGAATGGGGCTGTGTACTTAGGAGCAGTTCGCCCGAGTGACCATTTATGATTTGGGCCTGGTCCCAAATTCAATTCCGAACATTTGGTTAACTTTGTTAAAAAGTCGAAATTAAAATAAGGCAAAAAGTCACCACTGGCCAGCCGAAGAACAACAAAAAAAACAACGAAAATGCCTTGACCGCATTGTGGGGGGAGGCAAACCTTGTCTGAAAGACCGCAACTAAGTTGAAGTTGCGTATCCGCCGCGTGTTACAAAATAAATTGAAAGAAGAGCACGCAACTAATATTGCCTCACTCTGTCTCTGTCTCTCTGTCGCTCTGTCGTTTTCATTTTCGTTGTCGTGTTTCTTTTCTATACTTTCATTTTTGGTAAGAGACTTACAAATTGCACAGCTCAAAGGGAAGTTGATGAGCTCTCGCGAAGTTGGTTATAAATTTTGTTGAAGAATGATTCCATTTTGCGCCCGGCAATGGCGACACGTTAATCTGCAGCGGCAGTGGGCTGGGGCTGCCCCAGGGGTTTCCTACTGACTCCATTGAACCCATATATAAAATCAATAATAGCATAAATAATATATGTATAGAGTTTTATGGCAGCGGTAGCGGCAGCAGCAACAGTAGCAGCAGCAGTAGGAGGAGAAAAAAAAAGAACGGAAAAAAAGAAACGCCCTGGGAGACAATGGCCTAGGCCGACAAGGCCCATGGGCCGAGCGAGCGGCGCAAAGTCCTCCCCTTACACATGCCTGACACAACACAAAAATGAAAGTTAAACCCCAAAAAAGAGGCAAGAACGGACAGAGAGATACGAAGAGAGAGCGCGGTGAGTGAGTGGGTAGGCGAGGCAGGAGCGGAGCTGGGCAGAGGGGCTGGGCCGTGCTGAGCCTTTAACTAACACACAAAAGGCTTTCTCAATGGTTTCTAAAGTTGCAAGCAGCCAACCAGCGGCAAGACAAAAACCAGTGTGTAGTAGAGTGAAGCCAAGTGGTGAGGGGGCATGTGGCAAGTGCAAAGTAAACATGTCGAATGAAGGATACTTAAGCTGTCAGGCGAACGAGGGCCGACCGAAAAGTTTCCCCTTTGAGTAGTGTGAGAGTGGAACTTCATTTGCCAGCCAGTTTGAACAGGCCCGGGGCAACATTGGCAGCTAGTACTATATTTAGGGAATTTGCTTAACTCAACCCTTGAAATTCAGACGAAATCCTCTTCAAAGTTGGCTTTTGAGTTTGGGATGTTGGAATTTACATAAAGAAATCATTTTTGGAAGGATTAAAAAAGCACTTCAATGATTCATCGCTGTAATATTTGCCTTTTCTTTAACTATTTTAAGTGGTTATATTTGCTGATTTTTCAAGTTGGATATGATGTCGTTAAAGTATTCCCATATTTTGCTTGAGAAAGGGTGATACTTTGAAGGACTGCTTGGCACATGAAACAGGAATAAATCACAGAAAAAGGTAACTCCACTTAGAGAAGACTTACGAAAGAATTAAAGAAGAAGGCTTAAAAGCATATTATGCGAGTGTTTGGCAAATGTTATCTTATCATTCGACAACCCTCGTTCACTGCATTGCAGCCACTCTACTTTATTTGGCTTTGCCACATTACAATATTCTAAACAATAATCTGTCCCAAAGAGCCAAAAACAAATAGAACAATTCCGAGCATGCCGAGGGCACAGACAGAAGATGTCTCTGAGTGTCGAGCGCCACTTAATGACATAAACACAGTCAATGGTCTTTGCCGTTGCCGTCGCCGGATGAATTGTGGCATCTTCAGTACGGTACGGCTCAGTGTCAGCCTCCAGCTCTGCCCCAAACGGAAGTTCTTCTAATGAGAAAATCGTTGAGCCGCCAATCCGCCATTGTGGCCTGGGCACACGAACGAACCAGGGAAGCCCAGGAAACAGGAGGAATCCCTGCCACTAATATTATTAATTTTCAAGTTTCGTTGCTCCTTTGGCCACGAGTTAAGTCAATGGCAAATAGCATTCATGGTATTTAGTGGGCACTAAAATACGCAATGGGAATTTCCATTTCCCAGTGCGAAACTGATTTAAATGCTTTCTTAGGCATATTTCCGGCATCGCTTGCAAATATTTGCTTAGCTGATTGAACAAACAGGGAAGGGGCTGGGACTGGGAGTCGAAACACTGCACGAAATGAAGTGCTAGTATATTGCTTTTTGTGGTTTCCTCATTTCTTTTAATTCCTGATTCCTGATGATTCTACTCCTGATGGGTTTTCCGGAAACCGTTCATCGATTGAGCAGCCAATGGTGTGCAACACAAGCTAAAAGACTTGTGGTCGGCCATTGCACACAGTTCGTATTTGTTCGGGTCGAAACTTTTAGCAAAGTGTGAACGATTTGTGGTTAATAAAAACCATTTACGAGCCAAACTGAATATTTATAGCACTTAAAAGAAGCACCAGAAATGCGAGAGGAAATAGAGCCAATGTTGTCACTTTCATCAATGCTTTCTCTGGCTGTCCATTGACAGCTTTGTTTAATTAAATTTTCAATCAGAGAACGACAAAAGTATTGCCACTCAGCCTATGGTATGCATCCATCCCATCATTATGCCAGCCATGAATTTGATTAGCTTAGAGCCAAATCCGAACAGACGAGACAATCGGCATAACAACAACAACAACAACAACCAGCCAGGGGAGTGGCGCAAAGAATTGCCTAAAGGCATTCATTCTATTTATCATTTATCCAGCCATTTATCGAAAGACATTCGAGACGTTGAGCGGATGAGGGGATTGGGATGCCGATGAGATATTGCCAAAATGAATGGAGCCATTTACATTTAAAACATTTATGCGTAAATATTTGCCGGCTTTAAGGGCATTAGCCGTATCAGGAGAGGACGCAGCATATTGTCTTACACATGGAATGGGTAACGGTCTGTGCACAAAATCCCATTGAATTCGAAACCATTCGAAAGTTTCCAGCAAATAAAACATCTATACACGTATGCACATGTCTATGTCTATGCCTGTGGCTGTGTCTGTAACTGTACAATCTAAAACCCCTGACTGTATTAGTGGAATTCAAACTTTTTCGAGCGTAACTTGAAAAGTTTCAATTTGTGCATGACAATCTCCCTCTGTCCGTCTGTCTGTCTGTCAGTCTGTCCGCCCTAGTACGTGTGTGTCTGCTTTTTAGTTCTGTTCTGTTCTATTCTGGCAATGTAGTTTAGCAGTCGATGCTGGGATAAAAGTTTCTGCCTCGGTTATAACGAGCAGCAGACAGGGCTGACGTGTAGTTCAGGGCTTTTGCTAAATTTGATTTGAACAACGACCCAGCCGAATTTCAATTAAATGCTGGTGCAGCTCTCTTGCTGCAAATTCCTGGCCAAGAAAATCGATTGCCAGAGCCAAGTCGCAGTCGCAGAACTCGTTCACAAGTGCAACAAAAAAAAGGCCAAAGGCTGCCTGCTCAAAGGTGAGTCGAATGGCCACTTGGGGGGCGGGTCTGAGGCACCACCTCCGAGGCCCGTCCAACAGCGAATCAAGTGGCAAATGCCAAATGGCATCGTGACCCAGAATCTGCAGCAGCCAAGCACGAGTATCAGGCAGTGCATGAACCCAGTCTCCTGTGTGCACTGTGATCCGGACTGGGCAGAAACTAACGAAAGGAAATTGGGTGCCAGCAATCGCATAAAAAACTATGGGGCACTGCGAAGCGGAGTGTATTTTACAAAAAAGCTACAATCAAAAGTGTTAAAACTCCAAATCAATTCAGAAATCGGATTATTTCTAGTCATATGCATCTAATTAGATTGTTATTGCTTTTAAAATAGTTTAGAAATACATTAAAACAATTTCTTATTTGTTCTTATCAAGCTAATTACTCAATGTGAACCCAATTTTTATTGTAAGATTTATATCTACGGATTGATGGTAGTCCTTCGGTCAATAGGAATCCAACGAACAGCTAGTTAAGACCCTTTTTGCTTGCCTCTCTAACCTCTAGTCATTTGTTCTCTAGTTCAGATATCCTTTTATACTTTAACCATGAGGGTTGTTGATGGACCCAAATGACATACAATGATATAAATTGCCGGAAATTGAATACCATTTGTAAGCCTTAAATACAATTCTTAATACTTGATGCTTTTATTTAGTTTTAAACCACTGTTCATTGTGAGATTTCTCTGAATTTGGTTGGTAGAGTAAATCGATGCTAAAGTTGCCAAGAATACGCCATTTATGTTTTTTTTGTTATAATCTTCTTAGACAATGATGCTGTACCCAAATCCAAAACAATTATCAGGAATCTCTGAACTTATTCTAAAAATATACCAGCTACAGTTTGTAATTATGTTTTCATCGAATCTCCAGCCCAGTGTTCATGGTGCGATTTGTATCATTAGGGAGCGAGACGCGCTGGGACTGTCTGGACACCAGGCTGGGACCTGGGCCAGGGCAAGCGAGGACAGGACAGGCCAAGCCAAACGACGGCTGAAAACGTACATATTCAAAGTGTCAGACAACTAACGCTGGCAACTTTATTAAGAGACAGAGCAACGTGCTGCACAGACACCAGACACGGCAGGAGGAGGAGGAGGAGGATAGCGAAAGTTGGGTCTGAAAGAGGTTTAGCATTAGGTGACCTCCTCCCCTCCACAATGCTCCTTTTAAATAGACAGCAGTTCCCGTTTACGTAACCACTAAAAATGGCGCTCAATGTGTTTCCGTTTTGTTCTTTCGCTGTTCTGTTATTTTCAGCTCGGTCTTCGGGGTGTGGGTCCTGTGCTCTATCCCGTTCTCTGTGTGTTTGCTCTTTGTGTGTGTGTGTGTGTGAGTGTGTGGTGTCTGTGTGTTGCTGTTACTGTTGCTCTGCTCTTTTTCCGTTTCACGTGCTGCGCCTGCAAGTAGGCAACACTCGCATGGCCGGAGCGAAAGTTTTTATTGTTTGCTTACTTGCTCAACACGCGCGGTGCGTCCGGATCTGAGTAGGGAGGCCAGGGGGCATTGTGCCGCAGCAGGATGAGCCCGGGAGCCGCGACGCTGTCATTGTCGTTCTTGATTTGCGTTCTGCTGTTTGATGGTCGCCCTGTGGCCGTGTGGCAATGTGGCGCTGGGCGTTTCGAATAAAACCCAAAAATAACGAAACTTTTTCCCGTTTGTTTGTTGCTTTTATCGCAGTTTATTGTTACTGTTGTTTTCGCTGATAACGGCTCAAAGTTTTCACACGCGCGCTTCGTAATTTTTTAATGCCTGCGGCTGCTATTTCCTTCGTATTTTTGTTCCTTGCCGACTGTCCAAACAATTTAATTTGTCATTAGCCTGTCACTAGCTCTATTTATACGACTGTCCGCCTTGGACTATCAAAAAGCCCCGAAATCGATTTGTTAAATTGGAATTTCCTTCTTTCCTTCTTCTTTCCTTTTTTTTGTTTTTGATTTGCCCGCCTGGCAGCAGTTGCTGCCGCCAACTGGCCACAATTTGCCGCACGTTTTGGTTTCTTTTGGCCAGCAGAGCAGCGTGAACACGTACAAGACGCCGCCGCCGCCTCACAGGCACAGGCACAGGCCCCCAGTCACAAGTCAGGTCTCACATAGATGGAGTTTTTGTATCGGTTCTAGTAGTGCCACGAAATTGAAACACGCACACGCGAACTCCGTTGGCATTCGATGCCCCAGCCGACGCTGAGGAGTGGCGGCTCTCGAGACGGAACACCCCGCAACACCCCACACACAATACCCAGAACTGTCACTGGCACTTTGGGTTACTAACTGCCAAACATGTGTGACAAGTGGTCACAGGTTTCGATTTCTTCACGTTGGGGGTTTTTCTAGTTACTGGCACCGCAGCCTGTGAGCCTGAGAGCTTTTCAGCCAGCTGGCGATGCGTTGTGGTGGGCGCCTGCTCTGGTAACTGGACGTAAACTGAATGGCACTGGGCAACGTGCCAAGTCCTTTGGCGGCATATCAACACAAGCTGCGGCGAATTGGTATTCCTGAGAGCGGTTTCAAGGCAGGAGAGCTTCTGCGCAGTGTTTTGTGGCGGGAAAAAGGAATTTAAAATGGCCAACAGGGATGCTTTGGAAGGTAGTAGATTGTGAATGATAGACTACCTTACCATTAGTAACAAAATGTTCTAAGAGCTGCCAGTAAGTGTACTAAGGATGTAGTTTTTAATCATTATCTAAAGCATCCATTTTGGAGTGTATTTTGTGGTATTAATTTTCCAGGCAGAACCATGTTCAATCCTATCTACTACGCTTTGAGCAACCCTACCAGCATCAGCTGTGCCCACCCCTAGGCACAGCCCCATGTGTGGCAGGGCAGCCACCCAGGCCACCCCGGACGCCAAACGCTTGCCGTTTCGCTCGGTGCCGAATTTGCCGCACACAACAGCAGGCCCCAAGGCAGTCGGAGACAGCAGAACTACTCGTACTTCGTGCTTCACTTGGATCCCATCATCAGCCTCCCCTGCAGCCACCCCCCTTGCCTTATGCATGGCGTCAATATTTGCATTTGTAATAAAAATATTGTGATGCCACCAAACATACAGACACACACACACCCCCAAAGCCGCGTGCGTAAATCTAAAAAAGATTTGTTATTTCAGCTCGTGTTCATGTCGTGCAAATCAGAAACAACAAAGGGGCAGGGCGACACAACATGCAACAGCAGAAATGATAGCAACAACAATAGCAGCAGGGACAGCACTCCCAGCTGACGAAAGCAATATGCCGGCTCCGACTCCGACTATGGGTCTGGGTACGGGTATAGGTATGGGTATGGGGTCCTTCGACTGAGCGCTTGTCAGAGCACATGTCAAAGTTATTAAAATTTCATAAAAATATACAGAAGAGACAGAATTTGATTCCACGATTGCCGTTGTGTCACCGACAGTTGTGTAGTCTTCATCTAAGTGACGGACTGAGTGACTGACGGACTGACTTACTGACTTACTGATAAGGTGCAGGACTATTTGACGCTCATTGTGTGCCTTTAAATATTGAAATGCTGATGAGCCGCCATAAGGCGAATGCGGGGCCACTCATCCGCCAGTGGCCTCTGACTGTGGCTGTGGCCCCCGACGCGTGTCTGTCACTTGTCACGGCCAAATTGGCGCATCTTATGAGCGATGAATGGCTCAATGGCATCGCGGATCACTCACTTGCAAGCATCGCCATTGAATGGAGCCGCTGTGTCCTAGAGATTTCATAAGATTCCTCTTCGACTTTGATGAATGAAGTTTGGTTTTGACTTGCATTTATTATGCCAATCTCCAGTGTGGTTTTTCACAGCTTAATACATATAACCAAGGAGTATCCAGCTACAGAAAATGAAAATATACCGCTAGAGTCGACATTCTGTTACCCATGAAATAAACTTGGCCACATTGGAATTTCATTGTCTTTTTTGTCTATACAATCGGTTAATGGATTAAATGCAAGTTTATTATTTATTCAAAGCCCCAGAGAGGAGGAAGCACGAGATTTCCATTTTTTATTGCAGATGGAAAATTAACAAATAGACATGACTCTATGGACAGGAATGTTGCCAATCAAGATCACATACATATATTCAATCAGGTCAAACATTACTCCCTTTTTATGTATATATGTATGTATGTATGCCATTTGCTGTTTGAGTACCGGGTAAAATAATTCCAAACATGCAAAACCAAACGCGTTTAATCGTGATGCTGCGAGGACCCACAGCTAACAGCTTTACCATGTCCCATACCATTTTTCAAATTGATTGATGTATTACGAGCTGAAAAAGTTAAACAAATTTATTTAATTTGACTCGCCGCCAAACCAGAATTAATTCCAGCGCCATCCTGTCAATGTATTTTTTTGTTCGCGACAATATTTGAATTTTATATTTGCTACAAAATGTTCATCAACGTTTGTAAAGTCACTTTCGAACACAATTTTTTCTTTATGAGTTTTTAAAATGCTGAAAAAGTTGCTGCCAGCGGTGGGAGGGAGACTGAGGTGAGGTGTGGGGCCGGCTTTGCAGATGAACTTTTCGATGTGTTGTCTGTCACCTCCCTGGTAAATAAATTTAATTTATAGCTCCCTATGAAATAGCACAAACTTTTGCCTACAGGTGCGAGCGATTTAAGGCATTCAAAATGTGTGTGTATGTGTGTGTCGCCCCAGACAGAAGCGGGTCTCATGACAAATTACTTTCCAAGACCAAATGTACAGAGCACCTCTTTTTGCCATTGGGACATAGCCGTCATTGCCATGACGCCGGTTAAATTACACACACACACACACACACATTTGGCATTTGGCAAATAAAAATCACTCATTCGACGCGTGAGCCAAGGCATGCCTTGGAGGGGGGTGGGGGGCCCTTTGTAAAAATTTGTAATTTGTCAGCCGAACCCGAGGCATGACAGTTATTTAGAAGTTTACAACTGTCGCCAGCAGTAATCAGCTTTACTTCTCTGCTGATAATATGCTGTTAATGTACTTTTAGCCAACACTGTGGGTGGGACTGGGTAATTTCGGTTTTATTTACTTTCCAGTTTGTCCAGAACTTTTCCGGAGATAAAGGCCATGACTGCTGGGTCAACAGGCAATCCTTAGATTATTAAAAAAAAAAAGTATTTGACTGCTGGGTCAGACGGCCGTCCCTGGGTTAAATAAAAGACAAATTGTTTTGGCTAAATCTGTAGTTTTCATAATTTTATTCTGTTTGTTTTTGCTTTGCTTTGCTGTATGTTTTCCAACTTGAAGTTCGTTATGTTGCTTTATAATACACATGAATTTCAGATTCACTTAGTTAGTGGCTTAGTTTGCCCTGTTACTTGACTCTACTCGAGGCTGGATTTGCCCGTCCAGTTTGGCTTAATACTAGAATCCTATTGTACTCGTATATTTCTTCACGGAAAATTGCACAGCAAACATACAAGAAAACAATGTAACAAAATGTTTTTTGCTTTTAGTTGTCAAATAAATAACTTGCACACATACATACAAACATATATATACACAGACAGACACATATAATACATATACATATATAATATTTTAGTTATTTGGATTTCTGTGGTTTATAAAAATATAACAAGTTCTTTGGAGATTTTTCATCCGCTTCTTCTCTTTATCTTCTTAAGGAAAGTCATACATACTCATAAAATAAATACTTACTATGATATATAACAGATATATATATATATATATATAGACGCATATTTATACACCCTACGTATAGTACATAGCGAGCTTTGGCTCTACCTTCTTGAATTTTACGTTATTTAAATTGTATTTTCTTTTCTGAGACTAGCATCGCAAATTATTTTGAAATTTTCTGGTTGCTGACAACTTGGTAGAACATTTTTTTTCTCGATATAAACGGATTTCCTCTGTTTTTCTTATTTCTTTGTCGTTTGGCTTTGGCTCAACTCGAGAAATGCTCTTGGTCTTCCGCTCTGTGGCGCATTAAGGGTAAATCATAAATAGGTAAGTTTTCCAAACTGTTGCTACATATAATAATTTTATGGACTCGCTATGGAGTGGAGTACACAAAGTAGTACGCAAAAATGCTTTCTTTGTCCGCTTTATTTGCCTGATTTGCATTTCAATTGCATTTCATAGTCGAAATTTGGTTACGGTTATGGTTCCGGTTGTTTTTTTTTTTGTTTGGTTGGTGGAACGACGATTATATGTATTGTATTGTATTGTATGTATTTTGAACACTACTCAGCGTTGTGATTGGGCCGCAATTGCTGGAATCAAGTTGCTGACTTCAGAAGCAGTGCTCAAGCCTTGCCTTCCCAGGCTACACAGTCAACTTAATTCCAGGAACTGCAACGCAATTGCCTCTGATTTGTCGTCACTCTCCCCGTCGAACACACGCCCGATTATTCACATTAAAATTCAACACTTGCAAACGGAAACGGAAACGGAAACAGGTCTACGGATACACTTAATTCGGTTTTAGTCCCATAATCTGATATCGATGCACTTGACTATATGTTGGTTAATCTTATGTTGGGTCTCACTAGAGGTTACTTTTGATTTCGACTGCCACTTGGTAATGCTAGAAATGTCCGATACAACTATATATAATTTCGCTATGTTTAATTTATATGTACTATATATGTATTTATATGTACTAGATATACCTTCTTGTGTTTAATTTATTTAATCTTTAATCGAATCTTTTTGAGCATTTTTCAATTCATGCGATTGTCGTTAATGGGTTTTAGCTTTGCTGTTGCTTCAATGACTTTTTTTTTTGGTTTCTCTGAATTGAATCGCAGTTTTGTATGGTGAATGGAAAATTCCTTAATCCCTTAATACATATACAATATATGTACGTACATATATAGGATAGATATAGATGTCTCCCATAGATGTCTATGTTTTGCGGTGTGTTAATTGGCACAGTTTTAGCATTAGCTCTTCTAGTTTAGTGCTCGTATTCGGTTGTAGATCTGGATCTGTACCTACGAGTATATAGCTCAGTGTGTTGCAGTGATTGCCATTTGAATAGATCTTTTTCTTGTAATGTTTAACAAATTTCTGCTATAAATGATTTACAACCTTCACTTAATTTAGTCGTACAAAAATATTTGGTATTTACAACAAGATTTAACCGACACGAAATCATAAATAATCAAAATTATCCCACAGCTCTGTTCTCGGATACGCAGAATGGAAAACAATTTATGGAGTGGACAGTTCTGTGCGCACGGTAGTGTGGTTGGGGGAGGGGGGAAACAAACTTATATAGCACGCTCCAGTGGATGATTGATTAATGTCAACATTACGAGTAAATCAACCAGCACCAGCGCATATTAATTTTGCAAATTAATGGAAAATTTTAATTGCTTTAAATGGACTCCTCCGCACCCATCCTCGCCACTTCCGCACAATCGGACACCCCCCCTTAAACGTGGCTAGAGGCCGTCGTGGCAGCTGCATTGTTGTTTTTGTTCCATTTGTTGATGTACTCCATGGGTATTTCGATCTGTATCTCCTGCACATCGTCCCCCTTGCTGTCGAGTGTGGGCCTGGCGCCTGGTCGTTGCCCGGCCCCTGCCCCAACTGAAGCTGCCGCAGTGCCTCCTGTGACCGCCAGGCGGGAGTCGCTTGCTGCTAGCCGCTGCTGCTGCTGGGCAATCGGCGTCAGGAGCGCCTCGTTCCTGTATTATAAGTTGTCAACCATCTGGGACTGGCGGCGGTGCGAGGGCGTGGTCGAGTTGAGGTAACTCTCCGAGTAGACGCTCTTGGCCCGCTGATCGTATCGCAGGCTCGAGCGCCGAATGTCGATGTCTAGTGGCATGTGGCGGTCCTTCCACCAGTTGCAGAACAGACACAGGAGCGTGTTGCGGAAAGCCTCTCGAAAGTCGCGATTAAAGTAAGCATAGATGAGCGGGTTCAGCGTGGAGTTGAAGTAGCCGATCCAGAAGAGTATGGACACCACGATTTCGGGCACCTGGCAGGGGCCGCAGGTCATCGAGAGCGTGTACCTGTGCGGGAGAGGAGAGGAGAGGAAGAGGGTACAGTACATAAATTCCTGATGCATGAGTGAGCTTGGGGCTTTGCATAAATGGGATTATGTGTGTCGCGGTGTTTTCTTTATTGTCGGTGTGCGGGTGATGGTGAAGGTGTCAGGCTGAAGCTCCCAAAAAGCACAGCCTAAACAAAAGAGGACGGGTCGTATGAGTAATATTTAATTATGCATGCGTGACATTAGATAAATTATGCCGCAAATCCCATGTCAGCAGTCCCGAGACCTGACACTCACCACAGGAAGAATGGCAGCCAGCAGAGGATGAAGGTGCCCATGATGATGCCCAGCGTGCGTGCGGCCTTGTGCTCCCGCTTCATTTTGATTAAGTGCTTGTCCTTAGTGGGGGTGTGCTCCTGCTCGACCTCATGCAGTGTCAATGTTTTCGACGAGCCCGAGCCGCTCATTGCCTCCCCTGTACCACAGAGAGTGAGAGAGAAACAGAGAGAATGTTGATAAATGCCCAATCTCATGGAGCTGGTAAGCTGGTAACTCTCACCTGAGGGCTGCATGGATGGGCGGTGCATCAACATGGCATTGCCGTGGCGCATCATCAACTGCTTCTCCTGTCGATTGGCCTCTCGGAAGATGGCCAGGTAGGTGAAAATCATGATTGTGCACGGTATCCAGAATGAAATTGAACTCGAGATGATGGCATAGTACTTGTTAACCACAAATGCACACTGCTCCGGATTCTCCTTGACGAACACCTTGTGCTCGTCGGTCGTGTACCAGCCAATGAAGATGGGTAGGAACGAGAGCAGTGCCGGTGATATCCACGTGTTCAGCAGCATGATGCCCACCACTCGTTTTGTCATGCTTATCGGATACTTGAGCGGCTTAACAATCGCATAGTATCTGAAAAAACGGCAACAAAAAGACAGTTAAAGCCATATTATTACCGCTGCACTGATGGCTTCTGCACAGCTGGCAGCTGGCAGCAGCTGTAACTGTAATTACCTGTCCACAGATATGCAGCATAAATGCAAAATACTCGCTGTTGAGAAGTACACATCGAGACTGTTCCACAAATCGCACAGGAAGGGGCTAAAGTTCCAGCTGAAAGAGTTCAATTAACGGCAACATCAATATCACAATGATTACTCAATAATCCCAGCATCCAAAAGGTTACAGCACCCCCTACCCTGATTCCATCTGATTATCCAATGCATGATTTGGCAATTTCCCTTCCATTAGTGATGATTCATTTCTGGCTTTTACTTTTGTGCCATTTATAAATAATTCTATGAAGTCATCGCAGCTACCAACCAGCTCAAGCATTCTCCACCAGCTATTCCATTTGAATTTTAAATTCATTTTCACCAAGTGAAAGTTGTGCACAACGAGACTGCGTCTGCAGTTGACTGTCACTGCCCCCAACTTGCCCCAAAATGTAGGCTGTGGCAATCCCCAAGCTACTGACTGTCTTTTTTGTATCAGTCCAGCGACCAGACTCTCCTTCTTTTATATATCAGTCTGCCTGATTTATGTGTTTATCGATTTCATCTTAGCTTGGGTTGCCAGGTGACATTGCCCCTGAACTGAACTGGCACTGGCACCCGTAGCTGTGGCTGTGGCTGGGAGGAGCCAAATTAAAAGCTTAAATGCACCGTGGGACCGAAAATAGGCCATGGGGATTGTGTGCGGAGACTGGCGGGGCTGCAGGGGCTGCATGAAAAACTCATTAAAACTTGCGTCGCCCTTGGTTGCCACTCTGGTTGGGCTCGAGCCTTAACTTGGGCTTTCGCTTGGGCTTGTGCTTGGGCCTCTTTTTGCCTCCCTGTTGGCCAGAAAGCACTGAAATTTATTATCGGGCGCCCCCCGTTTGGCATCAGTTTCAAAAACTTTTTGACTATTCAGAAGGAACTGTGTGAGCATGCCAGCAGCGTTTGCCTGCCCCAACCTGGTCGGCTCGGCTCGGCTCTCTTCTGTTCTGTTCTGTTCTGTTCCGGCCTGGCCTAGTGGTCTGGCGTGGTGTGGTCTGTGCTTTTGGGCGTAGGCGTATTTGGTTTTGCACTCCACTCGGGCTGCCATTCTTTGTTGCATAGAGGGTATGCTGCTCTGTATGCTCTGTCATGAATTGACGCTTAAGCCGGGCAGGGCCGTGAAGTGACTGCTGCTGCAATGGCAATGGCGATGCCACTGACGATGGCTATGACGATGAGGAAGGCAGTGGCAACGATGCCGCGGGCAAAGTAGCGTCAATTATGCAACTAGCGACTGTGAAGGTGAAATTGCTAATGAATGCCAAGTGGAGGCGGCTCTGGGGTTGCCTGGCCTGCCAGGAAAATGGGCGACAACAACTGCGGCCAATGCCAATTTATATGCAACTCTCGTGGCCAAGTGCCTGCCGACTGAAGTTTTTGGACTGGCAGCAAGTGCACACATTATGGACGCGCTGCCTCTTGCCCCACCTCATCATCATCATCATCATCATCATTGTAGCTGGCAATGACATTGGAAACATTTGCATTGGTGGGCGACTGGGCGCTGAAGTCGGGCTTTAAGCGAGGCCTTTAAATCAGCGTCCATGCATAATTAACTGAACGGAGCCCGACTGCACTAGGCATCGCAATGGCCTTTACATCTGCGTGTTCACATGGGGACATATACCCACCCATATACACACATATCGGCTGGCAGCCATAGACAGTCATACTCGTAGTCGGACTGGTGGACGGTCGGACGTTTGGCGTGAAGGATGTGACCATGTCACACTCTGACGGTTTTTGTCCCTTAGAATAGCATTTCAAAGTTGTCGGTGTTCTGTATCTGAGCGTGTGTGTTAGCCCATATATGTATATACATATGTATATGTATGGGAAAGAGTATATCAGGACTAGGTCTATCAGGGTCTAACAAGTAACGACAGTTATATGTACCCTATTGCCAGTTTTCCCTTCTAACTGTTTCCAGTCGGTGCCTTTAGTTTCTCCCTAAAGTTTTAAGTATTATAGTCCTGCTAAAGGGTATGCCAAAGTCAACTCTTTTCTGTATTTTTTTTCTTCCTGCTAGTTTTTCTTTTTCACATTTTAATTCCTGAACACAAAAGCACGCACAGGGCCATAGTGGAGAGGGAGATGACTTTCTGCATTTGCATTTTCCCACACAACCGCACACTCACACTCACGCACACATACACCCACACACAGACACCACCCCATAGCCCACATAGATACACACTCTCACACAGACAAAGACATTCAGAGAAGCATAAATAAACGTTGCTTTCATTTTTCAGGGATTTTTGTGTTTCGGTTGTTTGTTCTGCAACTGCCACGCCCTGTAGCAGCCCTACACCAAGACCCCACCATACCATACCCCTGTCCCACTCATGGCAGTGACCACCCCATTCAGTGTGCCCGGTGCTGTTGAAACACCCCCTGCACCCCTTTGGATGGCTGGCATTTTGTTTGGCACTGCCTTTAGTTGCAGCTGTAATTTTTTGCAACAGTTTTGCTTACTTTTGTTGCACAGCCGAGGCTTTGAGGGTATATTTTTGCTGTTGTACTTACCGCCCAGTTACTTGCACACTAAAGTTAAATGTCATGGCCATAATAGCGACCATTATATCAGCCATGGCTAGGGAAACTACAAAGTAATTCGTTATAACTCTGCAAAGAGAAGATGGAGAGAGAGAGAGAAAGATGTTAGCAATCAGAGAACAATATCAAGCAATACCAATAGAAGGCCGGGGGCACAGTCTTACCCCCGGGTGGGCTAATCACGATATTGTATGAGTGAGTGCGTGAAGAGCCCCTGACAGTGCATGACTATTGGTATATGGTTTGTATCTGGATTCAACAGTAGTAAATGTCTGTGTGTGCGTGGGAGTACCTAATGTGTGTGTGTGTGTGTTTGGTAAGGGTGAGGGGTTTTCTTTTGTGTGAGTTGACAGTTTGGACCTGCCAACAAGGGGGTCTTTGTGATGCATTCTGGTGCCAGCATGGGGTATAATTGAAAAGCCAGTCAAGAATTGCAAACGATGTCGAACCATATCCACCAGGGAAATGGGAGTGGGAATGCCTGGACAGATGGACAGCCAGAAAGACAGACAGATATAGAGTGCTGCTGTTGCCACAATCGTCCGGGTAAACGTTTGCCCCAGCTTGTACCTATTTTGTTATTTAAATTGAGTTTTACTTCGTGTGTGCAAGCAAATGCCTCTTGCCAATTAGAGTTTGCTCTCCAGCTCTAAGGACTCTCGCCTCTAATCGAATGTTTGGGCTCCTCCTATAATTCCCTTAAATATCGCACTAAACTCTGAACATTTAAGACATCATTATTTGACTTTAATCAAAGGCACTTTAGCGCCCCATCTCTTAGTCCTTGAAATGATGTTGCGCTCTATGTAAGTTCCCTATTCGGATAATACCTGCTTGCAATGCTCCTCTTTATCCTTCAAGTACAATTTGCCCAGGGCTAGTGCTTAAATAACTTTCAACGCCTTGGACGTTAATTGCAACAAATCGACGCCATTTTGCGAATGTTGCGCCATTAGTCAGTTCTCCTCCTCCTCTTCCTCCTCTCGACATCAGAGTACTAGTTGAACTCGGGTAATAATTTGCCTGCCATTTAAATTTAAGAAAAATAGCTTTAAGAAGCAGCTGCTTCTGCTTCTGGCTAAGAGCGGAAACAGTTGCCGAGCATCCTTCAAGTGCGTTAATGAGCCTTCGCCTCCACCTCCGCGTCTACCTCTACCCCAATCTCAATGTAATGGCAAATGAACGCTACATATTCCCAAACATATATATATATAGTATATACTTGTATACTCATAGATAGATACTCTTTGCTGTGGCTCATCTTGGGGCGAGCCAAAAAAAAAAACACGAAATTTTATTGTTTGCAATAGAACATTTTAAATTTATGCTGTCATAAAAACCATAAGCTGCCTTAATTGCCAAAGTTGTTGCAACGCGGTGTGTTGTTGTCGCTCTTCTGCTCGTTCCGTTCTTCCTTTCCCCCCACCCGTGCCACTGATACTATCCCTTGTTTTTACGCCAGCACAACCCTCCAATCCTCTCTGCCACCATCCAACACACACACACACACACTATTGTTGCATGCATTTTGTTTTTGTTCCATTTTCTCTTTGAGCTACATGCTCGCAGTGTTTAATTGTCATTTCTTTCGTTTCTATGTGTTTTTTTTTATACCTCTTGTTTGAGAGCGTTTTTTCCACATTTTTATTTCCACTGCCTGCCTCACGCTGCGTATGCGTAATTTTTGCAGCCCAGAACAATAGGGAATTTGTGCAGAGCAGCTCGAAGGCTGACCATACAGACGGAGCTTGCTTGCTACTCTTGGGATTTTTGTGAAACATTTTCCGAAATTAATTATTCCTAGTATTCGGGTACCCCAAGGAGACCAGGGAGACGGGATCTCCCTCATTCATTATCACAGCAAAATCATCATTATCTTGATCGTCATCATTAGTTGGGGAGGCGGAGGGACTGGTGCTGACTCTTTAACTGGTGCGGGGCACTGGGAAGGGGGCCTGGTACTGGAACTTGGCACCTGGACCCACTGACACGCAAGTCACTTAAAAAATAAAACGCTTCTCATTAGCGCCAAAAGCAGCAGAAGCAGAAAAAGAAGTAAACTTAAGCGACTTCCAACCTTAATTATGCCTTGGCTCCGTCCTTTTTTTTCATTATAATATTTTAGCTTCTTTTTTCTGCCATTTGGCAAAGTTTGTTTGTTTCGCCTTTTGGCTTCATTGCCCCTCGCAAACTTTAGTTAAGAGCATTTAAAGTTTCTTCATTTACTGTGCTCAAATTCTTCGTGGAACGTTAAATAAAGAAGAAAAGTCCGTAGGCGATATTCCGACTATACTTTACCCCTTCCATTTAGCTTTTATATAGAGTTTTATAGGAGATCAAATTGGAATTTCAAAAGTATTTATCAGAATATCTCAGATTATCTTCGCTGCCAGGGTACAACTTTTCATTGCATCAAAGTGGATGACGGGCTGGGAGGCAGAGGCAGAAACCAGAGACAGCGGCTTTATGAAGCGCTAAATTGATTTGCCTGCCAGTATTAGGGCATAACTAAAAATATTAACGAACCAGGGCCAGTCGACGTCCCATCATTTATCTCTCGAAAGTTTTTTATGATAATGGGCTTCTCCTATAAACAATGGGGCGGCGAAGGACGCCGTTCAACATCCCCCATTCCGTCCAGCAGTTGACAGCGCAAATAACGGGGGCGCCGCGAGAAATGTATCTGTATGCATGCCTATCTGTGTGTGTGTGTATTGTAGATGTATCTGCGGCAGATGTGTAGATAAGCAATTTTGAATGTGAAGGTTTATTTGTTTATTATTGAGGGCCCAGTGACGATCCAGTCGTCAAATTCGTAAAATAGGCATCATAAAAACATTCCCCGATCTGAGTCAGTTGGGGAAATAAATCCCCATGAAATATAAAAGTATAAGTTGAAAAGTTTTTTTGAAAAGATGCTCGTTTCTGTATAGAGACGAATATTTATTTGTATTCTTTAAATACTTGAGCGGAAAGGAATTAATTTTAAAGGAAGCAAAATTAAGTTAATTAAAGTTTTTGAAATTTCTTAATAGTTTAATATATGTATAATCCTAAATAATATATTATAAATATTTTTTCCTTCCAAAATACATTTATTTAAAAGTCGAGAGTCAAGAATCAGGAATGGAAGGGAAGCATTTAAATTATAAGCTGATTAAATTATATACTGATTGAATTTAATTTAGTTTGAAATTAATCTTTATTTAATATTATGAAATTCGGAGCAATTTCAATTGTAGTTTGAATAATGATAAAAACATTCCGAAAAGTACAAAAGAGCAGAAATTAGCTCCGATTTTATTACGTTTTCAATCTCTACCTGCATTTAACGAAATTTATTTTTCCCAAAATTAAATCATGAACAAAGCTTCCAATTAAGAGCCCCTAATATGCAAATTGGATGATTAAAAAAGTCATAAAAGTTAATTTGTCATTAAAACAATGCATTTCGAATCTTTTGTTGTCTGTCACAAAGCAGGGGGACTAGTGAAGGGTAAACGTAAAGCAATTAAATAGAAAAACGGGCAAATATGGCAAGACCCTTGCCGAAACGCAGGATAGACTACAATTCTGACGGTCAATTATGAGCTAAATAAATAAGGGACAAAGAATCTGCATAAAACACGAACGGCGCAATGACAGGGAGAGCGAAGCAGCCAACGGACATGGGGCATGCCCCGGCACCAGCACCAGCACCAGCTCTGGACGTGCATGAATTTTATGCAAAGTTGACGAAAATCGCGCAAAGAAAGCGAAACGAAACGCTTTGTAATTTTTTAAAGTGTTCCGAAGAGAACAGGGAGCGGTACATGCAGAGGCAGCTCTGCAAATTGGCAATCAAGACAGTCCCGGGACACGGGTGCTGGAGAGGGCTGGAAGGAGCTGAAGCAGTTTTATGCAAATTACGAAAGAATTACACGGAGAGAGAGCAGCTCTAATTGCTTTTTCACAGATAATTAGAATGCGTGAGCCATGTTGCTGAAGCTGCAAGTGGTTGATGGGGAGTACGAGAAGGGTGGCTGTGGATTGGTGGGTGGGTGCCACGCCGAGTCCTCGAGAATACGGTTATGACTGCTATAGATGGTGGAAAAGTTACGTATACGCACCTTAATTTTCTAACACGCATCACAGAAATAATAACAAGCAGATTGCCGCAAATGGCCGCTATGATGATCAGCAGCATGACGAATGCCTTGAACAGCCAGAAGACACTGTCGAGCCAGTCCTCGTCCTTGTCTAAGGTGGCCAGCGAGGAGCCGGCCTCTAGCAGGCCACTGCTCTCATTGAAAAGCGTGGCCGCCAGCTGTGTGGCATTCAGTACGTGCTGGGTAGGCGGGACTGTGGGCGTCGAAGTGCCCTGCAGTGGCTGTGCAACGGGTTCTGTATCGGCGGCCGGTCCGGACAGTGCGCTCGTTGTGTGCAGCAGGGCAGCGGTGGTCAGCACCGTAGCCGTCACCCTTGCCAGGCTCCAGCCTAAACTGTTGCCCTGGGGAATCGTTGTGCTTCGTTGTGGCTGTGGCTGTGGCTGTGTCTGTGGCTGCAGCGGCGGCTGTGGCTCCTCCGCCGCTGGCTGGCTGCCACAGCAGCAGCGTCTCTTGCGTATCCTTGTGGCACTGGTGCGATGCCTTTGCCGTGGCATGGTGACGGAGGCCGCTGCCGTCGGCAGCTGGCCAAGATCGGGGCACAACAACATGAGTCGGGATCTGGGTCGGAGCCGAAGTCTGCGTTTGCGTCTTAGTCTGAGTCTGAGTCTATTTCGGGGGCTTTTATTGGGGCTTATTGGTTTTTTTTCTTTGGTTGTTGGTTGGTTAAGTGGCCACAACTTGTAACTTGGTTACTCTGACACTTTATTTTCTTTCGGGGTTTGCTTAACTTTTTAGCACTCGGTAATTGGCATGCGGCCTGCGGGGCTCGGGTCGGACTCTGGCGCGTTTCGCGTTAATTCGGGGCAGGCAACACCTACGCGAACACCTGCAGGAGCACCGACAACGACAACAGGGACAGGGAGAGCGACCGCCATTTGAAATTCACGACACGCGTAGCGCCGGCGACGTTGAAATCAAAACTGAAGCGGCCACCGCAACGGAAATTGATTCGCGAAAGTGGCCCCGGACCCCGGACTGTGTTGGCTACGACAACGTCGTCGCAGTCGTTGGTGTCGTCGGTGTCGTGGTCGTCGTCGTCGTAGCCGCCGACGTCAACGTCCAACGTGGCGGTCCTGTCCTTGCCAACCAAAGCCACCCACTCACTGGCTAATGGCCTCGTAGGCGCTGCTGCTGCTGCTTTTGGCCGCTGCTGCTGCTGCTGATGGAGGCTGGCTGGCTGGATTGGATTGGATTGCGCGCCTGGCTATTTACTGTGCGGCTTCTGTTTTTTTATTTGTAGTTCCTCCCACTGTTGCTGCTTCTGCTGCTGCTGCTGCTCGTTGATTGGTTTTTTTTCTAGCTCCAAGCGGCTGCTTTTTAATTTTGTTCATTTTTTGCTGGCGCGGCTGCTGCGGGGGCCGCCCTGCTTGGTGCTTGTTCTTGCCGCTTCTGCTGCTACTTCTGCTGCTGCTGCTCTTGGTGCCACCGAAAATTCGTTGATTTCTTTTGGATTTATTTTTAACATTTCTTTGGCTTCAAAATTATTTTTAGTTTGTTCCAACCAAGTGCTTCTTTTACTTTGCTTCCACTAGTTCAAATATTGTTATTCGATGTTATGTTTTCTGGAACTGTGCCACAAAATTATGCACAAAGAGTACAAAAAAAAACACAACCAAAAAATCAATGCGGGAGCAAACATTAGTTCGATTTGCTTATGCTTATGGGTAGCCGTAGTTGTAGCCCTGATTATACTATAATCACTTTTGCATATTATCTTGTTGTTGCTACTGAAGCTTTTGGCAGTTGTATCGATTCGAGTCAATATTTGTTTATTTACTGACGCAGAAGTTGAGTTCTTGATGTTGATTTTGTGCGTGTTTTGTGGAATTTTATGCGGCACTAGCAGGGTGTCTGATTCAGGGTACTTTCTAGCATTGATTTAAACGAATAAACATAAAGAAATGAAACTAAGGTCCGTCCTTTACTAATATTCAGATATTCATATGTTAATAAAACCCTCCAATAGTCCATTAATTTTCTAAAATAATATCTATATAAAATCAACCCTGTGTTTCTTAAAAAACAGGATGTTTTTTCTACGAGTTCGCTTAGTTCGCCTAGGATAAGACAATACATTTGTAATGTATATACTTTATCCCCTGAAGAATACTTCTAGTTGGAAAGAAAACCTCTGGTCACTCTTCCTACTCCTTATCTAAGCCCTGTTCAAGTTCTGCCTCTTCCATCGGGCCCTTAACTCCCACCCTATGCCAAATGCCACACCCTGTAGAAACCTAATGATTTATATGACAACAGCTGGTCGAAAGAATGTCACTCGCTTCAAATGCCTTTTAGCATACAGCCGCCATATCTACTATATCTATATTTCTATATCTATACATTTCGCTTTGGTCAGCCTGCCGCCTGGCCCCTGGCAGTCCCTGCCCCATGCCTCATGCCGACAACTAAGTGGGGGGAAAATGTCCTAATGCCACTTTTTTGTAGCCTCTTGGACCGCGAATGGTGGTGGGATGTCTAAGATATATGTAGAAATCTATATATAAGAATATAGAATATGTCTATGCTTTATATACATCTGCTAGTCTATATATTTATTCATTTCAATGTATATTTATTTATATATATTATATGTACGAGTTTCTTTTTTTTCCGAATTTATTTCCTGATGATGATGTTTTATTTTCATGTTCGCACACGCTTTCAACGCTCGCATTTTGGCTGACTTTTGGATGTTGTTGTTTTTAGTGTATATTTTTTGTATATATTTTTGTTTGTTAATTTTCATAATTGTTGTTGTTGTTATTGTTGCTGCTACTGTTGTCGTACAACAAATTGGTCACTCGAATTTTGGCGGCCACGAGCTCTAAATTAGATGCTGGGTTGGTTACTCGCGTCGGGGCTTTAACTTTTTATTATACGCGTATATTTCCAACGACAAATTTTCGCGTTGATTTGTACGAGCAAGCGAATAGATTGTTAATTAAAAGAGGGGCAGAAAGTGTCCGCGCGTGGAACTGAAGTCGTCCCGATTGAGCGAAAACATATGCCAAAGGGTTGACGAAGCTGCCACGCCCTGGCGCTTGTCCAAGTTGAGAAAACTGCAAAGAAATCAGACAAAACGTGGAAAATAAGTATACAAATACTAGAAATATAAATAAAAATTTATTTAAGCATGCATAAATATTAAAAAAAAAAAACAACAACAGAGATATTTTTTGCATTATATTTATCTTATAAATACACAGAGTTTTTTTTTCTTTGAATGTTACCGCTCATCAAAGGGGGGCGTGTGTTGCCATCCTTCTTCCTTTCATTTTAATTTTAAAATTTATAATATTGTACGGTGCCAGAGGCAACACTTGGGTGCGGCCCGAAGTCGTGTGGGTGTATAATTAATTTTGTGGCAAAAAGAATTTCTTTCAATTTTATGTATAAATAGATGAGAATTTTATTTTATTAATGGGTGCTCAATGGGTACTCGAGCACGGGCATGGTGTGTCGATACCATTCCATAGAGATACCATGCCCATAGAGAATTTGTCAGCGGGAGGCGGAATCGCAGAAGGTTAGCGGATGAGCGACAAGCGATGACAGTCGCTCGGGAGCGGAAGCAACATTACATCCATGGATCCATGGGATTCGCAGCTGTCGCACGGGTATCTTTGTATCTGCATCCGTGTGTCTGTGTATCTGTATCGACTATTTCCATCGTGCAGTTAGCGCCTGACACATCAACAATCAACGACAGCATTAGCCCCGGCACCGTCCCCGGCCCAATGCCAATGTTAATGTCATGAAAATCATTTTTTAAATTCAATTTCTACAATTTACATATAGTTTTCGCTGTTCTAGGTGTCGTTGTTCCTACTCTTGGCATTGGACGGCCTCGCTGGCCGCTTTTCTGCTTTTCTGGGTTTCTCTAGCCAAATTGTTGCCAAATTACGCGCACCCGGACTTGTGTGCGACACGAATGTGTGGGTGAAACATCAATGAACCAGCTGCAACCAGCAACCAGCCCCCAGTCCAGTTCCTGTAGCCCGACCGACAGCGGTTTACTCGTGATATTTTGTGGCCCCAATCCCCAGTTTCAGGAACCAGTGTGTCCTCGGCTAATTAAGCTCAACACACTTTCCAGCACTTGTCGGCCCTGGTGTGGCCACATGGGGCCGGAACAAAGAACTTTCGTGCATGCTCTATCTTGCTTAAAGTCGTAATTAATTAACTTGCATTTACTTTTATTTAATAAACAGAACTTTTCATTTTACACGCGCACAGAGCTCTCTCTCCCTTTCACCGAGGCAAGTGCTAGCATGTTGCTTCTTATTTGCTTTTGGCAAATTGCCACGCCCCCGCACCGTGTCCCCCCGACTCGTCGTGATGCTGTGTTGCCACACACCTGAGCTGCAACGAATTGCTTTTGGTTGGTTCACTTTCTGTTTGGAAGAGTCTTTTTCCTTGTGCAAATTGCCTTCGTTTAATTCCATTCCGTGTAAATCTGATTCCATCTCAGTTTCTCTCTGGGAAAATGAAATACCATCTGTCTGGCAGAAGGTTTTAAAGGCAAGCGAAGACTCAATTTCAAAGAATTTTCAATCTTAAAATTATATGTATTTCTGTACTACAGTGGAGAGTAAGGAGGAAAACATATTTCAAAAATACGTGGCGAGATGTCATCCCAGGCGACTGGGAAAGTCTCAGTTTAATTGATTGATAACATTCCTGCAGCATTCTGTATGCTATATAAATACTTTATATTTTTAATCACCGCTATCTTTGGTTCAAATCGATTGACAATACAGCGGTTCTACTGGAAGAAACTGCAACAATTATATTTGTTAGAATGGATAAATCTTTTAATTAATTTCGGTTCTTGTTTACCATATTTGAGCTCCGAATTTCCCGTATAAACGTACATCAAAACTATTCAAAGCAGAAGTTTTTGTAAAGTTTTTTCATTAATAAAAAAATGAACAAGTTTTTAGTTATTATGAAAATTTCTATAGTGACATACTTTATGTTGCAAGTATGTTTTTTATTTTTTTGTATTCATATGATATGTCTTTTCGACAGATTTAATGAGCTGGAAGTGCACCACTTTAAATGTTTTCAATTTAAAAATTTTATTGTTTTTCATTTATTGAGTTTATTGAGCTACCAGAGGATGCTACATAAATACGATGATGCATAGATATACATATATAAATGTATATGTACATATGTATGTACGAGTAGTATGTGTGTGTAAAAAAAGTCACACATTTCATTCAATTGCCTGCGTCACTCTGCTGAACAAATACACAGAGCTCCCAATGATTCTTCAGTTTTTTTTTATGGTCTTTGCAAAAACCATTTTAATTTAATTATAATTTTTTCGTTTTCTGTTGGTTTGTTGTTTTTTATTTACCCTTTATTTTGTGAAATCAATTGTGTTGACAAGGTGCTTGACTGAAAAAATAACCCATCAAAAGTCGCGGTAGAAAAACAGGGCGTTCGGTAAAACAACATTCGAGTGTCAGAAAAATGTCTGCCCGCTGGCTCGTTTTAATGCATAAATTGTTCACTGATAAAAGGAGATTTATTTTCGATGGATACATCATCAGCGGCAGCATTCGCATCTACATACATCTACATGCCCCCGTCAATGCAGTCAGTGACACACTTGAACTCTTAATGGAATCCCCGTCCAATTTTGTCACGCTTTCTGCAAATAAATCACATGAATAAAGGCCTGCACAGGCTGTGAGCCGGTCTCAGCCAGTCGTCCCTGGCTGCGTGCCCCATTTCTGTATGCATTGCCTATACTTTTACATATTTAATTTTCGCTTTCTCCAGTGTAAATCCAACAGATACACAGATACATTCAGAGCCGGAGAAGCTTTTCAATTTCGAGTTCCATAGATAAATATGCCGGGCTGCCAACTGTAAACGATTTCGAAGGAAGAGCCAGGCACAGAGGCAGCAAAAAAAGAGACTGGAGGCGGAGTCGGAGTCGGACAGAGGGACTGAGGCCTGAGGCGTTGCGATTTTATTGGCCGTAAAGTAGGCAGCCATGAAATAGGAGTACTACAAGTCTGGGGTCCGGGTCCAGGCACCGGTCTGTGTCTGCGGCTGCGACTGCGACTGGGATCCGGGGGCGTAAAGCGAAACACGAGCGGCCATTTAAAAGCCATTGTAGCTACATCCACAAAGTCCACACAATGAAAAACGAAACTTGGCTAAATAGACGGCAAAAAATACGCGTCGATTGATGCCCCATTGTGGTGGGTATGTATGGAGGGATGAGGATGTGGATGTGGATGTGAATGCTGCTCCTGCGACAGCGACTGCGACTCTGGGGCTCTGAAGGATAAGCCATACAAAACAAATGTCAAAGTCAACACCCAAACCAAAGCAAAGCAAACACACAAATACTCGTTGAAGCCATCGCTCCCCCACATTTCCACTTAACTTGCAACTGGGGAAAGCTGCTCAATGGAATAAAGGGAACAATGGGAAGGGGGTGGAGGGCCTGGCTGCCAGAATTTCGTTCGTAAGGATATATAGATCGATTGCCTCGATAGTTTGGCAACCAGCAAGCCACTTCAACTCTAATATGCCCTACCCTACCATCGTCTAGAGATGCGAGGACGAGGGCATTCAAGATTCGTTGTGGCTTGAATGGTTTTCATGTTGCAATATGAACCCCCTTCATCCTCAACACCCCCAATGATAGCTTAAAGTCCTTGGCAAAGTCATTCGATTGAAGGGCATTCATGATTCGTTGTGGCCTTCTCGAATGTCTCCCTCGTGCCACTGGGACCACTCGAGATTGTCGAGTAGAACGTCGAGTGGCGCAGCGATTAATGAAAATTGCTTAATAAGCATTATTGTCTTACTGGCATTAAATTATTTAGAGAAAGATCCAAAGGGGAAGCAGCAATGTTGTCATTGTCGTTACACCCCGGCAACAATCTGCCATTGTTCTCTAAAGAGTTGGCGGACCATTACCAGGAGTCTCCGCTTCTCCCTCTCACATATCTGACCAAAGTCTGCTAATTGATTAGAACAGATGAGGAAACAGTTGAGATACCGACGCGGCGAAGGGAAACAGCGATACAGCAAACAGCGAAAGCCAAGAAGCGTTTTCCCCACCCGCCCCTCTTATCTATGTATCTATCTACTCTGCTGTCTCATGCTTTTACAGCTGGCAGCATCTTGACAATGCCAGCGATGGCACGTCTCGGTACATCTCTTCCTGCTTCCAGGAAGAACTGCTGACTGCCTGCCTCGCTTCCGTTTGTCATTTCCAGCCTTTGCTGCCTCTGACAGCAAACTGTCAGAACTTCGCTGAGCGCTGCGCGGCGCTACACTGATTGACGAACGCACGGATGTAGCCCCATCCTATCGCAGCCCATGCTCTCCTATCCATGGCCATCTGCGATGGATGACTCAATGTATCTGACTCCACTTGCCGTTCTATCCTTATCATTCCAATGCCAGGGGTCAGAGCTTAATGAGCGCTTGTCTAGCATTGACAGTCGTCCTAAGTGGCTTTGAGTTGGCTGTGCCCCGGCCTTGGATCTTGCTCGAAATTCACTCGATTCCTGGAACTGATGCCTCATGGTTATCTGTCGAATACTTTCTTGCAGGCAGCTGGCCTAAATCTGTCCAATGCGCAATCAGTTGGAGCCTAAAGCAATCAGTCTTTATTTCTATATTTAATATATTTAACTGACTGATGAATGCACAATGCATTGTCTTATTATTGGTGTATTTGAATCAAATTTGATCAGAATTGACACAGGATAGACAGCAAGTCAGAGCTGAACTAAATTAATCAAAACATGTTTGGTTTTCTTTCATCAGAGAGATAAAGTGGGTTGAATTACCCCCAAGGCACCAGTGTTCCCCCCATCCCATCCACAAGCAGACACGTCAGGATGAGTCATAAATCTGGTCATTAATCTGAACAGGCCAAGTCTACAGCATGCAGCAGGTGAGACAGGAGTGTTTTCCTGCGGATATCCTTAAATTGATGATGCTCGGTTGGGTTTCAGAGTGCAACCATCTAAAGACGGTAAAAATCAGCTATGCACAGCAAATTAATAGACCCTTTCAGAGAGAGAGTGAATCTAAGAAATTCTAATACTCTTCGTGCTTTACGAGAACTCTGGAGCACTCTTATTTTGCGAGCTGTACCTAATGGTTGCTGCAGCTGCCAGAGACTCCCAGGTCGTGGCATTTCCTGAATGGATTCCCTGCTTTCCCAGCCACACAGCTCATGCATATTCAGGCGGGTGGAACATCCGATTCCGTTCCGCCCACAATACTCACACACCCATTCGCCTGGGTTTATAAATGACTCATGCACCGTTTGAATCCTACGCCATTTTACGTAAATTGAAACAATTTCAATTCGGTTTTCTGTTGCTCAGCCCGGCAAAGCTCCTCGGGCGCCATTTTGCACATGAGGCAAGGCAACGTTTTTGCCAGTCGAGTCGAAAAGTGAAAATGCATATGACAAGCGCCTGCAGTTGCTGCTCGAAGGGCAGCTGGCAACTGGCACCTGGCACCTCCGCCTGGCTTTCTGTGCTTTTGCTGTCTGTGAATTTTTGGGGAAACAGACTGCCAACCGAACAAGGTCTTGCCTTCACTCGACTTGGGCGGCTTACATGTGAAATTAAACCCCTGATATGAGACATCCTCGAGCTGCTTGGCATTCTTATGGTGCCTCGACATGGCCGGCCCCCACACAGCTACACAGCTGACATCAAATTATGGGCCAAGACAAGCCAGGCGGAGGCCAGGCAAATAAGGTTACCAAATAATTCCGCCAATGCCCCAACCCCAATCCCAATCCACCCATCCCGATGCCCCAGAAATGCTGGGAATGTGGAAGATGAACATGGAGCAGAGGAGCGGAGTTCCAATTTCGCATCTGACTGGGGAATTGGGTCGCCTGAAAGTATGCAAAGTATTTTTTTGGTAATACTACTGCTGGAAACATCCCACTTTATGACTGGGGCAACGAAAATTGTTCAAAAATTGCGACTGCGACCATTACCGAACGAATTCGGAGATGCCGAAAACTAAACCAACTTTTGAGCCGCCGCCCATAATCCGGGCAATAAAAAACCCGCAGCGAAATAAAGAAAAATTGTGGATTGTAGATGTTTTAGCATACCCCTACATATGTATATATATATATGTAAATACATATGTACATACATAATCAAAAGCAATGAATTTTTATTTTTTCATATTATAATTTATGGCGCGTATTTCGCTAAATCTACGAGACAGCAGGCGAAGGCCATGCCACACCCCATACCATACCATATACTCGTACTACATAGCCCACACCCACGAATTTCCACGCGGTCTTTTCACATTCCACGCGTGGCTAGCGCTTTTCCGCTGCTTCTGCGTTTTCATTATTAAAAAATTTTGTGTGCGCTGGCATTTTCATTGCGTTCATTGGGTCGTGTTTTGGTCGCACTCATTCTGTCACTATATTTTTGTACTTTTTTGTTTTTTGTTTTTTCCGCTTTTCGCTTTTGAAATACGAATAAAGTACTCGAATTCAGATAGCGAAGAACTACCGACGGCCTTGCGCCACGCTCTCCTGCATCGCAGGTTTGACAAATTTAAATGAACTAAACTCCACCGGGCCGGAGGCGGTGTAGGTGTTGCAGATACGCGTCTAAATCCCTTTGGCCCTGGTACCGGATACCCCTTTGAGAGCTGAAAAAGCTGAAGCTTTTCCAAATCTAATTCAGTCAAACATACATGCAGCTTTGGTGTATTTTGGCACGAAATTAACGTCAAGCAAAAATGGTATCTCTTTAGGGATTTAGTCATCAAATTTAAACTGCAAACGAGACAGGAACTCTAAAGGAATTTCGAACCATAACCATATCATACCTATGTTTATCTGTTTCTAATCTTGTTTTTAGAATTTCAAAGCTGCCGTTAGGTGTAATCGGAATCGAATATGAATATTCAGTCGTTCCTGAAATCGCATCCAATCTTGCAACGAAAGTTAAGCATAACTTTCAATTCAAAGCAAACTTGCAACAAATTAGAATCTAAGCAAAATCTATAGTCATTCACGGGACCACTAAAGTACTAAGGAACGGGCTCCCTCGGGCTGGACCGCAACGGGAATAGCGGATACTCGTAAAAGCATTGCCAGAATGGCAAGTTTGCTTTTCTCTCGTGGCATGCGCGGGCGATTTCGCAATTATGCATTGAAATTGGAATAAATATTTATGGAAGAATCGGACAACCGGGCACGAGGAACGAGGAAGAAGCAGTTGGGTTCCATGTGATTAGGTGGTCTGTGGGTGGATTGGTTGGAGTATGCCCGTTGGTGGTTCGACCCACAGTCAGTCGTACAATGCATGACAATTAGATGCAAATGCCATTTGAGGCTGGACGGGAGATCTCTTGAGCTTTCGTTGCCAATTCGATGAGAGACTTTTGCTTGAAAATGTTGTGCGGTCTCTTCAAATCCTTTGCTAATGGCCTGTGCCTGTCCCTGGCTCGGTTGAGTGATTTAAATCATCGAAAACTTTGAATTTTAAGCAGCTTACAGATGGTGGGCGGGTGGTGGATGAGGCAAGGTACTCACATGCCTGGAGAGCTCGTTGAGCATTTGTCTACGAATTTCTCTGTATCTGAAGTATCTGATGTAGTTGAAGGAAAGCGGATTAGTTGGAACGCCACTCGAACGCACACAGAGAATACCCACGCACAGAGAGAGAGACAGAGAGAAAGATAACAATTAGGAAAATCCTTTTTCTATGCTTGGGAAAATTTTAAATTTTGCGCATAAATACTATTATGGCTTGCCAGTTTTGTGCGGAGCAAACCGCAAAAGCTGTTGCCTAAAACTATCATATAACCCAACATATGCGAATATTCATATACTTCATACCATGAACACACACTCTTACACACACACACAGATACACACCCCCACAGCGCCACATTTTGGCCCCCAACTGGAGTAGGTCGCCTGTACAGCGATGAGCGATGAGCATCAGATGTGAGCTTTGACGGTTATTCAATTTACCCCGCAAATGGCTAGAAAATCTAGTATCTGTGTGTGTGTCTATGTGTGTGTGTTCATGGGGGGTGTGGGTGGTGCACTCAGCGGTCACTGAATTAAAAGCTTAAACAATTACTTAAATAGACATGCCACAAAATTAGTTAGAGTCTCCTCTCTCTCTCTCTCTCTCTCTCTCTCTAGCCAGCTTGGTGGAAATGGCCAAACTCATAAACACAATAGACCAGCAGGATGTCCACCATGATGGCACAAAAAGGCAATGCAATTATACTAAAACTGCACTCAGATACAAACACACACACACACACACAGCCACGCGAATACTGAAACACACAAATACGCGCACACACACATACTTGGACAAAGTTGGCAGACAAATAATTCTAAAAGCATTTCAACAAAATGCAATGTGGCCCTGACAAGGCCATTCCGGGATGGAAAGCGGCTCATGGCTACGGCTGACCAAATCTGTCGGCGGCTGGCTGTCCCTCAGCATGGAAACTTTTCGATCTTGTTTGTGGAACTGTAACTACAAACTATGTATATATTTTGTATACATACATCGACTCGAACTCCACACAAGCTTAGGGGCACAACAGCTTGTCCAAAACTGAATGTGAACACAAGCCTGGGCTATGGGCTGTAATTTATTAACTTTTTGGTGTGGAACAGGTCCCATTTTCAAGTGTCCTTCCCCACAATATCCACGTGTTTTGTTTGTAATCAAGTGTCCCCTGTGCTCCAAATGGAATAACAAGAGTAACTACAAACAACAACATGGATGGCCAAAAGTGATTTCATCTATGCAATAGTCCAATGTGTGTATTCCACACAATTTTCCCATAGCTTGTCGTTAGTCAGTTTTGAATACCCCGGGACTCGTAAACTACAGAAGTGCATTTCATTCGTGCAATCGTATGGCTAAGCTTCTTTTTCTATATGAAATTCCACTTTGATAGGATTTTATGTATGGATATGTGCAACACATACATTTTTGTACAATTTGTTGTGCAATTGGTAAGGGTTTTTAAATGGATTTTAATGGTTTTCAATTGTTTTCTTTGATTAAAGGGCATCCCACTGTCGCAACTTTTACTAAAACGTTGCTAATTGTTGTTTTCATAGCGCCATAATGAAATCAAAAGTTAAACAAAACTCGAAACAAGTGCACCGAAATGAAAGTTCATGGAAATGAGAATGAGAATGAAACAGAAAATACAACTTCATTCCCTTGTTTCCCTTTTGGCTCCCTCGCTCATTTGGATGCTGGTGCTTGTGAAAGTGACGGCTTATGGCAGGGAAACCGATTTGGATTTGTGCCAAACGGAAGTGGCCCAGACAAGCCACTGCAACACAGTATCTGGTGGTGCTCTGGGCAGGGAAATCTTCCCCTGCATATGGATAAGAGATTACCAGTGGTGGGGGTCCGACGATGCTGGTTTATACCCAGCTTACTTCACTAATTGGCAGCAGCTCAAAGGAACCAACAACAGGATGAAGGAAGAAAGAAGCAATCAAAACTCAGAGCTGGATTCGTTTGTTGCACGATTGACATCAATTTGCAATGACAGGGGGCAGTGGAGCAAGAACTCGAAAAATGCCTGATTAGAGGCTCATTGAAGATCCATAAATGTCATGGGTAGGTATGGCTGCTCCACATCCCCCTCCCACCACAACTTGCATAATCAGCGTAATTTTTATGTGCCAAACGACCCACACACAAACAGTTGGTCATAAAAGCAGGCGTTGGCATCAGGTGAGCTCCGGCCCCCCAAATGTCACGGCTGCTTCAAATGCAATTTAGATGAAGGGGAAAAACGGAGAAACGTATTTGGCCTGGGGGAGCAATCAGAATTGGAGCTCTGCAAACACAATCGTCTCCACCTACACATAGTCGTATGAGGAATGAAAGAGCAGTCATATTGAAAAGTTGCTCCCTGTCCCAATTGATGCTGCTGCTGCTGTGCGTTGTCAGCACTTCTAAATTCATTTGGCGAAACAATTTCAAAACAACGGAAACGCACATAGAGATGTATGTATGTATGTGTGAGTGCCCGGTCCCAGGGATAAGCTTAAAAAAAAAAAAGAAAAGAGAGAGCTGCAAAACTGTAGCATACTTACGAGCGCCATTTACCTTGTTGTTTGCCAAAAAAATGTTTATTGCTCGCACAGCAAAATGGAACCAAAAGAGAAGACGATCTGAACAGAAGCAGCAACCAGCAGCCAGCCCACACACTTATCCATATTCCCATAACGAACTGGGGTCAGTGTGGGTCCTCTGGCCTGCTCTTTGGCTAAGAGTTTTATTACCGTTCCGTTCCTTGTGCTTCTCCTGTGCACCGGGCGGCTCGTTATGTGTTTATTCAATTTGGCCGCCTTTTCTATGAGTATGACTATGAGTACAACTACGAGTACGGCAACGAGTACGAGTACTGTCCTGCAGTCCGAGTTCACTTTGGCAGGCCTATGTGACTTGGCTGGCTTTTTGTAAGGACATTGCGGATAAGTTTATCAGCAGAGCCAGACAACTATGACAGGAATGTGGGGCAGACAGATAGAAGGCATGACCCCTAGTGGAGCACGAGGGGGCACATCTGACACTGAGCGTACAAAACAACACAAAACTTCTGTTGAGTTCTTCAATGGAAATGTGTAGTGGCCTCGATTCATATTCAGCATCGATTTGCAGTCCTCCTGCCACAGATCTTAAGAGCCTGTGCCTGTTTGGTTTTCATTTCATTCAATATGATTGCTGGCCGGACAATTGGAACGCCGAGTGCTCTGCCCTGCCCGGCCATAATGAAGGCATCAAATTAAGGCTGAGGCAGGAGCCGTAGGAGCTGTGCCCATTACACAATGCTCTTTATGTTTGTTAACATGTTTTGGCACTCGCTTTATGGCCAGCTAGAAATGTGTACTAATAAAGTGAGAGCAGAGCGGTGGCCGTGCGAAAGCCGAGCAGATCATAAATGTTTATGCCACTACTCGTCGTATTCCATGGCTTCCCTGGGAACCCTGGCTCACTTGTCCGCCCACTGTCGCCTGTCGCTGGAGCTCACACACGTCTGACGAGTGCGGCAACAGAGCAAGTGAGTGAGAGAGACGGATTTTTACGTCTTTGTTGCGTATTTCTCGTCTCGTTTCGTTCCATCTGTCCGTCCGTCCGTGTGGCACTGGCGTGGCTGTGTGGCTTTCCATCTTCGTTTGGGGCATGACAACGACCAGGACAAATGTGCTGCAAGTGCACGGGGTCAGCGATGGAGTCATAAAACGGATTTGCAGTGCTGCAAGCGGGCAAACCACATTCAAGTCTCTTCTTTGGCTTTAAGCACAGATTACTTAAGCTTTAAATAAATCGTGAGCAAGCGATGAGAAGTAATAATAATAATTATGGCAGCTGGCACTCGGCATGAGCCTATAATCGAATTCCTTTATCGATTGCGGCGCCCCGAGATGGTGCTGAATTTGGGACCAAGTGCGGCTGGCAAAACTGGCACGTTAATTGCGCACTTAGAGCGCACTAAGCGTCTTATAATCGATAAACCCCATGGCTGTCAGGTCGGGCCCAGAGAGCAGAGGCCAGAGGCCGGAGCTGTCTGGTTTGCCTTCCTGCCAGCCTTCCTGCCGGCCTGGCCTGTCTGTGGCAAAGCCAACAGTCGACACCTGCCGACCGCCCAGGTGCAGCTGCAGCTACAGCTGCTGGTGCAAGTGTAGCCGCAGGACAACACTCAAACATACAGAAACCCAAAGCTGAGGCAGAGACCAGCAAGGCAGAACGTGGTGTATATGCCACATTTGCAGAGTGTGTGTATTGATGTATCCCACTTGGGGGCCAACTCAACGTAAACGCCGTGTTAATTAGGAAAACTGTTTAGATGTCTGGTTTGGTTTACTTAAACTAGCTGGCTGTCTGTCTACCCGAGTGGTTACACTCGGTCTCGAATTAATGATATTTAATTCATAATTAAATATGTAAATACATATATGTATTTCCTTCCTAACATCCATGTCAACGACTTGCAAATTGCAGGCCGTAATATGTAATACGAGTAGCATTCAATTTGGAGAACTATTACCTATGTTGCTACCATAAATAAATGAGTACACAAAATGCCCAACTCTTGTGACTGCCGCCGCAATGTGTCTCTGAGGTGTCTTTTCCGCAAATGAACAGGCGAACAGACCAGGCTAAGCCACGCCCCGCCCAGCACTTTGAGCTTGGTCAGAAGTGAAGTGCCTTAGAGCTGATGATATTGCCTACTTGGGGGCGCTATAACCCAGGCTTTTGTATGTCTTACAAGTCTATGTACTATATACGTAAAAAAAAATCTTCGACGATTTTCATTCCCGCCCAATGAAATGTTATCTGCCAGTTAATAATTATCAAACAAACTGTAGTATTCCATAGTTTTCTTAACTATATATAGCTCTATATACATCAAAATGGTATGATTCGATGGCGAATGGATGAATGGCTTATATCTGGAAATAAGTATATTTTAGTTGATTGATATACACAATATATTACAGAAAGACAGCCATGCAGCCGTTTATTTCGATGTCAAGAGTTCCTTGAATACATGGGTTCTAGAATGTATGGAATATTTTGTGGTTTGCGATATTTATGCCATCCCCTTGGGTGGGTAGCCGAGTTAGACGTGGCAGCTTAAGTGTTGGCAGTTCGCACAGCACCTTCTTCTTCATCTTAGTTCTCTGCTGCTTCTTTGGCTCCGCTCATGCATATGTATGGAGTCCCACAACGGCGTCTCAATAGCTGCAGGATGTGCTCGCTCGTACGCAGCAACCGCACCCACACATAAATGGGCCAGCCATAGCCATATAGGGGAGCAAGGCTATTACCATATCTCATGCGTTACATGGGCCTATTTCACTTGTCAGGGCCCATTCCATTTCACGATATGCCAGGCAGCCAAAGTTTGTGCGACTCTTCTCTTGGCTGAAAGCCGAATGTCTCACTCAGATATGCACACACAGTGTGCGAGTGAAAGGAGTGCCCGACACTGACACTTGGACGGACGCTCACGCACATTTGTTGGCCAACAGATGGCTCAATCTGTGTTTGTGTGTGTGGCATGTGGCAATCTGGTCCGCCATTCTATTTGCTCACCTGAGTGATGGCTCGACCGCGACCCAGCCCTGGCCAACAGACAGCTGTGGGAGATCCAACACCCCACTCGACTAATTCCATTTGCTGTCCTTTAAATCCCAAAAAGCTCACATTGTTTAAGCCAACAATCAACTATGCAACGGACTGTGCTCCGTCCGCTGTTCTCTACCGTACTCACCACAATTCTGGCCAAATTCGGTTTGCATAACATTAAAGCTTTAAAAGGAGATTCCATTGGCCTATGCCCACCCAAACCGCACATCTCAATGGGGGGTCGGGGACTTTGAATGGAAATAGAATTGAATTGAAAATTGCATTGAATATTCAAAATAACTTATCATTTGTGTCTGGAATGTGTTCTAGATCTCACCACAATCACATAAATCAAATTGGAGTCCTTAGATTTGCTTCACTTTGGGTTCACTGTACCGTTTCGGTTGAACTCTGCAGCAGCCAGTCAGCAACCAAAACGTATTCTCACATCATTCCACATCAACTTTTGCCGCATTCACTGGTTATATATGTAGTATTGTTGGTGTGTATGTGTGTATATGCTTATGTACATATGTATGTATATAGGCCGACCCGTCGACGGCCCATTTGACTGCTGAGTTGGAACGTCGACCGACTGTCGAGGCCCGCAAAAAGGCAGAAAAGTGGATCAAGGCAAGTTACGGCTAAAAAGGCAACGAAAAAACAATCTCCACAGCAGAACTGAAATCACAGAGGAGGCCCAACTCAAAAACATTGCAAAACTTGCGAAACTTCAGCTTATGCTCATTGGAAGGGATTGCTGTTGCTACTCGTAGTATACGTAAAACGGCTGGAGAACCTTCCCATTTATTACATGAGCTGAAAAGTTTTTCCTTCGCTACTTGGCATGGGCTGGGGGTGGGGTTCCGTTTGGAGTTCGGTTCGTTTTGTGCCCTAGTAGTAGTCAAGGCAATTGGAGGCAATTTTGCAGGTTTTATGATCCGATCGCTAAGGCCCCCGAGCCGTGTGTGGGTATCACTTCCGGCTTATCAAAGGCAGACCCCGTTGACAAATATGCGGAGAGTTTTGGGCCATTGGAATGCGGTCAGTGTAACGCTAACAAGACATTTAGCATTTCAAATGGCAGCTGTCCCCGTGCCAGTCCGCAGTCCCCGGTCGCCAGTCTCAGTCCCCAGTCCCATGTCCTGCTTTGGCCAACTTCTCAGGGTCTACACGTTCTTGGGGCCTAACTTTGGTAATAAATTTTTGGTTTCGCCAAAGGAATAAACACAAAAAGCTAAGACAAAGGTTTTTTTCGGCTCTGCCTCAGGAAGAGGCAGACATTAACAAAGAAATTTAAAGTTGGCAACTTTAATTTTCTTGTTTTGCCTTTTTTTTGATTGTTTTTATGGCTGTATCTCTCTCTGTATCTCCTGCCCCATTGGCTGTCCTTTCTATTTTCGCCATTTATTGTCACGTTAACGGCAATTTTCGTGCATAAAGTTTTACTTTCGCTCCTCGGTCTCGCTCTCTCAGTCTCTGTTTCCGTCTCGATTTCGTTTTCGGTTTTTGTTTTATATGTTTCACTGGGTCTGGCAGTTGGTTCGTTACATTTTGTTGTACCTTCTCAGCAACAAGAATATTATATCTATACAAGTTTATCTGTTTCTCGGTCTTTGAGTGTGTATGTGTGTGTGTGTGTGTATCTGTGAAGTTGCCTGTTCGTGTCACTTAACGGTAAATTCAAATTACCATTTAATTTATCGCTGTCACCGTTATGGCTGTCACCTGTCAGGGTCTGTCCCCAACCTGTGCTCCCCCTCCTCCGGCCATTGCCACTACCACTGCATGTTTTGCTGTCAGTGCTGTGTGTGAACGGAATTTATTGAGGAAACTCTTCCCATGGAAACTCTTCACCGTTGGCCGTTAGCCTTGCGATCATATTTGGCTAAAACGAAAAGGACATGCCTCTACACCAAAATGTTGACAATTTTCAATGGCTCACGTCAGTTCCTTTACCTCCTTCTCCTTTGCCACTTGGCTGGGCAAATAGAATTGGTGTTGAAGCAAGGTGAAGCGACTTGGGCGGATCTTAATTTAATTTCTAGTTCAGTCATAGCAGGGGAAGGGGGGCTAAATGAATCCCAAATGTCGCCACATTTTGACACGTATACATGGGGGGGAATGGTTACCCTGGCGGCAGCGCCCTAAAGTATGCAAATGCAAGCGAATCGGAATGCACGTAACGGTGATTTACAACTAAGCCAGATTACCTTGCAAGTATTTGTTGCAACCAAACGTGTCACGAGCGCCTTAGGGCAGGGAAACTTGAGCTTTAACTTTTGAGTTTCCACTGCTGCATCTGTTACATCTGCTATATATGTAGATAAAGTTCTTTGGAACCAACTACTGCCAAGTTCACGCACGGAATGAAAGTAACCAGGAAACGAACTTCTTCTGAGTGCAAAGTCCTTCCCTCTGACCGATACTTTATGCACTGGATAAGTCCCTACTTTTAACTCTGCTTTTATAATAAATATGTTAATTGTTTTGGTCATTAACTGATTAACTGGTTCATGAATTATTTCTGGATATTGTCGCGCACCAAGAACAAATTTGGAGCCAAATTAACGAGAATAAACGCTTGTAGATAAACATATGTATAAATGTAAACAGAATTAGTACTGTTTGAATATTTTCCAATCCTTATTTGCACATATGTACATACATATAGTAAGTACAATTTGTAATAATCTCATTTTCGAGGAAACCTCGAAAATCTCTGGTAGCACTATTGGCTTTAAAGCGCTTTCAGTTTCCGCGTATTTGAATATTGGAATATATTCATCGCTACGTGACACGAATCACCAGAGCGAGGCAATCACCGTACCAACTGTGGGCAGGTGTTGATCTCACGCTGCTACAACGTGACTTTGTTCAGGGCTGGATCCTGAGCGTTGGAGTGGCGCAAAGCCAGGCATAGATACCACAAAATCCGCTCGCTCTCACTCATTTAACGAGCATCTGAGGCCTACTCACGAAACTTTTCCATTAAAGCAACAATTTTTAATTTTAATTAGACCCTAACGAGGCAGATGCTGGCGCAGAGCTTACAATAGGCACTGCCTGTATTCCCAGCCAGCCAGTCAGCCAGCCAGCAAGCGAAGCCAACCAACATCCTACGCACAGTCTGTTGGCTGTAGGACTGTTGGCTCACGGCAGAGTTTTGCTGGTTTTCTGGTTTCGCCCCAGGGCATGTGACAGGAGGCAGGTGGCACGAGGAAGGAGGCAGGTGGCATGAGGCAGAAGCCCGAATGTGCGCTTAAAACGCTGTCGAGCACGGGCGTGTCGCATATAAAAGTGTGCAAAGGATGCAGGGACGCCAACAGCAGTGGCTACATTTTGCATTCAGCAACACCTAGCCGCTGAGATACACAGATACACACAGAGATACGAGATGCGAGATACATTCATGTGCGTTCGTTCATATTTTACAGTTTTGCAGTTAGTCCAGCAATTTATGCGCCACACCAAAACCCCACTACACACACAGATAGAGAGGGACGGCAGAAGATAGAGCCACAGCCACAGAGAGGGTGAAAAGAGAGAGAGAGAGCGTAAGGGGGAGCTAGGGAGGGTGGTAGAGACAGAGGATGTTGTGCATTCATTTTGCAGTGAAAAGCGTTGTACTTACATTGAATCGCGACTCGGCCATTCAGGGTGAGCCTTTGGAATTCCGCCGTGAATGTTGCTGCTATCCGAGCTATCAAATGCTTGAGGCGCGCCTCCGACTCTCTCTCTGTCTCACTCTCCTGAATTTAAAGTATTTTCCTGCCAAGGCTAGCAGTCTTACGTCAGTTTTCAATGAGAACTGCACTTTAAGCAAGACTGAGATAGGTTTTGTGAGGCCACGATTCGTATTCATCGAATCTGCACTGCACTGAATCAAATTACTGCGGCTAAGCAAATCGCAAAGAAATACGCAAAGAGCTTCCACAGATGGCACGATGGATGGCAAAAGAAAACGAAATCAATTTCTTGCAAAAATAAATTCCATTTATGGAAGAAACTTAAAAATAAAACTTTGTCAAGGCTTTGGTCCTTGGCAGGGCTTTCAGTTTAATTGAACGCGCTTGTCATCATCGTCATCGTCACAGTCATCGTCATCGGCTTTTTCGGTCAGTTTCATTTGGCGAATTGTCCCCACGGTCACCCGAACGGGCCACCGGCAAATGCAATCAAATCGAAAAGAAGTGTACTCGTGTAATTTGCATGCAAATATAAAATTTATACATTTTTGCGGCCTGTCGAAGTCGGGAACGGGACAGGAACGTTCATTGCTCGGAAACGCAACTGGCGACTGGCGACAGACAGCAAACAAACGGCAAATATTTCCAGATGAGAGCACTGCGCGGCTTTGCAGTTGAAGTTGAAATAAAAAGCCCTTGAAATGGGCTGCCATCGCTGGAGCAGAAGCAGCGGGAGCACCGAGTGACAGTGCCCTTTCGGTTTCGGTGGCAGTTCTTTCTTTAGACGGCTCCCACCACCCGCCGCGAGTCGCGTTTGTGGCGGTGTTGGCACGTGAAATTTACTAAGTTAACGGCCCGGCAAGGACCCTCTTACTCGCACTCACTTTCGCGGTGCGATGGCATCAGGGATACAAATAAAACAGCCAGACTGTCGTCGTTTCAGGGGAATACCAGGAGCAGATAATGCATATAAAAGAGCAGCAGCTATGGCAGTCCCACCTTATGCACACCCACGTTCCTTTTGTACCCCAACTTTGGCTCCCTCTATTCCTCTTTGCTCCCGCACTCGACTCGCCACGACTCGACGTGTTCGGGCTTTGCTTTATGACGTTAAGTGCGGCTAAGGCTAAGTCGGCTGGGACTGGGGCTGGGGCAGGTGATTATAAGGCTGCCAACCTGCCTCGATTTATATAGTTTTGCTAAAAATAATGTTGAAAATTATTACGAATAAACGGCGAATACCCTCCCCGAGCGCAGGGTAGCTGCAGCAAACCATATATCAAGCTGATGAATGCTGACAGGGCGACACAATTTTCGCACGCAGTTGCGCCCGGCGGCCAGCCAACCGACAAAAATGTCAGACAGTTTTTGATGCGATCGAGCAAAAGTCCGAGGGAAAAACGTCTGCCAAATTGCAATCGTCCAAAGAATGCTGGCACTAATTAAATGACAACAATATAGCTTACATAATGATGGAAAATATGGGAAGTGTATGGGGGCTTGGTAATTGGAAATGGTTGAATGAGCCAGGAACCAAGCGGAAATGTTTTAGAGGAAAATAAACTATACAAAAATTGCAAGCATTTTACTTAGTATAAGGTCTGCGAGTTGGCGACACGAAAAAATATTACCACAAACCAATACAATTCGTTATTTAAATATTTCGGTTTTCAATAAAATAATAATAAATTCTACATACCAACCATTAAGAGAATACAATTTATTTTAATTATATTAATAAATTTAAATTAAACAAAACAATACTATATACTTATTTAATAGCCGTCGACATGTTTCCTAGTTATGGCTTTTAAATATTTAATTTAACTATTTGTAGTGCTATAGTGAAAACAAACTAATTTACGAATTTCACTCAACTATTTTATGCCACTCAGCAGCCATTTATATAAAAGTTATCTCAAACAAACTACACACTTAGTTAAGTATTTAATACACGGGTTTTTATGTTCCCCATTAGAGCATTTGTTTTTCAGAAATTATGTTTACAAATCTAAAAAATTGTTTATATTATTACAAAAATAGATCAAAAAAATTATTTAATACTTTAAAGGAATACCACATAAAAGTAGCCGTTTAGAAATATTTGTGTAGTGCTTGTAAGCTCATCAAAGCTCCACTACTATTACCATTTCATTTCCCTAATGAGCCACCCTATGTAACAAGTATTATTAACATTGGGCCACCTCCACCATGTGCATTACTATATATGTAGTAGGTGGTTATCTCTGGCAGTGCATGCATAATATTTGCCAATATGCAATGGAACAATTTGTGCTGGCATTTGTGATACTCGCACTCGTGTCGCACCCGCAGGCTAGGTGGCTCGGGCTGACATTGCAATAAATTATGTGCGGTTTTAATTTTAGCTATCTTTAAATAACACTTTTAGCACGAATGCCGACCGACCGTTTTTGGCATTTGGTTTATTTATTGATTTTTCTGGTTTTCGGCACATTGGCCGCACACGGCCAGATGTAGCATGTAAACACATGTTCCCGGCCAATGCCACAAAATGGAGACCTGAGCAAAAGGTAGCTACATAGTACATGCATGCTACCCTGACTGATTAGAGGGCCAAATCTTTTGATTCCCTCTCTCTTCCTTGTACACAGCTGTGGGTACAATATTGCTCTTGGCTGTGTCGCTCATTTGCAAATGTAAATGTAACATGGGGAATACTCTTTGAGCTTTGCTGCATTTGCTTTTCGCTGATTACATCCCTATTGCACCTGTGTTGGCCTGGCCACCTGTTTGTGGCACGGCGTTTGTTTGGCTCTGGCCTGGAGGCGGCGTTGCTGCCTTTTGCATCAAAAGAGAGTATGATTTTTGTTTGCCTTTTGCGGTTTGGCTCGTTTGCAACAATTAACATATTTGGTCTGGAATTGTGGGCATTAAATGAATGCCAAAATGCGAATAGGAAATCTGTCTGTTAATGCAGTTTAGTGTACATGGAAACTCATTAATGTTGGCTGTATGTACGTTGCCATTTATTCAACTCATTTATCGCATCAATTGCAGCCTGAATGTGGCATAATTCAATTTCAATTTTCCACTTGCCACTCACTGCTGCTCTTCACGGATGGCCTGGTCTCTCTGCAATCTTTGCCCATCAAACTAATTGCAACATCAACGAGGGTCGGATGCGGTCACACGAAACTTTAATTTGATTACCGAGAGCCATACACACAGACACAGATGCTCGTTGATGTCCACACAGCCACAGTCAGAAAGTGGGGCAGCTTGCGGGCTATCTGCGGATCTGTGGATCTCTGTAGATGTGGGGGCGTCTGTCAGGCGGGGGTCACGGCACCCACAAGTTGTCAGCTGGCAGGCGAAACATTTATTAGTTGTTACTTCTAGACAAATTTCAAAATTTACGTTCACAATCATTTGTGTGCCGCTCTGGAGCGGTTCCCTCTTAATGAGTTTTTCGTGTCGAGGGTTGGCGATGAGATCCGCAGCTCGTTAGAACCCTGAAATGTGTGTGTAAGCCCCGCAGGAATGGGGGGGATTAGCTGTGAAGCGAAAGGAGCTCCGGGAAGAAACCCGTAAGAAGGAGCTTAACCCGCAACAATCGAAGCCTTGTCGTGTTAACCAAAAGAGGGATTTCTGTGAACCCCCAGACAATTAATAACCCCATAAGCTGAGGCAAAATGAAAAGCCCTCCCCCTCCGATTCAATTGGCCTAAAACCACTTAAGTAATATGTGAATGAGAAGGCACCCATTCGAGCTGTTTTCACATCAGCTTCAGCTTCAACTTTAGCTTTGGCTTCCACTTCAGCTTCTGGTTAATGGCTGCTGCTGCTGTTGCTGGAACTTGCATTAGCAAGGGCTATTATGACAATAACATTATTAATACGAATTTCATTGCACTTCGGATGCGCTACGTGCTTTGTATGCTAATTGCCTTGCAGCCCAGACGGCGACGGGGCTTCTGCTTCTGCTTCAACTTGGGCTTCGCTACGCGTAACTACGGCCAGAAAACAATTGGGAAAACTGTCAGTCATTGGCTCGCTCGGCTCGCTGCGACTGGGGCAGGCTTTTGAGCTGTTATGAGATGGGCCCCCACCCACTTAAAAATACTAGGAAACGAAACCAACTATAGTCAAGCTTCTGTAAGCTTAAACCAAAAGTTTTCCACTTCTCATATGTATATGTAGTATGATGTGTAACAAAATGATGCAAACAAAAACATACACTCAGAGAAAATATGTATGAAAAGTACGATTTATCGAGGTTGGACTGTATTTAAGCAGACGCTGTGGGCTGATTGTCTGTGGGAACTCAAACAAAAAGTGAGCACATTTCAAATAAATCAACGCTCAATGCCATAGTAGTACCTACGACCAGTTCTAATTAGAACCGGAGACATAAAAATCACTAGCGAGGCTATCGCTGCCTCTGGGTGGCTCAGAAGGTTTGTGGCATGGGCTGCCACGATGGTCTGTCTGTCTGTCTGGGAAAATTTCTGTCAAAGCGAATGACTTGCTGGCTGGCTGACTAACTGACTGACTGGGAGCTGTAATGTTTGTTACCGGGGGGTGGACTTGTTTGCAGCAGCTTAATTGATTGCTCGACTGATGGGGCCAGACGAGATGATGATTGCAGTGCAATCCACCCAACCACCAACCACTCCCACCCAATTGGACTCCTGCTCCGACCTGCCTGCCAGTGGCGGGCATGTCAGTGGCACGTGGGCGTCGAATTGAGCTGGACACTGGTCAGAGTCAGTGGCAGAGGCAGCCTCATTGCCGCTGAAGCTGACCCACTCTGGTGGGGGGTTGGGCATTAAATTTACACGAGCAACAACAGCAGCATCATCAGCAGCAGCAGCAGCAGCGTAGAGCAGGGCGCACAATCAGGCACAATCGCCAGTCAAATGCACAGCCCCCAGCCAGTAATCTCTGGTCCATCATCAATGTCAGAGTCAGGCGGGCAGATGCAAATGTCCACCGATTCACCTACGGGGACACAGGGACTCTTCACTTATGACTCGATTCCCGCCATCGATTGGGCATCAATGGGGCATCAATTGTCGGCATAAACAGCGGCAATTTCATTAGCCCCAAAACTCAATGAATTCAACAAGAGCGGAATTAGTTTTAGTCAGCTGCCTGTGTGCCTGCCTGCCTGCCTCGAACAGAAATACAATTTGGTTAATTGAAAAACAGCAACAATGCCCCCCATAGGACAGAGCAATGCATCGTCGGGGCAGAGTGAGGAAGCTGCTTTTTATACTCGTTCAGTCGTATACGAGTCGTATACGTATATTTCTGGGGCCGTGAACTTGAACGAAACGAAATAAAACAATTTAACAAGAGCAATAGCTGGGCGGGCAGCAACAATTAAACGGAATAAAAATACCAGAGTACGATTATATATAGAGAGGTACTCGTACGACTGTATATATAAGCATTTCATTTGTAAGTATTTTTAAATCAAACGTTGGCAGCGCGTCGAGAGATTGTTTCTGGTGTTTTCAGCTTGAATGAAAATAAATCATTGAGAGAGCCCACCCAATGGATGGATGGATGGACTGACGGCCTTGCTTTGCAGCCATGGAGGAGGGCCATGGATGGAGGAGAGGTGAGAAGCCCTTGGATAACCTCTCGGTGGGCAAAGTTTCGACATGGGGTCTGGCTCTGTGTGTGCCCAGAGCGCACTTGCTCGCACTTTACATGCCGGAACGCCAGCGACTTAATACATAATTGTTTATGGGGCGAGCACAAAAGAAATATTCTAAGTACACACTCGTATATTGCCGCAATATGAGTTCGCTCTCACACAGTTACACCGAAACGACACACACACACACACACACACACACAGATGTGTGTGGGACAAACAGAGGCAGCTATGATATGAATTTCAATTTAGAGTACGTGCTCATGAGGCGCTCGCGTTTGGCGTCGCTCACGTAGCCTCTGTCGCGACGACGACGGCGACCGCAGCTGACGCGGATGCCTGGCACTTGCCATGCCACTGGCTCTGCCCTCTGCTGCTGCTGCAACTGCCACTGGAGATGATTACACATGCACTTATTAATAGAGAGCTAGCTCCCTGCAGCGGTTGACCCCGCCGTCCGCCATGCTGCCATGCTGCCACTTTCGTGAATAAATTACCATGAATGGGTGGGCATGGTTATGGCCATTGATGGGTCTGGTCGGAACCCCTATCCAACGGCATCATAAAAGCCATGCATCAGCAATAGCTGAACGACCCCGTGGCTGCCCCCGGTGATTGATATTAATTCAATTCAATAAAATGCCATAACTCATGCACACACTCTCTCTCTCTCCCTCTGGCTGCTACTCGTAATTCGCGTAAAGTTTATTTAAGGCTAATAAAAACATTTGAGTGAGTTTAATTTTTATTACCAACTTTCCTGACAGCCTGCCGCTGTGTGCGAACGGTTCATTTATCAAACGCATACGAATTTTCAAATTAAAGAATAAAAATTTTTATAGAAAAAAGTCTTTCAGCAAACGAAATAAAATTAATTGATGAAAATTCCATCACATCTTAATTGCATTTGCAGACAGCTAAAAGCAGAAAACCAACAGGCTACCAACTTCGACAGCCCCACAAACTCCATGTGCCGCATGGGCCAAGGGGTCAAGTACGGAACTCAAGTCATTGCCTGGCCCCTGCCCTTAGGCATCTAAGCCAGCAATTTGCACTGATAATTTCCCATTATTAGAGCTGAAAGTGAATATTTCCGCGTTACCAGCGATACCAGCCAGTGACATCATCAAATGAGATCAGAGTAGGCCGATCAGGTATCGGGGATATCAAGGTTCTGTGGGATCACACAGAGTTCCCGCAATTAGCATAGCTTTTTCCCGGTTTTGCATATCACTCGAATCGTGCGGATCGGGGCACCACTCAACGAGCGGTGAATGGAAAACCGTTTGTGGTTGATAAATACTATACCCATATTCGCATGCGGAAGTCCAGAAATCCATTATGAACATTATTATTATCACAATGCGGTCGCCACGCAGGAATAACATTTGCCAGGGATGTGGAAATGATTAAGGATGCACGTGTAAAAGCTAGCCATAAAAATATACAATTAAAATGTCTACGGGGATTTGCCTTACACTCGAAACGGTATGGCCTACTAGCGCACAATCCCCATAAATCTGTGCCTGTGTCTGTGGCATCTGTCAATTAAATCTAATATGTTGTAGTCGTAAAACGCACAAATGCTGAAACGTTCGCGATGGTAATCAAACCATAAACAGCCCGCGACAAGTGCAAACACAATTACAAACAAGAACTACGTCTCCGTGCCCCGCTGGCACACGCCATAAGGCATAAGGCATAAGGGGCCCCCACTAAGCTGTCGTCGTGCCGTCGAATAATCTTCGCATTACAATGTGGAGAGCCCAATTTTATTATAATCTGGCAGGCAAATCAAAACACTTCACACCCAGCAAACAAACAAAGCGGCAAACAAGTTGCCCCCCGATCGCGTTCCGCCCCGCACCACAACACACCTCTGCCCTGACCAACGCCTCGGCGATTCAATTGAAAATTCGATTCCACCATTAATGGGTGCCCATAGAATAGATAATTGGCCATAAAGCTCATCTGTGTGCGTTGCTGGTCAGGCATATTAAAATGCGTTCCTCCACCGCCGCTGCCCCGTCCCGTCCCTTCAGGCTGTCATATTTGGGCCTGGGTCGGTAGTCTGTAGTTTCTGGCTGTCTATTTTCGCCTCTCTTGTCTCATGTGCGAGACATTTGCCGTAGACAATGTTAATAAACACAAATAATGATTTGTGTACAGGCATTTGGGCTTCAATTGCAGCTTAATGAAAACAAATAACAGACGATTTGCCTAGCTCATGAATGAAGGAAGGCGCTGGGTGGGAGCCAGCTGATGAAGCCAGCAAAGTTTCGGAGAAGCAGAGTGAATGTCAAGTGAATGGATTTACAATTGAGGGTGTGACGATGATTACTGCTACGGGATGGATGATGACCAATTAAGCAAACAAGACAGTGGGTTTCATAAGTGTAGGGCAACAGTGAGGAGTTCGCTGTAACGCCATAGGCGTAACAATTAATAGATGATTGAAAAAGATAGTCCCATATCGGCATTGAATGGGTGAGTGACAGCACGACTGACCAGCTGACCTGACAATACAGCTGTAGACTCACACATAATTACAAACTACGAATGAGTTTTCCAAAATAATCCAATGAAAGAGATTTTAGAAATAGATAATACCAAAATGGTTTGGCTACCCATGGAGAAAGCGATGATACTGCTGAACAAGTACAGTCAGTGAAAAATGGCATAGTTAATAGAAACATAAATTTAAAATTCTTGGTTTAAATAGAAACAGTGGGAAAAGAATTTACTTTGATTCAAAAATCAATGTAATTAAAATAAATATTTTTTAAACACTTTAAAATAAATATAGTTGATTAAATAAATAGCAAACAGATTTTATTTATATATGTAAATATTAATTTAAACACAAAATATATTTATTTTATATATGAAATATATCTCGAACGTACATAAGGACAAAAATTATCTTTTTTTTCTCGACTTTATCTGTCAGTTCAAATGACTTTTTAAATCGAAAACTATGGGTGTAAGATCACAGAACAATTGTACAAATATCTCCGAAAGCAACCCGATAAACGAAACGATTTTAGAAATAGAAAATTAAAAGAGTGACTACCAAAACAAGTTAAATTTGTTAAACGATATTTAAATACATACATTTCTGCCGTACGTTTCTGAAAAGAAATAAATACAATTCGGCATAGTATTTCCAACAAAGTTGAATTCTATAATGTTGATAAACGACACGAGAAGAGCAACATTTTAGCCCCGAAAATGCGCATCCATCCATGGCATCATGGCACTCACAGCTAGCCAGCCAATCGAGTGTGAATATAAATACACAGCCGAAGGCCCTCGACGATGAGTGGATGAGTATACGGTCGACGGTATACTACCTAGTAGAGTGCCGCAAATAGTGAGAATGCAAATTATTGCTACACTACAAATATGGCGTATGCGTAATATTCAATTAATTTGATTTTCTTTTCGAGCTGCTGCTGCAGAGGTGCTGGTGCTATGGCTGCTGTCGTCGCTCCAGTGAAAAGTCAATTAATAATATGGTGCCACCCCGCTGCCCCGCTGACGTCGTTTGGTTGCTCGTTTGTTTATTCAATGCTGGAAAAATTATTAGAGCTTCCCATTTGGCCTGTTGAACTTTGACAAGCGCACTGCGCTCTATTACAGCTACTACAGCTGCCAGCAAGTCAATGTCTCAGCGCAATAGAAAATGGAAATTGGAAAATGTGTAACCATGAGAGCATCCAGAAACGAAAGTCGAAAAACTTAAATTATAAAACGCCCTGACCTGCCACGCCACGCCACGCCTCCAGTTCTATATTACGCCGCTTGTGCCGCTCTATCCCCTGGTCTATAATGCGGTTGCATGGCAAACTAATTAAAACTTGAGCGATTTTCTTCATTTGCAGACAGTGTTTTCTGAAGTTTTCCCCACATTTCCGCTCTCTACAGTTGTTATTTTCCTCTCTCCGCCTTATTTTCGTTTTCATTTGCATTTGCATTTGCCTTTGCGACTACTGCTGCAGCTTTGGCTTTAATTTTTAATTCATTCCCATTCCCATGCCCCATTCCGTGGCGGGGCCTGCGATTTGTTTGCTTTTTATTTTCATTAGCACGGCACTCTCCCGGCCGCAATCTCGCAGAGTTCTAAATTGAAATCTGCAGAGTCCGTTGTATAAATTATGAAATTAACTTCGCCCAGCCGGACCGGACCTTTGACGCAGTCGGACTCCTCTTAATTGACTTCAGTTTCACAGGCACTGTTGGGGCGTGTTAAGCTGTTTTTTGGCATTTGTCCGGCTTTTTTTGGTGTTATGCTAAGCTGCAGATCTATCACGCATACGCAATGTTTTCACAAATCTCTGTCTGTCTCTGTGTCTGTCTGTTTGTCTGCTTCTCTTGATAAGCTGGCTTTTGGAAAAAGTTCACTTTCCAGCTTGTGCGCTTTTTGTTTGCTTTCCATTGCCAAATCCTTTCTGACAAAGCAAGCATATTCAACTTGGCTTTTAAGTTGCCGTTGCCGTTGCCGTTGCCATACCCATGCCAGCAATCCCATCTCCAGTTCCACTTCCACTTTCAGGTACAGCTACAGCCATCTGCTTTTTGTGTTTTTTTTTTTTATCGACAGGCCGCTGAGAAGGAAGAGGAATGCCGAGCCAAAGCGCATTTAGTGCTCAATGGCCAGGTGTTGAGCCTGCTGCTGCCTCTGTGTTATTCTTCGCTCCACTTGGGTCCTCTTCGGCCCACCCGGGTATTTGGCAACGCTCCTGATTTGCATACTTTTTCAACTATTTTCCATTTTCTCCCTTTTCCTCACCCCATCCACCGCTTATCTCACGCTGAGTGCTGGCCCGACCTTGCCACCTTCGAAAGGGTTCGGCCCGGGGCCCGGGCTCGGGCATGGGGTTACAGAGAGACAATTCAGTCCTCAAGTGCAGACGCACACAGCGTGAGTGAAATATTGGCAACCGACCCTCCCGACCAGATCTCCAAGCGACATTGGACCATTAATTGCGTCTCGCAGTGGCAACCGCAGAGCCGAGGCCAAGTCCAGAACAAAGGGTTATCTTGAGTGGAGGTGGAGGAGCAGTGATGGCCCCCAAACCGCAATGGGGTGGGCGGAGTAACTGGATCTAAATGTGGCTATCAGATAATGTTAGTTAGTCGCTGCCAGTACGAGTACCACCAGTGACGGGGGTTGACGAGAGCCCCTGCCTCGATTTTGATCAAAGTTTTTCTGCCCACTCCCCGTCGGCTTTCCCTCAACATGTGTCAAAGTTTTCGCCTCAATGAGCTTTAAATATTTGATTTGCTTTGTATCGTTTTTTCTACATGGGAGTGTGTGACAAGTTTTCCCTTCCCTCACTTTTCCGCCCCACAGGCAGGGAAAATGTTTTGGATTCGGTTTTTGCGGTCTCCGCCCGTGTCGAGCACTTGACGCGTTCCATATAAACTGTAGCAGTCCCACCACATACACCATACGCATAAACATATACATTCATACATACAGATGTGAGCAAGATAGAAAAACTCTGGCTTGTACAGCGGATGCTTTGATACCCTTAAAGGTACATCTTTCTCATGGCTGCTATATGATATGGAGATGCGATGATGGATGTTCCAACTCTTACTTAAATGTTCTTCTTAGCTTGGAAAGGGTATACAAGTGTGTCTGAGCTAGGTCATGGAAAAATATTTGGGGTTTATTATAGGGCTGAGGGCTGCCTGCTGTGGCTTTGTCCATCACATAATTGTCATTGCCAAGTTTGGAAAATTTGTAACCAAATTGTTTGAATATTTTTCACACATTGAGTTTGGTGTGTGTCGCAGGCAGACTCTGAAATATGCTCTGTTGATATGCTGAACAGGGCGACGGACTGACAGGCAATTAAAAACGTTGGACAAGTCGGACACTGTCCAGAGCCAAGCCCAGGCGCAAGTCTCAAAAAGCGCAGCGCCTTGGCCTCGACGGACCAATAAATCAGGAGCGGGCGACAAGCCAAGGACATCAAACGGACACTTGGCTGCGGGCAGCCTGCCGACCAAAAAGAGTGAAAAGGCCCGAATTCGTGTTCCTTGCAAGGAATGAACAGGCAGAATCTCTACGGGTACAAATATATATATATACGTATAAATTCAATTAGAATTCTATTTTATTTTTGCGCTTTTCTTTTGGCGTCTTCTTATCGCTTGCAGCTTTTCTAATCAAGCGGACAGACGGCGGGCATTTCCTTCTGTCTTTCCCCCATTGCCTTTTCTCTTCTCTCTTTTCCTTTGTTGCCCCATCTCCTTTCGGTGCGCTCTTGTAATTTGAAGTTGTGGAAAGGCCCAGCAAAGTGAAACGGAACGGAGGAGCCCAGAGGCCATCAAATCAAGCGGAAGGGAGAGCGTTCCCAACACAAGGTTTTCACGCCGCTTCATTTGTTCTACAGGGTGGCTGTATCGGTGTGGGTGCTTTATGTGTCTGGGTGTATGTGTGTGTGGGCTGAGGGCTATGGGCTTTGTCGATAATTTTCTGCCTTTCTACACATTCAATGGCTGCCTTTGACACAGCCACGAACATCCTCAGCAGCGGCACAAACACTGAAGAAGACGACGACGATGGCGACGGCGACGGGAACGGTTTTGAAACCACAAATTACATTGGAAATTCCTGCTTGATTGAAGTTGATTGAGCAAGAAAATGCCGACAACGCCCCAGACTCAACCGCAGCCAAAGACATAGCACAAAATCCCCCGGCTGGATTTGTCTTTGTTTGAACGCGCCTTACAGAAAAGTTTTAAACACCTGTCGCCGTATCTGTCACAACACTCTACCCCCACTCGTGTGTGTGCGAGCGGCATCCCCTCTAGCAGTGTGTGTGTGTGTTGTGTGTGGTGGATCGGCTTGCGGTTATTTGCCGCTTTAACATGTATGTATTTCCGATACATGCCGCAAGCCATCGACGCCACTCGAAATTCAAAGTATCATAATTAATGAGCAGAGCAGCCAGAGCCAGCCAGAGCCACCGCCCAACCTGCGGCACAGCTCATTTGTGCAGCACATTGGCCATTGGCTAAAGTGTAATTTCATTTAAATGGCATTTCAAATGTGTTCCCTGATTACAGAAACAAAGGAAAATAATTGCATTAATGCTGCACGCGCTTCTCTTTCGCCAGCCATTTTTCACTTCCGCTTCGGGGCGGCCATTACAGTTGAATGGAAATAATATAGGAATTACTCTCCCCACTAATTGCTGCAGTGAAAAGGATCTGCTCTGAGCATTCAAAGAAGATCATTTTATTTTATTTTTATTATCAGCCCCATGCACAAATGAACTGTGGCAGAAATAAGATCTGATAAGTCAATCGCATGATTATCGCTTTATTTCAATTAAAATACATGTACAGTATGATTCAGTATTGTAAGACACATGTAATGAAATTATCAGAAACAGGTGGATAATAAATACTAGCAGTTGCTTAAACGCACTATCAGGTGTTGTAACAAACTCATTTAGTTAATTGGCTTCGACTCGAGTGTTAAGTTAGTATTGTAATAGAGAATATTCTGTGTCTTTACCTTACGGGGAGTCTTAATCATAGAACTGATTAATATTAATACTACACAAATGTAAATTACCAATCATTTTCAATAGTTTAACACACAATCGATTAGGGACCATTTTCGGTACTTAAACCTAATTGATCAGCAAACGTGTTTAGCATTAAAAATTAATTATTAATTGATTTCCCATGAAATGACACGCATAATAAAATATGTATTATGTAAAAATTAAAATATGCCAGGCCTACGCATTCACGGTTGTTGCATCTTAAAATTGTTGGGGGATGCCACATACATACACTCAGAGAAAACAGATCAGACATTTTATTATTTACACCTAGTTGTAAAAATAGATTTGCCCTGAGAGTGTAAATGAACAATTGTATGAAATTATAAAAATATATTAAATATATTTTATATATATTTATGTTCAATTTAAAGTGAATTCTCTTTAATTTAACTTTAATATTTGTTTAAATATGCGCGTGTTTGTTGTTACTCTCTTCTCTCTGAGTGTATGCATAAATGCGATAATTGTAGCGTTAATTTGCGTTTCGAAACAATTTGATAACTGGTTAGGAATTCTACTTTTCGTTGATTGAATAGAGCTCCACATCATATTCTAGAGCAGAACCTAACAAATGCCACTTTATTAAGTAATTGTATCTATTCGATAATTGCAAATAAATCACCTATTTTCATTACTGCCTTCCCCCATAGTTGAACTCCTGCACAGAGTCGAGTATGAGTCACCTGTACTGATAGCTGCCTCTATGCGTTACCTAAGACTAATAATCATCCTATTCGTTGGCCGACTAGAGTGTACAAATTACTGTATTCTATCTCGGCACTCTTCAGCCATAAAATAACGAACCAGGAAACTGTTTTACAGTACTGAAGCTCACTGTCTTCTCAGCTATTGAAGCTGTAAATGTGTTTTGCATGAGCTGACTGTCTGATTATGGGTGCTACTAGTGGATCCATAATGTCTAGAATGAATGGAAGGGATGGGGGAAGTGTGGGACTTCGAGCACACACTATCAGCATCTCAATTCGAATGGGAATCTTATTGATAATTATTTTCAAATATTATTCATCATTATACTCACCATTTACTGAACTGATGCTGAAGATGCGTTGACTGAAGAGGCTGGCTGCCCCAGCTCGACCCGTTGAAAGCCAAGTCAACAGCCAAGCAAAACATTTGAGTGCCCACCACACACACACACCCACACACACTTAGGGTAGGGGATAGAAGATATGTGGAAGATGGAGAAATCTTTAGGTCGACTTAGTTGGTTGACTGTGCACTAGACGACACAAATTTGCATTCGAAATCTTGAGAGTTTTTTTTGGTAACGCTTGAAGGCACTGCCAAGGCAAAGACGGACGCCGAGTGAAATGCAAATCGAATAAATAGAAAATAAATAGAAGGCATAAGTCAACAAAATCACTCCGTGCACACAGACAGAGGACTCTCTCTTCTCTTCTCTGAGAGGTAACCTTTAAAGAAATGACTTTGGCATCATTCCTCCCCCATCATCATCATCATCATCATCATCATCATCATCGTAGACATCACCATCACAGGCGTTCTGTGGATGCGTTTGTTGTGGCTTGAAGTGTGTAACCCCAAGGGGCAATGGGGATGTACCTACGTACTCATAGAAATGCTGACTGTGCTGTACCATGTACCACCCTGAGGAGCTTAAGTCGTTATGAGATGACGATTTCTATGCTACTGGCTGGCTCTTCGACTGAGCTGCGGCTGCGACTGCGACTGAGCAGCGGGGTAATATCAACACTTCCGTTCTATTGCTCAGAATCGCATCTCTACGCGTATCAGCGTACCATTACTATACTTTGGAATTCAGGGCCCGGCGTGACTCTGTGTGGGTGGGTGAGTATGTGTGTGACTCTGTGAAACTGGAACTTGGCTCATAGACAGGGCTTACGAGCCGGAGCAGCCCCGTCCGATGAGTGGCTGTGGCTGTGGCTCTGCCGCGACGGCGATTTGCTCGACAGTTCTTGTTTATGTTATCATTACTCGTATCGCTACCGTTACTGGTTATTTTTCCCTTCGAGTGGCAAACTGGTCGATTGGCCATGTGCGCTGGCTGTGATTGTTGCATTTGGTCGGAACACTCATTACAAATAACATGGACGGATTGTGATTATGACTTTGGCATTTTGCATTTTGCACTGTGTGTTTTGCTTAGCTTTGTTTCGTATAAATTTCGTTTCGCATTTAATATAAATGCTTTTGCCATTTGGCGGATTTGTTGGACTCGTGCATTATTGGCATGTTTAGCATGAAAAACTTTTTTCGAACGTGCGACGAGTGGCGTTTGTTTGTTTCCAATTGCGCGACAAGTTTACAAATTGCACCAAAAAATTATTGTAAAATAAAAAGATTACACTGAATTTTTAAACAAATATTTCTAGAATCTAGCGTCTAGCGTCTAGCGAAAACAGAAAGCACAACTGCCGCGGCAACAATAATTTGCGTATATTTGTATTTCTGTGAAGGTTGTTTCATTTTTTTGATTTGAATTTGGACGCGAGGCGAGGCGACGCGACGCAAGATATTCTTAAATTGGGAAATGCAAATGCATTTTCACGGCCCTGCAGTTGCAGTGGCGGCGGCGGAAGCGGATGTCAGCGAAGCACCCGACCGACGGTAACGCTGCGTATACGCAATGGGACGCGCCCGCAACACGGTGCGAACCACTCGAGCGGTTCGATGTGTGTCTTTTTCTGTGTATTCTGTGTGTGAGATTTACCGTTGTAAGCAATCAATGTGCCTGTAATCTCCAAACAATTATCATTTATTTGCCTGGCTGCTGCCTCTCCATCTGATTATGCCTCTGATTGTGATTCTGCAACAGATTCTGCTGCTGCGGAGCGCGCCTACTTCCTCTCAACATGCGACGACTGCGAATGCCAAGCAGCGAGCATCGACCATCAGGCAAACGAGCGAGCGAGCAAATCGAACAAACTGCGACAGCGTCGTGGCAACGCACCAGACGGCTAACAGACGAATGAACCGCCGAATTTCCATGAGCGCCGCACGAAGCTCGAAGCCCGACACGGACACCGCTCAGAATGTGCACGGAGCATATACAGAAGCAGAAACTGAGCGGAATGCCGAAAACCTTTTGCCGCCTGCCCTCAATAACATTGCTACGCTTCCGTCCCACTCGCTGCCGAGAGAGCTGCGCGCAGGTTGCACTCAAACCGGGCCCCATTCTCTGTCACGTCACTCACAACGAGCACTCAGAACACTTTGGCAAAGCAGAGCAGAGCAGAACGCGGGCGTTTGTGAGCGAGCCGAACGGAGACGACTGCTAACGTAACAGAGTAGCGGCATGTAAAAGTGTGTTATTGGGTTACATTTACAGCGCTGTTAATGCTCAACTGGGGAAATGTTACGCAAACGAGGCGATATCCGTTGCGATTGACGAACTGTTACGCATACGACGCGATGTCTGTGGTGCACGGGACAAGGGACATGCTTCAATATGGGCCTTATGATGGCGCCCGTCTCTAAGCCATTAAATGCATGACAAATTTGGCTTGTCAACAAGCGGAAGATGGCAAAAAAAAACTTTTCCCAGCCATAAATTAAACGCTACACAGCCCCCGGAAAAAGCGACGCAGAGAGTCGCAAAGTAAATTCCAATTAAAATTTCAACGTAAATTCCGGAGAATGTAAATTATTCGAAATGAAGTCGTCGGCGTTAGTGGGTTCGCTGGTTTTCGGTTTGACGGTGTTTTTACGTTTGCGGTTGCGGCATGTGCCGGTGCCGGTGCCTGTCAGTAAATACCAACATCCCCGTACTCACGCACAAACACACACACACACACACACATGGGTAATCACCCCTTTCTGGAGCATTCATTCAAATTGTTTGTCTTGGCTTGACGTGCACGGGTGCGCTTACTGAATCCTGTCTGAAGATCCGCCAAAGGAAGGAGCCCCGCAACTTGAAATTGCTTTAAGGGGGGAAGCCTTTAAGTAGACTATAAATACCATCATCCCCTCACACATACTCTCACATCTAATATAGGGGGGCACAAAAAATAACGCCTTGCAGCCATTTTGACATCAAACGTCTTCACCTCTCGGAACTTGCATGCACACAAACACACACATCCGCATACATATGTATGTACATATGTACCTGAATGTATACATATATCCATATATACTTATTGACGGCTGTCAGGAAAGTCTGGCAGCGCCAGCAGATATGCGCACACACGTGGGACTATTAGACTTCAATAAATTCAATTTACACAAATTTCAAATCCAAGTAACGCACACCCCAACTCCACCCCAACACCCACAACCCCAGAGACCCCACTCAACCCTTAGAGAGCAGATTGTGCCTGCGGCACAAGACGCAACCTGCATCCGCAAACAAATCAAACAGCAAATACATAAAAACAAGGCAAAACTTTGAGAAAGAAAAACGAAGAGTAGATGCTCTTCAATTTCAAGGCTAATTGCGCCCTCAGAGTCTACCACAGGGTACCACATACCCTTAATCCTCTTAAGGGCATTACAAATTTTACTCCCGCATAAAAGTCAATCTTTTTGCCAACTCCCATAAACATGGCAAAGCCTCATTCACCCTCCGACACAAGGAACTTTAAATTGGGCGCACAGTGTAAAGAAAACATCAAGGGAGTCCGGACCAGGCGGCTCCCAAAGGTTTAGTTTCGACTTTTTCCAATACTCGAATTGGCAGAACTCGCTGTATAGTATGCTGGGAGCATTCGCAGGGGAAAGTATTGCCACAAAACTTGCTGTTGCATCTGTGAAGCGTTTTAGCGGAGGCTCTTCAAAGTAGCCAAAGAGAAGCCGCCCAAAGCGGATTTAAGTGGCAAAGAACCTACCAAATTGCCAGCGACTGACGTCGCCTGTCATACCCTCTCAGCGGGCTTCGATTGGCGCTCAACTGCAGCTCAATATGCGACATGCGGCATGCGACAAACGAAAAGGCTCGGGACAAATTCGAACGCAGCGTGGCACACGGGTGGCATAGAAAATGACTTTTGATTGACATGTTTGACATTTTGCACGACTGGCAAAAATTGCTGGCACGACCACGGCCTCGACCACGCCCACGTTTATTGCATTTTAAATGCGTCAGCATAATTTTGCAGCTGTTATTCGATTCGGGTGGGGGTTGAGGTTGGGGCACAAACACAATCTCATTGGAGTGGGTGAGGTATGGTGCTGGCAGCCATTATTTGATGTGTGGCAAATTGAAAAGCTTGCAGCTTTTGGGAGCCACCAACAAGAAAATACCCACAAGACTCTCGCCTTCGTTTTGGCCTGCGCATGCCTTCCATCCGGCAAAACAAAGAATTCGCCAAAGCTAGCCCGGATTTGTGTGGGGAAAGATACAGCAGAAGAAAACTCTTGTGCTAGTATAGTACACACAAACATTTGCACAGTTCAATGCACAATTGATGTGGCAAATGGAATCGCAGCTCCAAGAGCAGCGCCAACAATGGGGCGAGCATGTGAGTGGATTATGGGCCCCAGCAGGCACCAACAACCGATCCGATCCAATGCGATTCCATATCGTTTGCTTCACCAAATTATGGCAAACATGCGGTCACTCATGAGGCGAGCGCTAGGGGTGGCCAAAGGGCCACTAATGATGAGTCCAGAGTCCATTAGCCCGGCCATACCAGTAGCGGTCAGAGACAACAATGTCTGGCACCATTGCAATGCTTTGGCCATCAACGGGTCAAAGGACATAAGATCGAATCGTTTGAATTCAAAATGCTCAATGAGTGCAAAGTGGCCTCAAAGCCATTTACACATTTCCTTGGAAAAATCATTCAATATTAATTTCTTAAATTGTCGCGACGAGTTGTTCCTTGATTTGGTTCGCTGCATTTGCCATGGCATACTTTTCAGCGTGCCCCCCATGCCTGAGGCGTGTCAACTGCCTATAACCGATTGCCATTGATTGCCACAACGGGCCCCAGCTGTTTGACAATTATGCGTTTACATATTAAAATTAGAAGAGCAGAGGGGGCCCACAGCAGATTAATGCCCGAAAATCATAATCGAATTATGAGCAAATGGTTGTGTTGCGGCAAAGCCACTTAATTGACTTTTGCGCTAAACAAGCGGGCGAACAAACGCAATAACAATAATCGTCATAAACGTGGACATAATGTAATATGTATCGCAGATTGTCGTGTGGTCAGCCTGGGCCTTGGTCCAGGGCATCAGCAGGGGCCCAATGCTGGCTGGCTGGCTGGAGGGCTGCTGGGCCACTTCCTGGACATTGGGGCACCTGGGGAAACCAACTAACATGGAGCAACAGAAAGCCATTTGACTAATGGATGCTGCCGCTGCGCCCGGCTGTGCCAGGTTGGCCTCGGGCGCCCCCCCGTCATGCTCCAGACCCTAAAGTCCGAATCTCTGGCCGGCTTTCAGTAACTGTTTTGCCTTGGCTTTAGTTCTGGCTTTTGGTTTTCGTCCCTATCTCTGGCTTCAGCCTCATGGCCATTTCTGAGTTTGCACTGCTGTGTGTATCTGTGTTAGTCTGTCTGTCTGTGTGCGTATGTGTGTGAGTGCGTTGGAGTCTGACTGTGTGATTTTGCGGATTTAGTCGAAATTACGGGCACGTGACAAAATCAACAAAATTAATTAATAAACTTTGCCAAGAATTTCCGTTGCTGTCGTCTCATGTGACAGTTCTCATATTGCCAGTGTCTCCTCTGAGTGTGTCTGGGCGTAAGTGCTTGTGGCAGAGCTACAGATTCAGATACAGCCCTGCCGATACAGACTTAAATGTAAGATATTTCTGTAGCTTTGATGCCCCAATTCGGTTGCACAAGTGGCATTCCACAGCAAGCAACTTCTAGCTAACTTTCTGCGATGGCAGTAGTTTTGGAATGTTGTTCATTAAGTCTTTAAGCAATTAAATTCCAAACTCGATGGAACTTTTGCCAACCCAAAAAAGGAATCAAACGACTCTATTGGCAAATTGGTTTAGGCCCAATCAAAGCACTGCCAAACATTTCTGTGGCTTCCTAAAAGATACGTACCTTTAGTTCGCAGTACAAAGAATTCTTACGGATATTTTTGTTCTGTTAATTGCCAGCAACATTCCCCGTGGTTGATGTGCCTCTGCTGAAATGTGCGAAATTAATAAAGGCATTGCTCTCCTCCCGCCTGATGGCATGATTACATCTGATACTACAACATACAACAATGGCAGTCACCACTATACGTTTACCTACTTAGCAGCCCAGCCACTTCACCTCACCTTCTGCCACTGCCACGGCTACGGCCACTGCCCTCCCCCCGTTTGTCCAGCCACCGCTCATCCCTGCGAAAAAAAAAAAAAGAAAAAAACATAATTGTGCTCTTTTTTATGTGGCGTGGCCGTCTACAGCATTTTCTATGGCTGTCATGTTGATATTACATTGATTGTAAGCCCCTTGGCTCGCACGCGCTCTCTTCGCACTTCGCCCACACCACCCCCGTATTCTCCTCCTTTCGACAGCTCAACATTTTTATTTTATTATGCTGCCTGCATAATAATTCCACGCCCAACGCCCCGCATTCTCCCCCGCAATTCTCCGCCACTTGCCCCGTCTTATCTGGTGGCTCATAAAAATAAAGCGTTGCGCATTCTTTCACGCCATTTGCAGTAACTCTGATAAGAACTAGAGAGCTTCTTTAGCTTCTGTTTGCTCGGAGACTCCAGCTGGGGCAGCTGGGGCAGCTGTGCTTAGCAAGAGAGCAGCAAGAGTGCTGCTGTATAGGGTAGGGTGTATGAGTGGGTGCCGGGTCAAAGGTCAAACGCAAATGCCTTTTGTTTTGATATACGCCTGTCAATGTTCCAGCGATAACTGGCACCAGGGCCAAGTCACCACTCCCACTCTCAGTCTGAGTCCCACTCCCACTCCCAATTCCAGCTCCCAGCTCGCAGCTCGCAGCTCCTTCTGTGCGTCATTATCAAGTGCAAATAATAAATCATGACAAGCCCGGGCTTCGAATGAGAAAATGGGAGATGTTAATGGAAGGAGCTAGGGGGAATAGCACTCCGATATACTATATGTATGTATATACATTTTCCTTTTGTTTGTTCCATTTGTTTGCTTTGCAGATTTGCTACATCGTGTGTGGCAATGAGTGGGGGTGGGGCTGCTGTATCCGCGTGTGTGTGTTTTCTTTGGCTATTGTGCGGCATAATTAATCATAATTTGTGTGCGTTTTGCGGCAATTAATAATTTGTATAGTAGGACTCACAGCTGACAAAGCTCGAAAGCTGAGATACACCGTACACACACTCACACACACACACACACACACACACACAAGTGGCCGCAGCTCAAAAGTTGCCAAGTATGTAATTAAATTTAAGAGGCCCCTGATAATTGCGGTCGTTTGCTGTAATCTATCCCCAAACGGCTGGAATTATAGTTCCAAAGAACTTTATCCAGATTTATACTCAATGAGTCATAACTGTGAGCACACACACACACTCACACAAGGCATGGCTATCGATGGTTATATATGGCAAATGTCTGTCAAATTTCATTCTATACATATATCACCAGTTTCAATGCATACGTACATTTGTAAGTCAGCTATTGCAATTTATAATTATGGGAATTATGTAACTATGTAGAAGTATGTAGCAGACTCCAGAAAGCATTTTCTGCAACATAAATTGATTGCTGCTAGTACTACTTTAAATATATCTTGAATTAAAATTATATTTATAATTTCCTATTACTATTGGGTATACACTAGTCGACTCTACCATTCCATCCGTGCGACTTCTGTTGCTGCTGCTGCTGACTTCCACATCTGTCTCTCTGCTTGTGATGTGTTGGCATAATTGAAAAAGTTCAAGTGCTCGGATGCCAGTGCTGAAAAATGTGAATATTTCCCAACCATAGCTCATACGCAGCGCTGCAGGCACCCCTGCCAACTGCACTATGACGCCTTCCCTTTCCCCTTTCCCTGCTCCTGCTGCGCGTCTGTTTATTTTGAGTTTTGAAATGAATTGACTTTCAAGTGAGCCACAATGTTTTGGCTGCCTGGGTGCTGTGCTGCCCATGCAGTATCTAATGCTGTTGCTGCTACTGCTGTTACTCTTACCCCTTGCGCTGCTGCTGCTACTGCTGTAACTGTTGCCCCTGCTGCCGCTGTTGCTGCTGTTGTTGCTGCCATTGGGGCTGTTGCCGCTTTCCCTTCTGCTATTGCTTCTGGACTCCCAGAACAACAGGCAGCCGCAACGACAGCGACAACGAAGGCAGCAGCAACAACTGAAATGTTGCCGGGCTTTTTGTTTTGATTGCAGTTGGGGAACATAATTTATTGCAGCCCACTGCCAAAGCAACCAAAGTTTGTTCACTCGCTGCCTCATGGCTCCCGTGGGAGTGGCAAGCAAAAACAAAGGCAACGAGAAATGAAAGTTACACGAACCGAAACTAAAGATACTCTTGTACATCGAATGTTCTTAGATTTTAATTTAATACGGTAAGGCTATCCACAAAAACATAATAGTTTTTACTTCAATCAAGTAAAAGCAATGAAAATTAAAATTATATTTTATAGCTGGTCAAATAAACGTTCCCTGAGTCTTTAAGAGTTCGATTTAAATCGAGTTTTATTGAACTAGAATCTGTTGAAACAAAACCCAACACATCCTTATTTTTTGAGGCTACACAACAACTCTTCAAGATCATATGTAATACCCCCGGGCTATGGTGTATAACAACTGCGGACGCACTGCCATCCGGCTAGCAACCAGCAAGCAAATTGGAAATAAACATAAAAATACCTCGTACCAACATTAGTTCATCTCTTTTACCCTTTCTAATGCTGTCTCTCTCTCACCTCTTTCTCCTCTCTCTTTTGCCTGGAAAGTTATTTTGCATTCACTCTTGTCGTTTATTTGAGTTTCGGTTTGTTTTTCCGTACTCGGTCTCTCTTTTTGCTGTCGTGGCCAACTTTTGCTTGATTTTTCAATTTTCCTGCCAGGGATAAAAAAAACTTCCTGCCACTTGATGCATTTTTTCTCATTCGTCCCCCCTTGCTGGGGGTAGTTTAATTGACTGATTATTTCAGTCAGTAACTGGCAACCACCGCAGCACGGAGCAGCCGATTACTCTTACTTATACGTGTACGGGTATCGGCTCTGTATTACATGTGTTCATTACGAACATACTGCCTGCGGGGGAGGGGAAGGGAGAGGCATCGACTGGATGCCAAATGAGCTGGAGAAGTGGATGCAATGGGATGGATATTGATGGCAAGGCTTAAATCAAATGTGGGTAAGTGAAGTTATCAACAATGCAATTGCAACCGAAAACAATGGCCAATGCAATCAACAATAATTGCCACAAACTCAAACACACACACACACACACACACACACAAACACACACACAAACACAGAGTGGCAAAGGCACGCCCGAGTGCATTCAGATTGTCCTGGAGAATTGCCCCTCGTTTGTTTGCCTCTCGATTGCTGCAGCTAAGCCAAAATCAATTGAGTCTGGACAATGCAAGGCAATGCAATGAATATTTTCCATCAATACATGAAATCAATAAGGCATTAGGCCAACAATGGCACTGTAGATAAGAATATATTGGCTTCAGCGTCATTAGTATTGTTCTGTCAGAATACTCTGACATTTCACTGAGGAATAAGCTGCTGCAAACCCTATGATACAATGTAAGATCTAAGATCTAAATATCGTCCATAGATTCATCCACCTCTACACCTACATAAGTAACTTTCTATTCGCAAGGATATGTAGATTTTACATTTTAATTAGAGTGTCCTTCCAGCTACAGTTAATTAAGACACTAAAGATTGTTAAAAAACATTCAAAGTATCGATTATTTGGTTGCTCCACCAAACGTCTCCACAATTGTTGGGTCTGTTCCAGCAAATATTGATATTTCCTTTGGGAAACATAAGAAGAAAACTTAATGCTGCAGCCTGGTCAGCCGTGCAACCTTTCTGCCCCTGGAAGTGTTAACTCAATTTAAATAAATTCAACTATCAACTCGGTGAGCCAAGCCAAGCTAAAACACTTTGGTCCGTCCTCGTCCACGTCCTCTGGCCGTGTGTCTGCCTCATAGAGAGGCAACGCACGTTTACACGTTTCTATCGCACGACGCCATAAAATGGAGATTACCAGCGTGGCATAGCGCTGCTCCCTGTACCCATTAAATTGTGTGGAGTCGAGCCTCGTTTCTGGATCTAAGCCCGGGTAACCGGTTCTGGTTTGGTCTGGTCTGGGCCTGTCATGTGCAAATGAGCCAAATGCCAGGGAGCAACAAAATGTAAACCGTTCCCGGGATGTGACTCCGGCTCTGGCTTCAGCATCAGCTTCAGCTCCGACTTTGGCTCCAGTTTTGTGGCATTTTATTGGGATGGGGGGGAGGGTGGATTCGGCAGGAGTATGAGTGCGAATCCGGCCTTGTTTATGGCACATTTCTATTCATTATGAGTACTTAGGTCCGGACTTGGCCCAGCACATTTCTTTTATTGCCCCTGGCTGCTGATGATGATTTCCATTTTCATTTCGGCTCGTCCAGCTGCTGTCCAGATATCCCACATTCTACACCCTCTAATCGCTGGAGTTACACGCAATTAATTTTGCTTTGTAATTAACAAAGGGCTGCTCTATCTCCCTCTACGTACGTATATACGAAAATCTCTTTGGCATTCTCCCACTCGTTGTGGTTGCTTTTGTGTTTTTTATGTTTCTGGTTTTTATAGTCCCGACCAAAGTCCATATAATTTATTGACAAATTTGCACATTTGCCAGGGGGCACTCCACTGGAACTGGAGGAGTGGTGTGTGCGCAGATGTGGCTCGTCGGGTGGGATTCAAGCGTGTGAAAATGTTGATTAGTGCAGTGCTCCGATAGACGCTAATGAGTTCGCCTGGCGGCGCAATGCCAACGAATTCCAATTTTAGTCTCTACCCAGAGACCCAGAGACATCCAAACGGTCAAGTCACGCAAAAGGCGAGTCCGCCCACTAATAATGGCCAACGGTAATTACGCCCTAAGAGTGTTGTTCCTCCGGCGAGTTGTTGCTGGTCTTCTGCTGTCCTGCTCCTGATCCTGCTGGTAGGTTAATTCTCATCAGGGCGCTTTGTTGTAGCAAATAATGAAAATTATAAGCGACTTCCGAATTTCATTATCGAAATTAGATGTTCTCCTGGAGCAGGAATGGGCTTTGTGTGTTTTGGTTTGCCCAGAGTCTGATGGATTCTGCGGATGTTGCGCTAATTTGTCAACTGGCATAACGACGACAAACGACAAAGTGAAACTCATTGTGGGCGTAACCGGGCGCTGCCACAGCTCTTGGCCTTGTCAAATTCAAATTGACTCATTAAAAATTAAGTTCCCCTGCTCTCGTTTCTGCGAGAACTTGGTTTTGCCACAAACCCCTCCCACCATTCTAACCATCCTCCCCCCACCCGGCTGTGCCTTTGTGAGTCACAGAACCAGCAGCTGGAGAAGAATCCGGAGCAACGTTAACCAAATGATAAATAGCAAAATTAGATTTGACAGCCGGGCTCGGCAACCCGCGTTTGGTTGGCAGCACAAATTGCAGCATTCATCTTGATTAAATTTCTGTTCCTTTGCGTGGAGTATTGGCCTGATTTGCTTGGATTTGCTTTTTATGACATTGCGCCGCGGAAATCTGTTGGCCGCTTAAAGCAGCCACTTTAAATCTGAACCGCATTTTCCACTCCGAAACGTTGCCTTTCCAACCGAGTGAACCGCTTCTTGAGCTGTCATCTGCCAAAGGCTTACCCAGACTGGGTCGTGGCTTCGGCGTTTTCTCGCAGTCTCCAGTCTGGAAAGTTGTCTCAAAGTGTGCGGACAGGTTGACAATCTTAAAGTGATCAATGCCAGCTGCACTCGCCCGGGTGCTGCAGCAATTAGCTTTAACTCTGGACTGGATGACAAAGTGATTCTGATGCTATTGTTCATCTGGCTGGCTCATAAATAACCTCTTTGCTGCTTGAGTGGCAGCGCATTCTGCTGCACACTTTTTGCGCATATTTTTCATGGAGCACATGTTGCACTTTCGCAGCAAGCTCTCCTGGTGAGAACCTCCCCCCACACCCCAAGCATGGCCTGTCGCTGCCTGGCACATTTCATTGTTCATCAGAGGAGCAAGGGCACACCATGGCCTGCTGGTGTTTGTGGGGAGGAGAATATGAGGCAGCTGTAGCGGTGGGTACTGCTGTGGGAGACCCAGCACTAGCGTGTTAAATCAATTGGGAGCTTGTTGCTGGCTTACTTAGCTTCCGTTTCCGCTTGCAGGCAAGCAGTCATACAACCATACAGCCATGCCACTGCAGCAGGCACCACATGTGCTCTGTGCATTTTCCTTTTGCCATTTTTCATATTTCTACAAACCCGCCCTGCCCGCCCTTCGCGTAGCTACAGACTTGTTAGATTGCCCTTTAATGATACCACAGGAGCATGACAGCGGAGTCGCCTTAAAGCCCATTCGTTCAGCACCCCCCAGAGAGGGAGTGGTCGGGAATGCTTCAATGCGTTTGGTCTGTCTATGTCCCTGCTGATTTTTGGAATTTCTGCTCGATTTCCCAACAAATAATGCTGAAATATGCCGAAGCTAACTGAGCAAACAAAACCATTTTCGGCCAGCCATAAGCATGAAATGAAATTTAAAATAAAAAGCCAAAGCAGAGGAAAGGAAAAATGGACAGGAAAAGGTAGCCTGGGCGGCCATTAAATACCAAGGTCAACGTGGCGTATGAGCAATATTTTATGCCATTTACTGTGGGCTATGGTTGGGCTGTCGGTGGCCAAGGACAGAGACAAGAAGGAGGCGCTTAGTAGACATCTTTGATTCCACTTGGGTTTCCTTGAAAGCAAAGCTCTCTCGCCGTCTCTACTTCCTTCCGCCTTATCCATATCCCAGGACAAATCGCTTCCTGTAGCTGTGCGACTCTAAGCGAGTTCCTTTTGTCACTGATTGCATTTATGCACACACACACGCATACATATATATGTACGCTGCAATTGTGTGCGTGTTTTGTGTGTGTGTGTGTATTTGAGTTGGAGAGCGGATTCCCACAATGTCAATCAGCGCCACGCAATCAGTTTATTCTATTTATCAGCCAAGCAGCTGGCAATCCGCTCTGGGCAGACGACAATGGCTTAGCCAAACACTGCAAATCCTTTGTGTACATCCACACATCTACACATAGAAAACTATATGTGTGTGTGTGTGTATGTTATTCTGTCGGCAATGTGTAAATAAACAAATACTCGGAAAACCGTCAAGTGGAGCACTCTCAGGAGGCAGACAGCCGGACAGATGAAGCGAACCAGCGTCTTGGCCACCTGAGTGGCGGGTAATAAAATGCGCATTTGTGCACGAAATTACGACAGTTTAGAGCTGTTGCTCCAGCTGCCCGGGCCACTAAACATGGCCTGCGCCCGTGCACGCAGACCGAGTGAAGAGTAGGTCCCAACTGGCTCACTGTATTGGCCGAAGCGCACGGCATGGAAGTTTTCCTTGTGTTTGGCCTGCGGTCGCAACGGGGCCAACAAGTTTCGGGCCGAGAAAACTTGTTTTCAATAAGCTGCTGTCGGCTGAAACTGTGGAAACTGCGAAAATCAACAGCACGAAAGAAGTTGGCGAGCACTTTGTGCTCCTCCTTCTGGCAACTTACACCTAGAGAAAAGAGTGTAAGGTACAAACCATAACTATTGAAATGGATTTTCCAATGGAACTTTTAGTGTGCAGTGAAAATCAATAACATTCAATACGGCTCTGATAATGTCCTGATTTGGTGGATTATATATCTTCAGAGTGTGTATTCAAGTGTATTCACACAGCTTCCAAGTGCTGGACAGGCAATAAATATGCATGAGTGGCATTAGGTGCCCTCTCTCCTTGCAAGTCCGCTACTTTCAGTGAGTGTGCGGGCCATAAACCCATTCTCAGGGATGCTGGTTGGCTGGGCCCTTCATTTATGTGCTGGCAACTAGTATTTTTATTGCATATTTTTCGGGGTACTAGCCAAAATTAATTGCACTTGAGCTATGTGCATTTACCGTAATGAGCTCCTGAAAAGGGAGTGCTCCGTCCGTCCTAGTCTGGCCAGACTCCCACAGGGCGGCTGGCTGCCGGGATATACGAACGTTCGGTGGGGGGGGCGGAGCAAGCGCTTGACTTGGCTGCAATTAACTTTAATTACGGCTACAATTGTCGCCAAGCTACTGGAACCTGGATGGGATTGAGGGGATCGAGGGGGAAGTTTGCCGATGCTGTTGCTCGACTTGTTTTTAGCAGCTACTTAAATCCGGGAGCTTTTCAATTGTTGCACATACTCGTACTCGTACTCGTACCCACATATTGCTCATACGCCCCGTAGTGAGTGTGTGTGTGTGCCTCTGTGCGCTTGAACGCTTGGGCGCTTAGCGCCGGCAGCTGCTAATGGAGTTGCACGTGTAAAATTAGGAGCCCAACCAGAGGTGGCACGCGTCCTTTGCCCCTGGTCCTTCCTTGCATTCGTTGCCATGGCCGTTGTAGCAAAGTACTACACATAAATATATATGGTTTATACTACAAAATACAATATACATACATATATATGTAAATCACAGCTAATGATGCTGTTGCTGCAACGTGCGCCCTGCACCCTGCACCCTGCATCCTGCACCCATGGGAGCTCATTAAGCTGTAATGCCAATAGGGAAGGGAGTCTGTGCTCTGCTCTATTGTGTGGTGGAAGCTTGCAACAAGTTTGCAGCAAGAATATGCATTTTCGTTTCATATTTGCATTGTTTTCGTTGTTAATTAGCTTCATTTGTGGCAGCTCGAATAAAAGCAGCTTGCAAGTTTAATTTAAAGGCCACAGCGCACTTTTGCTATCCATCAACCAGGAATTGCATCTCAACCGAGAAGAAATAGTCAGCAATTAGTCACAAGTCACAGACTGTTTCCGTTCGCACAGTAATTTACGACTTAAGGGGTTTATTGTTAAATATGTATTAAGCCCCACCAATTAAGCATGATTCCGAAATGCATTTGCATCCGCCAGTGGCCGGTATTCACATCTTGAGCAGCAGCTGTCGGTGTTCTGAAAACTTTTAATTGCTCAAAAATGCCAGCAATCAGCGACCACAGATGTTCAGCCCCGTTTCCCCCGTTGTGCGCATTGATTGAACCTTAATCGGCAGCATACAAACATATATATATTTTTATATACTATATACGAGTATTTGTCCAGCCGAATATTATCTGGGGCCGGCTGCTGGCGAATTGAAATTCATGGAGGGTTTTCTTGTGATGAAATTTTTAATCTAAATTGAAATTAAATTTCAATTTCCCCATGCACTCGTCGCTCACTTTTTCATTTTTATTTTTCCTATGCTACTTTCTCACTTTTCCCATCTATATTTTCTCTGTGGCTGTCTACACAAAATTAAAAACAAATTAAATTCTTCTTGGCTTCTTCATCTCAGTGCCCCCCCACACGCGTCCACACCCAAGGCAAAGACGTTGTCTCTCTGGCTGCGGACCTTTCGCATAGTTGCCAAATTAAAGTTTGCCACGAACTAAAAATAAGAAGAGAATCTATATAAAATAAAACAGTTGGGCAGTCTTGGAGAAACCTTTTGGCCAGCAGCGAGCAGCCAGTGGCCGAGCGTCATTAAAGCAATACTACGCATAGTTTGGCAAACTGGAACCGGAGACCCAGCCCCAGACCCAGTCCCAGCCACAGCCGGAGCCAGAGCCAGAGTCCGATGGTTGGCAAGAGGTCAGCCAGCCGGATAGGATGGTAGCTCGCTTGGTGGCCAACATTTTATGAGCGCCACAGCTAAATTGAAACTTTTGATTGAATACAAACTACAATCTCGGCATAGGACGAACTTTCATTCAACCTGGAGCTCCATCTCGGGATGGCATTGGGTCTGGGCCTGGGTCTAGAAATGGGGGGCAACTTTTGTTTGATTGCCAGGCAAGCTCCTGGTTTACCGTTACCTGACCCTACCTCCTGGCTTCCTGCTTCCTGGCTAGAACCTTCACGCTGCCTTGCGCCTGCAGGCAACAAACTTAGTTTTCTAAAATTAAAATAATACTATAAAGATTATATAACAGGCAGGGAATAGACGAGGCACACAACTGCGGCAGCTGCAACAATGGCCGACTGCCGTGTGGGGCAAGTTTCAGTGCAATTTCAAGGAAATCTCTGCGTATCCGGTGCCTGTGTGCCGGATAGATTCCATTGAGAATGAGTTTGCCCAGGACCAGGACCAGCTTTTCAACATTACATCCCTAGCACATTGTTTTCCCCCCGAAGCTGATCAATAATTTCACTTTAGATAATGAGTCCAAAGATGATTCTCCAGAGATTGTACTTGTACCTCGTCTTGCTGATGATGATGGAGCGAATACCGAGAACCTTTGCCACAAGTTCAGGTGAAAGTGTGGGCCACAAGCGGGGAATTATCTCCAGCTCCTCCAGCAATATTCGTATCTTCCCAGTACCCAAGTATCCCAATATCCAAAACAAAAAGGAGGGAGAAACGGCGGGGTCATTGGAGGGTATCAGAGTCTAAAGCGATAATAAGGATAATGAAGACAGGAAAAAGTTATGAAATCGTTGTCAAAAAAGAGGCAAGTGGGAAGCAGCGGCAGAGGCAGAGGCGGAAGGACAGCAAGGAAAGAAAGAACAAAGCAAATGTCTGGGCGGGAAATTCATGTTGATGAAAAATGCTTTTCATGCGCGCTGCCATTTGCCACGAATCGATGTGTCTGCCTGTGTTTCTGTGTGTGCCTATATGTGTGTGTGTGCTTTGTGTTTCCTAAGCGCTGGCAGCATATTCATGACATGGCCAAAATACGAAATAGGCATAAGTAAAAACAGCTGAAGGGCGTCCACCGCCACTGCCACAGCCACCCACACAAATGCCGACACAAAATCCTCACATTTTTGGCTAAGTATTCAAGCAGGCTGAAGGAGTGGCAGCGGGCGGGCCTTTAAATGTAAGCAACCACACACAAGCTCCAACTCAAATTTAAACTCAAGCAAACAAAAAACTCACTCAACCGCACCCACATCTCGCACAGCAGCTGCAGCCACAGCCAATGTTAAGACCGGAGCAACGCAACTGTAAATGTGTCAAACAATGACCTTGAGCGCGCTGCTCAGAGAGTGGGCTTTGAGTGCTGTTAATGTACAGTCACAGTGCGGCAGTCGAGTGCGGCTGTTGGTGTACAGTCTCTTAAAGCTGAGTCGCTGCTAAAATTAACAGCGCGCAGAGCTTGATGAGCCTCTGTTGAAATTCATTGATAAAGTTCGTCGTGTGGAAATGCATAAGTTAAGTAATATAAAGGAGGGTAAAACAAAGCACATACTCGCATGATTCCGCCAATTAGATCTGCCTGACTAGGTTTCCCGTATGAGTGGCAGCCCCAGACATTCATCATTGGCAATCGGAAATGAGATACACCTGGTCGTGAGCTGGAATCAGCTCGGGATATGATACCATTTGCTGGCACGTTGTTAACATGGTCTTTGACAGTTGTCTTTGGCCTGCCGGCGGCATAATTCTCATTAAAGTTGATTGAGCGCAAAACTTCATTACATGCCGCCCTGGAATCTCCCTTTCGCATCTTCTTTCCTTTTTCCTTCTTCCTTTCTCGTTTTTTGTGGGTGAGTGGTGAGGAAATTAAATTTTGTGCCTTATAAAACACACAACGGGGCAGGTTAACAAAGATTCGGTGGCTTAAGGGAGCCGCTGGGGCAGGGGCTGACGCAGAGGCGACAAGACATTTGACAAGTGCTTACAATTCATTTGGCTCTTATTAAAATGCTTAACTAACCTTTGGCAACTTTTAGCTGCATCCACAACCAAACCAAAGCCGAGGCTGAACTCGAGGCTGCAGCTGTCACTGTCGCACGCCCGCTGCAAGGATTATGTTAATCAGAGACTCTTACATAGCGCCAGCACTTTGCACTTTAACAAGTTTCTGGGCCCGGCCTGGGATCTGGCAGGGATCTGGGTGGGACCTGGAATGTGTGAGGTGGATGAGGGAAAGTCACAAGGCCAGCGCAGTCTCGCGACTTTCGTGCTACTTTTCCCAAAGAAGAACTTTTGTAAAACTCTAAGCTGGCACTATAAAAGATGACTTCCTTCCTTCCCTGCACAGCTCGACGTGTTTTTGTGCTCGAATTTCAATGCAATCTGTTGCCAGCAGCAGAAGGGGCGGACCTTTAGCCCCCATGTCCTCTGTCCCTGTCCAGCATTGTCCAATGGCTAAAGTAACATTTAATATAAATTTCATAGCATAACTTTGCGAGCGTAACAAGTTGCCTATTAGCGCAGGGGAATTTCTCATTTCTCTTTTAAGCGGCAGCAGCATCATCTGGTCAGCAAATTAAGGTCGAGAGCAGCAGCAGCAGCAGCGGCAGCTGCAGCAGTTGCCGGAAGGCCTGATCGGGGGCCAGCTCTCGAAAGTGGCACCCAACACCTCGCCTCGTAAATGTGAATGGTCTCGAAGCCAATTTGCACCACCGCGCACCGAAGCCATCAACTACGCACACACGCACGCCTCAATAAATTCAATTTACACGAATTTCTAAAGGAACGCCGATGATGAGTGCTTGCGGGGCTGTGTGGCAGTGTGGCAGTGGGGGGAAACTGCTGTACAAAAAGAGGGAAAATTTCTGCTTCGTCGAGAAGTTTTTGCAGGTGTGAACAGCAAGATAAACACCAAGAGTGGGAGAGGGCAGACCGCAAGTGACGCCTTTATTGGCATCGACATGCATTAGCTGCGCCGCAAATACGAAGTACATACCCGCACGGGGGGCAAAAGTCAAATATAACCGCACACTAACCACCGACAACCCGGCCACGTCCGACGCATGTACAAGAAAAAAAATACCACCGGCAACAACATCAAGAAGGAAAAAAAAAAAAACCCTGACAAACAAGGCTAATTCGAGAACCGAAACAAAGGTACTCTCGAAGATATGCCCGGAGAAAAAAACCCTGAAATGTTAATATTTACAATTGGATTTAAATATGTTTATAAATTTTCTACGAGAGTGAAAATTCTAAAAAAAAATAAAGTGTTTGAAATTTATATTCACATATTCATTTATATTTCATTCATTTATATTTATATTCGTTTATATAGATGAAAAATGAGCCTATTGATTTCACTGTTTGTATTGAAAATTTGTATTTCATTTAAATTTTTGTGTTTTCTTATTACTGTGTAATTTTTCTTTGAATGTTTTTTTATATGCATATTTGATACTCGTGAAAAAGTTTTGATTTGAATATATTCAAAAATAAATATTTTTTCAATTACAATACAGATTTTAAACAATTGAAAAAGATTAGAATGCTGTAAAACTACTAGCAACTCTCTTAGAGGTCACAATGAGGTCGGAAAATTCTTGCTTTCCTTCTCTCCATTGCAAACAACAACTATAAATCTCAATGCCCACTTCCAAGTGTATTCAAAAAGAGCAACAAGCTAAATTGCAAAAGAAAACTTTTTGTGCACTGCGGGCGTTGTTGCGGTTTCTGCGAGCTGGGGACTCCTGCTGTAAGAAGGAAAGGAGCCCTGCCCCATTGAGCCACTGCTGATTGCCAGTGCCCCATCATCAGCCACACATGTGTGTGTCAGAGGATGTGTGTGTGTTGGTTTTGGTGTTTGTGTACGTGCAAAGGTGTAAATTAAATTTCAAGAACATCACATGTATTGCATGCCAATGCCAACGAGAATCCGGATACATTTTCTCCATCTTAATACTCCATCTAATCTTACACTCGGAAAAGTTAGATGGCTAAATATTCTTAGGGTTCTTATGGTTGGTTTCCTGCCCTGGTTCAATTTTACGTACTGTCTAATTCGCATATATATTCCTTATTCCAAAATATTATATTTAAGAGCTGTAGCTAGTGGCATACTCAAAATACAAAAGGCCGTGGGTGGGGTTTTGCGTTACATGAACACAAAATTCTTCAAGCGAAATATTTTAAGGGCTTCCCAAAGTCAAAGGCACACACACACACTTTCCCATAGTTGCAAGAAATCAAATATGTATCTGTTGGCAGTTGAGGTTTCGGTTCTGGTTTCGGGCAAGCGTGCCGTCAGCTTCAAGTAACTTAAGCGATACACCAAAAGATGGCTGCAACATGGGTACATGGATGCAGCTGTCGGCTGGGTGGTCACAGCCCATGTTCGCGGACTTAATACGAAAATAATGAAAGGGAAACAAAGCTGCAGGGATTTACCGCCAAGAGCAGGCCATGGCTAAGAGACCAGCCTGTGCCGTGGACACTTTGCAGCAGAGTGGAGCAGATGGGGCTATATGGCTGTCTGTATGCAGTATATCCATTTCATTAAATAACTCAGACAGCTGAAAGGTGATCCTATGATCCCATCGCCCGTCCCATCTCCCCTGCACTTTACGTGCAGGCCCTTTGAAGAGTGCACGACCCAAGGCAACCCATTGACATGGCCCACATGGTGCTGGTGCTGCTGTCCACCATTGAATTCATTGACCAGGTGCAGCGGATGATTAACAGCGAGGAGATGCAGTGACATAATCGATGGCTGCCCCCACATTTCGGCCCGCCCGGAGCGACCGCTGATGAATGGGTCCCAGGACCCCATCGCGATGGGGCAATGCAGGCCAGGCCAGGCCAGGACGATTCGGCTCGTTAAAGCCCCTTAAATATGTTTTAATTGAAATGCATTTGGGCGCATCGAACAATCGAGCAAACGAGCCAACAGGAATGCGGCACAAAGGCACTGCGTATGCTGCTGATGCTGGTGCTGAAGAGATGAAATACTAGTGCCACAGTCAGTGCTGTGCAATTTTCGGTGTTCTCTGGATGATCCTGATAGAAAGAGCCTGACACTCTGGTTGTATATAATGGACAGACTTAAATTAATGGAAAGGAAATTGTTTACTGCCAAGACTTGCATTACTTACTCTTCCCAACTTCAACTTTACTTCTCTTTCTCTCTACGGCTTGTGCTTCTTCTGCAGGACATCTTATCCCTGCTCAGCACTGACTCGTTAATGCTCGATTGCCCCACCGCGTGCCGAATTGATTGCTGCGAACGGAGTTGACCAGAAAACTTGAGATATCCGCCGGCTGCTGCCCCCCGCACCATGCGCTGTGTTAATTGGCTTAAATGGCCAGTCGCCACAGAACTCTGCGGGCTGTTTACCAGCAGAGGCGAAATTGCCATTGCCATCGGCCAGATCGGGCCAAGCCAAGCAAAAGCTGCTGCTGCTGCTGTTCACTCACCAAATTTACCGACGATGCAGCGCATATGCTCGCCCGCTGCAGCTGCTGCAGCTGCAGTTCATGCATGAAGAATGGCCAAAAGGAAAGCTCTTGCATGCAACTATGGTGGAAAACAGAGACAGAGAGAGACAAGAGGTGGAAGAGAAAGAGTGGTGGTAGTAGAAAAAAAATGGGACTCTTAAATTGGTTAGGAAGCGTGCCAGACAGTGTCTTAATTTTCCGCAGGATGTGCGCAATGTCAAAAGCAACGTTTGATAAATGGCCCCAGGGGCCGAGAGCGAACCACCAAAGTCAGGCTACCAGCGTACCAGCTACCGGCATCCTGTGCATGCACTGCATTTGCCTCTATACACACATACACGTACATACATACATGTATGCGTGATGCTCGTGTGTGCGAGAATTTTTGGACTTGAATATTTATGTGATTCCCCTTGAAAAATGCACAGAAAAAAGGAAGCGCTTTGGCAAAAGTTCGAAGGTTAACTGCTGGACAGTCTCACATTTTTTTTGCGATTTATTTTCGCAGCTGCTTCCGGGACGGGACACGGGACATGGGACATGGGAAATGGAAGCTGAATGGTTGAGCATACATACAAGAGAATATTTTCAGTGCTCATAAATCTCCACTCAATGGATTTCAGATACTTCTTGCCCTGCTCAACCGCATAAACCAGCACATTAAATTATATCCCTCGTTAATTAGTCCCAAAACTTTAGCATTAATTAGTATTTATGTGCGGCTCTCAAGGAGTGTAAACCCAAGACCGAACCCGTAACCGTAACTGTAACCGAGACCCAAAACCGAACACCCAAAAACCCCAAGTGTTGCCACTCAAAATGTCGTGAAGATGAAATAAAGTGGAATTCGAATTTGAATTTGAATTTGAGCCCAGAATTCGAACATAATTTTGCAGTACGCTTCATTGGAGCGGCAGTGGATGGAAAATGTGTAGCTAATACGATTAGCTCGTCAATTGGGGCTCCAGGCAAAGCCTGCCCGATTTTACCCTCCTCCTCCCTGATCTGTCTTATGGCATTGAGGACATTTCAATTAATTGCGCATTTGTGGCTAAACTCGAAATTCAATTAAAATGCGCACGAGATTATAAATGGCGAAACAGATTGGTCTTTACGCACATATTTACTCGTATAAATATATTTTTAATAATTTTCCATGTGCAATCAGCATTAAATTGCAATCAATATTTGTACTGTCTTTCTTCTGTAGAATAGTCCCTCTCTCTCTCCCTCTCTCTCGCTATCGCTCCATCTCTTTTCCTACGTGCCTGCTGCCAGTTTGCCGGGAAAGTTTTCGTTTTCGTTTCTGTCGGAAAACTTTGACGCCCTTTTACAAGTTAATGAAATTGGCAACATTTTGGAGAGAAGACTGGCTCTGGCTGCCAAGATGACAATTGAACTAATTGCTTTACTGGCCCACCCGGTACGTGCCTGAGTGGCGGCTCCTTGAAGCCAGTCCTCCTCCATTAGCACAAATGTCAGAAATATCTATGTAGTACTCGTATCTATAGTCATAATGATAAAAGTTGTGGCTCTTTCCGATTTGTAGCAAAAATTCGAGCGAAATAAATTTGTCTGAGCGCCAGATATTTATCTTAATTTGCGGCAGTCAACCCACTGCCAAAATATCCACAAGCAGCCCAAAGAGTTAAGAGTCAAGTTCGTCCCGAAGAGGAATCTCCGGCAGCGTACTAAATACGAAAATAAAAGTACTTTCCTGTGCCCCTTTTTTTGTTGCCGGCGAAACATAAATAAATAAATAAACCGCTTTTCGGCAAACAGCCGCACGGCACACAATAACCGGGAGGCTCCCGGCTGCCAAGGGACCAACGCGCGTCCAAATTTCAAGTGGCATGCCCCTAAAAGGAACCAGAGCCAGAACCAAATGCGAAAGCAACACAAAAACTTGGCCAAACGCTTCCCCTCCCCCGCACCCAAATAAAGCGCAAAGACAAAGCGAAAACAAAATGTATATGTACGGCAGAGGGGCGGGTAAAAAAAGGTTGCTGGCCAAAAGGGAAAGTAGCTGTGCCATTGCCACTTCACTCAGCGTTCACCATGGCTCATAGCACACACACAAAAAAATGAAAGGAAGCAAGAAAGGCAGGCCTAGATGAAGCACCGAAGCCTTGCATACCCTTGCAGAACGTTGCCATATATAGTATGTGCGTTTCAATCATATGGCCAGAATATGGGGCATGCCCAACTAAAAGGGTATAATACAATTGTGGCAGTGTGGGAACGAGCCGAAATGGCACAGCATGCCAATAATAAATCAGTTCCTGGCCTGGCTCCGTTCGCGCCAGCCAAAAGCAGCGTGGCGGAGGGATGTGGGATGTGATACATGCGGCGTGGCCCAGCTACCGACATCATTAACGTGCCACATTTTGTGTTCGTGCCACGAAGAGTCTCATACTTAATGCAAAATTTAAATGCCGGCGAAGCAGTGGCAGAATTCCATCTCGCCTGCTTCCGGGCAAGGACAAACCCGGGCCGCAAATCAATTTCGTAGTAAGCTGCGAATATGAATGATGGATGCCACGTTGATTCTGATTCTGATGCTGATTCCGATTCAGGGTATGCCAATGACCAGCGTCGGATCCAATTCCGAGTACGGTTGCTCTGTGAAGCTGAGTGGCGACATATTTCATGCAGCACGCGGCCTTTGAAGGTCGCTAGCCAACTCCCAGGAGCCGGCACATGAAAAAGGAAAAGGGTTTCTCATGATGTTTGACTAACTCGGACATTTATATGCCCCGGCGGACAAAAAAATGTCTTTATTGCTAAGCCAGAACAAAAAAAAAGGAGAAACGATGGGAAAAAAGTGAGAGCGCAAACAATAGGGAAAAGGATCATTGCGGGAGAAGTATAAAACAATAAATAAAACGAAGGCTTCATAAATATGCCAATGGCCGGGCCATTAAAACCTCTGCCTGGGCCGATTTTACGATTCCTCAGCATGTGGATTCCCGGCCACCTCTCCGCCGGATGCTCCTCCCACGTGAACATTTTCATTTTCGCCTGGTTTCCATTTATGTATTTATGTGCATACTTAATGAATTTAATGTTTTATTAATGCGAGCACATCGTTATTGTTGTTGCTGCTGCCTTCAGCCTCCTGCTGCTGTGATTTCAGCATGTGTCGGGGCTCTTAAGTGACAAATAATTAACAACACTTGTCTCGCAGAGAAGCGTGGCGGTACTGGGAAAGACAAAGCGAGAGAGAGAGAGATAGAGAGAGCACACCACGGAGTAAGTGCTTCGAGAGACAGTATGTAAGCAGCCTGAAGGTGGGTTCGTCTGTCCTTCGGTCTGAGTGCTCCATAATCTGTTTAATGTAATTTGCAATTTATATTAACCTATTGGAATTTCATTGGGAGTCGAAGCATCGGAAAGAGTAATGAAAAATACAAAAATTAAATCCCCTATCATCTGCTCGCTTCCTTTTTCTTCATCTTTGGACTTTCTCAGGGCCACTTCCGTTTCCGCTGAAAGCTGGCGGAAGTAATTTGAAGTCGGCGCATTTCTTTCTTGATAATTTTTAATATGTTTAATGGAAAACTCGGTTTCCACTCCTGACTTTTGGCCAGCTTCTCTCAGCAATCTTATGATGCATGCGGATGTGGATATGGGGCTGTGGATGCGGCTGCGGCTGCGGATGCTGATCCGGATGCGAATGAAGATGGCGAAAGCGATGGCGATGAGTGAGTGAGTACCTCGACAGCATCGATTTCTCATGTGTATCAAATGCATTATGAGCGTGATTTATTCATAACGGTGCGCGGCGAATGCAAATTTTCGACATGTAACTGCAATTTGCATACATTCTTGCCACTCCCTCTCTCTCTCGCTTCCCTGCTGCAGCAGCAGCAGCATCAACCTCTTGCCAATACAGATACGGGACGAGAGTCAAGTCATCTAAGCAAAAGTCTGGCATACTTATGGGGGTATGCCCATAAAATATTGTTCCTCGAGTATATGAAAATGGTGGATACACACACACACAATCATACACATGTGTGAGAAAACACTTTGCCAGAGTCTGCCACAGTCATGGACTTTCTCTCTTCTGCTCGCTGTCTCTTCCCGCTGCTCCTCGGCTGTCGCATAAACGAGTTTATGTTGCAAGTTAGTACGCGCAATTTGCAATTTGATGTTCACATCCGCCATCCGCCCGTGCCAACCCTTACCCTTACCTCCATGCAGCTGGTAATATCTGTAGAGCATATAAGTCTGTGTGCGTGTGGCAAGTAACTCGGCAATCCAAATTATGGTAATTTGGCAAGCTCGACTGCGTGTCTTTGAGGGTGCACTTAATCTACTTTATGGCCCACAGCCACGTGGGAAGGAGGAAGGAGAAGTGGGGCAAAGGCAAGTTACTTAGTCGCGATTGCTAGTTCGATTGTCACAACTCCAATTCAACGCTTTACGAGCTACAGTCAAAACGTATTTGAATCAAAACAAAGCGATTTGGATAACTAGTGTTGTTGCCACCTGCTGCAAGCCTCTGAATTGGTTGCACGCAACAAATCTCTTCACTCACCAAGCTCATCAGGGCAGCTGCACCACAGAATCAAACTGACATTGAGTCGCCCTGACTGCCCCGCCTGCCATGGTGCCTGTAACTGATGCGGCAAGCGCTGGCAAAGTCGATTGCAGCAACCGAAATGCATTTAGCATCCACTCAACGTATCACGTACTCGCCGCATGTGGCAGAGCCAGGCAAACGGGGGCAACAGGGGCAACATGCAGCCGCACATGTCCATACAGAAGCACACACATTACTCGTATAAGCAGAAACAAAAGCAACGGAAAGCCGAATGGCAAATGGCAAATGGGAAAATCGAGTGCAACAAGGCGGCCAACAAAAGCCAAAAATGGCATATTCCATATGGGTGCAACATGTATTTCTGAGTGGTGCAACGAGAAGCCTCTCACCATGGACTCAATGCACCCCACAGCAGGAGGAGCAGCAGGAGGAGAAACAGCAGCAGTAACTAGTACAAACGAAAAAAAACGCAACAGAGTGGGGCATGATTGACGTGACAATCCGCCACGCACGCACACACTCAAAGTACACTCCAACACACACACACACACACGCACTCGCAGACAGACATTCACAGAAGCTGGAAAATGAAAAACGAAATTGTTAAATAAATATTCATGCACTGCAGTCGAATGGGACACTCTTTTTTGCTACATACTTTTTAATACCCTTGCAGAGGGTATTGCTATTATGGGTGTTTCCTGCACGTTTTCATTGCTTGCAAGGAAAAATATTTCTGACCCTCTAAGGTCAAAGTTGCTCTAGTCTTTGGTCTGTGTATGAATTCACTTTTCTTTTTAGTGGCCATCTCCTTGGGAGGACATTAATCCCGTACATATGCTCACAAAAAGTATTTAAATAAATATAATGTATTAAACATGAAATATTTAATATGACAAAATTTCATTTAAATTTTAAATGCATTTATATTCAATTCAAATGTCATATTTAGGTCAAAATGAAAACACTAACAATTTGCGCTCTCGAATTAAATCTGTTTTAAGTTTTTCCTCTGGGTTTGTTTAAGTAATTTTGATAGAATGAGTGAGATATTTTCTCAAAGATTAACATCAAACTACAACTTGTTTCATTTGAATCCAATCAAATCTGATTAACACATTAGAGTAAACCTGCAACATCTGAAAGCTGCCATAGAAACCAACGCTCTGCTAGGGTATTTGCAGGTCCTTTTTTTGGGTATTGCCTTACATTTTGATTATGGGAATTGTATTTTTTTTGTGTGAATTTTTTGGCGTCCAACTCGTTTCGATTGTCGTGTTTGCATTGACTTTTTCAGCAGGCCGTGCCACGCCCGGCCATGGAAACCGGTAATTGAATTAAGCGCCCGCTGACATACTCGTGTAGGCGCAGAAGGGCTGGCAGTCCAACAATGAATTAGCCAAATAAATATGTAGGGCTTTAAGGCCCGACCAAACGGCATAAAAAAGCCAGAGCGATCCCTTGGTATGGCGGAGGCTTACGGTAAACTGGCACGGGGCCCTTTTCCTTTTGTCCCTTTGTGGGGGTGTGTGTCGTGAGGATGATGACGGTGACTGATAAGCAAAAAGGGTCACAATTAGTAGGTGCCCTGCTGCCTGTGGAGCCGGTTAATATCGAACTGGTGCGCTTTGATATTGGAGCACGTCCCGGGCCAAATAATCTGGGCAGCAGGCTATTAAGTTTCATGGGGCGACCGGCTAGGGGCAGTCAGCAATTGGCATTCTCGTAGCTCGGATTGGTTTCTCACAAAAGTTTTCCCCATTCGATACGCATGAAAATCAAACTACAATTAGACGCAGAGACCAAAGACGAAAATCTGATTCCCTGCTAAAGTCAGAGCCCAGAGACAGAGACAGAGCCAGAGACGGAGTCAGAGTCAGAGTCGGAAAGTCACAGAGTCGTTGCCTGGCGGCTGGGGTTGCTGCCTGCCCATTGAGGCATTAAATGTCACACAGATACACACACTCACACGCAGGCATAAAGGCTGGGGACGGGGAGCGGGTTTCGGGCTATCCATTTGTTTTTATGCTTATGCAGCAGAACAGAACTATTCTCGGGGAATGCTTGTTGGCAGTGACGCATCGAATTATCTGCGATCCGGGGCTTAACTAACAGCAGGATAAATATCCTGCAGCATCCGACCGGGCCACCCAGAGGACAGTAGTTCCATCAAACTGTTGGCGGCAGGCGGCGTCAATTTGTTTAATATTTAATGCACAACAACAGACCAAAGAAAGTCCACGACCATGCCCTGGCCGGGGGCACACAATTTTATAAAATATCGCCCGGGGTCGGTGCCGGACAAGTTTGTGGACTTTTCCTTTTCTTGGGCCTTTTTGTGTGATTTATTTAGTTAAGCTGTCCCAAATCCAAGCAATGCACAAATCCGGCACACAAATTATGGAAGCGGACAGCAGAAGCCAGTCCCGGGACCGGGCATCAACTATTTTAGCTTCATTTCGAATGGAGATGGCGGAGTAGTCGTCTTCCTGTCTGCCTGACTGTATTGAATGAGACGCACGAGCGAGCAGGAACCATGACTAGGTCCAGGACCTGTGCTCGACCTAGGTGAAAGACGCTTGACACATCGGGGTCCGAGACCTTTGCCAAAGTGTTAAATTGGTCAGCACTCCAGCGGAAGAACTAAGGAATACGTACGACTATGTGCCCATGGCAACCCTTGTGGGACCATCAATTTCACAGCCACTCGAACGCCTCACAGAACGGAGCTGGAGAAAGACGTGTTGCCAAGACGGGAGCTGTAAATGAGTTAATTAGATGATTTAGTTGGCGCGTTTTTTGGCGCCACCAGGGCACATTAATTGTAAACCCCCGGAAGAGTGTATTTTCTTTCCCTTGAATTCCACATCACAGACACATACACATACTCGTATTTACACACCCATTTAATCAGGAAAACCGAAACCCGAGATGCGTCCTGGGGGACTGGATGTGCCCACTGATTGCTGCTTTCATGGCCTCCCATCTGCTTGTGCTCGTTAAAAACCACATTCAAACGTTTTCCAAAACGCGTATTTGGGATGCTTTTACGCGAGTTCATTAATCGCAGCGATTCTGTGGCCACGCCACATCCTCCTCGGGAGGCGACACTGGCTTGGGACACTGCCAGCTGTCTAAGTGGTTGGTCGTCGCATAAAAGTTGCAGATGTTGCGCCTGCCGCATAAATCGGAAAGCGGAAGCGAGGGAACGCATAAGGACAGTGTCTGCCAAGTGGGCCACACTTGCATTGCATTGACCATGACCGTGAACCTTGATGGGCCCTCCTCCTCCTAATGATGCCAGACAAACGTCTCGAAATGAGCTCACACCGGGACCCTGCCACACACCCCCAGATACCTCCATCCTTGCATTTCCTCTGCCTTGGGCACTTGAGCCAATGCTTTTGACATTGCCCATCAGCCATCAGTAGCTAGCCTTGTCATAAGCCCACTGTGATGCAGTCTGCCGTCGAGATAAAGATGAAAATCTTTTGCGCAGTGGGCGGCCAATTGTCCTAGATGGTAGTCCGATTGGGGCGGGCTCTCCTCTCTCCCTCTGGTGCCCCCCTGCATAAGCTGCTTAAATTGCAACAGGCTTGAACTTGGAGGAAATCACTCGAGCTTCGCTTTGATTACCGAAACCAAACGAGAAAACCCAACAGCACAGCCAAAATACAAAAACACAACAAAAAAAGAAAGGAACCCCGAAAAGATTCCAACAATTGGCCAAAAGTTTGGGGAAGCGAAAAGTTTTGTTTGTCGTCCCCGTCACTGGGTGTGCTTTACACCATCCAACCGCCGACGCCAACCAAATTTTTAACTTCATTTAGAACTCATTAAAAACTTTGGCATAATTGCATAAATTTGCAAAGTCAAATGAAACTTGTCCAGCCAACGGAAGGAGCTACACAGCTGAAACTGGTCCGGCACTCTGGAATGGACATAAGGAAGTGAAACCTCAACGGTCGACCAAAGGAAAATTCTTTGCCTATGCCTTCTGGATATATGTGTGTGGGTATGACTAACTAGGGGATGACGGAGCTGTTTGTAAGGTTGTTAACTTTATTTGTCATTTTACCTTTATTTAAGTATTTATTTTTTAATGTTGACTTATTCGCCTTTGCAGTTTACGCCAGCTTCTCCTACGTTATAATCAGTTTCCCCTTTGTGGGGAGGCATATCTCCCTTTGGGTTTGTTGTATCGCAAACCACTGTAAAGACAAACTTTCGATAAGTCAAATAAATAGGCCATGTGTGCAAAAGAGACCACAGAAGTAACATTAATGCGGGAGCTTTTTTCCCCTTCTGTTAACATAAAAGAATGTAAAAATACACGGTTAAAGCTTCGGTTTTATAACGATTTAAAGTTTGCAAAGCTTTGCTTTAATTGAAATAAAAGTTGAAAAGATTAAAAGTGAAGGTGAACCCTTCACGCGAAAAAAACCCAAAACAAAAGTAAGCTTAAAGAATAATTGGCAAAGTGCAGGGATGTTCAGGGTTTTAAGGGTTCTCCTTCTAGAAACAACCTTAAGCCAAATGAAAATTAATTCCAAAGAATTTTCTTTAACATGATTTTGGTGTGTAATTTATTCATCATTTAAATGTTCTATAATTTATACATATACACGAACTATTTACTTTCTTTAAATATATATATTAGTTCAACATTTATTGTTTCTGCTTGTGTTCATGATTATTAAAGGTTGTCGTTGCTAAAAAGATTAGATTTGAGCCACATCATAAAAATAATGTTGCGACCCCAGGCAGCAACAATCCAATATACATATTTATGAATCCATGCAACTTGATGTGATATTAATTAATTTAGAGACAAAGAAACAAACATTTACTAATAGTTCTTTGTAGTTTTTTTTTTGTATAGATTTTCATTTTAAAATATTTGCTGCATTAAAGCATTGTGTTTTGCACTTATATTCCATTGTTTAGTTGAGTTGCTGTACAAATTGTTCACATGGTTCGGTGCAGGGTGCAGGGTGCTGTGTGCAGAGAACCCCCTGGGACGGGCGAAGGGGGGCGCTACGGAAGGAGGGGTTTTCATTTTTAATACTTGTGCGAACTGGTGAAACGTCTAACGCAGGAAAGAAAAGACAATGAAGGGGAAGGTCAGATCAGATGGATCAAACGAAAGTAACACACAGAGGCAATAATTTGTTAATTTTGTGTTTTGGAATGCTACGATTCTTTATGTGAAAGTAGTAAGAGAAATTATATAAACGATTCAAAGAGCACACACTTAAAACCTAACAAAAACAGTAAACTTTAACAAATGATCGACTGACTGACTGATTGGCAACGAATTACAGGACAGTGTGTTGGTTATTTTATAATATTTGTGGTTAGGCAATTCAATTTATGTACATTTCAGGGGATTTCGTTTCCGACATACTCTCGATGCTGCTAAAACACACATATTAGGGATAGATTGCTCGTTTGGATAGTATTTAACTAGTTATTGTTATTGTTATTGGTTTTGGCTACGCTTCGGCTCTCTGTGTATACACAAATCAGGATTCAGCGTAGATAGATTTTATGTATGTATGTATTGTGGGTTTATGTATATATAGACGCATACACAGCGGGGATATTGCAGGAGGTGGGGACGCGCCGCACGATGCGCCGCCGCCAGCTTAAATTATGAATGAAACAAAATTTTGGACAAAAATCAAAAACAAAACAATAAACAGAGTCTAATGGCGCGAGTCCCTAGGATAGAATTCAGCCAAGATGGAGGCTGGGATACGCTTGAGCATCTCCTTGGGGAAGATACGCAGCAACTGCCAGCCAATGTCCAACGATTCAAAGACAGTGCGGTTCTCGTAGTTGCCCTGCGGAAATAAAATAATCCATATTTGAATGCAACTCAAAGAGCACGAGATCTGTTTGCGCGACTCACCTGCGAGATGAAGTTCTTCTCGAACTTGGTCAAGAACTCCAAGTACAGCAAATCGTCGGGCGTCAGGGCCTCCTCACCCACGACAGCCTTCATGGCCTGCACATCCTTGCCGATGGCGTAGCAAGCGTACAGCTGGTTGGACACATCGGAGTGGTCCTTGCGGGTCATGCCCTCGCCAATGGCGGACTTCATCAGACGTGACAGAGATGGCAGCACGTTGACTGGAGGGTAGATCTGTCTGTTGTGCAGCTGACGATCGACGTAGATTTGGCCCTCGGTAATGTAACCAGTCAAATCGGGAATTGGATGGGTAATATCGTCGTTGGGCATAGTCAGAATGGGGATCTGGGTGATGGAGCCGTTGCGACCCTCTACACGACCGGCACGCTCGTAGATGGTGGCCAAATCGGTGTACATGTAACCGGGGAAACCACGACGGCCGGGAACCTCCTCACGGGCGGCGGACACCTCACGCAGGGCCTCGGCGTACGAGGACATGTCGGTCAGGATGACCAGCACGTGCTTCTCGCACTGGTAAGCCAAGAACTCGGCGGCAGTCAGGGCCAGACGGGGCGTGATGATGCGCTCAATGGTTGGATCGTTGGCCAAGTTCAAGAACAGGCACACGTTCTCCATGGAGCCGTTCTCCTCGAAGTCCTGCTTGAAGAAGCGGGCCGTCTCCATGTTGACACCCATGGCAGCGAACACAATGGCAAAGTTGTCGGTGTGATCATCCAGCACCGACTTTCCTGGCAGCTTGACGAGACCGGCCTGACGACAGATCTGGGCGGCAATTTCGTTGTGGGGCAGACCGGCAGCCGAGAAAATGGGGATCTTCTGGCCACGGGCAATCGAGTTCATCACATCGATGGCGGAGATGCCGGTCTGGATCATTTCCTCGGGATAGATACGAGACCAGGGATTGATGGGCTGGCCCTGGATATCCAGGAAGTCCTCGGCCAGGATTGGGGGTCCCTTGTCGATGGGCTTGCCGGAGCCGTTGAACACGCGGCCCAACATGTCCTCAGACACGGGCGTGCGCAGGATGTCACCGGTGAACTCGCAGAGGGTGTTCTTCGCGTCGATGCCCGAAGTGCCCTCGAATACCTGCACCACGGCCTTGGAGCCGCTCACCTCCAACACCTGTCCGGAACGGATGGTGCCATCGGCCAGGCGCAGCTGCACGATCTCGGCGAACTTGGGGAACTTGACCTCATCGAGGATGACCAGGGGACCGTTCACACCAGACACCGTCTTGTAGGCTGTATTCAGAGAATAGTAGAGAAAACATACAAGAGGTTAGAGAAAATTCCTTCCTTGCAATTTCCCATTTCCAATCAGAATTCTCTATTTATCGATGCAACAGAAAACACGAGTCTAGGCCGCCCGCTCACATGAACGAACACCTATGAGAATCTGATAAGAAAGCAACTGTCAAAAGAAAAGTATGGGTGGGAAGGGGTGTGGGGAACTTATGTCAGCTGACTGCCCAACTGGTTTCAGCCGCGGACCACGAGCTGCAGTGGGAGATCTTAAGAGGCGCAAAATGCAACCACAGATAAAACCATATTTGCATAAATATAAACCCAGATATTAAATTTAATAATCTACAAATTAGACTCAAGAAAATTAATATTTCCAGCAATTACAAGAATTGGTTACATCCACACATTTAACTACTTTTTCAAGCTTTTTACTTCGCCCTCCTCCCACTCCGTTCGCAGTCAGGTGCCTGTGGTTGTGCGCTTTGAATGGCAAGTGCAAACAGCTGATCTATGATAGTCATGTGACGGCGAAAATTTTCAATAAAAATTCACTTATCACTGCGGACGGGCTCTAAAGTCACGTTTGGCCAGTTACAGTGGACCAATAAGACATATTTCCCGACAATTGGCTGCTTTATAGAGCAATTGTAAGCTCAATTGGTGGGTGGTATAGGGTTTTATTGATTTTTCTTGATCTGCTTCGCACCAGATTCGTACAAACTGTCATGGCGGCCCGAGAGTATTTTTTGCCAGCAGCAAACTATATTTTTGAATGCATTTGTTCACTTTCTAATTAACTACAATACTCACTCAAACGGGGCTGGGAGATAAAGTCCCGAGATACGGCCAGGACATGTTCCTTGTGTGCTTGTTGGGCGTTCATTTTGCACAATGAATTTTCTTTCTACACCGATTCGCCTCTACCTTGAAAGTGCACAGCAAATTTCGAGCTGCAAAGAAAATATTAAACTTTAGCTCGGCTGTATTGCACTTGTTCAGTGAGTGTTATTTAAGAGACAGTTTGCGTTGAGGCACACATACAATTTTTCAGCTTCGAATAATACTGAGCGACACAAACGTACAATTTTGAGCCTGCGAAGTGGTTGCGAGCACGAAGAAAAATCACTCTGGAATTGGTGGTCTGTGTAAATTTGTTGTGACGTCACGTGCCATCACATGACTCTAGGGTTGTCAAACAAACAGATATATATCGGTACATCGATACAAATAATATTCTGATTGGATATTTTTCTGCCTACTTTTTTGTCTTAAATATTTTTTTTTTATTTTATATTTTTATATTTATATTTTTATTTTTATATTTTTTTATGATATATCATCAATAGATCTAATCATTTTTAGAGTTCAGGGCAGATGGACAATATTTTTCAGTTGTTTTAATTCGTAAGAACAGGTCTACCAGTGACTTTTAACTCTACTTATCGATGCAGTATAAGTTGAATTTTGCAGTTGAATACTCTGATTTTGAAAATATTAACATGGCATTTCTATGGCATCAAAAAACCTACGGCCACGAAGCTAAAACATAGCATTTTTAGCATTTAATCAAAATTGGCCAAGTATAAGATACCGTCCATTTAATTAATTCGATCCCAATCAATTAGTTCTTTGCTTGTTGATCTGAATGCGTCTGCGATTTAATATATTTATTATATTTTCATTAATATCAAAATTATATTTTGAAACCCAGTTTCAGAACCATGGTTAATTTCTTAATTTAACAAAACGATAAGATGGGTGGGACCTATCGATAGTAAGCCCTAGAAATACGAAAATTCGTAGTATCGATACTACTATCGATGGTTTTCTAGTGATTATTGGAAAGTTTTTTTAATGGTTTAATTAAATTATAATAGTTGTTTATTTGGTGCACACACACAAGCGGTTGCAAGCGCATTCAGTGTCGCACCGAACACCGAACTGAGCCCGATAACAGCAGAAATCTCTGAATTTTCTCGAAACCTATCCGCCCGCATACCGTGGCAACAAAAACAACTGCAGCGGCCAGCAAGCACAGCACACAAAGAGAGGACAGCACAAGTCCACGCATCGCACTACGACCACCGCAAAACCCGTTTCCCGTGTGCCTCTTTATTCGATTTGCATTGCAGCCCCCCGCCCCGTTCCCGCGGTCATTGCTGTGGTGGAATTTGGTGCCACATTAAGGGGCGTCTATAACTTCTACCCGACTCGTGAGGGAACTGCATTATGATGGTGGAGTCCGACGGTACTGCCGATGCCACTCGCCGCCTCAACGTGAAGAAACAGACGCTAGATGATGCGTACGCAGTGCCCGCCAACTTCCTCGAAATCGATGTGGTCAATCCTCTGACCACCATGGCGGCCGGCAAGAAGCGCTATACGGACTACGAAGTTCGAATGCGGGTGAGTAGTGTGTGCGAGAGAGAGAGAGAGGGGCGGTGTCGATCCCATTGTCGCTGAGTGTGCAAAAATTGCCCAAAACAGTTGATAACTGTTCCATGGCTGTGTGTATGTGAGTGTGTGTGAGAGAGTGAGGGACTGTGATTGTGTGTGGGGCTGTGTGTCCGGGTGATACGCCTATAAAGCGGAGCGATAATTATTAGTCACAATTGCAGTCCGCTGTCACCGATCCGGGCCTTGAGTCATGTGGTGGGTAGGGGAGGGATAGTGATTGCTCTGAATGAACTGTCAATGCGGGTGCTGTCCTCTCGAGGAATTTTTCATTAATCGCAACTTTTCTTCTCTGTTTGCCCTCCCTCTTTCAGACAAACTTGCCGGTCTTCAAGGTGAAGGAATCGAGCGTAAGACGGCGTTACAGCGACTTTGAATGGCTGAGAAACGAGTTGGAAAGGGACAGCAAGGTAAGCAAATCAGAATCCATCAATGAAAATCTTGAAAATACCTCTCATCTCTCTGATTCTTCAGATTGTTGTGCCGCCGCTGCCAGGGAAGGCCTGGAAGCGGCAGATGCCGTTCCGCGGTGACGAGGGTATCTTCGACGAGAGCTTTATCGAGGATCGTCGTAAGGGCCTGGAGGCGTTCATCAACAAGATTGCCGGTCATCCGCTGGCGCAGAACGAGCGGTGTCTGCACATGTTCCTCCAGGAAAATGTCATTGACAAGAACTATGTGCCAGGCAAGATACGGAACACATAAGGAGACGGCGATGGCAACAACAACAAAAACAAAAAACAGAATCAACAGCAATGCAATGAAGCAACAACTCGAACGAACAAAACCGTTACGAACTCTATTAGGGAGTAGACCCGATCCGTGTGTATGTGTATGTGTGTGTGTGTGCTTAGCAAGATTAAGAAGGAACGAAGAACTGGAAGGGAAGGGCGAGAGAAGGAGCGTAGAAGTAGAAGTAAAGGAATCTGTTTATTATTCGGCGCAAGTGGAAGTGCAGCGGAAGCGGAAGTGTAAGTGGACGTTACGTCGCTGCTGCTGATGCCGATGCTGCTGCTCAGTTAATGTTGAAGCATTGGGACTTTTTAAATGCTAAATTCAAGTTTATATGGTATACATACATTATATACAATATATTATACATACAATACATATATTTACATAATAGTGTACATAATACATACATACCTACCACGCCCACTGGATGATTGACGATTCCTCCCTACCCCCCCAAATGCAAGTCCCGTTGCCAAAAGTCTTGGCAGCTCCATTCCCCCCGCCATTGAAGTGGGACCCCGTCAGTGTAGTTGTGCGAAATTTTTAATAATGTTTGGTTTTTGCGTCAAATTGCAGCAGTAAGAAAGCAGCAAAAGTTATATATCCTCCCTCGCCCACAGCAAATGGAAACCGTCAAACTATATGAAAATTATGGAATATTTTGAATCAATTTAGTGAATAATATTGTACTTCGAATCAAATTAAAATAATTAAAACAAACACATATTTAATCATTTTTGATAACGATTTTTTAAATCGGAAACTGTCGAAATTGCTGGCGAGGCGCGGCGCGTCATTGTGCGCAGGGCTGCACACTCGAATCAAGGCAGGCTGCGCGAGTGAGACAAATCTACGGGTGCTGCTCAAAATCTGCTTCCCCAACCCTGGCGACTCGTGCGTGTTTTTTGTTTTTTATTTGTTTTTGGCATGGACTCGGCGGATTCTCCCACAAAAACGCAATCCAGCGAAGATGAAAACTACAGCCTATTGTGCCAAGCCCACGAACAATTCAACAAGTAAGAGTACAGCATGAATTTCGCAGCAACAGACCCGGCAAATCCAGACCTGTTTCGTTCCACACCCTTTGCTTTTCAGCACCGAGTACGACCGCTGCCTGGAGCTCCTACAGCAACTCGACACGAAGGGCGAGAGCAGCGGGCCCATCCTGCGGCACAACCGGGCCGTCGTGAACTTCTACAAGAGCGGGTGCACCCAGCACGCGGTGCTACTGCAGGAACTGGAGGAACTGGCCACCGACGTGAAGGCACCCCAGGGTATGGGCGAGGCCGGTGGCGGCCTGTCCCTGAAGCAGGGAGCCAGCGCAGCTACTGTGGCCAGGTACAACAAGGCAGTCATCTATTACCACCGGCAGATGTACGGTACGGCGCTGGAAAAACTGGCTCCGCTGGTGAACAGACTGGAGGCTCTGGAGAAGGCCATGTCTGCGCTGGTGGCCACGCTTCAGCTACAGCTGCTCCTGGCCACGAATCAGCTGAACCGCGCCGAGGCCTTTTTGGACTACTTGCAGTACACGCTGAACCTGGTGGACAAGGCGCCAAGCAGCAATCCAGATGAGGCCGTGACGGCGACAGCCACCACCGCCGCGGCCACGCCAAGTACAGTGGTGGCTACCCAGGGTTCGGATGCATCTGTGGGACGCGTAGCTGGGGACAGCAGTGGCAGCCTTCAGTTGTTGCAGCTCCTGACGCATGTGCTCAATCGGAAGCCGGTGGTCATAACGGAGGACGGGACGCCGCATTATGCGGCGCTAAAGGCGCAGCAGTACTACATCATGAAGGACTTCCAGATGGCCGCCAAGCAGCTGATGCGCATCAACATCGAGTGCACCCAGGCAGGGTAAATCCTTGAAAGTGAATACCATCCTCCAGAGTTCAAGCTAACCTTTCTGTCCCTTCCCTTGCAGTACGGTAACGGCCCAGCTGAGCACCTGCATTGCCAACAATATGGGCGTCATCCATCTGAGAGTGCGTCACTATGCCATTGCGGCGAAGTTCTTTCAGAACGCCCTTAACTTCGATAAGCAGCTGGCCGCGAATCTGAGGGAGAGCACGCTCCAGACGATGAGCTCAGCGCACTCGTGCGAGATCCTGTACAACCTTGGCATCGCCATGCTCCATCTGCGCCGTCCGAAGGAGGCCTTTCAGTGCCTCCTCGTGCCCGTCAAGCAGTTCCACAGCAATCCGCGACTTTGGTTGCGCATGGCCGAGGCCTGCATCATGGAGCACGAGGCAGTAAGTTCCGGAAAACCCATCCAGAAGCATGCAGCTCATTTATTTAACTTTACAGAACTTGGCACAGGACGAACGTCAGTCGTTAGCTGGAGCCGCATCCCCGCCTTCATCCGCGTCATATGCGTAAGTGCTGGCCTGACTCCAGATAAATATTTTTGCAGGTTGACTCATTTGGTCCACTGTCCCACCCCACAGACCGCAATCGGCCGGCGTGCCAGAGCCAACGTTGGAGTTTGCTGCCCTGTGCCTGCGCAGTGCTCTCACCCTGACGCTGCACCACAAGGCCAGCTTCCATATGGTTTCTTCGCAGGAGGAGACCCCTGAGCAGAGGGACCCCACGCAGCCGTCGTGGCGCCAGCTGCAGGACAATAATTTTTGCAACCCATCGAAACCGATCAGCCTGGAGTCGCTCGAAAACATGCTGGCCGCCATCTATGCGGCACACAGTTTCGTCTCGCTGCGCTTGGGCGATTACGTGACGGCCCTGGAAATGGCCGAGAACCTACTGCGCGGCGAACGCCTGTCCGATTCACACAAGTAACCATTCCTCTTCAATTAGTTTCTCTCAGATTACTAAGCCCCTTACTGTATCCACAGACTGCTGGGTCATATGTACGCAGGCGAAGCGCTGACGCTGATGGACAAAGCGGCGGAGGCGCGCGAGCATCTGGATCCGACATTCGTCAGCTCTCTGGATGCCTTCGACCTAGAGACACGCGACTGGCAGCTAAAGTCGCTGGACGCTGCACAGAATGTGGTGCGATACAACCTGGCCGTGGCCATGACCCTGCAGAACGACTACCAGCAGGCAAAAACCTTCCTGGCCACACTCACCCACTCGATTGTGAGCATCAAGGCGTTGGCGCTGCGTCGCTATATAGACCTCAAGATGGGAGTGTCCAATGCGAACGCCGTTTCCGCCGGAGCGCTCGGTTAGACATGAAAAAGATTGTGTAAATACTAGACGGAATCGAAATATGAATGGAGTGCAGATTGTAAATATAGAGAAATCAACTCCCTGACAATCATGGCCGCCGAGTTTTCACTCTAAAATGAAACAATTTGTTAGGCAAACCATGGAAAATCGTTTAATTTCTCTCGCTTCAAGTAACCTCAAGAGATTTAGCCAGTTTGCGATGATTAGTCGGGTGATTCTGATACTGTTGTTGGCTGCTGGCAGTCTGATCGACTTTGCCACATCAAATTCTGTGAGTGCCACAAACTAGTCAGCCGAATCCTATGACAAAACTATATCCTTCCCAAGCTGAGTCTCGTTGGCATGCACAACTATCCGGTGGAGCAGCACAGGCTGACGACTAGCGATGGCTACATCCTCACCATATTTCGTATTCCGTATTCGCTGCTTAATAATGGGACGCAGGGCAAGCCGGTTGTCTTTCTGCAGCACGGCATCACTGGGTCCTCCGACGATTGGCTGCTCAACGGCCCTGACAGTGGGCTGCCATTTCTGCTGGCCGATGCGGGCTTTGACGTGTGGCTGGGGAACTCTCGGGGCAATCCTAACGGACGCGCGAACAAGAAACTGGATCCCAAGAACGAAACATTTTGGAAGTTCAGCTGGCACGAGATCGGTGCCTACGATCTGCCAGCCCAGATCGATTATGTGCTGCGGATCACCCAGCAAGCGGCGCTGCATTTTATTGGTCACTCCCAGGGTGGTGCCGCCTACCTGGTGATGCTCGCAGAGCATCCGGAGTACAATGCGAAAATAATGACGACAAATCTGCTGGCACCCCTAGCCTTCTGCAGCCATATGGAGTCCAAGCTTATGACGCTTGTACTGAAGGTAAACGAGTACATGGTCGTGGGGGAATATGGCGCGGGTGGTCTCACGCAGAATACGATTTCCGACATATTCTGTTCCACCATAATTGGGAAGCATCTCTGTCAAGACATGTTGTTCACGCTCGTTGGGGGCGACTCGCCCCACATAAACAAGGTGAGTAAGGTGCAGCGGTGCATCCTATTGACACGTCTAATCCGCCACCATACCACCGCAGACACTCAGACCGCAGCTGGAAAAGACTACGTCATCGGGCTTCTCCAAAAGACTGCTGAAACACTATGCGCAGGTGTTTAAGACGGGCAGATTTGCCAAGTACGATTATGGGAATGCCACCAATCTCCAGGTTTACGGCACGAGCAGGCCGCCACTCTACGATCTGAGCAACGTTGCTCCGATAGACACAGTGAACATGTTCTACAGCGATTACGACCAGCTGCTGTCGGTCGAGGATGCGGAGACACTTGGCCAGCGGATTAATGCCATTCAGCATCACGTGCAGGTGAAAAAATGGAACCATTTGGATTTTATTTACGCCTCAGATGTAGTGCAGGTCATCTACCGAGAGCTTATACAATCAATCCGTGACTACAAGCCGAATCTCTTTTGATTTGAATGCTATTTAAATACATACATGCCATAAAATTGCGGTATTGATCTCTTAATGCTCTCATCGTTTTATTTCAGAACTCATAACTATTTCGAATTATTTCAGAGCCAAATAAAACGTAGAATGGCACCAGATCTCTTCAGCTGTTTAGTTCTTGTGTTCACCTTTCCCCTTGGAAAATTATACGGCCATGACCAAAAATGGTTGCATAGGTTCCATCTTTCGGATTCAACGATTTTGAATTCAACGAAGATCTACAAATACTCTTGGCCGACAAGTTTTTTCGTCTTGGACAGTCACGAAATTTTAGATGGTATGGAGTTCGTATGGATCCTCTTAAAACCAAGCCTGATCCAAGGCTAAATCCGTGAAGCAACGTGTCCATTTATTGGTTTAAAATGTACATATTGATACAAAACGTGCATACAAGTCAAAAGCCAATATATTTAATTGTGGCCAAGGTGACTGAAGGAATAGTTAGCTCAAAGGTGTAAACAATTTAGTAAGATATATTTTAATTTAATAATATTAATCCGCGCAATTATTTATAATCGCCTGAAGGCCTTATTGTTTTCGTCAGAAACATAAATAATTCTGTAAATAAATAAATAAATAATTTATACTGGATCGTGCAACTGGTCCAATTGGCCCAAAGAAGACCTGTGTATGAACACAAAGAAATATTCCCGGACCTCCGGCTTTTTCTCTCTTTCCCTTGAAACATCACATCTGCTGCTACTAGTTCACTAGCTTAACTTTGTTACGACTAATGACTCGGGTTACGCCCAGCTGTCTCGAATTATCTGCCGGCCTGCATCGTGTAGAAGGCGCTCTCGATGCCTTAGAGGCTTACAATATTTTGAAAATTTGAACACGAATATGGGTAACATAATTACCTGTATAACGCTTCTGGGTACCAAAACAAATCACAAAACTCCCAAAATCCCGCACGATCAACAGCTAATGACTAATTATGGAACATTTGTTTGAAGCCGATTGTAGGAACCTCGCATTCTCTCTTACCTGTTTATACGGGTTCAACAATGAGGCATGCCTTTGGGCTGCGCACAAAGTACATCTTAGTGCACCCCAAGAAACCTCCAGAGGTCCGGAGTTTGGGGACTGCCTGTGGATCACCGGGAAGGTTGTTAAGACAGACCAGACGACGTTCAAATTCGATTCCTTTTAATATTTATTTGTATTAAAACACTTATTAATTTTACTTTTAATTTTACTTTTACAAATTAACTAAGAATTAAATTATTTTCATGTACTTAGTATTTTTCAAATATTCAAATATTTCAAATGCCATTCATATACTCTTCTACATTCTAACGTTGAGCTTGATCATAACTTTTTTAATTCATAATTCACCCAGCGGATGGAATCTATTGCTACTGACCCCATAAATATACCTACATATATTTAAATATATATATTCATGATCCTATAATGCCATCAGATTAATTTCGTCATTGCTATTTTTTGTCCCGACAAATCCTATGCAAAATGCTTAGAAAATAAGAAAATAATGATTTCAATCATCATTTTCAGCACGCACGACGCTAGAAAGCCAAGGAAACTCTGCGGGTAACCCAAGGCGTAACAAGTAACGTTGCCTCCTTCAAATTAATCCACTGAGGTCCGGCCTGCCTGGCCGTTGGCCTTTGCCACCCTGCCACTCAGTAATGGCCATTTTGCATGCGTGCTCGGGTGCTACCCCCAGCTAGACCAGGAAGCCCGGGGGTTGGGTAGCTATAGCAACTTTGGCAAACAATGAGGGATACGCGCCCACTCCCGACCACACAGTCGACTTGTTTACTTGCCTACCTCCTTGACTGCGGGTTTGTGGCTGCAACTGCAATCGATGTGTGGCAGAGGTTTCAGTTCCCATTCGAAATTCGGAGCTTTGGCGTCGTAGGCAGTGTAGGTACCGCGGCTAACTAAATAGATCATGTGCTTCCTCTCGGTCCTGCTGGTGGTGGTTGTGGTCTGTGTGTCCATCCTTATGGATAGTGGGACCTGCTCTCTGGCAGGCATAATGCCGCCAACTTCGCCGCCGCAGCTACCCACGCCCCACACATTCCGATTCCAGAAACCGCTGCAGTGCCTCAAGAACGAGTTCTACAACCTCAACCTCTTTGACTGTGTGCCGTGCAACGAGGCTGGGGAGCCCGGAAAATTGCAGCCCGACCGTGAGTACTGAGACTATTGATCAAACAGAACCCTCCTGGTGTCTGATTATGGGGTTGAATTGGTGTCATGTGGGCGGGAGGTGGTGCACCCAACCCACACTCTGCTTTTAGTTTGAATAATTCATTGTTCGTCCCCTCAGAATTTTCCTGCAAGTGCCCTGCAGGTCATATATCCATATACGAGCGCGGCAAGACCTGGCCCATCTGCGACGAGATATGCTCCACATCGCCAGACCGCACCGAGAACTGCACATCGGTGTGGTTGCCCCAGCCCAGGCCTGCCTTGCACTGCAGCGTGCAGTACCTCAATTCGACTTCGGTCTTTGCCAGCCAACTGCCAGTTCATCCACTGATCACTGGCATCATTCTGACCAAAACGAATCCAGCGAGCAACAGCAGCGACTGCCAGAGCTGCGATCAGACATACAATTTCCGCTACCAGGACTACTGCCTGGCCGATGGCCTACTGCGCCCCTACCTCCACTACAATGCCTTCTGGCAGGCCACGACCAGCCCGAGGCCGAGTTCGAGTGGAGCCTCCGCCACCCACTTTGGCGACCTCAAGTTTGTGGCTTTCTTCTGCCTGACCCTGAGGAACGACACTGCCTGTCAGCAGTTGGCCAATCTGTGCGTGCTCTCGCACTACTCCCTCGAGAAGCACTCGCCCTGCAGCCCCTTCCTGCTCACCCAGGTTTCGGATGTCGTGATGAAGTATGCCCATTCCGGGGAGCAGGTTCGCTCGCTGCAGCCGTTCCTCTTCTACAAGAAAGGTAAAACCACCAAGGACCTGCTCTCGAAGACACTCCAGCTGGCGGACCGCCACAAACTGCAGCTGTTCAGCACCAGCTTTGGCCTGGATGGCAGCCTGAAACGCTGGGGACCATTCACACTCGACATGGTTAATCTTTGTCAGCAGCCGGCTCCGTCTCTGCGACTTGCCCAGCCCCAAGGCGAGTCGGAGGTGTCTTGTCAACTCTCTCTGGAGCGGATCATAGACTTGGCCAGCCAGCAGGCCAACGATAATTACCTCACGCTCTTCCTCAACTTCAGCAGCAACTGGCAGTTCCTGCTCCACCAGCTGCCCCTGCTGATCGAGACCCTGACCCCAGAGAACCAGGTGAGTGAGCTTCAATATATAATAGAGTGAATTGTATGCAAATGTTCTCATGCAGCGCCCGCAGCAGGAGGAGTGGCAGCTGGTTAAACGATTCCAACTTATTGCCGCCCTGCCCAGGGACAATCGCCATCATCAGACAGTGCCGCACTACGAGGATGGCCACAAGTTGCAGGTATATCGTTCGCTGCGCTACGTCGAGGATCTGGAACTGCACTACACGCTGGACGAGAGCCACAGGGATCGTGTGGGGCTGCCCCTGATCCGTCTTCGCTATCGGCACATCGAGTTGACGGGGAATGCCTCGCTCTCCCAGCCCTATCCATTCCGGCTAAGGGTTACCTACCAGAAAATGGCACGTGGATGGGACTGGCTCATCCTGAAAGTGGCTCTGCCGCTGCTCCTTCTGTTGGCCTTCTCGGCGGCGGCCTTCCGCTTGCAGAACCTGCGGCGCAGACGACATGCGGAGCTCTGTCAGATCAGCAGTCTCTTGGAATTTCTACTCCAGCTGTCGAGCAATGTGGCATACGCCCTTTTGGCCACAGCTCTGATGCTCCTGGCCCTCCACGCCTCCAGCCCACACCTGCTCCGGTCTCTGATCTATTCCGCGTGTCTTTTGCAGTTGATTTTCCTGGCTGTGCACCTGTGGCGATCCAGCCAGCTGGAGCTCTTCCTCATCGACTGGGAGCGGCCGCGTAGCAGCTGCGAGGGCCAGCGCCTCAACCTGGACAGCTCCTCGCTCTGCTCCAGCGTGCGCACATACGTGGCCGAGAGCAGTGTGTCCGCCTGGCGCATTCTCTTCACGGCCAATGCCTGGATACGCCTTAGTGTGGCCCAGAAATACTCCACGCTGGGACAGGTTTTCATAGTCGTGGCTGTGTACCAGCTCTTGGAGCGGTACACACATGGCGATGTGGGCCTTCGCTGTTGCCTAATCTCGGGCACCTACATAGTCACGTATTTGCTACAAATAATGGGACATCGTCTGCTCAGCGCCAATCCCCTGCAGAAGTTTATTGATCTGTGCAGCTTGGCCAACATTTCGCTGTTCTCGCTGCTGGAGCCTGGCTTTGGCTACTACATCCATGGCAGGTCGCCGCATGGCTTTGCGGACACGGACATGTCTTCCATGATACTGCAGCTACAGAAGACACAGAACATGTCCGGGCGTCGCGGCCTGCTCATGGACTCTGACAAGCAGGCCTACATCATTCTGCCGCCAAGAAATTTGCAGTAGGTTTAGAGAGAAAGATCTTCTGAAGGCCCTTATATATCATGTCCTTATTTAAAGCATCTACTTGGAGCGCCTGCTGCTGCCCTTTCAGCGCAGTGTCAATGGCAGCCTGTCGCAGACGCTGCTCTACCAAAAGGACATCATTCCCAGCATCGATGGACAGATTGAGCGCACATCCATAGCCTATGCGAGCGTCAATCGTTTCTTTTGTGCCTTCATTGATCATGTAAGGCCCACTCCATCGTAGGTTAGAGATGCTCGATCTATCTTTGTTCTCTTTTCCTGCAGGCCATCAAGGACATGGACTACATCATCAAGGAAAAGTCGCTAGCGGAAAAATTGTTTAACTGCGAAATCGACAACTACATTACGGAGAGTGGGTGGCCTTTAACAATTTCCCATCAAGCACATTACTTAGATTTTTTTTCGGTTTCCCCCAATGCAGACAAGGGAACGTTCTACATTGACGACTCGCTCAGCTTCTCTCGTGTCCTGCTGTTGGGCAACCATGTGAATATCTTTGTGCTGGAGATCCTGCTGCTGCTATCCATCTTTCTGATGACTTCCAATCTGCTGGTTGCTGGCGCTCTGGCTTGTGTCTTCAATATGGTATGATCACCATTAAGAAGTCTAGAGTACTTTACCTATCTAATCTTCGGGTTTGCTTACAGCTGCTGCGACACATCTTCCGCGTCTGGGTGCGTCGAAATGTCTCCCGCAAGACACTCATCGATGAGCGGTTCCTGTTGTAGCCCCAGTCGAAGGAGCAGCATCTGCGGGAGGATGGATTCTTTGCCATTTAGAAACACCAGCTCCATATGCTTTTTTCCATTTGGTTTTATTTTATAATCCACTCGATAGTAAGTAGTAGTACACATCCATATACAGTGATTAAACGTTAGTTATCGTTACCATAAAACTTATGTGTCTAAAACAAATAAAATAATTTCCATAGTTTCTTTCACATACAACATACAGACACATACATACATACGCCTATGCTACGCACAATCTATGTAGTACATACCTTCGCTTTACATACTCGAAAGTGTTATTATTTGATTCATTTTCTTATGGTTTGTTATAGGATTTATAATTTCATTTCATTTATAAATAAAGGGTTACCCCACATGCTTATTTCTTCTATGTGGCATCGATAGGAGTAGTAGCCATATCTATTTATCATTTAGTTTAAGTATATATCTTTCTGATTTGTGTGTGTGTGTCTCTGGCAATTGAAAACGTTTACGAAAATATTGACCATAGGGGATTTTGAGGCGTTTGTTTAGTTTAGTTTTCATTCGATCCATTTATGTATATGAATATTGTATGAAAACGTGTCTCTGTTTTGGATCTGTTTTGTGATCAATTAGATTAGTATATGTACATCACTGGCGAGAGGTATCATTTTGTGTGTGCAGTGCATTGCGTAGTTGTGTCTCCGATCGATCGATAGTTAAGAATTACTTAAATCGTACTTGCTAAAACGTCAAACGTACAACATTCAAACATACATATATTTACTGTTGCTTATTCGGTAATTAAGGGGTTTGATTCATTTGCAAAACTTGGCTAGAATGCAGCCAAACTTAATTAAGAATGTCTTCTTATATGGTATACAGAATGTATGATGTTCATGGGGCCGGGGACATTAGATCCTACTGATGTATGGGTTATCGGTGTATGGATAGCATACACACATATAAAATTCGAAATGATGTAGATGTGCTTTATATGAGTTTTAACATAATTATAATGATGATAATAGTTATAGTATATAGTAATTTTATTGATTTTAGTAAATAATTTGTTAATTTGTTCATCTTATTGTTTTTTCGCTATCACAAAAGTAAATACAACTCCAACAGAGATAATAATGCAGAACGGGGTATTCGGGTCGTCTATCAAATCTATCAAATAAATATGAAAGATGATTATGATTTCACTCTAACTTGGAACTTTATATCTATGTAGAATCTCTTACACATACATGGGTATACATATTTCGATCATCATTTCGTCTTTAAATTAAAGTTTTATGTATACTCAACACTTAGATTAAAATTATTTATTTATTTATGTACCTATTCATATCTCGTGACAATTCTTCAATGGAGAGACGGGGTTTACATATATGTAGTACCATTGATCATCAAAATAAAATCATATCAAATGACTTGTCGTCGTCTATTTACACATGCGGTTAAACGCTAGACATTGAAGGGGGAATACCTATGTCGGTTTTGTTCGTTAGAGAGCTTTAGAGTGCCGTCGTCGTGTATCTCATGTATCGGGGTAATCAGAATATTCCGAATATACAGTTAAGACTACGGGTTGAGTAGAGTACGGCAGGACGTACGGGGGATATGTGTAGCTTTGTGGCATTTTTAAAGTCCAAAAGCGGCGGCATATGCATGCAGTAGCTGGAGCACATAGTCGGCGCTCTCCTGTATGCCGGTGCTGCCCAGACCCTGTGTCCGTTGCAGCATATCGAAATCCAGCTCCGTCTCCATGTCAAAACTAGTATTCTGCTGCTGCTGCCCTGGCTGTCCTACTCCTAAATGCTGCGCCGTCGGCCCCGGCTGCTGCTCGTCGATGCCCTTGTGACCGGGCGAAAGCTCGTCCTATTCGTGCAAAGTCCTTCGCGCCCGTTTGGCCGGCAAGCAGGCACCATCATTGTCACCCAACGAGGCGGAGCCGCAGCTCTTGCGGCCATTCTCGATGGGTGACGGCGAACCAGCCGCATTGGCCGCGGCCGCTGCTGCTAGAAGAGCGGGCGAACTGGAGGCGCTGCTGCCCTTGAGAGACAACTTGCCCTCAAAATTGGGCAACCATTTGGCCAGTTGCTCCTCAAAGAAATTCTCCAAGTATTTGGCATTGGTGTACGTTTTCGTGTCCTCCTAGCGGGAAATGCGCGATCATTAGTTGTCATTCGGATTACAGTCGGTACAGACGATAACACTCACCTGATAGAACAGATATGTGTTGGAGAATATCAAACGCACATCTGTCACAAAGCCAGCAATATCCTTGTAATGATTGGGACTGGAGGGATCCAAACGCGTGCGTATCACATCCAGGGACATGGGACTGCAGAATTAGAGAAGATTTAAATAAGTAAAATGCGGACTAACCAAAGATCCTAAGCTATACCTGGACACAATCTCGTAGTAGGAAGTGTTGGCCGGTGACTCCGGTTCACGGAAGTTGAGACTCTGCTCGTACTGGCAGTACAGCTCCAGACAAATGCGTTGCAATATCCTCAGCTCCAGGCTGCTCAGCTCACCCGGATGGGACGACTTGTCGGTGGTGCCGGTGCCCTCGTTCTTGCTCAGCTCCTTGAGATTAACGCACAGCAGACACTGCCAGCTCTCGCTCTCGTCCGGCAGAGAACTGATGGCGGGTATGTGACAGTTCTGATGGAACACCTTGGGGCATTTGTCGCAGCACATGAGCTCGCCGCCATCCAGGCAAACGGCGCACCAATCCTCATTGGGGTCATCTTTTTGTTCGTTTTTATTATTAACTGATATTATTAGTTTTTTTTTTTTAATGTTTAAAAGGGGGATGTGGAAATTTGTGTAATGTGTTTGTGTGTGTGGGTGTTTTTGTTTCGTTTTGTTTATTGTTTGATTCAATTGTTAGTAATTTATTGTTCGCGTTTCAATCATTGGTGTTCGTTTTTTGTTTGTTTGTTTTTTTGTTGGAAATAGAAATAAAGAGAGCAAAAGTTATATGAGAATTTTTAGAATTAGAATTTTCATTTTGCTAAACCAACAAGCAAGCACTGAAAGGAATACCCCAAAAAAACAATACACAGAAAAGCCCATATGCCAAGACAAGAACACCCATACACCACGAAAAGCTAATATACATATGGCTAATTTATTGTAAATAAAAAGCATTCATAAGATTCGACACATGATTCATCGATTTTTGTGGCACTCTTACCTTCTTGCGTATTCGACAGGTCCGTGGAGCTGTGCACCTGCGGGGAGGTGGTCTTTGTACGGCCCTCGGGCAACACTTGCACCCCATTAGAGTCCAGCTTGGCAATAGTTGCTATCAGATCGTTTATGGAGTCATCGCGCACCTTGTCAATGGGCTCGGTAAAGTCCTTGGTGTTCTGCAATCAAAACAAAACAAAGATTAGTCGGTATGTCCTCATTTTGAGAGACCCAATTGTCACTTACCTCATGAGTGCTGGGACTGGGCGTCTTTGGATTTGTCGAGGTGACATTTGAGAGTATCGAAACGGCGGGGCCAAGCCCTAGGGCGGCGGCGTTTAGTTGCGCGTTTATCGACGCACCATTGCCAAGGCCCGGCATACCCGGGCCACCCAATCCCAAGCTGGGCGGTGTACTGTTCTTGAGCGTGTTGGGGGATTTCAAAGATATTTTAAAATTTTCCGATGTCTGGCGGCCGTTGGCAAACGGCAAAAGGGGACCCTGCTGAGAGCACACTGAAAAATAGATGCAAAATTAATATAAAACTCTGCGGATGACTGGTGAACTCGTGGCTGACTCACTGTTCGACTGCTGCGCGGATTGCGGTATGTGCCACTTGGCCAGGCTGTGCATGCCGCCGCCTAGCTGCGGCGACGTTTGCGGTGGGCCGGTATTAAAGCCAGCCTGGCTCCCATGAAACCCCAACGACTGCAAGTTGAAAAGAAAATATGTCAGTCTCAGGCTTTACAGGTGACTCTTCCAGACATACATTCTGCATGGGGTTTTGCATCATTTGTGGGCGCTGTAGTGAGCCGGGCGACGGTATCTGCCCACCTCCACCACCTGCACCGGCCATGGCAGCTACGGCTGCCTGCTGGGCATGGCTCGCCATGCGCTGGTACTGCGACTGAAATCGTGCTGCATTGCTGCTCATGAAATTGTTGTCCCTAGGGCCGCCTCCTGGTCCACCGCCCCCACCCTGCGAGAAACCCTGCTGGCCGCCCATGAAATGCGGTCTCATCTGCGGTCCCCCCATCTGCTGATGGGCTGGCGAGGGGCCGCCCTGCGGTCCACCCGGATAGCTGGGCGGACCATTGAATCCCATGTGCCCGGCATTGGGACTCTGGGCTGCCTGATTGTTCAGCAGACCACGCAGGCTGATGTCTGCAAAAGGAATATAACAAAATAAGTCTCGATTTCTCTCTCTCTCTGTTTTTGTATCCGAAACCCTTACCCATATTCTGCGGATGTGTGGAGGAGCTCACGTGCGGCTGGCCGTGTCGCTGCATACCCACGGGCGGCATGCCCCCAAAGCGAACTGCAACACAAAGAAATAACAAAAATATTAAAACAGCAGTCTACCAAAAAAAAAAAAAAAAAAATTTACTTAATGGAGGATTTTAAAACTGCTTAAAAAGCGGAGATCGAACGGATTATAAGATTGTAATAAAAATTATATAAAACAACCTGATTTTGTATTATTAAAATCAGAAATAACCTTTATGACTATTTCATTTTTTTAATAATAATTTTAATTATTTATCATTTTTTTAAATTAAATGTATTTTTTGCTGACTATGATTTAGTAAACGAAAGATATTGAAGGGTAGACTGCAAATATATATCCCTTATCGGGAGGTTCCGGAGATATCTCCATTTAGAAGACAAATTAATACCATTTTTATTTTCACCTTTTTATTTTTTATTCAAAATTTGAAAAAAGGTTTTATTTTAAAGTTTGAAATTTGATTTTAATTTACATAGGTAATAAAAGTTAATTCTGTAGCTATGAAAGCTGTATTTTTTCCTACCCTATGAGTCTTTTTTCTTAATTAATTTTTTTCAACTCTTAAATCTTATTTTTAATCCCTGCTAGAAAATATTAAGTTGAAAATGGTTCCTACCCTTACCTGTTCCATCGCCCGGAAAGGATCGACTCATAGCGGAGAGATTGTTGAACTGCTGCTGAGCCGCAGCACTACTGTACATGGGAGGACCATTCTGTGGCCCAAAGTTAACCGGCGGACCGTTGGGCGAGAGTCCTGCATTCATGCCCGGTGGTAGGCCTGGACGCAACGGCGGCGCCATATTCGGACTGGGCGGCTGTCGCGGCGGTGGCTGTGGCGTGCCATTGGGCGAGGCTGTCGGGGGATAGGGCTTGCCATCGACAATGATGATGCCCAGCTGTGAGATGACTTTCTGCAGGTCGGACACCTGATTGAGCTGCACTTGGATGCGCACGGGTATCTCTGGATTGGGTATATCCGCCCGCTGACACTTGAGCTTCTGCAGATGGCGCACCAGCGACTTTTTACTGGAGAGTATCGCAAAATCGCTGCCTTTGTCGAGGGCATTCTGCATAAACTCGATGCAGTGATCCGTGTTATCGGAGAGCAGCTGGAGCGTCTCCTTTTTCTCCACTAGGACCTTCAATTTGCTGTCGCAGACTTCGTTGAGGCGCATGATCAGCTGCTTGCCGCGCGTATTGACCGTATTGGTGATCTTCACGGCCATGGCGGTGATCTCCTTTATAAGGTCCTTCTTCTTGTCGTGTATCAGCTGCTGCCGATCGTCGATCACCTTGGTGGCCGACGAAAGCAGAAAACGCTTGTAGTTGATCTCAGAGACGAGCGTGGAGAGTGCTTGCCTCGACTCTGTGGCAATTTCGTGGGCAAACTTGTACTTGTGATCCCGATGATCGCTCAGCTGGCAGTCGCGGCAGGTGAGCTTGTCGCAGGTCTCGCAGAAGAGTGAGAGCTTCTCCTGGGTGTGCAGCTGGCACATGTGGAGTTTGTCGACGCCGGCCGTGCCAGCCAGCTGTTCATTATTGGCCTCGTCCTTTGGCTTGATAGTGTGGTCCTTGGTGATCTTGAGGCGCTGATGCGCCTGCACACAACTGTCGCATATGTACTCCGAGCAGTCCACGCACCACGACGTGGCCGCTGCTCCGTCCGAGCAGCTGCTGCATTGCACAATGGCCGCGGCACTCTTCTGTCCGAGATCTGAGCCGCTGCCATCGCCGCTCTCGCCGGCGGCACACTGTTCGATCAGGAACTGATTATCCACAATGAACTCGTTCTGTGAGGCATTATCGCACACCGGACAGTGTATTAGCGGCGGGAGGGAGCGGTCCAGTTCCGAGAACTTTGTGCTCACGCACTGGGAACAGGCTACATGGAGGCACTCCAGCAGCTTGGGACGGTCATTGGAGCCCAGCAGCTGGGCACAGTAGACGCACTTGAACAGCGTGAACTTGGCCGAGGCCGATGAATTGGACTCCGACTGCAAAAGAAAGAAGGGAATCATCTCGTTACTATGTGTACTGGATAAACGGACCCCTTAACATTGTTATCGCTTTAATGGTCTAAACGCTAGGCCTCACTTTCGATAAGCTCTAATCAGGATCATTTCCACTTATTGTGCAATCGCACAACAAAAAATTCCAGGTCATATAAGGACAGCACTTCCGCTGAGGTGAAGTGGTCCCTTATCTTATCTTATCTAATATTATATAATCTAATCGCTTTCCATTCAGATAGGACACGTAATTTCAGAGTATTTATCAGGCTAATAATATGTACTTTCCCACAAATTGGCTGCAGCTTATGCTGAAATTGATTGCATTTAAAGTCAATGTCTATAGGAATTTTATATGTAAATATTATCATAGCAGAAATGAATAAATTTTTGAGTATTTATGCAATCATTTAGTGTATAAATGTTACACGCATTTCAACAACAAAATTATCGAAAATTCGGATACGCAGGGACACGTGGGGATCCATGTGAGACGCATTGTTTTGTGTTTTTTATGATAAAATTCCATAAATATGTAAATATGTTCAGTAAACTGAATATACATATGTACATATGAAAATGGAATGACCAATCTACTACCACAAGATTTGTTTCCTAGAGATTTACTCCCACATTCAGTCACACACATTAAGTACAAAAGAGAATGACGATAACGAAGCTCATAGCTTCTCTTATCGAGTGAAGGTGATAAGAGTTGTTTTCCAATGTTGTTGTTGGACTGACTCCTTTTTAAAATTCAAAAGCGGACCCACTGCTGGTTCGTAAAGGATTATCGCCGAATGGAGTTCCTTCCCTATTTCTTTAGTGGTTTCTGTATATTCAGGATCTTCCTATCGTTGACTTTTTATTATAAGGTAGCACCAAAAACCCACCGCAAAAACATACACTTGGCCCTCGCTTAACACGAGGGTTACGTTCCTTGAAAACCTCGTGTTAAGCGAAACATGGATTCAGTATAAAATAAGGGGTTACGTTCTTAAAATTCAAAATTGGCAACAACAAATTTTTTTTTTGTTAAAACTTGGGCTGCATTTTTACTAAAATTGAACAAAAGTCTTAAATACGTATAACATAACATTCATATTTTCAAAATTAAAGTTGGTATTAAACTAAAAAAGTTCTTCATAAATTTAATTAACAGGTTAAACCTTTTAAAAACTCAAAAATTTTAAAAAGTAAGAAGATCATATGTTTCTGTTAATATCCATTTTTAAATGCATTTGGTGGCATTTATAGTTTAATCCGTTTCGTTTTAACAAGTTTTCTTTTTTGGTGGCTCCTTATCAAAAAAATCAGTCATTTTAGATTGTTTGGTGGCTTTTAAAGCCAACAAATCGTGCAAGAACGAGGTTTTCATCGTGTTAAAAGGGGAAAGGGAGCAAATTTGTAACCGTGTAAGACCGAGTTCGTGTTAAACGAGGCCGTGTTAAGCGAGGGCCAAGTGTACAGTGTTCGCTTTTAGATCATATTGGGCCTTCTTTAATAGATCATCTATTTCTTTAGTAGATGCTTGGCCAAATTTTCAAATCAGTTTGAAACACAACACTACAAATGTTCGCTTCCATTTTGTTTCATTTATTATAATAAAAGTCCCAGACGACATTTTTATGGCTCGTGATAGGCCTTGACTTTTTTTGTCGGGAATCATTGACTCATCAAAAACGTACAACGGGCGGAAAACGGATAAACATAGAAGTTCATCAGTCACACTTTTTGACTATTGAAGTCCGAATAAAAATTTCCAGGAAATAAACATTTTATTTTGATCCATTTCCCTGATCCAATTTTCCATTTAGATAAGATTAAAAATGCTTATCTCTGGCTTATCTGCACCAAATCACAAGCTGCATGACCGGAAATTACATTTAGTTAACTTTAGAGTAGACAGATCTAAATATAATACACTCAGAGAAAACTGGCATAATAGAAGAAAAAAACACACCCATGTTAAAATTAAATATTCGCTTTATAAATGCATACTTGGTGGACTGACAATGGAATTCACTTTGATTTAAACAGATAATGTTGCAATTTTTTTTAATAAGGTAGATATTTAATTTGCATTATTATAAAATACTTAAAAATAAATATAATGTATTTAATTTGTATAAAATAAATGAAATCTAAATAGGAAAATATATTTATTTTAAATATAAACTATAATTCAATTAAATAGCATATTAATGACAAAATACCCTGTTTACAATTTACACTATCAATTCAAATCTATTATACCAAAAATAGACATTTTTAAGTCTATTAATAAATATTGCATGCGTTTTTTTTCTCTGTGTGTATTTAATCGCAGTAGCTTCTCCCGAGAGAGAAATAAATAGTGCTTCAAGCTGAAGCTTGGGTTGGGTATCCGCCTTTGGGACAGAGACCTCTCTCTCTCTTTTTCTGTCTCTCTCGGTGGATGCTGCCTGTTGTTGCCAGCGTCCCCATTTCTGTCGTACCCAAATAGCGACTGTCCCAAAGCGAAGATTGATTAGTTTTATCTCGAGTTGGAGCACATAAATCCAATTGATTGATTATGTTTGGTGCTCGATAAAGATTGTTGCATTGGTATGCGAGTGTTTTACATGCAGCCATCGCTGCTGCTGTTCCTGGCTCTCTTCCTCTCTTCCTCTCTCTCTCTCTCCCTCTTCCTTCTTTGTGCCTGTGCATCCAAACGGAAGCGCCACGGACATTGATGAATGCCCCGCGAGAGACGAAAGCTAGGGACAGAGCACCGACAGGCCACAGGACCTGGATATTCGTAGGGAACACTGAAAACTGCAATGAACTGAGGGGGGAAATGGGGGATCCACAGCTCTGCAGTTGATCCGGCCGATCCATCTTCCGTTTAATGCTTTTGACGTTCGAAAGAAAGTTTCATCTTAGTTTTCTCCAAAGGCCAACTGCCCCGTTCTCGTTGCCGCTGGGGCTCTCACTCTTTCTCTTTTTCGCTACTTTCGAAATGCCTAATAAATCATGCAGCAAACATTCGTACATACATACATACATACATACATACATACATACATACATACATACATACATACATACATACATACATACATACATACATACATACATACATACATACATATGTATGTATGTACTGTCTATATAGGGAGCTTGCCATATACATAAAAGCATACATATAGTATCTAGCAGACAATGGTGCGACGGGGCCACGGGTGGGTGCACGGAAGGCTACGTCCCACTTGAAAGCCATTCATCATAATATATTTTACCCTGGCCTCCCTCGGGGGTCGAGTTTGCCCCTCCTCCACAAAATTTATGGCATTTTACTGATGATGGTCGCCGCCAAACCGTGATCGTGCTCGGTTTCGCCTCGTTTTTGGCTCGGCTTGGATCGGTTCGCCTCGGCTAAGCTCGGCTCGGTTCGGTTCGGCTTGGCTTCGATCGTTTCGGTTCGGTTCAAGACTATCCCTCTCTCTCTCTCTCTAGCGGACACTCGCCTCTCTCTGGGGCTCCGGCGGGGCCTTGGCCTGAGGCATGCCATTAAAAAGTGTGGCGAAAAACCAGCTGCTACCCCCATGCTTTCAATCACTCTTTCGGAATGGAATGACTCGACGCAACGGAATGGATGGGATGCCGCCATGCCATGCCAAGCGATGGAAGCGATGGAAGCGGGTAGAAAACTCGTTTTCTCGGCCCGCACCTTTACAATACTTGTATGCATGTACATACATCTGTAGATACTATGTATGTACACTTGAATATTGTACATATGTATGTTTATATATAGTACATAGTAGAAGTATATGGATATATAGAGGCATATTATGTACGAGTATGTGGCACAAACATGTGCTAAGAATTCAAAGCATTCTTTTCTGCAAGTAATTCAAATTAATAGATTTTTCAATGATTCGACCCAGTCAAAAGGAAAATGAAGCCGTTCCCAGCCGCAAAAGCTTTTAAATCCCTTAAGCAACAATCAGGTCTCAGCTCTGGATATGTTGTACTATGTGCCACATAAGCTTAACGAAATTGCCTCGAATTTCATTTCAACAGCTTAACGTATTTATACCATAATAGCTTAATCTTACAATTAGTATTACTGTAAGAAGAAATGTTGTTTTGTGTATCCTATTCAAGCAGTTTAATATATGTAATTCGTTGATAGTACTAGAACCTATACAATGAAATGGATTGACTACGTTCTTTGTTTAATTTTAGTTTATATCATTTAAGCAAATTAATTGAAAATGCTTCGTAGCACTGAGCGAATATTTTTATGGCCAGGATGGGGCAAGCAAGCTGGCCACGTATAATCTGCAACATTAGTAGAGCCTGTACGTTTCCACCATTTTGAAGAGTGCTTTTATAGACAAATATAGCAAAAAAAAAAAAAAAAAAAAAAATCGTTTAATTAAAATGAAGGAAACCAGTTCCCCTGGCTCTCTCTAGTTCGCTCAATCTCTCTATATTCCTCTACCAGTGTTTACGGCAACAACAAAAATCGATTAAATTTATTACTAATCTTGAAAAACTTGTAGTAACTGAATAATAAAATCCTGCATTTAATAAACTTACTGAAAATATACAATTTCTGATTATCGTTTGAGTTTGTTTATCATTAACTCTGGCCTGCTTCTATTAGCATTTTATATGTAGATTTTATTAAAATATTTAAATTGAGGCCTGTTATCAAAGAAAGCAAACCATCAAACAGCTTAATAAATCAGTTTGAAGGTCTAACCCTGCTAAAATATTTCGCAAGAGAAACATTGATTGATTTTTCGCGTATAGCTAAAATTTCGTGTATGCTACAAGAGCAGACAAGCAGAGAAACGCTCTAAAAAAAAAGTCCAACGCGAAAATAGCTCTAAATCAATTTCAATTAGAAAACGTTGAAAGGATGCCCCCAGCAACAGCCCCAGCTCCAGCAACAGCCCCAGAAGCAGTGGGAACTCTTCTCGGTAGTAGTCTCCACAGGAAGCACTAGAAATGGATATTGATGGAATGATGGAATAGAATGGAATGGCGGGAGACATGACAACGGCTGAATGAGTGCATTTATGATTGATGTCATTTTGAAGAAAGTAATTTCTAAAACAAAAAGTTGTAAAGCCATTTTCCCCACTCTCCACTGCACTTCACTGTCTGTCGCATAATAAAAGAGACATTTAAAAGGTTTTACCTTAAATTTAATTTAAAATGTATTTATAGGGAGTTGAGTGTTTTGCGAAAAAGTTTCAGACTCTTTAGTCCAATAAAAAACTTTCGTTGCTCAAATTAAATGAAAGAAGTTGTATAACTGTGTGTCTAGAAATGTTCCGCTCCTCCACACACACAGACACACTCTCTGCATCTCTCTCTCCCCCTTTATTTAGAGCGTACTCTCTTTCCACTTTCTCTTTGGGTACTGACAACTTTCAGACACATTTCACATTCGAAATCCATTTTCTGACGCACCCCCAGACATAATTCCATTTATTTCGTATATGCCAATGATGTGTTCCCCCATTCCCACACAAAAACGGGTGCAGCCGTTAAGCCCTCTCACAGGGATCGTTGCACATAGCTGTTCCCCTGCAACCCTGACAGCAGCCAATCAGTACTTTGAATATCCAGTATTCAAAATCATCATAGCGGAAGAAAGTTAATTCAATGACCCCATGAACAATCTTATCTATGCGTCGGTAGACTGCAGTGTGGCTTAAGTCCCAAAGTGTTTTGATGAGTGTCCAGTCATATAGAACGGGGGTTTGTGACGCCCTTATGTATGATTTTCATTATTAATAAACAAACTTATAGAACCTTTGAAACCTTTGATGCCACAATTTTAGATTTCCCATTTATTCTTCGAAAACCGATGGACAGACGAAAATTCAAAAAGTGCCGAAGAGGATGTCCGAGTATCCAAAAACATTCTATAAACCTCACGCAGAATTCGGATGTATATTATTATTCTTATGTATAATTATTGCTGTTCGAATCGAGACTGGGATTGGAGTATGTTCCTACAAATTCAAAAATTTGCGTCTGACAGACGAACGGACACAGTCGTGAAGGGCTTCGTATACATATGTACATAACATATTGAAATATTTTATGGTTTTTCCCAAATACAGACATACAGAATCAGTAGAAACTAAATACAGATGCCAGATGCCTGGAATTTCCACTTTTCCTCGTTGTTGATTTAAATTTAATCAGCTCCGAGACATATGTATAAGAGGTAGAACTGATGACCCTTTGAAATGCTGCCTGGTAAAATTTCCCTTCCAAAAAGTTCACCCATGATTTATCAGTTTCACGTTACGAAAGCCAATTATTGGTGGTTCCAAGAGCGACACCTATGAGGGGTAGAATTGACAACCCTTCGATAGGATTTCCTGCTAAAATTTCGATTCCAAAAAGTTCACCCATGATTTTTCAGTTTTTAAGCCAAGTATTGTTGGATCCAGGAGCCTGCTAAGAGGTTTTACTTGTCCAGACGTTTTAATTCCATTTCATTTAAATGCAATTTGAGAAAAGTTGTGAAATATTCTGATTTTCACCTGAAACCGCCTCGACTTGCTGGGGAAGGGGAAACGGGGTGTGTGGACATCAGCCAGCAGCTTCCTGCATTCCTGTTGCATTGTTTCGGGGGGCCCATGCCACTACCTACATACATACATATGTATGTACATATAGTACATATGTGTCTGCCTTTGCTCCATCAAGCACAGAGAACCGCCCGCTGTCCGCTAGCCATAAATCAGTGCAATATGAGGCATGCATCATGTGACGCAGCGTGCGTCTGTGTGCGTCACATATCCTGGGGCCCAGCGGGACGGCCATTTCTGCTTCTGAAGCCTGAGCTATGCTGGTGGTCCCTGTCCAGCCCAATCCCTTTAGGGTTTCTTCATATTTCAGGATGTAGATGTAGGATGTGTGGCCCTAGCAGGACAGGACACAGGACACAGCAGCGTTCGTTTTGTTGATTGTTGTTGCTACATCAATTTGGTTTATTTTGCAAATTCTCGACATAAATGACAGAAATCAAATGACAGACACACAACAGACACACCCACATGTATGCAAGTGTCGTATGAATCCTTTGATTCAGCAAAAGCTGCAAATTAATTAAATTTAGAGTTTATGCCGAGGACAGGATTTCATCATATTGCATCAAGCCTCCTTCCCCTCCTCTGCCGCCTGTACATTCATCAGACAGACAGAGACTCAAAATCCAACTTCATTCCATTCATCCCACAATAATCGTGCGTGGTGACACTGTAATCCTTTTGTTTTATTTTATGGACAGAGACTGCGAATGTTCCAGACAGAAGAAGAATATTTAAATAAAAATGTTTGCCTTATTTACAAATATAATTTAAATGATTGAACGATTGAATGCTTTTGTGTGTTGAAAATTCATTTTGTACAGTTTCCAGATTGTGCACGGCGCCAGGCGTATCATCATCCATTCGATATGCCTCACGGTTCAGTAAAACTGTTTTTGAAAATAATCAAATTGGAAATGCTTTCCCAGATATGCATGCTCACATAAATAAGTTTCGAGAATCTTCAGGGCAATAACAATAAAGCTCGTAGATAGAGAAACGAAACAGAATAGCTGCCATATTTACGATTATATTCTACAGATACGATAGCGATAGTAGTTATGATTAATAGAATGGGGAAAGTCCACGGATATAATGTATAATGAATCATAGCAAATGAGTAACAATCAGAGAATTTACATGGAAATATATTCAACGCATTCATCAGAAGTGGCACTTGTGTTGCTCCCTCCCGTTGCCACTGACACCTGCAACATCAAAGTCAAAGTCCATCCAGTCGCATGAATCTCTTCCCTCCGCCTCCTTCACACAAGCTCTTAAACATCAGAAACATCGCATATATGTATATAGAAGATTTATATCCATCCTACAAGGGAGCGAAATCTGTTGCTCTTGAAATATTTATGAGGCTTGCAATAAACTAAAATTTCAAAGACACAAACGCTCTCCAAAATGGCGTACATAAATTGCCTGCGAAAAAAAGAGAGCGGCAGGGAGCGGTAGAGCGTTATAATACATCGTATATTTTATACTCCCCATATAATAAAGGCAGAAAACTTGATTGTACCTGAAACTTCCGAGTGAAGAGAGCAGGAGGTAGGTAACTTTCAGGGTAAGGCTAAAAGTTGTTGCGCGATTTATGCGAGATGCCATCGAATTTTGCTTCAGGGGCACAAGGGCACAAGGTGCAGCAGCAGCTGATAAATATTAATGCTGTGGTGGTGGGGGCATGGAACCAATTCGCAGGTACAACATAAATACGACAAATACGGAATAAAATTCTAAATATTCAAGCAAAAGCAAACCAAAACAGAATTCCAAATCGAGGCAAACGCAGTTCAAATCTAAACCGTATCTATTACCGATGGAAACCAGAACAGAGGAAGGGAAACGAACGCCATTTTGGGCCATTGGCCATTCCGTTTAATCGTGGACACATCCGGCGGACAAACGTTGCTGCAATTTCCGTTGAAGAACAGGAGCCGGAGTGCCCTCCAGGCACCATCACCACGTAATGTACAAACCCTAATGACCAGACATTACATTTCATAACGCAATTTAAGCTAACCAAAAAAAATATAAATGATGCTATAAAAAGTAAAAAGTATCCATTTGATTGCGGGATTAATGTAGATGCAAAGACAAACCAAACACACAAACACACACACGCGCATGATTCCACTTATAGTATATATGGATATCCGCACAAATTCCGAGTAACTAAAATTCCAAGTAAAACTCAAGTGAAATTTCAAGTACTTAAGTGTTTTGTATTTTTGGTGTTCCAAGAAATAATGGATTCCAGCAAGGAATGTGCTATGCTGTATAAAATAAAAACGTTGGGTTAACTTTGAGGTATCTCAATTAATGGTTTGTTTATGACAGCAGTAGATATGTATGTACTACACACTCCCACAGAACCGAGTGTACATACTTCAGTTGTATATATCCTTTTCTTCGGGTTGCTTACCAATTTATGGCAGTCATAAAGATTTAATTGTATGGAAATCGTAAATGGCACGGAAAGAATCAACAAAGAAAAAAGTTTGCTTTTGCTTTTACTTTATGAGAAAATCGATGGAACCCATTAAAAGTAAACTGCCAAAAATGCGACAGGAGTAGTACTCGTACTCGTATGTACTATGTAAATAAAATAGAATATTCACAGTTAATACCATCATTTGCCATCATTATGGATTCCATTATGGCAAACGAAAAATGACACACGAAGGAGCAGCGCTCCTCATCAGGTGATTCATTGGCAACTGCAATGACTACTAAGACTATGGGAGGAACTTTGTCAATATTCAAGTCTAACCAATTTCAACATTTGGAGGCACACGTGCCGCGACAATCTACTACTATTATAACGGAAAGTCAGTTTTCAGTAAGGTTTTACTTACACCATTAACAGGTATTTGTTCTTGTTTCATTTAATCTTTATTAAACCCGTAGTCTTAACCTCATCAGGGTAGCCCGATCGTAGCCCACGTATTGACGTCACTGTTAAAGTCTAAACTGATAATCCTAGAGGATAATTCCTTGAGGACTGCTGAGTAAAGCAGTCAATAGCTGTCACTATTCTACCCATATTCTATTCTATAATATATGTACATTAATTTTTAAAGGTTTCAGGGTCTAAAAATGTTAATTTTGTTAGAAAAAAAGTTTAAGCCCGATTGAAGTACTTGTAGAGGTGCAGACTTGAGTTCAAAGTTAAAACAATATGATATCTTCTTGCACCTATACCTTATACCGCTCTGATCGGCTTGAATTTTTTATAGTATTTCTATACTTCTCCGAAAATTTCCACTCAATTTGTTAATATTTAGGCCCACAAAAACTATCCAAAACATGACTTCTGTACACCCAGCTACAAAAAAAACAGCCGCCCCGATATTTCATGCATTTGTGACTTCCCTCCTAAGTTTTGTATAATAAATTTTGCTGCTTTCGTGCGATAATAAATCAATATCCGCAGAGAGATGAGGATAAGCCGAATTTACTGTATGGTCATACCCTGTCAGTCGATACATCCTTCATACAATGATAATGCAACAGTTCTCGATTTATACACGCCTCGTCAAAGATATTGTTCTCTTATCACACGGAAGCAGCACCATGCAGCATTCGCCCCATTCAGCACCCCACCGACCTTAGATGCAGCTTTAGCTTCATACAGTGTTCATGCCTCCTTCACCCAAAAACAATTCAGCAGAAAAAGCATAGGCTCTGGTAGTTAACAAAAGAATGTCTGCAGGAGTTGCACCCATCCTCTTGGCAGCGATCGAGTGGATAAATCACAGGCCACTGAGTCAGTTTCCCATGCCATGGGCAAAACACCATAGCACCCTTAAATAATGAATGTTATTTGTGCAATATATTCCTGCACTCCGTCTATGTACCTTTTTTCTAACAGAATATTCAATATTCTACGTTTTTCTATACGGTGCTTTTTCATCCCGGTCTCTTTCTCCTTCTCTCTTTTTTTTACCTACGAAGTACCATCCGCCCGCTATATTTCATTACTCCGCTAGGGGGCGCCACTGTGGTCAAAAATAGAGAAAAAGAGGGAGAGAGAGGCACTGTAGTCAGGGGAAATATTTGTCTTTATTCTGTATACACTTTTATAAGTATTACATAATAGGAGTCTAAACACAAATTTCCGATAAGGCCCATAGGTATGGGTTTTTTTTCCCAATGACGTTAATTATATCCGTACTCGAAGAGTAAAAGGGTATATTGTATTTGTGGTAAAAGTGGATGTGTGTAACATAGAGAAGGAATCGTTTCCGACCGCATAAAGTATATATATTCTTGATCAGCTTCAATAGCCTAGTCGATACAGCCATGTCTGTCCGTCCGTCTTGTTTGTCGCCATTGCTCAGAGGCTATTAGAGCTAGAGAATCCAAAAATTCGCCACGCCTACTTCCGCTCCCACAAAGGGCGCACATCTGTGGCGTCCAGAATTTTGAAGATAACAGAAAACAAATTTGAATCGGATCGGATTTTTAGTATGGCCACAATGGAGAAAACCATTTCGAGAAACATCGTTCCCTCTCGCTCGCACCAACGTATCGACTTTGCCCTTTCGTACAAATGAACGCCTGGATCTCAGAGACTATAAGAGCTAGAGCAACCAAACTTTCTGTCTCAGCTCCTGTGATACCACTTCAGTACAAGTGTATTTCACAATTTCGACACGCCTCCTTCCGCCCCACAAAATATGAAAGCTCACAATTTTAAAAAATATGAACGAAATATGCAGTATCGTAGAGATGCAGAATGATAATATCTACCGGATTCCCGAATCTGGTTAAGATCGGATTATTATTATAGCCACAATGAGAAAATTAATTAAATTCTTGGACAAGCCCCTTATACTCTAAGTCATAAGCAAAAGGTCTTATTATTTTGCTTACGTTTGTATTAAACGTTTGTTGAATCAAATAAATAAATAAATGTTAATATTTGAACAGACTTTATTAATTAGAAGAAAAAAAATTAATCCCATATTATAACAGCTGTTGAGCTGTCCAATTGTTTCAAGGTTTCGGGGACTCACGGACAAGGTAACTCACGAAAAAAACGACTTAATGCGAGCTGAGAGCTTTATTCAGAATAAAGTAAAAAATGTTGTATATTTATTCAGCTGATGATTTCTCCCTCTTAAAAATCATCCATTGAATGTGTCCTTTAATCGAATGGAAACAATAACCTGTGAAGGGTATTCTTAATTCTAAGATCATTTTAATATCGTCTTTAGGTGGTACAGGTACTACAGTAATTATTACATTCCCCTTATGTTTTTGTGAGTATGGGAAAATATCTCTCTCGGGGGAAAATGGGGGCGTAGACTTGGCACGAAATGAAACGAAACCAGAAAACCGCAAACTAATGAACGGACTAGCACTGGGGCTGTGCTCTTTCCTGGGATTTTGGAGCACAGGGCTGCAGACGGCGATGATGACGACGCTGGTTTGGACGTTTGTGGTTTTGTCGGTCCGACAGGGGCTGGCGGTGGCTCCATGGTCTCTGGAGCTTACCAAACCGTCGCCGCTGATGTTGCAGCCCCAGACCTAGCCACTGCCACTGCTTCTGCTGTTGCTGCTGTTGCTGCTGCTGCGGTTTGCGGTTCTTTTTGTGCCTGGTGCAATTGTTCCTCCTCCCGGAGGCCATGACATCAACAGACATACACACAGATACAGACACATACAGATTTGCACAAGTATTTTCCAAAATGGCGATTGGCCCCCACCTAGGGATAGATACACACAAACCGGTAAGACTTCAACGCCCACGGGTGTACGCTGCAACGTGACGCAGTTTGCAGATTCAGGAATAGAAATAGGCATATACATATAAACAATATACACACATATGGATAGATCCAAGATTGGTATATGAGTGGGCGTGGGCGTGGGCGTATATGCACTGCCAAAAGCTGACGCAGCTTAAAAATCTGCTTACCTTACGTCTCTCACCCACTATATATGTACATACGTCAGCCTGTCTGTCGCTTTTCAGGACTTTTGTGGCTTATGAGGGGAAACTCTGCCAGAGAGATTAATTCCGCCTCCCGTCCCATTCCATTCCATAGGCTTATAAGCCTCTACTCCTCCATACTCCCACATGGGAAACGCTTCAATTTAAAGTTACGTCAATACTCTCTCTCTCATGTAAACTCTTTCTTCTTGTTGTTGCTGTTGCTCTCTGTAGCTCGACTGCACAATTTTTGTTGTATTGTGTGTTATAATCCTCTTTTTGTGATCGGATTATGTCCTGTGTAGCACCTAATTCCATGGCGGAGGGACAGGAGTAAGAGAGTGCAACGCACAGACACATGTACGGTATGGCACGTCTGTCTCCCTTCCGTTCCAACTGATCCCCCTCCGGAGACACAGTCAACTTTAATTACGCACTGGACGTCGATGGATGGATTAGTGCAGCCAAACGACGCCCTTGGCCCTCCCCGGAAAAGCAATTAAAATGTGTATCCCTCAGACGAACGCTGACCCGGGCAACGGGTGAGACAGAGGAGTGAGACGACGACAGGTGGCGGCTAATCGGAGTCAGGTAGCACCCGCCGCCCGCGTGTGGAAAGTGAAAAGAAGCATTTTCCAAAAGATCTCTCCAAGCAAGATTGCAGGGGCAATCAAGCTAATTAGAAATTTAATTCTTTTTAATTTTTTTTTTTGTTGGTGTTGTGTTGCTATTCCGGTGGACTTTAGGTTCACTTTGTCGTCGGTCGTCGTCTGTCTGGCCATTCCAACACTTTGCTTTGCTTGCATATTCTCATCAAATTATAGTAGAGTTAATTGTACATCATTAAAAGCAAATTCTAGGAATTCATTTTACGTTTCGTCGGAACAGCAACAACAAAAATCCCCATCGAAACGTGGTTGTTGGAAACAAAATGGCCGTCACTCTTCAGTTTTTTTGGCCATACTCATTAATTATGGTGTCCAATAATTTAATTGCCACCTGTAGCATACATGTTTCCCTATACATAATATACTATATGTATGTAGGTATACATATGTATGTGGCCTTGTCGAGAGATGTTCAAATGCTTTCCACTGCAATGATCTGCCGCAACATATGGGATTATTGCCTGCAGGTCTCTTGCTCCCATCTTTGACAGCTGTCACTTTTAATGACTTTACGGCGCCATCTTGGAAATATGTAGAGAATTAATAGCTTCGTTTCGTTTAACTTCAATTTTCCACGCTGGAAGCGCAAGAATTCCCCGAATAAGCCGTGGTTCCATCCCTGAATTTTTGTTTACCTACAACAACTGTATTCATTTCGTAACTGTATATAGAACGGCCATTTTGCAATGGTCAGCCATTTCTTTATCTTTGTCAGCGTGCTGTGTGTCCCCTTGTAATTTTCGACACCTTCCCAAAGTGATTTATGACGGTACTTTTCACTTATGTAAATGCATTTCGAACCACTTATTGTCATCCTTTCATTATCCGAAATATGAACATTAAGCGATATGTAGAGCAATGACAAGGAGGATATATAGATATTGTAGACTATGGCCCAATAACTTGTTGAGGGAGATCTCTGGGGCACTCCGCTCAAGACTACAGTAAACACAATCGTACTCATGATTGACAGACGGACTGAATGAGTGCATGTCATTCCCAGTGCCTGCCTGCCTTTGCATCTATGTCTGTCTGCCTGTGTGTGTGTGTGTATCCGTGCCTACTCCAAAAACTACACTCGAGGCAAACATTTATTTGCACGAGCTACAGGGAGAAAAAAAAACCAAAAAGGAAGGTGGCACTCGGAACATGTCTGTCGGAATCTGAATACTTAGAAGAGCCTCACGTTCGGTGGAGCGGCGCTCAAGCGCGACGTCCAGAGAGAGCAAACAACACAGTTACACATACCCTCACACACAAACGCACACACAGGTAAAACGAAGCAGCTGCAGCTGATCTTGATGAAGAGGGAGACAAATGAGAGATTCAGTGTTGCCAAATTCGCCTTTTTCCCGCCGAACGGGAATGTGAGATATCTTTTGGCTGTTGCGCAAATGAAAAAACTGGGGTTTTCAAAATTGATTAGCAAAATTTTCGCTATTTTTCCCCTTGCAGGGCAAAACTTTTCTTCAAATGTTATGAATATATACTATATTCTTGATCAGCATAAAAAGCCAAATCTTTACTTATCTTCTCTAAATTTTAAAATTAAATATAGCTTGATAATAATTATAGGGATCAGATGGATCGGAACACTGTCTTAAAAATATAGCAGTAAACTATGAGTTTTTGAGCGCTATCTGCCGATCACTAGACCTGTTAATTCAAGCATCATCTTCTAGTAATCAGTATCAGAAATAGATTCGTACATATTTGACACTACATATATATAGTAACTACAGATCGACTGCTCGTCATAGTTTAAGAAAAATTCATATTCCTAATGGGATTCCTATCCATTACTGCAAGAAATCGTCCCTTTCATTTACATTCTACATTCGTTTACCCTTAGCTTTTTTCTTTCGTTTTCCGCTAAAATAACAATTTTGTTTATTCTTTAAAAACAACAACACTGGTTGGATGGACAGAAAAGCTCTTTAGGAAAGAGCACTTTACTCATCTGTTATGTGTGTGTGTGAGTGGATGAGTGTGTGTTTGGATGAAATGTCTCCCCCGGTTTGGAAACTGGAAACCAGAAACCGGGCAACGTGAAGCGGCACGAGACTCGCACACGAAAGTGAATTCGCATTCGACATTTGTTTGTTTGTATTAGCATGGGAAAAAGATAACAAAATGTTATTTTGCACGAGACGAGAGCGAAAAAAACGATTGATAAGGCAGCCCCCCCGGACAACAGCCGAATCAGCCAGAAACCAAGAAACCAACTACAATGCATGCACAGAGGGGATAATATGTAGACCGGCTCTTATCACGGCTAAGCACGTGTGATTTCTACCAGGTGGAAATTAACCTCAATACGCTAATTGCAAGCCCTTACCCGCTTCTCTGCGCTGTCACAGGGATTGCCCACGGAGGACGTGCTAGACGAGGATGTGGATGTGGTGGCGGCGGCGCCGCTGCTGGCCGTTGCCGTGCTCTGCATATTCATCTGCGGCATGCCGTCCGATGGCCCCGTGTCCAATAGCTCCTGTTTGATGCCGGCGATGAGCGGCAGAAAGTCGTTCTTCAGATGATGATCCAAGTCCAAATCCATTTTTGGGAGGGGGTATATCTCTTCCGTTATGGTATCCACGTGGGTGTGGTTGGTAAATGTGGGCGGCCGTAGACGCTAATTATAGCTTCACTTGCTTATAGACGGGGGTCTCTCACCAGCAGCAGCTGCCCTTGTGGAACATTTTTTGCGCTGCAGGATTACAAATTGGTTTTTGTGTTGAGAATTTCCTTAATCCATTCCGATGCATACACACGCACACACACTCGAGCGCGCGACCTACGAAAGTAACGGGACGGGAGCGCGGGCGGGCGGTAATTGAGGTAGCGCAGCCACAAAAACAACGCCAATTTTCAAAGAGTTGTTTTCGCTTTCGCTTAGAATTTTTTATTGTTGTTCCACAGTGGCTAATGTCATCTTATTTGGCTTTTAATTTCAATGAATTTTCATTTCACCTTCGACTTCGCTTTGACGCTTGCTTTGCAAAAAAATTTTCTCTCTGCGTTTTGCACCAATCTCACGGAGCGACAACTACAACACAACTTTCATTTTATATGTCCACTTAACTTCTCGTGCACGCACACATTGCATAGCATCGGCATTTTGTTTGTGTTTGTTTCGTGGGGGATGCAATTGTTTATTTGTTAGATTTGTGGTTTATTACCATAAATTGCTATGAAAACACACGGGTCTCACGGCGTTTGCTCTCCTTGGACGCTTCTTCTGTACAAAAATTTTCGGCCATTTTGGATTCAATTAATTCATGTCAGCGTTACCGGACCGTTGATGTTCACGGCTGCTGAGCAAACGGTCACACTGATATATATTTAAAATATATATTAAATTATGATTTAAGCGATAATTGAGCGGGAAAACAATTTTTATACTGCTAATTAAACATGTTTCACCTTATTTATTTATTAGAGAAAACACATGATTTTTTCTTGCAACAGCTGTTCTTACAATACGAAGAAGAAGAAACCTACACGTGCGGGTGGTTTTTTTGGTTCCACTGCAGATATAGTGAATCTAATTTAATGTTGTTAAGCCATCTATTAAGCAGCTACACGAAGGCAGGTTAATTATTACTAAACACGGAATTAAGCAAGATCCTTAATTAAAGCCTCATCTACTTGTAGTTCGCCTTAAAACACTGTTACTGACTGAAAGCAAACATTGCCATCGCTTCAAATCTTTTGCTGCCGCCATGTCAGAGGCCCTGGACAAGCTGGAGCTAGATAACGCGGCCAGGAAGGCAGCCAAAGCCGTCGAGGATGAGGCTGTGAAGGATACGAACCGCATCAAAAGGAACTTAAAGCGTAAAAAGTGGGTGGACTGGAAGGCGCAAGACGATGAGGATGCCGCAAATGGCATCAAACGCGCCCCCTTCGATCCCGCCGATCGTATCAAGCGAAAGAAGAGCGCCATACTGTTGAGCTATTGCGGTGCCAACTACTATGGAATGCAGCGCAACCCCGGCATGCAGACCATCGAGGAGGAGCTGTTCAAGGTCATGCTAAAGCACAAATGGATAACGGAGGACAGTTACGATCAGGCGCAGATTGCCTGCTTTCAGCGTGCCGCCCGCACCGACAAAGGTGTGTCGGCTGCCCGGCAGATCTGCTCTGTCAAGCTGCGTAAGTGAAGGAAAGGACTTTCTAGCAGCTGTCTCAATACTAATCATATTTCTGCAGCCGAGGAGCTGGACTTGGAGGCCTTCAATGCCGATCTCCCTGAGGAGATCCGTTTGTTTGGCGTGGAGCGTGTAACCAAGGGCTTCAATGCCAAGGATCAGTGCAATGCTCGTACCTATACGTACACATTGCCCACAGTGGCCTTTGCCTCCTGCGAGGCGGAAAGCGAGCAGGATACCTTTCGTATAGCCCCAGAGCTGCTCGATAAGGTCAAGGAGACGCTGAAGCTCTACGAAGGCACGAAAAACTTTCACAATTTCACCAGCAAAAAGTTAGTCGACAGCGTAAATTACGTTACACCACATAACGAATTATTACTGAATATTTGTCCTATAGAAACTTTTTGGATCCCTCGGCCAAGCGTTTCATCATGGCTTTCACCAGCAGCGAGCCCTTTCAAAGCCCACAGGGCGTGGAGTTTGTCACGCTAAAGGTCAAGGGCCAGAGCTTCATGTTGCATCAAATCAGGAAGATGGTTGGCCTGGCCATTGCCATTGTGCGTGGCAATACGACGGCCATCACGCTGGAGAGGGCGCTGACCGAGGAACGTCTGGATCTGCCCATGGCTCCAGGCTTGGGCCTGGTCCTAGACACTGTCCACTACGAGCGCTATAACGAACGCTATGGCAAGGATGGCATACACAACCCGCTGACGTGGGAGGCACAGGAGACACAGGTCCAGCAGTTCGTTGAGCGTCAGATCTTCAGTCAAATTTACAAAACAGAAGCCGAGCAGCGCAACATGCTCGATTGGATAGGCACACTGCACTACCATTCGTACGATACGCGTAAGGATGAACCACCGCCAGTAGCGGCGGGTGGAAAGTCTAGCAAGGCAGAGGACGACAACGATGAGTAATCACTAGTCAAGTCTTGTGATTATGTAAAACAGTTTCGTTTAATTAGTGTTTGAATAAAAATGCATTTTGTAGGCTTAGAAGCGACCGCCCTTCTTCTTTTTGTGTCCGCCCTTGCGATGCTGTTGCCTGGGCCCGGGCGTAGTCTCCTGAAAGACGGGCGTCACGGGGGAATTCTTGGTTATATTCACGCGGTTCGACATGTCGCTAAAAAGAAAACGAAGGGGATAATTATTAAAAAACACTCTTGGGAATCCTCCCTGAAGTCGCCACTCACTATTGATCGGCTGCGCCCGAGGTCATGCCCTGAGAGCCCTTGATAATGTCCTTGCCACGGGCACCGCCACGCTTCTTCCGGAATCCAGTACGCTCATACTTTGGTAGCCATCTCTCGGGATCCGGTGCCACCTCGGCATTGTAGTTCTTGGGCAGCTTGCCCTTGCGCTTCCGATTGTGACTCTTCTTCTTGTCCCCGGGAGTCGTGGGCGATGGTTCGATCTTGGAATTGGCCGACTTCTTGGCCGCCTTGGCGGACATGACCCAATTGGCCGCCTCCAAGGCATCGATTTCGGAGGCCGTGGTCAATGTTTCCAGCGTGGGTAGCTTCCGGCTAATCTCTAGCGCCCGCTTGGGATTGAACTGCGCGTAGGCAATGACCAACTGGGCCAGCACCTTCATGTCATTGGGATTGAGCTTCAGCAGCTCCTCCAACGAACTGGCTGCCGTCTCAGAAGCACCGCCACGCAAATGGAACTCGGCTGCCTGACGCCACATGTCCGACAGATCGCCGCTGCTGACATTGTTCTTCTTGTACCAGTCCACAGCGGACTTGAGCAGGGCTGAGGCGGCCGGCTTGTTGTCCGTGCCCAGATAGAGGGAGACCAAAGCAGAGACAATGCCAGGCTTGTACTTGGCCTCGCCCAGCGACAGCAGTGTCTCAATGGCATCGCGACGACTGCCCTGCAGCAGCTGCAACTGAATGATGGCAAACTTGCTGACAAACTGATGCGATTGATGGGCGGCCGCAAACTTCTGCAGCTGCTCGATGGCCTCCTTATGCTTCTTGTCCTTGCCCAGCTGGCTGCAGCGTATCAGCAGCGCCTCGAACTCCACGTGCGGATACGTTTGGGCCAGCTTCTGGCTGAGCTGATGCACCTGATCGCTGGCATTGGTGTAGAGGGCCAGCAGGCAGTTGTTCAGGGCAATCACTTGCTTCTGGCGGGAGGTCAGCTTCGGTTCGCAGGCATCGGCCATGGCGGCGCGTATCTTCTTTTTTGAATCGAACACATTCTGATCCTTGTTGATCACAACAGAATTGTTGCTGGCCACCGCGACAAGGGCCGCGTCCTTGGGCTTGTGACGCAGACACTCTGCGTAGATGGTGCTGGCCTCCTTGATCTTGCCCTGCAGCTGCAGGCAGTAGGCCAACTGGACGCGTATAACGTCCACTTCCTCGAGGATCTCCTCCTCTGAGGCGCCCTCCTCCTCGAGGAACTCGCGGCACAGCTTCTCACTGGTGCGCAGCTTGCGTTCCGCATCCGTAAACTTCTGTCGATTGGACTGGATGCAGGCGCTGTTGAAGTACTGCTCGTATGTATCCTCCGGCACCTCGGGTACGACCTTGCTCTTGTCCAACGCCAAGTTGGCTGCCACGGCACTGAGGTTAGTGCGTCGCTCGTCCTCGTACTCATCGCTGGTGTTCTTAATGATGTCCTTGTAGGAGTCCAGGCACTCATCGTAGCGCTCCAGGCGATACAATATTTGGGTGCGCAGTTCCTTTAGGTTCGGCGGCAGCGGCTGGCCGCCAGCAGCATCGTCAATGGTCTTCAGTGCCTGCGCCTGCTTGTTCAGGCGGTACTCGCAGTAGGACTTCTCAAACACCAGCGACGACAGGCGATTCTTCTCAATAAACTTGTACGCCTCCTCGAACTTGGATAGCTGCAGCAGGCAGACCACCTTGCAGTGGAGCGCCGTGGGGTCATCCGGGGCCACACCCAGGACTTAGGAGGTAGACGAGATTAACAATGGGAGCGAACACGTTGAAAACAGACGGGAAAACTTACTGCGATTCACCGCCTTGACGGCCTTGTCGAACTCGCGATTGTTGCCAAACTTGTGCACATCGGCGTAGGCTGCCTTTATGAGCGCCTCTTTGGGATTCGCGTCCTTTGACATGTTATCCTCAGACTTTATTCAGTTGTACAAAATTTAACGACGGACTGTGAACTTTCGCTTTTGACAGATGGACATACGAGAAGACACATCAGCACGACGGCGTTGCCAGAAATTCAGAGTCAATATAAGCCAGATTCGAAAAGTATATGCCGAAAAATGGCTAAAACAGAGAATATATAAGCTAAAAATAAAGCTAAACTAAGTTATGTGGCGGAGGAGGAACAATTAGATGTTTTTCAATATTCATTTATATTAATAAAATTTATAAATCATGGTTTTCATATAATTATTCTTCATTTGACTACCCTGTGTTTTTTATTATATATTATATCATTTTTCTAAAGAGCTCTCTAGATTGCTTCCCGCCATTTTAAATATGTCGCCTATACGGCGGCGGTGTATAGACAATTTCTATATTTTGTCTATTTTAGGCAATACAAAAATTCTAGGCACAAGCTGAATCCATTTAAAAAATGCTAAATAGCTTGTAAAAGCTTTAGCAATTGAAATAAGCTACAATAGCAGTGCAGCTCTTTTTCCGAAAAAAAAAAACGCTACATTTAATTTCTACTTGCGGCATTTCATTCCCAGCTACGTTTATTCTCTAATTTTTTGTTGACCTCTTCTGTTTCAATGCTATTTTATAAACAATTGCATAGAAAAAGAGTCATTCAAATTAACCAATCCGGTGGGAAATTGATTCATCAGTCGGATAAAATTATCTGTTCAGGGCTAGGTGGTTTGGTGTGCTAGTAATGTTCAACCGAATATCAAAAGCATTGAATATGATTCCAAACATGGTCATAGAGGGCTTAACCACTATCCATACAGACTGTATTAACCCAGTGGGTATGACAATTGAGTAAGAAATTTTAGGAAACTTGAAGAATTTTAGAGCGGTTCATGGGAAAGATTGATAATGATGGAATAATGATGGAAAGGTTTGATTTATTAGAATAGTTTACAAACAGCCTTTTGTAGCGGTTTAACCCAAAGTGTTCATATTTTTAAATAGAGGGGCATTAAGTGGTTAAGTTCGATAAATCCGCTGTTAAATGGTCACTGCCGACGCCTTTTGCGCGATATATTTGGTGTCGTCGGTGTTTTCTGAATTAAAGTTATTGCAAAATGTCTGCTGAAGTGGATTTCGTCAACAAAAAGGAGATGCACCTACGCACCCTGAAGCAGTCGGGCCATGTGGGATTCGATAGCCTGCCTGATCAATTGGTCAACAAGAGTGTTCAAAACGGATTCGTTTTCAACGTCATGTGTATAGGTGTGTATATATATGTACGAATGCACTAAGTGAGTGTGTGTGTATGCGGCGGCACAGTGAATCAACGAAGACAAGACGGACTTATGTACACATTCATGTATGTATGTATGTAGGTTGCATGTGTGTATGTTTGAAGTGGAGCTGAGAGTGCATTGGACAGACAGGCAGGGATCCCAAATATTGTATGAAGTGACTCACGTACATGCATACATACTCGTACATGTGTACATAATGAATTGGAATTGGCGCAGACGGCCGCCTACAAATGATTAACATGCAGAGGGCCCTACCATCAATCGATTTTCAATGCTGCTTTCTACAGATTTCACCCTGACACCAATGCCCGGCAGTGTAGTGCCCAATTGAGGCTCACTTATGGCACGATTTTGATACACATTCTACCCCCTTTCCCTTTTATCAATGCAGGCGAGACTGGTCTGGGCAAATCCACACTGATGGACACACTCTTCAACACGAGCTTTGAGTCGACGCCCAGCCCCCACACCCTGCCCAGCGTGAAGTTGAAGGCCCACACGTACGAGCTGCAGGAGAGCAATGTGCGCCTCAAGCTGACCATTTGCGATACTGTGGGCTATGGCGATCAGATCAACAAGGATGATTCGTTCAAGGCGGTCGTCGACTACATTGACGCCCAGTTCGAGAACTATCTGCAGGAGGAGCTGAAAATCAAACGTTCGCTGGTCACATGCCACGACAGTCGCATCCATATATGCCTGTACTTCATCTGCCCGACGGGCCATGGCCTCAAGTCGCTGGATTTGGTGTGCATGAAGAAGCTGGATAGCAAGGTGAACATAATACCGGTCATTGCGAAGGCCGACACCATTTCGAAGGTGGAACTGCAGCGATTCAAGGCGAAGATCATTCAGGAGCTGAACACCAATGGGGTGCATATCTATCAGTTTCCCACCGACGATGAGACGGTGGCAGAGACCAACACCAGCATGAATTCGCACATTCCCTTTGCCGTCGTGGGCAGCACAGAGTTCATCAAGGTGGGCAACAAGTTGATACGCGCCCGCCAGTATCCCTGGGGCACAGTGCAGGTGGAGAACGAGACCCACTGCGATTTTGTCAAGCTGCGAGAGATGCTCATTCGCACAAATATGGAGGATATGCGGGAGAAGACCCACACGCGACACTACGAGCTGTACAGGCAGAAGCGCCTGGAGCAGATGGGCTTCAGCGATGTGGACAGCGAGAACAAGCCGATATCGTTCCAGCAGACATTCGAGGCAAAGCGCTCAAACCATCTGGCTGAGCTGCAGTCCAAAGAGGAGGAGGTGCGACAGATGTTTGTGCAGCGGGTCAAGGAGAAGGAGGCGGAGCTCAAGGAGAGCGAGAAGGACTTGCATGCCAAGTTCGAGAAGTTGAAGCGCGATCATGCCGAGGAGAAGCGAAAGCTGGAGGAGTCGCGCAAGGCCCTCGAGGAGGACTATCTTGACTTTCAGCGGCGCAAGCAGCAGTTGGCCACGGCCCACCATACGCTCACGCTGGGCAAGAGCAAGAAGAAGTAAGAGGGCGGACGAACAGTGTCGTCGTCTGCTCGTCGAAGCAATGTATTGAGTATTTTGTGCGGTCTGCTTATCCCAAAGTAATTATTGCTTTTTCATCTCGTTGTATTTCATTTGTACCATTAAGTTTACTTCAAATATTAACATATACACACACTCACACACCTACACATATGTACGCAGGCATATATGATTATTTACAACTAACGAATAAAACGAAAATTAGTATTTTAAACATAACTAAAACCAAACCAAACCCAATTCAATCGTTATTTTCAAATTTAAATTCAACAATATCAGCGCTGCCGAGTGCAGAGTTGCCAGACCCTGCCCGCAGTGTGGCCATGCAGCTCCAGACTATATTAAAGTTCAGAAAAAGAACTACAAGTTCAGAAAAAAGGACCTACAAGTTCAGAAAAAGAACTAAAAATCAGAAAAATAGTTTCATTTTTCCCTCGATTTTTTACTTGCACATTTATCGTATATCTCACCAGACTATCGATTTATTTCTGACAGTTCTGACAGCTGTGTATAGTGCAAAACAAAAGTTCTACACGGTCTAGCAGTATAATTGCTATTGCAAATGCTGCACAGCTAGCGGAAAGCAGGTCTCCATCGAAATCCAAAGCAATTGAACGTGTTCAGCGTGTAGTTTAAGCTATAAAAGTGGGAGTAAACGTCGTGCAAAAACGTATACCCTCCCTCTTTGTGTTTGTTTTTGTTATTTTTTGCTTGTTACGATAATCGAATGGGCGAAGGGGCGGCGGCAAGGGAGCAGCAGCAAAAGTGATTTTCCACATTAAGCATTGACATACAACGACATAGCGAAAATGTCTCGCGCCGTCCACACACTGACAGCGACGTTAATTTTCTACGCTTTTGTGCAAACAGGTATGGGACATGGAATCAATAACAACCCAATAGCCAGCCCAAAACTAATGTTTCTCGAATTGCAGCTACATGTTTCACGGTTCTAATAGATGCACCCGACCAGGCGCTCATTGGATCCACGGTGAACGTGACTGCCACGCTGTTTGACGGCGACAAACCCGCTCCCGAGGGCACCTACAAGTTCATTTGGAAGGACAATGCGGGCCATCGAAAGGTAACGACAGCAATCCGCCGGGGAACAAAAGAATTCTCGAGCCATTTGGCATGACTAATAACTCATTTTCATTGCAAAATGCATATGCGTCTCATTTTAACCGATTGTCGCAGCCAAGCAATGTCGCTGCTCGTGTGTTTGTTTCTGTGTGGGGTGTATGCCTGATTAAGCCACGGAAAGGCAGCACGTTTCAGGCGCATTCCGCCTGCCCAAAAGAAACTGCTATGCGGTCCACTGGGCGAAAGTTGACATGTGCCTGCACCCAGGTTAATTGTCAGAGAAATTTGCCAGGTCCAATATTAGAATTAAGGCCTTGCTTCGCTTCAATTGATATGGCGTCATTGCATTTAATGCTAATTTTATTTAAGCGATAGCTTTTCCGATCGTGCCTGGTACGCTGTTCTTCCCCCTATTGTTGATTAATTTGCATTTCAAGCACAACTAAACAACAAACTATTATATTATCTTGTTGCAGGAGATTGAAACAACCAAATCGATTAGCAACTGGACGCTGGAGTACACCAAGGAGCACATGCAACCGGGTCAGCGGGTCGTGGAAGTGAAGGTGGAAAAGTCCTATCTGTTTTGGATAATGGTGGCCGAGAATAAGACGAGCATCAAGTTGGATGAGACGCTGGGCGGCAGGCTGGAGCTTATTCAGGGCAATGTGTCGCAGCCGCACGACTTTGTTTCCACCCAACTGGCGGTGAATCACAGCATATCGCTGTGGCCAGCGGATATAGAGTTTCTGCGGGAGAAGGGCTATCACATTCAGACGTACTGGTTTCAAAACTGCACATATCTGGGCATGTCAAGTGCCCTGGACTATCAGGCCACATATCAGCACGCTGAGCAATACTATGATATTGAAGTTCTGGTCGTTGCATCGCTGGACTGGCCGCCCGAGCCCACGCCCTCCACCACCACTACAACAACAACTACGACCACAACCACGACTACAACATCAACGACCACCAGTACAACATCAACGACCACTAGCACCACACCCGCCACAACCACAACCCCGAGCACAACAACGACCCCAGCCACAACGACCTCAACCACAACCACCAGCACAACTCCGAAGCCACCAACGCGCGCCAAACGCGACTTAATCCAGGCCATGCACGCCAATGCCGCCATGCTTGGAATCAATCTAACCAGCGCCCTGAAGGAGCAACAGCCGAAAGCAGGTTCCTCTTCGAACATATCTGTGGCTCTGGTGAATCCTCTGGGTGTACGGAGGGTTTCGCATCTCACTGTGTTGCCAGGCGTGGAGCCGCCCTACAATTGCGTGGACAAAAAGATCATTGCCCAGGATTCGCGCAAGATCTATGGGTACTTCCAGCATCGCATTGTGTCCAAGGGTGAGTTTAGTTGAGCTGACCTCAAGGAAAACTTTATATTAGATTCGTTTTTCCATTTTCCTGTTGCAGATCCGGTTGTAAGCTTTGGTAGCACCGGCAAGAACTGGCTGCAGCACTGGGAGGTGCTTAACCTGAATGTCAGCTGCAAGGGTTCGCCGCCATTCAATATCTGCGAGAAGGTTTACAATGGTAAGTGGCAGTGGCCCCGCTCCAGGGAATACTCAGAAGAAGTAACACGTAACTTTGTCCTCTTGCAGCACCCTACAATGCCACAGGCAATGAGACATGCACCATCTATAATGTGTATGACAAGTGTGCGATTAGCTATAAGCGTTACTTCTCCGAAAGCAAAACCATATTGTTTTTCATACGCAACGAGGTCTCGCAGACGGTCAATCAGGTTACCATCAACATGTACGAGGGTATGTAAACAGCTTTCTTTCTTTGTACTTGCCTTCAATTTGTGACGGCTTCTACTTGTGGTATTTGCAGCCCAGAAGCAGTCTCAGCTTTCCGTAGTGGTTGTGCCTGTTACCTGTACCTTGATGGCCGTTATTCTCGTCGTCTTTGGCGTTGCGTACTACATACAGAGCCGGAATCGGTGAGTGCTTAATCTCCATCTTTGGAGCGCAGAATGGGATACTAAATTATATAATTCTTGGCACAGTTTCGTGGAAGTGGCCGACTTCAATTTCGGGGACCCACAGTCGGTGGATATGGAATACAAGACCTTCTCGCAGCGCCTCATCGACAGCATACGCGATGCTTGGGCATGGCCGGGCACACGCCACCACTCACAGTCCACCACAGATCTCATGGCCGACGAGTCAGCCAATCCGCAGGCAGGCGGCTTTGGCGCCAATATCGGCAATGTCGGCGATGTGGGCGATGTGGATAGCAATCTGCGCTACAACACTTTCAACTGAGCCCGTCGGAAGCAGTTCGAGAGTTGGAATATATTGTTACCTATACAATTTAATCGATTTAATTTAATTTCTACTCTTAAGTTATATATTTTTCGTTATGTATCTCTAATATGCACGTTCTTGTGCTTTTCGTAACTTCTTATTGTACCAGCACACGCCGTCTGTCGCTGATACAAGGTGGAATCTATATGTACATGTATTCAGATGATTGTAGGAGTGGAGTCTTTCTTTATGTAAGCATACCTTCCCTCATCCCTGTCCACATTTACGCACACACACACACTTGCTCAGTAATGGCCAAATGTCGAGTAATAGCTACAAACGCAATATCGGGTGTGCAGCCGAAAATCCTTCGGATATATTGCACAAGAGAGACTGTCTTTGTTCCAACTGCAAAACTGGAAAATGGAAAAAAAAAAAATTTAAACAAACGAGTTTATTGCTAGCATAAGTCAATTTGATTGTTCTCCTCTATATGTGACGTGATCAAAATTCTATAACAAACACACACACACAACACGCGCATTTCACACACATTTAAACACGCGTACACAAATATTCATTGTGATAGATAATAGAGAAAAACAGTACGTATGTTTAAAGAAACCCGTATACTTATAAAGATAAAAGCTACTAAACACAAATCATAAAAATAGAGTTTTATTCGTTGACGTTGTTTTTTTAAACAAGAATTCAACAATTCAAATTCGATAACTATTCATTGGAGATGACCAACGTGTCTCTCTGTCGATAATTACTTTCAGTTGAAATGGAGCAAATGTGTAGTTATTTTTAATGCTGACCTTTTAAATTCTTTTTTAAAAGAAATCCAATAAATGGGTGTACTTAATATATGCTAATATTGTAGAAAATTGATCAATTGATCAGATAAAATTATATTTTCAGTGCTGAGCGTCTGAGCTTGCTGGTAATGATAGTACGAATATCAAAATCCAGGAATTTTATTCCCAATCATGGACAGAGAACGCTTAACCTATTGTTACCAGCGGGTATTTACGCACGAATATTTGAATGTGTTAAAATGATTAATTGAAGGGGGCTTATGTGGGTCAAATTAGTTGAGTTATATTTCGGTATATTTCTGAGTCTTACAGTATCTACGCATATAAACAAATAAATATGTTTTTGAATGATCTTGCACAGCCTCTGATTCTAGACGCACAGAGAAACTATGGGCCCTTTGAAAAGGTAAGTAATTCCAAGCTTTAGTCATATTTATTCTCACAATGTGTATTTTAGCAAAACGGAGCCCTTCTCTTGACGTCGGCCGCTTTTAAAAAGCATGAAGTGCCCCACAATTGGTGCGCGCGCATAATTGGCTCCGAGGAGCATATGTTTCGGCTGCGATCACAGGGCAAGGAGATCTACAAATACTGTAACCATCAAGTTTTAGCTCCCAACAAACCGACTAAAGTTGTCTACAATGAGACAGAGATCACTCTGACGCTGTTATCATCAGGAAAAACCAAAGACGGTATAAATACGACCATGTACTGCATAGAGAGTGAGTTCTATCCTAAAAATTATTGCCCTAAAAGTATCCATTGAAGACTCCAATTACAGATGGACACACCAGAGCGTTAATTGTGGATGAATTGTCTGGTTATCTGGACTTCCTGCCCAAGGCCAGCGCACCATTTCAACGCGTGCTCGCCGAAGGCATTGATATTGTTTACATTGACGACTCGCTGCTGGGGGATAAACAAACCATTAACGAGGATCTCTATGCCTTCGTACAGCTGATTAGACCAAAGCACATTTGCGGGCTACGCGAAAACATATTGCCCAAGTGGCTGCTAGATTTGTGCGTCCAAAAGGATATAAACGCGCCTCCAATGGCAGGACTCATAGAATTATAGTTAAGTAACAAACACACAAAAATACAGATGAAAATGCATTTAAAACGAATAACCTGACAAACAGGCAACTAAATTCTTTACCTAAGCCCCGAATTTAAAAACAGCCCCACTATCCCTTGGCCGCTTTGGCCTTGCTTTTCACTTTCTTCACGCGCTTCAGGCCGTCCATTTTGCTCTTCATGAACTGCGAGTACATGCCCATCATGGTGGGCACATCCTCCTGGCGCACAACTGTGGAAATCTGTCGGAAAAAGCACGGTATTTGTGTCGATAAATGCTTCTGTATTGCAGACATTATCGTACTTACCTTTTGCGACTTGCACTGGGCCCGCACCAGGCACATGTAGACATCTGGCTTGGGTAGCGGTGGTCTTCCAGCTCTGGGTACGGGCTTGTTGTTGCCATCGTCTGGAAGTGATAATGGGAATTAGCAATTCATATGCAGGTGTGGAGTGGAATTCTTCGCAAGTGTACGATACTTACAGCGTTTGAACGTTACTGTAAACGACGAGTCTTTCTTGGCCGCATTGGCAATCTTCTCCAAGCGGAGTATGAACTGTAAGAAAGTGTTTTGTTAGTTATTGCGAATGGGTTTTCAAGTATCTTTCCATTTATTACGTTCGAATTGTCGAGCAGAACCATATTTCGTGGCAACAAGCGGAATGAGAAAGTGACACTGACAGTTGGTTTGGTATTTTTTAGTTCGTTTTTTCCTGTGAACCAGGGCTGCTACAACAACATACAATTAAATATATTTCAACATAGCAGTGACACATTAAATAATCAATAGCTTCTGGATCGAACGGTAAAAACGGATTTAGAATAAAACCAGCTTTGTATTAAGTATTTGTCGGCATAGCGCGAAAAGTACTCGCTGTTTAGTTGTTTGACCAGGGTGTGAGCTCACACTTGAAACGGGTTGGCAGCACCGCCAAATGATTGGTTGAGAAAGCAGCAGCAAGGAGGAACGGGCCTGAAAAAAATCGTAAAAACTACGAAAACTTACAAGTGCGGGGACAGAGCGGAAAGCTGTTGCACGTCGTACGATTGGGACACACTGGATTAACACCTCCACGACCAGGATCAAGAGATTGTAGCCGCAGCGCTCTGCGAACGGGTGGTGTAAGCATAATAGATAAAATCCAGCCGATCGAACACCTACGACCGCCAAAGGAAGCGCCGCCCACGCCACCAGCAGCATCGGCCAGCGCCAAAAACATCAGCAGCAGCAGCAACGTAGTGGTAGTAACCTTCGAGCACTCGCAGTAGTAAACAAAAGGCAACTAACAAAACAAACTTTTGGCAACATGGTGAGCGTGCCCTCAAGCCGGCCCCGGCCCTCGAGCAGCTGCAGGACGACGACGACGACTTTCGGCAGTGTCGGCGCATCAAATACATATATACACGCACACACGCAAACACACATACACACATGCGGACGTGCCTAGTGAATAATCGTGACATACAAAAGTGCCGTGCCTCGCGCTGCCGTCGTCGTCGTCGTCGCCGCTGCCGCTGGTTGAATCACTGAACTTTGACCGAACGAACCTTTTGCTAACCCACCCCACCCGCCTCCCTTACAGGACGTCTTCCTCATGATCAGAAGGCAGAAGACGACGATTTTCACGGATGCCAAGGAGAACACAACCGTTGCCGAGCTGAAGCGTATGATTGAAGGTGAGCGAGCGTGTGTCGGTGTATTCTTGTTTGTTCCTATTTATAGAGCGGCGATTTGTTCGTCGATTCGATTTTTCATATATTATTCGCATGAAAACAAAGATTGATTATTAAGTAATTTGATTGGTATTGTAGGCATTCTGAAAGTACAAGTCGTCGATCAGCGGTTATACAACCAGGACAACGACATCATGGAGGATGACAGCACGTTGCAGGACTACGGTGTGACAGTCTCCACGGCGAAGGCACAGTCGCCGGCGCAGCTGGGTTTGACAATCAGGTAGGGAGCCCGCCCGCTCGAGTCGCTGATAAGCAGGTTATCGGCTGGCTGTCTGTGCACGTGTCCCTCCCCTCATTCGAGAGACTAATTCGAAATCGAATCAATGGGTTGCTGCGGATGCATAGATTGCTTTTGCGATTATAAGCTCTAATGGAACTATTTTTGGTTTGTTTTGCTTTAGAAACGATATGGGCGACTTTGAGACACTGGATATGACGCCATACTCAGCACCGCCCGACTTACCCGAAGTGATGAAAAACCAAGAAGCCTCGAACGGACAGGAGGCAGTTGCATAAAATAGAATCCAAACCATAAATAACATCCATCATGAGAAGCAGCAGTAGCAGCAGCAGCAGCAGCAGTAACAGGCAGACATGGAGAGCAGCTGTCCCCCCTGCTATCCGTTGCATGCGAGGGATGGGATATAACTTGTCTCCACCACACAAAAAAACGAACTGGGGGATCTACTATCAGATCTAGATCTACGCTGTTGCTCTCGCTTGTCCCATACAAAAATATACAAAACAACAAAATCCGAAGAGACAACGCTCGATGCAATGCAATATGTTTCGAATTGTACTCCTCTCTCTCTCTGCATGGTTAAATATCTTAAAACCGCATTAACAACAACAACAACAGCAACACAATCGACATCCGCAGCCACAATAGCTAAATATGCATTTTAGTTCGTTTTTTTTTTTTTTAGCAAGGAACAATTTGATTCTAATACAAAATTATTGTACTTTGGAATGGGATTTTAAAATTATCGGCTTTAACCTTTATCCACACTTTATTTGTTTCTTTTTTATGGAATTTATACGAATTTGTTGAAGAAAAAAATACACGAAAGTCATACAAAATGCAATTGCTAATCCTCAATCCTTGATCCAACGGAGTCCGAAAAGCGGTGAATATTTCAAACAAAAATTATTGGGATCCTAACTATTTTATTATAATTTATAATCAAATTATTATTTTTGTAATAATAAGATTTAATTATTATTAAAAAACAAAAAAAAGAAACAAATCGGCTAATCACTATCGTCCAAATCCGATCCAGCGGCCGCCGTTGCAGCAGCCACCTCAGCATCGTTGTCATCGCCGTCGTCGTCCTCTGCCCCGCTCTCGATGAACGAGACACTGCCGCTCTGCTGCAGCTCCAAGTGCTCCAGGTACTCCTGCAGTCGATCTTGAAAGAAGTTGATGTACGTTTGCTTCTGCTGCGCCGTGGCCGGAAAGTAGTGGCCACCGCTGTGCTCCAAGACCTCGACGTTCTTGAAGTGTGACGCCAGCAATGCGCTCATTTCTTTGGGTATGATTTCATCGGCTAGGCCATAGATATGAAGGGTGGGGATGCTGATGAACTCTTCGTAGGCGCTCATATGCACCAGGCTGCCGGAGACAAAGCCCGACGAAAGTACCGCAAACTCAGGCCGGATGGAGGTCACTAAAAAGATTGTCAATTGACAATTGACCAAACATTTGGGCACATTCGATCAAGATCTACTTACACTTTTTTTTTGCCAGACCGCATATCAAACCGACGAAGCAGGCACCCTGGGAAAAACCAAGAAGTCCTTGGAAGGGCCCTTGTGTCTTCCAGGCCTCTTCCACGAGCCGCAGACTCTCCTGGAAGCCAAAAGCCGGTCCTCCTTTGTTTGTGCCCTTGAAAGTGCCATCGTCTTTGTTGGCCCACCAACTGCGTTGCTGGGGGACCGGCTCGGAGGCAGACTCTAGCGGTGCTGCTATGTGTGGCGCGGAGATGAACACAAATTCGGCATATTTTGATGCAAATTTTCGAAATGATCCTAGTTTGTTTTTGAAAGCATCGCCGTCTTGGCGGTATCCGTGCAGGCACAGGACGCGTACTCTCTCTGTGATTTCCAGTTTTGGTTGTTGTTTGCTGGAGCTGGCACGACTGGAACTGGACGCTTCCACTGCTGCATCGTTGTTGGTCATCTTAAGTGATACGTTTATCTTGGGTTTTATTAAAAATACAGCCTCGTCAATAATAAATTTCAGGTTAACCAGCTGTAGCATAGTAGAACCAACCAGGTGGCAGCTCCACATCCATCAATGGCAAGTGGGCAGCACTGCGAACATCGATCTGGCAACACCGCGCTTCATTCGATAACATCAATAGTTACATTCGATAAATTGAAGGCTGCCAGACCGAGTAAAAAGTAAAAAGATAAATTTATCTTTTTGTCAGCTGACAAAAAGATAAATAAATCGATAAATTTATCTGGGAAATTTTAGCGCTGTACAGCACTAGTTTTCTAACATAAATCCAGCAGTCTGGCAGCGCTGTGAAACCAACCAGGTGGCAACTCCACATCCATCAAATGCCGCATTTTTTACGTAAAACTTTTTAGCAACAAATGCAACAAGTTTTCCTTGCCTTTTCAATCGACAACATTACATCTGTATTCCAAGCGAGCTACGAAAGTTTGTTCACAGCCCTGAAGCAGGAGAACAAAGTCTAAAAATGATCTATACAACAACGCTTCTGTCGCGTGGGTCCATCATCGGGTCGCTAATCAACAAAGTCAGGCAAGTTGTAGCCAAAAATCATGACTCTTCTGCACTTCCTATTCATGTCGACAAACAATTAACACCCACAACAACATGCGCCAACAGACCCCTGGCTGTGGCCAATCTCAGCAACAGTCCCGTGCAGCAGTCAAAGACAGTCGAGGAGCAAGTGGGGCTACCACCGCGTCCCAAGAAGCCGCTGACCCCGTATTTCCGATTCATGCGCGAGATGCGCCCAAAGCTGATAGCTACCAATCCAAAAATAACCACCGTTGAGGTGGTGCGCCAACTGGCAAAGAGCTGGGTGGATGCGGATACCAAGCTGAAGGAGCGTCTCCAGGTCGAGTTTAAGAAGGACCAGCTGGTGTACTTTGAGCTGCGTACAAAGTACGACGCCACGCTGACTGACGAGCAGCGTGCCGGCATCAAGCAGCTGAAGCAGGACATTGTCGAAGCCAAGGAGCGCCGGCAGTTGCGCAAGCGGGTCAAAGAACTTGGACGCCCCAAGAAGCCGGCCTCAGCCTTCCTGCGCTTCATCGTCAGTGAGCGCGTGAATACCCCGCAGCCGCCACAGCAAACGTACCGTGAGTGGCATCAGAAGACGACGGCCAAGTGGTCACGCCTCTCCGATGCCGAAAAAGACGTCTACATTCAGGACTCACGCAAGGAGCTCGAGCTTTACAAGTGGGTGTTGCTCCCAGTACATGTTTACCATTTGCTAATTGTTCATTTGCAGAAAATCCATTTCCGTTTGGGAGGAGAAAATGATTCGCCTGGGCCACATCGATGTTGTGCGCCACGGCAACCTGATTGATCCCCCAGAGCCAAAGACCCGCAAGGCCCAGGCCGTCAAAGAGAAGTGATCTTATCTAACTTCTTGACACGTGCCCCCACGCCATCACATTTTTCATTTCTTCATATTGTTTTTCTTCGGCATTGCCGCTTTCATCGAAAACTGTTTATGTTAAGCATTAAAGTTTAAATGCTCGCCTAAGTATAGTTTAAAATTGTTCCTGCAGCGGCCATTAAATGCTGCTGCTGCCAATGCTGCAAGTAAATTTTAATTACTTTTTTGACTATGGTACATAGATTCAGCATTAAATATATACATAGTGTTGTGAGAAAACCAAGGCAGAGCGTGTCTCAATCGCAGTCATTTATATGCTTAATCTAGTCTACTTAATAGTAATCATTTTCTCTGCCAACACGTTGCGTGTGTGAGCAAGCACGTGGCATCGAGCAGATATATAATCGAGTGACTAACGGAATGGGAATCCGTTAGTAACACGTGTCTGAGTCTTACGGGGTTAAGATCACACTTAATATTCAGTTGATTTAACACGGTAATCGACACAGTTTTAATCTCTCTACGTAGATCACGGTAAACAAATATGCAGTATGATTTGTCACCTCAAATGCGTAGAGTAAAAAAAAGATTCCAATAATTGGTACAGTCAGACTGGAGGTTACAGCTACTTATAGATATATAGAAGACTAGCACTGCGTATTGAGACAAGGCACAACCGCTCGCTGCTCGATTCAATTTTCAAATGAACGATGAAATGCCATGCTCGGCATGGCTAGGCTTGGCCTGGGCATTTGTTGGAATGCCGAAAGACTGGAATGATATTTCCGCTGCTCTGGCCAGCAAGCAGTCTCTCCCTCTCTCACTCTCCGTTGCTCTGCCTGTCAACAATTGCTGACAACGGCGGTAAACTCTGCATGGCATCCAAGGCAAAACCCAACAACAAATTGATAAGAGTATTTGAGATTGGTCAATCAGGGGCGGACTGCAGTGGGAGAGGGATTTTCTATATACAAATATTGATAGCCGTTTAGTTTTAAGAGCAGTCAATCAGTGGGGGCAGATGTAATTGAGTATTTCTCAATTTATATTTTGTTTATATTAGTATGGCAGTTAGGCGCTCTCACCCCACGTTCGCTCCTGTGCTCAACATTTTGTACAGTTTCCAGATTCTCTCGTTCCCATGCTTAGCTGAATTTCGAAACTGTTTCTGCTCTCTGGATCGCTTAGCCAGGTGTTCCAGAAAGAGAGAGAAAGAGTAACGACAAAGAGAGGCTCTGGCTCTGCTTCCAGCTAATTCATCGGCTCAGCTCACCAGGTAGTGGAAGCATGACTTGAGATTTTCATAAATTTTGTTCGTCATGCTGCTTGGTTTTCCTCTTTGTAAGGCCTCCTCTGCCTCCTCTTGCAACTGAATTGAAGACAAATGAAAATGTTTTCACCTAATTTCGAGACACATGATAATCTTCACCACATTTTTGAATGTCATTGGCCAAAGCGTTTCGGAACTGCTGCCCCCTTCCTCCAACGGCCGCCACATTCTTAAGCAAGAATTTGAGTTACCTCCGATGTTTTGACCAAATAACACGTTCATACACTGGCAGCAACGGCGGAATTGCGCAAGCCGTATTGGCAAAACCTTGAGCTACTCCAAAACCCAAAAAACCACACACACAAGAAAACAATTTTTTTTGTAATAGAAACTAAAAAAAAAACTAACCCAATGCAACGCTAAATGCGGCAAGTGCCTCTGCTCCGCGCCTTGGGCTGGCCAACAACATCTGTATACTTTTTCGGCAAAAACAGACAGAAGTGAATTTGAGGCTGGGAAACGGCTGCGCATGCGCACGATTAAGGCTTTCAGATAAGAATTGGCAAGCCTGGAACATAAACAGAATTTAAAAAAACCTGTAAATCATAAAAATAATTGCCAAACTATATTATTTATGTCCCATGAAAATGACACTATGAAAAGATCTACGAAAATGTCAGAGTGATTTGCAAAATACGGTGTATTTTATCTTCTTTTATTAATATTAATTTTGTTCCAGTGATTTGCAAAGTTCCATGTTAAGATTTGAGTTTTCGTTTGGTATTCATTTTTTTTAGTGTATAGGTTGTCTGGTTCTCTGTGCTGGGTGATCAGCCAAGTGGAACCATTTACATATACTGCTGGCCTGCACTAGCGGTAGTACCTAGTTACTTACTTGCTTGTTTGTATCTATGTATTGTCTCAAGTAGCCGTATTTTTGTGGATTTTCTATTAGCTGGTCCGTAGCTACTGCTATTGAGCCCAATTTTCCATGCAGTTGAACCTCCTATCTGCCCCCTGTCTGGCCAATGCCCAGCTAAACAGCTTCGAGTGGAGGCCAACTGCTTTTTGGGGTATTGCGCCATAGAAGTCTTATAAATTAGTTGTGAATTTTCGGTTAGTTTTCTGTTATGTTTATTCAACACATTTTGTTCTTGGGCCAAAAAAAGAGTTGTCGATATTTCGTTGATTCCGACAGAGCTGCTACAAAAATATACACACAATACATACAGAATATAGTAGTTTCTTTTTGTTTTCGTATCGATCTTTGCCATGAGTGGGGCCTAAGCCTAAGACTTAGAAGCTAGACGGAATATTTACATAAACATACAATATATAGTATATGGTAAGTCGTATATAGAGTTAGATAATACGATGTACAAGATTGGAGTGGTCGACATTTAATAATTTAATACAATAATAGGTACAATGGAGTATGAAATTCGAGGCGTGGAATTTTGAAGAGGCCCTAAATGATAATGCGGTGTAGGGTTCGGGGATTCCATTCAACTGAATTCGAGGGCTTCAGCTGATAACTGTCTCATTCTAAACTTTTCCTAAATGATGGACAATACATACGTACAATTAGCTACAAACAAAACGAAGTACAAAAGGATCACGTAGGGATAAAGCCATTATTCCCCCTGGGTGGCTAGCCACGCTGCTTGCTGCTGCTGCTTCCGCCGTTGCCGTTGCCATTGCTGCCGCTGTTGCTGCTGCTGCTGCTGCTACTGTGGCTATCCTCCGAAGGGGGACGCACCCAGCCACCATAGCGACGCTCCATCTCACGGGCAACGGCCAGGCAAAGATGATCCTGGCCGGGATTGGCAACCACCTGAATGCCCATGGGCAGATTGCGGTGATCCAAACCGATCATGCAGTTGGTCACTGGCAGGCCCAGCGTATTGAAGATGGCCATATACATGGGCTCCAGCAGCTTGTGGTAGATCTGGTAGTGCTGGTGCGCCGTATTGGGGAAGGTCGGGTAGAGGAAGACGCCGTCGTTGCCCAGCATCTCCTTGAATTCAGTCTTGAGCGCCTCAATGATGCTGGCCAGATGCTTGTGCCGCGAATTGGGTATGATCTTCATAAAGTTCTGCAGGTGGCCGAATATCACCGATGGCAGAATGCTGTCCGAGCAGCCGAAAAAGTACTTGACCGTCTCCTTGCATACGGTCTTGGGCTGTTCGCCCTCCTCGGTCTTGTGGTAAATCGTCTCGATGTTCTTCATGGTCAGCATAGCCGACAGGGAGATGTCCAGGGACCACTTCATCTTTCGTATGTTCACCCGCTCGGCATTGAAGTCGCTGGCCACGCGATTGATGGCCGCGTGCAGGTCCCGGCTGAGCGGCCGCATCATGCCTGAGGGCCCGTCGTTGTCCATGAAGAAGAACCGAATGCCATGGGCACTGATCTCCTTGTCCAGGGTCAACTTCGGTCCCGTCGGATCGCTCATGCATTTGAGCAGCAGCGGCAGATCCTTGGCATACCGCGTCATCGGAGCGATGGTGAAAAAGTCTCCCCATTTGGGAAAATCGCTCGTCGGATGATGGCCGCGGAACGAGACGGCATACGGTGTGGGCTTGTGGCCCCAAATGCCGCTAAACATGGCCGGCAGACGTGAGGAGCCGCCAATGTCCGATGTGAGGCCCAGCAGCGAGGCTCCGCTCGCCAGCAGCGCTGCCTCTCCGCCCGAAGAGCCGCCCGGCGTGCGCTTCAGGTCGTACGGATTCTTGGTCTGCCCCGTCACATTGTTGTACGTCTCCCAGAGCAGACACAGCTCGGGAGTGTTGGACACGAGCATTATGATGCCGCCACATCGCTTGATCTGCTCCACCACGGGCGCATCCGACTTGGCTATCTGCGGGGTCTTGAAGACCCGTCCCGCCTGGTTGGTCATGCCCTTGACGGCGATGCTCTCCTTGACCGTCACCGGAATGCCCAGGAGTGGCGTATGCTCCTCCATCGACTCCACGCTGTTGATGCCCATGGCGATGACATTGTCTATTTCGCGGGCCTCTTCCAAGGCCTCCTCGAAACGATCCTGAACAATGGCATTGATCAGTGGATTCACCTGTAAAAAGAGTCACGGATTAGTGCCAGTGTCCAGCATTCGTTTGCTCTCCTGGCAGTGGCTTACCTGTCGGCAGCGTTCGATGTAGGCCTCTACGACTTCTTCGCTTTTAATCTGCAATAAGGAAAGGGAAAATTCATTGAATATTTCCGCTTTTATTCGAGCAGCACTCAGCATATGTACATTCCCCGCATTGCCCAGTCACATTTACCAGTACCAGGCAGAAACAATCAATTCTAGTCTATTGAGGCAGCAACAATGGCAATTTGTGTTAAATTAAAATCAATAAAAAAAGCAGCCAAAGCCAGCAACAAAGCCAAACCAAACGACTCTAGAATTGCATTCATGACGTTCACTTTAGCGGCGCGGCCACATGACGTATGAGTAATGCAACAACTGAATGGAATGAAAATAAAGAGGCTAAGACACGTTCCCAGCTGACAATAGATATAGGAGTCGTGGAAAAATCCTCTCTAACTGCACATTCCAATGAACACAGAAGAAGCTCCTCACCACTCTGACACACCTCGAATCAAATGACAATCCCCTCTCGCTGTGTGTGAGAGATAGGGATAGGGCTGATGATAGATCGGATATGATAGGGCGCAGTACATGTACGCTTTTAGCATAATTATTGTTATACATATCGATTGATATGTCAATCAAATGAATGCGTTTGGAATCACAAATAACTATCTGATAGATAGATAGATCAAGGTCTCAATCAGATAAGCGTGTAAGTAAGCTAACGATAGAACTAGCGGATCAAAGATATGAATGTACCCATCAGTCAATGCTGTAAGGGATTGTTGGTGACTGATGGATCGCTAATGGAACATTAATGTTGATTGATATCAATTAAATGTTTGGAAAAGGCAGCAGAAACAAACTAATTGATTTCTTTTAAATATTCTCAGTAATTCCACAACGGAAGAAATAATAGAATGTAATTATCTAATGAAACCATACTTTAGTTGTGTTCTAATATTATTATTATTTTTACAAGGCCTTGATTTATATGTATATATTGAAATGTTGCTATGTGGAAGATCCTTTTATAATTGGGATTCTAATAAAATTATATAATTTGGTGGCCCTTACTTCCTCTAAGTCCTGTGTGGGGCTTTTGATTTTTTCCTATCCGTGAGACTAATCAAAGTGGTAGACTTTCTGGTCTAATGAATCTCGCACAAGGATATTTAGGTGTTACATAATAAGATCTACTAAATTATCAATGAGTGCTATCATAAAATGAATAAATTATGCATTAAAATCAATCAAACTTGGCAACCTCTGAACTTGATTTAAGCGAATCTCATGCTAAAGACCTTCCACATCCAGCAGGTTCCTCAATATATATATATATTCGTACCTGCTGCTGAATTAAGACATAAATTTGCCTTACTTTTGCTTAAATGAATGCCCATGAGATGCACAAACCTCTCATATGTAGTATGTATTTAAATATGGATGTATTCCCATACATACATATGTACCTATGTACTCGTATATATTGTATATATGTATAAATGTATGTATAATTAAAATTAAGGCTACTTGACTTTTTCAATGACTTCCAGTGTAATAATAAATCAGAGAGGCAGCACGGCACAGGCAGAGTCAGAGGCAGCAGCGGAGTGCAGTTCAGTGCAGTGCACGGGAGGGGCAGGGCAGCGCAGTGCAGGAGAAACCGAGAGCAAATTGATCAAGTAAACACGGCCCAAGAGACAACAACATGCAACAAGCTGGGGGCAAGGAGCGCGGCAAGATAGCCGACAGACAAAATCATCAACCGAAAAGCTCCCGATACCGATACTCGTACCACATAATGTTTATAAGGTGGAAAAGATCTTCTTGTTGTTGCTGCTACTGCTGCTGCTGCTGCGTGTGGCACAAAGCGAAGAGGCAATAAAACGCATGTAAAGAAATCGCGACACACATACACAGATTTGCGTATATATTGTGAATATATACAAATGCTAGTCTATATGCTGCTACACTCAGAGAAATGTCATAAAAAAAAATTATTTCGAATATTTAAATAAAATATTTCGTTTTTAAAAACATAAACTGTATTTAAATCCAAATATAATACATTTTTAGGATGTATATTCAATTAAATTCTCTTATTTTCCTAAAAATGTAATATTTTTTATTTATTTATTTTTAAAATTAAATTTTTAAATTTTATATAAAATATGTTAGATTTAAATATGCAATACATTTATTTTAAATATGAAATTTGTATATTTAAATCCAATATTTTCATATTAATGTCAAATAGTAAGTGAAAATCAAAGTTTAAATATTAAAATAGTGGGGACTTTTTTTCGGGTGTATTTCGAAGTACGTGCTAAAAAGATTTAAGAAGCAGCAAAACAAAATTATGATAAAAAACGAATTATGCGATTCCCCAAGTACAAGTATAATTTCGGATCCATCTGATGTACGAGTACTATGTATTGTATCCAACTCTCTCTTAACAAATACCATTACAAATAAATCTTAATTAAATAGCTGCAGACAGAAGGCAATTAAGCAAATTCCTTCTTGAGGGCATCAGCTCCAGCTCTCCGTCGTATAAAATTCTAATAGGACAACCTCAACCTCCCTCTGAAATAACTATACTATATATGCGGTTTCTGATATAATCTCAATTACAAAAGCATTTCGCTTGGCAATAGCCTCCCCCCGTAAGCGCAGTGAGGCAATGCTTAACCTATGACAATGAAACAACCAGCAATTAAGAGTGGAAAAAACAGAAAAAAACTTGAAAAAAAAACATAATTAAAATAATAATATTTAACAGACATCAGTCATACTCGTACGCACCATATGAGTGCTTGCGCGAATGAAGACCAAAAAGCAGTAAAACAAAAAAAAACAAAATCTTTTGTACTTCAGACGGAACGTGCACTAAAATATCAACTATGTAGTATAGTACACGGGGAGTGCATGCCGCAAAAAAAAAAAAAAAACAGTAACAAAGGGGGTAAGTGGAGGGGGCAGTGGGATACATATGTATGTGTATAGGGGCCACCACTCGATAAGGTCTGTCAAGTAGTGACCTCACACGATGTGGACCAATGAACGCCGTGAAATCTTGCACATGAACACGAAAGTACGAGGCAACCACAGCCAAACACCATTACGACGGATCAGGCAGGGCAAAGATCTCTCTCGTCATGTAAGTCCCATCCATGCACATGCCCATGTCCACATCTTACGGATTATGCTCTTCAGGCTCTCCGACTGTTTTTTTTTATTATAATTTTTTTCTTTTTTTGACTGTCTAGGCCGTTTGTATAATTTTTGTTTTGCGAAATTTCTGCTCGCCCCATAAAGCGCTCTTTGTTAATAGCCGTACTTCAGATGACTAATTCCCTGCTTGCTTCTTCAATGCCTCGTGTCTGTAGCTATCCGTTTTGGGCCAATTGCCTCAAGTGCTTGCGACGACACACACAGGAAAAAAACAAAACATAAAAAAACCCCAAATTGATTTCGATTTCATCTGGGGGTTATACTCTGTCGGGGATCATATAAAGTTTTTTCAAAGCGTATTGCAATGCAGGTGGAGTGATGTTGTGTGCGGAATAGAAACCAGAAACGTTTCGTTCAAGTAGGATTATTAAGAATTAAAATCGTTTCATTTGAAATTAATTATCAAAAATATTTGAATATTTTGTATTTTGTTATTTCTAGCTTTTTGTGGATAGACACTTGCCTGTATATCCAACTTTAATTTAATTTTAAGAAGTTATCGAGACGCTTTTGTATAAAAAAGAGATCTGAAATACATTCGAATCATCGGTTGTTCCTCAGAATCAAAAGGTTGCAACTACTATATTTATATTAATATTAATATCATTCCCATACTCATTCCCAAAGATCGAATTTAGATCAACTTTAAACTCAAACTAGCAAAAACATAAAAAAAGTCGACTTGACTTTAATGAAAACTAATTTTGTATGGAACAATAAATAGTAATTCCTTTTTGTTAGAATTTCTTTATAGTTTCTAGTACATTCTAAGAATCAAAATGGTGCAAAATCGAACAATCTTTTTATTATGTTAAGGTTAAGGTTTTGGAAGTCTAACTATGCTTAACATGATCATTTAGAGTCCTATCTCAAAATTAGAATACCCTCTACCATATCTTGTCCACTAAAATATCCCTCATAACTATCCAATATCTTCAATTGTCCGAATATCTTAATAAAATGCATTACAAAATAGATCCAAATATTAAGCTTGACCTTCACAGCAAACTATTTTCTGATCTGGGAAGGGTATTAAACCCCCAGCTTGGTCCCCTTGTACTCTTTTTTATAGCCCACACGTCTAATTGAAATGTTAGGGGTAAGAGTGAGTGCCACCGACTCGGCGGAGATTTTTAAGAGACTTAATAAAGCGACAAAAACAAAACAAAACACAAAAATAAAGTACATAAATGAAAAGTAATATCTTTGTCGTATGCGTTTTTCGCTTTCTGCCGAAATTCAGAGCCAAAGGTGAGGCCAAGTCTGAGGCGAGGCGGTGTCTGAGAGTCCAAGTCTGAGACGGAGACGACCTGCTAATGTGCGAGCTTCACCTAATGCGGAGATCTCTAGGCCCCCGGGGGTTGATTGCCTCAAAGTTTTGCCACAATGTATCTAATGGATGTGGCAACCGATAGTGCTGCTGCTACTGCTGCTGTTGTTGCTGCTGTGGCAACAATCTGGTGGCTGGCTATTGATTTTGCAAGATTTGCAAGGCCTGCCCATTATTTTTTGTTTCTTTTGCGTAAGTGGCCTAAAAAAAAGAAAAATAAAAATGGAGCGTACTCACCTTTCGGGTGCGAATCAGCTTGGCCAGATCAACGGCAGGTATCTCCAGCAGGTGGCTGCGTATCGGTGGCAGCTTGCGCCGTATCACCTTGATGTTGGTGTACCGACTGTAGGGCACCACGAACCAACTGAAGACAATCATGGCCGAGCGCAGGAACCGGCGCATGATGTACCCCAGTATCCTGGAACAAAGTAGCACAGCAATTTTGACGGCTTAACACTCGGAGGGGGGGTACGAAAAATAAAGAGAGCGCGCGCACTGTATCTCGCAGATAAATGGCGCCACAACACAACACTGCACTGCACACACGGCTGGGGGGGAAGGCTTGGGCTCGGGCTCCGGCTCGGGCTCTGCACACAGACGAGTGTCTGAACAGGTTGGCAGGATTGTGCAATATTGCAGCTGACTGCAATTGATGGCAAAAAGAGCCAGCAGAGACGAAGGCAACTGCTGCTGCTGCTGCTGTTGCTGCGCTGCTGTTTGTGATATGTATTTTCGCTTGCACAATATTCACTTGAACACTGACTGGGCTGAGGGGATCTGTGCGATGCCTTTTTGGTCAGTTGGCTAATAGTTGCGTTACTTTCTTAGCCCCCGACTTCCATCTATATGGGAAAACTAGTTTTGCTCAGGCAAAGTATCTCTGGGATGCACTCGCATGTGACACGACTGGCCCTGCATACGCATGCGCAACGTTTCTCCGGCTTTCATTTTGGTTACACTTTTGATTTGTATGTCTTATCACATTCCAGGCTTTTTCGGTGTAATTCCTAACAAAGGCGGATTGGATTCTCTATCTGAATTTGAATTTGAGTCTGACTCTGAGCTCGGATGAATCTATTCCGAAACGAACTGAACCGAACCGACGCGAACGAGACGAGCAAAGCAAATAAACATGGGGCTAGCATGCCACAAAGTATTTAAAGCATTGCTTTGGAGAGTAGTGCTCCAAGCTGCCTCTCTCTCTCTCTCTCTCTCTGTATCTGTATCTCTCTGTCTGTGTTCTCTCTTCAACGGTGTTGAGCTGCTCTTAACTTTTGTTGTTCGAGTAAGTAGTTCCCATTAAGCCCCCCCAAGGAAATGGGTTTGCTCTGACTAAGCATCAGGTACGAGTACAAGTGCGTCAATGCCATCGTTTGGGATTACTATCCCTGCGATTACTTACATGCCCTGACCTGTTGAACCCCACATTACCAGAGATTGCAATTGGAATGGCTTTCAGTTGTAAACAAAAGGGAGGATCCATATCGCTAATTACACACATAAGACGCTCGCCCATCGATCGACTCTCTGTTTGTTTTTTGTTTTTAGAGAAGTTATTATTGGCAAGTTATGCATGCTGACCCCTAGTTACAGCTCGGCCTGAGATCATCGGCATTTAAACAAAGGAACACTGCAGCGCCATTCGGTGTGCATATATAGTAAATATTGATTCCAGAGGAGGTTTCCGGGGAAAAACCCCTGTTGCGGTCTATTTACAAATAGTGTGAACAAAAAAACAATTCACAAGAATTCAAACACGAAACTCGAACCCTGAACCCATTTAGTATAGTATCATGCTCCATTTATAAATAGATTCACAGATCTAAGCTGGTAGAACGTGTCTCAATGAATCAGTTCGATTTGCACCCCATTCATAGTTCTACGTTTACTAGAGTACTAACAGATCACATGCTCATGTCCAATCAGTCCCTTGATTATTAATCATTAAGAAATCAAAGCTAATATATTGCATGTCGCTGCATCTGTTTAATTTTCCCTAATGATAACAAAAATATGGTATACCCCCCGTAGATTTCTGACACTCACGGTGTTTAATAGCTTCTACGAATAGATTACAGTGATAGATAAGGTGTCCGCTCAGCTATTTACATTCATAATCTATAGATTCTAATAAAAACTATATCAATCGAAGGGCTGTAAGTAATCATAGATCTACATACTTCAGTGGTGGGTTTCCCTAGGTGGGTTTCCTGACGCACAAGCGAAAAGTGAAAAAGAGAATGTCCGAGAATGAGAAAACAAAATACACGTCGTGTGTAAGAGTTCGCATTTGTAGACAATGAAGGACGACATATCATCGTAACTCTTCAAATAGGAAACACATTGAACTAGATAAAGATGTTAAAAGTTTCGCTTTGACAGATTCTCTTTTTCTATATTATGACTAGTTTAGGTATTAATATCTAATTCAGATCCTAATTATACACGTGGCTATGAATCAATTCTATTTGGAAGAGTTTAGTGATTTGTTTACAGATTGTGGTATGACCTGAAGGGTCCGTTTGCGTGTAGACCCAGTGATCTGTCTGACACTTATGGTGAGCATTCAGGCGTAAGTTATCTATCTACGACAATAAAATTGCTTTTTAATTGTCTGGTCCATTAGCAAATAATTGCAGCATATTAGGGACTGGACGTAGTTAGACAATATTTGAAGAACAACAAACAAAAGTATATACTCTTAAATGCTAGGAACCAAACTAATCATTTAGATGGCCGAACAATTGTTCCGAGATCACGCAATCCAAGATGTCAGCAAGGTGGCATAATTACAGAGAACGAATCAGAACGATAATAACCAGGCAGAGACAGAGACAGAGAGCAATAAAAGATCTCATGCTCTGCTGTAATGATATGGCATCTAGGCTTATTAAACTCCGATTGAGGTGGTTCCCCACACCAAACACAAGGGACGAGTTTTACAGTCATGATTTGAAAGGATTCAGACTCGCGTGGGGGAATTCTCCAAGGTGAAACATGAATCGAGTAATATTGCAAGAGGAGAAGAGTGCGGCAGGGGAAGCAGCTCTTAACCAGCTTAAAATCGTTGCTCTCTCTTTAGTACGTTCGTAGTCTCGAAGAGTACGCAACAAAAGATAACAGAGAGAGACAAAGATAGGGAGAGTAAATGAGAGCTGCAAAGTGGCTTCCGTTGTGGGGGTCTTTAGCCAGTGACGATAAATGTGTCCGCGGATCAAGTTGGGTCGCAAAACTTTCCATCGCCGTAACATACATAGATAGCCACTAGATAAGTAAGCAGCTGCTCCCGCGCTCACAGCCCGCTCCCGAGCTGCACCACCCGATCATCACCCGACCGCCCGACAGCAATGTTGTCACCGAAACTCTGTCAGCGACTCCATTGGGGCTTTGTTAATTACAGAGCTTGTCAGAGCTTGAGAAACTTTGCAGCCGCCCCAGCAAGCGAGAACAATAACAGCGATAATAATGCTACTGTGGACGACCAGCGGCATCATCCGCTGAAGGGCGTGCGCATTCTGGACTTGACCCGCATCATTGCCGGTCCCTACTGCACCATGGTGCTGGCCGATCTGGGGGCAGAGGTCATCAAGGTGGAGCGTCCGCACTTTGGCGATGAGGCCAGAAAGTGGGGGCCACCCTTCTTGGAGCATAGCAAAGATGCCGCCTACTTTCTAGCACCGAACAGGAACAAGAAGAGCGTGTGCATAGATCTGAAGCGTGGCAGGGCACTGATCCACAAGCTGGCCGAGATGAGTGATGTCCTGGTGGAGAACTACGTCCCAGGCACCCTCGAACGCTACGATCTGGGCTACGAGCAGATGAAGAAAGTCAATCCCAAGCTCATTTACTGCACTCTCAGTGGCTACGGATCGGTGGGACCATATGCCGAACGTCCGGGCTACGATGTGATTGCCTCCTCCGTGGGTGGCCTGCTCCACATCACAGGGGAAAAGGATGGTCCGCCCAGCAAGGTGGGTGTGGCCGTCACAGACATCGCTACCGGTCTGTATGCCCATGGAGCGATCCTGGCAGCCCTCTACCAACGCCAGCAGACTCAGCGTGGCCAGAAGATCGACGTGGAATTTGCTGTCCACCTGCTGTTCCCTGCTGATCAACGTCGCCAGCAACTATTTAAACGCTGGCAGCGAGGCAAAGCGATGGGGCACAGCGCACTCCAGCATTGTGCCCTACCAGAGCTTCAGGACCAAAGATGGCTATCTCACCCTGGGCGCCGGCAGCGATGCCCAGTTCGTGGAGCTGTGTCGTATGCTGGGGGTTGAGTCCGTGGCGGAAGATCCCAAATTTAAGACAAACAAAGATCGGGTCCAAAATCGCGAGGAGTTGGTACAACTGCTGGAGCAGATACTGGCGCAGGATACTTCCAAGAAGTGGATGACGCGCTTCGAGGGTGCTCCGTTCCCCGTTGGTCCGGTGAATAGCATTAGCGAAGTGTTCGAGGACGAGCATATTAAAGCTATTGGCCTGGTCAAGACCCTGCCGCATCCTCGCGATGGATCCGTCAAGGTGGTTGGTCCGCCTGTGGTCTACAGCGAGGCACTCAACGATGCTCGCACGGCTCCACCCATGCTGGGCGAGCACACGGATGTCGTGCTGAGTGAGCTACTCGGATATGGCCCCAGGGAACTCTCCTCGCTGCGGGATCAGGGCATTATCCAGTAACCAGTAACCCTTGCCATGTAAATCCTGTACAGAGTTTCCGAAACTATAAATCTGAAGTGTTTTCGAAAGGTTTTCGTACAATCAATGGGCCAGTCATCTTCCTATTCTCTTTCTTTAATTATGCCGGTAAGAAGTGTTGCCTGTCACTGCCCCTGTGTGGCCTGATCCTTCAATACAATCCTCATCCAATCCACCTAGTTCTCGACTGAGCATGTGCCGTGGAGCCAGCGCACGAGGCGGCAGAAGGCGATCATTGTGGTATTCTACTCCCTGATGCTGACCGTGGCGATCAATATTGTTGGCTGGATCGCATTCCTTTGTGTGTTCAAGCACAACGAAAAGTACGCCATGAAAATGGACGAAGAGAAGCCCAAGGACAAGCAGACCGGTGCAGCCGCTGAGAGGGTGGTGTCGAGCACGAGTTTTCTTACCTGAATCTGAGAACGTCCAGCTGCAGGCACACATATGCAAATATCGATTTTATTAACTTCGTCACTGCATCGCGGCGCCGGGGCAAAATGAAAAGGAAAATGACAAAAAATGAGCAAAATAAAGAACGCAACGCAAGGATGGTATTCACGGGCAGGACTCACTTTTAAATCAACTAAAAATACACGTATTCGATTGATTCGCTGGAACAATTGGTTGTTGCACTGTGGCAGTGTAGACCGAGGGTGTCCGCTCACGACAGCGACAGAAAATGATTTGTTTTTGTTTGTCAGTGGGAAATGCTGCTGCCAAAAACTAACAATGTTCGCCGCGCTGCCTGCGCCGGTGTGGGTGTGTAGGTGTTGGTGTTGGTGTACATGGGTGTGTACCGCCGTCAATGGCATATTGCGGCTTGTATTTGCTTTTGAGTGGTGTTCAAAGTGCATAGACCGCATCAGACACAAGAGGGAGCTTCGCTGATCGGTCGTGAGTGTGGATTTCACACTTATTCTGAGCCCCAAAGCAGAAGTGAAAAATCCACTTACCCGCACCCCCCCTCCACAAACAACACTCAAATCAATTAACAGTTATTCCAAAGTATCACTGCTTTCGCTGCAGTGTTGGTCAAGGGCTTAAGAGCAACGAATTTTATTTATTTTTCAATTAAATTTAACGCAAATGCCGTGCAGACGTAAACCCTATGACATAGTCAATGTACTCTTTGTGTGTGCACCACTTCTAAAGTGTCATAGATCAGCCAAATACATATGGGAGCCTATCACAATCAGCAAACACAGTGAATGAGACTGATGACAGATGTTTATCTCCCCATAGCCAAAAAATTTAAGAATATATTTAGCTGTAGCCTTATTCTGGGAACTTGTGGACTTTGAACTAAGCCAAGCTGGCCACAAATTATGGAATGGATAAATTACGGCCCCTGCCGTATGCCCCGTATCCAAACTATAATTATTTGAAAATCTCAACAGTTGTAGAGCCCTGCCAACTCGTTTTATCGACTAACGTGCTTGACAGATCAAAGCAGTATTTTCTCCACTGCGGTCACACTGTAAATGTATTGTTATTGTTAAATAATAATTTTCTGTCGTAAAGTTTAGCAAAAAAGATGCCCAAACAAGCATCGTTTGTGTCGCGAAACCTGGTTGCCATTGTGATGGTTCCCAGCCTTATTGGCATCCACTTGGGCTGGAGCTATATGCAAAACAACCGCAAATTAGTAACAGAATCGGAGCAAATAGACAGTCCGCCTGTCACGGTGAGTGGTGTCCCGCCAATCCCCTGGCAAAAAGAATTTATGGCTAAATTCCTCGTTTAGTTTGCCAGATTCGTTTGGCACAAGGTCACAGGTGGCGGAGACCAGAGTACGGCGGAGACGCAGCCTACCAGCAGTGCGAAATGATGACAGGGCAAAGATGAGAGGGAAGGAGGTGTGATGTGACGGCTGTGGATCGATCTTAAAACATACAATCTATTTATTGTATTGAATTAATTAAAACTACATACGAACGGTATGATACAATGAATTGCTGCTAGCCACGAAACTGGCCAAAATCGACAGGGCAGAGCAGACAGAATGCGACAATGCAATAAAAGGATTCTAATAATTTGTGTGTGTCCTATCCTATTGGCGCTTGCAGCTGAGATTACTGCTGCGTTACGCTCGAGTTTAGGGTGAGGTTGTCCAGTTGGGCGTTGAAGAGCACGTCACTGATTAGCTTCTCCGCAATGATGCGCTGGGTGGGATTGACGGCACGCAGTTTGCTGGCCACATTTACACCGATGGCATCGTATTCGTCATGCGGCGGGGGTTGCGGTGCGGTTGTGTACGCTGTGGTGCTCGCATTGCTGAACAGAGGCTGATAGTGTTCGCGTCCGATCTGTATGGTCGGCACAGACTGGCCATGTCCATTGGCCTGCTGTAGATGCATTTGCTGCTGGTGTTGTTCCAGTGAGTTGACGGCCTGTTTTTGATGGAAAAAACGTACTTTTAATGGTACTAGAGGATCGATTACCAGCTTACCTGTTGTATTTCGCGCTGAGAGTTTGAATCTAGTGATGTGATTTCCAGCACTTTGACGGCATGTCCTTGTGCTGCCGCAGCTGCTATGGAGTTTTGCGCCGCCGCATGTGCCACTAATTGCTGGTGTGCCTGGACGGCAGCCGCATCGTGCTGATGCTGTTCGTTCTTCACCAGAGCCACACAATCCGCTGGCGTCACTGATATGGTACTCAGGGTGGCGCCTTCACTGCTGACCACCACATTGTTGTTGGCAGACACCTCCTCGACCTCGTCTGATGATGTGGGCGCTAGATTGTCCATATGCTGTGACTGTGTGGCTGTGTGATGGGACTCCTCCTCATACTCCATGGACTCCTCGTCGTCAAAGCTGATGTGCAATTCGCGCTTTAGGCTTGGTGCCCGACTCATGCCGCTTGGGCTTGTGGTCGGCGATGAAGAGCAGCTTGTCGTAGTACCACAACCGTGTCTCGTAGTCGCTCTTGCAGGTCGTCTTGCGAAACTCCCGCCGGAATGCCGAGCGAAGCGAGTTGATTTTTCTGCAAAACATAAACAAAAGAGCATTGAGGTCGCATTGCGAAACAGGTGATTATAGTTTAAGCAAGGCACCTTACGACCATGGGTCGGTCGGGATTCGGTTCGACTTCTTTGAGCTTCTGCACCAGCCTGTCGTACGATTTGTTGCGAGCGGCATGATTGCTGTAGTCGTTGTGCTTCGGCTGCCACAGGCACTCCTCCTCCTGGTATTGCTCTATGAATTCCGTGAGCCAGTGCCGCGAGTATGACCGCAAGTCAACGTTCATCTTTTTATTGAGCAAAATGTTGATTTTTTTTATTGTGTACGCTGTTTTGTTTTCAGTGCGTCTCGCGTGAAGTTGGATGCAGATCTGCAGGACTGTGCTACCACATGCAACGTTTTCGACGCGGTGGCAGCGCTAAGCCAGAGTTGGCTTTTTAGCATATTTACGGCTATATAAAGATTTTATAAATATGGGTTGCGACATAAGAAAAATTTGTGCATCATTAATTCGCAGCCGTAATATGTTCCCTAAATAGGGAATGGTAAGTTTGAAGTTCTTAATTCATCGCAAATTAAACAATAAAAACCATAACATCCAATGTTTAGTCTGCGAAGTCTTTTAGCTTATTTATTTTTCTAGCTCCATTTCTAGCTTGTTTTTTGACTTTGAAACTCTGGCAGCACTGATGACAGCCCGACCATACTGTGGTTCGCGATGTTTTTCTTGTCATTGCTCTTTGGAGCTCCAAGTCGCGCGGAAAACAATAAATAGTAAACATTAACAAATGATTTCGATCGAGGAAGTTGTGAAATAAATGTTCATTAATTTGGCCTGAACGAAACCTACGAGCCAGATACAGTGCCAGTGCAAGGTGTAGGCCGAAACTTCGGTTTCGAGGAGAATCGCCAAGAATAAATCTGTGCTAATAACAAAAACAAAAGGTGCGTTGAAAGCTTTTCAACATAATTTATTGTTGTTTTTGTGTCTTGCTTAATTATATAATGTATGATGTGTTTGTTTGCGTGTGAGAGTGTTTTGTGGTGCAATAAATTCGAGTAAATAAGGCCCTCCTCCATATAGATAAATAAAAGCGTATCTAAGGTTGTACATGGAAGAAGGAGTACAATTCATTCGAGTGGGTGGGTGGGTAAATTAGATCCAGTTGGCTGTGTGTGTGTCTTTCTGACAGACAAAGAGAAAGATTTTCAACAACTGCAACGATAATCGAAAAACAGCTGTTCCTCTCCTCTCTCATGCCGCCCAATCCAATCAGAATGAAGTCACGTAGCTCTTTCCAGACGTAAACAACAAATAAAAGCGAAACGAACTACGTTCTTTGGCGAGTAAGTGCAGGCTATAGTAATTGAATCTGCATACTATACCCCACCTATCAGCAATTGCAATTTGTTGTTGTTTTGCTTGATTCAATTCCACTTGTCCCCGACTCTCAACTGCCGGGTACAAAGTCCAATACAAATAATACTTCTCCAGGGCCCCCCCGCCCTCCTTCTCGCTGGCGTTTGAGTGTGTCTATTTATGGACCGACCGGTGTGTTCTCGAACGACAAACAAATTTCAGTGTCAGCGCATGAGAACTAGAATTAGAGTGAGCAACATTCTCCCTGGATCAACTGGATACTGGATCAACAGGCCTCCCTGCGAGTAGCCTTGACTCAAGTGCAAAACAACAAACCATTTGCTTACGAACTTGTTTGCATTCATTGAGCGCTGCGCCGGCAGCAGAAGCAGCAGCATCCAACCCTGGGCTGAGAGCTATTTGCCTGGCCTGAAATCAGTCCACCCTTGGTAGAAGGGAAAGCTGTGCATTAGGAACGCTAGAATGGAGGGATGCTGAGCATGCCTTACCGTCTATATAATATACCTTGCTGATGCCTCTGGTTATGTTGTCCCCTCCATAATCACGTTCAAGGCCAGCCAGGCTTATGCGAATTTTGCGAATGTATTTCTATAACGCTAATGATTCGTTCGCTCTCTCCGATCCGTCAATGAAATGCGTTAATTATAGCCGCTGCCCACTTGGAACCGTGCCCACCCCACACCCCAATCCAACCACAAAGTGATTCTCCCCACACGTGCGGCCGCACACTTACACAATTTGCATGTGAAATTGTTTTGGAGGTGTGTGCCGCAGCAAAAAGCCGTGCTCTGGGGCTCTGAAAATCTCTGATTGCTGCTGGTTTGGCTGTTTGCTTTTTATTTTTTAATACTTACTCGTAGAACCCCCCAACGCAACCGGTTTCGCGGTTTGTTTAGCAATTTATGCGAACAAACAACACGACAGGCCCGCTCCTCTCCCATCTGTTATAAGACGCAATTAGCGCGTACAAAGCGAATCTTATCAAGTGTGCTGCTGATTAATAAAAGCAATTCTAATCTATGACCAAGTTTCGCGTTTTCAGTAGCCAATACTTGGCACGCACGGGGGGCCCAATGCAAAGTTCACTTGGGAATGTTGGTTACCCAGAGAGCAGATAACATAGAGTCCAACTGCTTTAACTTGGCCAAGACTTGGGTCTAAAAGCATTCGAATGTGTGTTTTTTTGAACTCATGCCAAAGAAGAAATCATTTGCTCTGTTTTGCTTGAGTTACGAAACAATTGTGACAGATAGAATTTTGCATAGACATGCGAGAGTACTTTTTCGTTATCACCTAAAATAAATCTACCACATCAGTATACATATACATACAGTGAAAACTGTAAACATCGTGCAAATGTCTGATAAATTTCCCATAAAAAACGGAATGACATTTCGCATGACAAATACTACATATAAATATTTATGGTTAAAGTTTTTCAAAAATTACCAGACAACCAGGAAATACCTGAAAAGGAATAGTAAAAGGTATTGCTACTATAAAGTTGACTTAAGAACCTTATTATCTAGTGAGATAACTTCCAAAGTCAGCTGGGAAATCTTTTTGATAATGATAAAACTTCGTTGAACACAAACTAAAAAGCTAACACTTATCTTTGTATGCTTTTGCCCACACAATTGACATCTCAAGAACGTTAAAAAAATGCTATCTCTTAAGGCCAAAGCTCTATATGAGCAGAGGGTAGGATTTTTAACAAAAAAATAACCTTTTTCTGCCACATCATGCACAGGCCATGTATTTGGTTTTAATATATTTGGGCATTCTAAAGTTGATCATCTATGTATTGCGTCATGTGGAAGAGATGGGATTTTAAAGCACCTTTAATATAATTTTGGTTCACTATATACATATGTATTTACATACATACATATATAAATATACATATATGTACAACATATACGTACATACATATATAGGAATAATTTTGGATTAATTCCTGGATTGAAAGGTTCACCCTTTCGAGGGTTTACTGTATGTATGTATGTCCATATGTCCCTATGTTATATGACCATCTATTTCTATCTATGGGTTTGTGAAGCACGCCTCGCTTTGATTAGAAGTCTTATAAATGCACAGCCAGTGTCGAACCAAACCGAAAGTAAATTGCGAGGGAATGGAAATAATTTTGGCTCTATTTGATGGCTATATTTGATGGCTGTGACGATAAAGCCCCTGCTTACTTTATGCATGGCTCAAATTGATATTAAAATTGATTTTTGTTTTGCCCAGGAATCAGGAGTCCCCGAGTCTGCCATGAGCCGTCTCCTGGAGAAGCCGAACATTGCCATGTCCATTAAGTCAACGGGTAGTCAATTATCGAGCACAGTGGCCACCACCGCAACGGGTGCGGGTACGGCTGCTGCTGCTGCATCCACAGATGTGGAGGATGAGGATGCGAACGGAAAGCATCATGTGACATCACCATCGGAGCAGCCAACATCATCAGCAACAGAAACACCCGCCAATTCAGTCAGCACCAGCCCCAGCCCCAGCGGTAGGTCACAAAGAATGCTGCCATTTCCTGCTGATTTTCACTTTTGCCCCCCATTTAGTGCGCACCAATAACAATATCGACCTGGTGGTCATTAGCCTGGTGTCTGGAGCGGCGGCAGGGGCTTTGGCCAAGACGGTCATCGCTCCGCTGGACCGCACAAAGATCAACTTTCAGATACGCAAAGATGTTCCCTTCTCGTTTCGTGCCTCGCTGCAGTATCTGCAGCACACCTATGCCAAGGAGGGTGTCCTGGCCCTGTGGCGTGGCAACTCAGCCACAATGGCCAGGATTGTGCCCTATGCGGCCATACAGTTTACGGCCCACGAGCAATGGCGCAGGATTCTGCAGGTCGACAAGGATGGCTCCAAGTATGTGACACACGAATGAATATCCTCTGGGATTCCAATTATTTCTGTTTCTTTTCTGTTGCAGCACAAAGTTACGTCGCTTTGTGGCCGGCTCACTGGCAGGCATCACATCCCAATCGTTGACTTATCCCCTGGACCTGGCTCGCGCACGCATGGCTGTCACGGACAGATACTCGGGCTATCGAACGTTGCGGCAGGTCTTTGCGAAGATTTGGGTGGAGGAGGGGCCACGGACGCTGTACCGTGGCTATTGGGCCACAGTGCTGGGCGTGATACCCTACGCGGGCACCTCCTTTTTCACCTACGAGACCCTCAAGCGGGAGTACCATGGTGAGCGCTGCATCCTGAACGATTGCTGCTGAATATGCCTGCTAAAATTTGTTGTTTAAATTGCAGAAATGGTTGGTAATAATAAACCGAATACTCTAGTCTCGCTGGCGTTTGGTGCTGCGGCTGGTGCCGCCGGCCAAACGGCGAGCTATCCCCTGGATATTGTGCGCCGAAGAATGCAGACGATGCGTGTGAACGAAGCGAACAATGAACGCTGTCCCACCATTCTGGAGACGCTCCGCAAGATCTATCGGTAAGAGAAGTCCACTCGGTAATCAGTAATTTGATTGGTTTTAATCCACATTCATGGTGTGTTTTCGCAGTGAGGAGGGCATCAAGAATGGATTCTACAAGGGCCTCAGCATGAATTGGCTAAAGGGCCCCATTGCTGTGGGCATTAGCTTCTCCACCTATGACCTGATCAAAGCCTGGCTGAGGGAGCTGTCCCACTTGAAGCGTGGCCGGCTGGAAGACTAGCAGTCCAAGCCTCCCAACCAAACACACACCAAAAAACGCACTGCTTTCGTTGTTAAGTCTTACATGATCCGATGATAAAGCTGGCGGAGGATAAGTGCAGCGCCAGGAATGCTCTAATTGTTAGATATTTTTAGTGGTTAATTGTGTAGAAGAGGAGAGGAGATGCGATGAGAAAACACACTCGCCGAAACGCTTAAAATTTGTTATTTACCATAATTGATTTATTATTATCTGCTTTAAGCCTCAAAGTAATAACAAAATAGTCTGTATATTGATTCGCCCTAAGCCCTGGTATCCTATTTTGTATTCAGTGGCGTTACCTCGACAATAACTTACTCTTTTACTCCTAGATTAATGAATTAATGAATATTTGTATCTACATATATCTGTCAATTTGCTTTCTTAATTGTAAAAATTGCCATGAATTTATGAATGTTCACCAGCGAAATCATCTTATGCATATATATATAAATATATATATATATACGAGTATATTGTATGTTAGTGTGTTTTTTATGATTATAAAATTAAAATTTACAAAAATTGTTTAAGCATTGCGTCTTTTTGTTTGGTTAGCATTCAAACGGCCCGCCTTCCTCTTAGGTGGCAGCCCCACACTATCCCTTTTCTTTTTAAACCTGCTATTCTAAAAAATCCAAGTAAAGAGAGTCCTGAACACTGTCCAATTTTTTGAAAAATTTATAAATCAATTGGACGAAATTATATGTTCAGGACTGAGAGTCTCAGCTTGCTAGTAATATTGAACCGAATATCAAAAGTAGTAAACATGATTTCCATTCGAGGAGAGCGAACGCTTAACCCATTGTCAACCAGTGGGTATTTTAACTAACGTATATGTATTATGAAACTTGCAAGTTTTTAGGGCTGGTCAGGTGATTAATACCGTGGAGGCTACAAGGTGCATTTTTTAATTTCAGCTATTTTACCACCAACCATTCAAAATGGTGCTCAACTGTTAAAGCAGTATTTACAGTAGGTTTTGGAAATGTGAAGGAATATTTCGGTATATTTCTGAGGGTCAGAATTGCTGGGTGCCACGGCGTTTCACTTTTCGACGACCCTGTTTACGGTACACACCTTGCATATTTTTGTAATTTTTTTAGTATTTTAGGTATATTTTTAGAAGACTTTGTAGTTACAAATGTATGAAATGTGTAGTAAGCGTGTAGTTACCATGTACAATTTTAATTTTGTTTAATTTTGATGGGCTTTTCTTTGATTAAAAGTTATTTTATGAAAAATCAACTGGAAATGAGTACTTAGACTTAGCAAATATTTTTAGAAAATTAACCAATTTATCGTAGAAAATTATATGATCAGTGCTGAGAGCTCCAGTAATTAGTTAATCATAATTCGAATATCAAACTCGAGGAAATTGATCTTGCTATCACGGAAGGCAGCACTGCTGTTTTGCAGAGCAACGCCGCACGTCCAGACGTAAACAACAAATAAAAGAGAAACGAAAATAACAAGTGGAGTGAGTGCTAGCCATATTAAATAGTTGCGACGAACACAATTCCGCGTCCTGTATGCGGTTTTCATCTCGCCAAGTAGTGTTTCTCCTGCCTCCTCGGCCACTAGTCAAAGGGTTCAACCAAAACGCATCAAACGCACGCAACGAAAGGTGAGAGATGGCTGCAAGAATGCAAGCGTAATTGTTTAAATGACTATTGATTTTGCGAGTCACACCCACCGCCCCCCCCTGTTGCTTCAGCCAGCGGCGCCCGAGGCAATTCCCAACCTGGGATACGGGGAAAGATTTGCGTTGACGCTTGTTGCTGCGCACAACAGGTGAAAGCACAAGGGGAATGCTCGGAGGGGGTGGTGCCCTCTGCAGCCCCTTTGAGCTGTGTAACGTAGTGGCAGTTGTTAACCTTGGCTTCTTGTGGCTAATCAATTAATTGTAATTAATTATACGGAAAGACATGGGCTGCTACGAGTGTATATGTACATATTTGTATGCGTATGTGTGCACATAGACAGTGTACGCCTCTTAGGAGGAAGCGCCATCTTGTTCCACCTGTACCGGACCCGTTTCTCATATGCTCACAAGCTGTTGAATATTTACACAAATTCGTCTAGAACATAAATTGTATTCTCCTGTTTGAATTGAGGGGGCTAAGTGGGCTAAGTTCGTTTTTCTCTTTGGTATATTTACGGTATATTTTGAAAATTATAAGGTATATTTTGGTTTATTTCTGAGGGTCAAGTGGCACATTTTAACGCTAAGTCCGCGGTCACACTAATGAATAGGTTTTTCTCACAACTTTTTTCGCCGCCCCGTAAACAACACCTATCAAGTTCTTTCTGATTTCAGAAAAATTCGTTTGTTATCTTTTTAAATTGATTATCGTCGCGCAACAAATAGATTTTTAACAACTAAAAAAGTCTATAAAAATATCAGTTGAAACATTTCACGGAGTATTTACATTCGGGCGGCCAATCGCGCAACAGGCGTGAATGAGCATAGTCCTTTAATTTAGCCAACAAGTTGCATCCGTTTTCAAGTGTCATTTTCGATTTTCGCGTGCAAATCCTTCTAAGGCGTGTGCCGGCACTGCTCTTTCATACCGGAGGACACCGAGATATCCGAAGAAGCCGAACGGAAGAGAGGTGTGTGTGTGTGTTCGTACGTGACTTGTATGTGTGCACGATTTAAAAATAACACGGCAAATACATAACAAAAAAAATATCGAAAGCAACAGCGCCACCAAATACCCATACAATCTTAGTCGCGACCTGTACGTGTTTACACATTCTAGACTTTCCGGCTGGTTCGTGTGTTGGTGTGCACCAAAAGGTAAATAGAAAAAAGAACAATCTAGTGCCGGGGGGTTCGGGGGGACACGCTTGTGCGTGTTTGTATGTGTGTGTGGGAGGACTTCCCAGGCAGCGACGCTTACGTCTGCTGCAGTTCTTCGATGCGATGCGATGCGCCGCACTGTGGGCGGGATGCAGCATTTTGCGCAGAATGTGTTTAATTGTCTGAAATTTTTATTTTAAGAAGTCGAAAAATTGTGTATTTCTTTGACCCATGAAAAATCATGTGTTTCCACTTGAAGTTTTTATATTTTGTATACACACGCATACAAATGCACATGGCAATGGTATATACATACATACAGCGCTCCTGTTTCTTATTGTTGTTGGCAGCGCATGTTGCTGCCGTTGCCGTTGCTGTGGCCATCTTCGTTCATGGTTATATTTCCTGGAAAATCCATAAAAACAAAGGCAAAAAGAATTTCGAGTGCAATAGCACAAATAACAACAACAACAACATCAACATCAACACATGAACACCACAGTACAATCGTGTATATATTAGCTCCGCTCTCCCTCGCTCTTACATCGATGTGCTGGTTGACTTAAGGCTCCCTCTCTACCACTACCTCTTCCTCAACGTCTATCGCCCTATCATGCTCCTCATATTCACATGCTACTCTTGCTTTCATACGTACATTGTACGTTGCTGTCGCTGTCGCTGTCGCGACTTCTGCGCGCTCAACACTTTTATCTCTGCTTCGTTCTCTCTTCTTCGTCTTACTCTTGTTTCCCTCTTTCAACGTGTGTTGCGCGAACACACGTCGCCGTCGTCCAGTGACTTGTTGGCCAGGTCTGGCCTGGTCTGTCCACCTCTTACCATTTTGGACAAATTACTCTTGTCAGCGGACGACGGTTCGTGTCAATGACGTTGCGCGAGCCTTAACCCCTTTGTGTCCCGCTGGTAGACCTGAAATCTAAAAAATCCCTTTCCCCTCCCTCCGCTGTCATCTGGCCTGGTCTGGCCTGGCCTAATCGTCGCCAATAGGTGGTTTAATAGATATGAGATACGATAAGCAAGGTTTTCCTTTGTTAGACTTCCTAGAAGGCATTCTTTTCGTTTGTGATCAGCATTTTAAATATTAGTGCTTAATAAATATACACAGAATTTTGTATAATATCTCCATGGGATGCATACGATGCTATATATTTGATCTATCTTTCTTTATTTTTGTTGCAAGTAAGAAAGTTATGTATTTCTGACAGAAAGCTATTTTTGTCACTTGCATTTCCGATAATCCCCAGTCCTTGGCAGAATTTTTTGCTCTCTTTCTTATCGCGAGCAGCCTTTCGCTCTCTCCCTTTTTTACTCTTTTACACTGACAATTTGTTATCATGCGCTAATTTATTGCGTTGCATTTAATCGTTCTGGCCACAGACGTTTGTACTGTATGTAAGTGGAACCTTCTATATGTCATCCCGCGCTTAAGGCGATCGCTGTGGTACTTGCTGACGAGGATCTGCTGTACTTACACAAATAACTTGCAGCTTATCAGGCGGCTTGTGCTGCTTTTGAATCAATCACGGGGCAGTGTAAAGTAAATATATACTACATACATATGGACTATGTATTTATAAAGCTAAAAAATCACGTCTGACAGATTTGTATGGTCCATATTTTTCACTACAACTTTAATGAAAGAAAAAAAACTCAGCAGAACAAACTATAGCTGCAAAATTTTTGTAGACTGTGCTTCACCCAATAAATTGAACCCTGATTTTTGCAAATACCTAATACAAGATGACTAGAACCATTTTCACATCAGTTTGATTTCAAACCGATATTTGTCACCTAAATGTTAAGAGATAAGGTCTTCATATATGCTCTTCATATTGAAAATATCACGCCAGCAACATTCAAAATTACAGACCACCAGACTTTCTGGAATTAATTAATAATAAAATAATTACTCTGCCAGGGTTGTGTCATGATCTTTGATGTCGTACTTATTATGTATTATTTTTTAAGATCTGTCATGCTTTTGAGCTGTCCTAAATCTAGAAAAATACGTATTCCTTAATTAGCATACAACATATGCATACATACATATGTACAATTTGTCATTAAAATGATAAGAGATTGATTTTAATGTGTTCCTCGAATCTAAAATGTCTGGGTATCAACAGTACGTACCAAAGGCCATTCGAAAATAATTAAGATCGGTGATTTGGCATCCTTAATCTAAACACGTGCGTGTTGCAATGATTAATATAGACATATAAACTTGTCAAAAATGTTAAGAGAGGTTTGCAAGGGTCTAATGTCTTCTTCGAATAATTTGTCAATAAAATGATAAGAGATGGATTTTAATGTGTTCCTCGAATCTAAAATGGTTGGAGATCAACAGTACGTATTAAAGGCCATTGGAACAAAATTAAGATCGGTGATTTGACATCCTAAATCTAAACACGTGCGTGTTGCAAAGATTAATATAGACATAAAAACTTGTCAAAAATGATAAGAGAGGTTTACAAGGGTCTAATGTCTTCTTCGAATGATCATGATCCTCCTCGCAAAATAATCTTATCAAAGAGTCTGGGGTCATTTCTTCGGGGATCACACTGGCAACAAAATTGGCAAACAAAAAAATAAATAAAATATTCATTCCTCCCAAATCTGGCAGGAAATAATAAGCCGCTTGGCACGCATGTGCTCGTTGATTATTCGCTTTCGAAACTGATTCGAAACAGGCGCACTCTTCAGAGATCATATTTGTACATTGGGGCTAAGCATACTGAGATATATGTAGATATCCTAGGTTGGAGATTGTGCAGTGTGATCTCATGTTTTGTAAATCATAAATTTGTACATATATATTTCTCCTTCCAATTGGAAGATCAGAAAGCGCATTGCATTTGCCTAATATGCCGAATGCCCATGCCTCTGAACCCCTGCACGTAATCGCGCATATGGGAACCCACCGAGACGAAAGCCGACAAACATCGTACAAAATGTCAAGCGAGTAGCAACGATAAATGATTACTTAAATAACACTTGGTTTGTGCGGCGGCGGCGTCGCCTCCTCCGCCTCTCCAATCACTCCACTTTTGCACTCTCCAGTGTTGTTGTACGGGAAGAACTCGTACACACACAGACACCCGTTTACAGGCAAGCAAGCATGTGTTGTGTATACAAACACATGCTTATTAAACATTTATGAGTGCAAAAACAATACCACAAACGGCACAAATTATACGTATGTATGTATACAGAATGTATGAACGTACGCGCATCGGGCACCATGCATACTTGCGCGGAGTATATTCGTATTCGTGTTGCTTATACAAAATTGAATAAGAAAAAGTACAAAATGTCGAAGCAGCAAAAAGTCTGAAGCACGAAACAACACAACACATTCATTCCGAATGGGGGGGGGCTGAGCTCTGGGGAGCTTTGGTCAGCCGTCCCCAATGGGAGTTATATTATGGTCCTGAAGAAGGGTCCGGGTCCGAAGAACCATAACAAATATGAGCAAGCCATGCAATATTTTGGAGTAAAACAACCAACGACTGACGAACCGACCGATCGACTGACCGACTCTTTTAGTAAATATTTATACCCCCACAGTGTCTCGTGAACAACTGTCACGGTTCCCACATGGCGAGTGCCCACTGTGATTGCGCCAGTACCTGTGCCTTACACACTTTTTGACTGTTCTTTCCGTACTACAATAAACATACTGGCGGTTATCAGCACAGCAGCAGCGTAGCAGCGCGTACGTAGGCTGCTGCCATAAAACTTTCCACTAGCCAAAAAAGCTTTTCAGTTGAAATGAAAAATCATTTTGTGGGAGAGAAGGGGGTATATCTTTGTGTATCTGATTCTAGCTTGTTTATGGATAGAAGATAACAATATTTTCCAGAAACAGCAAATCTAGAATACCCTATTAAAAATTCTTCTTGTATGCAAACTACTTTTCGGGATTAAAATTTAAAGAGCGGATTGTGCAGCACATGACGCTGAAAAAATATACACAGATGTAGATAAATACATATGTATATACACACATAGATACATATTTATATGAAGATCTTATACACTCGTGGGTCTGTTAGCTCTGGAATAGCGTTGATGGCTGCTGAGTCATCATCTAAATTCTTATCTAAGACGCTCCCACTGCCCGGACCCTTTGGGGGCCTCTGCCTCACTCAGCATTAATCACATAGCTAAATATTGCATTTCGGTTTACTGCTACTTTGTTATTCTCCCAATTCTTCTAATTCTCCCCCGGATCCTCGCCCCCCTCTCTATGCCCCTCTGCGGTTCTCTGTTTGTTTTCGATTCGCCTTTTTGTTTGCCAAAACGGCAGCAGCAATAACAATTTGTGTGTGGGCAGAGCAGCTGGCCGGCCGCCGGGAGCTTGTGTCAGTCCCATACAGCCATTCACAAAAGTATGCTTACCCTTGGGGTTTAATTTTAAATAATATTTGCATCTCTGAACCCTAACATTGTAAAGCCACCAAAGAAATAAAGTTTTAAATGATAAAAAACTTGAACTTTGTTTTGCTATCTGTCTTCAGGTATAGCCACTGTTTGGAGAAAAAGTAAAAACAATATGAAAGGGTTATATTGTGGAAAAAAATCTTTTATTGGACTGCAATTGTGGAACTATGCACGATATTGCAGCTCCATTACTTGTTAGAGAGCGCTGGGAATGTGCTGGGCAAATCCTTATTTCCGTGACTGTACACATTGTGCACACTCAACAATCTATTGACCGTATTTTAATGTGCCATACATACATACATATATGTATGTATGCATGTATGTATACACGTATCTCATAAGCAATATTCACAGCTAATTGAAATTACACACACACATAAAGCTCCATGGGTTTTCCCCCCAATATTCAATTGAGTTGTATTTATTTCCAAGATTTTTCCGATTTTGCATAGCGATGCGAGGCGATACACAAACGGATGCAACTAACAAAGTAAAAAGTGGCTAAACCAGTTCAGTTTTCACTGAAACTGCAAATGCAAGTGCAAGTGCAACAGCAGCAATAACAATTCACTTTCTTTGCATTTCAAGGTGATTTTTGCTAGCTTTGGCTTTGGTGGGGAAAAAGGTCTCCTCAAGGTCAGCATTAGATTAGAGTCTAATCATTAGACCGCCTATGTGTGCCGCGCATCTGCCATTTGCTCTCATGAGAGCACTATAAAATGATTTTTTCAAATAAGTACTATATACATACATTTGTATTATCAATTTTCTGAGAATCAATTGGGTAATATTTCAAAATGTAATTTGCGAGGTAATCGCTTTTTGTTTTATTTTATTTTATAATGTATAACAGCTTCGGTACATATATTTTTAAAGTGCATCTTATTTTTTGGGAAAAGAGTATGTCAGTATGTTTGTGTATGTATTATATGCATTGGATTAACGCCGATTCCTCGAACCAGCGCCAAAAAAAAGATAGACGTCAATGCAAATTCAAGTTTTGCAACTGAAAACATTTTTCGCGGCCGAGAAATCGAAATGAATTTATACTACACAACAGACGTTTAAGACAACAAATGGGTGATGGAAACGCCGAAGATAATATACCCTTGCAGTGCGAGGAGATCGAAATTAAACAAACTCATATTATCGGATTATTCCGATTTCGCTGGGAAGTCAGTTCACTTTTGGGAAGTTTGTGATTCGTATCAACGTCAATCCGCACGTGCTCTAGTGGATAGAAGAATAAAATGTGGGTCTTTATAGGCTAATTAGCTCTATATAGAGAGGATAATACACCCTTTTTCCAAACCTGCAACAACCATCTCTCTGAGATTTATTCTTCTATTCTGCGAAAAGACAACCAATTTTCTGATTATGAAAAACACAACAATTGTCGAGTGAAGCTTCTCGCTAAGAGTGGATATCGAACTGTTTCCAAAAATTCAAAAAGCGTTCCCATTGCTGGTATAATAATATCATTCGTTCGCATTTCCTTTCCTTATACATCCCAACAAACTCTCCAGTTGATCCCCACTCAAGGCTTAGTGCAATACAAAGATACCTAGATCTGGAAGGGTATTTAACAAAAACAACAAAAAAGCTTCGTTACACATTTGTTTTGCTTGGCGTTACGTATGCAAGTGTGTGTGTGTGTGTCTGTTTGTGGATGTGTGACGTGCTTTGTGGTCTCTCTGTTGTATACACGTTTTTAACCCCCTGAGGCCCCTGCACCTCCCCAGACATTTTGTGGGCAACTTTTATTTCTTTTAAAGTTTTCTTTTACCCTCTCCGGCGATGGACATGCGTGTATGTTGGGTGTGTGTGTGTGAACATTTATGACAGCTTGTAAATAATATTGTCTAACATTTTGCGGCTGCAACTAAGTAAATAAATGATTTTGCACTCCACCTCTGCCCTGCGTTGTGGCCCCATCCTCTATCCAACCGCTATCTATATCTACCTTTTCTGCTCGCACACACACACACACACAGACACATTCTATTGAGAGCTATTAATCGTGAATGTTGTGTGTGTTTGGTCTGTTGTGGGTCCCATCTAACTACCGGTTATCGCGGCTTTTGTTGTGGCACTGGGACCCCGAGGAACCCTTCGACTGGCGATTGCGCGACCGCAACGGAATAAAGTTTTATCGTCAATATATGTTTGTCTCCCTGCCCTGCCCTGCTTTGATCTGCGCTGCTCCTCTACCACATCATCGTCATCATCACACTACATCGGTTCGCATCTCAAAATAAATACATTTTGCGCTTTTAGCAGTCCATAAAAAAAGTTAAATAAAAGAAGCCGCTACATATTTTTTTTACTTTTTGCGTAGCGCGTCTGTCTGGAAGTTTTTGTTTCTGTTTTCATTGAGGCGCTCGTGCGGAGAGCGTTAGTTACCAAAACTGGAATCGGTTCAAACCTCTGAACTTCGAACTTAATGAGATTTTTTATACCCATATTTGAAGAGTTAAGGGTTATATTAGATTTGTGGTAAAAGTGGATGTTTTATACGCAGAGAAGGAGACGTTTTCGGTCCCATAAAGGATATGTGTACATATATATTCTTGCTCAGAATCAATATAAACATATACATTCATACATTTGTATACTGACTGAGTAGGGGTGTAAAAGTAGAGTCGCGCACACTGCGACTCACAAAGTTCCCTCTTGCTTTTCATCCGCTTTGACAAGGGTTCGTTCATTGATGGATAGTCGTTTAGTTCGTTGTTAATTTTGTTATGGGGTGTAAATTACTGGTGGAAATCTGCAATATTATAACATTATTTATCCCGAGGCCATAGTAGCTACGGTTGCCTCCCTACACCCCGAGAAGGCAGCTTTAGTTTACATCTTTAAGCTGACAGAGTAAAAAAAGAAATTATACTAAAATCATGCTCTTAACGCCTATGACTGTAGTATACGAGTCGCTCTGTTCCACTGTATAAGAGAATCTGTTTCGGTTATCTACTATAACTATTTGCTCGAAATGTGATAGCACGAAAAGTTGTTGGTTCTAATGATAATAAATGCTGTGGGTCAGATCGAAATACAAAAGTTTGCGATTTTTAATGATCATTAGAAATGTTTTGAGAAATTGAAACCCAAGATTAGGGCTTTGAATGTGGCTAATAAAGAATGATTTATTGTATATCTTTTATTTATATCCAGGGTTGAGTCTATAACCCAAGGGATTTAATTTTTCAAGTGTTTCCCATGAGGGTTCTTATGGTTCTTAATATCAAAAGTGTGCTTGGCATTTTCTCAGTGTATGTACGCGTGTGGCTCTCTGAGATTGGGCCATGCGAAAGATAGGTCCCCAGTGTTGCCGAATTTCGGAATTGGAGTGGAGTGGAAACGACTGAGAAATGGAACGGCAACAGTTAATGATCCGCCAGTGACGACACTCGCGCCTACATTTTTCACGCTGAAGGGAATTCCTTAAGGCCCCTGAAAGCGAGAGGGCGCTCATCCGTACACATATTCGTATATATTTTTGGGTAATTGGTAACTTTAATTATTGCCCCCACGCATGGGTATTTTCGTTGATAATACATACCTCTGTGTTGCGATGTGCCCTGCCTCCTTCTAATTATATATTATATTGTTGTGAATGGAATTCTCTTTTTTGTGCCAAAAATTTGCATAATTATGCCATTAGCCGACATTTCATAATACAGGTACCACAATAAAAAAGAATACAACAAATGGTCTGCTACCATTGTTCTAATACTAGTCTATTTGTGTATGGGTTTTTACTACGAGTAAACCCGAAAAACTAGACTAAATGTTGGCTGACTCTTCCATGGAATCACTAGAAAGCCATTCAGAGTGTTGCAAAACTTACCTGATAAGGGCTTGACTGTTCGACTAGCTTTCCACCTAATTCTCGGGCACAATCTTTCACGGCAACTGATTCATCCACCTGCCTTTTGCCCAACAGGGGCAGATGGCCTAGCCTCTTATCAAAATGCAGAGTGAAGTATATATAATATGCCAAATTTCCAGCAAACTTCGAATATTCTAACTACTTCGGGCTAATTTTCATATCATTTCATAAAATTGTTCAACGCTTGCTCGCTCTCGGCAGCGAGTCGAGTCTTATCATGGGCAATATAAAAGCACAGAGTCAACCTATTGAGATCTTCAGTTGTGTTCCTTCGATTGATCGCTAAAGGCGCTAGGTGAAGCTATCAAAAATATCATATTTACGGCGACAATTTTGTGTGTTTGTTTGTGGGCTTTGATTTGTAAACGATCCTATATTTGTTTATAAACAATCTGTTTTCATTTAGCCACCTGACAGCAGTCCATCGGAAAGGGCTCTCAGATATCGCGCACACGTGGGGGATCAGCTGGAGATAGGAAATTCCCTTAAAGAGGAGCGGTGCCCAGTGTTTTTTCAGTTGTTTTATTGAGTTTTTCACCTTGATAACCTTAAAATTTGTGCGACTGCTGCTGCTGTCTGCCGCTGTTGCTGCATCGATCTCTCGTTTCATTAGACAGCCAATAAACATTATTGCTGATAACAAGAGCGGAAAAATACCACCAGTGGAAGGGAGGGAGGGTGGTGGTGAAAAGTTTGTGCCAGCAAAATATTGAAGGGAAAAACTTTGTACCAACTTTTGTCCGTGGCTTCTTTCCGACTGACTTGGCATATTAGACGGCCATGAAAACCTTGAACTACTTTGGTTTTTCGAACTAAAAAAGAGTCCGAAGGGCAGCCAGCGCAGCAAGCAAATTTATGAATAGAAAGAAACCTGTGTGTGGTGGAGAGATACAATCATCTTTCGTCCCGCAGACTACCTAAGACCTGGAACTGAGACTGGGACTGTGACTGGAACTGGAACTGGGACTCTTGCTCTCCTCTCTTTCTTTTTTTTTTTTTTTGGGATCATCGTTAAGTGAGCCGCACATCCGATTTTTGTTGTTCCTTGGGGCAGAGAGGCACAGGTATCAAAAAAAGCCACGACCTGTTTTCATTTTTCTTTACTTATTTTTCTGGTTTCTTGGTTGTAGGTTTTTGTCCCTTTTGTTTGGGCTGCATTTTCGGGCTGTGTTTCGGGCTGTGTTTCCAGTCATTAGATCCTTATCTAATTTCGTTTCTGCTTCTGGGCTGCTCTTTTCGACTGGTTTGCCTCGTTTTCATCTCTTGTTTGCTCTGCTCTCTGGAATGGCCATTCATATTTGCTACGTTAGCCGAGCCGGTCCGAGCCTCGTTCTTTAGTTGGCCTTTTTTTCCGGGTAACTACAGAAATTAGCGTATCGACCACAAAAGCAAACACGCTTCGGAGTGGCAGTCGCAGTCGCAGTCGCTGGCATTGGCTTTGGCTCTGGGTTTACGGTTTGGGTCACGTTTTAACGACAAACAACAGTCCACAGAGAGAGAGAGAAAGAGAGAGAGAGGTTCATGCTAGGTCCTACCGGCCCCTTATCATCGCTATTTAGCATGGCTATAAAGAATCATATTCCCCATGGGTCGGACCTGCCTGCCTGCTGCAATTTAATTTCACACCTGTTGGTCCGGCCGACTCCGACCATCGACTAGAATTCCACCTCACCGAATCGGTGGTCTCTCGTTGTGTATTTCTGTTATTACTCGCATTTGTATTTGTTTGCTTTTCCACTTGCGTGCGAGTTGTTTGTTCTACGTTTTGCCATATTGCTATTGCCCTTTGAGGTTGTTTTTGTTTTTGTGTGTTTCTGTTATGGTAATTAGAGGTTGAAAGGCTGGTAGAATAGAACCCTATACCCTGGGCTTATGCGCACACATTCATTCATTATTTTACAGCTCCCATAAACGATGATGATGATGTTCTATGGCTTAGAGGTCCTTCTATAAATACTTTACTCTACTTTGTTTTATCATTTCCATTATTAAATTAAAGATATTTTCTTTGGAAAAAATGCTAAAATTTCCATTCGATTCTAAATGATGATGATTTCTTTGCGAAATGTTTTCTACAAATAAATATTCGTGGGCAAACATTTCCTCCTCACTTGCACTCAGAAACATCAAGGAGCACTTTCGATGACAGTTTGAGCGTCTCGCACTCTTTGAGCTTAAACTGCTCTCGAGTGCAAGACACACATTTCGCTCTCTGTTGCAGTCAGCACTATGTTCGGTGACAGTTTTAATTGTCTCACTTTTATGATCCTCTCTCAGCTAGTCTCTCCCAATACGCAGTCAGCATCATTCATCTACACGATTGCACTGCAATCGGCAAATGGCAAGAAAAACTGCCCTGAAAAGTAACGGGGACAAAAGCACAATCAAATATCATACTCATTAATCCGTACATTAAAAACATTAAAAATCAGACTCATTGTGTCCCTCCCCTCCATACCTCTTTTATTTTTGCACGCAAAGCAATTTTTTAATAATATAATATTCCATCTGTGTGGGCGATCCATTATCATCTTTGGCTAAAATCTTGCACTTATCACAAAAAAATGTACCATATGCTTGTGTATTTATAGTTTCCTTAACAATTCTAAATCAATCGAAACCAAATAAAAAACAGAGCGCAGATATCGTTTGCATGTAACGATTGCATTTTATGGACGACTCAGACTCATTTGCTTGTTGGAAGACAGCCGGACGCTGGGAGCGAAACTGAAAACAAATATCCAAAAATATCCATATTCAGCTGTGTCCCAGCTAAACAATAAACAAAAAAGCATCCACACTCTCATCACACAAATCGAATCGAATAAGAATATCACATCATCAATAGAGAGAGAGAGCGAGAGAGAGAGAGAGAAAGAGAGCATCGGGTAGGAGCATGAGCCTGTGGAAGCGAATCTCCAGCCATGCTGACTGCGAGGCTCGTATGGCAGCCTACTACGATGAGAAGGGTCTCTTCGACCTGCGTCTTTGCTTGGCGGCCTGGATCGAAGACAGAATAATGTGAGTAGATCATAATGAGGGTGGAGCAGCAGTTGATGATGATTATAGGATTGGACTACTCGGGCATTGATCAGTTGTAGAATTAGCAGCGAATTCTTTAATCGAAATTTCAAATAATAATAATCCCACTCCTCCCCACATACAGGTCCGAACAGGTTACACCAAACTCTGCGGAGCAACTTGAGCGTGTGGCCCTCAAGTTCAACGAGGATCTGCAACAGAAGCTTCTCTCGACCCGCACGGCTAGCGATCAGGCACTCAAGTATCGTGTGGTGGAGCTTTGCACCCAAATTCAGCGCACCTCTGCCCTCGAGCTGTACACCCATTTGCGCGGCGGACTGCAAAAGGAGCTGCAGCTAGCAACCGAAAAGAGTGTGGCCACACCGGGTCCATCAATGCCCCTCAGTCCCTACAACATGAACAATCCAGCAGCTGCAATGGTTGCTGCTGGTAGCGGCGTAACCGGCGGTGGCTATATGGATTCCAGCGATCTGATGTCCGTTCAGCCAGCGGTTGGCGGAGGTTTGGGTGTCATTCACAATGCGGTGGGGGCGAATGCCGGCGGGAGTGTGACGCCCCTGGGCATGGCCACGGCAAAGGTGGAATTGTACGAGATCGAACATCAGATATTGCAGTACTTCAACGATTTTAGCACCTGCGGCAACTCCCTCAAGATGCTCGTCCAGAACTACAGCTACATGCTAAACTCCACGGGTTCGCCGAACCCCGAGGAGGCGTTCAAGTGCCTGATGACGGAGAAGGCGGCCATTGTGACGACACTTTGTCGCAGCTATATATGCTACGAGCCGCTGCAGGATCTGATCATCAGCGAGCTGAACAACTGGCGTCGCCAGCAGGCGCTGGCCGGCAATGGGGCACCCTTCAATGAGAGCACTTTGGACCAGATTCAGCGTTGCTTTGAGCTGCTTGAATCCTTTATTGGCCACCTGCTGGCGGCCGTCAAGGAGACGCTACGTGTGCATCTCGTCAACGAGGAGCCAGAATTAAACAACCTGCTCGAGCGGGTGAAGAGTTCACAGAAGAATTTGGTCTGTGCCGCCTTCATTGTGGACAAACAGCCGCCGCAGGTGATGAAGACAAATACGCGCTTTGCGGCCTCTGTGCGCTGGCTGATTGGCTCCCAATTGGGTATACACAATAATCCGCCCACTATTGAGTGCATCATTATGTCGGGTAAGCATGAAGTTTTCTATTAGACTGCAATGGACTAACTGTTTGCCTTCACCCTCTGTTTACAGAAAATCAGGCAAATCGTTTCGTTACCCGCGGCACCCAAATGGACAGCACCCTGGCCGGGCAATCCTCAGGGGAAATACAGAACTGCTCCAGCACCATGGAATACCAACAGAATAACCACGTCTTCTCGGCCAGCTTTAGGAACATGCAGCTGAAGAAGATCAAGCGGGCCGAAAAGAAGGGCACCGAGAGCGTCATGGATGAGAAGTTTGCCTTGTTCTTCTATGCGACCACCACAGTCAACGATTACCAGATACGTGTGTGGACTCTGTCGCTGCCGGTGGTGGTGATTGTTCATGGCAACCAGGAGCCACAGTCGTGGGCCACCATTACCTGGGACAATGCTTTTGCGGATATTATACGGGAACCGTTTATGATCACCGATCGGGTGACCTGGGCCCAGCTCTCAGTGGCGCTTAATACCAAATTTGGGTCGAGCACACAGCGGGCCCTGACCAGGGATAACCTGGACTTTCTCTGTGAGTTCCAGGACTTTGGTTTCCCGTTAATTTTTACTAATGAATTCCTCTTGCTGTTTCCTGATTAGTTGAGAAACTGCAGCGTGACGAGCGCAGTGAATATATTACGTGGAATCAGTTCTGCAAGGAGCCGCTCCGTACTGATCGCCCGTTCACCTTCTGGGAATGGTTTTTTGCCATCATGAAACTCACCAAAGATCATCTGATGGGCATGTGGAAGGCCGGCTGCATTATGGGATTCATCAATAAGGCCAAGGCGCAAGACGATTTGATGCGTTCGGGCACCGGTATTGGTACCTTTTTGTTGCGATTCTCCGACAGCGAATTGGGTGGGTGATTGGATCATAAATGGGTTTATGAAAATAGATTGATGGATAATAATGCATGATTCTTGCATTGCAGGTGGCGTAACCATTGCGTATGTGAATGAATACGGATCGGTTACCATGCTCTCGCCATGGACTGCACGTGATTTTCATATCCTCAACCTGGCCGATCGCATACGTGATTTGAATATGCTGCGCTGGCTGCATCCGAGCGACCCCACTGCAGTGCACCAGGAGCGTGATCGAGCCTTTGGCGAGTTCTACTCAGCACGTACCGGTACGAATGGTATATGATTTTCCCCCCAAAGTTGGATTATTTATTGTTGTTATTTGCTAATGGTCATGTTGATTTTGATTAGAACCCACACCTGGCTATGTGAGGAGCACGTTACATGTCCAGGTACGCAATGCGATTGAAGGTAATGGTTCCATCATTGGGACCCCACAGCATCCCATACCGTCACCACCGCAGGATAGCAGCATGTCGATGGGAAAGTAAGTTTCATTGCATGGCCGATGCCCGCCCCCACTAACACAGAGCTAACATGCATCACTGACTTTGCAACAAGCAGATTAATTATGATATGATATGACTCCCCCCCAGAAAAAAACGATTAAAATCCAACCGCGCTACAAAAATATCCGTGATTGGTCTTTCTATGAATTTTATTTGCTTTGCTTTTGCGTTGTTTTGTTTATGATTTTGTCAAAAAAGTTTAACTAAGATTGCAATACTTTGAATTCGATCAAAAAAAACGAAAGGGGAGGAGACTGCCTGACTAACCGAGTGCCCACCGAGAAATTATGATAATAAAACTGATATGATTCAACCTCCAGCTGGGCTCTTTAATGAGCTCTTTATCCCCCAGCCTTGTCCTCAAATTTATTTAATTTAATTGCAATGCAGACCCACTTACTGAACTCTTTATTTATTTTCATCCTTTAATTTTATGCGTCGTTTGATTTGTTTTGGTGATCTTCCGGTGTTCGTTTTGGTGTAAACAGCTTTGATGACTCTGATTCGGATGATAGCTCTGTGGCGGATGCCATAGAGAGATATGTGGCGGGCACATCACCCGATGATCCCATACTCCATCAGATCAGGGCCTCCGTTATGAGTGCGCAGTGCATTTTGCCGCAGAATCGTTTGGCAGCGAGGTATAACTATTTAAGTACAAATATTCCGCATCCAAAAATCACTCTCCTCGATCAGATTCCACCCAGAAACCTATTCTTCCGACTGCTTAAAGCTGTTCGCTCTCTCTCCATCTGATTGATCCGCTGAGACGCTGATTCCTGCCCCTCAACAAATCGTTCGATCAATCAGTTCATGCTCATTACACCCACCACTAGCATTTTATCAGCAACACTCGTCTCCCGTCACTTTAAGCCACGCAAAGCCATACCCACGCATTCATCAGATCAGTTTCAGATGCTCTGCTGCTCCCCACAAAACTTTACTAACAATAGCCAGCTCGGTATTAAGAGAAATGATAAATATATAGTATATAAGCACAATATTTATGTATTGTTTATGTTTACAGTCGTTTTTGTGTGTTTATTTTCAAAGTATTGCCATCTTTTTAGACTTTTTCAGCCGCGAATTTATCGAAACGCCAACAAATCAAGCAATAATTCGCATTAAAAATAAATGATTTGCTTCTAACCATTCCTCTACTATTCTCCTTTTTCTATATATTTTGGCTATGAACGCAGCTTGCAGAATAGCACCATCATGCACCTATAAATCTGAGATCTCTTGGCTGAAACCAGCAGCCAAGGCAGCAGCATACGAAAATTAAATTTTAACATTAAGAATATTACGCGAAACGCAGGCCAACGATTTTGCGTTTGGCAATAATTAAATTTTACATTTTCTTGCATGCATTTAAAAAATAATTGTCCGTTTTTCGTGCTTGATAAATTGATTGATAGATTGATTACTTGTTGCTGTTGTAATCTTTTTGCATGCAATCTGAATGCTCAGTTTCGATGTTATCGTTGTTAAAAAATAATTGTTAAAAAAAGAAGATTATTTTAGGGGCACAACATTCCATTTGCTTTACAACTCTCTGCCATACCATATCTATACATTTATGCCACAAGAATCTAAACCACATAGACATCTTTCTTTTCCCACTAACCATTTTTACCATTTGCATGATATTTTCAAACCAATTTATATTTCATTATTAATGTTTATTTTTCTTTCCTTTTAATTTTTATCCACACAAAAAAATCATCATGATTTCTACTACCAACGATTTTAGTTCCGGTGAATTTGGAATGGCGGATTTTGATTCGATGACGAACTTTGTCGATGTGTATAAACTATAAACAATATATATATACTATATACAGAACATATGTATAAACAAAAGATCTTTTAAACAAATGAAAGTGTGCCGTGTGGATGTCCCGCCCCGACCTAGGTGATATGAATACGCCCCTTCTCCCTCCCAGCAGCGCTTAGCAGTCGTGGAACTGCTTTTTAAAAAAGTTTTTATCGTAAAGTTTTTACATAAAATGTATTTGTAAGAGTTTTGGAATGCATCGTTGTGGCATGTTTAGTTTTGGTATGTATTCGAACTCGCTTTTATTTTATACACATCTTCTACACCTTTAAAGTATAATAATGCACTCCAGTAGTTGTATTTTAGTTCAGAGATAAAGATAAAAAAGACAACGAAAAAAAGAACACATCGAGTCTAAGTTAAAAAAAAAAATATACATTGATTATCGTTATACAGAGTGCGGATCTATGCCGAAAATTTTTACGAAATAGAAACTATTTATTATGTTAAATTTTAAATGTTTATTGTTAAATGTATTTGACAAGTTAATTGCCGTTACATGCCATACACAATTATACGAGTCCTCGATGTGAATCGAGGGATGGACTCCCGCCGGATGGTATTACGCCTGGTTTCACTGGTCAAGGATCCGTTTAGCATTGTAAGACTAGATAGACGTACAGGGAACGGAATGAAGTTACGAATTTACATACAGAATTATCACAGATTGTATAGATACATAGATTATATATTTATACATATGTATACAACAATTATAATCGTGTACTTACACTACCCCCTACCTTACAGGTACAATTAAGGAATAGAAAATTGGCTTTAGTTAGTTTCCTTTTATCATTTAATCGAACATTATTTTAATCCAATCTATTTTGTTTTTGCAGCATTTGTGAAACGAAAAACAACTGTACCCAAGAGCAATCAATGCATGCAAATTGCCACCACACCTCCACCTCCACACACAGAACACCCTGCAGCACACAGCCAGCCAATAAATTGTCTCTATTACGATCATAATTATGTGTGATCTTATCGAGAGTGTAAACTTTTGGGTTTCCATTGGAATGTGTCCGCATGTTATTCGTTTTTTATACACTACATGGATATATATATATTTTTTACACATACGATACGATACGATATATGTTTATTTTTTTTGTATACTGTGTGACAAAACATTAATTTTATGACGAATTGTGACGAGAGAATCGATTTAGTTAGTGAGTAACTATTTGTTGAATCTAAATTTTTGATTTTGATTGTAATTGTAATTTTAAAGGATTTATTTTAATACCAATTATCAAATCTTAGCAACTAAACTACCTTCGAGATAAGGTCTAAGTTAAACGAAGTGAAGAAGTAAGGCAAGCAAATTGTAATTGCGTTTTAGTTTTAATTGTATTATTTACATAATATTGTGAAATGCTTTATGTGAGAGAAACCACCCCCACTACCCCCACTCCCCCTTAATTGGCTTCCAATGCTGAAAATGCGAAAAAAATCTAACCGATCCGATGTATATTTTTAATTGTTTTAGTTTGAGTTTAAATTTCGAGAGTCCAGGGCACAGTTTGCAATGCATTTCAAATGCAACAAATGCGATTGCCTTTTTAGTCAGCTTAATGGGTGGAGCAAACGAAATACATACATGTACATGAGTGTATGTACATTATATATATGAGAACGTAACCAGAACGTAATAATATTTTTTCTACACAACAACAAACAACACTACACTATGCTACACTAAGCTTTGTACCACGAAACGTAAGAATTTTATAAGACTTAAGTACAGTGTCCCTAAAAATACAAAAAATCACCCCCAAACAAATAAATAAATAATTCAATAAATATTTTCAAAAATTGTACATGCCAAAAGGCAGGCGATTGCGTATTTGATATTGTAAAAAAAAATTCAATTTCGAGTAAAACGAAATTTTTATCTGTGTGTACGTAACGTTTTTAATGTTTAATTGTAAAACTAGCGCACACAAGCTCACAACACACCAACCCACACCACACACACACACACATATACACACATTCCCCAAAAAGAAACACAGATACAACCGAGCGCACTCTTATATATGTACGTATGTATGTACTTCTACTACCACTACTACTACTACTTATATTACCATGTTACGTGTATGTGCAATGCTCGTTTAGAAACAAAAGTTGATATTGGGAAACGAATTGAATGTATTTAAATGTTGACATTGTGTTTGAAATGTATGTATTTTCAAAAGCGCTAATTGTGTGTCTAGTTTGGAAGCATATTTGTGGGAAACAACTAAAGAACTATTCTTGTCAAAATGGCCAATAAAGATTTGATTTTTCAAACTAAAAACACAGTTTGTTTTTAATCCATTAAGTTTATTATGAAAGTTTATATATTATTATTAAATGCCAACGTATCACTGTATGCCAGAGGAGCTGTACAAATATTCCTGATTAGTTCTTGTTGGAACAGCACTTATCCTTGGGTCCATTCTTGCAGGCGCATTGACACTGCTGGCTGCAGGCGCAACTGTCTCCGCACTTGGTGGCCGAGCACTGGCAGTCTGTGATTAAGATTAATGGTTTAATATTTCGATGTTTGATTTCATGTGCAAAAACTTACTTGTTCCACAAGCCTTGCAACCCATTTTTGTTTTTTGTAATCGTATTTTTAAAGATTTAGAATCGGAATTAATTGACTTTGCTGCTAGCAAACGCTTTCTGATGCACCCAGAGGAGAGACTCGGTCGTTTTATAGCACTCCCAATTGCTTGTCTGACTTTGCACACCACCAGCGGGGAAGCCTTCTAGTCACCAATCAGTCGATGTGTTCCTATGTGCCCTTATCAGGGGGCGTGCGCAAAGCGACTTTATCGCTGTGGGCACAAGAAAACGCGTAAATTTTTTGCGCACGCTGAACGACTTGCGAACTGCACACGACTTTCTTATCTAATCAGCAGCTAAACTATAGTAACATACAATTTCAATAGCTCCAGATTGGGTATAAAAGCAAGCATTCTCCAGACAAAAGGAATCAAACAAGTTCCAACGGTTTAACCAGTCGTAGCTGTCAACAGTCAAATTAAATAAAATCCAACAAGATGCCTTGCAAAGGATGCGGAAACAGTGAGTACACATTTTAACACAAATAAAACTCACATAGTTCTAATAGACCGAATTCTTCACTCACAGACTGCCAGTGCACATCGGGCCAATGCGGAAGTACCTGTGCCGGCAACACCCAGTGCCAATGCGCCGCCAAAACAGGAGCCAAGTGCTGCAAGGCCAAGTGATTGTGCGCGGCCAATTGCTGCGGCATGAATAGTAGTACTTAATTAATTACCCAATCTCCGACTGATCCAAATGCAAAACTGAAGTTAAATAAAATAGAAAATATGTTTTAGTTCAAATTAATACTATGAATTATTCTTTGGTATTAGAAAATGCGCTTAAGAACACACCTTATGCATTTATATGTATCAATAAGATACATACACCCAGCGACAAAAAAATTCAACCTCATTGGATCCGAGGGTTTGCGCAAAGTTCACCGCAGAGAACGATAATCCGAGGAGTGCTGCATTAGCACTGTAAAGCATTCGCTTTATCTTATGGTATGGGGCTGCTTATATGTACAATATAGTAAATATAAAACGAATCGCTAATATTTATAAAAGGCATGGTCAAAGCAAAAATGTATGAAGAATTTATTCTGAGTGGAATAATAAAATCTAGTGTAGAATAATTTACTGAGAGAGACGACTCTTTCAGGTAAACTCTGCATCTTGTCATCGAGTAAGTATCATCTTGTAAGTAATTATACCCGTACTCGATGAGTAAAAGGGTATATTGTATTTGTGGTAAAAGTGGATATGTGTAACGCACAGAAGGAAGCGTTTCCGTCCCCATCAAGTATATATATTCTTGATCAGCATCAACAGCCGAGTCGATATAGCCATGTCTGTCTGTCCGTCCGTTCATCCGTCTTGTTTGTCGCCCAGTGCTCGGAGATTATAAGAGCTAGAGCAACCAAAGTTTATTTCCAGACTCATATGATATCACACTGCTACAAGTATGTTTCAAAATTTCGCCCTGCCTCTTTTCGCCACGCAAAGGCCACACTCTGTTGCGATCACATTTTTGAAGATAACAAAAAAAATTTAATATGTGAAAACTGTTAAAATATGCATAAATTCCACATAAATCACATTTATACTGACTGAGTACGGGTATACAAGTAGTGTCGCGGTAACGGCGATTCAGCACGTTGCTTCTCGTTTATTTGTCGCTGGGTGTATATATGTGTGAAGTTCCACCGACAATTGGAATATAAATATGTACCCCATAAATCCGTATTGATTATGATAACGAGCTTAGTCGATTTAAACATGTCCGTGTCCAGTTGGACCCCCGCAGATCGGATTACTATAGGGCGTATAGGGCGCATAAAAAAAGCAAGCTCAAATACTTCCATTACATTTCCATATAATCGATATTTCTGATATTTGCCGCTATTTGTTTATAAATTGGTTGAATCTTTTTTAATTAACTAATGAACAAATTAATGTATTATTTTTAATGTAAAATCCTCTTGAAAATCAAAAAAGTTAATTAATTAAACAAAATAATATATTATAATAATAATAATAATAATTATAATAATATAATATATAATATAATATAAAATAATATAATATAATATAAGATAATATTATATTATTTGGTTAAAATCAAATCTAACATATTCTTAAATCGCCATTTGAATTCCAGCAAAAATCACTTCTTGTTTTGTCTCCTGCAAATAAATTAAATTTATATATTTTTTGCACGAATTGTAGGGCTAATTAAGAATTATAACTTAGACTTATATTGTCTATGTAATAAAACCATGGAACTAACCGTATGTAAATATGTATGTATAGTAGTTCTTGCAGCGCCCGCCTAACGAACGAAAAATGGCCCCTAAGAGGTGTTCTTAACTTAAGACGATATATGTAAACATGTCCCTGTGTGAGTCGGAATTACCATACAAATGGATCATTATAAATACAAACATAATCCACCAAACATATAGAATCAATACATACATACATATATCTGGCGAAGAATGCACTTCCAGTTTACTTTTTTCCGGCAAGTAGGATAATGTAGAATATCCCTGTTTATACTTTGCTAGAAGTACTTATAATTTATTAGTTAATGCTTTGCTTTCTGAAAAACCTATATATATTTAATAAAAGTAAAAAGAACCATTAAACTGAAGAATATTAATTTGAGTACGAAGAATCATAAGCACAGCTTACATAATGTTTTCATGACATTCGTTGCAAAGAATTTAATTCTTCGTCCACTTTTGTTATAAGTTTGTAATCTTTTGGGTTTATTTAATTTACAGCCATGCAAAACAGCATTTGCTCAAGTGTGGTGATGTCTGGGTGTGTGTGAGGGGTTAGGTGAAGGGCCATCAGTCGTCAGAAGGGCACTCGAGTCGCCGCAGTCTTTAAATGTGCAACTTGGAGAGGCGAGTGAGCAAGGCATGCATGTCTGAGTGCTGTGTCGCAAGGCTTCTCTCGTCTGTCCTTGCCAGAGTCCTTCAGGATGCGTTCACAGGGCTGGTCTGACAAGCAGACAGGTGGCCCAAGTGCCAAACAGATTGACAGCCGAGGCCGTCAGTCTGTCAATTCGCATCCGAAAGATGCATTAAGCGCGCTAATTGCAGTTGACAATTTCATTTCATACGCAGCCAATTGAGAATTGAAAAGGCCTCCTGCCTCCTGTTCCAGTTTCTAGTCCCCGCTGTGCTGTTGTTGTGGCAGTTGGTGATGGAATGGCAAGGGTAATGGGAAATGGGGATAGAATCTGTGATTGCTTCTAGTTTTGTAGCCCTGGCCGAAATTTCAATTTCAGCTCTTTTAATGACGTTAAGCGGCGGAAATGGAATCGCGCCTGCTAACTGCCTTTTTTGCGCCAAGTCATCAAACTTAATTTGTCGGAAGGTTGAAGCTCAAATGTTTTTGCAGCCATTTCCTGTTAAGGCAGGAAGGCATGTAGGCAGGCAGTCAAACTGCCAGACAGCCGCCAACACCAACACCGACACCGATACCAATTTGCAATCCGAATGCCAATCAGAAGCGTTCCATTGCCTGCCGTTGGCTATATTTGACTTTGTTTCTGGCCGGAAAATTTGTGTCACGGCTATTTGTGAGATTCATGCTGATAAAGTGACACACGTGCCAGCCGAAGGTTGCACTTGAATAACATAGCGGAATGCAGGCACGCGATGCTTTTAAATCTCGGCTCAAGACACCACTACATGGCGTACAGGCGGCGTATACGCGATTTCAAGCTGCCAGCTGAGCTGTCGCCTCAAAGCGCAAACGCAAACAGTTAATTACGTCATTAAGTTTTCATGTCACAGAGGCGGAACGAAGTGCGGCGAAGCGAAACGGAAACAACTGCAATGCGGACACTTCGTGAGGACTTTGTCGCCAGGACAGCAAAGGCAGAGCCAAGTCAATCCAGGCGCCGAGCGCGCTATGCTCCGTGCAACAGAATGGGGCAACAGCGGCATGGCATCACTTATGCATAAGAACATTTTAACTTTTCGTTAGCCACTTTTGAATGGACGTGCAGTGTGAGGCAACGTTCAAGGATGCCTCTTGTGTTTATCTTTTGCGTGTGAATTTCGCCTCCTGGCAATGTAAAGTTTTTCTGCGGCGAAATCAAATTATCCCCACACACACAACCAAAGCCACACATACAGCAAGTTTTGGCATGGAACGCAACATAAATTAATGAAATGCACAAAAACTGCGAATGTATTGCCAGGAAAAGTCACTCTTCTACCGCTCTCGCCTGTGTTGTGCGCAAATATTCTTAATAATTTATTGCAATTTGTTTGCTAAGCGCTTCAGAACTTGCTGAACTTTTCAACATAAATTAACAGATTAGTTGGCTGCCGTCGCGCCGTGTGGCAACCGTGTGGCAAAAAAGCCCCCAGAAACCAACTTTCAGCAGGTGCCAAAATAGGAGAAAAAGAAAAACAAAAACCTTAAGCGCCACAACGACGACGATACACAGCACGGACTAGATTCCGGCGGCGGCCCAGTGTCTGTCCGGGTTACAGCTGCTCAGCAGCTTCGTTAATTTCTGGGAATGTGGCCATCGAAAAGTTTTTAACCAGCACAGCACGCACTGAGTGGTCCAGGTCCACAGGTCCACCAGCCTGCGCCCAACACTTTTGGCCGCCACCATAAATCTTTAACAAATTTTGGCGCAGCCTGTGGATCCTCTGGGCTGTTAAATCTATGGGGAGTGGCGTTTTGCCAGCAGCAAACGTGACTTGTAAAGTTTCACACGTTACCACCCCCTCCCCCACTATCCCATAAGATATTCAGTTTTCAGTTTTAATCTGTTTTGTTTGAAATGCACTTGACAGACAATCAAATTTCGCTACTCGAAAGTGTTCTTGTGGCTGTCTTGGGATCACAGTTCTATCAGTTTTACAGTGATTGGTTTCAAACTTATTGAAACTCGAAATATGAGTTGGGATATTTCCCAGAAAATCGAAGAAATCACTGCCTTCGTCCTGTGTGACCTGTGACCGTAAGTGATTATCTGGAATTTTTACGCAATTCGTTCTTTAAACGTGTCGCACGCAGCAAAATTAAAACTGTCAACTGCCGACAGTGATTTCGATTTGTGGCACACATTGTGTGGTCCCAGGTGCGTAATCAGACACGCCCACAGGGAGGGAGGGCGGCGGCTGTGAGGCGCTGGTGGTCTGTGTCTGTCTGGGCGCTTATCAATCGCTTTGGCGACACACATTTAACACGAAACTCATTTTGCTTTCGTTTTATTTTCATTTTTCGATTTGCCGCTGATTTCCCCAAGCACTTTAAAGTCCCCCACCCCCCGAACATGCGGGTGAACGTGTTGGCCATAACTATGGCCGAGGAAGACATGGCTTCCCATGGCTGACAAACACATTAGGGCAGCACATCCTGCGATTGTGGCGGGGCGGAAGTGCTTCCTGCTCGGACTGCTTGGACTGCTCGGACTGTTCTTGGACCCTCCCTTTGTTGACAGCAATTTCATATGCACGAATGCACCATTAGACGATGTCACACATAGCAAAGACAAAGGCGAGGCTGACACGCCCCCCACATCCCGACATTCAGGATTCTTGTCCGCCTGTCACTTCGCCTCCGAGCAAACAAACAAAATTACTGTTTTGTCCTGGTTGACCATTAGATTTATTATAAAACTTTAATGCAGTCCAGAGCGGATGAACCGCACCAGTTCCACTGCTAGTCCCTGCACCTTCCTGCCATTCCATTGTCCTCCAGGGTGTGTGTATGCTGGTGTTGTGTGTGTGTGTTAATGCTCTAATTAAGTGAACATGGCCAACACAGCTGACCTGGCAGCTGTCCAGCATGTATCCTGTGACACCCAGCTGCATGTCCAACCCCGCTTTCCACCCATTCCTGTTAGTTGCAACCAGCATATGGAGTAGGGGGGACAAGGAAAAAAATGCAAAATGTCAGCGACAATTGTAAAGCATTTCGGTATGCCAGGGGCAACCTCCGGTGCTCCAGTGCATTGGCCACTCCGATTCCAGTCCTCATTAGCTAACTGGACACGTGCACAAATCAATTTGGGTCCACGTCCCACTCGAGCTTTCCTCCTTTAGCAATGCTAAAAACAATCATACGACGCGTTGTCCAAATGGCAATCAAAGTCAAATGCTACTGCAGCTGAAGCTCTAACAACAGGGATTTCAGGGGGAATGTTTTAATAAGCAATGCCAAGGGATGCCATGAGAATAGAATATGCCATAGAATATGGAATGCTACTCCACGAGAGGATTCCTGCATCTTCGGTTGGTAGTAAAAGTAATGCAGTTTTTTCCCCAGAACCTCTGGCACACACACACTCAGCTGATGCTTATCCTGTGGCAGTGCTTGGCTACCGCTCTGATAAGTGCACTCCATGATGTTCAAATTATAGTATGGCTGCCATCAGCATTACCCACACACCCATACACACACACACACACACACCAACACACACAAACACAGACACATTGTTGCACAGACTATTAAACACACTTGAGTAGAAAGTGCTGAGGAGTACATAGATGAAAATGCATTTTTAATGCAGCGCAAATGTGGCAAGTGTTTGCCAAGGCTTAGACGTCTGCTCCTCCTACTCCTCCTCCATCATCACCATCATCATCTGGCTTTTAGTTAGCCAAAATTCGGCGGAAATTCAATGCAAACTTTTTGTTTTAGAGCCACTAAACTTTTGACTCTTTTCCATCCTAATTAAAGGCCAATTAGGGCAGAACTTTTTTTTGTTGAAGTAACTCTCAAACTAGGATTCCCGGTCGATTCTTTTGGATGACACTTAATCTCTCGCTTAGGGTTTGAGTAGTCGTTTGCACGTAATCGTCGCTGTAATTGTAAGTGACTCTCGAGGACAGCCGAAAGCGGAAATTAAATCACTGAAACCTATACTAATGTGGTTGGAAACAATCACGTGACTTGGTTGGCCAATGCCGGATAATAATGTCATAAATTAATCAAGTCCACACCACGCCCTCAAAGACCGAGTAAATAGTGAAGCAGTCGAGGCCCAAGGAAATAAGAGGCTGACTCGTGACAGAGTGTGGATTTATTTAATTGCCAGCCAAACAATCGGTACGTTGTGTCAACAAAAGGGAACGACTGCGCTGCCGACTCCCGATGTGGCAGAGGACACTCTGTCCCGTCCCGCGTACAAATCCCGGCCACGAAGTCCATTTGCATGCAATGAAATGTGGCCTCATTTGTGTGACTCGATTGGCTTGGCTCTGCTCGGGGCTGGCAAATTGAACTCTTTTTACTCCCGACTCTTCACTTTAATCAGGGTCCCAGGATAGCATAGCATAGTTCCGTGCAGCACGTTCCATTGGCCCAGGACGAGGTCGAGGACGAGGACCAGGACCACAAACAGGATGCAGTGAGCATTTGAAAGCCAAGCCGAAATCGTTGCAATTTGGCTGCTATCCACAACAATGGCAAATGGAAGCGGCCAAAAACCAAAGCAAATACTCGTACTCGTATTCGTATTCGTCCTCTTTGGTCCCCGAATGTCAGTAAAAAGCGAATCAGCCACAGAACCACAGAATAGAAAAGGAGCAGCGGGTGGCAAAAGTAGATCAACCAAATAGAAATCAGACCCGATTCGAGGCACTTTTGAGAACGAAACCCAAACACTGCCACTAACACAATGCCCATGGCCGAATGAGCCAAAAGCAGCAGGAAGCGGCAAAAGAATTGCATGACTTAATGCTACCCCTTCTGGTTGATTAGATGATTCTTCACTTGGAACCACTCCGAAAAGGAACTCTAGTTTGTTTTTAAGCTAAGAGATTTTTTTTTGGGGAGCTCTCTTGTTTTTATGATGATATTTGTTTCAGCCCAGGCGCGCTCTACTTGCTTTTTGCTCTTGGCATATGATTCACAGGAGCACATATATTTTTTGTACTTTTACGTGCCAGTGCTGGGGGCTGTGCCCTTTCCCAGATGATTTATAAAGTGCAATATCCGCGCGACAAGCCAAGCGTAAATGTAAACTTATGCTGCAGACTCGCATCCTTTTTATTTGGCGACAGACAGTGTCCCCAGCAGGCTGTACTGTACGTTGCCAATTCCATGGAAAACTGCAGGACTTTGTTTGATAGGCCGCCATTTGAAGTTTATTGCGTACATATAACCCGAGCCCTCCAGCCCTTCCCCACCGAAAAGAGAGTAAAATGCTGTTCATTCATTTGCATTCCGCTAAATAATGCAGCGACAGTGAAAAGTTGATTTTTCCTTTCTGTCCTTAGGCTCCTTCTGGCAGACCGCTGAAAATGCCGCTCTGTGGTTTTTGTCTAATGAAAAATGTATTTTCATATATGGAGTGCCTGTGTTTTCTGTTGCTTAAGTGGCGCTAGTAAGCCAAGTTTAAGTGTGCATGTGTGTGCTCGGTGGGGTTAAACATGGAAATGCTCTTCAAAAAGTTTTTGGTTTCAGCTGGGATTGGCGGAGGAGGTGTTATTCGACTGCACTCAGCAAAAGGAAACTTAATTAAAAGACATATCAATTATTTGCTCCTGGACGGGGGGTCGTTCAATTCAAATTTACACAATTTTTAGACAGGCTACGTGCTGGTTTCAATGAAATGAAAATATAAAATATGCATTTACAACATCACCCACCACCCAACACACCCGCACTGGGGGCTGGTTGGTTGGCTGCTGGCGATGCTGCTGCTCTTGCCCGGATAAGTATGCCACAGGCCACGTGATGGGGGATTGCGCCAAAAATGCTTCACCAATATGCGCCCTGCATTCAAATAGAGTGTAGAGAGAGAGAAAGAGAGAGAGAGAGTTGTGATAGAAAGAGGGAAAGGGATGTGTGGAAATGGAAACCCCCAGCCTGCCACTGGGTGCATTGTTCGACTGTCTGCGAGGCGACAAAGCCACTCAATAATAAATGTAACGAGCGCATTAAAACACTTATGGCAAGTTTAAAGTGCCACCGCCGCCGCTGTCGTTGCATGAGAAATGCAATGTGGTTATAACCATACTCCAGCACGAAGAAATATACATAGCAAGTACTATACATATGTATATATGTATGCATGCCATGAGGCACACTATAACTATAACCGTATTCGAGCTGTAAGCATCTGACTGCCACATAAATAATTGCACAGTTGCTGGCAAATAAAATGGACATCAAGACACCAACTTAGTCGTCTACATAGTCTGCATGTGTATCTATGCCTCTCCGCTGTGTGTCTGTGTGTGTGTGTGTGTGGCAAGTGAAAACTTCTACAACTGCTTGCATTGTCAGTGAAAAGTGATGGAGGAGGGTGGAGAGTGGAGGGGAGCACAGTTGGAGCGGAGTTGCTGCCCGGGTCGCTTGCACTTGAAGTGGAAAAACTTTGCTGCATTGCGTTAGGAAAAAAACTTACTTGCGACGCTAGTTGTAGTACCTCGTATAAAAAGCAAAAGTTTGCCGTCAAAGCGAAAGTTAAGGCACGGAACTGCAGCTGCAGCTACAGCATACTACATATACAATCTAAATAAAATAATTCCCGGCATTTACTTAAGCGGACATGTCCTCCAACTAAAGGTTCAATTAGGAAAATTAAGAAAATGATTTGCAAATTACTCGCATTTTGCATTTGCTGTGGTGGACAGGTGACACGTGGACACAGGTAAATGCTGGCTCCCAGAAATGGAGAGTGCCAGAGCCATGGCCAGAGGGGACGGGATGTGTGAAGCCACACATATGTATGTACATACAGACTCGTATCGAAATGGCACAGAAACTTTCTCGTATTCCCTCCCCCTAGCAAGTTGCACGAACGCAAAAAAAAGAGAAAAATTCTCCACAATTGGCAATCGAAAATTGGAAAACTTTTCCCTATATTTGTTTTGGCTTCATTGACTTGGATTCTCGCTCACCCTCAACGTGCCATACATACACGTTGCTTAGATCCTGGCACCCACCCACACAGAAACAGATACACAGATTGCTTAGATACACACCCATCCACACACACACACACACACACACTCACATATACGAACACTGGCATGGACAATCAACTACCGCTCAGCTGCTGCTGCTCGTATTATCAAAAGTTTGGCGCGCAACTCTGCTTCCAGCAGCAAGCCAAGCGAAGGGGGGAAAAAAAAACTTTAATAGAAACTTGTATGTAGGAGTATGCTAGTATCCATGGGATTGCGCAAATGGCAGCGACTTTAATTGCAAAACGGGCACTTTTCAATTTGTTTTGCCATTGGCGTGGCAGCTTTACTGCACCGCCGTTTGGTCCACTGCCCCGCTGCGCTGCAGCACCACCAACGCAAAGTGGCGCCCCACCAAGATTCCGCGCGTCCAAAAAAATAAAGAACTCTGCAATTAGAGCGCAAATAAATGACGTTTTATGTGTTTGCTTTGCTTACTTCCGCTTTCTCTTCCCTTCTCTCTCTCTCTCTCTCTCTAGTGAATTATTAATAGTTACCCCGGGGCGATCCTGGCAGCCATGGCAGTCATGAAGGGCCTGGGCCCCGACTAAAATCTGTCGACACTGTCGAAGCGCCACGCGGCGTGTTCGTAATAAATGCACTAGGTGGGTGGGAGGGAGTCCTGCAGGTGAATAAAACTTTGTCGTTGTCAAATTGATTCGCAGTGGTTCAGAAATTTAATTAAATTTTTGCATTGTTTGACATGTTCGGAGTTTGCATTTTGGCGGCCAATTTCTTTGTGTGATTTCTGGGTACAGCGCGAGACTGTGTGAGAGGCAACAGGATATCCGAGGTATGCACTTAGTTTTTGAAAATGTTTGCAAGCGAAGCATAAGGGAATCATCTAAATCCTCGAAATTCTCAACTCCAGGGCATGGCATTGTGTGGTCTCTGCTGCATACTCACTTGAAGTAAGTTCAAGTTTCTTCGAGTGTAGGAAAACATTGGGAGGAAATATCATAGAACCAATAGACACGTTTCGGTTCACAGCCTGTTATGTCTATGGGTATATGGATATGTGTGTTCTGCACTGCGCTGTGCTGCGTGTGCCCCATTCACTTTGTCGCTGGCTCTGATTTCCCCAAGCAGCATCACCTTCACTCCTTGCCTCACTCGCCCACCATGCAGTTATCAAAAGCGAGTGCGAGTCTGTCAATATGCTTAGGGTTGGGGGCTTTATGGCAAAAGCTTTTCGCTCGACTATGATTTAGGTAAGCGTCCTGGGAGACGCCATCGATGTGGCTGCATGGATATGGATGTGGCCATATCCGTTGTTCTGTATAGTAGTAGGGATGTTGATGCTGATGCTGAATGCTGACACCAGCGACTAGGACGCCGACCGCACCCAGACACACACTCACTCATAGGGCAAACCAGTTAGTGATTTTATTATTTATTGTTCTGCGTCGCCCCGCAAAAGGAGCCCCCGCAAAGGGGTGGGGGCGACGCAAAAGGATTTAACACATAAATATTTCATTTCTGTGCGGTTTTTTGTTATTGTTGGAAACTGCTTTTGTGGGTGGGGGAGGGGGCGACGGCTGGGAAAAACATTTTTGGAGTGCTGTCAAAAATGTTTTTGCATTTGCATTATAATCGTTGCCATACAACACAAATCTATGCCCAATGCATATTTTATAAATGGTCTTTGGCCACATAACACTCTCAACGATCCCCTGAGAATGGCAGGCAGAAGGGTCCCATCCACCGCCCCGCCAACCCATTTACCCCTTCAGTATGAATGAATGAATAAAAGCATTTTACTTGAACGAATTATATTTCATGCGATAAATTTCAATGCCCTGACATGGGTCATAGGTACACGAGTGCCCAGGAGTGGATATCTCTGTGTGTGTATGTGTGTATGTGATTTGGTCATGTGGCTGTGACAAATTGAAATTAAATTTCGTCTGTTTGCAGATCGCATTCCAAAATTCGGTGACATTTCGGGGCAAGGGTTTTATTTAATTACAAAAATGTTGAAATGTTGTTGCGTTTTGCATGGGAATTGATTTCAGCCCCAAAAATTTAAATGCCCTTCAACTCGATTAGCTGGATTAATTGACTTTTACGGGACTGACTGAAATGGGTCTCATTCAATTGGGGCATCCGTGTGTCCACTCGTGTGACCTTCTCTTTGGCATCCATCTGGGATGTGTAGTAGAAAGGGCAAAACAAACATTGATTTTGTTCTTGACATACTTAATTAGTGCATAAATAATTGTTAATTAGTGAATGATTGCGGTTACCGCAGCTGAATAATCTAAATAGTGAAAACAAACTAATTAAAATTAAAGGTAACTAATTGCATACAAAAGGCGACCGCGAATGCCAATTAATTAGGCGAAAAACATCAATGGTTGCCCGATGGTTACCCGATTGTGGCTTGATGGTTTCTCTATGAGATCATCATCCAGGGACTCGTCCAGCGTGGGGTTCCTTGTGGCCTGAGGTTCCTATGGCACCCGTCCGGGGCTGCTCTACTCTCGCTCGCTCGCTCCCTCTCTCTCTCTCTGTCTCTCGCTGTGCAGAACTCTATTTTATTATAATTCTATTTGTGGGACTTTTTTAATTTCATTAGCCTCCACTCGACTCTGCTCTGCCCCTGCCCCAGCCGCTGCCCTGTGCCACCCCGGTTGAAGCTTGTAATTAAAATGCCACAAAGCGACGCCAGCCAGTTGACGACGAGTCGCACATCCATCGGCGAGACGGGCTCGTGGTCCGGGACTAGCAGCGCACCAGCGAGCGGACCGGGTACCCGTGCCCCAGGAGAGCTCATCTCGCGGCACAGTCGAGTGCGGATTGTGGACGCGCCCACGCATTTTCCTATTAAAAATTTCAATTGCCGCGTAAAAACGCGCGTGTAGAAAATAAACTCGCCCGAAATGGAATAATTAAGCAGGTTCATTCATTAAATTTTCCATAGCAAAAGTTAAATGCAGATCAGGCCCACAGGCCCATCCCTCTCCACACCGCCGTAAATTCTGTTCAATTTGGTTTAGGATGTATTTTCGGTCAGGAGCGTTGATTTCTGGTTTTCGTTTTTGCATTTTTGTTGTTGTTGTTTTTGTTGCTTTGAATGTGGAGCAAAATGAATAGATTTGCGGCAGAAACTGCTGACCGCTTCGGTAATTACAGAGTGCGGAGTGCAGCAATAGAATTGTGTCAACAGAATGGGAACGAAACTTTTACAGCAGCAGCAGAAGCAACTGCAAAGAGAAGTGCAGAAAACATGTGGTCAAATTGCATGGAATGAATATGTATTTGCCACACGAGGCGGCACTGCTGAAGGAGCTTGCCTCGCCGGGACAGTGGCAGTGGCAGAAGCAGGTGCGGATTATGCATAAACATAAACCCACTGGCCCGCCCAGCAGGATGCCAGAATGCCGGGATACCAGAATACCAGGGCTACCACAGCCACAGACAAGGAGCTGCAGCAGGGCGCTGCAACCCTCGAGTGGCCATAATGCATGCAAACTTGCAATAATTTTTCCTTGCCGAAATCGTTTTCTTTATATATGTACGTGTTTTTTTTTTTTTTTTCTTCTTTCGAAATTTCACAACCAATAAATTTTATGTTTTCTGTGCAGAAGTGCCAGAGGAGGAGCAGCAGGCAGTAAAAACATTTGTGGTCGTTCGTAGATAATTAAGTTTCAGTGGGTTTCGTAGTCCGCTCCCCTCTTCAAGACCCTCCTGTTCTATACTTATGCCTCTGAAAATGTGTAAAATCTTATTTAGAATTCATGCGATATCTAGAGGCAATGAGTAGCTGTCGGTTTGGAAAGTTGGTTATATTTTGAGCAGACTTTTAATTGATGAAAGAGGATAATCTAGGGGATGGTTTTTGATATATGTAGGCCTACAGCTATTCCAGAACACAAAAGTTGCTCAAACTTAGGTAGAAGCAAACTGCACTTGTCAGCAGTTTGGTCAGTGGAAGAAATCAAAAACGAGTTATGTAAATCCATTCTTCTTGGATAGGGATGTGCATTTCTTAGCAGTCCTCGTGCGATACACATGCATTATAGTACTTTCCCCCAAGTTCCACTGGCTTCGGGAGCTAAAGCAGCCCCCAACAGAGTGCCCTGTGGCAGCGTGTGAGGGATTGAGACTCTGCTCGTCCAAGAGTTTGAACAGCTCGAGGGTTCTTACCCACAAATGTCAAAACGAGCTGCACAATCATGGGCTGGCATGAGTACTCTTCACGCGCACCGCAAGCATCCAAAATAAAGCAAAATGACGAACAGAACGAGCCACTTCTCACAGTCCGTCCCCAGAGCGGTTGCAGTTGCAGAAGCTGCTGCAGCAGCAACAGCAGCAGCAGGAGCATCTCGGCATTCGCCTTGGTGCAGTGCTACGCACCAAAAAGTGGGTTACTACCGGGAGAATGGCTTTGATGATGCTCATGCGGAAGCTCTGGACAGAACAACAATGCAGAAAGTAAACAAAAACACGTGCCACCAACTTATCCGCAGCGAAGAGTGTTTGCCACAAATGCGCATGAACGGATATTGCAGGATAAATGTACATTCGTCTTCAAAGAGAGAGAGAGAGAGTCAGGAACTCAAGCGGATAAAGAGAAGCGAAAGGACACTGCGGCGTATACGCAATGTTTATGCTTTTTGATAAAGGCACATTTAAAAGATTCTCTGGAGGCGGAGGAGGAGGAGGAGGCGTACGACCACGACCTCATGTTGGTCTACCATTTGAGTGGGAAAATATTGTTGCCAATATTTTGGCATCGTGTTTTGATGGTTTTGAATAAACTGACAGCTATCAATCGCAGTTGTCAATGGGTCAAACACACACACACACAAACACACATGTTTTGGGGGCCCCCATTGATCTGCACAAGTGTAAACGTTAAACGCTATAAAAATAGTTACAAAGTGTTCATTGAAAACTTATCGAGCCGTAAAGGCAGATGCGATATATTTCCATTTAAATAGCACACAATATCTCCATAAAGGAGGAGTTCTGGGTGGTGGTACGTGTTATTTGCGAGTATGTTTGTGTGTGTGTGTGTGCTGCATGCAAACAGGATGCTGGCCTCCGATGTCTGGCTCGCTTCCATTTATAGCTTACCTTTCCTGCTTTCCGCACTCGTTGGGGGTGGGTGCTCAGAGCCAGTTTAGGCCGAATCAGGCCATAAATTAGATGTATGGTAAACGTAGGTGTGTGTGGGAATTGGTAGTGAGCGTGGGCTGAGCTGAGCTGTGCTGTGCTGTAAATAAACCAAATTCCCATCGTATGTGCATAAATTTTGGGGCATTGAACATTGAATTCAAATCCATTTACTTATCAAACGCAATTTCAATTTCAATTTAGTGACAAATACAATTTAATTAAGCTTTGAATGTTGCACTTCAATCCAAGCAAAGGGCAAAGTAAGTTGTTTCCTTCGAAACGTCTGCCATTGTTCCACAGATATCAATGGTGCTGACATTTGATGTATTTGTTGCCACACTGCACATTGCCACGCGTTGCGGTGCGGTGTGGTCCTCCCCCTTCGTAATAAACCCCATGTAATGCGCTCGTAAAGGCCTGTCATACAATATGTTGTTCAGGCTGGCAGCAGACAGTCTATTAAATTTTCATTGATAGCCCCCCCTTCCCCCATCAGCACATGCGATAACTTAATGGGGGATCTGGAACTTTTTTTTTTATAGCAGTATGACAGCACAAAGCACATTTCAGCGCCGTTTAATTAGCATGCAAGCGTTGATATATACATATATATTTTTTTAATTAAATAAGCTAATGCTGTCATTTCTTTCTTGGTGTACTTATTAATATGGCATACGCTTCTTAATCCATTTTTTTTAGAATTTAGGATACAGACTCCTTCGATGCTTCTTAACATTCAACGCGCATAAGAAATGCATAAACTTCAGTCATGCAAAGTCATTTTGTTCAACTGTCACTTCGGTTTGTTGACCCTTTTCGCAGGACCTGACAATCGCATAACATTCTCCCTAGTGTCCCAGAACGAAGTGCCCCTGGCACTGGTGGTTTTTTCTTTATTTTTGTTACATTTTCTGTTGTTTGAAAGTGAGGTAGGTATGTGTTTCTTTTGCTGTTAGTGTTTTTGTAAGCCACTCTCAGCATTTCTTAGCCAGCTCATCGCAGCTCTTGGCAACACTTTGCATTGCCTCTAGCCTTCCGCTTTCAGCCATCCGTCAGTCTGGTAGTAAGACGCATTAATTCATTTTAGTTGAACATTATTAAAAACTTTTACCCACAAAGCTGAGCTAAAAAGTTCAGCTAGCGCACCTTTCCTTTGTGGTTGAGTTGGGTGTGGTGCAAGTGTGGTGCGGGTGTGGTGCGAGTGTGGTGCAAATGTGGTGCGAGTGTGATGGAAGTGGTGTTGGAAAAAGTTGCACACTAATTAAGCGCTAATAACATTTTAGCACAGTTTGTGGAGAACTTTTTACCCGGGCATGCAAATATGATCAACCGCACAAAGGGCCAGCTCTGGCTCTGGCTCTAGCCGGGGGGAGCATACAAATCAGCATACAAAATGAAGCTGGAGGGCTGGTCAGAGGGCGATGGCCGTGGCTCCGCAATCAATTTCACACACAGACAAGTTAAAAACATTTTAATTTCCATTTGGCTAGAATGCCAGGCTGGCCAAATTGCAGCGATTGCCATCAAATCCCAAGGCACTGGAATATTCTCGGCAAATTTTTAGGCAGCTGCCAACTGTCACACAGGTGGGCGGTACACGGGACATGGGACAGGTTGTGCCCCCTGGCGATCTCTCGTTCTCTCTCTCGCTCTTTCGCTCTGGGTGAGCGACAGAGAGCATAGCAGAGGTGGAAAGCTGAGAAATGCTGCTGCCAGCTTGCAGTCAATTGGGTATGTGGAGCTGCCAGGAGCTGTGCAGCTGTGTGCTGGTGTCACTGCACTTTACATGTGATGTGAGCAAATAGTGAGCAAGTCCCCAACTGGTCATGGGGTTAGTTTTCTTGTTTGCTACTCGTCCTCGGGTTGCCCATAGCTTGTGTTGCAAGTTGCAACTTGCAAGTTGGTTGACTTCAGTGCCTTGAGTAATGTTGCTTGGCTGCATGTGATTTGCCTTCGATGCTTCAAACCAGAGCAAGAGTTTCGGGTTTGGGTTGATTTATGACCAAGGAAATTTCACTTGACATAATCTTGGGCAATTATCTTGAATATGGCACCCCAGTGACTTCTAACCGAACCGAATTGAATTCTAATTTTACAAGACGGCAACTGGAGAACAATTAAACTTAAAGTGTTGGCGGGGTTGGTGGCAGGGGCTAACGAGGTCAGTTATTTCCCCTCTCTGAATCTGAATCTAACTCTGACGCTGTCCTGTTCTGTTCTGTTCTGTTCTGCTCTGTCCTGCTTCGTCTGCTAAGGCAAATAAACGCTTATTTGCACACTAATTGCACCTGCGACGTGCTTTGTTATTATAAAATTGTATATTTACACAAGCGACGGTCGTGCCTAGTCTCCAGTTCCAGTTCCAGCTTCAGCTCCAGCTCCAGCTCTTGTTTTCGTTTTCGCTATTGTGACAATATTTGTCTTTGTTAGTGCTGAAAGGCTTTTTCGGGCTCTGCTCGGGTTTGCTCTTCTGCTGAATATATTTTTCAAAGTCTTCAAAGCCAACATGGAGTATGATTAACCATGCAGATGCCGCTGCTGCTGTTGCTGCTGCTGCTACTCCTGCGGTTGCTGCGTGCTCGAAGCTTAATTATGCGCAAGGTTAGCCTCTGTTTGCTCCAGCCAGCCATGTCACATCACACCAAGTACTCGTACTCGTACTCGATGCCATGTGTGCATCCTTGACCCAGGATGCGTGCTGTGTGTGTGTGTGTGTAGTGGCAGTGGCAGTGGCAACAGTAGCTAAATTATGGTCATTAAAAAGCTTTCAGCTCGTGGACATACTCGTATCAAATGACATTAAAACATGTGTGGCAAATGCACGAATCCAAATTAGTTTGACCTCTGGCCTTAAGCGACTCCACATACTACGAGTGTATGTGAAGCGTAAGGCTAGTTTTGATGATTGATGCAGCTGCCGACTGGCGGCGGAAAAGCCTTGACTTCTGACCTCTTTTCTGGTCGTGTGTCCGGGCCCACTTTCCGGCGTTATCTAGCCGACAATTAGGAAAAGTTAGCTGCATTTGCATTCGAGCAGCTGCAAGAGTTAAATAGCTTCGTCCAAGTTGAGTTGCGTTAACCTTCGGGGACTTACGTGTGTCCAAATGGAACGGAACGAAACGGAACGGGAAAAGGCGACTGGGAATCGAAATGTTTAAGACTTCTGTTACTGCTGCTCCAGCTGCTGCTGCTGCTGCATTTCAAGTAGGTAAGCTAAGGATGAGAAGGCAGACTGGCAAAAGCGCAAAAGCCCCAGTTCCAGCTCCAGCCCCGAACTGAAACTCTGCGACTCCTTCTCCTCCTGTCCTGCAAGTGGAGCAGAGGGGGCTTTTGTAATATGCGCTCCAGTCGCTGGAACTTTTTTCAACTGGAAATCAAAGGGGACGGCCCAGGAAGCTGAAAAGTTTCGAGTTTTCTGCTAAAGTTACTAACAGAAACCATTAAAGGCTCACGTAGTCAAAGTCAAAAGACAAATTTGCATTGGTACATTTCCTCTCTTTCTCCATTTTCGCTTTGGCTCTACTATTTTTTTCCGGCTTAAAGGTGTACAGCATCCGCATGAAAATTCACTTAAAGCGTGCCGTGCAATTTTCAGTTTTTCAGCTTTTCAGTTCTCAATTTTTTTGTTAAAAAGATTTTCCATTTAACGGGTTTGTTTGTCGTGCATTCAGCCGAAATTGTTTGCACTTAGCTGCGTTTGCTTTGAGCGCACAATTAAAATGCAATTTGGAAAAGGAGATGGGGACACAAAGGCACAAACAATGAATCCAAAAGCAAGCTAAGCCAAATGCAAAGCCCCTTCTCGGACGAAAATTTCGACACCTGCTCCAACGGGCACGAACAAATAATTCGCCAGGATATCCCGTTGAGTACCCCGAACAAATGGCGCATTTAATGGGGATTGGGAATGCAATTGAAATACTCCTTGTAGTTCTGCTCGAAACTCCCTTCCCTTATTGTGTATAATTTCCAAAGCGACCGCATAGCAGTTTGCCGTAATGACAAACATCAGCAGCAGGATAATGGCCGACCATTGCCGAGTTGACGAGCTCCCTGCTGCAGCCACGGCTGCTATGTTTGCCAATGAGGTGCCAAATGCCCGCCCGGAGTGCTTGCTTAGCCCCGTGACACAGGCGTGGTGTACGAGTAGATGGGGGCAACCGACCAGCCCCCTCTGACCCAAAAATCAATTAATTGCAAACGAATTTTTTTCGTTGGACTCCAAGAACTGCCGACAACAGCGGCACTTGTCATTTCACCAATCAATGTTGTTCTTTTATTTTAATTCAGCATATTCGCATGCTGCCTGCCGTTGGTTTCTCTTTTGTTTTGGCCAATTCTCTTACCGGGATGTTGCAATGTTTTTGTCACGTGCTGCAACTGCAGCTGCTGCTGCCAATGGTGCCAGCTTGGAGAATGTAAATTGAGTTGCAACATTTTGTTTGTTTGTTTTTCAGCACGTGTGACTGCGACAATTGTTTATGATATGGCCGTGACCCAAAAAAAAGCATACATAACTACCGTAGATATTTTTTTAAATATTGCCACTGGAATGGATTGTTCGATATTTAATATTTATTTTCTGTACATATATAAATGTTATTTTTAAAAAAAGGGAATATCTTAATAAGTATTGTTAACAGAAGGCAGCAATTATCGTGGGCCAACGAGGTGGACAAATGATGCATGAAAACGGAATGAGCCGCCATGTTTGGCTCTACAAATTTGTTTTATTGATTTATATTAACGGCTCTTCAACTGTTTTTAAATTGGTTATTAAGAATTACCTTAAGGCCCTTTGATTTGTTGCAACTAAGAACTGTATGCTGACGAGTCGAATACTTAACGAAAGCAAGCATGCAAAACACTGATTACTCCCACTGCTTGCCTCTGTTAAGCTAATCTGCTCACTAATGTTAAGCTCAAGCAGTTAACAGCGGTACGTATGTACATACATACATAGCTGTGCCACCCGGCGTAAATACAAAATACTCTCACGCTCGATCAATTAGTAAATGCATAAAATTCAGATCAAACAAAGATCTTAAAATAAAATTGAAAAGCCATATTGAAGCCATATTGGATATTTATAGAATTTGGTTATTTGCACAATACTATCCACTAATTCACAAGCTATTTTCACATTATAATTAGAATATCCGTAATTTTTTTGCTGCAGCATGGCCACACATTGTCGTGACTGCGGATAACTGTACATATTTGTGGTGGGGCGTGCGAGTGTGAAGATACAATAGATAACGAAAATTGACCACACGTCTCGCAAATTAAATTTAGTAATTTAGCGAGTATTTTGGTATCGGATGAACGTCTAAATTTATCTTTACAAGGGCCACATATTTCGCCTAATCAAGCGATAAGCTTTATGCCGATCCATATCAGTTCTAATCAAAGTCAAGGTTCCTTCTTGCTTTTGCTCTTGCTATTGCTCCTCCTCTGGCTCTGGTTCCCGCTGTGACCTTATTGTGTGCCTCAATTGAAGTTAACTTAATGTGGCAGCATTTCCGACACACGCGCTTCACCGATCCCAAATCCCATAGCGGCTGAGCCGATCGGCAGCTGCGTCGGCATTAGCTTGGGACTGCTGGGACGGCTGCTGCTGCTGAGTTAAGCTGCTGGCTGAGAGAGACTGGTACATTTAGTCCGCTGCGAACAACCGGCGACCACACACCTGCCCACGCCATCACCTCAGTGGCAAGCAGATCACAACGATAGCAAGCAATTGAAAGCAGTTTGAAGTGCGTTTCAAAACTTTCTTCGGTGCGTTAAACTCTTTTTCCCCCATAAAACCTCACAAAGTTTGTGCTAAAGTTAACTATTTTGAATTCTGTGTACGAATATGTATGTGTGTTTGGTGATTACTTGTTGAACGTAATGTTTGCTCAACTGCCTTCGATGAAGTTGTAATTAAAGACTTTGCTTTTTGCCGGCTGACGGTTAAAATGCAGCAGTACCTCTAAGTGTGTATCGACTCACATTCACAAGTGTTTTCTGGAAGGCATGACTTCATTCTGGCTGTACTGTCTACACGGCCCGTAAATCCTGCTTGAAATCCATTTATTTTTAGCCAATAAACTTTGTAATTTTATGGAAATTCGAGTATAGATTGAGTGCACAACAGATAGATAACTCAGACGGACGTTCTTTGTATAGCACTTTATATTTTCAATTAAACAAAATTAGAAATATTTTTTCACTCTATGGTTTTTGGCAAACACTTTAACGTAAGTTGAAGTGCTTTTCCTTTGGCTTTCTCTACTCCTTTTCAGAGACTTGACTCCTTTTCAATTATAGTTATTTACAATACGTTGCTCGAATGTTGTGCAATCATTTCTGAAGCCCTTTGCTTCCACTCGAGAAAATGTATAATAGTTTTTCTCTTTGTGCAGCTACTTATCAAAGGCAAGAGGTTTTTTTTTATCAGAGCTGTCGAAAACAGTTCTTGGAATTTATTACTTTTTCTCAAATGGCATATCATAAAACAAAAATCTCAGGTGTTTTTTCTGTTACTGTTCTAAAAACAAAACAAAAACCCAGATAACCGCCATATGGTAATAAAAGCACCAGTTTAAGTTATATACTAACAACGATTATGTATGTACTTTTAGCAAATGGTTGCCTTCTAAACAAAGGATCTAATTCAATAATAAATGAATGAGTCCAATCTGAATTCGAATCCATTAAATAACAATTAACTGTTGGCCACATAAATTTTAGCGAGCAACCAAAATGTTTTATGGGGCTCGTTGATGGTTATCAGCAAGCCATGGAAATGTTCGACACTATACTATAGCATGGAAAACTTTCGGGTGCAGAGCTTTTCTTTGGTTTATTCGGTTAATGACAACCGAGTGCAATCAATTGCGCGGTAGTTGTCATAAACCCATAACGATAAGCAGCCCCAGTACTTCAGTGGCTACTATTTTAGATATCCCCCACATGTCGGTAAAAATAGTACATATGTATGTACAACGTACGTATGTACTTTCACTGATTGTAGAGAGAGTGAGAGGGTGAGATAGAGAGAGAAATAAATGAATATCCAACACGTGCGTGCTGTGAAATTGCCTCTATTTGAAATGACATTCAAATAGCGGCTCTCGGGACTGCCAAAAATTCGTGCAATTTGCAAATCAAAGCGAATCAACCCAGCCAAATCGGTCTCTGGGCTCACTTGCCTCACAATTATTTGATTATGGCATCCATCCAGAATCTCTGTTGGTGTGTGTGTGTGTGTATGTGTTCTGTATTAGATTTCGCGTGCCTCGGCAGATGCCACAATTTGCGAACCATTTTGCTTAATAAGTTAAATGGATAATTGAGTTAAGATGCGTTCCCGTGGCGGATGCCCCGAGCTCAATCTTTCTCTTAAAATACTTTGCTCAAATCATCCATATACGGATGATTATGTTTCCGCATTAGAATCCCACAAATTGCTTACGAAAATGTTTGCTCTTTGCCCACAGTGTCAATTGCAATTACGCGACCGACACGCTACAGAATCTACAGAACTCGTACATATATTCGTGGCTGGGCGCCAACAAATTACTAAATTATAGCACGCTTTTATTGTGGAGAGAGTTTGATCATTGACTTTGATGGGGACAACTCCGCGTAAATACGGGTTTAATGAATCGCCCGCACGCATACGAGTTGCCACAACAGTTTCGATACTATGTATATTGTATAAACAGAATAATTTGATTGCAGGTTTTGGTCAATCGAACGGCACGGCACGGCATAATGACTGACTTGGAGTCTACAAAAAATGGCAAACACCATGAACTGGTGCACCACAACAAGTACGTATCTAGAGACACATGTTTACCAATGCTAAATTCTTCCGCATTGCACAAAGGAGCCAAAGTAAATATGAGCCATGTATATACTCGTAGTAGTGGTAAAACTGGTAAAGTACAAAGACTTCTCGGGGGGCCCTGCGACCGAATGAGCTGAGCAAACCAGTCAGCGACAGCTTGAAAACTGGTTCCGCCGCGGGCTAGCCACAGAAAAAAATCGACCAAAACTCCCCAGCAGCAATGCTGCAATAATTCGCTATTCGAAAGGGAAAGTAATGCCGCTGGCTACTCATTTGCATGGATCCCAGACAGCCAGACAGCTAGAGCTAGAGAGTTATCCGCAACGATTTCCAGCTAAATTGTATATTCTTTTACCGTACCTTCCAGCAATGATATCACGGAGAGCGAGCCCCTGACATGGCGCTTCTGGCGCAAGCAGCGCTACATTGTGGTGCTGTTGGCATTCTTTGGCTTCTTCAATGTGTACTCGCTGCGAGTGAATCTCTCGGTGGCGATTGTGGCCATGACCGAGAACCGCACGGTCATCGATGGCGACGGCAATGTGTCCTATGAGCAGGACTTTCCCTGGGACTCGAAGCAGAAGGGACTGATTCTCAGCTCGTTCTTCTACGGCTACATTCTGACGCAGTTCCTGGGCGGCTACATTGGCACCAAGATTGGTGGCAACATTGTGAGTACTCAATTATGTCTATTCGCACTCCCTTAATTCCAAGCTAATGCTGATGCTTGACTTGTGCAGGTCTTTGGCACTGGCATTGGCAGCACTGCGATCCTGACCCTGCTCACGCCGCTGGCGGCCAAGCACAGTTTGGAGATGTTCCTGGCCGTGCGCATCATCGAGGGCTTCTTCGAGGGCGTCACCTTCCCGGGCATCCATGCCGTGTGGGCCCGTTGGTCGCCGCCCCTGGAGCGCTCACGCATGGCCTCCATTGCCTTTGCCGGTAACTATGCGGGCACTGTGGTAGCGATGCCCTGTTCAGGCTACCTGGCCACTCATTGCGGCTGGGAGAGCGTGTTCTATGTGTTCGGCGGTATCGGCTGCGTTTGGTACCTTACCTGGCTGGTGTTCGTGCGTGCTGGACCGGAGTTGGATCGTTTCTGTTCGAAGGAGGAGTGCGACTATATCCAGAAGTCTATTGGCTACTCAGGCAGCAAGAACATCAAGCATCCATGGAGGGCAATCTTCACGTCGATGCCGTTTTATGCCATCATGGCTTCGCACTTCTCTGAGAACTGGGGCTTCTACACCCTTCTCACCCAATTGCCCAGCTTCCTCAGGGGTAAGTTTTGAAGGGAGCCCCCCACATTGACTGCTAATGATGTGATTTGATATCCTCTCCAGATACGCTCAACTTTGACCTGGGCAAGACGGGCATTCTCTCGGCTGTCCCATACCTGGCCATGGGCATTCTCCTTGCCGTTTCCGGCTATCTGGCCGATTGGCTGCAGGTGAAGGGCATCTGGACGACCACTCAGGTGCGCCGCAACTTCAATTGTGGCGCCTTTCTGGCTCAGACCGTGTTCATGATGCTCACTGCATATCTGCTGGATCCCACCTGGTCGGTGGTGAGTCTCACCATTGCCGTGGGATTGGGTGCCTTTGCTTGGTCCGGCTTTGCGTAAGTATTTTCACGAGAATCTCATGGAGAATGGTTGCTAATTCTGTTTTTCTTCTGAAGGGTAAATCATTTGGACATTGCTCCGCAGCATGCCAGCGTTCTGATGGGCATTGGCAACACATTCGCCACCATTCCGGGCATTGTCAGTCCGCTGCTGACGGGCTACGTGGTTGTCGAACAGACCAGCGATGAGTGGCGCATAATCTTCTTCATTTCGGCGGGCATATATCTGGTCGGTTGTGTCATCTACTGGTTCTACTGCTCCGGCGAGCTGCAGGAGTGGGCCAAGACGACCGAGCAGAAGGCCCAGGAGGCCGAGGAGAAGGCACAGCTGCAACTAACGCAGACCGGAGGGTTTGTCAATGCGGCAGCCGAGCTGAAGGACTAGTCCGCCCGGCTCCATGTGCTCCACCGAGTGACTGCTACGCATTTAGAGAGCACCACATTAGGAATCTGTTCCCCAAGTATTTGTTCTTTGTTACGCTTTTGTGATGCTAGCAATATGCGCCCCATTGTGTCTATATTTATGTATGTTAATCTATTTAGTATTTCAGAGCACTCCCTGTGAGAGTGTCTGCGAATAAACGAAGCATTTTATTAAAAGCATTTCCCGCGAACTCTGTCCGCCCTAAGGTTGGCTATACGAAAACCCATGTTAGATGTGTGTTCCCATAGCCATCCGAGAAGTAAGCCAAAAATCGAAATTACTCGTAACATTTAACCATAACGTGGTAAGCCTTCGTTCGGGTCTTTGAGTGGCACTTTGGTTACGCTTTTCATTTATTCATTAGATATGTCAGAGAGTGTCTTTTGGTTATGCTCAACTTGCTTAATGCATTCCAAAACAGAAATATAGGAAATCAACAACAGGGAAATGTTATTTACAGGTGCCTAAGCTTGGTACATACACATACCATTTAAATAATAATACTTATTTAAAATATTTAAATATATATTACTACCTGCAGCAATAAAATAGTTCTAAGGGAAGTATTAACACTCAGAATGAAAAGTCGGGTGGTCGTTATTAAACCCCACTCTATATTATCCTTTTATTCACATAGGGAGCTGGTGCGCAAAGTAGTTTTAGCTTACACGCTAATCGCCAGGAGAGCCATGATAAAGGGCCTCAGGGTGCTGTAACAACAGCGGTAACAGCAAGCGATTATAGTGAGGAATTATACAGAGCGGTTACATGTTAACAATATGTTAACATGCGCAAACCTGCTGTTACTCTGATTACTTAGTTTTTTGTTTAAGTATATGCTTATTCTCTTACCATCTTTCTGCATTTTCGTTTGTATGCATTTAAATGTAAGACGGAATGTGCCATCTCTGTACATCTTCGTTTTGTATGCACATACATGTAAGAAGGAATGTGCCATTGCACCAATTGAAAAAAGCACCAGTTAACGACAGAACAGCAGAGAAGCAGTAACAGCAGAGTAGTAGAGGAACGCAAAGCAGTGCGCCGTAACATTAGTCGTATCAGCAGAAGTCCACCGAGATCTAGCCGTTTTCTGTAATGCAATTGATGCAATTAATGCAATTCTTATGCGAAACATAAACATAAATAAACATTCAATATCGTAAATACACATGTTTCTAGAATTCTCTGGGGGCTTAATAGCGGCTTATTTCGATGTGTGCTTTTGGGCTGACGCACCATCTACGACGTATACGCAACGTGCTCTGCTGATAAGCTGATAAGACAATCAAGAGCTAATTGCGTGCGCAACAAATTAGTTGGCCCATCGCTCGATATACAGAAAACCGTGTGCTGGGGGTTGCACACGAACTGATAAGGCGGGTCAGAAAAACAATTTGTGTGTGGTTTCTGTGCAATTTTGCACTCGGTTCAGCAGTTTGAGTCGGCATAAATAGGATGAGATCGGGTGGGATGGGTCATCAGTTGAGAAACTAACCAGCAAAAGTAAAGTTGTGTTTGCTTATACCAAATCAAATTCAAAGATATCCACAAAATGGCGTGCAAGGGATGCGGAACCAGTAAGTGATATAGAATAAATATTTTATTGATAGCAATTAACACTCAGTTCCAATTGTTAGACTGCCGGTGCTCGAGCCAGGGATGCGGAGACAACTGTGCCTGCAACAAGGACTGCAACTGTGTCTGCAAGACCGGACCCAAGGACCAATGCTGCAGCAACAAATGAATCAATTGTAACTTGAGCTGAACTTCCACGGAGTTGGAAATAATAAAGTTTATAGCAATTTTGTGCATTTAAAAGTTTGGGTATTTCATTTTGCATCTGACAGATAATTTTCACCCGCTGCCGCGCAACGAAAATGGAATTATGCCAAAATAATATTCGTGGTGTGCAATTTCAGGTAAACAAACCGCAATACGGAATTACAACGAAAATAAACACGCCAAACGCATTGCGACAATTTGACTGAAATTGCAAATATTTGTGCTTGTGCACACCCCATTGAAAATCCATCCATCAATTACAATTTTCCAACCAATTTGGATCGAATTCGAAATGAATATTCGCAACGAAACTTTGTTCAAGTGGTGTTTAAACTGCAGATAAATACAAATAAAATTCACTCTGCCTTTACGATAATATTTCTGGCTTTAATCTCGGGCCGGAGTCAGTTTCCATATGCCAGTCAAACGCATTTTATTGCTAGCCAAATAACTCATTTTGTTTAGGCCATAAAGTGTATATTTTTTGCTATTCGTAGCAAATTTTTGAAAGCCATAGATGAATGAGAATTATTTTGGCAATTTTGTTGCTCTCCGGAAAAACATACAATCAGGCAGAAAACGAATTTCTCCATCGTTAGCATTTCTTTTATGACTTGACATCGGAATTTATGTGTGTTTTACTTCAGTAAAATAATAATTTTCCTATTCGCATTTATTTATTTTGACAGCATGCCCCATGCCCCCCACGACCAGTCAGTGTCAACCACTCCCCTGGATATTTTTAAGCAGAAATCTGTTTGAAGAGGGGGAGATTTTGTGGCTGGGATATCGGTTTTTAGAACCAAATGACCAATTAAAATGGAAGCACTTGTGGCTCTACTCTGCCGGGCAATTTCGGCCTTCCGCTTCCGGTGCTCGGGCTGTCAAAATATTTATGCAACAACAATGGCCGAGTCATTAGCATAATCAAATGTGCGTGATTGAGGCGTTTCTCTTCTGCTCTCCGTTGCGTGCCAGATTCATTTTGTTTCGTTTTGCTTTACTTCGAATGGCGCGGGCCGGCAAGGGCGGAGCAGGGCAGGGCAGGAAGTTAGTCGCAGTTTTTGGCCTAATCAGGTGTGAATAATGTGACACTTAAACGCTTAGTCACATCGTACTGTGCCTTGACCTGAACGTCAGACGTACCTTAAGTCACCTTTAAAATTTCCCTAGTCCCAAGAAACCGTAACGTAACACAGCATGTCGTCTACCCAAGATTTGGAAGCATTCGAGGCGGAGAGGAAAGGTATTCAGGGTGGTATTCCTTCTGCTTAGTCCTACAGCTTTTCATTTTCAGATGACGAGAAGCAGCCCAGAGTCTACCGCATAGTGATGAGTGTGCTCATGCTGATTCTGTTCAATCTGACCCTTATTGCGGTCATCATTGGCTTCTATTTGTATATCCAAAGCAACTCTGAAAAGGACAGCCAGAGCGTGATGAATGGGCTCTGCTGTGTGGGGGCCATCGCTCTCTTCGTGTGTCTGTATCGGATGGGCGTAAGTACAGAATTCTGGCTAATATATATTTCTGCGTTACCACTGACTACGGGGCTATGTCCAACAGGACCTGTCCAAGGACAACCCCCATTTCTATTACATTTAGGCCGGGGGACGATGCCGATGTCGTGGCCGATGCCGTGGCACGTTCCTTTAACACAATCAACTCTATAAACCGTTTCCATCTACCGCTATGGGCACTCACCGTCACCCTCTCACCCTCAACCTGGCCCTGGCCCACTACTAATTTAATTATAGCTTTCTTTTGTGCGGCAGCGGCATGAATCGTACTGCATTAAGTGGCAGTGACACGCAACTCCTGGCACACGGCATGCCAAATTCATAATTGATAAGTGCAAGGAAGAACCTACTCGAATTACCGTACATTCCAGAACATATTTCTTAACTGACGTCAACACAGGATGCCTCCCACCCTACTGTCATTCTACCCCACAGTTATAAAATACAGAAACATATTTGAACCCCAACTGGGAACTCGTACAGTAGTTTTTTGTCTTTCCCATATTTTAGTGTTTATAGTTTTTTGTGTGTTTCAAAATTGTTTCAAGGATATTTTAGGGTACAATTATTTCTTTGTATATATTTTCTCGATAAATCGAAATTGAATTAGTCATAGTGAATCCTTCCTACCATGTCGGCGAGGCGTACTGTTCTTTTGTCCTACAACAAGCGTAATGTGGCACGCTGGTACTTCGGAGGCGTGGCCAGCTCAATGGCCGCCATGGTCACGCATCCTCTCGACCTGATGAAGGTCCTGATGCAGACTCAGGCGGAGAAGCTGTCCGTGGGGTCCACCTTCAGGAAGATAGTGCGCGAGCAGGGCGTGCTGGCCCTGTACAATGGCATCTCTGCCTCGCTGCTGCGCCAGTACACCTACACCCTGGCCCGCTTCGGCATCTACACAATGGGCAGCGAAATGATGGACACCAGCACGATGGCGCGAAAGACTTTCCTGGCAGCCGTCGCCGGCGGCATAGGCGGCTTTGTCGGAGCCCCTGCGGATCTGGTCAACGTTCGACTCCAGAACGACGTGAAGCTGCCGCCGGAACAGAGACGCAAGTAAGACAAGTGTTTATAACCATTCGACCCCAAGGGCTTAACACCGACACCGACACCCTCCCCCTGCCATTGCAGCTACAAGCAGGCCATTGACGGCCTGATCCGCATCACCCGGGAGGAGGGTTGGCGCAGCATGTTCAACGGCGCCAGCATGACGGCCCTGCGTGGCATGCTCATGACCGTGGGCCAAATCGCCTTCTACGAACAGAGCAAGGATGTGCTGGTGGGGCTGGGAATGCCGCAGAGCGCAAGCACGTACATCACGGCCTCCCTCATATCGGCGGCGGCTGCCACAACTCTCACCCAGCCCATCGATGTGGTGAAGACGCGTCGCATGAACGCCCGGCCCGGCGAGTACTCCGGCCTCGCTGACATCTTCGTGAAGACAACGCTGGAGGGTCCGTTGGCCTTCTTCAAGGGCTACACTCCGGCCTTTGCCCGCCTCATGCCACATACGGTGCTGCTCTTCCTGATGCTCGAGTTCTTGCGCACTAATTTTGGCTATCTGCCCGAACCGAAGCCGTCAGTACCCGCACCTCCAGCCAAGTAGAATTGATAACTAATCGTGTAATTTAATGATCCAAAATTGCCCCGTGATTGTGTGTGTATTGTGAAAATACGAATCGAAGTTTTCAGTGTGTTTGCCTGCGTGTAAACGAAATTAAATTTCGAATTTTTGCAATTTGCATTTTCTTTTTCTTTGCTGTAACTTTTTCCTTTCGTTCCGTTTCGATTTTAGCCCAGTCAGCAGAGCTGGCTTACCATTTTATTTGGCCTGCCATATTCCATGAATGCTTTATGAAGTGGCGGCCATTAGCCAGATGAATGTTTTAATGTGCTTACAAACCTAATGAATCAGTTTTGTGGCTATGGCAGCTCGCAACTCACACAAGAAGTCATAATGCGAGCACTCAGCACCTGGCCGCAGTCGTATGGCTGATGTCGTGTAATCGCATTAAAGCCATTAACAGGCATGGTGGCTGGCAAGGGGAAGCAGGAGATAGAATGTGTGAGGCAAAGAGCAAGGGACAATACAGAGAGCAAAGTTTGGCTGACATGAAAAAACAATCATACGCCCAGTGTGCTAGTAGTAGCCTAGATGGGAATGGCGACACACGGTCAGAATGTAATGGAATGACATGGGTAGTTTTCTCCTTGAGTGTCCCATCTCAGCCCGATGTCATTGCCTTTCACCGATGCCATTGTGAGCTGCCATTCAACTGTTTATCTGCCCATGCAATATTGATGCCGGGCCAACCCGATGAGTTTCCAATGTCCTAAACCGTGTACGAGCTCAACAAAAAATACAAGCAGATGTAGTCTTTAGATCTCTTCTTTTGCCTTTAAGCCATTTAGCCGGAGGGCATTTGTACTCCGAAGTTAATTACATTTCATGCGCATTAAAAATTAATAATGAAACCCAACAGGGTTCTCTGTATCGACTTATTCATCTGCGTTTGCATGTAAATTATAATAAATAATAATAATTATGAAAAAGAATTTAATTTCACCGGCCAATGAACATAAAGAGTGTATCCAATAAAGCTGATGCAGATAAAAAAAGGGAAAAGTTAACTTTTCAAAAAGAGATATTGGACCTACAAGACGTTTGTGATAATATTCATAGCTCTACAAAAATAAAGGTCATTATAATGGAGAATGGATATACTCAGCTATCTAATGTTAGTGCAAATTTCAAGTGTAGTCTGTCGCCGTACTTACCATTTCATGATTAAAAATTACCACACATACACAACACAAAACCAATCAATATGTGTAGAATAAAATATAATGCATGTATAATGTATCACAAACATATGTATGTATGTACGTGTACAAACACATTGAAACACTTGGTAATATATAGCTAAATTTAAAAGATGGCGACCGATGTCAGTGGAAGATTTTTCACTAGCTGTGGAAGTTTTAATAAAAGGTTGAGAGGTTTTTGATGTAGGCATTTGATTTAGATATTAAGTGTATGGAACGACTCGTATATCCCTATGAACGATAGAATAAATGAAGTTATGTATGTACGTGAAGATAGAAAGTGTGACGGTATGCAGCAGAAGGCTAACTAAGGGCAGGCGGAGATAATAATAGTGCAATCGAGAGAGAACGAAGGAATGGAGAGCAGATCGGAGCTCTGCAAAATGCAGAGAGAGAATGGAGAGAGCGCTAGAACAGATTGTACTGCTGCTAAGCCTAGTACGAGCGATAGATAAAGAAATATAGCGCGAGAGACCAGCTAGAAGCTATGGAGATGGAAACGAAACAAAGAAGGCTGAATCGAAAAAGACTAAGGAACGCCCGCTGTCGTGCGTTAGCATATGTAATTAACAATTGGTTAACAATGTTTATATACAGGAGCGAAAAAAGGTATATTTACGTAATTCCTCACCAGCGGCTATTATTTGAGGAGTTTGTTGAGGCTGGGAAACCCGATAATAGTAATAAATAAATACGACAAATTAAGTTTCGATTAAATCTGATTGCAATTTAGTTTAGATTAAATGATGATATCGAATAAACTTTAATATTTAATACATTTTGAATGCGATAAATGAAGATACAATTAATTAAGTGAAAACCAAGACAAATAGAGAGAAATAGTGTGGGAACCCACCTCGATTGAACTATCGACTAAGGCGCAATTTATATGTTATTGAATGGCTTGCAAGCAGCCAAACAACCGATACACAAACTTGTGCAACAAACTCCAATATCGTTCCTATAAAGAATTTGGTTTATGAATTACTTTTCCTTATGCATGAATCATACATTGCTTACAGGCATATTCAGGCGAACAACTTCAACAATTTCCACTTTATACTGTTGTTGTTGTTGCTGTCCTGAAAATGCGAGTGATTCCGTCAGTTGAGTGGAAAACTTTATGACAATGCCTTGATGCTGCGATGCCGCGGCTCAAGTACATAATAAAACTGCCATTTGGTTGCGCAAAAATATATATGCAAATTTTTCATGTGCCGCCGCAGCATCAGGCAGTAGCAGCCAAACATCAACGAGCAGTGTTCAGCATGGCATTAGCAGCGAAAATTGCTGAAACAACAACCAGACAACCAGGACAGGCAGTAACAGGGGCAGGAATAACGACCGCAACGACAAATGCATAAATCAGTTTTAATGCAAATTTCGTTACATTCCGTGCTGGCTGCCTGACTGCCGTCTCAATAAGCAGCCATTAATATGCTGCGCCTGCTGCATAAATTGTGCAATTTTTGCGGTTTTGCTTAATTATACGCATTGTCGCAAGGACATCGTCCAATCCTGCTGCCAGCATAATTATTCATGCGATGGTCAAGGACAATGTGGCAGCCACAACCCACGAGCAGTAGCACGAACAGAAGCAGCAGCAGGACGAGCACGAACAGCCAACGACAGCTACCAGTTGCCGCACATTTGCGGGCCACAATTTGCGTCGGAGTTTGTGTTGAAATTACTACCATATTTATGACAGAATTGAGTCCGCAGCGAGACGACAGCATAAGGCATTCGCAATTGCTGTCCATTTAAATGCGGGCCAATAAATTCAAGCACACTTTTGAAGTGGCGCTTTGTCTTGGGGCGCTCATTTGTCCGCAGACCCTACTTCCCACCCCCCGAGCCAATCCGAGCATTATCCGCTGTATGCACGGAAGTCCATTTATATTGCCGCTGTTTTCAGAGTCCTGAGTACGGAGTACGGAGTGCGGTGCCCGGCGGAGACACACAAATAAAGTAGCACACTGGAGCCCACAATGGAGTTGGACGGAGCACGCAGAACGCTTAAATACCTTCGTGTCCGGCTCTATTTCACCACTTAGCGGACCCAGGCGCAGCAGTTGCCGGACTGCAATAATCTTCTAAATCAGTCGATTAAACTGCGATCTGCGAGTGCCCCTAAAAGCACTCGATATATATTCGTATACACTACCATGCACGAGTTTTAGTATGTGGCAGGGTCTGTGTGTGTGTAAAAAGTTTCTGAAAAATGTTGAGCAATTAAAAGAAGTAGCGCAAAGTGGCTCTAGGGATGAGATGGAGTTGCCTTTGGGTCGGTTGCGACTGCTTTTTGTTATCTTTTGTGTGGATTTTGCTGTCAGCAAAGTGTACGCAGCGTGTCAAAGTGCTTAATGAAGCGAGAGATTCAGGTAGATGGGTAGAGGATAGTCCACATAACCACACTGTAATTTAATCATATATAAAGGAATTTTGCCTGCAGCTTACCTTTCTTCATTTTAAGTTAATTACTTTACCAATATCTCAACGAACAACCTAATTATACGCGCACAAAGAGTGTTATTTTGATCAGATTTATGCAAAGATATTTATGCATCTTTTAGCTACATGCAACATATGTCAGAGTATTAAAAGCTGAGAACATATATACACTTATCATATTATCCAAGAACAATCCATCAACAAACAGGCAACGAGATTTTCGGCCCACTAAAACAGTTTTTCGAATACTTCGATTTGAAATTCCAAGGACTTTGTAAGCATTTAAGCATCTGTGTATCTGTGTTGCTTGGATTTCTTGGCGCATTCTAATTCTGCACACCCATAGCCAGTTTATCTTTATAATTAGATCTCATCGACTCTATCTGGCAGCTCGCACTCAGTTGTTTTTGGCCAAAGTAGTTTACAATGGCAGCAGCCAGCAGTCATTGCCATTGCCATGGGGTCATGCTGGCTGGCTACACGTACTCCACACTGACACTAGGGAAATACAAGACAAGAGCCATAACCGAACCCAGACCCAGACCCAGACAGGAACCTAGAACTAAAGCTAGAAACCGAACCGCGAATCGTGAAACTTGGCTCATTAAAGATTAAGACGCATTAACACAAATGGTGTGGGGGGAGTCGGCCATTTAGGCACCATCAGCATAAATATTTATGTAAATTGGGATTACATGTATTTTGTACGTATTTTGTTTTAGAAACTTTTTGGCCATGTGACTGGTAGAGGTTTTGCCTGCAAATTTCTATTTAATTGGAATTTAAAACCTACATTTTGAGCACTTAAAGTTCTCTTAAAGTGAAGTTCTCCCCAGCAAGTGACCTTGCAGGCTTACTGCATCTTTGAGCTTTGCTCTTTTCCATTTTCCTTCTGTTTGAGCTGCAGCTGCAGGTTTTTGTTTCGACATGGTATTTTACATTTTCCGCACTCAAGGTTGCACATTTCACAGAGGATGAAAAAAAATGGAAATGGAGGGAAATTCATCCGAAATAAATGCATGCGGCATAATTTATGCTGCCACGAAGCAAACCAACTCCCAGCTTATATTCATAAAATGTCGAGGCACAGCCAAGGACGCTGGGACTTAGATGAATGAAATGCATAAAGATACCAATGCAGAACCCAAACCGAGGTCATCCGTTAGGCCATTAAAAGGAGCAACTATCCCTTCTAGCATCATTCAGATTGGCCCGCTTATCGCAGCTCATCAATATGCATTAACTGACAATGACAAAACTTGGCAGTGGCTTTGATGTCTGTCAAATGATTATTGTCTTCATTGTTGCCTAATGCAATTAGCCGCATTTATGCGTAATTCCGGTTGTGGCCCAGCACTCTCCGGATCGTAGGTCGCTCACCACATAGCACACATAGCAGTCATAGCAGACATGCCAATTTCGTAGCTGCTTGTTCTTGAAATTTCATTACTTTGTGTAAACAAAGTGCACGTGCCCGATGCGGTATCTCCTCCTAGCTCCTCCGTGCTCCATGTCTAAGGTTCTATCTGGCAGTGAGATGTGGATGTGGCGCATGCGCGGATAAACCGGAAAGAGAATCCATTTCGTTGCCACAGCATTAAATCATTTTCCCTTTTTTCCTGTGCTTCATTCAATTATCAAAAATAATTTAAAATAATTTTATGAGCAGAAACAACACACACACATCCGCACACACACACACACACACACAGTTACAAAGACTTATATATCCTGTCTGGTCACGTCCTAATCAGCAAAAGGTTTCGCCTAGTTGCGGTTATAAAGTCGCCTACGTGACTCGCATTTTCAATGATCCCAAAAACAGCGTTCCCCATAAATACAAAAATTTCTAATTTATGTAGTTTACGTTTAGGATTTATTGGGCCTACAACTGTTTTGGTGTTGTATGTGTATCGTTTTATCTGTGAATCTAAATGGAAATTGATAGGGATGGCTCTTTAAGCCTTTTCGGTTTCGGTTTCTGTATGTTTTCGCTTGGCTGGCATGGCGTATGAGCAATGTGCTGAAACTGCTTTTAATGCGTGTGCCAATTTAGCGCCCCCCGTGGAGTGGCTGCTTCAGTCGAGTGCATTTGGAGAGTGCTGCTGGCTTGAAGCAGGAGTGTGCTGCCTGCCTGCCTGAAGAATCACCCAGCTGCGAGCAATTGAAGCACGCTTTCCATCAGCTAATTAAGCAAATTACGGCTGCTAATGGCAGCAGTCGAGCAGCGACCTTGACACTTTCCCAGGGAGTCGCAATGGACCTCTAAGGAGCACTAAAGCTGCGACATGTGCTGGCCCCAGAGCAGGGCGTGCCTCGCCAGCGACACGCCCCCGATTTGGCTCTTTTAGAGCAGCCACATAATCAGCATAATTCTTATGCTTATACAAAACAAAAGGCAGAGGTCCACAGACAGATAGACACTTGACTTGGAGAGCCTGGGCACTGATTTGAGGCAAGATCCTGGCCTGGCCTGGCCTGGTCTCGCTGCTGGCTGCCAAGATTATGGCCTGAGATAATTATTTGGCCAGTCGGCCAATATCCCATTCCATTTCCCACTTACACTTTCACTTTCCCTTGCATGTTTCGCCACTTAATGCCCCCTTGACTGCCGCTGTGCCTGTTTGTGTGTTTCTGTTGGCGAGTTGTGCCCTGGAGACTAGTTCGTTGAGCGAACGAGCAAGAGAGAGAGAGAGAGAGAGAGTAATGTCGGGGCTCTTGGGCGTCTGAGTATGTGTATCGCTTCGTTATTATCTTTTGCTGGTAGGCGTAGCCGGCAAGTGTCATAAATAAAATGGCAACTATGCAGCGGACCAGCCATGAGCCACGAGCCACGGCCTGGCTTTCCCCACTTTCCTACTCTTCCACTTAAACACTATTATTAGGTAAATATATATATATAGATATATGTATGTACATATGTATGCCTACTGCTACTGCTGCTGGTTGGGCTTTCCGTATTCATTTTCCCGTGAATTACCCAAAAGTTCTTTCGTTCGTTTTAGTGTCTTGCTGCTCAAATTAGATTTCGTTTGCACTAATTGCTGGCAGTGTTAAAATATGGCCTACCATTAATCACAGGCACAACAAGGTATAAATATATATGTATATGGGTATATATGTACATATATCAAAATCAACTACCGATTCGGATGTTTTGTTTGAACTGTAGTTCGTGTAAGCAATTATAGTTGCATACAATAATATTTGTTCGACTCGAGGCTGTTTAAACATGCTGCAGGGGTGTGTATGTATAGTACATATGTGGCATGATTGTATCCCCAGATCAATTACTAATTTATCGGCAATATCCTCAAGATTGCCGCATCATTTTCATTATCATGTGAATCGCTTAAATGTCAGAAAATTCATTAACTCTGGCAAAGCGAATATATATAGTATATTATGGGCTTTGGGTTCATAGGAAGTCGGAGCAGCGTTTTGTTTGCCCATTAAAAAGTAATGCACAGCAATAGGAAATAGAAAAGCTATTTTTACGAATAACTACTCGAATAGGCTATACTCTATAAACATTTAAATGTCTATTAGACCGCATAATTTATGATGTGGTAATAAATAGAATCAAACGATGTGATGAACTTAACGAACTCTTTTCAAAAGGAACCCATAAATTCTCCATAAACCAACTAACTCGAAGTCAGACACACCAGACTAACATACTACATATGTATGTATGTATGTATGTACATATATGTTTGTATGCTTTGGTTAACTTCTTTCCTAATGGATAGCCGAGTCATGTTTTCATGCCCTGAACCCTGCATACAGTTTGGCCTGTGTTCTAGGAACTGTTTGTCATGCCAAAGTCAATTTACTCCATTCAATGACATTTTATTGGGTAACTCGTCATACATATGTACGTACGTATAGTATGTACATATATCACAGATATACAAAGAAAAGCTATGCATGTTTGGAGAGTAGCCAAAGAGCTGCGATGACTCAAAAGTTTGCATGTCATTCGAGCCGCACTTCACTGGGGAACCTGTGCTTCCTTAGTATTGGTATTATTATTATTATCCAAAGTATATTTTGGTTCTCTTTTTTTCTGTAGGCCACAAGGTGTGAAACAATGTGTCAGGCTGTCGGGAGGAAGCAGCAGAAAAGTGGAAAATTATTTGCACACTCAGGTCTAACGACTGCCAGTTCTTTCCACATTAGAATGCACTACTCTGGGCATTGCTCCCTCCCCCCGCCACTGTTGTTTTTTGGTACAGATTTGTTTTGCTTATCCCCCAGAAAGTAATGTAGTTTATAACATGCTGAAAACTTTCTGCTTCATGCTGCAAAGTGTGCTACGGATTGCGATGCTATGCGAACATGTCCGTGTCCGTGTCAGAGTACTATGTTTGCTCTGTGCTGTGTGTGTCGCGGGGGTTGGAGTTCGGGGGCGAATGCGTACAAGTCTGTGTTACGGGCTAATGCACCAAGGAATTCACTCAGCTACATTTTCATATGCTCAATTATTTAATACACAAGACGAATTATAGCCTTGGAGCCTCAGAGTTTTTGACTACAGCCGCTTCAGTTTTGGCTTCAGCTTCAGATTTAAAATGTTCCAGCTCGAATGGCTTAAAGTTCGAGTCAGAGCAGTGGGAGGAGCCGATGCTTGGGTGAGGCAGCGGAGTAATTATAATGCTGGCTATATAGCCTTTGAACCGCTTGTTGTCTGTCATAGACACGCCATCGATTGCAGCTGCCTTGGCCTGGGCCAACTTTCTGCCCCATTTACCCATCGCTTGCCCCAATCCATGTTCCTGTCGTGGGCAGCCACAAAGAAACAGTAACGAGAACAACAACAACAACAACAACAATTGGAACAAGAACAACAAAGAAAGAATAAAAGCCGACAGCTGCACACAGCTTAAGCAACACAAGAGGTGCCTCATTCATAGCCCCCACCACCCCATGCCACAACGTACCCGGGCTGTACTCTGCCTGTACTCGTATTTATGCTCTTATTGTTGGAGCGGGCATAAAAGTAGCTTTTAAAGGCACGTTCTACAGGCCAACTATAGCTGGCCTTTGTTTGCCTGAATTATTGATTTTCATTAGTGTCTTTTCCCGGCTTCGATTACATGGATGCCGTCCGTCGTCTTCCAGCAACAGTTTCAGCTGGCTTTAGCTTGTGTTACCCTCCCTACTCCCTACTCTGTACTCCCAGATGGCCATCGAGTACGAGTATTGTGTGTTTGATTTCCTTTGAAATCGCAACTCAATGGGTCGAGCCCATGTTGCGCTGATTTAATTACGGCCCACGTCTCCTGACCAACTCAATTGAAATGTTCGGCGGGCTTTAAGTTGGCCACAGCCGTCTGCGAATCTTGAGACCGCCCAGAACGACAACTGGGAATTTTTTAATTTAATTAAAACGCGGCTGGGGACCGACCAGCGACAGCGACGGCGACGGCGAGTGTAGATGGTTGATGGTAGACAGGCCTCCCTCCCCAGTCTGCTATCCCTGTGGCCACAATGCAATTGTAAGGTTTCCATTTTAATTAAAGTTTTTACGCGCATTTCACTTACTCGAAATCGCAGCACCAACATCCGCCGACGGCCATCAGACGAAGCGGCAAAATTTCATATTCCGTTAGGCCCCTAGCAACCTGGATTCCCGCCGTAGATTCGAATGAGTCAAGGCGAGGTACAGAGAACTATTTTGAATAGCAGAAGCCCAAAAGGGAGACAGTCGGATGTCAGATTTCTGGTTTCCAGTTTGGCAGCACTTCAAATGTCTCCCATGCACCTGAGTCCCAGCAGGATGCCAATTTCAGGAGCTTCTCTTCAACTTTCGACTGGCAATTGAATGCTTGCTGTACAAAAAGTCGAATGCGGCAGGTGTTTAATTTGTTATTGATGTGACACGCTGGTGACATTGCGCATACGACGTGTGGAATGTGTGGCTGTCATAAGACGCGAATAAGCTTTTGGCTAAGATGGCTAAGGGCACAGCAGGGGCTTCGCTGCGGGGACCCTTTTAAAGCTTCGCAAGTTGTGACATTCAGTCACCGCCAGGCCCACACTTTCCCCACGAGCATACAACACGAGCATTGTCAGGCATAATCGAGGCAATTATGCAGCGCAATGATCTGGGCCTTGACTTGAACTTGTCATTAACGGAGCGGTATCTGCGATGTCGGAGAATTAATTGGTCCATGCAGCCAACGTATGCCCAAATGGGTGTCGCTCCCACCTATCAACTGAACTATCTGGTTTAGCAATTACCCTTTTGTCTCTGCCATCAGTCAAGTCAATGACCCGCTCGATGGGCCCGACTCAGAGCTGGCTGTTGATGGTAAATAATTGGCGCAGATAAACCAACATTAAGCCACATTAAATTATGCACTGAGGGACCCCGCTGGCCGGGCACAATTGAAGTGCTTCGGAGACAGACAACAGCCAGATGGAAGCGAAACAGGAGCAGCAATAGGAGCAGGCACAAGAGCAACAGCAAAGGCACTAGAGAAGGAGTGTCAGCTGCTGCAGGCGCCTCCGCGCTGCTTGGTTGGGGGTGACGGCAACGGCCACGGCAACGGCAACGCAACGAGTAGCCGAGTAGCAATTAAAATGTCAATTGAAACGCCCTCGGGTGGTGACTAGGCAGAAGGCGATATTCAGGCAGCCACAGCCACAGCCAGTGCCAGCGCTGACAACGGAAATAGCAAATAGCGTGGCACACTGGCTGTGTCAGGCATCGAGTACGGACTTGGGGATAGACGAAGGCAACAGCACAGGAGTCGACACAGGCACAGTCACAGTCACAGTCACTGGCTAAAGGCAAACATTCCAATTTCATTTCTCCTACTTTTGGGGTGGGTGCCAGCTTTCCAAGCTTCAGACTCCATTGTCAACTAATTTCAGCCAGAGCCCTGCCAAACGTGTTGAGCGGGCGTCGTCAAAATTGCATTCGGAACCCACGCCTTTCTGGCCAAACGATATCCATTATGAACTTTCGCTTTCGGCAGTGCGACCCCAAAACAACAATGGGATTGGGTTAAATTGCAGCCAGCCAAGGGAAGTCACATGAGACTGGAGGGGGGCGGACACGGCTGGAACAGGGTCAAGTAGTGGGACATAATGTGTGTGGTGTGTGGCGTACTTTGAATCTTTCCAGTGCTGCCCTGACAAACAACAGGGCAACAAATTGAAGGGCCAAGTCTTTGCGGTAATGTGGTGCTACATTTGCCTTTCCCCTGGGATAATTAAATTCCGCTTTTAAGTGGAAGTGCAACGGCGACGTTCAGCGGTAAAATAGTAACTAATGTGCTAACCGAGAGCCAGTCGTCGTATCCCGTTTTCATGGCCCACTGATTCAGCTTAATTTCATTAAAATCACTAACGACCTAAAAATACCCGAGTATATCCTTGTGGCGAGGTCAGTCATCCGTTGACTGGTCAAGGGACTTCATTGGGTCCAGCGAATCCAAAAGGTTAAGCTTGTCATAGGTCATGCACGGCACTGGCACTGGCAGTGGCAGTGGCAGTGGAAGCCTTCGCTCGTCTAGGTGGGAAATCAAATTACACATACGTGGGATTTATTTTCAGCCCTCCACATTTCGAGTTTACAATTAAATTAGAAACTTCGACTGTAGTTGGCAGGAAACTTTTGACGGCCCATTCCTTCCCCTTCCCTATGGAACCACCCTGACGAAATAAACTACGTGACACAATTCCATATGAGTCTCATATGAAACAACAGCAGCTGCAGTAACTTTCTACGGGCCATGTGGCACATAATCCCTGGACATGCAGAGGGTTCAATGAACCCTACATATACTATATCCTAGGAAGTTCAGAACCTTTGGGGAGTATCCATTAAGATATTGATACTATTAAAGCCATAGTCTATGGTAGTCATACTGCCAAAGGGAGTCTCGTAAGCATTAGATATTTTCTATATCTAGTTTGAGGCAGGTGAAATAATATTGAAGGTGCTACATGCAAGGGCAGGGAATGCTAGTTTGGTTTTTTGTTTCATTGCACATCAGACACAACAGACAAACGTGGCAAACAGTTCAGTGAACCATAAATACATATGTACTATGTACTGTATGTATCTCGTTTGTACGTGGCAGGTGGCAGGAGCATGGTAGATGGGGCAGACACACTCACTTGGCCCCATTCTTCTTTTATTTTTTTTTCAATTCGTTTTCGTAGTCTTAGCTGGATTTTATTTATTTATATGGCCAAATGTTGTCTTTCGATTCTGTTGTTCTCATTTTCTAGCCGGCAGCCGACAGCCGCTTCCTTGTTTGCCTGCCTAAACCGATGCTCCTCCCCAGCGCCCTGCCGCCCTGCCGCCCCGCTGCCACGCTGCACTTGGGCTCATTAAACATTTAGCTACATTGTCTGGCTGTGTAGCAGAGGAGTGTGTAGCATCTGAAGGAGATACCAGAGCGGAGCGGAGTGGACTCTGGAGGAAACTGCTGCTTAGGCAGCGGGGGGGCTAGAGACAAGACAAAAGATATGAGGCAAAAGCGCAACGTCAAAAAGGAAATTGTACGCTTAATGGTCATTGCCGGGCCAAATGGAGCTGCCATTGGGTGCAGAAGCACAGCGTACATTTGGCGAGTCGAGTCTCCTTTCGCCTATTGAAATATTTAAAAGGATTTCTTTTCCAGCCCGAACCGGTCCGGTCCGGTCCTGTCCTGTCCGCCACTGTTGGCCCCTTTCGAACCGGGTCCGGGATTAAGCAAATCAAAAAGTCAGTGGCCCTAGCAGCATCCGACTCTCATTTTGAGCCAGTGCCATCGACAACTGTGCCGAGCAGGGTTCGTTTCCCTGCTAGACTACGGTCGGTCCGTTCTGTATCCATGTCAGCATCGTCGCAGTCGCAGTTACAGTTGCAGCTGCCGTTGCAGCCTTGTCCGAATGCAATTAAAATGTCAGCGCTGCAGACGTGGGGGGCTGCAGGGAAAAATTGCTGGCTAACATGCGACGCCAAAGAGCTCCATTTGGGGGGGCTCGGCACTGTTCTGGTTCTGTTCTACCCTCGGGACACTCCAAACACGCATTTGCCATTCCAAAAAGCCTGGACTCCAGCACTCGCAGCTCCTCCTGGATAGCAGCTGGATACGTGAACTGGCGGGCGACTAAATGGAGTGTTGAGCGAAAGAACCGACCACGCCCCATGTACCACGCCATTAAGCACACTTGTGAAATACGTAAATTAATTTACTGTCGGCCATTTATGTTCCAGCAACAACAGCGACACATCAGCGACACCGACACCGGCAGCAGCAGCATCATCCTAAACAACAACAACAACAAGAGGCGCAGAATCAGACGAGTTGTTAGTCGCCTTATTGACAGACATAATTTGTAGCCGGCCAAAAAAAGTTGCAGCCACAAAAGTTTTCTAATAAATAACATTTAGCAACTCACATAAAAGGCAGCACACACAAAAAAAGTGAGAGACAAATCCTAATTATCGATTCGAAAAGCGGCTGCAGATCCCCCCCATTGGATTTATGATTAACTTTTTTGATATATGTATAACATTTACGAGTATTTCTGGGAGTTTGCTTTATGTCTTAAATCGGTTTATTCCAACAAATTAATGCAGCTAACTATGGACTATCGTATAAAACACTTTACCGATATAGTTGTAGAGATATGGATCTGCTGCTTGGCTTACTGTCAACCCAGTATAGGCAACTAGTCATTATCAATACAGTTATTTAGCTAGCTGCCACCAGCCATCCACGCAGTCTTTGGGGGGGAGGGAAGGAAGCTAAATATGTGTGTGTGTCTCGAATAGCGACCGCAAGTTGCGGATATTATCTGGAGGGTGTCACTTTGTTGGCAACAGATACTTAAGTGCTGTCCAGGCGGGTCTCCTGCCACATTCGCGGCGTGCCGAGCCATGGCATGGCATGGCAGGGCACAGGGCCCAGGCTTGTAAACGGAAGCACGCGACTGCGGCGGAAATTGCAGCACATGCAACGCACGCAGCCAGGCAGCCACTTGGCACCCTGCCACCCACTCACCAAATCCACCGTGCACCCTGGCGGCAGCCTTCGCAGCGTCATCGAGATGCCATCAGCAGCATTCCGGTCGAAAATGAGAGGTTTTCTCTGTTCCCCTTCCCCGTCAGGTACCCCCTTTTTTTTTTAAACAAATTAAAGTAAAAATTACAATGCCTGGCATGCCATAAATACGAAAGTTTAAGACCTTGACAGCCATGACCAATTGACCCAATTGTTCGGCCATACTTTGCATGTGCTGAGGTGTTTGTGTGGGCGTTGCTGTAGGTCTGAAGGGGGACGGGGCAGGGCAGTCCGAGTGGGTGCCGGTCTTTGAGTGCTGCCCGAAATTGCAGCAGCCCCATCGTCAGAGTGGCCAAATTGAATTTGAAGCGCAGTCCGTAGTCCAAACCTAAAATAAGGCCAGTCCCAAAGGCCTTAATCGCAGTGCCAACATTGACTTTAAGCGGCATTCCGGTCTGGCTTATGCTGAAACCCCTCCAAAAGAAAAAAGAGACGAACGAGGCTCTCTTAGCCGTAAGTTTCTCTTCATCCATTCGTTTTTATCCGGCTCGGAGTCCGTGCTCGTGCTCGGGCACCCGACACGACCTATCCAACGGCAAACGGTAAAGGCAAAGGCAAACGGCGCGCTTTCCTCGCCTGTCAGTTTGCCGCAGTCAAGCAATGAAGAAGCAACGCGCGGTTGCCATAGCCCCGAGAGAATAGCCCCAAAGGATAACGATATCGTGGCCAGAAGTGAACCTCAGTGAGATCTTTCAGTGGGAGAACAGCCCAGCCACAGGCTATACGTACACACGGAATTCATTTACAGTTTTAAAACCCGCTCCGACACAGAGAGTGTGTGTGTTTTGTATTAAAGTTATGTGTGCCAATGTTATACTAGTGTCCTAGTGTGTGTGTGTCTGTGTGTGGCATCAACATGACCAGAGCGAGTGCAACCGCTGGCTGGCATTACTTCCGCCATTGTGGCACCACCTCGGACTCGGTCCACGCAGATTGAGTTTGTGCTAAAGCCGCAAATCCAACGGCTAGTTGCAAATTCACAACGTGCCACTTGCAACGTGCCCCTGCCGCAACTAAAATACTGACACCTACGCTGTCTACACAAGCCCGCCCCCCCACCTCACCAACACTCGTGTTCAGCTTCGACCCCGTGTCCGTATCCCGTGCCCGTTACCCGTGCCCGTAGTCGTACCCGATCCCGTACCCGTACCCGTATTCGTGTTCGCGTCGCGGTTTGTTGAGCTGGCAGCCAAAAATGTCGGTTTAGCTGCCCTATTATCTCCATACACATATCCGGGGCTTTTCTGCATTCTCCGTGCGGTGTAGTGCCGTGCTGTGTCGGTATATCCGCGGGACGTGTCGCTAAACAAAATGCAGCCGCTCCTCGACGCCATCGCTGGCCATGTAAGTGATATCTGTGCAATGCTATTGTGGGTTGGATTTTTAGAACTGAATTGTGGTATGGTTTGTTCTGGTCTGGGCTTGCTACTGCCACTGCATCAGCAGCGCTCCTACTGCCGACGTACTACCACAATAAATTACCTGATAGAATGGCCTCCGGGATGGGGCTTCTGTCATGTTTTTGAATTGAAATGCAGCTGCATCAACTGCAGCCTCGAGATAGGCCAGACCGTAATTAAATTTCAGACAATTTTATCAAAATTTACGACACACTTGCAGCAGCATCAGCAGCAGCAGCAGTTGCTACACTACACCGCAGTTGCTGCTGCCACTGCCACTGCTGTCCTACAACCATAACTCTTCTTCCTACTCCTTTTACACACCGTGTACCCATTGTAGCCATCGCTACTCCTGCGTTTCCCGTGTTCAATAACAACCAAACCATGTCGAAATCGAGCCGCGGGCCATATTTTTTTTTCGACCCTCTCCACTGTGTTCGTTTTTGCGTTGAAAAATTCGCCAAAACTAAAGTCAAACTCCATTAGAACGTACCGAAAGGAGAGAATGATTTATGTAAGGACTATGCATCATCATATTTTCAAGGACTTCAAAATGGGTATATAAAGGATTGTGTGTACGCAAGGGTTATTGATCTTTTGACATAGTTTTTTAACTACCACAAAATGATTCGGAACATTTCAAGAAAGATCTTCAATAGTTTTCTGCGGAAGTGCAGTTTTCGAAGCTTTCTACACATGTATCTCTTTATTCTGATATATACATAGATACATCTGTGTGTATTTTTAAAGCATTATATAAATTCAGCTAAACTTTAGTCATCTTCAGATCTGCCTAAATCGACTGACTTATCCACAAACCGCCAAGAGCATAAACTGTTCAATTTTGATTTTTGGCCGCAACTTCGCGGCACTAAAAAAATAACTCTCATGGAGGATACAAAAATGAAATGTTTATATTGGAAAATGGTTTTTTTCGTTTGCTATCGAATCTGAATTTGGTTTGTGTACTTCACATCGAAAAAAAAACTATTGATTTTGAAATAACGTATAGTAATATGAACTAGAGGCAAACATTTCAAAGAATTTCAATTTATTTAAAGATTTGTAAACTATACAGACTTTGTACATGGTTTTTATTTCAGGCATACGGGCTACGTACTTACATGTAAGGTCTATAAATGTAGGTCATTATATTTGGCTTGTATTCCTCAAATCGTAATAAATCACTGTTCTCTCGTTGCTTAAAATTAGTGAAATGCAAATAACATGACATTATTAATGATTTAGTTCAAATAAAATAAACAAACGCAGGCACACACACACACCCGCAAACATACACTTATTGCACATAATAATAAAATATGAAACAAGGCAAATGCGAATCCAGTTTATGCCTTAACTATGACTGCCAGCCAGTCAGCCGATGGGAGTTGGGGGGATATATCGAATACCCGGTGTTTTATCAATTGCCATATCGCGTGTTCTGGATAAACATGGCAAACGAACAAAAAAATATACAAAAATAAATAAAAATTCAGCAAATGAATGTAACGAAAATGAAATTGCTGCGAGTTGAACAATGAATTCACGTTTCATGTTGCCAGCCAAAGAGCGCCCCCAAAGAGCATGCCAAGTGTGTGAACTGTTTGGACAACAAGGAACTCGATAGCAGGGAAAACAGACAGACACACACTCAAAGGGCATATTTAGTTTCAGAATGGTATGGTACTCCTCATGCTCCTATTTTCCTTTCATTTTCTGGCACTGCCATTTTGATAGTCGCCATTAGCTATTTGTTGTTTGTTGTTTGCTATTTGCTATTTGCTACTTGCTGTTGTTCCCTGCTAATCGAAGTTTATGTTTTGCATTCATGTAGTACGAATAAGACAGTTTGAATATGGCCCCCAGCCAGATACGTATCATCTAGGCAAGGCCACACCCGCACGCCCGCTTCCAACTATTGTGCCCGGCTATCGCCTATTGCCTATCAACTACACCCATCCCACTGCCCTGATGTTGCTACCATGTTCTCATGTTGCGACTGTCAGTTTAATACAAATGAACTGTTTATGTTAATAAATGAGCTCACCGGTTTAAGCGTATACCGGTGGAGCAGGGCCAGACCACCATCAGTAATGTGTGAGGTACAAGGCGGATGTGGATGGATTTGGGAATGGGCTTGGGTGGCAGGGCTCTCCCCAAAGGGGAGCATTACATCATTAAGGCAACACCTGCTGCGTTGGTGTGTGTGTGTGTGTAATAGAAGTGTGTGTCAATGTCAAGAGGCTCCTACGCATTTTGGCTCAATGCCACCTTCTCAGCTTGCCTCCCTCTGGTCGTGCTGCAAGCAAATTACAGCTAATTAACATTTCTAGTTTTTTTTTTTCAATTTATGCGACACACATTTCCCAGGATTCCCCTAGGACTACACTCAGCAGAAAACTATTAATATTAAATTTTTGTTTAAATTAATTTAAAACTTTAAATTTACACTGAATCTTTACACTGAACGAAACTAATTGAGACTTCAATTAAACAATTGTTTTACAGTCTTAAATTACAGTCTTTTAAACAATTGTTTTACAGTCTTAAATTATTTATTTTCTATTCATATTTTATTTACATTTTTACCCATACAAAACAGTTGAAATTGTTTTAAAATTAAACTTTACATTAAACCAAACAATTTTTTGTAACAACGTTTTATAATTTAATCAAAACAAATGATGGTTTAAGGTGTTTTTTCAGCGACATATAATGCTCTTATAGATTTGACAGCTTAAATAATTAACATGTCAATTAAAATTTAATTTTTTTATGTTAGGCGGTGTTTTTTTTTTGTTAAGGGTTTCATAGAATAAATATTCTTTATGTTTTTATTTCTTTTTGGATTGATTTTCTTGTATATACATATTATATATAGTTAGTATATGTTTGTATGTATTTATTTCTGATACTTGATTCAACCCCAATTGACTGAAAAACCTCTGCAGTTTTTATTAAAAATAAGTCGATTAAGTTCTTAGTTAATATTGCAACAGTATTTAATTACAAACAGTTGTATTGAATTTTTTGTGGAGATCAAATATATTACAACTTAAATGTACTCTTTAAGACTTACCTTAAAGCGTTTTTTTTTCCCCAGTGCAGTCAGCTGTAAGCCGACCGTGAGCGTCTTTGCCGCTCTGTTGGGCGTTTAATAGCCGGAAATCTGTCTATTTCCGCTTGCCGTGGCGTTGATTATACTTAATAGATGACCGACTATAGGAGCCACTCGCTCTCGCTCTCCCCTTCTTGGACTGCTAATTTTTCTTTTCTCCTGCTGCCTTCAGCCTGCTGCCTGATACTCGAGTATTAGTCGAGCTGTAATTATGCTCTAATTATACCCCACATGGTTGTGTTTTTGTGTGCGGGGGGGTTGCTGTTCTTGAGGTGCGAAGAAAAATCTCAGCTCTGATGTAATTACAATCCAGCGAGCAAAAAGCTTGGTCCTAATCCCAGTTGTTTCAGTTATGTACGTACGAGACAGGTGGAACTCTGGAGTGGAGAGGTTGTCAGATAATGGGCCAATGGAATGGCATACATCGGGTTGAATGGCATTGCATGTGCCAGCCTAATTAGGCTGTCAATTGTATGGAATTATGCCAGTTAGCAATAAATTCATATACAATTATATAAAGATAAAAAGAATTCAATAAGTTTGTAATCGCTGTATTTCTTTTCTTTTCAGGCGAACTAATTCCATAAACTCCAATCAAAAAAGATGAAACAATAAAAAAAAATCCCAAAACACACCAGAACAAAGTGTTTAAATTAAAGTAAACATTTAACTAAAGCCATTACTCTAACGATACATATCAAATCTAGTCTGATTTTATTTTACTAATAGTATATGTAAGAAATAAATAAATTTATTCTCAGAATATCAATTTAAATAATAAAGTATTTCAAGTGCTAAATTTATTAAGAAAGCAAAGGAAAGCAAATCAAGTGAAAATAGAATAGAATCAATATCAAAGACCATAAATATTATAAATAAAATTCCAACGAAAAATGTTTCGTGTATTAAATTGAGTGTCTCTAGTCACAGGCATTGTAATTGAACGGAAATAACGAATCACGCGAGTTTTTCCTCTCCAATAAAAGAGCACACACACATACACATACATATACATATACATTTACGTTTACCTATGGAGAAAAGTGTGCCCGAGAGTGAGTCCGGAGTGCCGTGCGAGTCGCGTCAAATCGCTTTGTCATGTAATGTCTTTATGCCTCTCGGCGGATCAAGTGCTTAAGCGATAAGCGAAAGCAGCTGCTCGGCTCCGCGCGGTCCTGTTCCGCTCTGTTCGGTTCGGTTCGGTTCTGTACTGGATTTTATATGCATAAGTGAAAGCACGCATGAAAAAAGGTGAAGGAAAGCAGGAGGACCAAGACGAGGCCTAAGAATTCTATCGCGCCACACACGACAACGGATTAGCTGCAACGTAAAAAGCGCTCCAAACACATAGAAACACACAAATAGAAGGCAACAAAAGTAGCAGTACAAAGGCATAGCGAAGCCCAGCAGGAAGCTGGGATTTAGACCCCATCGCATCCATATCCATCCTGCCGAGCGTGTGGCGGCTGCCACCGGCTCCTGGTATGACGTCAACTGTGTGTGAATGGGCCAGCAATTAAGCTGTTAACGATGTACGCGCTCTCTCAAGCCCCACAGCAACAGACAGACAGTGACTCAGATACGGCGTCCAGGACGACCCAGATAGAGATACAGATTGAGAGAGACATTTACGAGCATAAGCGAACCCATGAAAAATGCATGCAGCTCCGCTGCGTCCAATGCCGCTGATTAATTCCAAGTAAGTTGATGAGCTCTCCTTTTTTACGCTTCTTTTTAACGATACCCCACTTTCGACGCTTTACGATGGTTGGAGGTGCCCCGAGCCCGTGGCTCTAGATCGGTGGGGATGAGGAAGGAGCCAACAAACGCGTTAATTTCTTGTAATCATCACAGTTTTAAAACGAAACAAGCTTTGAAGAGTGAATGCTAGAGGCATTTGGAGAAAAAGTAGAACAGGAGCAAAAAATATAGCAAACAAGTTTGAAGCATGGAGTACACTAGCAAATTCTATTAAATCTATTCTATTTTTGTTGACAACGGATAATGAAATATTTATTAGCGTAGTTTCATTATTGTAATATATTTATTATCAGCTTTGTTTTTGCACAAAATTAGTATAGCTCTTCTTACACATTTATGGCATGGCTACAAATTTCATTTAAATTTATTGTATTCAAAACCCTTCATTGGGAATGGAACCTATTTTAAATTCGTGTATCCTTTATGCTCTTGCAACCAGCAATCAAACAAAATTTTTGGCAAAATTTTCCACATTTTATTCATGTAATTTCGTTTTGAAATTAGATTACAGGCATTTGCCTGTGGGTAGCGTCCTAAATGGGAGCATACTTTTCAGCGCTCATCAAAAATGCGAACGAAATTATAAAGAAATAGACCGACGCGTTGAAAGTCGGTTGAGTTTTGTTTTTGTTGCTGTTGCTGCTGGTGCTGGTGCTGTTGCTGCTATTATTGTTATGCCAGCTTGTGTACTAAGAATACAACATTGAAAATAATTTTTGATGCATGCACAAGGGCAGGGAAGACAAAATGAAGCAAAGTGTAAAGGCAGCCGCAAGGTCTGTTCGAAAAGTATGAAAAGTATGAAGGAGAGAGTTTGCCTGGCATTTTGTTTGCCAAAAATTGGACAGCCAAACAAATACACGGAATACATGAAAGCAAAATCTTGGCAAGACAGCTTCAGTTTCGGCTTCGGCAAGTCATCTAATTCCCTGAATTCAAACACTTTTGCCAAAGCCATAGACAAGCAGCATACACATGCATAAATTCGTAGTTGTTTGTTGGCTGGCAGCCTTTGAAAAGTCGGTGAAATAAATGTGAATGGAAGCCCAAGCCCAAGCCCAGGCCCGAGTGATATGTCTACCAAGAAGCAGTCTACCCAAGAGCAGCAGAGCCAGGAGCTCAGCCTAAAACAGGCAATTCATAGGCAGTCGGGCTGCCAGCTTGGCTTCAATGGCGCCCATTCACCGGCTTAAACACACACACACACACACACACACGGAAAGTGTGTGGCATCGACATCGGCATCGGCGTGTGTGTGGATGTGGCATAAATCAAGCCCATGGAGGCCACTCTCGCACAGATACAGATGGGTGGGAGGGGAGGGGAGCCAATGCTGCAGCCGATGGCGCTTAAAGGCATTTTCGCAAAAGTTTCCGACTTGAGCATTTCAATCGCCTGTTTTATTGCTCACATATTTTATGCCGTTTATGCTCAAAATTCAACTCAACTCTCACACATCGCGAGTCTTACACACACACTCACACACACACAGACAGTACAGTAAGGAACTTGGCTTCCACCAGTTTCACGGTGTATGTGTCTGTGTCTTGTCCTGCGGCGTTGAGCAAGCAGCAACTCTTGCCACGGCTAAGGAAAAACCGCAATGCGGCACATTATGCGCGATGAAATTCCCTCAAGTCCCTTTCAGTCCCAAACAGAAAAGGGAAAACGCAGCCGCGAAAGAAATGCGCAAATGTTTGCCCCAGCGCCAGTCGTGGGCGTGGCCGCGGTTGGACACGGCTATTTGGTTGCATTCAACTCGTATTCGCAGACTTGCCATGGCCCCGCCACGTCTTTGATAAAGCCGGAGTCACTCCGAGTGTTTGCCTTGCGCTTTCCGTGTTTTCCGGCGATTGTTGTTTTGCGTCTTGCGGTCTTAGCCAGCCGCAAAATAAAACCAAATAATTAATTAATGTTTTTGTGCGTGAAAATGTTGTTTAATTGTGCACCTGCCGCTGTCCGCCCGCTGTCTGCGGCTGACGGTGCGGCTAAGTAAATATTAATGTTTGCCTTTGTGCGTTGACATTGCGCATACGCCGCGTGGCTTTAAATTTATGTCTGCCACTGACAGGCGGAACTTTGGGTTCCTTTTGATTGAAATGTTTGTCAAGTTTATTTGCTCGAGGCGTCCCATAATAATTTGCCAGCAGCAGCATCAGCAGCAGCAACCGTGGCAGCCTAAGAACCAACAATCAAAAGCATGGCAACACTGTACACACATTTGTGTGGGCCAAAGATGAGATGAGGATCTCTCGCCTTTGCACAGAACCAGGAGCGACCGTGAGAAACGATGATTCGTAGGCGCCTCGGCTTCCATTAAGACAAAGACCAAAGGGGCCACTAGCTCACATATCGATTTTTATTTACTAATGAAAAGTGAACATAAAAAGCAAAAGACACTTAACCCTTTTATTGAATCGGCCACGCAATCTGCAGATGACGTCAGATAGAGTCGGTGCTGCCGAGCAAATTGCCAAGTGGTTGCCTGACTGACTGATAAACTGACAAACTAAAGGAACTGACTGACTGACTGGCTGACTGCCTGACTGAGCGAGTGACTGGTTCACTGACAGGGCATGCAGAGGCTACGATACGGTTTAGTGACTGCCCAAGAGGCAGAAGCGGTGCTTCCATTGAAATAATTCCTTAAAAAACATGGGCACCATAGCCATAGTCAATATGCCGACTAAGAGATATCCTGTATGCAGTAATTATACAAAAATCACAGAAGACTGCAAGACATGTATATACACATATGCGTAATGGCTTTAGGGATTCTATATGAATATGTATATTTGCTTTAAAGGAATCGAAAACGCTTCCATCGCCACCATTTACAAACATTTGCTTGAGCACAACATACCCTTTGAAGCTACGAGTATCGGGTATAACAAGACACTGCTACACTGCCATGCTGGTTGGAACTGTGTCGTTGTCTGTCGACCTCTCGAAGCGCACACATGACGCCTCTGCCAATGGGTGGCTGTGTGGCTGGGTGAGTGGGTTGCTGGGTGGTGGAAGCGTTTAACCCACATAATAATTACTGTACTGAAAGGTTAAAGCGGCCGTAGTGGCCCAGGCGTGGGGCCTGGTTCGAGTCGATAATTGCAGCAAATGTTTAGGGGATACTGTAACTTGGGTATGGATTGTAAAATATAAAAACTCCTATCCTGCTGTCTTATAATCGGCATTACTAATTGCTCCGTTATTTTGCCAGCCCTGCGCTGGGCGCCTATTCAGAGCCATAATTGCCGAGCAACGCATCACTGGACTCGAATTCTTTTCCCTCTACTACTATATTTTAGGTATTTCACATTTGCGATTGAGTGGGTGAACAGTGCGCGGTCGGCTGCATGTGCCACTTCCGCTTGATAGCGTCATAGTTCCGGATCCGTATCCGTATCGAGTGGTGGCGTGTCGGGGGTGTACTGGGTACGTGTGGCAATGTGCCCCAAGGAGGTATGGGATCCGTGTGGCTCGCATTCCAGGGCAGCGCACTGCAATGCTGAAATAGAACAGAGTTTGCGTGACATTTGCGCGTTAGTCTCGAAATGCGTTTGTTTTGATGGCCGGGGACAGCAAGGAAATGCCACATTCAGACCCATTTTGGTTGTTTTTTTGCAAAAGGTTTATTAGTTGTTTGTCTGTTTTTCATCTGGAGTATGGAGTGTGGGGCACATGCCAACATTGTAATAGGCCGCCTATTAATAGCCCCACATGAAAATGTTGGCTAACTTTGCATAGCAATTTGTATAATTTTACACAAATTTTGTTTAATTTTTTAATGTACTTAATTAGGTCTATGGGGAGTAGGAGCTTAACTGCTGCCCGCAAATTTATTATAGCTGAGATTCGTTGAGAGCATGGGTATATTTTCTTCATTCGTATTTGATATAATAATATAAGTTTTTATTATGGATCTACTGAGAATAGTCAGTCTTTCGTCAGAGCTAACCGGAGATTACCAAAGCTTAAAATCGGTATCTCTTTTTTCAGCAGACTATAATACGAATTATATCTTCTGCATAGATATAACACCCAGAGAAAGGAACTTTAAATTTTAATATTTTAACTTAGTTTTATAAATCTATGCCAACATTTCCACTCAAGTGTAAAACTTATAGAAAAAGTGCTACGTTCTGAAAGTTTGATTTCAATATATTTTATATGTAAAGTAAATATATTTTATATTCAAATGAATTATACAAAAAAAATAATTATTTATTTTTTTTACATTTTGAGAATTTTTAATATATTTATATCTATATCAGAGTCAATTCAATTTAATTTCACAGATATTTCACTTGATTTCATCTAAAGCCCTGAATGCCATTAGGTTAGAGTTTAAGGATCAAGAATCACCCCTTTGGATTCATAATTTTGAATACATCTACAGTAGCCTGTTTTTCCTTCAGCCTGTTGAGCTAAGGGAATTCTATAGCGAGAATGCTGACTGCGTGTTTCAGACTCTCCTCTTAAGAGAACTGACCACTTGGCGCTGAAATGAAGGCAGCACTTTAATCTCAATCTCATTATCCCTAGAGGAAAAACTCGTCGGACTGTTTCCTGACCTGGTCCCGGTCTCGGTCGCGGTCCCGGTACAGTGGTTAGCTTTAATGTGGCGGGCGGGGGAGTTTGTTGTTTGTCTTGAAAGCAGAAACTGCATTTAGTATGCAAACAAAATGGGAACAAAACTGTCGTTATTTATGCAAACCTAACTTCTGCTCTTTAGAAATTATTATTTCGCTCTTTTCACATTTGCCTTTTACCCACCCGTGGCTGTTGTTGCCTCGTTGTTTCTCTTGCTGTTGCCAGTTGGTTTGCATTTCCGTCTTTATGTTTGCTCACACACACACTCACACACAGACAAGGCAGCACGCACACATTCAGAGAGCTCACACAAGCGGCACACGGAAGCACAGACGCATAATGAATCGGTCGGAGCAGTTGGCTTGGTTCCTTCCGACTCGTCTTCTCGTCTTCTGGCCTCGCATCCAGCAGCATCCTTTGTCCCGAGCCACGGAGCAGTCGTCTGCAATGGTTAAAGTCATAATAAGCTGAAATGTCAAAGCCATGGTTAAAGCTGTTTTTTTCCTTCTTTCATCAATTAAAGCCACATTCCTTGTGTCGTCTGAAGGGGAAAGTAACAAATGAACAGAGTACAATAGGGTACTTGATATACAGACTATGGTATACCCATTACTTAGGTACTTGGTAAGGTACTTTGGAGAATATAATTTAAACAAAGTGTTAAAGAAAGTATTAACTCCATTTGTCTTAATGTAATTTATTAAAGTACCACAAAAACAATATACTCTTGAACTCGCACTAGTAGCGGGTATACACAAATTATAGCGCCCATTGAGCCAGTCTCAGCTATCACGTGGCCTCGAATCGAGGGACAAAGCTTCGGCGCGACATCACCAAATGAATGGCCACCTGACAGGCTTCTATTAGGGCCAGGCTAGGCTAGCCGTATGCCATTCCCCACGCGCTGGGGAAGGCTAATTTGCCACAGGCCTTTGGTCAGTTGTCTGTCGCTCCTGGACGGTGGAAATTATATATGGCGCGGGCAACATCAACGAGTCGAGTCGCCTTCTCAACAATCACTTTCCAAATATGTCAACATAATTAATTTTCAATTATCCCGGTGACATTTGCCACAAACACACTCCCCAGATACACACACACACAGAGGCACTTCATTATACTTGAGCTAATTGGGTGGGGCACGGAGAGTACATAGCAGGGCGTATTCCATTATTATTAATAGTAGTGGAGCTACCATTGTTGGTGTCGCCCCACTGGTGTCACTTAGTATAATTGAGCGGAATTTGATGGAAAGTAATTCACAATCTCCTCCGTTGCTTTACAATTGATGAAAGTAAATTATTTTTGATGATTGTAATGATATGAATATATTAATCACAGACACAAATACCAATACCAAATGGAGAGTTGTCATAGTTTTTCAGCCGCTGGCATAATTCATTCCTCTGTCTTGCACACCCTGACAGTGACCCTGACCCACCGGAAACCACACTGGGTGACAAGATGGTGGTTTTCCTTCCTGTGCCCTTGTGTGTGTATGTGAGAGTGTGTGATTTAATGGGAGACCATCAATTTGACGCCTTCGAATTAGGCCACAACAGGCCACAAGGGATGGTGACAGATAAAGAGGGAGAGAGAAAGAGTAGAAGCAACATTCATTTCAGAGTGAGGGGGTGCCCCCGAATCTTCGTTTCGAATTGAAAACGTGTCAGATGGCAGAGGCAGAGGCCTTTCACACAAATTAAATTGAAGCTCCAGCCCCGAAAGACCTTTTTATCACCTTTCGTTAATCAAAATTCAAAAGTCGGCAAATGTAGCGGAAATAATGAGAAATGCATGGGCAACCGGATCGGATCGGATGGGATTCATTCCGGCTGCCGCCTCGTTTATCGGATCCGGACTGGGGTAGTTGGTTTAATCATCGCCCCCGGGGCCGGGTGTCAAACCACAACGTTTTGCGAGAGCTTCCTAGCCGGCTGCCGATTGCCCGGGCTGGCTGTCTGACTGTTTGCCTCTCTGCCTGTCTGCTTGTCTGCTACTTTGCTTTCCGTTTTGCATAATAAATGTCACAGCTCACGACAACGAACGTGAATGAACTACAATGGCAATAGGAACCAGGACGAGAACGAGAGACGGAGAACCAGAATGAGAATGAGCAGCAAAGAACAAAACAAGTCGCTTAACAAGCAACAACTACTTATGCTCAGGTGGAAGTGGAGGTGGAGCACGCCAAAAGAGAACACAATGCGAATGGGCAAAAATGGCACGGATGGCAAATGGCAGAAAAGGAATCTTAACCGGAATTATTCATAATGTTCAAGAGGCACGCATACATTTGCATTCCACGGATATGAGTGTCACTATCAGCAGACGAGGGCAAAGGCCGGGGCGAGACATTAACATGCTGGGAGAAATAGAACCACAGCAGATGAACAAAGGCAGAGACAGAGGAATATATAGTACAGCGGCAGACACAGACACAGACACAGAGACAGAGACAGATCTTCGATACAGAACCAAACCAACCAGGCAAGTCATTCAATTTAGCTCCACGACACACACACACACACATACACCTTACACAACAGATATACACTAATAAAAGTGAAAAGGGACGTGAGCAACGCTCGTAGAATTTCAAACATGTTGCACATCCGCCTTCACTCTACCTCTCTCTCTCTCTCTCTGTCTCTGTCTCTCTAAGCAATCAGTAGAAACTAAGCATGAGGCGTACGAGTACGGCACGGCGGAATCGCAGGGAATGGAAATTCTGCCAGCGACAGGAAGGGAAGCCAAACATCTAGCGGAATCAGCAAGGCAAACAGAAGAGAAAGGACAAGGGCCTGGCGCAAAAAAAAAAAAAATAAAGAATTCAAACACAACAAAAGGAGACAAATAATTAAAGTAAAAAGTTTCCTCCATCACTTCGCTTACTTTATTTATGCACATTTTTTAATACCCTAACTGAAGGTATATTATTTTTTTGTGTATGTACGTACATTGTACATAAACTAAGCATATATATGTACATATGTAAGTTGAATGGGGGAATATGGTTGAAAGAAGGATCAGTTTCTTAGAGTTTTTAAAAGGTTATTAAAACAACACAAAATAAGAAGTAAGAAAAACAAACTTACCCTAACCAAAAGCTTAGTAACATTCACCTAAATAAAAAATCAAAAACTACAATTTAAAAAATCAAACACTGACAGTTAAAATCTATTCCTTAATTCAACAAATATTAGAGCATTTAATATTCATCTGATTGAGTTGTTTGTGTTTTTGTTCTTATTCATTTCCCGTTGATTTGGCGGCCGGGTCAAGCCAGAGGACAGAGGCAGAAAAGAAATACTTATCAGTCAGGCAGGCCGTGGAAAATTCATCAAGGTCAAAACGTTGATGGCACTCTTCTTGTGCCCCCGTTTGCCTTGGTTACGGCGGTTAGGTCAGGTTCCGGGATACCGAAACTTTTCTCTCTTTTTTGTTGGTTCGTCTGCCTCGCCTGGCTGCCTCTGACAACGGCTCCAATGACTCGATGGCTGCCCTCAATGTGTGGCAAATTGTAAGCAGGGGGGGGTGATCTAGGCGGCATCTTCTGCTTTAGGGTCGCCGTTTATCGCAGAGCCGAAAAAGTAATTTTTTAAAAAAGTTCACAACTGCCGGGCCAAAAGGGTCGAGCATCCCGAACGAGTGTCAAGTGTTATTGACGATTTGTTGATGATGTTGCACAAAGGCTGGGAGAAGGCAGACAACAAAGGGAGGGGGGATAGAAAGGGGGCGTAGAAATGTCTGAAGGGACACGCGCTCATCCTGGATTCCCTTTGTTGTAACTGGAGTGACGCTGGTGAATGGGACACCCTGCTGCTGGTCGCTTTTGCCACCAAATCCCCTGTCCTAGTCTGGGCATCTGTTGTCTATCTTGGCTCAGTTTTCAATCTCCGGTATTTCCATTGCATATGCTGAGCGTTGGAGCTGTCGCTTTCCACACAAAGGAGAATTCTTCGACTTGCCTTTGAGCAGTTTGCTCATTTAAATGCTAAAGCTGAAGAAATTGTTAAGGCTGTGACTTTGTTCGATGGCCATGGATAGGGACATGGACATGGCTCATCAGGAGCAGCGGCACCAACAATGGCCAAGGTAAACACGAAGAGCACGAAACATCTTTTCACTGCGATAACAGAAATATATTTCTTCATTCAGTCCGCCCGACGCGGACACGTAACATTTTTATCTCCTATTCAAAGTGCTGGCCTTGCCGCTGTCTCGGTGGATACGATACCATTGCCGCATGTGGGTGCCAGTAAGCATAGGTTGGCCATAAGCCGACTCCCACAAAGAAAACTTTTCAAGTGTTGGACAATAATCAGAAAGGCTGGACGGGATGGGGGCTGGGGGCTGGGCCCCAATGCCAGTCGTCTTGCAAAAAGTTTTCGTGTTCCGTGTCCCGGGCATTGCTTAAATGGGTTTATGGGTTCATTTGCAGTTGTAATAGGCGTTGAAATGGCGTGGATTTTGGCCTTTTATTCCGCCGTGTCCTTGCTGGTTTTCTTTTTCAACTTGTTGTGGGGGATTTCTCCTAATTCGTTCCTTCATCTTCTTGATGGGCTGCAAATGAAGGCGTGCGCCTAAAGTTAATTACACTTTGACCCAAAAATTGAAGGCAACTTTCTTTTCATTTCGGGCACATTCCTTTGTGTTTATGGACCATCATCCATTCCCATCCCTGCAGTTTGGACGCCGTAAACAATTTTGTATTTCAATTAACCAAGTGGACACGGCACGAAATCAATCGCAATTGAATGATGAGCTGCAAACTGCGGAAACAGCTACAGGACACACTCGAGCGATGCTCGACGAAATGAATCAAATCAAATATTTATTGTTTTCGATTCAATAAATTTTTATCACTCACCAGGGCAGCCCACGCCCCCGCCCAAGTCCCGGGTACCGGAGTCCCGAGTCCCGTCAAAGTGAGTGACATGGCCAGTGGTTCCAGTGGGCGTGGTGCCATGAGGTGTAAAATATAGGAGTGACAATGCCACTGGCGACATCACATGGCGGCGCACACTCACTTTCACTTAGCCTGCGTGGCTGAAAAAAATCACAAAAAAAAGATACATAAAGAGGCGGAAACAGAGGCGAAAAATAATAATCATAAAAATGCGAATGAAAGTCACAAATAAATACAAATCGAAGCAGATACACATACATAATATATGTATGTATGTACATGCCTACATATAGTCTATATATATTCATATGGTTGATGGAGGGGGGGTGTTTATGCGAGAGGCCCAAAAATTCGAACATAAAGAATTTGCAATTTGAAAGGGATTTACGGCGCCTCGTAAAACAAACACAATAAAAGATCAAACGACATGACAGGCTAAGACCCCTCCACTGCCAACATTGTCCCGGCCTGCGGCTGGAGCAAAATGTCAAAAGGGCTGCCATATGAGTGTGGGTCGAAGGATGAGTCCAAAAAATGTGCGACATGTTGGCCAAAAACAAGATGAAACGGGCAGGAAGCTTCAGGGGCCGAAGCTTAAGATACCCTTGACCAGTACGTAACTAAGGAAATTTTTTTGTAAAAAGTTATGTTAAATAATAATAATGCTGTAATTTTAAGGTTTTAGTTAGATTATTTTTATCGTTATTTTTTCGAGCTTTAACCTGAGCTCAGTGAAAGTAATTTTCTTTGTAGAGATTTCGCCTGTTAGCTATAAAACTGTGGGACTCTTCTGCTCGTAGGAAATATCTGTATACCCTTCGCCAGTGTAGAACAACAGACGAGGGCCAAAGATGACAAAATAAAAGTAAAGCAAAAGGCAAAAATTTGGTGTGACAACTTTGCAGGCAGCCAAATCGAGATGGATATGACAAGGCCAACGGAAATGGCATCTCACGCACACGCACGCACCACATACACACATGCCTATGTGTGGCACACACACACACATACTCACGCAAGTTGGTGAATTGTTTTTGCTTGGCTTGTTGTTGTCGCTTCTGCTGGTTGACGTTTTAATCGAATCAATCCGAAGGCAACGCGTGCCCAAAAAAAAGAAAGAAAAGTTATAAACTTGTTGGCAGTTGGATTGAGAGTTCACGTGGTTGTGGTTTTGGGTATGTCGGTTCATACGTATGCATACTCATGGGGAAGCTGGGTGGGTGTTTTTCCTATTTCCTTCTAACAAGCTAATTTACGCAACAATATAAAAGTTGTTTGCTTGTTTTTCCCCATTTCGGCAGTCAGGTTCCATTTTGGCAGGCATCCGTTGCAAAATGAAATGATTTTCCCTGGCTTCCTGGGCATCCAAAGCCAATGAGTAAATGAAAATTACGTTCATTCGATTCTGACTGTCCTGTCCGATGGCTTTGGTCAACTATGATTTGATTCCTTCATGCCACACACATGCACATATGACTCGATATTGTTATTAGGCCAAAAGTGAAGTTGGCAAAATAAAATTGGATATCTAGCCAGAGCAGCAGGCTAAACAGCATTCCGATTGATTTTGAGCAGGGGAGTAGGGGGTAACAGGGGAACAGAATGCCATTAGTCGAATTGATACATCCCACATTGAATTTTAATTGAAAATCCATTGAATTCAATTCTGGCTGCTTTTCAATTATTTCTCCTGGTTGTCGTAAACAAATGTCAACCAGACATTGATGATGATGATGATGAACCCCATTCATACGGGATCATGCATCGAGTCTGCGTCTGATGTCTGGGCTGGGGGATTTAATTTATGATTTAATAAGCATGGCTGCAATTATGCAAAATAAATAAATTAAAAATTAGTTGAATACGATGCGGATGATGCGGATGATGCGGATGCATCATTTTCTGTGCGCTACCTGAATCATTGGAGTCGTCGTCGGCATCGTTGTCAAGGCATCATTGCACATGAGTGAGATGAGTGGCACGCCCGAGTAAACAAACTACAGACAGACATAATCCAATTAATGTGGAATTTAAATGCTTGAGACTATACACTGGCATACACTGACAGGGATCCCTTGGATCAGGAGCAGTAGCATTAGTTCAGCTCGATTCCTGGCCATCCTGGCGGATGTCAGGCGCCAGCAAGAACGATTCACATTTCAGCTGGATTCAGTCAGAACCGCAACGTGTACAAGTTACTCATGGGAACGTGGTGCAAAAAGGAAACTTTTTCTGCGACGTAGATAGTTTTGCCCCAACAGCTCTCGGGTGTGTGCGCCAGTGTGGGCGTAGCAGCAGGCATACATACATATGTACTGTACTCTGCTCTTCGTAGCACGTACATAGATAGCAGCTGAGTGGCTTCCTACGAGTACTATATAGTATGTGTTGGTGTGTGTGTGTACGTAATGCGTCATGTTCGAGTTTATCGCTCGAGCCGAGCCCCAAAATTGCCATACCGGGGCAGCACAGATGGCACAGAAGACGGGAGATGTGGAACGTGGACGAGGACGAGACGGGCGCGCCTGGCTGTGGGCAGCTCCGGGATCAACTGTGGCCAATGTTGGCGGCAATGTCTCCTCTCACTTTGACAAATATGCGGAGGCCGTCGGACAGAAGGCAGGAGGCACAAGTCGGAAGTCAGGAGTGTGGGCGTGGACGCTGAGCATGTGCCAATATGCTGCTGGTAATGGAACCGCAAATTGAACCAGGCTAGAGCAAAGGCGGCTGCTGCCCCGCCTGCCAATTGCAACTACAGACAAATTTAAGGAATATGTTTTCGATAGACTGCATTGTGGGGCACGGATGCCCCAGTGCTAGTGCTTGCCCCAATTTGCAGCCATGAAACACATTTTATGCATTCGACTCTAATTAGATTTCCATTCCATTCCATTCGATTTGAGCGATTAAACGAGGGGACGAATGAATGCACATAAACCACCGCCACATGTGCCGAGGGGGTTGGCATTTGTTGGGGGGCCAATTGGAAATCAATTGCCACTCATTTCATTTTGAGCAGAAACTAAGTGGCGGAAAAAATCCAACGGAGCGTGATAATGCACTGGGGGTCGGACGCGTCCGCCGACATTCACAATTCACACGCGACGCTGTCAGTCGGCTGGCACTATGAATCCTTTGGGATCTGCTTGGGTCAGAGATGGGTATGGATAGTTTACTGTCTAAGGCTTTCTTCACCTGCCTCAAAGGGCTTGAGTTGAGTCAAGCCACAGAGAAGAACAAACCGCAGAGAGAGCGGCAAGACAATTGTCCTTTGGCTGCTTTGCTTTTGTGCCCCGCCACTTGACTTTGCCAGCGACTGTTGCCGTGGCTGTTGCCACTTCTCTGGCTCTGGCTCTGACTGTGGCCCCAACTGTTGTCCTGGCAACAAGATTTATGCAAAACGTATTTATGTGTTGTTGTTGTTGTGCCGAGCAAAAGCCACAGCAATCTCGACTGAAAACCCTTGGCCAATTGTTGACTTAGTGGTTGCTGGCCAATATTACGACAGCTGCTGTGCAACTTTAATCACTGACAGGCTCTCTGCCTGCTCATCAACTTAAATGCCAGCAAAAGCAGCTGTGGGGCCAGAGAGCTTGGTCAAAACTAAATAAAAAGTGGGCGTTCCCACTGCTGGAGTAAGCTGTAAATGTGCTAAAAGGGAAGATGAATGGCAGCTTATTATTACCAACTTCATTTGCTATGCACTCAAATGGCCGGCTAACTGGGCCAAGAGCCAAGGGTCGCTTGAATGGGGTCACAATCTTCAAGATTCTGAAAATTTACGAGAATTTTCACCTCTTTAAATTCATCTTTCGCTTCGGGGGCTCTACAAATGTATATTAATTATTTATGGCATGCTAATTCTGGGAATCCATTAATCATAATTTTAATTTATGTATGCTTCTGCCATCGTCCCTTTTTTATTTGCAGTTTCATTTCTGCACTTTCATCGAACAATTGTCACTGGCCCACGGCTCACGGCGGCTTTTAGCCTCTGTGCGGCTCATTAGCATTCGCAGGGATAATAGAAATTTAAGTTGTAAAATCAATAAAGTGCCACATTAATTATTACAGCGGCAGAAACATACATACATATAACAAAAACAATGCTATAACGTGACATTAATAAATCCCCCAGGGTTATATTCAAATCTGCGGATAATTAATGTGCGAAATCGAAATGGCAGTCGGCCATTATGCAGATTAAAATAGCAGGGGATAGTGGGTTAGGATTCCTACTAGGGGTAGGCCTGGGGCCAGCATAATCAAATGGCACCGAAATGAATTCATAATTATCTGAATAAGCTTACGCTATAAGACACCTCACCGAACATACATATATATGTAAATAGTCTGTTAAAGATCTTAGATTTGCGCAATAATTTTGCATTATCAATGAAGTGGGGATGGTCATAATATATATATACTTGGCTTATCGTTCATATAACATTATAAATTGTTCTGGTTTGTTTAGTAATGAGGGAAGACTGTGCATAATTTAATAGTATAGTAGCTTTAATTTTGAAATATTAGTATGCAACAGTATATATGAAGAATACTTTGCTATCTGAATTGAAATTAAACCAAAATACATGTATTTTCATTGTAGATTGTATTTTATATATTTTTTTGTTTGTTTATTTTGTGTCAGATAATATTTTTATTTTAGTCGGTAGAGTATCCTCAATTTGTTTTGCTGTTATTGTTTTTTTTAAATCAGTATCATAATTTAATTTATGGTAGAGTAGTTTGACAAATGCATTTTAAGTGTTTCCTGCTGAGTTGGCCAAATCAAAATGTGCATAATTTGTATTTCGTTATTTGCATTTGCATTTAAATTTACATTTGTCGAGATGGTGGAGCGAGGTGGCACTTGTTCGCCGTAGTACAGATAGTGGCAGCTAACTGGTCTATAATTGTGAAGTTTACATTTCGTATTTATTATTTGATTTCAGTCAGGCTCAATGCTCATTCCAGCCTTTTGACCATCGGAAATGGTAAATGTAAATATAGTTCTCGTGTCAGAGTTTACATTATTTTCCTTTGGCAATTATAAAGCTGTTCGCTTCAATTTCAATAATTAATTGAACAAATTTCCCTGTCTCTCTCCCTCTTTCTTTTTCGTACTCTCTGTTGCAGTTAAACAGTCGACATCCTCTTGTATCTGGATTCCATTTGTGCTTCAACCGATGACAACATGCTGAAACCGTTGGCCGTGATTATTGGCATTTTTTATTTAGGTGAGTCGCTTTTCCCCCACGATTTTCCTATCCCGATAAACCGGACCGGACCGGACCGAACCGGACCGTGTGTATTATTAATTACACTCGTTGAATTGAATCTCGACATGCGAAATATGAGAGCGGACGAGGGTTAATTAATCACATTTGCCGGTAAACGATTTGTGTTCAAAATGGTTTTTGCTCATTAAGACGAGATTCAATTTGGTTATTTTCTGTTTCTTTCTGTTCGATACGATACGATTTGATTACTATTCATACATATAGTTGTAAAGCAATTTGCAAATGCATATGTGTGATGATATTTAATTTTTTGATTTCTTATTCAGTTTGTATCTGACAACGAGCGGAAATTAAATTATATTAGTAGTTTCAAAAGCATTGTGTAACATTTATCAGTTCCGTCAAACTGTATATACGGGTGCATGTCTCTGCTATTTTATTTGGACTGCTTGCTTGAGCAGTTAAACTGTGGCAAGCAGTTAAGAAGCGGCTAAGCTTGAAAGCTGTTTTGGTGGGACAGTAAAGCTTTAAACTTCCAAAAGCTTCTAAGTTAAATTTTTAGTATTACAAAGTTCGAATTTTTAGTACATTTTTCTTAGTGCTTTTAGTACGGCTTAGCACATGTACACTTTAGAACATTTACAATAGATCGAAAATAGGTCGGCTTAGCGGAGACATAAACCCATAATACAAATTCTGGTAGTTACTTGTGAAGCTGTACAAACCGCCATCTGTTGGCTACAGTTTGAATTGTGGGAAATATTAAATTTCCCTTTGCTGACTTATGTTTTAAAAAAACCTTTTATGCCATAACTTAAATTAAACTTCAATCGCCAGACGCTTCTCCACTGTTCCTCGCCATTAGAAAGTCACAAAGGCAAGGGAGAAAACCAACACATAACAGCGAACTATAATTATGTTTATCTTAATTATATTGCGTGACGTAAGTTTCTTATTAACCGGCAGCAAAGTCAGCAACAATTTACCATGTTTATGGGTGGCGGGGGTCGTAGCGAACCCCTAAGGAATTATTATTACATGCAGGTGGATCGGCCTCCCGAGTCCACACACACCTCCTTGAGTCGCGTGAGCAATCACAGCACGACTCGTCCAAATGACCAGAAAGCCAGAATGTGTCCGAGTGGTCACCACCAAGTGGCGCCTTTGTTCGCCTTCTACTCCTCCCCTTTCTCAGCTTTATTTGCATATAAAACGTATGATGAACAATGTAAGAGAGAGAGAGAGCGGAGAAGGTGGATCAGCACGCGTCTCTAATGCGCCATGAGGCAGCCACAACAATTGCTGGCTTCCACAGGCTTTTGTTCTTGATTTCTTGCGCCTTGCAGCGCCGAAAAGTATGCTAAGAAATTAAGCACATTGGTCATTTTCATTTGCGTGCCGTGGGGCTGTTCTGGTCCGGTCGCTGCTGGTCGCCCACCCGGCGTATGCGCAATGCAAAATAAAAGCTTCAAGTTTGTAACCAACAGCGGACGACACACGCAAAATAAAAATGCACGTCATTACCTTGATTTGTTGCTGCGCTCCAGCGGTGGGGCGGGGCGGGGCGGTGTGGGGCGTTCTTTGTGCCACCAGTTCCACCCATTCTTTTAGTGGATTACATAAGCCATGCAAATTTCCAAGTGGAAGTCAAGTGCTTAGTTGGCAATCAACTCTAGTTTTTCCTTTAGCTGGCCGAACTCATTTATGCTAATCAAAAGTCGGGCGAAAATCAATTTCTCTTTTAGAGCCGCTCGTCGATAGTTCGTTCAAGTGTCCTGGGCGCATTCAATGGGGCCGATAAATCAAAATAATTAAGTCGCTTTAAATTGACTGAGTCGAAGCTGAGGCCATAAAGTGACTGGCATTAACCAAACTCCCAAGTGGGGCTAATAAGCTTGAGACAGCGCTAATTTTACCCTCATTAAACAAACTGACATGCCGGGACCGGGCCAGGCCAGGACAGACCATACCATACCATACCAGACCAGAGCAGGCCAGAACAGGCGCCTGCTGGCAGCCCCTGCTTGGGGGCAGAATTCAGTCGAGGGACGTAGCTCGGGCCCGTCAGGACGATGCCTGCTAACGTTTTAGAGAGCTCAATAAACTCAAAGGACTGCCCCGACTCAACTGAGTTTGTCTCAGTGCGGGCCCTAACCCTATCCCCCCACGACTGACGGCAAGCGTCGCCATTTTGGCAGTCATTAACGGCAAACTGCTTCATCATTTAATAACCCAAAAGTGAGCTGGTTAAATGCCGAGCGATGCCGCGCTCCGTGCCCCAAAATACTCCCCCAACATGCACACAGACCCCACCAATACGTACGTACGCAAACAGACAACAAACACCAAGATAGCAGAGGAACAAAAACAAGGAACCCACAAAAAAGAGGAACAGCAAAAAAAAAAAACAACCGGAATGGCACAGAACATGCCACACTTATTTTTATAGATTTCATTTTAACACCGAAAAAGGCAAACGCATGGAAACTTAACCAGCAGGCAGCAGGCCCTGCTCCTTCTCCTTAGCTACCCCGCCGGATTGTACTCCTTCTGACTTTTCTGGCTGGCTTTCCCTTGGCAGACACGACTACATAAAATTGGCAAGGCGTCAAAACAGGCAAGCAACAAAAAAAGGGTTCATTATGGCAATTTGCTTAAACTCGTGAGCCCTCCTTCTGGAGAGGGAGGGATGTTTGGGTCTATAGGAACTTCAACTTTGTGGCTTTTTTTCTTTTAGCCGTGTGTATCTGTTCTGGGCCCTTAAAGTCTACAGTGCGTTGGGGGACTGACGCGGCAATGCTCTTATTCCCGTGTCGGGATATTTCATAAAATAAAATGAAAAGCAAGATTTTCTCTCCTTTAAATTGTGTATAATTGTTAATTCTTTTCAACTCCTCCTGTTCCTTAGACGCGGCAAAGTTCAATGCACTCGAGCAGACCAAAACTCCTTTGGAGTTCCTGGAGTAGTTTTTCCAATATCCCGCGAGTGTGTGGACACAGTGTCGCTTTGTTTGGACATTTCATCGGGGCCGACAGGCCATAGCCGGCTGGATGTCATGCCTGTGGGATTTATATTGCCGGTGACTTGGACTTACTATAAAACATGAGTCCAGGGCTAGCTTTGCGAAATTTTTAATTGAGCTTCGATGGCTGCCGCCCAGCCACAGGCAGCACGCAACTGTCGGCCAAGTCTAGGCCTCAATTGGCAGCGGTAAAGTATTCGAGAAACCACTTAAACCCCGCATGAGAAACACAAACAGGCCACGCAAAAACAGGGCGAGTGACCACCACCCACGCCAGCAGCCAGCACCCAGCACCCAGCACCCTAGCAGGTCTAGCCCGTCCAGTCGTAGTCGTCGTTTTGGGAGTTGTCGTCGCTGTGACCGGATGTCGCCGTCGCTGTGGGCAGAAGTGGCACGGAAAGAGCAGAGGCGGATTGGCGTGTTGAGTTTTCATTTTTCGTGCGTGCGCCTCGGGGACACTCGGACTCGGACTCCGACCAATGCTTAATTATATTTGCGTGTGCATGACCAATTCCTGGCCTGATTCCGAGCGAAATCCCTGAGGTCTAGCTCTCTGTTTAAAGCCATTTAAAAGTATGTTAGGAGCAGCCTCATCGTCAACGGGTGACAAGTGACATGTGGAGGCGTTGCTTACGATCTCTGTACTCGCCTTGGCGAGTCCTTGGCTGCTCCATTGTTGACTTTATTGTCAGCAATATGATTTGTCACTTCACGGGACACCCCTGGCAGGCAATGGGCGGAGAAGAAGAAGGAGGGCCGGGGCAAATGGCCTGACAGATGAGTGTCTGCGAGCGGGAGTCAACCTACAGCGTTCATGGCATGTCGGCTTTTGTGGTTTCACCTCATGGCCGGTGCCTTGATCGATTACCAAACACGATGGTCTGCGCTTCCCTCCCACAGCACAGCCCAACAATGAGGCAGCCGCACCACCCACAGTGGGTGGCCTTAATGGGTAATAAGTAGATTGCGTGATTGTTCCCAGAGCTCGTCACATTTTGCAGTGATTGCTCACTTTTCGACACTTTCGACCGACTGCAGACAGGGGGCTCGGGCGTCGAGCCAAAGAGGATCAACTCTTGGACCTGAAGTGGGCGTCCATTAATCAATTCGGACAAGAGATTCGGGCCCATTGTAGAGGGCGACTTTGGATCTGGATGGGCGTGTTCTGTTCTGTTTTCTGTTTTGTTTTCTGTTTTCTATTTTGTTTTGTTTCGTCGCACAGTCGTTTGCATTTTCTATTATTATGAAGACATTTCGTGTCGATGGCAGCGCAGCACCACAATGAGCCAGCCACACACGCGGTGGCGTATGTTTAATTTTTTTGTTTAGTTCTGTTTTAGTTTTCTTCCTCTGTGTTTGCCAAGTAATTAGTGGCATAACGCAAAAGTTTTGGGAACGGGGGGGAAATCGCTATGGAAATGCCTTGGCATTCGGGGAAATTCGTGGCCGCTTCCTCTGCTGGAGTAGCGAAAGTGGCGCTTAATTTGTATTCAAATTAAGGTCAAAGGGCACACACATTCCATTTGCGTCTTGAAACAGCGGAATTTATTCCTTCAATGGCATTTAATCAGTGGGGAAACTCAACTGGGAAAATCTAAAAATTTATGGGAGCCCTTTTGAATGCTAGTATCCATCCCTTCGATTCGATCTAAATTGTTTTATGTTGTAAATGTCGCGGGGGTTGGCTTCAACCCAGTCCAATATGTTAAGCAGATAAAACTCGATTCGATTCCCTTTTTCTATTTACGTTATGGTGTTGGGTATTGGTGTTTTTTCTAAATTTATCTCCGGGTCCAAACATTCTTTGGTGGTAATTATTTCACGCTTGAATTTACAATTGCTTTTGCCATAAATTTAAGATCCGTTTGATGCCGAGTGGGAGGGTGGTGGAGCCATCATGCTGGGGGCATGGGTATTTTGGCCAACTTGTTTTGCATGAAAAAGTGTCAACAGCAAGCGGCGGGTCCTGCCGCAGGCTGTGACACCAAACCTGACAACACTAATGAACGAGCAATGGGCGCACTTGCCTCCTCCCTCCACCCTACACCACCCAGCTCTCTCTCTAGAGCTCTCCCTTGACTTTGCCCGAGCAACTTTATGGCATTTGTTCTATGCAGTTTTCACCTTCCTTAGCTCGGAATATTTTCCGTGTTTTTTTTTGCCCACAACTTTGACATAATTCAGGGCAGGGCTGCCGGGCTGGCCAAAAAATATGAAAGTTTGTGGGTGTCGCTGCAATATTCCTGCTTCTTGTCCCCTCGCTCCTCGTCCCACATTTTTCTGTGTTGCTAGCAAAAGTTGATAACGAGCAGGTGTTAAAATGTGACCAAGTGCTGGCTGGCTTTTGGCACGCCTACTCCCCGTGCAGCACCCCACCCCCGCCCGCGCCACTGTCACAACCCAGCTGGGCTGCCTTGGTGATTACAAGTTGTTGACACTTTTGCAGTTTGTGGCAACAACTCAACTCTGCTCGGCTCGACTCACATCGGCTCAAAGGCGGCGAGTGGCAAAAGTTGGTAGTTGGTTGTGGCCATGGCCAACATGCCGCATGCCGCCACAGAATTCGTCCTGCTTCTGCTGCTGGATCATCCGTCTTTGGGGAGCTGCCAGCCAGCTTCGTCTCTTGATAGCGTTGCCAGACTGCGTGTTGTGAATCAGGGTTCATGTGCGAGCGTGTGAGTGTCTCTGTGTAGGTGTATGTGTGTGTTTTTTCCTATTCAAGTATGCATATTGCGTGAGTGTGTGGCGGCCCCTCTTTGAGGGTCTGGTCTGGTCGGTTCTCCTATTTCCATGCCCTGCCCTGCCCTGCCACATACAACTTTACGACCAGGCGTTGACTTTTTAATGAACACGGTAATTTGCCGGTAAAGGTGAAGACACCCACCCACTCACCACTCACCCCGCTGACTGCCACGGAAAAAGGCGTGGCTTGGCATTTTTGATCAGCCTCGAAATATCATTTCACATATCGTTAAAATTCGTTTAGGCGCATCATACAAATTGCTACATTTCCGCCAAACTTCAAGGCGCTGCCTCAGACCCAGCTCCTACTGCTGCTCCTTCAGACTTCCCACCTTCGAGTACTTTCAAAAATTTCCTGCGTGCGTCTGCGGTGGGCCTCGTGTAAATTGAATGAAATTGAAAAATTTAACGCAACAGCAATTCCATTACGTTTTCCAGGCTCATTTTCACCGCGTTTCGGCCCTCTCACTCTCACTCTGCCCCTTGGCTCGAAATTTATTCATTACATGCAATTTTTTGCGCCGTCTTCACTTTCGTTTATCTGGGTCTGCCTCAACGTTTTCAGGCACGAAGCGCCGAGCAGAGGAGAGCAAAGGAGAGCAGAGCACAGCGCATTAGGCTTGGCAATCAGAAATCATGTGTGAAATGGGAAAAAAATGTGCAAAATAAAATGAAAATCGCGTTGCGAACAGGAAAAACACTGAGAAAACATCAGCAAAGTGTTCGCTCTCAGTCCCCTGTCTCAGTCCCAGGAGCCTTCAGGCATTTGTCTTTATATGTACGTGTGTGTTTTCAATTACAATGGCAATTGTTGTGGTTACAGCCATGGCCTAAAGCGAAGCTTCCAACTGGAAATGGAAAAAAACAACGAATCAATGTGAATAAATAAACGTTTTACAAATAGAAATGCACAAATAGATTGTCATCTGTGTCATCTGTGGCACGACAGATTATCGTATTAGAGATGGCGAGATGGGAGCTGCATATCGTATTTATGCAATCTGCATTTTATAAATATTTTTACAAGCAATCAACAATGATAGCAAAGCCAGAGCCATCATAGCCATCATTGCCATCAGAGAGCCCTCTGGCAAACATGTTGAGCATACGAAATGCCTTCCTTGTCTTCGCATTTCCCCCCCCTCCACATTTCCTTCCGTTGCCGCACATTTCCCTCCACATTTCCCTCCGTTCACCGTGTGTTATGTTAATGTTTAATATAAATGCCCGCTGTCTGGCATTGGTCCTTCGATGGAGGAGGAAGGAGGTGGAGCAGGAGCAAGAGCCCTGCCGCATAAGCAAATAGATATTGCAGCCAGATGACTTGACCAAATCCCATCATTTCAATGTTTGTTTTGTAAGCAGCTTTCCAGGAGTTATATATTTAAATTGGCAGATCGGAGACAGAGTGTGTGGAAATCCCTAATGCAACGCATGTATGTCTGAGCTGAGACATTAAATTTTGTTGTAAGAATTTAAATTTTTTCCGCTCTTGTGCGTGTGCAATTTTTGTTAGTTGATGTCGCCTACAAACTTGCATACTAAATAAGCCGCTGGCTGCCACTATCCCGCATCTCCATCTGGCCGCCCTCCGACTTCTGCTGTGGCACTTGCTCCACTCTCTCTCTCTCCCTCTCTCTGTATTCTGTGCCACAGCACTACCTTCTACGGCTCGTGCTTCTCCTTCTCACTGGGCTCATGCATTTTACATTTGCAGTCGTCAGCCGCTACTCATTTGTTTTCTTTTGGGGGCCCAAAGGCAGGGCACAAGAAGACACCAGCAAACACACACAACCACATATGCACATGCAATTACATAGACCACACACCAAACACAGACACAGACACAAATACAGTTGCACCCACAGCCACACGCACACATTCATTGTTGCAATTGCACGGGAAATAGACTTTTTGAATGCGAATGCGTTGCACATGTCAGATGGAAGGCAAGGCGCTTAGAAAAAGGAAGAAAAAAACTACCAAGAAAAAAAAGAAAGGCAAGGAAAGTAGCAGCAGAAAGGAAATAAGAAATAAGAAAGAAAGAATGAAGACAAAATCCCGCAGCAATACGGGCAGGTTTTTATTATACTCTCTGCTGAGGGTATTCTAACTATAGCTGGAGGTTGGCATTGGCCTGCCAACTTACATGAGCTACGAGTATCGGTAGAAAAGCATTAACATATTTTACATACATGTATAAATATATCGGATCTGATGCATGCGTGAATCTGTACGGGGTATCTAAAACGCCGGCCTTAAAATCTATTTTTTTCTATATTTTTTTTCTCTCACTTTTCTTTTACTTTGCAAGACATTTCTCTTTTTTTGTTTGTACCCTCTCTCCCCAGGAAGCGGCTACGGGGGAGGGAAAAGGAAAGGACAACGACTGCTTGCTATTCCACATGCAACCGCTGTATTTGTTGTTGCAATGTTTGTGGGCCCATCTTCATGTTTCCTCATGTTGTCAGCGTGGCAGCATCTGCCCCAGCTCCTGCCCCAGCGCCTGCTCCTCCTGCAGCAATGGTCCTCCTACTACTGTTGTTCACTAAATCCGTGCTACTTAAATTGTCCCTAAAATCCTCGTGGCAATTCTTTCGCCATGAAGCACATGCAGCTTTTGTGCGCTGTATGAGAATTTAATGACATTCTTAAGTTGTCATCAGTGGATGGAAGCTGGCAGGCCAGGAGCCATGAGCCAGCAGCCAGCAGCCAGGAGCAGACCAGGAGTAGTCGTGTCGAGTCGAGTCGACTGGGACGGCGATTGGGCCAACTATCTTGGCAGTCTGACTGCCTCTTGCTCTGACTTGGTGGCATCTTATCCTGTCTGCGTCGCGGTTCCCTTCTGCCATTGCCCCATTCCATTCCATCCCATTGTTGTTGTGGCAGCGGAGGGGGAATATCAAATTGAGTAAGACCAACAAAATGAGTTGAATCATTAGCGTAGAGAGAGAGAGAGAGCCAGAGGTACAGAGAGGTACAGGGCGAGGCAGTGGCATTCTTATTCATCCTTTCACCCACATCCACATGCACACATATTGCGCAATCGCTGTCGTTGCATGCACCCCCCGGGGCAGCAGTAGGAGCTGCATCAGCAGCCGCCGCTGGATGCACTTTGCCTTTTTCGAGGATGAAGCCATATCAGCATTAGCGTCTGATGTCGCCTGTCTGCCCGGGGGCCTGCTGCATCTTTTTGGGGACATTTCTTTTCTTGAGAGACATTCAGCATGCCTGGGCTCTGGGCTCCTCCACGTTTCAGGTCAGGTCAGGTATGAGGCATGTGATTGTGCAACCTCTTTCGTTGTGCCTGTGCCGACGAATAGGGACGAATTTAATTTTCAATCTGTGGCCAAAATATTGCGCCTTTCATTTCACGCTGCCAGTCTGCCACTCAAACTACTATATAGTATATTCGCGGATTGTGTACTATATACTATACCATACCCATAGCCAGTTATTTTTGCGCTGCATGAGCAAATCTTTAGTATTTGTACAAGCGACAGCCGCAGACTGGAAAAAGCCGCCGCATTTGAATATGCAATTTGCAATTTGACTTGGCTCTGCCACTGATGGGCGAGAGAGTGGGTCCTAAAAGGAGGCCAAAAACCGCGCAGCTCTGTTGCCTGTCGACAGCTACCAGAGGCAGTGGCAGATGCCGAGGGAGAGGCAGAAGCAGGAGGAGCAGTCGGTACACTAGAAGAGCCCACTGCCATCGAGTTAATCTGCGAGCTTAAGAAAGCCCAGACTGTAGCAGAGTGGAGCAGAGCAAGTAGCTCCAGTAACAGTGCCGTATAAAACGCTGCACGCCGCGACATTTTATCACAGGGCTGGGCGCGTTTTTGTGCCGGTCCTTCGTCCTGTCGTCCTGGCTGACATTTCAGCGCAAGATTTATGCACTTGGGCTGCAGCTGAAGACAGCTGTCGTTTGCCCTGCTGTCTTCTATCCCTCTCCTCTGTGTGTGTGTGTGTGCTCCTAATAGCTTTTTATTCTCGTGCATGAAATATGCCTCCGAAAATGTGGAATAAAACAGAGCAGAGCAAAGCAGAGCAGAGTTAAGCTCGGAAGGAATATGGAAAGTGTCAATCCGAGTGTTTTTGTTCCTCTTTTTTGGGTTAACTTTTTGTGGCCTGTTCCACGTTGCGGGTGCATAACCCGCATTCAAGTTCATCAATTGTCAGCCGCAAGTAAATGGGACGACCTGGGGTTGAGGGTACAACAAACTAGAGCCAAGATTCCTTGACACCACAATGACAAGTAACAGTACCTAGACATACACACACACACACACACACACAATTAGGTGCTGATAAATTGCTTTTATATGCTGTTTCACTCATAAGCAAAACGCGGCAGGCAAAATGAAACAATAAGCCACGTCCGTCAAGTCGGCTCTTGAGGTGGTGGCTAAAGTCGAGTCGAGTTATGAGCGGAAGTCAAGATACAGCACCGAACAGCACACGGATACACGATGATACACCCACACAGTCACAGACAGCAAGCACTTCGTCACACTTGCCAAGACAATGCGACCAGACAGACAGACAGACCCACAGACAGACCCACAGACAGACAGGCAGACAGATAGACAGGTGTCTTCCTAACAACGCTTCAGAATGTGACTGCCTGGATAGGTTGTTGGGGGTAGGGGGTGTGGGTTCTGGCCTGGCCTGGCCTGCAAGTGAAGCCATTTGCTGGTGGGCAAGGTGTTTTGAAATTCATTCGCTCTGTCAAGTAATCTACCCCTAGAGCGGTTCATTTCCATATGGGGTTGTCCCTTTGAATACCATTCACTCACTCACACACTTTATGGGCGCCACTACAGCGCGTATTTCCTGCAGAGAGCGGCAGCCTTTGGCTAATTGAAAACGCCTGTTACCACTTGAATGGAGTCTGGGAAAAGGTCTCGGAAAAAAACTCTCTCTATCACCCTCAATGAGCAGCTCATTTGTGCCCGGGTTCAATCGGTTATTTAAATTTTCCCTGAACTAATTTTTCTTCCCATGTTCGGGTCTCACTTTACAGCTTTCGGAGCCAACTAGCTGGCAATCTATTATATGTGTCCTTTGACCGTAAGCAAAGCTTATGCCCGTGTGTGTCTGTGTGTGTGTATAGTTTTCAAAGGAGCATTTGCCCATGTTACCTTTCGGCCTGGCTGGCTGCCTTGTGTTGGCCTTTATTGAAAATGTCTCAATTTGATGGGATCCCTACTGCTCCTCCACCCCCGCCACCTCTTGGGAATGGCTAATGTACACAATTTGCTTTCATGGAGTTACTCTCTGGCTTGGGTCGTCGAGGTATTAACATTTTGTCAATGGGATTTTGATGCATTGGCTGGAATGGCTATGGGGATGGCTATTGCGATGGCAGGGAAAAGGTTTACATCCAGAAAAAGGTGACAATTATTTGGAGGTCTATACGGATGGGAAAACTTTAACTTTCACTTCACTCCACTCAACGTTTTATGGAGGAGTGACAGGGATCTGCAATTGTCCTGAGTGACATGGATAAGGATTGTTGGCGCTGCTTCCGTGTTGCTCCTGCTGACGCTCTCAAGTGCCTGGCTAGCTCGGTCTGTTAGTATTTTCTGCTACTAATTATGCAGAGACTGCGGGGCAACAAACCAAGCTGATGTTGACACATAGCCAGAGAGTTAGATGTGGAGATCTGGAGATGGAAACGGAGACGGAGACACGAGCCAAAGAGCCGCTGAAGTAGCTTGCAACTGTCACACAAGTTGAGATTTCTCTCGCTGCCCCCCCCCTCAACATTCTCATCTGTGTCTATATGAATGTGCATGAGTATGTATGGATGTATGTATGTGTGTTTTGTGCGTTTTGTGATATTTTCTAATTTTCACAAAATAAGCAATTCTCACGTCTTTGTCCTTGTGGCCTGACTCGCGTGAATGTGGCTCTCTGTGGCTCTCTGTGTGTCGTGTCTGTGGCGTTGGCCTGTGGTGTATACCCGTAGTATATATTTTTTTTTTGTGCTGTGAATTCAATTTCAGCTCGTGTCTTGCTGTTGTTTAGCCAACGGGCGGCAGGTGGCAGCCACAGCTACAGCCACAGCAAACGCTTTGTACTTCAAAAGCAAGTCAATTTGCAACTGTAAGTGTGTGTGTGCGTGTGTGTGTGTGGTGTGTCTCCACCAAGTCAGATCCTGCTTCTACAGTACACCTCAGAAGCCTTCACACAACTGTGTGTCTCCGCTCCTCCTTTGTGTTCAGTATTGTTTCTTTTCTCCACATTGTTTTCGTTTTGATACGCGGTATTCGCAGGGTATATTCAGTATTCAGAAATGTATGTATGCATGCGAAAGTGGAGTTACGTTAAGAGCTGCGATACAGAAGAGATACAGTAGAACTTGGTATATGCTAACTGTATATATGTATGTATGGACAGATTAAATCTCTGACTGTAGCCAGGACAAAATGAATGACTTTCTGTTCCTTTATAAGCGGGTATCCTAAAGTCGGAATGACCATTTGTAGTGCCCATATATACATTTATTTTTTTGTAGAAACATTTTGTTTTATTCCCCCTGCTTGCAATTGCGATTGAAGTTTAGTTATTTCACTGACTGTGGGAGCACTTGTCTTTGATGTTGGCCTCGCAACACGGAAGCCTTCACTGGCATTTCCCGCCAGGCTCTTTTTACCTTGCCTCCACCCAGCCACCCATCCAGCAACCCCTCCAACCACGCAAATAATAATAATAATACTTACTTATATAGTATATATTTCTTTTGCTTTATTTCACTTGCAGGTAAGTCCGGGGCTCGCTTCCACTCGCACTCGCATTCGCAGTGAGTATAAATTAGCAATGGCAATGTAATTATACGAGTATTTTCATTAGATTAAAATATCATAAGTGCCATAAAAATTAAGTTATGCCGGGGCGAGTACAATGGAAATGAAATAATCAGCTTAACTTGGCTGCGGGCAACTGGAGGCAACCTCGACTAGGCGGCTGGGCGACTGGGTTGGCACTGCCACTGGCTTTGGACCCATTGTTTTAGAGGGGGCAGCGCTTTGATTTCGAGCGATAATTACAGCGTGCCCTCCATAGAAATACTCCGGTGGCTTTCGTGCAGCTATGCAGCGAGGGGAAGCCGGCACGCTGGCTTCGGCCCATCCAATTCGCTGAAGCGTTCAGTCCTGCCAGCCTTTACGGATTTATGGCGTCGGCGACATGTTGACATGCTGCGCCAGAGGCCGTGTCGATTGTGGGGGCCAATTTCTTGAGGCACGGCCAATCCTCATGGCGTTTCTTTTCGTGCTCATTTTTTTATGGGTTGCGCTGGCCAAAAAAAAAGGCCGGCCAAAATCCCGCGGGGAAGAGACTGCCACGGTATGAACTGCGCGACTCTCGGCCACCTTTTTGGTGTTGTTGTGTTGTCAATTACCGCAAGCTTCGTGGGGCAGCGTCGCCGCTTCGGGCACTCGCTGCGTATACGTAATTTTTATTGGACACTTCCACGCGTCGTCATCCATCGTATGTCTTCGTCATTGTCCTCATCCTCGTCGGCGTCCATTGCCTTCGTCTCGCCAGCGTTTGTGTGTCAAATCGTGAGCTTTTGCTCGTACGCAGCAGGCAGCAGAGGAGTCAACAAAAGTCCTAGGCCAACACACGGTTGAGCTTTGGCTCGGCGAATGAGATACCAAAACAAAAACCGATAATTGCATGGCCACCTGAAACGCCGCACTCTTTCATACTCACTCTCTCTCTCACTACTATCTGTGTGTCTCTCTCTCGCTCTCTCTTTGGTGTGTCTCTCTGCCGCTCATTCTCCGCCAGCTGGTGGCTCTGCAATCTCTCCACTCCAGCCACCTGTCTCTGTGTCTTCCTGTCTCCGTGGGTACATATGTGTGTGTGTGTGTGTGTGTGTGTGTGTTGAGTGTGTGGAATGCTAATGCATTTGGTTGCACTACTTGACACACATTTAGAGCCAGCGACTCAATTGAGTTTCCCGTAATGTAATTACCGCAATTAATGCTCATTCCGCCGGATCGCAAAAATTCCAAAAGTTGGTTAAATTGAAATTTAATTAAGGGAGTGGGTGGAGGTTGGATAATCGTATGAATAGTCGCAGCGATGATTAAATACAAAGCATTTAATTGACAAGACACATTTCATGGTACGCCACTTGCGGCTTACAGTTTGAGAGTCACACTCTACAAGAAATTGGCGCCAAATGTCTCTACAGAAATGCGTCGCTCTCGTATACTCTCGGGTAGTCAAACCCACTCTCTGGCACACGACTGGGGGACAGCCGATTGGTAGGCGAGCCGAGGAACGCTGGCAGCCGAACGACAGTTCGTGAGTGGCAGGACACGAAGTCCTTGCCGTCCTGTGCCGTGCACAAGGCGAAACAGTTTGCGACTGAGACTCGTGATGAACGGACGCGTGGCCAATGGCAGACAGGCAGCGCGAACAACAAGCCTGAGATCCATTCAAATCGCATTCAGTCGCTCGATGGCGAGTGCTCGACCAGAATTACGAGTGTAGTCGCAATCGCATGTGTGAGTGCAGTTCTTGGCAAAGCGAGTCCGAGCCCCCTGCCAGACCAGGGACTGACATGTGTGCGTGCCGTGCCGTGCCAGCGATCCTCGAGCGTCGAACTTGGCCAAGTGAAATCAAAGCCTGGCTCTGGCTTGCCTGCCGGTTGTGCCGTACGAGTATACTATATCCGTAAATCATAAAGTGTCAGCAAACCAGAAAGTCACTCGAGTGTGCGTTTTTTGCGTTACGGAAATCATCAGGCGAATGAGTACCCCACAGATTTGGCATATAATTTAATTTGGCAAATGTGTTGGAAAATTGTATGGGCATACCTAAAGCGAATGGCAACTGGGAAGCGGCAAGCGGGAAGTGGTAGGGAAAGCAAGTGAACAACTCGTACAGAATCAGTGGAGCAGCTGACTCCTGCTTCTGCTCCACACTAGGTCCTGCTCCAGTGATTGTTGCGGGAGAGCTCCTCTGCTCCTCTATGGCTTACTGCTTATGCTGGTAATGGGTTAATGCGGCTGAGCACTCGCATCCCGCTTCGCTCCGCTCCGCTCCGTACCGTAACCCTCTCGTAACTCTACATATATTTCATGTTATTTACCTAGGTGCGCCACTTTCGTTAATTGTATGCAAAAAGTTGCCAACATTCTCTAGCTGCGAGTGTACTATGCGTGTGTTGTTGTGTGTGTGTATATGTTTGTTTTTGGCTCAGGTTTTTCGCTGTTGTGGCCTTATGTTACAACAACTTTTGGGTGGCTGGTTCAATTACAGCCCAGCCCCCATGGCCCCAACATCGCCTGCCACACTATTTCCGCTCTAAAATTTGAGCCAAGTTTGCCAGTGCCAGTGGCAGTGGCAGTGGCAGTGCCGTGGCCGTTGCCGTTTGCCAGCTGTGTTCGCTCGTACCCTCGTACCGTGGTGCTCTTGGAACAGGACCTGCTCCTAGTTGCTGCGCCTCAGTGGCGTTCACTTAGTAAATAAATTGGCAATCGCATTTAATGTGGGTTTATGTGCGTCGCTACCTTGACTGCCTCCACCGCTGCCTCTCCCTATGCCTCTGCATGTGCCCCCTGCCTGAGCGCACCAACTATTTGGTAGTTATTTTTTTTTTTTGGTGTTTGTTTTTGTTGCCTCTTTTAGTGCGGCTCTACTCGTTTTTCTTGGCTCGTGCTCATGTGCAAATCGTAAATTCACGTTAATGCCGAAATTTCACGTGATAATGACGTGATTACCTGACACACCAACACACACACAGAGAGCGAAAGAGAGAGGACCAGGACCAGACTGGGGCACACTGGAAGGCAGATTCATGCACATGTCCTCGTCGCTGCCTTTCCTTTTCGATTTTCCAGCCAAAATGTTTTGCCTGCTGGCAGCAGTACTTGGACTTGGGCATAAACTACTCTACTCGTACACCTAAACACTGAACATTCATCGCGCAACTCAAGCCAGTACTAACCGAAGCCAGAACCAGAGGGGGGCACAACCGAACCAACCGCTCAACTGAAAAATGAGTGCCCCTAAAATAGTTGCAATGCATTCAACTGAATTTGCGAGCCTCGTTTGGGAACTGGTCTAGGTGGAGGTGAGTGGGGGCTGGGGGTTGCATTCCTGGCTTAGGCCGAGGCGTAAAATTGCTGGCGTACTTTTCAAGTGCTGTTCAATGAGTTGGAGTTGGAATTGCAGCTGCAATTGTTCACTAGCCCTGGGAGTGAGTGCATTTATTCCGCACTTAAAACGGATTTTAAAGAGTTTAGTCTGGGTCCACAGCCAGATAGATAAAGACATAGGAAGGGGTTGGGAGGACGCAAGGTCTCGGGCCTGTCGCAAACTTTTTTCGCAATCGCGTAATTTGGACTTATTCTTTGCTTTTTATTTGCAACTTTTTAATTACTTTTGAGCAGCGATTTGAACTTTGCGCCTGCCTGTCGCTCGTTTACACTCTAATTACGCGGCCCATTCAGGCTGCTGCTGATGCTGCTGTGTTGTGTTATCCTTTTTTCAGCTGTTTATCAGTGCTAGTGCCGTAGAAGAATCCCTTAAATGCTGCCGTGTAGCCGTGTCCAAAGTTAGGGGGCGCTTTAAATGTTCGCTGGCATTTCCGTTTCCGCTCAACCAGTGCTAAGCCAGTTCGTTAGTTTACCTTGACATTTTGTACAGTTAGTTTTTCTGGCTTGCAGCTTTTTTGTGTGTGCTCTTTGTGTTTAGCTTGTTACCTGCCACAGCAGGCAACAACAGCAGCTGTTTGCACACACACACCTCATGTATAAAAATGTTAACAATATTTGTTTTTCTACCACCCTCTACCTATAGTCCGAGCTAAAGCTAAAGCTGCAGCTACAGCTACAACTCCAGCGATCCATTCCTTTTGTTCCTCCTCCCTTCACTTTACACTCGTCGCTATCCGCATACAAATCATGAATCATTTCTGCTGCACCCACTCTCCACTCTCCATTCCGGGTACCTCTAAGTGTTGTTTAATGCAGCCTTTCAACTCATTCGCTTTGACATACTCTCCTAGTGTGAGTGTGAGTGCTCCTTTCTAGCTTCTACTTTCCACTTTCTGCACTCTATACGTACTTTCTACTTTTTGCAAGTAGCATCGGATTTGCTTATGTAAATGTGTCGCCTTGCCAGGGATTTACCATTTGCCCTCCTACTGTACTCCTCCTCGATGGCGTTGACTACATTTTGTCCTCTCCGTTCCAGGTTCAGATTTGATCGAAATGTTTACAGTTCCTATTTTGAGGCGTACCGTACTGACGTCATGGCTTACCCATCTCTGGGCCAGTTTAAATAATTGCCACCGCAATAAATTATTAAATCAACAACAATTACTCAATGGCCAGTAAAAAGAATCAATCAATGCGTTGTGTCCATGTTATGGGTGAAATTGAGTGTAGTGGAGTGGAGTTGATATGTAAGGTGAAGAAGGGAGAGGGTGGGGCCTGAATAAGCTGATAAAATGAACCACCGCCACCACCACCGCCCGGAAAAGGTGTATTATAACGAGTTTCATGACAGCAATTATGTGAGGTCGCCCACCCACGCCCCAGACCCCAGGCCCCGCTATATGGCACACACACACATTCAGATTTATTAATACATACATAACGTATACGCAGTGTGGCCAGCAAGCGTAGGCTAATATGGCTTTCGAGGGCTTTGTAATCGATATTACAATGGCATTGTGTTAGAGGCACTCGATAGGGCTGGCTGGCTCGCTGGCATTTTCCATGTTTTTTATCCGCCCCATACATCGCTCACAATGGAGCAGCGGCGCATAAATACATATACTAGTTGAACGGGGGCCGAGCCGCGTGTTTGCCATGGCCCCGGGGGAGATGACAATGCATGTTTAATGTACTTGCTTGTAATTTGTAATTAATATTACATGAGCTGCATGCCGCCAGCAGCTGCCTCATGGCTGAGATTTTCCCCCATATGCCTATAGCCATATACTTTCGTGCCATGCAATCCGTTTTTCTACCATTATTCGCTTACATTTCCATTGGATTCGATTCGATCCGATTCGATTTGTTTTCGTGTATCATGTCGGCAGTTTGCCTTATGCCACATATGTCTGACAGCAAGATCACCACCAGCTGCTGTTGTTCTTACACTTTCTGTCATTTTTGTTTGATTTATGTGTGATTAGTGTTGCTTCTCCATCCTCCCTACCATCCTTTCATGCTGCTCTGTACTGCCGTACTGCCATGCTGTCTAACTGTCTCAGTGCCTCAGTGTCTGTGTAACCCTCTGAGATACGAACATGGCAAGTCAGATTTTCCATTTGTCTGATTCTCTTGTCAGTTGTCATTTTCTATGAATACATTACGATACTCGAACTCGAATCCGAACCCCAAGCCGAACCCCAGGCAGCACTTTCAACAGTTTTTCAGTTGACTTTTTGTCAGTGGTTGGGACACGCAGCAGTGCTGCAGCCTTTCCCCTTTCCCCTTTTTTTTTTTTTTTTTTTTTTTTTTGAATTACACGCCTCAATGTTTTTGTAAAATGTGCAAATGAAGTCACAATAAGAAATTCCCATGCAGACGGACAGACTGACATACGTACATACATAATCGTACACACACATGTGAGTGTGTGAGTGGGCCAAAGATTTGAACAATATAAACAATGACAGGCCATCAAATATGCAAGCACCCTAAATACCTGCAGGCCCAGAGGTAGTGTTGGTGGTGGTTGTTGTGGGGTGTGGGGGGTAGGGGTCTCCTGTCTCTGTTTTGGGCTCTTGTTTCCCAGCTCTTGTTCGACTTTTGGGATTGTTTGCTCGCCTGATTTCCCGATTGTTGATGTAAATGTCAAAATAAATAATAAATAGCAGTTTTCAAGCGCCGCCAGACTTACTACATGTATTCGAAGCCTTAAATAGCCAGACTTTAACGAGGCTTTAATGTAATTTGATTATGGATTTAATCCTCTTTTAATTACTGGCAGAGCCACTGCCTTCAGTTGATTATAATTAAACCATAAAATGTGTTAATTGATTATGCAATTAGCGCCAACGATGATCGTCCCGGAAAGTTAGTTAATTAAGCGCCGATGAATAAATTTATGGCATTTATTTATCACTCCATAGGTACACATATTCCATAAATGCCAAAGAGTGAGAGACGGAAGAGAGAGTAGAGGAGGACACGGAGCATTGATTAAATTATGAGAACAAAAACCTGCTCTTGAAAGTACTTGAACTATTAGTTTATTTGCCATAAGGATTCTTCTTCCATTCATTCCCATTCAGATATGGCAGGGCTCCATTACTCATTCTCTTCCTTCTTTCATGCTCTTCCTTGCTCTGCTTTTTCTTTACACTGCTTCTCTGGTGTACTCTCATTTATTCATACGTGCGCTTATTGCAATGCTCATTGCTTCATATTCATTATGGCAATGGAGAATGGAGCAATGTGCGTTCTGCTCTTCAGACAAGAGTCTCCGCTCCCCATCCTGTGGCTGGCCGGCTGGATGTCTGTCTGTGTGTCCGATGCGTTCGATAATCCAATAAATATTTATGAAGCACTTTATTGGAACAACACTGAATTACTTTATGGCAGCATGTATGTACATGCTTCTGCTTGTATGTATGAATGTCTGTCCGTCTGTCTGTCTGTCTGTCCATGCGATTCTGGTGTGTGCACGTGGCTACTACTGATGGCCATATGCAGCACCAACAAAAAACTAACGGCGATGCTTCCTGTACCGTGCGGGAAAAGAAAATATTTCGAATAAAACGAAAAGAGGAACCATATACTCGTACGTATTTGGCATTTGGTGAAGTGCTACCACACACCATTCCATACCATACCATACCAGAGCACTGCTGCTCTCAAGCGGCTCCGGATCGTATCCTGGCTGTGCCCGGCTCTTCCTCTCATACATTGCTCATACGCACCGTCGTACGCTTTGATGTGGTCACTTTGGGCAGACGTGGCATGTTGGTATTTTGGTTTTTAATATTTTTAAGAGCCTTGTCTGTGGGCTCAAGTGTTCGCCCGCCTGACTTCCTGCCTGCCAGCACTAATTGCCTGTGTTCCGGTCAGTCCTTTCGTGTGCGTACGTGTGTGTTACTCTCTCTCTCTCTCTCTGTGTGCGTGTGTGGGAGCACTGCACTCATGTTTAAATTATAGACTGTCGACTCAAGTGATTTGGCTGCAGTTTGCTGACTGACCCAATTAACTGTCAAAGGTTAAGCACCTGGCCCAAGACAATCCACAATCCAATATCTATGCACAATTTGCATAATTAATATCGGTACACAGCCAGAGGCAGCCTCTGGCAGAATGTTTACTATATGTGGGTTATCTCAATGAGAGCTCGCTGTTTATTCCATTTAAATATGAAAAATCCTATCCACAAATGAATTCAAATTGGGGGGTGCCAAGAGCAAACAAATTCACATACCTCTTTAGAGGTTTTATTTGTTGTGTGTTTGTGTTAATTCACAAAATCGTACTAGCAAATGCACAATGAAAGCGGAAAATCGGAAAAATGGAAAATCAATGCAAGTGCAAACATTAAACAGCAACACGACAATGACAAACAACAATGGCAGCAAATATGAATGATGTGATGGGGACTGGCAGTATTTTCGATGGCGGGAGACGGGTGACACCCTTGGCAGCGGGGGCCTTAAAATTATTGACCAAATTTTCAGGCAAACATACCGCAAAAAACGAGCACAAGAGCAGACTATGGAAACAATGCATAACTGGGTCAGTTTGACATGTCGTTGTCGCAGCAAACCCTGACGGCCTGCCTTGCCTGCCGCCCTGTCCATCTCCTTCTGCCACACCACTATATCCATCTCTTTCGTCCTGCAATATTTGGCAATGGAGACGCAGAGGCAAGGCGGACGGATGGAATGGGGACGAATGTCAATGCATAAAATTCATTCAATGACTTCTGCAGCTATTTTTCTTCCATGAGTGAGGGCATTGCAGTCTCGAGCTTGGGCTGAGACTCGGGGCTCTGGGTTTCTGGGGGTTCCTGGAAGGGCAGACAAATAAATTGCAAGACATGCAATAAGACGAGGACGAGCCAAATGTGTGTCTAAGTGTGTCTCTGGCTTGTCTAGCTAGTCCCTCCAGGTCTCCCCCCCTATGCCCTCTGTCCTGCACTTCTTGTATGCAAATAAAATTGTACACGAAATTGACTTTATGTAGGGGAGGTATCCGTACATATGTATGTACATACATACAAACTCCCGTAGAGATCTCCCCGTGTGTGCGTTCAGTGAAACCTTAGACCGAAACATGACTTTGACTAACGTTGCTGCCGCATGTAAATGGCACCATGCCGCACGCCAAGTAAGCCAGGCCAGGCCACACCAGGCCACACGTTTCCCAGTAATCATCCATTATCCTAATGCCAGGTCCATGCCCAAGTCCCTTGAGTCTGACCGACCATGTATGTGTGCCTGTGTGTGTGTGTCACATACGTACTATATATGCTTTACTGGTCGATTGGATTATGCCTTTAACCTGCGTACACTGCTCGAATTCAGCCACGACTTTTATTAATGATGCCAGCGGAATTTCATTTTTGACTACTTCCACGATGGACTCTTACATTGGGGACCGAGGACCAAGAAACGATTTGTGAACGTAATCATATTAATTGGCCATGTCTCGGTGCCCTTTCAGCAGGTCCACAAAGAGACAGCCCAGCCCACACTCGATAGATCGATAGTTTAAAAATTGTAAAATCGAAAAGGTCAAAGCTGTCATTGCCTTTGTTCGTGTGCGTCACATCAAATGGGGGCAATTAGAGGGGTTGCACACACTCTCCAATACGACCCGATACCCAATACCACCAATACCCCCCCAGTCAGACGTATAATTTAAATGTTTGATTCAATTTTCTAACCCATTCCCCCAGCCGGGCAGGGCCATGTACTACGAGTACTCCCAGCACATTCGTGTCTCTTCGATGCCCTGCACCTGCTTCGATTCTCAGACAGTCACACACAACAGAGGGGGGTTGGGCAGTGCTGTGAAATCAATACTCATAAATTAAAGTCATAAAATGGCAAGCATAAATATAAATAGCCCCGGCAAAAAGGAGGCCAGACACGAATTTTCAAGTGTCTGCACGTGGAAAAATCAATCGAAGCCTCGATTAGTGGATGACATTTTATGGCTGAACTTTTCCAGCCTAGCCCAGAAGAACCGGAAAGGACAAAGTTTAAAGCCAATTCAAGGATGTTCAGCTCCAGAATCAAATCAAAGTTGACCAAATTAGGACTTTGTTTTGCCCACTGCTCAACCACCAACAACCTGCCCAAGTTTTCTATATAATTATCCAGTTTATTTCTCATTGAATTAGAGGCAATCCGAAGGGGATTTGGGCCAGAGATTGGCAGATGATGGGCCTGGGCATGAGAAGCACAGGCCAGGCAAGTCGGGTAGACAGCAGCGGCAGCAGCATTAGCGACCTACAAGCCCCATTTAAACTTTCACAAGCAATAAAAATCGCCTTACATAATACATGAGACCGTGTTGCAAAAAAGCTTGACAGACAGACAGACAGACAGGCTGCAAAATAAGTTCGCTGAATTCGTGACTGATTTCCGAACAAAAGGGAAAAACAAGTTTTGCATTTGAAGAGGAGCGCGGCAAACATTTTCGGACTCATTACCGCGTACATTGTCTGCCACATGCCCCAGCGAGACTATTAAAAATGCATCAGAGATCTGCCCTAGAATGTAATTATGATAGGAGTCGTGGTACGGTACGGTGCAGCAGTTGACCAGATGCAACAGCAGCAGGAACAGCAATCCTTAACTACAGAAACTTTGGCTATAGAAAGAGATGGAAAGAAAGAGAGATTCAAATCAAACTCAAATAAAAGTCATATAAAAAATTAGCTGATTTCTAACAATTCAAGGAGTCAGTCACAAATTGCGTTGAATTCTACCCCGTTTTGTCTTTGTATTTGTAGAACACATAAGTAAAGATTTATTGTTTTATGCTACTCATATGATCCTTCCTTCTTTGTAAGGATAGACGAACCTTTATTCATACATTCTACTTAACTGAAGGTGGTCTTTGTTCGTTTGTTCTGCTTGTGTTAGGATGATATTTATGCCTGAGTACAATTACCTTTGCCAGCTTTGGCTTTGAGTCAGTCTTGGGCCGCTCAAATTGCATTTGTCATGCACAGACAGCACGATGAAGACAACAACTGTCACTCGACACTGCATCCATGGGGGTGAGGAGGATTCAGCTGATGTAAAGGTGTAACCGCATAGTGTTCTTGCACAGAGGAGCACCCAGAGGAGCGTATCAGCTTGTTATAGTAGTTATGGGGCACATAATTATATCAGGCTCGGAAAAGTTTCACGGCAATTTTGTTGACTGCCAGTCAGTCAGTCAGGCAGTCAGTCAGTCACTCAGTGAGTCAGCGAAGTAATAGAAGTAACTTTTATGAGATGATACTCATGCGGATGTTGATGCTGATGCTGATGATGGTGGATGGTGACACTGACAGGCGGCTAATTAGATTCTATCGTTATATTCAATGCACTTGGCCTGGCCTGGCCCTGGCCGCCTCTGCATACTTGGCATTCCTCGCAAAGTGTTGCATGCAGGAATGTCTCTCTCTGTCTCTCTCTCTCTTTCTGTCGCTCTGTCTCTCAGTCGCAGAGTCAGTGTCCAAAAGATGGACTTAAGACCCAAAGAATTCCAATTTAAATCGAATTTTCGGCTTGGCATGTGAAAGGCATGTGGCATTCTCTATTTTCCAAACCGGAGCCCGGCCAAGTGTGTCAATGCAGTGCCTCACTGGTTGACATACAAATTTGTGGTACATTTATTGGCTTGTTTGGTCAGACAGACTAAGGCAGGAGTAGTACTAGCAAAGGGCAAAAGGGATATTTAAATGTTAAGCTGGCTCACGCTGACTGCCCCCAAAACCAAGGGCCATTGACATACATATTTGCACAGCTGCTGGACTGGACGGGACTGGACTGAGACAGCTCAGGAGGGGTTCCAGTACTGGTTCTGGTACTGGTTTGGTTTCGAAATGGACCCCTGCGTGTGGTCGAGTCTATGTTCTTTAATTTGCCTTATTTATTACACATTACCATCCAAATTGCTGGATGCTACACAAGGCCCAAACGGTTACCAGCTGCCAGCTGCCGCCTGCCCGGACTTGGCAAAGACCTCAACCGTAACGATAACTTATGCAAAAAGTTGAAACTTTAAATAAATAAACTTTGAGACGATGACTGTAACCGGAGTCTGCGTCTGGGTCTGGGGTCTGGGGTCGGGGGTCAGGGCACAGGTAACAATTTGTGAGGTAAACATGGCTTTATTTTAGTTTCAATTTTCGCTTCGTTATTTTTTCACACACTCGCTCACAAAGGAGTTGGATGCTGGCAGTGCTGGATGGATGATGGTGGGCCTGCTGTTTGTTTTTAGATTGGAAGCCGTCGCTTCCGAGCCTCATGTTGTCTCTGCGCGTCGTCTTTTTGCCGCCATTTTACGCTCGTTATGGCAACACTTTGGCTCAAAAGCAAACGACAGCCATGACGACGGAGATGGCGCGCGATGGCTATGGCGAACATATCTCAAACGGCGGCGGCCAACGCGTTGCAAGAGGAGCATGGAACAAAAATGTTCATTGCATCTTCTCGTTATATTCCACTAGGGTAAAACATGGTGGAAAAGTGGTAGGGGCAGGGGCTGGGGCTGGGGCTGGGGTAGGGGCACGGACAGGGGCAACTATGGGCATGGCGAAAAAATCATTTCAAGCAGAAACAACAAGGGAAATGCAGAGAACGCCTTGGCGACCCGGCTCCAGTCGCCGGGCTTTCTCCAGCGTTTGTCGTCTGTGTTTGCCTGCATTTCGCTCCGTTGACTGGCAACTTTCGTCGCCTCGGCCTTCGTCCTTCGTCCTTACGAGTGCTTCGCATCCATTCCCTTTGCTCCGCCAGTGATTGACTGTGCTGTGCAACATGTCTCCTGCCACTTCCTGCCGCTGTTTGGTAATAATTTTCCCCGAGTATAGTCGCTGGCCCCCGGGCGTCGCTTGCCGCCGTCCAAAAGCTGCGTGTTGCATTTGCCTGTCGACTGTCGTCTTTCGTCTCTCGTCTGTCGCCTTAGTATGTTTACATGATTGTGCACAGGAGTGTTTACCAGTCCCAGTCCTCTGGCAGACAACTCGAGTGTTTGCCTTTTCCTTTGAGCCAAATCGCAGCAAATTATATTTTTATTGATTTGGCAAACATTTCAGCGCGATTTGCTCGATAAAAGCTTGGCTAAAGTAGCAAAGTGAATTAATTTGAGCAGCAAGAGACACAGGGATAGTGAGAGCGACTTGCATTTTGCATTTTGCAGTTTACATTTTGCATATTGCGCATACGCCAGCGACAATCCGGATTTAGATAGCGGCACAGCGGCGCAAAAAACCGCAGCACTTGCGACAGCAGCCAGCAACAACTTTTCGCATTTACCCAAAAACTTTTCCACATTTTCTTGTTACTCGGTTGCTCTTGCTCTTGCTATTGTTGTTGTTGCTGTTGTTGTTGTGGTTTTGTTGTTGGTCTCCTTCCTCTTTGGCCATAGACCCACTGAGCAAATTGTAAATGAAAAAGTTTTTATGTTATTCAGTGTTTGCAGTGGGCGTATCCGCCGCTGCTGCTGCCTACCCCCACCCCACCCCAGTTGTTGTCTCTTTCGCTCTGTTGCTGCCTGCCTGCCCGGTTCCTTCCTTCCGTTTGGCGGTTGCTATTGCTGTTGCTGTTGTATTTGTCGTTATTGCTGCATTATGTCTATTGTTGTCTATATACGAGTACTCGTACATTTTTGTCGAAAGTAATTGTAAATGCTGTTCATAGTTTGACTGTCGACTCTCCTTCGGTTCTCCCACTAACTCCACTGAATCCTCTGACTCCCCCGACCCCTCCTCCCCTGTGGCTCTGTGATTGTCAATATTTGCCCTTGCACCACTTCAACTTCAACAGAGATTTCCAGAGTTTCCTCCGTTTTTCCAAGGCAAACATACATAGATACTCCTCACATTTAAAGTGAACCGCGATAAAGTGTGACTGGTTTCTGGTTTTAAATTCGTGAATTTATTTTAGTGCGCATAAAGTAAAATAAACAAATATAGTACAAGCCATGCCAAAAGAGAACTGCAAATACAGAGCGGAAATGTCGAAACAAACCGGAAATACTCGCAGCACTGGCAATAGTCACGATGCTGCTTAAAATGCAAGCATCTGGCAAAAACTGTAACCAAAAACGGCAAGAAAAACAGAGTGTTTAAGAGGCGAAATCAAGCAAGCGACGACAGCGTTTCAAAAATAGGTAACAAAATCAATAATAATAATCAGCAGAAGGAAAGCCACCGGAATCATCAGCAAGCTGAGAAAGAGGAGAAGGTGGTGGACACAGCAGCCGCAACATGACCCGCTTTCGCATCAAGAACCTGAAAATCCTCTCCTGCTGCTGGCTCAGCGTGTGGGTGACGCTCTTCGGGGGCGCCCTGCATCTGGCACGCTGCAGCGAGTTCCCCGAGCGGGAGTGCTGCGACCTAACCACCACGTCCACGGTGGGTCCGCTGCCCATGCCGCCGGCAGCGCTGCCCACCGACAAATCCCAGTCATCGGCCACAACGGCCTTGGAATCGGATCTGGCCATCGGACGATCGGGTAAGTGTCACACAGGGGACTGGAGACTGGACACGGCGGGCGCCTATTCATAGTGCCACAAGTGTGATGGGAGGGGGAGGAGACTGCTCCACTATTCATAGTGCCACTAAAAATGGCTGCCCCCAAGTGGCTGACCAATGTCTAATTGCCAAACGATATTTAACGCCTCAGTGGGCAGCAATGGAAAAGAGCACCCCGAGGCTGTTAATAGACAGATATAGTGAAAGATACTTACGCTCCAATTAACACAATGACCTTTTCGATGAGGCAGCTGCAACAGTGGGTCGAGTCGAGTCGGGATTGAGGTTCGAGTGGCGACGTGTGGCAAAAATTTGAAATTCAAAGCAAACGTCAGCTGTAAAACAAATTATATTCACTTTGGATTGAGGTTTTGTTTCGCATTTTATTGTGCGGCATCGGTGGGGGGTAACTGTGCCACAGACAGACACACAGACAGATATGCGCAGAGCAAGGGGGCTGCTGGCTATACACATGTGTGTGTGTGTGTGTTCGTCTCACCCCTACCGCTTGTATTAAATGTTTACTGAGCGCTGCTACGTGCCCTAAACAGCAGCAGCAGCAACCAGAAACAAGCAGGAGCAAGAATGGAACTCTAGCCGAATCTTTACTTACCCTTGCACAGTGCAGTATTCGATTTTTGTTTGTATATAATCTATACAATAGCTGTGGGAAAGTACCTTATTGGAAAACAGAGTCTACAGAGAATGAATTCTCCCAAGCGTCGCATTCATCGCGTCTAAATTATTATACCCTGTGGTGCACTCTCTGTGCCCCTGTGGCACGTGTGCTTTAGGCAAAGATTTGCATGTGCACCTTGACGCACTTCCATACGCACTTCCTGACAAATATTCCAAGAAAAAGGGGTGTACTCCATGCCCACAAAGAAAATCCAGCAACTGCCAAGGGCAGAGTGAAATTGACATTTCATTGAAATGCATAAAAATAGGATATGCAAATACAAATAATTCGCCAATGGCCTTAGGCCCTTGGCTTTTGGCCAGAAAACCATTGCAGACCATTTAATTGCAATTTGTTGCTCATGCAACACACAGCCAGCCGCTTGCCGCACTGCCGACGGGACGGCCAGAGCTGTTGAAAAAGTTTGTCCAGCTCAGGAGTGCGGAAAAGTTTTTTGGGCAACCAAATTTTGGTTTTAAAAAAATGTTTTATGGATGTCAAATTAGCCACAAATTACAAATGTCAGTGGAAAAAGTTGAATGGGCCGCCTCCGCCTCGATATGCAACCTTTCAACGGCGTAGGTTCTCCCTACAGTGATGGACATAACTATGACGGAATTGATTTGAAGAAAAAATTGCTCCGAGTGCATTTACCCCACAAAAACAGGCAGGGGGGACTCGAATCGAATCGAAATATACGCACTGGCTGGTTAAGGTAGCGAAAAGCCTGTGGGCCAGAGCTCGTAATTGAGTTTATTAAATAATCACCAATATCGATTGGGTTCGAGTCGTTCCCACTTCCACCCCAACTGGCTCTCGACTTCAATGGAGCTTGGACTGGGGCTGGAACTGCAACTGGAACTGAAAGGCACTGGTGGAGGAGGGAGTACTCGTATAATAATGGGAAATTGTGCATCACAAATGCAAAATGCTTAAAAAGCAAGTGGATTATGCAACAAGCGTGATTGACTGGCTGACTGGGCCCGGACAGACAGGGCAAATTAGTCATTAAACGATGCTCTTGAGTCGACGCTTTGAGTGAAACGCAGGTCGAGAGAGCACTACAGAATCGATTGGACGTTAAGAAAGCGAAAGACGAACGGTGAAAGGATCACAGAAGAAAAAAGAAAACACCAGGAAAAAAGGCGAACTGCAAAAAGGACATACATACATAGTCCTTGCTGCAATGAGTTTGACGTTGAGGGACATAAAAATTTCCGTTCTATGTAAGCCCCTATGCTTGCCCCTTTCTTCTTTTTTCTTTTCTCCTAACAATGTTACATGGACATATGCTTGGCCCAGTGTATGGTCCTTTCGTCCCGTACCCAGACACGAGCCCGGACATGGACACAGACAAAAGTGTGGAGAAACGTTGAGAACATCTTGCAGTTTATGTATATAGCTTTTAGATTGAGTTTGCACGAATGTACACAAGTTGTTCGAATTCGCATTTGAATGGGAAATTTCCTTTAGTGGCCTTCGAGGATGACGATGTCCTCCTCCACGACGGATGTGCCTCCTTGAGTTGTCGATCCAACCGTCCGTCTGTCCGTCCGTCTGTCTGTCTCTCCTGTCGTTGGGGCTGAGCCATGACATAAGATTTTAATCAGCATAAAATTTTCGTTTTTCCTTCGATTGCTTGCCCTCCTTATCCCGGACATATGTACATACATACTATATGTATGCAAAAAAAAAGAAGAAAGAGAATTGGTCAGTTGTAAAAGGGAATTTCATATTTAATATTTGGCTGGGAGCAGTCCAAGTGCTCTCTCAACTTAAAGCCTTAAAGCGGAGCTCAAATTTTGTTGCAACCACATGGCCTGGCTAACACGCTTACGCTTAAATCGCATCAATTTTAAACGCAACAGACACTTCACTCCACACACACAAACACTCGTAAGTTATTCCACCTTAATTATATTGCAACACCCCGAGTCGAGACTCGACTACCCGACCCGACACCACCCGATGGGATGCGATGCGATGCTCAACCCATTCCGACCCAATTCGAAGCCGTACGGCGTACGCCGTGTGCCGCGCACACCGAACGCGATGCCCAGGTGCCTGAAGGTCCATGTAACACAATGTTTTATGTACTGGCCATGCTGCACGGCAGCGGCAGGAGTGGGAGTGGATACCGTATGTGTGTGCGTGAATTAGTTATGAAGCCAAAGTCAAACTGGGTCAGCCAGTAGTTCTTCTTTTCCCACTGCAACGGCTACCACGGCTACACATACTCTGCACCCCTCCCCTGCACTCTGCTTCTGTTTCTGTTTCAGCTTCAGTTGCAGTTCCAGTTCGAGTCTGGAGCTTCATTCTCAGCTGCTGCTACTGTTGTTTCTGTTGCATTGAGTGTGGCCATATTTTTAGAGTGCCGCCAATGCCAATTTAATGTTATTGCGTATACGTGCCGTTGGCCAGGAGCAGCCGGCATTATCAATAGCCTCTCTCCCTGCGTCCGTGCATTGTGCAATGGATTGTGCATTGTGCATTTACAGCAGTTAAAATTGTAATTAAATTCAGCCCACACACACACACATAAGTAATGCAAATTATTATGTATGCGTGTCAGCCAGCTGCCACAGAAAGCATGCCACAATAAAATGCAACACAAGAAGAAGAAGAAGAGAAACAACAGTAACTGCCAAGCAAGAGTGGAATTTTCTACTGTTGGGACTAACGAATATCCGTTACTAAGAGAGTTGTATATTTATATGACCTATATGTATATATATATGTATTTTTGATCTTTTTATGGGATATATAACAGATGACAAGGCACACTATTCGGCTAATAAAATAAGTACAGAATTAGGTGCCATTTATATACTGATATTGTACAGTCTAATGGGTAGATCCAGACTGCATTTGATGCCCAGTTTGAGGGGGGTTTCTTTCACCTGTTACACAGGGTCTGCAACAAATACAATTACAGGGTATGACAGCAGGCATTGCATGCAAAAATATTCCAATTTGTAGCACACTCGACCAACAAAAAGATATGTATAAAGAAAACCCAAGAAGCAGCTTTCTGCACTTAACCTTCCTGCCTGGTACAGACCCTGCCGACTTGAGATTCTGATGTTGATGCTGATGCTGATGGTGGTGCTCCTCTGGCTGCTGCTGCTACTAGTGGTGGTGGTGGTGCTGCTGCCTGAATACGACCTTCATCAAATCAACGAAAGGTAGCAGCAGCACTCACTCACTCACTCACTCACTCTCTCTCTCTCTCTCATTCGCCGACTTTCTTTAGCGCACTGTTTGCCAGGCAAATTAAAAATTCAGCACAAGACAAAAAGTAGCAGCAGAGGCGACGACGACTACGACGACGACCTCAGAGCGATGGCAAAGGTTGTTCTGGCCCTGGTCTCGACCTGTCTCGATTTCACTTCAAATGAGAAAAAATGCTCCCCGCTGAAGCTCTGCTCCAAGGGCAGAGGACGACTGTGGAAAGCCAGCAAAAAGTAAATTAAAATTGTGTGTTTATTTGCACAGAATTCCAGCAAAGCAAAGAGCAAAATATGCTGCCTTTGCAGTTTGTTCGAGGCACTCCACCATTTCACTCTTCTGCCCCCTGTTGGGGCTCAGTGTCTACTGCCCCTTTAAAGCCATCCCTAAAAATGGGTTGCGGCTGAAAGTCAAGGCTTCTAATTAAGTGCTTTTTTGGGGTTAAACACATACAGCGCATATAAGACTCTGTCAGCTTCAGTTCCAGTTACAGCTCTGGCACAATCTGGGATTTACTCTCGCGATTCCCCCCTGTGCCATCATTTTAGAGCTCCTCTCTGGGGCTGTGTCTCTATGTGGGATCTGGTATCATGCTACTATAAGCTCCAGAGATTAACATCAATTTTTGAGGGATTACCCTTTTTGGGCTGAAGGCGTGGGAATCTTACCAACGAATGAACTAGTACTTTGGCCCATATTGCTATATTTAATTGGACCATTTACAACATTCATATTCATAAATAGACATGGGCATGGGCATTCTTCTTCTTGCAGCTTTTTGGCATTTCATTAATGATACTTTAATGTGCTACAAAATCCGCAGACACAGCTGGCAAAATAAATCACATTTTTCCCGAGAATTTTGAAATAGAACCCCGAGGAAACATATATCAGAGGCATGGCCCACGCCCACACTCAAAATTCACTTTTCATATGCTAGTAGACTCCTCTCCCGCCTAGATGTGTCTGTCTCAGTGGCTCAGTGTCTGAATGCCATACATTTAACCCGCACGTAGACCCAATTTTAATATAATGGCGGGGGCCGAGGCCGATGCTAGGACGAGACCCGAGTTGAAGGCATATCAACGACCTAGTAAGCATCTTTATACAATTTCATGAGACTGTCTGACGGTAGATGAACACCCACACACACACACAGAGATACAGGTAGAGGGGACACCTGGCTATGCGACCGTGTACTTTACATAAATTTGTTATGCATATACAATTAAAAGCATATTTTTAGCCGCTCGCTCGCTCGCTCGGCTGTGTGTCATGTGTTGATATTTTTATGGCAAATACTCGTAATTTGTAACTCTTCCAACTCGACAACTTCAAAGATACACAGATAAATACAGAGAAAAAGAGACAGAGAAAGATATGTATGTACATACGCACCGCAAAATTCATCGGCCTACAAATGAGCAAAGTTTTACTTGTATTTGATTTGCAAGAGAGACAAAGCGAAAGGAGCCTGCCTGCCTGCTGGCTGTTTCTTCTTCTGACTTCCTTCCTTACTTTTTTTTTTTTGGCCCAAAACAAACGGCAGAAAGTTAGGTTCAAATGAAAGCACACAAGGAAAAGTCATACATATTTGCATACATCCATATAAACACGAGTAAAATCAGGCAAATGGTGGAAATATTAACACGCGTGTGTCTTTGCCAGTCTTTGCATGTCTGTGAAATTAAAAATGAACTCACACAACCGCCATCAGTGGCAGTGCCAGCGACAGCCGCACTAACCCACCACCCACCATCAGCTTTGAATGTTAGGTGAAATCAAAATACATTAACGCGTTGCGTGCCTCAGACTGTGCCCCGTCCGGAAGATGAGTGGTGGGTAGGCCACTTCATCACCATGTCGGCTAGAAGGCAGGGCAGGCCGGGGCGGGGCAGGGCAGGCACACCACCACACATAATACGAGTATATGCAAATATTTCAGGCAAACCAAAGCGACACTCTCGCCCACACTGCCAGCGGCTTAAGTTTGCGTTTTTATTTAATTGCGGAAATTGTGGCAGCCCCAAACCCACCAAAAAACACATCCACACACACACACACATACGGTTGCCACACGAACGATTCTTGAGCTCGCGTTGCCTTTATAATTTCTTTCATAAGGCAACCGAGCATTGTAGCATATTTTATGGCCATACATTTTTCTGCTTTCATACGTTTTCGTGTCGGATACTCTTGCTCGTGCTCGTACTCGTCTGCTCAGTGGGTTTCCGAAACATTCTCGGAATTCCAAGCAGATATGAGTTTTGATACCGTCGAAGTGGTTGCAGCTTCCCCTTTTGTTGGCCCCATTCCCTTGCTCTTTGCCGCAAATTGAGTCAAGTGCGACTGATGTCGATTGAGGGAGCGCCAGCCGAGGCAAGGCGGAGAAAGACAGGACGCAGAGGACGGGAGACCTGGAGCAGAAGAAGTCTTTGCCGCCTCGCTTGACAAACCAAACTAATTAGAAAGTCACTTTTGATGGCGTTCCCACAGGTCGAAAGTCGTGGGGCATAAAATTAAAAACCACAAAAATATGTGCTCCACTCGCTCACACTGGCAGCTCTGTATTCCTCATGTGAATTTTATGAATGTTAATATGGCAATGCCTTATCATAACCAAATTATATTCTGAGCCAATACCAAATTACTAATTTGCTTTTGGTTTCTGTTTCTGTTTCGTTTCAGGTATGTGAGTGGGTGTAATTGCTGATTCGTTATGGGAACCCCGGCGTATGCGTAATATGCAAAACATGTAACGTTATTGATTTCAATTAATCGGCTGGCATTTAAGCTGGTTGCAGTTAGAGCCAACTGCTCATAAATAAATTGGAAAAGAGTCGATGTCGATGTCGATGCCGATCCGAAACAAGGCAACAACAAATGGCGGACAATGGCAATCAGGCCGTAAGTGGCTTACACGAGGCCGAATATCGATGTTGCCGCACGATGTTGCCCCCTGCCGCTTGTAATGTGTTTGAGCGCGTTCCCCGTATCAAACCATTACGATCTAAATGACACTTTGACAGGAGCGGGCCAGGCCACGGAGCCACGGAGCTTGGGGTGCGGTTACCTGGATAGGCCAGGGGTCGACTCAACTCGACTCGAGTCGAGTTCGGCTGAGGTGCACGCAGTTGATGGCGGTGGCGATAAGGGGAAGAAAAATCGAGGCGCGCACCCACACATACACACACACATACATAAATACGACACACGCTACTTAACTGTTAATATTTAAAGTTGCAGCAGTGGCAAGGCAGCAAGGGAAACAGCGGCAACAGCAACAACAGGAGCAACAGCAGCGCACCGGAAGCGGAAAGCTTTTCGCCTGCGGAAGTGTTTCGTGCGCGCCAAGTTTATATAAGCAACTGCGATATGCCCGAGTATGTGTCTACCTCCGTGTGTGATCTGTCTCTGTGTTTGGCCATGCTCCTTGCCAGCTTGCAACCTCTCGTGTATGCAGACTGCATGGAGTGTAATGACAAAGGTAGCAGCAACAACACCCAGAGGAGCGCACAATGCGTTTAAGTAGCGCAGCCAACACTTACGCGCTTTTCCATTGTTGGGGTTGCTATTGTAGCTTTTCTTGTTAGTGTTGTGCCCCTTGTGTTGTTGTTGTTGTTGTTGCTCACGGAGGTAGACTCTAACGAACCGTCGACAGTCTTTGGCCGGGAATATGCTCCCCTTCAGTCCACAGCTCGCGGCTAGGCAAACACTTTCACTGAACACTTCGCCGGCTGGTTGGGCAATGTTAAATCACCATCTCCGACTCGGAGTTACCCTACTACGTGTTGGCATTCTCAAAATTACTCTTCTCAGAGCTCTTATTGCCAGAGTTACCCAACGTGGGGTTACCCGACTCCGAGCTCCAATTCCGCTAGTTCATATTCTATGAATTTTTCTCCTACGGGATACGCTTATCCGTGCTACTCCTCTTACCACTCCGATTGCTTCATTTTGTACCGTTTCTGGCTCCATTTCCGCGCTGCCAGTCGATGATTTTAGTCGACATCTTGTTCGCCTGCTGCTGTTGCTGCCTTCCGTTTGGCTTAGCTGCTGCACAATCACCGCAGCTGCTTTGCATTTTTCAAATGTTTTCTCCCTCCCTGTGCCACACTCTGCGGTACGGTGTGGCAACCCCTGGCACCCTCGCTTGGCGACCTGCGACGACTGTCGCGTGTCTTTGTAGATTGAAAAACATTTTGCTGTGATTTTTTTTTGTGTGTGTCTGCTGCCGTTGTCGCTATTGCAGTGTAGTTTTTCCTGTTATTCTCCTGGCATTTTCACATTTTGTATGCATTTTGTTGACAGGCCAAAAATAATCTAGGTGGGGCCATGCATTTATTTCTATTCCATACAGGATCTCTCTCTCTCTCTGGCTTGCGCTCTATTCGCGGGTACATATAAATGGTTTTACTACGTGAATATTCATCTATTGTTGTTGTTTCTGTTGGTGCTGCTGCTGCTGCAGTTGGCTTTGAGCTAGTTATAAATGAAATTTTAGGCGATTGTTGATATGATCGGATTGAATGAGATGGCGGATTGATATGCTTATTCAATGAATAGAAAAATGTATATCATGTATACTCGGAGTTGATTTGGATAGTCAATTGTAATGATAAATCGAACAACATACCTGCCTACCCATAAATTCCATTCCGATGGAAATTGATACCGAAATTCACCCAATTATCGCTCTAGTCCATTGTGTCTGTCGCTTTTTGACTAACCAAACTGGTCCACTTCTCCATACTCGTAAATACTATATCTGTGGGTCTGTCTTTGTGCACACAATTAGATTCACTTGCATGCATGCATGACACACTCTGGATGCCAGGAGCGTAATTGTAATAACAATTGTGAATATAATATGCATAATTCATAATTTCTGCGGTCACTTTCGTGCGCGCCTGTTAATTGAAGCGTACTTTTGAGTGCTGCCCTGCCAGAATTTATTGACATTTATATGATTTAATTAAAATGGCATAAAAAGAGTGCAGACAGGCTGGGAATCAAAAGCGGCCACATTATAAATATGCATAAATTAATGTGGCCATGCAAGTAAAACAATTTAAGCATCAACTCCGTCTGTCCACATGTCTGTCTGTCCCTCTGTCAATTGGCCAAATTGAAATATAAATATATATGTATAAATAATTGAAGCACTTTCTGTTGCAGTTTCGACAATTATGCAGTTGCAAAGTCGGCCAAATCTTTTGGTAAGCTTCATAAAAGCTTCCGCATTATATTTACAAGCTAATAAATGTCAGCAGCAGCAACAGCAGGAGCAGCAGCAGCAGCAGGAGCGGCTCCTGCAACTGCAACTGAAACTGAAACTCGAACTCGAACTCCGGCAAAGCCCGAACGAAATGCAAAGCCAACAAATGGCCGGCAAGGACAAACAAATTAAGCTCCTGCATTTTGCATGAAGCCAATTGCATTTGGGCAGTCAGCCAAAGGATGGTCGGCTCCTGGACCAGATCAAGTTGTTGGCCATTTGGTGTAGAGTTAGAAATGCAGGCAGGCAGACTGGCAGACTGGCAGGCTGGCATGCAGAGCCCTACCTAGCACACAGCTCTAGCGATTATTTGCAACTCAGTGAAGCTTCCCTGGCCTAATTGATTAATGATCCCCCATCCCACAACCGAGCCCCCCATCCATGATGATGAGTCGGCAGTTTGAAATTCTGCTGTTGACCTTTACCCAGTTGACCCAAGTCAAAGCTACAATTCTGCTTTGGTCATGGACCACCACACAGAAAAAAAAGAGAGAGTGGGGTCTGGGGAGGTGGTTGAAGGGTAAAAATGATTTTGATGGAAATTGAATGTAGCATTGAATGTCTGGTACGTGAGCGTTTATAAATAATAACAATTCAGCTAAACCGGAAGCCAAAGTAACAACTTCCTTTTGTACGAGTAGTACAAATGCTAACCCGTCCCTGCGTCCGTCCGTTCGTCCGCTCATATGCCACTCACATGGCCCGTTCGTGAGTGTGTGCATTCATTTATGATTGAGTGCGCTTTGAGTGTGTGTGATCCTCTGTGTGCATGTGCGTGTGTATGGGTAATGAGCATATGCTCCTGTGCACGTATGTATGTATGTGTGTCAAAAAAAAAGGTCAAAAAACGCAAAATGTTCAAAATGAAACGTCAAAAACAACAACAAATTGCGTGTAGGATTTTCGTGTTGCCTGTATATAGGCCTACACATCATCATCAACGTGTTGTAATACCCTGGGAGAGGATTTTTTAAGTTCCACAGAGGTTTTGCAACATCAAAAAGAAGGAAAAAAGAAACAAGAATACCTAAACAGAGTTAAGAGACGAAAAACCTGATCCCTTAGTATTTAAACTATCTGGCTGACATTTGTTGAGGTTTATATATTTATAGTTTAAATGGGAACAACTCTGGCTGTCATGGATCTTTATGGATCTTTATGTCGATCTTTTGTTGGGATATAAATGTAATATAAGAGAAAGTAGCCCATCCACCCCCATATCTACTACACCTTTCATAGGCACTAAGTCCTCCTACAAGGTATCTAACGCTTCGACTCTGTAACCAAATGTACCTTCTTGTTTTTGCTTTTGTGACTCCTGTGCTGTGGCAACCCTTTTGGAGTCGCTTTTTGTTGCCTGTTTTTGTGAATTTCCGTCTGGCATGAAATATATAGCTGACTTTCTTTTGCACATGTCTGTGTCTGTGTGTCGCAAAGTCATGCTGTAAAAAATATGTGTGTGTGTGTGTGTGTGCGAGGACACGCAACAACGCCAGCAACGCCAGCAGAAATTTAATTTGAATTTGCACATCAAATTCATGCATAAATTTTTAAAGCAACTGAGTCACAGCCAAGCAGAACAGAAACAGCAAAATATAAAAAAGAAAAAAAATAAATGTGGCGTAGTAAAAAATGTAATTTATTAAGCATTTGCGAAAAATACATACATATACTCGTACAACAGAATGCGCGATTTAATCATTCATATGACCATTTATGTGGCACGAGATGCCACGCAAGAGGCAGGCCGTCAGGATATCGCTCTCTATGACATAATAAATGTCATCATTTGACAGCATTTTCCCAGCGTATGTGAATATCACGTCGACATATTAATTGGCCTCGGCTAGTGGGACACCATTTACACACACTATCCAGACTCTGCCCCCGCCCTGTCCCAACCAGTAGCTCTCAATTTGTGTAGCATGAGATAACCAACGAAGAAGGGACAAGTTTTTGGCCCTCAGTTTGGCTTTTACCAGATTTGAACGGTTCCACTATCTCTCTCTCTCTTTGTGTGTGTGTGTGTGTGTGTGTGTGTGTGCGAGTAACGTCACCAGAACATGAAATTCGTTAACTTCAATGGTTTTTGGCCAAGGCAGAACTTTCACAAAGTGATTATTATTGTATGGAAACTTTTGCGGCATGGTCGAAAAGTCTGTCTAGTTCTATTGCTCCTTCTCCTTGTAGCTACATATGTAAAACCTATTGCGGCCAACAACAAAAAAAAAAACAACAAAAATATTGAGTAAAACTTGTGTGCACAAAGTTTTGGTAGAATTTTCATGGTACCCTATAGGACTATCGCATGACATGAGCGGTCCAGGAGACAACGTGAGCTAACACCAATTAAAAGTCATTTAACATCTACCCCCGCATCAAGTCCACACACACACAGCAGAGCAGAGGAGGCGGAACCCCGGAACCCTGACGGAACACAGAGTACAGAATACAGGTCTATGGCTGTCCGCTCTCCCCTGGCACCGACAGGTTCTGGGGTACACCATATAAAGTAAATGGGTTCAAGTGTTTAATATTTCAAAAGTGTTTTCGCCAAACTACGTGGTGTGCCTGGTGTGCCTGTGTCGTGGTGCGAGATTTTCGTGAAGAGTGCGAGTGGCCAGTACGAGTATTGGAAATGGCCGGAGTTGGAGCACGTGTCGGTTTAGTTGTCGACAAGTTTACTACCACTATCACAGTGGGGGCACACTAAAGTTGGCCTAGCCTTGGATGGCTTTTTGGGTGTTGGGTTTTGTTCACTCATAAATAAATTAACTACTTAAATTTACTTGCGGTGCAATCGAACGATCCGATCCGGTCACTTTGCATGCGTATCCCTCCCCGGACGGACACCGACCCAGTCGTGTCAATCAGCCTTGACCGGAATGGTAACATCTTTTCCACAGTCTGAGCGACTGAGCCAAAGCGGCAAAGTGGCCATTACACTAATTAACCTTATTTTATTCTCAATTACAAGCACAAGAACAAACAGTACAAAACAACAACACTAATTGTAACAGGAAAAAAAGAAAATCAGGAACAGAAGTAAAAGTAGCAGATGAAGACGAAGGAGTGGGCGCGGGGAGCTGGAGATGGAAGAGCAGAAGGCAAACGAAAACGAAAAGAAAAGAAAAACCAAAACAATTGCCTTAAAACATAATTGTTATTTTGCGCCTTTTCCTCTTTTGATTTTCCTTTCTGGCCACATTCCGTTACCGACTTTCTGGCTCAACCCCAACACAAAAAAATACAAAAAAAAAAGGCAAATTAAGTTTTTTGCTCTAATTTAGTCTGACGCGCGTTGGCCAAAACGAGAACAACACTCATAACAAGCGGCAATCGTGGCTTTCTTTTCCTTATTTCCATACCCTGTAGAGGCATACGACACAATGGAGTATGCCCAGCACTCGAGTACTCCATGCACAAAGTTGTGAATTTAAGAGGATAAAGCGAAGATATGTAAAGGAGGCTTGCCTCCTCGAAATCCACTGAAATCATTATTAGAAAGACTCTTCCTCTGTTCGCACATGATCGAAATATCATTTTCAACAGTGCTGGGTATATTGCAGTCGTAGCCATTGAGTGTCAGGTCCGTTAACTTGTTTTCTCCTACCCTCTGTGAAGATTCCGCTGCCGCCTTTGCTTAATTTACCATTTTTCACTCTTATCGCCCCTCTAGAGGGATGGCGAGGACTAACAGCACAAGGTAGGTGGGCGATTGAGTGGGTGGGTGGTGGCCATAAAAATAAGGCAAAAACGGTGGCAGGCAAATGAAAAACAGTTGGACTCGAGCCGCACCGCACCGCACCGCACCGAACCGCGCTGTACTGTGCCGTCGTAGCTGTCTTAAAGTTTAAGCTGCGAGCGTAACAATAATTTAATGCGGCTCTTAAATTGTTTGTAAAATGTTCAACAACCGCGCAGCGCTGCGCCCCCTACACGCCCCTCCCCCCCAAAGTGGAAAAGTTTTTCTTTTCTATTTAACGTAATTTCCCCTTATTTGCTTTGTCTGCTCTCGTGATCTCTTCGTTCTGCTTCTCCTCCTCCTTCGCCTCCTCCGCCGCCTCCTACTCTTGCTCTTGGCCAGCTCATTTCCCCACGCATATTTGCCGCATTGTTCCTGCCTGAGCATATGTTGCCCTCTCCTTGCCTCATAATGTGGCATATTTGGCAGCACGACTCGTGCCACGTGGTGACGATGCTGTTGTTGTCTCCGTTTCCGTCTCCGTCCGCGTCTTCGACTTTATTTGGAGTCCTTCCGCCTTGGTTTTCCTTTTACTTTCTCGTCATTTTCCCCCCGTTGCGACACTTCGGCTTGGCTCCCATTCGGATTCGGGAGGATGGCTTTTCTCTTTCATTTTTGTGGTTAAGCAAATGTTCAACAAACCAAATCTCAGATTTGCATTTTATGTTTCCGCTGCTTTCCCCCAGAAACACTTCCGTTTATGCTTGGATAAGCTCAGCTTTAATGCGGCTAATCGGGCTTAAAATCAAAGATTTTCAGCATTGCCAACACAACGGGCGAATCAAATAATTTAAACGAACTTTTGTCTGCACTTTTGTGTACATCAATTGTTGATGACAGAAATGGGTAGAACTTTGCGGTTGGGCTGGCTGCAAAGCCGCTTAAATTCCGAACCGAACCGAAACAAACCCTTTTAAGGGAAAATCCCTCACTTATTTACCCTGTCGATATTTGCTCATTTCTAATTCCATTTGCACTTGGCTCGTATTCACACTTTGGGCCATGCCAAGAAGCTCTAGACAAATTATTGGCACGCTTCACGCATACACATCCAGACAGACAGAAGGGAGTGTGTGTGTGTGTGTGTGTGTGGGGTGGAAAATCCATTGCTCAAAGGCATGAAAATGAAAACATTTTCACTTATTTGCTCGGCAATTGGATAAGAATCGAACTGAAATTGGATCTGGCTCATTCTCAATACACTTCCCACCCAAACCGAACCGAACCGAACCGATCCCATCCCATCCCAGCCTCCTTTTCCGTTTCGGCTTTGTTTTGCTTTTAACTGCCTGCTGCTGTTGTTGCCTCCACATAAAGCATTTTCCGGCTATTTTCTGAGACCCCCTCCTTGCCGCACTCTTATTATCGTAATAGAATTTGCCAAATTGAGGTTGAAATGCTCTGCCACTGCCACCGCCTGCGACTCCGCCTCTGACTCCGCCTGTGCCTGTGGCCTGCTGTCGCTTCCTCGCTCTTTCCCCTTTTTGGCATCCGTTTATCGTTTGATTGTTTGCTCGCCTCGCCCTTCATTTAAGCCTCCCCATTGGCTTCCTTGCCAGCCTTGGCTGCTTTTGTTGGTTTGTTTGCCTATTTGGCGGGGCTCTTGCTGCTTATCAATTGCTGTTTTTATTGCCATTTTGGCTGTCTCGCTCCATTATTGAGTACGACAAAAATTCATTGCCTGCTTGAGGGCCTCGACGGAAAATTGTCGACTGGCATTGGACACGGACCGGCATTGGCTGGCCTGGCCTGCGGTTTGTCTGGCCGCTCGTTTAATTGTTTACTCGGTGGCAATTGACCTTTGCGGCATTGCGGTGATTGAATGCCAGATATCGGATTTCTCTACGGCTATTAGGGAATTATGAATGCCGATGGCCGTGACGGAGAATGGGGGCAATATTGATTTATCAGCTATTCCATTTGAGATATCTGGGCTGCATATCCACAGCTTACTGCAAAATCGCACACACACGAAAAACCGAGTCAGAATTGTAGCAAAAACGGAGACCGAGAGAGAGAGGGAGAGAGATGAAAGCTTAACAAAAAAGGCGGTTGAGGAGCTCATCGGAAATACGTCAAGAGGGCTTAAGTGAGTGCCAGGGCTCGCCTTGCTAACCTGGCTAAAAACTCATCAAGGCGTACGCTGCGTATGAGTAACGTAGTCGTCACGGCACGTCATCAACTTTGTTGCCTCCACTGTGGGCCTGGGCCTGAGCCTTTCCTCTCCCTTTTGGCTACGTTTTTTCCTCGCCTTTTGTTCTTTTGCGTTGCACCGCAATGTTGTTTCCCTGCGGTTTCCACCTCGTCATGAATTCCAAAAGTCCACACACACACACATGCATACGGGAGAGAGTAGCAGGAGAGGCAGGTCTTTGTTTCTAGGCAATTTCAGTCACTTACTCTGGCCGTTGTTATTACGACTTTCTACGTTCTACCTTTGCGTTGTCGCTGGCGATAAAACTGTTACAGTTACTGTTACTGTTACGGCTACTGCCACAGTTACTGCTGCCGCCGGTTCGTGTTCGGTTCGAGCTTAGCCGTTGCCGTTGCTGTGGCCTCACCTTGTATCGGTGTCGTATCGTGTCGTGTCGTCTGTTGCAACAAAACTGCCAAATCCCCCAACCAGAGACCCACCACAGCTGTCCTTGCCGCACAGACACATAGCATGGCGGCTTCACCTTGGGCGCATATTGATGATTCCAACACTTTAATTAGAGCGTCAATAAAATGGATAAATGCAGTCAAGACCCAAGCCCGACCCTTGCCGATGTCGTCAGCCATCTCTCTCTGCATGGACAAAAATTTAATTTAAGCTGCATTCCAGTTGCAGATCCTGCCTCGGCATGCTTGCAGCAATTAACTGAACTGAGCTGAACAGAATCCATACAATTAATTGCGCAGCGAAGGTATTTTTCCGGCGTGTCAATGGGTTGCAATGGGCGTACAAATCGTTATAAATTACGGTGTCAACTCTGGGGCAGGCAGGCAGGCCTTTTGGTCGGGAGTGGGAGAGGCATGAATTAGCCTCCGACACGCAGACAATGGCTGACACCTACCAGACATGTGTTGTGTTGATGTTGGGCTGTGGCTGTAGCTGTATCGATCTATAATTAAGATAAGCCATGCATGTGGTACTACTTGTACACTGTCTGCTGACTGCTGTCTGCTTGTACGGAATGGCTTCATTATGGTTATTCTGCAGTGGGCTCAATCGCACTCCTGATGGGCTCACAGATAGCTGTCCCGTTATTTGCTTATGAAATTGACCTACGATTATCGCTGCATACACAAAACGGAAACGGAAGCAGGGTCAGACTTATGGCGTGAGTGTTGCCTCATGAATAAAACATGGCTCTCTGCTTTGCTCTCTGTACAGAACAGAACATTAAAGCCATTGCCAGAGCTCTGTCTGCCAGTGTGTCTGCCTGCGGATTCACACAATAAAAGTTTGCCAACAGCGAAAACGTTTTGTTAACTTGTTCACAAGTGCCTGAGTGCGTATCAGTATGAGTGTGTGTGTGTGTGTGTGGAGAAGAGTGTGCAGTGAACAACTTGAAAGTCTCTTTTTTCCAGCGATCCCGCATCCTCAGCCGCATTCGGTCTGGGATCTGCTGTAAAAATCCGTTTACACAATTTAACGCTGGCAAAAAAGTTTCCGCAAATGCATAAAACTTTCGTATTGACAATAAACGACGACAGAAGATTTTCTTTCCAATATGGAATATGCAGAGAAGCTGCAGCTGAATGGGTGGAGGGGGGTATGGGTATGGCTGGAGGAAACCTGCGAAGTTGAGAGTGGATATGCACATGCTCGTATTCTAGTACTAGTTGTACTTTTACTCCACATTCCCCGGAGATAAAGCCCGCAGGCTGCGATGATGCTTTCAAATAGGTTTAGTTTGTTGCGAACTTGCCAGAGGCCTGGCAGGGAAGGGAGCAACGAAAGGAAGCAGTGGAACCAGCGGAACGAGGGACAAAAGTGCATCCATTTTTATGGCTTTGGTAGTGGCAGACAAAAGCGCACGGTATTCAATGAGCTGCAAAAAGCTGAACCAAAGTTGCTTCCAGATTTACGCCAAGAAAAATGTCAGTCCCCAGCATCTGCGGGCAGCCAACCTGCCCGCACCTGTCTCCTAACACAAAAAAAAAAGGAACATCGTGGAGCAAGGAATCCAACTGCAACTTGACTGCGGTCTTCTGCCACTTTGGCCCTGAGCAGGCAGCAGACAAATTGCGCTCGTAAACGCTTTAAATTGTGCCCTCTGCCTCAGCTATGCTTCAGCTCTGCTCCGAATTGAAGTTGAGCTTGAAAAAAACTCAGCTTTCCTCTGCCCCAAATTGAAGTTGAGCTGCAAAAACTGATGGCAGGGCGTGGGAATGGGAATGGAAACAAAACTTGGCAAAACGGAGCCAAACAAAGCAAAACAAAAGTTGTGGCTAGGAGCGTGCAAAAAATTGCCGAGCGTGTTAAGAAAAATGTTCCCGTAAGCTGCGAACAAATGCGCGACAATATTTTTGTGTGCGGCCAGTCCCAGTCCCAATCCCCTTCCCAGCCACCACCTCATCCTCATGGTCTTCCAGTTGAAGTTGTGGCACACCTTCAACTGAGATGCGGAAAAGAGTATGTCTAGGGTCAGGAGGTGGTCTAGGGTCTACTTTTGGCTGTAAAAAAAAAAGAGAAATTTCACAAGGAGCACTAGCTCCGGCTGCACTGTAGAAAAACTTGACGAATATATGTACTTACTGTGGATACAAAAAGTGATACATGCAAGTAATAAAAGACAGAATGTAACCCTATAATGAAATATAAATATCAACAATCTCATCTACGGGGATTCCAGTATCCAGTATTTAGTGTATGTTCTACGCTAAAAAAAATGCTGAAATTACAAATAGTTAAAGCTAAAGTTTGACAGTCTGTAGTGTCAGTATTAATTTCGTACTGAATAGTTTTTGCACGCTTTTCAGAGTTCTATATCCTACCATCATCACCACTCGATGCTCGTTTCTGAGTGCCTCTTTTGGCTCAGTGCAAAGGTGGTGGTGCCTTTGGAGGCTTCGCTTGGCTGATAACCGAAAACCAAGTGCTACTTAAGACCAGCCAAAGGGCTGGCCACACTTGAGCTCGACCAGCGCTTCTGGCAGCGCTACCGCCACAGTTGCAAGCTGCACGTTGCAAGGTGTGGGATGTCAAAACCTTAACTCAATGCAACGTCTTGACTCTGGCGTCGACTTTCCAACTTTTGAACTGCGTTCGCTCCTTTGGTGTTGGCTTTTTCAATTGCCATAGTTCAGTCTGAGTATCCAGTATCCAGTATCAGTAGCAGTTTCAGTTTCAGTTTGTTGCTCTAATGACCTGATTCGACTGGTATTATGGCCGCATTAGAGAGAAAGAGGAACTCCGAGGAACGTCTCCTGCCAATTAAGATGCTTAAGACTTTTGAGCACTTTAAGGCCGGGCTCCCCAAGGTCAACTTCTGACAGCCCGATAAGGACTCCAAACTTAAATTCAATAAATTCGCTGACGTAATTCCTAATTGCCAAGTGAAAATAAGCCAGCAGAAGCACTTAAATTAATTAAAATATCATTTCGGAACTTGGCAAAAAGTAAACACAGCGTGGAAAAAGCAGTGAAATCAGTGCGCGGGTGAATCCTTTTTTTCTTTCTCTTGGTAAAAGGGAAAATCGTGGGAGAGAGCCAGGCCAAAGGCAACGGCAAAGGCAAAAGCAGGAGGCAGGAGGCGGGATGAAATCGAAATGGCAAACAAAGCACGAAATTAGATGGTTCCCTGGAATTATTGTCAGAATACCATTTTCTCTCGCTTTCGCTTTGGGTCTTCTTTTTTTGTTTTATTATTATATTTTTGCTTCTGAAGGTTGTAAATAATTTATGTAAACTTGAAGGTTTGCAATGCGGAGGAAAGTAGGGGGGCTTCCAAATGGCAGTGGGAATTGTCGCAGACTCCTTTACACTTTGATGCTGCTGTGTTATGAATAATAACTTGGACCGACCGACCGACCTGGCTGACTGACTGCCGCGCCTCCACTTCCCGTCCCTCTGGCCGTAGCCGTAGTTCTTTTTCTACCCTGCCGGAGGGTATTATGATTTTGAACAGACGTTTGCAACGGAGATTATATAAATATGTGCCTGATTGTAATCAGCAGTCAAGATTGAATGCCCCTACATATATCATTTATTTACAGAAATCAGAGTTTATATATTGATTAATAGATCAGATGAAAGTCAAAGGGTATCTACGGCTTATGACAGAAAATCAAGCATTTTTTGTTGTTGTTCTGTTATGGTGCGTTCGAATTTTACGTCAGTGCCACCGCCTCTGCCTTTCTGCATTTGGCAAAGCTTTGAATATTTTACACAGGCATAAATAATTTAAAACAATGGAACACACGTAAAAAGGGAAAAGGATAATGCAGCAGACGAGCCAGGCTCGCAAACAAAAAAGCTCCCGAACAGGACAAAAGTGAGAGCGGAAGAGTAAAAAACGGTGGAAAAAATACCAGGAAGATAAGAATAAAAATGTACGAGTGTATATACGTATATATAGCATATACTTTTTTTTTTTAACATGGCCCAGAGATGCTGGCTGGCCCAAAGACACACAGAGAAAATGGTGCATATCTCGTCGCTCTGTGTCTCTTTCCAATTCCAGACCCCCACCCCCACTATCGCTTTCTGCTTCTGTGCTGCTTTCGACCCGGGCGCAACACTTGACATATGTATGTGCCGCCCTTTGACCTCTTTCTCTTGATGAGAGCCACATGGAGTGGCGGAGGGCAGGACAGGGCGAGAATCTTGTAAATGAGACGACAAGGCGGCCAAAACATTTGACGAACGACAAAAAATGAAATGTAAATGCTCCAAATGTTGTCTTCACCTCACACGTACTTACAAATGCCGAGCCTACGCGTAGATACGCTGAGAAAAAAAAAGGAAAGCTCTTAGCTAAAACATAGATTTGAGAGCCCCCAAAATAAGTGGAACTGAAAGGAGCAGCAAATATCAAAACATCTGTTCATATTCTAGGGAGTCTTGGCCAACCTTTAAAGTTTGTTTGCTCCAAGTATCCAATTACACTCAATTATGGGAGATTTAAACTTAGAACAATATCAGTGAATGAGTCTCAAAAATGCAGATCTTGTAATTTAAAATTATAAAATTATATTCTTCTGCCAGTGTACTACCCCCACACTCTGTGACTCACGATTTTCTCTCAAAGCCAGTGAGTGATGACGGCTCAAAGAAATGTCAACACACACACCACCCAGAAAGGCCCGTACAGAGCTCACGCACAGACGCCCTGCCCTGCCCTCCCCGCCCCCATAGACAATTTCACTTTGACTTAACAAATAGAAAATCATTTATTCTGCATGCGCGAACGTGGACGCATCGGGCGGGCCTGGGAGCTGAGCCGAGCCGAGCCCCGGCTGCCAGCAGGGGGATTCGATTTCGCACAGAGGGGGGAAATGGGAAATGGAAGCCGGCGTGGAAGAGAACTCATCCGGGTCCTGCCTCCGTCGTGATTTCCGTCTGCGTCGAGCCTTTAGATTTATGCGCATTTTGCATATTTCTTTTCCTCTTCATTTCAAAGCCAACAAAAGTGACTTTGCCTCCGATTCTGATTCAGCAGCTTTTCACTTTTCGACGGTTTCCCGCTCCCCGTTCTGGCAGCCCCGCTCAATTTTCATTGCGCGACTTTTATGACTCTGGTGGCTGCCTGCTTTTGACTTTTATCGAATGCAAATTGTTTTATAATAATGCAATCAAATCTTTGTCAACTCTGTTTATTGATGTGTTTATTTTGTTTTGGTTTTCCGGGCAGGGCAGGCCAGACGGCGAATAGCATTTAGAAAATGGAATACACTTGGTGGAATGGAGTAGAGCGCCTCGAGTGTGGAAGTTAACAAGCTAATAATGATTGCTGATAAGGAGATCCTTGACGGTTTACATAGGATTGTCAGAGCATCTGAGACTATACAAAAAAAAGAATATGTGGATACTCTATATAAAAGCCTTTAGGATATCTCAAAGGGATAAGCCTGTTAATCTTTACTTTCCGATGTAAATTTTGTATCTGTGGGATTGTTAATTTGTAATTGTACAATTCCATTACGAAATCACTGTACAACGTTCGATAAAAATATAAGCTGAAGTAAGAGAAGTTTTAGAGTCTTGCAAATCCATGTAACCACTTCAATCGCGACCCCCCAGGCAAGTGCAGCAGCATTGGTGACGTGACTAAGTCGCTATTGGAAAGAGCAGCCAGAGAGCTGGCAAGGCATTTACTGCAGCGTCTCTGCAAATGTTTCTTTACTTTTACTTGTATTTTATTTCTATTTTCTGCTGAGCTGGCGACGGCCTGGGAATGTACTTAAATCACGGGAAACGTGCAAAGCAACTAAACAACCAGCCAGCAACAGGAGCACGGCCACATGGAGTGGGCAAAGGACTCGTGCTGGTGGCTGCTGGCAGATCAGCCTGGCGTGCAATAAAAAAGCAACAACAATATTTATGGAATACATACATACATACATACATCGGTTCGAATATGGACAACAGCAACATCGGCCGCAACAACGGCAGCAACAGTAACTACAATTATGAAAAAAAACATACATAAATGACACTGGCAATAACAACTACAAGCTCAAGAACAACTACAACACCAACAATAAACGAAACAACAATCAGCAACAAAAAACGGCTAAGCCTGATCTCGGAGGTAGAAGCAATTGATACCCTTTTGCAGGTGGCTAATTCCAATGATAAGCTCTGCCGATGTGAATACAATTTGTAATAGCTACCAAGAAACCAACTTCTGCTTATGATTGGTGAAGAATAAAGATTATTTATGATACATTTCAGCCAGAAAGCTATAAAATACAAAATGATCATCGATTACGCTGATGCTGATCAAGAATATATCTCATATGTACATATGTATATCCAAACTGCTTCCTTCTTTTCGCTGCAATCGAAATACTTCTCTGTCAGGGTATAAAAACAACCAGCAACATGGCCAACAACCAGCGGCAACAACAGCATCATGGCCAACAGAAACAATAACAGCGACAACAATAACAATAATTGTATTTACACATAATTGACCATAATCCCCAGAAGCATCCCCATGTCCTCTCCTTTCCCCTCTCCCCTCTCTGTAACCAACCCACGAATAACAGATTTTTTTTCCTTTCCGCTATTATTGCTGCTGTTGTTGCTTCAACACCCAATTCGGTTGGTTGCCCATGAAAATGGCCGCAGGCGACATTTTATGTTGCCGTTGTTGTCGCCCCTTGTTGTTGCTGCTTTTGATGGGGCAGAGTGGTTGTTGTTGTTGCCACTGCTGCGGCCCCTGCTGCTGCTGCTGCTCGTGGGGCAGAGAGGTTGCTGTGGCTGTTGCTGTTGTTGCCACTGAGCCCTGTTCGCATTGTCTGTCTGTAGTTAAATTTAAATGCCAGCCGCCACAGCAGCCAAGGACCTCTGCGCGGGCCTGGACCATAAATTAAATAAAATGAAATGAAATAATTTCGGTCACGCACTTTCCACTGTTGACATTTGCTGGAGATATCCAAGTGAGGAAGGTCCTCTTCCGCTCCATGAACAACATTCTCTGAGAGCTGCTAAGATCTGCCATTGATCCGGTTAATGGTCGTACAAATTTAACTGGGGCATATCTTAAAGCTTGCAATTTACGATCACTTTGAGCTATATCTAGCTGTCACTAGATACGCTTCCACGAACCATCCTTCTGTTCAAGTACTCACTCCAAGCAATCAATGCGTATAACACTCCCTAATGTGAAGGGGCCTCTGGTCTGGCCAATTCCATCGCTTTCCATGCAAATGAACTACCGAATTCCGTGGGGCTCTGTGCTGTTTGCTGGCGGTTAGTTTCCAGTTTGGCCGCCACTGCTGGGGGCTGCATATTTATGGCCCGCCGAATGTCGGCAACATGCACAGCCAAATCCACTTCATGACCGAAAATTAGTTTTTAACCCACAAAATAATCCCGAATGACATAAGGATGGCCACGAAGCAGCAGCAGCAGCAGCAGCAACAGCAACAGCCACAGCAAGAGCACAGGAAAATCCACAGCAAAAAAGAGGAAAACCAGCCACAGCGAACATTTCACAGTTACGAGGACGAGACCTCCGCCTGTAGTCCTTGCTTGCCGGAAGTTGTAAAGCTGCCATTTCTCGGCCATGTTGTTGATGTTGCCAGTGCCGCCGCCACGGCCGCCGTCGCTGCCATCGTTGAAGACTTGGCTTTCGAGGCAGCAGCAACAACGATTCGCGGCCTCGTAATGCGGTCATTGTTATTGCAATTGTTGTTGCCGCTGGGTAGCGCATTTGTTGTATTAACTTTTTCCAAGTGGCATGCAGGGCCGGCAGCAGCAGCAGCAACAACACATCTTGGCTCGCCACCCCCAACGTTGGCCATAATTTATTAAAGCCTGCACCAGAGTGCTCCAGAGTCGGGCCAGTGCCCCTGGCACACAATTGAAATTTAAGCAGAAGCAGCAGGAGCTGGAGCTGGAGCTGGAGTAGAGGAGCACGAGGAGAACCTGGTACAGAGCCAGACCCACGGATGAGAGCCACCAGAGCAAAGGGCAGCGAGCAGAAAGGAAGTTGCAGAAAATGCGAAACACTGGAGGAATCCCCCACGCGACCTCCTCCTCTGGGGGATGGGCTGGGGCGGTCTGGTGAACCAGGCAAAATGGTAATCGAAATGTTCGCCGCACGAATCAACGCAAACAAGCCGGGGCCGGTGCCGGTGCCGGAGAGCTGCTCCCCAGGAGGAAGGAGCTGGGGCCAGTGCAACACTGGCCAGTTCCCAGTCAATTTCTTGCCCCATCCCCTCTCACTATGCTTTTTGTGTTGGCATACTTTTTGCAGTCAAAGTTTTTGGGGGAAAACTTTTTGGGGTTTGAGAAAAATAATTCATGAAACATGGCGAACAACGCGAAACGCGAAAAGCGAACATTTTTGTGCCTTTGCCAGTACCTCTGCCACTGCCCCTGCCAGTGCCTGTGCCTGTGCCGAATCTGATTGTGACACAAACGAATTGTTCTGGTTGTCGTCGTCGTCGTCCCAGTAGCGGGGGGAGAGGGGGTAGTGAAATGGGGCAGGAGATGGGTGTGCAACTGAAGGTGGCGCCTCGGCAGCGGTCGGTCGCATATTTATGTGCCTATTTCGCTTTTTTCCTTGTGGCATGGGCTGGCGGAGGTGGAGGTGGAGGCGGAGAGCATTACTCTTCTTGGCATGCAAATTTATGGTGTGTCCCAAAACAATTGTTATTGTGTGTTTCAACTTTTGCTTGATTTGTGTGTTTTAAGTGATTCCAAATGGGTCGCAGGGGGCCGGCCTGGACAGGACATGGACCCGCAGCCGGCTAAACGGAGGGAGCTCGACTGGAGGCCTGGAATTTTGTGTTGGGGCCCAGCTGACGCTGATAATTTCTTGACTGTCATCGGGGGCAGTCGCGCGCTGCATATCTCAATGCAATTCTAAGCACCCAATAACCATAAAACACTTTAAGGTCCGACCAAACCGAACCCATCCGAACCGACTCCGGTTGGCTCTCAATCGTCACTTGGTCTGTTGTTTCGTGTCGGCGGAATTTTCTCCTCTGACTTTTGTTTATTTTTATTTCCGCAAACAATTCGAGTGGCGGTGCCACAAAACTTTTACGGCCCGACCGGTTGTTACTGTTACGGCCACTGTTCACTGTTACCCGTGCTGGCTAGTAGCCCGGCCAGTAGGCCACTTCCTGCAGTTGCGGCGGAGAAACTCCAGCCAGCTGCGTCCGCATGCAATTCGTGAATTTTTGAAGGCACTTCTTTTGTTATTCCGAGTCCGGATCCAGCCCTCCCCACTTTACCCTCTAGCCAACACCCACTCCAGCTACCGACCTTGCTTGCAATATGCAAACGGTCATTTCGTTAATGAGCAGCAGAAGGCGGGCGGAGTGGAAGCCGTGGAAGACTACAACTTTTACTGGGCATCCGGCGGATGAGTAGAGTGGCAAAAAGAGTGTGGCAGAGGCAGATGCAGTGCCCCATGGCCGGGTGGGCACTGCCACGAATCGAGTATAAACTTGACTGCTTAGATAGACAGCAGCAGTCCGAGTCCGAGTCCGGGTCCTGGATGACTCTCCCCTTTGCAGTTGTAGCATTGCTGTCCGTCCGGATGACTTGGTTTATTTTACGTAATGAAATGAAATTGAAATGAATGTTTTATCAACCGCCAGCCAGCTCTCTCCGTGGCCCCCTCTTTCTGCAGTTGTCGAACATAAAATTATGAAAATTATGATAAAAACTAAGAGCCTCCCCCACGCCGCAGTTTTTCGTGCCGGATTTTCAATAAAAATTACTGTAAATTCCTTAAACCCCGTTACATATTGGGCGCGCTCAATTAACATAATTAAAGCAATCGCATAAATATTTATGAGCAATTTGCAATTTAAAAAAAAGAGACACTCGCAAATACAAATGAGCCAGAAATATTTTGCGAGTCTTTACATAACGAATTTGCATGTAAGTATGACACGAAATAAAAAAAATGAACAACAAAAAATAGCCGTGGCCTGCAGGATGGCAGTGCATTACCCGAGGGCTGGACCACCCAGAGGGGGGCAGCCCGAGCCAGAGCGGGGATTTAATTAAATTTCACTTAATGCTATTACCGCACTCGTGGTGCTGCGCCTTGCCTGCGAGTGGAATGCTGTTTATTAAACATTCTGCAGATTCTGCTCACGGTTCTCGTATGCCCAGAATTTATGAAATTCAATTAGTATGGACACCACAGTCTCGGCCTGCCCGCTGCGTAAAGGAAGCATTGTTAGTCGAATGTGGACTGGTGGTTACGTGGTCCTGAACACACCTCTTGATCAGTTCCTGCAGGGTTATCTTGCAGGGATCCTTGGGCTTGACCATGTCGAATATCTCATTATTGATGTCCTCAAAATTGACGTGCTCCTCGTTGTGTGATTTTATTTCCTCCTGGATGCCCCTGAAGAAGAATTTAATTAAATATGGATAGTGCAGCCTCCTCACCTTACGATTGTCCAAAGCCAGCACAAAGTCAAGGAAGGTCTTGTAGTCCATTTCGCCCTCGTTGGTGCGACACTCCTCGAAGACGCGGTCCAGAAAGACGGCGGTAAGGGTGCCAGAGCCAAAGTGAGCTAGCTCCTTCTTGCTGAGCATGCCATTGTGGTCCTTGTCCAGGCTCAGATAGTTCTGATAGACTGCGCGGACAGCCGCCATTGAGAACTGGTTTGGCTCTTGATCCGGATCCTCTGGATCGGCCTTGTCGCGCAACTCCAGCAGCTCTGAGACCAAGCCCGATTCCAGGGCATCCCGAATGCGAATGCGTCCCCGGTGCTGCACGTTAAGAAAAAAAAAGAAGAACCTCTTCAGCACGGTGCAGACGTAGAAGGGATGGAAAGAGGGCTGGAGGCAGTCGCGAATCTGCGCCATGCTGGGTATCATGTCGATGATGCATTGCTCCATGTCGGTCTCTCGCAGATAGCCCTGACCGGTCTCGTCGTACAGCGAGAGCCCAAGCCTTCCCTGCTTCAGCCGCGACTTGCGCTTGATGTAATTAAACACCGACACAATCTCCACCATTCCCGGGTGTGGCGAGAGGACGAGCAGAGTGCCCAAGAGTCGGGCCGACACATACTTGCGGAGCTTGCCACTCACCGCGCGCTGCACCCGGATGTAGGCATCGTAGTCGATCAGCTGCTCATTCTTTGCCGTCGCCTTGGTAACATGCTTCTCCAGCATAGCTCATTCAGCTCGGCGTTGTCCAGCAGCTCCTGCGACTGCTGGTGAGCAATTTCTGTCGAAAGAACTTCGGTATCGTCTTGTATGAGGGGTGGTCGACCGCATTGCTTTCACGCAGTGGCGCATTCTCATCGAAGTTGGCCAACTCATCGGCGCTAATGGGGTGCGTGGAGATTTTTAAATTGGAAAATGCCTCTATTAAATCCGGATTCAGCTCCATTGTTTAAAAAATTCTCTTGTCAAACCGCAAATGTTAATAAACTGTTAAATAAATGAACTAGTGATTAGTTGATTTGAACTTCATTTAATTAAATTTTTATTTATTATTTTTTTCTTTCAGGTTCCACCATCAAAGGTGTTGTGGCCATTTTGAACTGCATCCTGGCACGTCAATTGTGCTTCGAGGATCCCTCATGTTCGGCCATTCTGGAAATAATACCCCGTGTTTGCGGACCCATTCCAGGTAAAACTCTATTCAAATCAAATCGATATAATACCATACATACATGCATACTCGTATATATGTATTTATTCGCCTCCTGATGATATGTTTACACAAAAATCCAAAAATACAAAAAGTTTTGCGTGGCAAGTGTTGGCAGAGCTCTTGAGAATTTTGTGGCACCATCAACGCTGATTATGTGCCAGCTTTTTGGTCATTTGAGAATTAATTTTATTTACATTTTCCTCCTCTTTTTTGTTTACCCGAAAAGCGTGTTTGTGTGCGTGTGTGTGTGTGTGTGTGTGAGAGGTTGTACCCCGACAACTGTGTAATTATTTCAACAATTTTCGTGTGTTCCGTGAGCAGGCGCGCGCGTGCAATAAAACAGTAAATAACGGTATATACTTAAAGCGCAACAGACGAGTAAGAAGAAGTCAGCGAGACAGGAACAAAGTGAGAAAGAAAAAAAAAAAAAAAGCGTTTGAATATTCAAATGCCCTAGAGAGGAGCGAGAGCGAGCGACACCCGTTGAGTCGATGGCCGGTCTTTTTATATCCCGTAGAGTCATAGAGTCCAAGGGTATATTGAATACCCTGAATGTGGAGATTTGGATACCATTAAATATATACATATATGTTGTATATACTATGCATATATTTTCTTGATTTATCAATCATCTATCGAAAATAATCCTCATTGGACTATATGTATTTGCTGTGCCTGTTCTTCTGTTTGGTAATTTGCCTAGCAGTTGCGGTATCCTATAGTCGGAATTTCCCTATACCATTTTTGGGTGTTCTGCGCATATGACCCAAAGGTGCAAAATAAAAGAAAAAAAGACGCGTAGCTGACGGCCGACGGCTGGCGCCGTGCTCCTATTCCTGCACCAGCAACTGCCCCGCTGGCCGTCCAATCCATTCGTGGCAAACAATGGCCAGCGACGAACAAGGAGCAACGAATGAGCGAGCTCCGCTCCAAAGAAAAACTTAATTTATAAATTATTCAGTAATTTGTTTTAGACTTTGCTTTAGCCTGTTTCCACCTACTACCTCCGTAGGATAAACAACAACAGCAACAAAAGCAGCAACTACAACAAAACAAGGAATAAATTTCTTTTGTGCTTCGCTTTGATCCGCCCCTCATTCAAAATGTGTATCTAAGGCAGACTTTCCGCGAACCGAACTATTCCCATCTACGAGTGGGTATGCCTCCGCCTCCACCTACCATACTCCTACCACCACCCCATCGTCATGGCCCTGTAGTTTCGTGAGCATAAGTCTGCTCTTATATTTAATTATTAATGTTCATTCAGTCCAGCCAACGTCTTGTGGCATTTCTCAGCTTTTTCCCAGCCCCAATCCCTGTCGCAGCCCCCACTATGTTGGCTTCCATTTAAGTGGCTTTCACCTTTGTGCGGTTGCGAGAAATACAGGCAACAAAAAAAAGGCATTTAAAACGGAGTATTAACGGCTTTAGTCTGGGCGCATGCACGAAAGGACCTGCTCTCTCTCCGGTCCATACATATATTTTATTTCGATTTCTTTGCGGTGAGGCTTATTTCCGCATCGACTTAACGGAGAGTTGGAAAATGTACGAAAATTAAATTAAAGTTAATGGCGATTCCCCCCCTTTAGGGCTGCGGCTTGGACCACTCCACGCAGAGGATCAGGTGATCGTAGCCATGGCCGTTGAGAATTTCGATGGCAGCAGCGGCATCCTGGCGGAACTTGAAGTGCACATAGGCGAATCCCTTGCAAAGTCCAGTGTTCTTCTCGCGTGCCAGATACAGCTTGCTGTAGGGTCCGATCTTCTTCACCAGCTCCTCCAGGTCGGCCTCGGTCATCGACTCGGACAGATTGGAGATGCGCACAGCCGAGCGTTCGCGGGCCCAGGGCTTAGCTCCTGATCCGGATCCATTAATCGCGCATCCGCCTTCCTTGAGAAACGGCGACACATACTTTCCCGTCTTCGACGAATCACTGACGGCGGCAGCTGCTGCCGCTGTGGCCTTGCTCTCCATCAAAGTCTTGCTGTCCATCGAAGTTCCCTTGTATGGGCAGTTCACGGACCAGTGCTCGCCATTGCAGATGCGGCACTTGGCGATGTTTTTGCCCGGCTCCAACTGGGGCTCGTGGGCCTGCTCGAGCTCCTTGGAGCTTAGGAAGACCATGTGAACCTCCTCGGAGACCATGGTGGTCTGAGAGCTGGGACCCGGCTTGTCCTCGACCGAGTCCCCGAATTTCGACCAATTGCGACGGCGCGCCACAACCTTGGGCACGGTCTGCTTCTTGATCTTGTAGGTGCGGACCACCTTCACTTTCTTGCCGTCCTCGTTGTACCTATACTCAGTCACATATTTCAAATTGCCGTCAGTGTACTCCTTGGCAGGTGGCAGCCCATCTACGTAATCCGCATTCACCTCATCAGCCCAGGAAGTCTTCATTGATTTCATTTTTATTTCTAAAAAAAAATAATTGTAGTATTTTTATATTTAATTTTTCATTGCTGGAAGTGTAAACGAGTGCTTTGGGTTTTGAACAACAACAAAAAATGTATCTCTAGTGATTTATGTTTTATTTTTCACTGATTTTCTCTTACCGAAAAATTGTATTGAGGATTCTCTATAGCTTTGAATTTTCCAATGATGGAATAGAAACCTAGTGCTGAATGTTCAGAGTTTTATATTGATGATTGCTGCGATGAGATACGTATATCAAAGTTGAACAATCTTAAACCATATATACACTACCCTTGCTTCAGCCCTCAACATGATTTACAATTTATGAATAATAGTAGTTTGTCTGGAGTAAAACCTTGGAGCTGTTCATACTTGTTTTACTTTCCTGTAAGTAAACTTCTTTACAATTGGCTAAATGTCTGTAATTTATTGTTTATGCGCTTCCCTCATTTCGCTTGTAATAGCATACGAAATTAACGGCTAAGTGAGACTTATTCTGTATTTAGAATGATCTGTTACATATGGAAAAATATGCTCACTGTCACTCGCCATATGGTAAACAATAAAACGTTTGTCATTAAATGTTTAATTAGCTTAATAATAAATTCTATATATAAATTAAACAACTAATTGATGGAAAACTATGTTTCGTAGTGTAATCTGGCAAAGGTTTCCATCATTTTGTTTGATTATCTCTGGTATAGCAGAGGGGCGAGAAATCTTTCACTGATAAGCTTTTGCTTGGTCCGCACTCAAGTCAGCGCTAATCCGAACTTTAGTATGCTGGCGTTCTCCGATATAGTCGGATGTTGATAGTCGGATCAAGATGTTGCTATTGAAGCACCCGAAGACAGCTGAACTCCTAGAGATTAACGAGTTCTGGCTGCGGGATCACTGTCGTTGTGGGGAGTGTCTTAATTTAGAGACAAATCAGCGTCGCTATGATCTACTGGATCTACCCGCCGATATACGGGCCGTGGAGAGTGATTATAAATCGGATAAGTTATCGGTTCAGTGTAAGTGAGAAGATTGCTTATGTCGAGATCAAGATCAAAATGATTTGAACTTCTTAGGGAGCGACGGCCACCAGTCGAGCTATGACTTGGATTTCATCTTCGATTCGCAGCTGGAACGGGTGATAAGCCGTCGATCAAAGTCCACATCGCTGACGCCCTGGAATCGCAGCATAATCTTGCAAAATGAGCGCCATCTGCGCTTCTCCCTGCCTCAGCTGGTGGCCAGTGACGAGGTGTCCAAGTCTCTGGTTGCCTCCTTGGTTCGTTATGGCATTGTGTTTATCGATGACGTGGCCCCCACACCCACAATGACGGAGCTGGCCCTGCGCTGTGTTTTTCCCCTCATGAAGACCTTCTTCGGCGAGATGTGGACCTTTAGCGATAAGCAAGATCACGCCGACACGGCCTATACCAAGCTATATCTGGGCTCTCACACGGACAACACGTACTTCTGCGACGCCGCCGGCCTGCAGGCCCTCCACTGCATCGAACACTCCGGCGGCACTGGGGGCGAGAACTTTTTTGTGGATGGTCTACATGTCGTCCACGAGCTCCGTCGTCGCTTTCCCACCGCCTATGAAGTGTTGGGCCGCGTACAGGTGCCCGGAGTGTACATAGAAGAGGGAGAACACCATTGCTTTACGGCTCCAATTATTCGTGTAGATCCGCTTACTGGGGATTTCGTTCAGCTGCGTCTCAATGTCTACGATCGTGACGTATTCGATACACTCCCTCAGTCAGAGATGGCCGAATTCTACGACAGCCTGCGACAGCTCTTGCAAATTGTGCGCGAGGAGCAACAGCAGTGGAGCCTTAAGCTGCTGCCGGGCAGCATCGTTCTCTTCGACAACTGGCGGGTGTTGCACGGTCGCCAGGCCTACACCGGACGTCGCACCATGTCCGGGGCTTATGTGCAACGCACTGACTTTCTCAGCAAGGCCCGTGTCCTGGGCATCATCGAATAGGAGCAGCTCTCCTGCCCCATCCATACGTTCAATTTCAATTGCAAATGCAAACGCAGACGCAAAACGCATCATGTCCGCAATAAAAAGTTACGATTACAATTGCTGGCCAGCGTCTAATTTTGATCAGAAAAAGGACAGGTTTGGGCGATGCAGAGGGGTTCCACACAAAAAAGCCAAATGGAAAGCAGCAGAAATCATTTGGCATTTGTTTTTATGGCCACTCTCCTCTCTCATGTGTGTGTGTGTGAGTTTGTGTGGCATAAACAAAACGCACTTTGAACTTTTTCATTTAAAAGTGAAATTACTTTTTGTTGTTGGCGCTTCAGGTTAATGGCTGTCGCGGTGTCCTTTAAATGTCCCCCAAATATGGATATGAGACAGGGACAAGGCGACAGCAATGGAATAACCAGACTTAAAGCAGCCGAAAGCACGCGAGGACACTGTCTGAATATTTATGATAATTGCATTTCATGCAGGTTTTTCTTTGCCAGTTTTCTGTTTGGTTTTTCCTCTGCGCGGAGCATGCTGTTCATATGCGACGGCACGACCGGCAAAAGCCTTTAAAAGCAGCTTCCAATGCACCAGCTGGATGATAAATTATATACTATATATATATGTACATGTGTACGTATATATTTTGGTAGTTTCTGCTTCGCCGGAAGCTGCAGCAGTCGTGCCTTTGCATGGCATACTTTTCGGCATTCCACTTCCACTGCCGGGGCCCAGCACTCACTTTGAGCCATTGCGGGCACTTGTCGAAGGTTCAATAATATCAGCACATACCCATGCCCATACCCATGCCCGGGCACTGCACATTGTGCATGCTGTGCCTGTTTAATATGGACACAAAGGACATGTGTTCCCAGCCGCCGTCACATTGTGGACTACAGGATTTCAGGAAATGCCACCGGCTGCCGGGATGCCCAGGAAGTCTGGGCACAAAAATATCTCAAACACAAAAGACCCTCAAAAGGCGTTGACAGCCGCCAATGGGCGACCGAAGGGGACGCCCCAGTGTTCACAATTTGCCTGGCTCGGCTCAGCGTAATTAATATGCTCGATAATAATAATTTATGTGACTTTGAATGCGCAAACTTAATAAATGACTCATAAATTTCATCTAGAGCCGGGCAATAAAATGCCAAAACCAGGAAAAAGCAATAGAAAAGGCCAAAAGAAAAACACATAACAAACTAAAATCAAATAAAGCAGGGGGCAGCAGGAAGCAGGTGGCGAAAAAAAATCAAGCACACTCATACACCCATTCAGTCACTCTCGCACACACACTCTCTCAAAGTCACACTCGCTCTCACACTCCCACTCACAAAAGCCACACCAACTACAAACAAACAAAGAAATCATTGAACCAATTCAGCGACCAACTCAACAACCGGAAACGCGTTTCGAATAAAAACGAATTGAGGACTTAACAATAACAGTAAAAGGCAAGGGCAACGGCAACGGCAATGGCGTCGCGGCTACTGCGACGGCGACGCCAATGAAAAAATAAAAAAAAATACAAAAAAAGAAAAGCAAAGAAAAAAAATAGCCAGCAGCAGCAGCAACAACAAACAGCAAATGGCGTCAGTTGATGGCGACGAAGCATAAAAACCACTCGCCTTGCCTTTATTTTTTTATGACTGGCCAGCATGCAATGACGAAACCAAAGCCAAAGCCAAAGGTGCCACTACTGCTGGCCCCAGAACCAGCGCAGTCAAGAGCTGGGAACTAGTTAGCCAGCCAGCCATCAAATGCACTAAGAACTTAAGTCGGGTCTGGGAATTCTGATGAGAGCGACCTCTCTGTGGCAAACGCTGCTGCCATTGGAGGGCCAATGAGTTTTAATTGAGGCGCGACAGAGAGCCAAAAACTGGACCACACTGAAAGAAACATTTAGGAATATAATTATCTCGAATTGGATAACGAAATTTATAGCTTTTGGGCAGATTAAATTATAGACGTGTTTATTAATAATTTTAATAGTATTTCACATACTTACAATAGCTTTATTAGTAATAAACAAATTTCTACACAATTGTTCACATCAATTCAACTTTCTATATTGTAAAATTCAAATTCATTTTCAAGCTAAGTACTGTATGGAATATATATGCAATTTCCCTTCAAGAAATTATTAATTGTAGAATGATCTCTCTACTATTGTGACATTTAATGCATATTATCAAAGAATAGTTATTCCAAAACTTTATCTTCTCCCCTGATGCAATAGAGTATTTTCCCCTCAGTGGAAAACCAAAAGCCCCACAGACCACCCAAAAAAAAAGTGTTGGCTCGGGGGCAGGGGCATAAAAATGATGGATGCCTGTGAAAAATGTCACTTGTTGCGTAGTCGATGTCAATGTTCCGATGTGGCCCCCCCATGGCGGAAGCAACTTTATGTTCAACTAGCAAATAATCATGTCCGGACTGGACCGAAGTGAACTGGACCCATGGTCGTGGGGGTCGTGGGCCAATCACAAGGGTTGAGGTTGCCTCTCTATGTGTGTGTGTGTGTGTGTGTGTGTGTGTGTGTGTGTGTGGGTGTGGGTGTGGGTGTGCGTTGCGCAGGGGTCAGACGAGGATGAGTGACGTGAACCACATGGCGTGGCCACTCTTCTCCTCCTATTGTGCTCGGATCCCATTGTCCGGCAGTTTGCTTGTTTTGCTTTTTGGCGATTTTACGGCTTATGACGAGCCAAACGAGTCCAGGGTCGTCTCCTTCTCCCCTCGTTCCCCTCTCTACATACGGTTACGGGTACGGGTACGGGTATATGCGAGGATTGGATAGGAGGATAGGGTGGAGGTAGTGGTGGTGTCTGTGTTTGGTCATGTTTGTGAAGTGTTGGCGTAGCCGAGTTTATTAGTAGGGCTTATGTTTTATGGCCAAAAGGACAATAGATGGCCAACAGATGTTTGCCTTTTGTTTGGTAGTAGTAGTTGTCATATGCTCCAATAAGCTGTCACATGCTCATATGCCGGAGCATGTCCTTGTGTTTGTGTGATATGAAACATAATTTATTATGTTATAAAATATTATCCGGACCACGTCCATGGCCCGCTTCATTGGTCGCTTAAATCGACCGTTTTGTTTGGAGACTCAATTATTCATACTGTTGCTGTTGCTGTTGCTTTTGCTGTTGGTGTTGTAACTGCTCTCGCAGCACTTATTATGACATGTGTCTGGATCTGGTTGGTAGTTGTCTGGCTGGGGCTGCCATTTATAACAACTGTCATGGGCCACCACTTGGTAATCGATGTGCAGCTCCCCAAACTGCCAGCCAGAAACGATTCCATTCGATTCGAAACGAAGCGAAACGAAATGAAATGAACAACAAGAAAGAGCATGTCAAAGTTTAAGCATGGCTGCCATTTATAGATCATTAAGCATACATATACATATAAAACCGCTTCAATTCCCACAATGCTTTCCACTGTCACTCACTTGCCACCCTCCCACTTCCACTCTCACTCACTCACTCACTGTCTCTCTCTCTCTCTCTGTCTCTTTTGCAGTGTCCTGCAGCACGGTGACGGTAACCAAGTGCCAGGCCGCACTGCGTACGCTACAGGCCTTTCAATTCTTTCGACCCACTTGCCTGTGCAAGGAGCCCGGCATGGATCCCGATTGCAATCACTTTCGGGACTTTCTCTTCGATCATCCATGCGGGTTTGTCCTCAAGAAAGGTGAGTTATCTGCAGCATGCCTTGCTCTTTCTGGAGTTCAAATTAGTTTATCCCCCCATCCCAATAACAGCCGAAAAGGATCCCTATCCAATTGATGCCCTGCCCACGTGCAACCACGCACTGTCCGTGTGCCAGCAGGAGCGAAAATGCCTGAAGCTCTTTGAGGACTTTAAAACCCATTGCAAAGTGCGCGACAATAAATGCAAAATGGAAAACAGGTAAGTTCCGAAAAAAGGGGTCAATGTAAAAGATTAAAACGAGATGTAGAATATTTTTTAATTGTTATAATATAATCATTGTTATTGCCTATTATGAGGAGCCAAAAGAATTATCCACCAACAAATTATTAAATGAAGGAAACGCCTCTCTCCATAAACCCAATTGATAAAATGCAAATTCAATTAAAGAATGTTTGGCTTAATAAGAAAATTGATTTGCCTCGTGCCACAACCATGGCGTAGCATTGGCCATAACGCTTAATGGTTAACGGTAAATGCAAATTGCATTGGCAGTGCCAGTCGCAGTGGCAGCCAGCAAAAATGGAGTCAAGGGGCTGCCACCTGCCACCTTCCAATCGAAGCAGAGTCAACCTCCTCCCCCTTCCTCTTTGAACATTCAATTTCGATATTCGATTTTATTGGCAAAAAACATTGCACACACACACACACAGAGAGAGCAGCGTAAACAGCAGTCAAGTAGAGCGAACAGAAGGCGAAATGAAACTTCCTGCTTGCCGGCATCTTGCTGCTTCCTTTAGCCATCACATATCCTTACTGACGCGACTTCCTCCTGGCCGGGTGCCGGGTGCCGTGACTGGGTCTGAGTCTGAATCTGAGTCTGGCCTCCCACCGACTTCGATACACTTGAATGCAAACGTTCTGAATGTTTTAATAACTCGAAATGACTTTTTGCGGCGGCTGTTGAGAGCTGGCAGTCGTGTTGGGAGTTGGTAGTTGCGAAACTCGGGCTTAAAGTTCTCTCTCCCGGCGCCGCCTAAAACTTTCGACACGCATGCCGAGCATTCTGACTCGGGGAGCGACTCGGGGTGGCTCTCTCCGGGTTCTGGGTACCCGGGGTCCCGGCTCCCGAAGTGCCGGAGATCCACCTTATGCGATAAAATATTAATTGCAGTGCCGTGTGTATATGCATTTTTGATGTAATTGCCAATTTTAAACTTTGCTTGCGCCAAGCGGAAGTCGCTTCGGTGTTCGTTTCTGGTGGTTTTCTGGCTGCTAGGGGAATCAAAATGAATTCAATTAGCTGAGGGGGAGAAAGTGGTGTGCCGGGGCGTTGCGGTTATCCGAGGGTAAACGAGAAACGAGAAGATGGCTAAACTATTTGCAAACTTGATTCGTTACAGGGACGCCTGCCACGATTCCTGGACTAATCTTCGTCTCTCGCCCATGTTCGGGTGCATCTGTCCGAACAACCATATGAAAAAGCGCTGTGATCGTATCTTTAATATTGTTAATCACAATCCGTGTGTGGGTAAGTTTCTGCCGTCTGCCGATGCTCCACTGTTGACCGACTGCAACCACAACTATAACTATAACTACAACAACAATAACAACAACAATAACAACAAGCAACAACACAAACCCCACAACGCGTCAACAGCAGAGAGAGTGTAAAATTGCCTCGAAAATCGTGGAAAACAATATGGTTTTTCTTTTCATTATCCTCTGTTCTTATGTGTGTGTCTCTATCTCTCTCTATCTATCGATCTCTTTATCTATCTATTTCTCTCTGTCAACCTGTGGTGAACAGTTCTTGAGTTCCTTTTTTATCCGTATGGTAAACTATTGTGTGCCAAAACTGAATTTTCATTTCATTTGATTTCCTTTTCTTTTTGGAATTTCTTTTTAGTTTAACGTACCTTTGTGAAACGCTCAAAACCCGAAACTAGCCTAAACATTTAAGTAACCTAAACAAATACCAGAAACTAAAACTATCGCACGCTTCTGCATCAACAAAATAAAAAAAAAAAAACAACAACTACCAATACCACAAATAGAAAACCCAAAAGAAAAAACCCATGTTCTGCGATCAGCAAACTGTAATCGATATTGCCTATCCTATATATCCTATATATAATATGAATATTAGCTATGCTCCAGTAATCGTTAATATCACGTATACGAATGTATATCAATATGCCATAGTATATACCAAAAAATATCAATGTAAATCCAAGCTGCCGTGTTTGAAGTCACCGCAAACTATCTCTCTCTCTCTCTCAATCTATCTCTCTCTATTATATATCTCTATATCTCTCTCTCGCTCTCTCTCCGTATCTGTCACCATACAAGTATGTAGTAGCAGTAAGTCTTACAAAGAAGCCACTATCACTAAGCCAGCCCATAAACTATATACTATTAATAGTCACATGCTAAGTAAACTGCCACCCACCGAAACCAAAGCGAGTCTGTGCTTTAGATTGATTGCACTCGAACACGTCTAGAACTATCTAATCTAACCGCTCTCAAGCTCTAGCTAAAGCTCTACTAACTCTATATCCAACCCACACCAACAACAAAACAGACACTTCTACACCAACATTCACATTCACATCCACAGACAGACAGTCTCTAGCTCAAGAACCACAGGGCTACATACTATACTGTACCAAAACAGGAGCTAACCCTCTACCCTCTTTATCCCTCTATCAGTCACTGTTTAATGCGCTTTGATTTTATCACGCCGAACCATAATTTCATTTTCAACCATGAGCGCACTTTTAGCGCACACTGCACCCACTCTAATGGATTAAGAGCACACCCACGAGTAGAGCAATCCGTGGAGCAGATTATATTATATTATACTGTAAGAGCGCACACTAATTGCACTAATTAAATACTCGCACACTTCGAATAAACCCACAACACCACCACCACACTGTTGCACACTTATTTTAATGGAGAAAGAGCTACAACAATTTGCACCTCTGCGGCACTAAACGATTCTCTTTCCTTCTCTTTTGTCTCTTTTGTTCCCTGCACCACCGCACGCATGCCCTTCCTTGCCACCACCGCACCGCACCACCCTTTCGCTGGCTCTTTGCAGATAGAATAATATTTTTCCCCAACGGTCTGCCCAAAATGAAGCAGCCGAAACCGAAAGCGAAAGCAAAGCCGAAACCGAAGCCGAGACCGAGGCCCAAACCGAGACAGAAGCATCCGCATAGCCTCAACGGCACCACCGAGCTCATGTCCAACAACATAGAGTATCACGACGAGCCCAACAATGAAGCACGAGAGGATTCCGAGGATGGCAACCAAGAGGAAAATGAGACGGATGATGAGAACGGGGATGCCGATGGCAATGGCGACGGGAACGGGAACGAGGACGGGGACGGTGATGAGGAGGATTCTGACGACGATGATTATGATGACCGCATACGGGCTGAAATTTATTCAAATTATCCACACTATCTGCATCCACCGTCGTGGGGCATCAACAATCCGCTGGTGCTGGCATCCCACAGTCCGCACACCCTGGACGATGACGATGTCGTCGTAGAGGTGGCCACAACGAACCACCACAAGAAGCCCACCCAATCGCATATGGATGACTTGGAACGCAGCTCAGTCGATGACGTTGTGGTGGTGGTCGATGCCGGTCCCCACTCGCATTCCCATCCGCATCCGCACACCTTCTACACGCACGGGGAGCAGCAGTCAGGCACCTCGACCATTGGATCGGCAGGGCCAGCGCCAACGATTCCCAGCCCACCTAAGTATGTGGGGTAGAAAAGCGGCTCTTGGTCTCTTGGGCTCTTGGGTTCGGCCTGGCCGAGCTGAAAACTTCCTTAACTTGTTGGGGCTTACGCTGGTGGCATCTTGGATCAAGAGAAGCGGGAGGGGGGCAAACAATTTTCATGAAACTTTAGCATCCACATACATTCATACAAACATGCAAACATATGTGTGATTGGAGTTTCTATGCGCACACCCACAACCGCCATGGAAAGGCTTTCATTAACTCGACTCTTAACCACCGAGGCAGCTGAAAACTTTATGCAGAAAGCTTTTAAAATAATTGACTCACTTGGGTATGCCACAATTTCCGGTTAAAAAGCCAACTAATGAATAAGTCCAACACAACTGCTAACAGACTGCAAACAAATACATAAACAGGCGATTTGTGTGCTCTTTGCTCTCTGATCCCTGGGCACTTGTAGACCACTTATGCAATATAATCTGATTTTAATGCATTCCATCTTAATAAATATTCAAATGAGTCATGCACTTGGACAGTACTTCCTCTAAGCTGGAACAAACACAGACAGACAGACAGATAGGCAGCCAACCAGCCAGCTAGGTAGACAGGCAGTGAGAAGGCGGAGTCCTTGGGTCCCTGGGTGGCATGTACAATTAATTTGTAATGCCTGGAGCGGAAATGTAGAGTCAGACTGCCGGTCCGATAGCAGATAACCACCTACTTCTGTGCCTCGCAGTGGTAATTGGCCATTGTACCACCAGTACCCCCCATTATTATTATGCCAGGAATATCTATAATGCTTTAAGCCGATTAATGCCCGACCCTAAGACATAGTCTTACCGAAACAAACAAAAGTTATGCAATGCGCCAAATTCAAGTACTTATGCACTTATACAAATAAACCAAGCACCGAATCACGCACATGTCTCACACGTGCACAGCCTTTTACCTTTTACTTTCTACAGTATACATATGTATATCACTTGGCCTGTTTGTAATTTGCACTTAAACTGTAATCTGTATAACTCTGCAATCTATTTAGCACTGGCACAAAACTGCACAAAACAGCACTACTCGGTGATTTAGTCGCCGGCAGCGATATAACCCACCGCACCTACACGGGCCCCTCCATGGACGAGCGAGGTAAGTAAACTAATTTAACTAATTGCACTTGAAGGAGCCAATGGTTCACTGGAAATTACTACTCTAGACTGTATGATGGAATGAATAAAAATATGGGGATAAATATAAATATACTAGTTCATTTAGGGGAAATCAATAGATTTATGGGGATTATGGGGAGTTTAAAAATTAATTCATATTAAATCTGTCAATTTTTTACAAGTACCTATAAATGTTCTTATTATTAAACAGCTTAAAATCTACAAATCATTTTCAAAATCCTTAGATTCTCTATTTATCTGAAAATAAATTAAATTAATATGCAAATCTCATTTAAATATGAATACCTTATGAGAAGAATTTCCAATATTATATGATTTCTATAGTTTTCTTTTTTTGTGAAGTAATTCCGCAAAAGTAATTCTGATTCTGCGGCTGGGTCGCACACTGCGAATATTTCTCCACCATTATTTATGCACTGTAAATTAGTTGTGAACGAAGGGTCAGGTCAAAACCATAAATTAGATCATTTGCGTGTAAGTAAGTATCCCCAAGGAGATGATTAGATGAATTTGAAGTACTGCAGTAACATACTCTGTTGTCCAGCACTCCTCTCTATCTCTCTCTCTCTCTCTCTCTCTCTCTAAGCACATCCCTTCTCTTGCACACACTGCACAGTTAATAGTCCCTCCATCTTTGTCTTTCCAAGCTTATTAGACAAAGGAGCTTAGGGATACTGCCCTGCCATCCTTTGTTGCTTGTGGCTGCCGCTTCTTGGCATTAGTTACGTATCGACCAGGGCATAAACTAGCAGTTAAATATACGCACATACACACGTACACGCACCGACACAGATACTTCACACATCCACACTAGTAGTGGAAGGCGCATTGGTGCCATAAATAAACAGCATATTGTTCTCTATCAAAATCGAAGCAGAGGAACTGCAACACATCGAACTACTCTGCTCTCTGTACTCTGCACTTCTATTATGCTCTTGTTCCCCATATATTATATAGAATAGTTATCTTTTTGTTGTACCCATTTTTATATGCAGCCCATTCACCCGGACTCCAATCATCTTTCCAGCATTTGTTAATGGCCTAATCAATGCATACCCTCTGGTACTCGTACTCGTACTCGCACAATATATAGCCCTCAATTGTTCATAGTGCATATCTATTTTTGTTTATTACCACAAAATTTCACTCGCATTTGACGCTGGCCGTCCATCATCCTCATGGATGGTGTTTTCTGTTCGTAACGTTGTTGCTTTTTTCAGCCCTCTCTGTGGCATCTGCTCGACAAAGCTGTCAATTCCCAATTCAGCCAATTCTGCCTCTGCATTTTCCATTGTTGCAGCAGCTGCAGCTGCAGCAGCAGCCTCCCGCCCGGGGACTGCGGCTGTCCGCTGTTGTAGATACTCGCATTAGCAAACTATTTATGCACGTCAAAAGCATACAAGCACACACACACGCAACGATCTATGTACATGAATGCCTTATTTACGTTTATGGCGACCAGTAAATTAACAACAGCTAGCAGCGGAAATCAGTTTAGGGATATTCCGTGCCAGAAATGACAAAAGATAGCAATAAATACTCGCATCGAGGCCGGTCCTGTGTGCCTTTTTTTTTTGTGGAATATTTAAATTGAATTGTTATTGTTGCTGATTGGATTTTCTCAAATTCAAAGCATAAACATTGTGAAAGGCCTGGAGGGCTTGAAATCTGCCGGAATAGCATCAACAATATCCGCCAAAACAATGCAACAATGGCTCGTGAAAATAAATAAATTTGATGAGTATTTGTGGAAAACCTTCGGACTAAGCTGATGCCCAGCACATCAAAGATGATGGCTAACCAGAATATTCCTGACTTAAACACATAAAATGTAGAGTGTTTTTGGATAGTATCACTTCTTCATATTTGTTTTTCAATTCATGAATATACAAATATTCCTTTGTTGTCCGTCAGTAATTTGAGCAACCTTTTACGTAAAGGGTATCTGGTGTGTAAAAATCAAGCCAAGCTTTCCATTTGAAAATTTAATTAAGTACAACTAAAAAGCAAATAAAGCGATTTGTCAGCATTGCGCCAATAACAAAACAAGTCAAACATGCACTCTGCGAGAGAGCCAACCCCCCTAACCCACCTTTACCTCCAGCATCACCTACGACCCACACCACACCCACTCACACACCCAACCATGGGTGGGGTGGGAGTGCACTCTCGCACAGACATATTCACACAAATATGGGATGGGATGTGGTGGATGTTTGTTTGCGTGTAATAAATATTTTCATAATATTGTACAATCCACTTAGAAGTACTAGCGGCGCAGAGCAGAGGGCCACGTTGATACCACAGACACACAGATACAAAGACCCTCGCCATTGCAGTGCACCATCCGCAACACCTCTGGCTGCTCACTGCATGCATGTGTGCCTGTGCATGTCTGTCATGTAGCATGAATGTGAGCTTGTTGCAGCTGCTTGCAGGACTGCTACTGCTCCTGCTCCTGCTCCTGCTCCCCAATTAGGGCATGAAAACCACGGATGGCCGTTCGGCTGGGCTCTTTGATATGGCAGCCGTAACCCGATTCCCAGCCAGATGCAGCCTGCTCCCATTTCTATTCACACTCTTGAATACACACACACACACACAGCGTAATTTTGAAATTATTGCACATTTGGAAATTTATTTACGTTGTTTATGAGTTTGTTTAAATTTCGCGCACTCTGACTGTTCATGTTTCTGTTTCTGTATTTATTCTAGTTCTCGCTCACTCCCATTACTGCTTTATTGTATACGTATCCGTATCCGTATCTGTATATGTATCTGTAGCTCAATGTTTATGTGCACGCTTATGTTTGTGTGTGGGCGATTCATGGGCGAGCATCTGTGTAAATAGCCTTTAATTCTCTATTCTACACAGTTAACATACATACATGGCATGAACTGTTTCGCTTTTGTGTTGTAAAACGGCTAGCAAAATGACCGAAATGCAGTAAAATCGTTTTGTATTGAAACAATCAGGCGGGGACCCCACTGCGTATGCGCAACAATTAGATAACATTGCCCCCTGATCCACTCGACGACAAACAGCTTACAAGCGCGATAACAGTTAACAAACGGAGCTAATCCCATTCAAGCTCCCCCAGAAGACAGCTTCGGCCCAGTGTGCTCCCCCTTCAGTGTGTTTGCTTGGCAAATATTTGCCAGGGAATGTGAGCGACAAACATAAATACGAATCAGCGCATATATACTCCTGCTTGTGCTCATAGAGACGTCTCCCGACAAATCCTTAGCCATTTAGCGCCAGCAGTTGACCCTCCAACGATATGTCTGCTCCCAGCACACTCCGTGGGTGGAGGGCTCTGGGTGTGCTGTTCGTTGGCATCGCGTCCTTTTGAGCTTTGAGCCAGGCACCGGCACCGGCATCGGCACCTCCAATGAAGCGCACTTTGGCATGCTCTGGCCGAGATAAGCAATGGCAGTGGAAATGGCTGGCTGCTGCGGCTGCAGCACAGACTCCTCAGACCTGGGGCTGTCATCGAACCGTTTGCCATTTGCGCGCTCTATCAGCAGCGCATGACATTTGACAGACATTCTGTTTATGTGTGGCCATTGATAGCGACGGGACCAAAACCCCGAAAACGTCCATCGAAGCGTGGCCAGAGTGAAATGGGAATAGGTTGAGTCCGGGCGAGTTGGTTACCAGCTCCCCAGATTCAATACAAAACGTTTTACGTGTTCTTTGTCTTTGGCCTCCTGTCCCCCGCACAGCACTACAATGCAATAATAAAGAGCACATTTGTTTATTCCTCTGTACTCGTATGTTTAATCAACTTTTCTCTTCACTTTCGTTTAACACTCTCTGACTTGTGAGTTTTGGTTCACTCTCTCTTCTTTTTTTTTTTTGATTTAATAAACTCTTTTATAGCGAAAATTATGTGCCGATAGTATATGGCATACATAACATTTTATTTTCATACCAAAATAATTAATAAAGTCGATTCTAAGAAAGCGAAAATGACCAAGCAAAAAAAAAATCGATACAGAAATTAATGCGAATTTTGATTGGATAACTCAAATGCTGCGTAGCTGCAACAACCACAGATAACAATAACAATAACAACAAATAACAAATTACAACTAAGACTACAACAAGAACAATCTTATATCGAAGGCACTGAACAAGAACAACAACCACAACTACAACTACAACAACAACAACTACAACCATTCTACCCCTCTCTCTTCTTGATAATTCCAAATTGCAGTAAGAATATTGGGCATGGACGAGAGACTGCATCAGAGAATCTTCAATGATAATTTGGCCGTAATTGATACGCCCCTGATTGCCTTGGGCGGCCCGGGCACCGGCTCTGGCACCGTCATCGGTTCCGGTCCCAGCTCTGTCTCCGGCTCCGGATCCGGGTTTGGGTTCTCGGGCGGCTATAACTATAACTATCCGGGCTCGATGCACGGCGTGCCCAGCTATCCGTTCAATATAAGCGGCTTCCATCAGCGGCACATGGCAGCGGCGGCCGTCGATAATGAGCCATTCGATATCATTGATACGGGCCTCGGCTACGGCGGAAACGGAAACGCAAATTCCGGTGGTTACTATCAAAGTATGTGTACACGTAATAGCATGAACGTAATCCATAAATAAATAACAAAATCCACGTACTACTATGCATAGGAACAAAAACAAAAAAACAAGCAGCTAACTGTACAACAACACAAAAAAAGTATATTCCAAATGAAATATCCAGAAATAACCAGATATCCAGATATATACATACATAATACATATACATATTTGTGTGTGCAAACTGCTCAAACTAATTATCAGGCAGAAAAGATAAAAAAAAACAAAGTTAGTTTGTTCATTCGTTGTTCACCATTTTAGATAGATTTTTGTGAATTTTGTATGATTTCCATTTGTGCTGTCCCCCCACCCCTGCCCTGTAACTAAGTACTCCCCACTCCGCCCACTCCATGTTTCAGGTACGTTTTGTTGGTTAAAAAAACCAAATCCAAATTCAAATCAAAAATCATTCCAATTTTCGTTTTTGCGTTAAAGGTGAATATACTATGTATATGTATGTATACAGAACCACACCAACCGAGCGTGAACCGAGCGCGGTTCGTGGCTTTCTGCATAATTTTTGTGCATTTGATCAACTTTTAAATATTACAAAAACCAACAATCAAAAGAACAGTTACAGCTCAAAGAGAAAAAAAAAACAAATATACATTACAGCTTATCTATAAATATATATAAATATTAATACAGCTCTAACTCTCTTTTTGTGTTCGATCATTTTACGTAGCTTGCCATTTGGTTTGAGAGTTTTTTGAAAATTTTCCTACAAGAATATACTAAAACCAAAACAATTTGCTTCAAATGCGTTAAAACAATATTTTCTACTATGAATTTTGTTTGTCATTTTGTTTAATTAACTGAAAAACTAAAACAAAAAACAACCAAAAAATTGTACAAAGAATTTCTTATCGCTACAAAAATCTTTCTTTCGTTTAGCGTTAATTGAGCAAAATGAAAAAAATCTTAAACAAAAGCCAAACTAAAACAGAATTCATTTAATTTCTTTCCTAAAATATATATTCAAACTTAAACCAAAAAAAGAAAGAACAATACAAAGACAAACCAATTTTGTTACAACTCAATTCAAGCACACTTTTTTCAAATTTTTTCCAACGCACTTCAACAGTTTTTTGAATCCAAACCAATCAACAATTAATCAACCCAACGACAAAGCGTTTCATTTTTTGGGCTCCAAGTCATTATACCATACTCCCCGCCCTCCCAAATGCAACAGAATATATTTGTACCATTTGTGTCATACAAAAATCTACATGGAAGTAATACACTAGCCATCAAACTCATTGTTTCATACAACAAAACCACCAAAGCATCAACAGATTTCTTTGTACTTCAAAGACAGCGCCTAGGAAATTTCTATTCAAACAAAAACTACTTGGCCTGAGGTTAAAATTGATTTTAAAAAAAAAGAGCAGAAAGCAATAAAGAAATCCCCCTCAAAGAGAAAATATATTCGAATACAAATTGATTGTGTTAAGACATTTTTTTGTTGGCTTTGCTGCTGCTGCTACTCGAATTTCTGTTTGGCTTATTCCGTTTTCCGTTTAAAATTTAATTATTTGCGTGTATATTTTTCTTTACTTTTCTTTTATACATTCATTCAGACATACGTATTCATTTCATTTTTGCCGAGTCTGCAACGAGTTTTTATGTTCATTTTAAAGAACACACACACACAAACACACACACAGAGTACTCGAACAGAAAAAACCAATAAAGTGTGCCAAAGAAACACTCGTCGTTCAATCGGAATAACATTTGCATAGAATTATAAGAGCTACTATGGATCCCTAAGTCGGGCACAAAGTGATGCCTACTATTGAGGAGTACCCATGCAGACAACCAACCACTCACCCACACAAACATACACCCACACACACACACACACACAGACACACACAGGAGTTAGAACATATCGTTTCCGTTCGATCCCCCCTTTAAAAAAAAAGAATCGTTTTATCAGTAGGTTTTGGTAGTTTTTAAAGTCGAACAAATAATTTAAATACCTTTATATTTAATAATAAATATACCTTAATATATCTCTAGAACCTAGTTGTGTTTTGCCAGCCCTGCGACCACCCTACGATTACGAACCCCCTCAGAGCCACCCCAGTAATACCCCCCGAAATCCCCTAATTGACTCTCACTTTCTTCTCTCTCCGAATCTCAAACTCCTCCCTGGATTACAGTCATAGGCAATAAACAAATTTGTGGAATATTTGCATTTAATTTACGTTATTTATGTGCATTTTCTGTTGTTTCTATTCAATAATTTTGATCATTTTTTTGTGTTGTGCTACGAGGGGAAGAGCGAACAAAAAGTTTGTTAATTAATATGCAATCGATAGCTGTCACCCGTGCCAACCTGGTTGCAGCTGGCAGCCACCGTGATTGATATTCCTCATACGAACTTTCGATTCGGTTATGGAAATAAAAATATGGGCATAATTTTCCCAATCTCCTCCCAGAGCCTAATTGAGTTGTCTGTATAGGCCCTAAGCGCCTATAATCATAACAGTTAAACGTTAAATACATTTCGATGTGTAAATTATATGTCAATGGAATAAATAAATAAGCCAATTGAGAGCGAAATTAAAATAAATAAATGAAATTAATTAAGAGCATAGAGCGGCAAATATGCACAAACAAAGGCAGACAGAGCACGCATTTATTTAACATTTTAATTAGTCGCAAAGTTCTCTCTCAATTGGCGTAATCAAAGGATTTTACATTTAAATGGGAACGAGAACCATCCTGTATCCGGTGCTTTGACCAGATCAAAACCAAACCAAACCAAATCAATTGCCCGGCTAATGCAGTTTCACCAGGTTGGCATCGACAGAATGGTGTGTGGATTTGGTATACGGGTGTGGGTACGGGTGCGGGTACGGGTGCGGGTTTGGGCGTGGGTACAGCGGATAAGTCGATAAATCCGAAACCGAATCGAAGCGAATATGTTGAGAACGCTTGGGTAAATTGAAAACTAATGAACTATTTCAAACATTTTCTACACGCCTGCCCTGCTGTGGTCACCAAACTCTGTCGAACGATTCGCCTCTCCTGGGTAACATTTTCTCGTTGCAAATGCAAATCCAAATCCCATTGCCACTACCACTACCACTACCACTGCCACGACACACTTGGGCACGTTTCGGTCCGTTGCCAATGCAGGTGGTCAGGATGTGGAAGTTGACCTCTCAACGGAAATAATCAAGCAACACTTTCAGGTGAGTGCCGCAAAGAAAAGCCCACAACGAGACACACGCAGGACAATTGCTAGTGCAGCAGTACACAATTTTGAACGCTTATTACTTTTTCTCTGCCCCCCATCGCACTCCCAAACACAACCTTAGAGTACCTGTCACACAGCATTGGACACCTGCCGGGAAGATCCGTCCTGCTCGTCGTCCCTGCAGCCAATGCTGATGCATTGTGAACTCCATCGGTGCAATCGCAACGCGTGCATGACATCGCTGCAGGCCTTCTACAAGGGCCCGCACGAGGACCTCAATCTGGACATTGCCTTTTGTCTATGCAAGTAAGTGGCTGGACAGTCCCAGCAATTTCCCCAAAAAGCCATCCCAAGACCCAGAAACCACCAGTAGCAGCACACAACCAACTACCAACAATCGCCAATTCTCATTGTTCGTCGCAGAAAAACCAGCAGCATGCAGCAGAACAGCAATCGGCACGACATGTGCATGATTGCACAGGAAAAACTGCATCCCGTGTGTGCACAGCGGCCGCCCGATAACAGTAATCCGGCCAGCTCCAATGGCATTTACTACCATCCACCGCCCGCCTGCCATGTGGTGGCCGAGAGCTGCAAGGAGGATCGCGAGTGCAGGTGCGTACAAAAGCCATATTTCACAAATTTACCGTTAAGCGGAAACGGAAACGGAAATATGCGCAACGCAATGTAAATTTCTTACCCTGAAACGATACACAACGGCGGTACAGCGGTTATCTTTTTGCAACAACAGAGCAACGACAGAGGGTATATTGAATACTTGAAGACGTTTGTGTTAGAAAGAAAAGTTAAATTCTCCGTTGGTCATTCTGAAATGTTTTCCATGATGAAAGAGTTAGTGGAGTCTTGTAGTAAAATTACAACTAAATGTGTGTCGAAATGGGAGTCCGATAGTCGGCTTCAACTTTCTTGTCAGTGCAATTTCTGTTTCCCTATTCGGTTTCAATTAAATTAAATGAAATTGCACTTAATCGACTTAGTCACACGCTCGCGTTCATATTGAATTAGAAGCGTTTAGCTTTAGCCACGGCAAAGTCAGCGAAAGCCGCAACTTTGATGGCACTTTGATAAACTCGTTAAATTGACAACGGCAGCACAGGACCACCGACAGGAGTGGCCCGAAGAGGAGCTCTGGCTGGATTTGCTCTCAAATTTAGCAGTTGCAAGCAAGCGGGGCATAAAATTACCAGTTGGCTGCGACTACCCAGACTCCGCCCGGCAGACCATGCTCTTCATTAAACCAGGCTGCCATTGAAGCAGGAGGCCAAGTTGCAGGCTGCGGCAAAGAGTTGACAGCCAAACTTGGGACCTCGAGCTAGGCTGGGACCAGACCGCGCGAATGTGTCAAACACAAAGTTAAGTTATAAATAGGATGCAACACCCACATGCAACACCATCTCTAGAGAAAGAGAGAGTGTGTGTGTTAGCATAGCTCCAGGGGCACGAGAGTGTGTTTAGGGTGTTTGTTTGTTGTCATGTTACGGCTGAACGACCGCAATGTACGTGGTCGTAGCTGTGGCTCTGGAAATTAATTGCCTTTTAAGTGAATCGCACTTGCTTTGGCAAACAACTAAATTGGACTAATGACGCTCATTTTGTATGCTGCAGCAGAGAGAGAGACAGACAGGGAGCAGGAGGCAAAGGAGGAGGTGTCTGCCACATGTTTGAGAACTTCTATGCAACGTGTGCTGTGCCCCTGTCCCTCTCTCTCTCTCTCTCTCTCTCTCCGTGCGTCGAGTGCTTATGTTGACTTATTACGTATACGACGGGTTGTGCACCAACACGTGCCTGTGCCTTTGCCTGTGACTGTGCCTGCGCCTGCCGCGAAACCAGGAGAAGGGGGCTGGTTCCCACTGAATGGCCATTTGTTTGGCTGCCGTTTCATTGAAGCTGCTGCAATGTCTTAAACTGCACTTGGCCGGCTGCGTGCTGCAACTTTTCGTTGCACAAGCGACTGCACGGGCATAGAATATCCCGACGATTGCGTCAGCGCTTGATTGGGCTGACTCGGGGAAATATTCATCTTGTGGCAAAGTGGGCAAACTTTCAGCGCGGCTAATGGGAGGGAAAAAAAAGTTGCAAAAGATTGTAAAAAAAGCGGTCGGGGATTAGAAAGAGTATTCAAGGTAGTTGCGCCATAGAAAAGTCTTCACGGCAATTATGAGCGTTTCCCCATGGAAATATTTCTACCTTTTATACCCCTAAAGACTTAAGTTGCTGGGAAATGCAATCTTCTGTACAGAATTGATGCATTGAACCCTAATTAGGCTGCAGTGAATCTGATTGGAATGAGTCTATAATCCGAGAGTAAGAATTATTACGCATACGCCGCATGGCACTTGACAAAAATCTCACCCAGATTCCTGAGGCTTGGGGCCTCGTAAATTTTGCAGCGGAAGAAGCATTCGCCCAAGACTATGAAATGCAGTAGAATGCCGAGAGTAATTTCAGAATAAATTGGACGACATCAATCTCAGGCAAGGGTGCTGAGAGAATATGCCACACCGACGACTGCAGTGCAGGTAACGGCAACGGCAACGGCAACTGGTACTCATTCACAGACATCATCCTTGTAGCAGGATAGCAGGGACTTAGCTGCAACTGGAACTAACTGGCGCATGACAAACCTGAAGACATGAACATAGACAGAAGGGGGGGAGGGAATGAAGATGGGCAGCTTACTCGGTTTTTATGACTCTGTTTAGCATTATCTGAACTCTGTTTATCTCCTTTCTCTCTCTGCTTGTGGGGCAGGCTCAAGTTGGAGTACTACGAGCAGGCCTGCGCCGTGGACAGTGTCACTAAGAAGTGTGCCGGCCGACCCAGCGGCTGTCGAACGGCAATGATTGGCATCCTGGGCACTATGCTACGCACCACCTGTGCCTGCCAGGGCACAGATCCACAGCATCTGTACCAGTGCGTCGGCTGGCGGCGTCTCTTGTGGATGAATCCCTGTGTGGGTAAGTAATCCCCCTTACAGTAGATACTCCTCGATACTTTTGCCTTAAAATGTTTAAAATATATTGAAATTAAATTTACTTTACGTAGCTTAAAAGGGTTCCTTTCTATTAGTGACAGTTTACTGTATCCATTTCCTGAATCCTCATTAACCGGCGATTTGCCTCCTTTGACAGTTGAGGCCCAAAAGGATTTCCATATGAAGCGATTGGCTGAGCTCGGTTTCCTTACCACCACCACAACAACGACGACGACCACAACAACAACTACAACGACAACAACCCGGGCACCGCCACCCCCACCGCCACCACCGACCAGCACAACAACGACAACGACGACGAGCCTGCAGCCGAAGCAAACGGCCCGGAAGCCGGCCACGCACATCTTCAAGGACTTCAATGCGGTAAGTAGGGTCCAGACGGGTCATGTTTGAATCCTAATTGCCCCACTGCGGTCAACTAGTGGCCGTCCATTCAGCGTTACCCGATTTTAACAAGCATCAACAACAGTTACCTGTCCAATTCCCTCCCTCTCGGCAGTGCATTGCATTCCACCGTCTGCAACTATCAATCCGTATAGTTTGTCGGTCCGTTTTCTGTTTTCCAATCAGCACTCAATCAGTGGCTCCACAGGGTTGGCGGCGGCGGCGGGTACAATATGCCACAACATACCAGCCAGACCAAAGTCCACATCCTGCAACGCTCCCGTTCGTTTCGCTTCGATTCTGGTTCTGCTTTTGGCCCAGTTCCTCCGGTTGGCAAACCGACAAAGCAATCAATTCCTGACCTGCAGCTGCACCAGAAGCAGGCAGCAGAAGCAGCAGCAGAAGCAAAAAGATTAAGCCCCATACACAAAAATATTCGCATTCAAACTCTTTAACATCTTTTCGCCCTTCCCTTTCATGTGGCAACAACAACAAATACAACTACAACAAAAACTGCGAACAATTGCAACAATGAACCGCAACGAAAACCACAAAAAATGCAAATAAATAAATAAAAATGTACGAAAAAAAACAAAAAAATAAAAAAAACCAACGTCCAACGAGCACAACAAAATTGAAAAACCACGAAACGCAAAACCAAACCAAACAAAAAAAAAAAAAATATTACAACAACAACAACAATAAAATTGTTGGGAAACAGCAGCCAAAAGAGAAATCAGAGCCAGCATCGGTAGAACACAATTATCTCGATCCGCCCGATTCGATACCGTTACCCAGCGTAAATGTCGAGAGCGGCGGAAATGGCGGAAATGACGATTATCACAACGGCAATGCCAATGGACACGGAAATGGAAATGGCAATGGCAATGGCCACAGCAACGGTAGCAGCAATGGCAATGGCAGTCGACGTAAAAATGGTGGCAAGGGACGAGGCAATGGTAGTGGCAGTGCCAGTGCCGGCAGTGTAGATTTCGATGATCCAGTAATTTTCGTTGACCCAAGGGAAACAACAGAGTTTGTGGGCATCAGCATCACAGAGCCGGTGACCACAACCACAACAATGGCAACCACAACAACAACACAGCCGCCAAGTAAGTAAATGCAAGTGGGTTATAAATTGGAAACTGGGCGACAGAGTCACTGGAGACGGAGTCCAGTTGGGGGCTCTGTGGAACATTACTCTTCCTTGATGTATGCACACACGTGCTCGTTTATGAAATAAAATTTGATATTTGACTTCTCTCTCGACTCGATCTCGACCCTCTGATGCCTAATTAAAAGTTTTGACAAACTTAATACCAAATTAGGACCACTCCTCACACACCTTTGATATATACGTATTGAGGGTCAGCCCCAGCAGTCAGTCATTCTTTTACTTATATTTATATGAATACTTACTCGTATGTGGGATTCGTTTCCGTTTTGAAGTTTCCCACATAATTGATGCGGTGACTGCGGTTGTTTGGCTAATTGAAAGCATAACTCAGCGCTGATGCCGACCATCATTATTATTTTAATATTTTGTGCAAAAATCATTTAAAATTCAGTATCTATATTGGTTACCGGGCGGTAACCTACCTCCCTCCCTCCCTCATAACCGCTTGCATATTTGTATTCGTGTGTGTTTGTGTCTGTGGCCGGAAATGAGTTTGCTTTCGGATGATGTGGCAATTATGTGGGGCAGTATATGGGGGCTGTTCTCTAGCGAAAAGTTGCGGCCGAATGTGTCTTGCGATCCTAGTAGTACATTCCAAATCCGATTATACGAGTGTATTGTGTGTGCCAAGCGCACACACGCAGAGTGGGGGATAACCATCAAAACATATCACTCGACTGCATTGTGATAATACTTCCGTTAGTTAAATCCTGCACCTCCGCCTCCGCCAGAGGACATCGTTTATTGTCCATTCATTTATCACACAAACTCCCACAGAGAACCCGTGAGAGAGGGACACAAAGACAGAAAGAGAAAGAGTGGAGGAGGGCAAAACGTGTTTGCAAACATCATTAAAAATGTAAATGAGTTTGTTTGTTTGCCATCCAGTCCATCAGTCCATCAGTCCGCCCGTCCAACGGTGTGTCAGGCCCAAAACGTGTGTCAGACCCTCAGTCGGGATGTCAGGCAGTCAGTCAGTCAGTCAGTCTGTCTGTGTGGTCAACTCGTCTGTTGTAATTATTTAGACACTTGGGACATTTGGCTATGCATTTTGCATGAAATGTTGCCGTGCCCCGTGTGCCCCGGTGGCGGCAGATAGTAGAACCTGTTTGTGTCTCATCTATAATTGATTTTGTTGGCAAGTGAGGCGGAAATTTTAAAACTATATTTAACTATTGCCGAGCTCCATTATTTATGCATATTACGTAGCGGCTTTATTGGTAAAGTTTTTGCCAAAACGGATTTGATTAGTGAAAGCCCAGGGTGCCAGTTAGACTGCACTATCAGAATTTATGATTGCCAGCCCGGCCAGTGGCCCAGTGCCTGTAATTAAGTGGCAGGCAACTCGCAGGCAAGTCTCCTCCTACTTCAACTCAAGTCTCGAATGTGAAAATGTGTGCGGCATAAGCACACATTTTCACCCACTCCAGCCATAAACATCAGCCTGGAAAAACTCGTAATGGCGTTGATGACATGATGAATACTCCACATGAGTGGCGGACATCCGTTATTTGAGAGTGAGTGGCAGGGTCGCATTGTGTACGTTGCCTGCCACCAAAAAAACACGAAATAAAAAAAAATAAAAGACTCGAATGCTTACTTCTGTGTGGGTGTTTGCTTGGAGTTATTTGTGTCTGTGTTAGCCATGACTGGAGCCACAAGAGGGAAGGCAAGTCCGTGGCCCACACAGACATGACCACACTTCAGGCTTATTTGGAAGTGAAAATTGCATTTAATTGAATGTTAAATGTAGCAAAATGTTTCAAATTGAGTTTTATTTAAAGTTTTATGTATGGATTAAATTCATTCCTTTAGACATTAAATAATGTATATTTTTGGGATTAGCTAAAACTATGCTGTATTGTGTTACATTCGCAATGGCAGCCAAGAGATGTGTAGACTAGCGATAGGGAGAGAGCAGCTAATCAATGGGCAGATAGTTCGATTAAATTTCAAACACATACATACATATCTTTAATGCTTATTTTGGTTTCCCCTTTAGGAAACTGTGTGGTTCAGCGTCCCTACCAATCGGATCAGCTAATTCGAGAAGGCAGCAGCAAACGGGTGAGTTTGGATCTATCATATTCCCAAACTGTCCACCCCGAACTACCATAATTGGGCAACTAAATGCCGCACATCACAAAATAATTGACCAATTTACAAACGAAAATCGAGATCAATTAGCAGCAATGAAAGTCTGTGCTGCCGTTTGAGTGTATTATTGCACTTAAAATTCATTTTCAAGTGCAAAAATTTATATTTTATTTGTTGTTTTGGCTTTTTCTGTTGGAGCTGAAAAAGCTGGAGCGCTCTTTAGCGCATTTCCATAACTAAAAGTTAAGCCAATGGCAAACAGCAACGAAACGTGAAAAGCCAAGAGGATGTGTGGAAAAGCTGCATATCTGGGAAAGCATAGCGCCGGCTTACATGTATCAGCACGTGGTGAAGAAAGAAAGAAAATTACGAAATAAACGCATGAATAGAATGCGAACAGAATGCGAAATGCTAATAAGAAATTAATTTCACTTTCGACTCTGAGGGAGTAAAATTATTATTACACGTAACGTCCGCGTAACATTAGCTTTTATGGTTACCCTTATTCAACGTTTCTTTTCTTTTATTCCTGTGGGGATTTATTTTGCAGATCTACTCTTTGGATGACGCCGAGTGCAGCGAGCTGTGCAGCTGCGGGGAGGCCCTCACCCTGACCTGTCACGCCCTCTGCGTGCCATTCGCCCCCTGCCGCACCGCCCTAGCGTTTTACAGCCACGCCTCGCCCGCCTACCAAGCGTTCCGCGGTCGCTGCCTCTGCTACTCGGGTCGCTTCATCTGCATGAAGCCGCCGCTCGGGGAGTACATCCTGCCAGGTGAGTCGAGACTTTGGCTACGTCACTGCCACATTATACGCAGAGCGTGTCGGCGGGGGTCTGCCCCTGGTTGAGCACTTAACGATTATCGTCGGCGACAGGCGATGACTATGCGGCCCTGTCAAGTACGCAGCATTTTTGTGGCTGCAACATGCAGCCACTCCCACTCGCACTCTTTCACGGCACGAACGCGTCTCTATTCTAGTTGCGAACCCTTTGTCGGGGCATCGTCTTCACTCTGTGGAGCACTTCAGACCACATTTGACACAAAAATCCATTGTGGTCGTGGAGGGTGCAAGGGTGCAAGGTTGCGTGGCTCTTGTCCATGCTTGCCACATGCCACTTGCGTGCCAGGGCAGCCAGTAAATTACGTTTGCTGCAATTGATGTTGCATTCCCCCCACTTTATTTCTTGTTTTTTTGTTTTTTTACCAGGTGGCGTCTTCTTGCTGCTGGGCTACAGTGCCGCAGATGAGGCACTGCTCCGACCACACACCAATCTGGGAGTGCAAGATGCCGTGCGAGCCCTGCAGCAGTACGTAACCACATACATCGATAATCAGGTAAGCCGGCAGCAAAAGAACTATGGCCAGCAATGTATTAATTGCATTCCGCTGAATGCACTTTCCACTCAACTTTCTACTTTCCACTTTTCACTTTTCCCTTTGACCTGGTGCAGACCCAGTGCACGCTGACACTCTTCAATATGACCGAGGAGAACATCATCATTGCTGCACGCCTGCCCCACGATGGCAAACTCAAAGATATTGAGCTGCTGCGGAAAGAGAAGGTGAGTGGTTCAACGTCTACGTCCCGATGCCGCTGGCCATTCAGACTTAAACTCCCTCCCTCCCTCCCTCGCAGCAGCAAATCTATTTTCGTTTTCCCCTAATAATCCATTTACCCAATAACCCAACATTTATGGCTTATCTGGCTACTTGCAGGACGAGTGCACCGCGATTCTGAAGACCATCAGTCATCAAATCAATACCGAGCACAATGAGCTACAATCCCACCGACTGCTGAGCATTTTCAAAATGTCCGAAGTCGAGGTCATTTGGCCGGAGAGCACGAGTGCTGCCCAGAGTGGGCATGGGCAGGCGAGTGGCTGCCACCGGCTGCTCCACCTGGCCCTGCTCTCGCTGGCCTATCTCTCCACGACCACGCTGCGTATGAGCGATGCGAGCAGACGGGGCCGCGTAGCGACATGACAGCCGCACAGCTAGGGGCTTAGACCAGTGCCCAGGACAATTGGATAACTGTACGTAGTAGATATGTGTAAGGGCGGGCGGAGGTGGTACTATATACGCGATATACGGATCGTGTTAATGTTAGCTATAACTAAATAATATCGGGGATATTGCAAGTGGTATAGAGCGGAATCGTATCGTACATGCGTATGAATATGAAGTTGCATATGATATGAATATACACACGTACGAGTATGTTGTATACATTTAGGGGCTAGTTCTGTGTTTAGCTGCAATTTTTGTAAAGCTTTGTTGTTGAACCCAGACGGTGTTGCTGTCTGTTTTGATACGTACGTATGTGAAGGAAGCATTACGCTACAGTATAGTACATACATATATACCTACAATATAGAACTCAACTAGATATATGTATATCAATACTTTAAAGTGAAAAGTAAAACTGCTGTCTACATAATAATATTCTTAGCAAATAAACAAACAGACACTCGATAGTTGGATTTGATGTGGCCTGTACATAGGATTCGGTTTAAATATGATATACTACCCGTAGCTAGTGTTTTATACGGTAAACAATATATACATACAAACATACATACACATATGTACACTCTGTCAGTCATTCATCATTATCATACCTGCTGCAGGCAATAAATATACTATAGTATTCCATTTGCTCTTTTTTTTATTCTTGTTGATATTTAAGCTCTATAAAGTTCTTGGCCGCCTCCATTAAAAAGAATTATTAACCGCCTTAACAATGTTTATTTCTCATGCATATTCCTTTTCTCTTTTGATTTTTAATTACATTTTAATGTGCATGCGGAACGGTCTCTCCCGGTCGGTCCCGGGCATGTCCTGTCACGGCCTCTCCAGGCCTTGGCCACACACAGACAACAGAAATGGCCAAACGAATGAACTCATTTAACACTCTCAAGCGAAATATGATTGTTAATTTATTTCACAGTTTACCGTTTCGTTTGGAGGCGCGAAAACAATTACGGTTTCATTATCCATTATCCATTATGCGTTCTGCATTTCAATTGTTGCCCCACACACACACACACACAATTCTCACAGAGCCGCAGGGGCAGAGATCTCCGGCCAGCAGCCATATTCTCGCCTCGTTTCAACAGGTTTCATTGCTACTATCACAGTATCCCGATTAGCATTTCCGTTCTTCTGTATATAGTATATCGTAAAACCAACCAACCAACCAACCAACAACTTAAAACTCAATTAACGTAATTAAATACTAACAGTACATATCAATATGAACACCTAAACAAAGTTTACACACAAAACCAAAAAAAAAAAAAAAAAAAGAAGTTCTTACAAATGCCCCCTGCTCGAGCGAATCTTTTGTATATAGTTCTTTATAACAATATACAACGATATATGTATGATAAATATACATAGAATAATTATGATATAAAAGCATCAGCTAAATTGAACTGTATATTGATTGGAACTTCAGTTGAGCCTTATATAAAATATGTAAAGAATATAACTACTATTGTAAATAGTATATGGGGGAGGGAACAAAGCAGAGGTCGAGTAAGAGTATCAGGAGCAGAAAAAAACAACACCTGGGTGAATGGTAAAAATTCTATGAATATTAATTGAGTGTTTGACACACACTCACATACACTCACACTCACACTAACACTAAAAACAACACACACTCTAAGCCTAAGCTTGACCATTTCACACAAAAGAGAGAGAGAGTGAGCAGTATCTTTTTGTCACATACTTTGTGGCGGAAAAGTGTGAAAAATGTGCGCATAACGAAAATGGTCACAATCATGAAAAAATGTCTTCCTTAATGCATATACACGGCGATATGTATTATGTTTATATACACATAAATATATATATATATATATATACCTAAACAATATACAATATCTGGCAATACCCTAGCCTGCGCTTCAGTTAGACAAATGATAATGTAATATAGTATATGTATGTACCAAGGGGGGCGCTAAACCATATCATTATCGCAAATTATCCTTGCAAATTATACCACTGTTGACACAAAACTATGAACTAATCCCAGCATATCTAAGCAAAAATATACCCCTAACTAAATATACATATTAATAATAAACAAAACAAAAGAAAGTATACATACCGTACGAGTAAAGTTATAAACGTTAGAGAGCATTGGCAACTACTTTAATAGTCTCTAGAGAAAGCAACGCTTTAACCTTAACATAGAGAATTAACATAAACCTAGCAAAAAAACGTGTGTAAAGTCTATTGAGAACCTGCTTAAGACATATTCTAGCTAAATATTAGACGAATTTAAATATAGTATATTCAACAACAACCAGGCGAGCCCCAAACGACAAAAAAAAAACAGCCGCTGTCAGAGGAAAAGACAAAAGACAAAGAGGGGTGAAACTGTATCTTAAGGATTATGGGAATACTGAAACTGAAACAGAGCTCATTTGCTGTGCAATTGCATAACGGTTTAATGGCTACCACGAGTCGATATCGTTATCAGATCAGCTGGGGGTATATCGGAGTCCACTCGAGTGTATTGTTTCGACCCCTCTCACTCGCAGTGCGGCACAAGACAAAGCGTAGCTACAATGTAAAGTACCGTTCAAGAGAATAAATAACAATAGAAATGAAGATGAATGAAAATTACAAAATAGACGCATTAATGTAAAAAGCAAACAAAGAAAAAAATTATACTAGCACACAAATACGAATCCCTAGAATGGATGCATAAAAAGTAGCATAAAGTTTAAACAAACAAAAAGCAGAACATTATGCAGGAGGAATACGAAATTGAAAATAACTAAAGAACAGTAAATAGGATCTACACATATACGATATGTTAGGAATACATTTGTGGGCTTTATGTTAGCGCGTACCTATGTACGAGTATGTGTATGTGTGTATACAACCAACTGAAGTACATGGATAAAGTTAAATATAAATATAAATATATAAATTATAAATTATGAACTATGAAATAAAGCTAAAACCGAAATGAGAAACCAAGCGATATTTGTAATAAAAAATTGTAAGTGACAACAACAACAACAAAATATAGAAAGTAAAATTAAACAACTAACAATGTTTTTCTACTGGGTAGGGGTTTTGGGTTCCTGCAGGTTAAAGCTAATGAAATATGGGGTGTTCTGGTAAGTAAAATAGTTCACTTTTTGTCAGCCACGTCAGCCCACTCTCGATGTGCACTTCATTATTGACCCCCAAAAGCCCCACAGCGATCGGCAACTAAGTATGTGACACTATTGAGTCGAACAAAGCAATGACGACAATGGAAAACACACAAGGCAGAGTATACTATACAACAAAGACAGCTGCCAGAGAAGACCTGCTGCAGGAGCAAACATATTCATAAACAAGGCTATAGCAAAACGTACCAGAAGGGCAGAATACCGCAGCTTTCGATACCCTTACAGATCCACCATTACTGCATAGAGATATGTTCATTCAAATTAAGTTACCTTCCAATCTCCTGCATAATTTCAGATAGTTTAAAACTGAATATCAACCGACCAGTTTAATTGATTGATGCTGATTCAGAGTGGTTAGTACTTTTTTATGCGGGTTTGCGAACATCATTTGGGTAATACCCTCAGCAAGGGTATAACAAGAGAAGAATAAAGAAAATGGTATAAAGAAAAAAAAAAAGCCACACAATGCTTTTGTATTTTTGCAAGGAACAAAAGATGAGCAGAAGACAAAGACACTTGCTCAAGGCAACGGCGCGCCGTTTCATGGCTTAAACTCAAGTTTCCCGGTAACCACTCCACTGTGCACCGCACTCGACGACACAAACACACCACCCATCGAGAGAGAGAGAGAGAGCCAAAGAGCAACAAAGAGTAAGGTCAATCATTGGAATTTTGCCAGTTAATTCGCATACAAAAGGCGCTGGCCCAGAAGAGAATGAAAATAGCACACGAGGCAAGAGTTCCTGCTCGGCCTCCGAGTCTCTGAGCCTCTGACCTGCCACGCCCATAACGGCATACCGGGTGGCTGAGTTCGGCATTTATACTTCCACTTAATTAGGTAATAAATGATTGAAGAAATTATGTCTAGACGTGAGGACAATTTCGATGTCTTGGCCTGTGGGGGGGCCACATACTTTGACTGGGAGCCAATTCATTTCTGGCACGTGAGGGGTTAAAATGTTACGAATTTCCACACAATCACACACACAACGGCAGAGACAGTGAGAGACACACACAAGAGGAAAGAGAGGGAAACAATCCAATATGTATGTATGAGTGGTATGAGTTTCGGGTGAACGCATATACATATGTACGTATGTGTGTGTGCACATGTCCCATACATAAATTTGAAAGGCATTTTGGTTTTGATTTGAAAGGAAAGCAAAATTCTAAACAATTGTTTGTGTTCTTTTTTTTGCTTTGTATTCAATTTGTTCAACCTGCCGCGGCTAAGTGGCAAGGATTTCATACAATAGCTACATACATATATCAGCCTCACACAGACATGTATCATGTATATGTACATATACTCGTATTTATTCACATCTAATATCATTCACATGGGGCAGAACGATGTCTGAATAGCAAAACTGAAAATGAATCGTAATGAATGCGGGGGGTGTACTGAGTGAGTGAGTGTATGCGGGCTTGCCAGTTCATTAATATGGCACAAATGGCTGAAGGTCGATGATGTTGGGCCTATACAGATGCAGACTAAGGATGGTCGCCCTAGAGATGTGCATAGCACATGGTTTTCTCTTCACTCCTGCCAGTTTTACCAGGCCGAATGGAACGAAATCTGTGCATATTCAAATCTATATCTCTCTTTCTGTGAGTGATTTTCTATGGGAAACTGTGTTTTGTCATCTCTAATTCTTTCATACTCATAGATACTCTTATCTAGTGTTCCGGAGAGTGCGTGGCTCTGTTGCTGTTGTTGCACGCACATTTATCAGGCTGCGATGATTACGTGTTTGCCATTTTATGGCTAAAACTGTTGCGCCTACAACTCTGCAGTCATACCAACCCCCCCACCACCACCTTCGCTTTGAGCTGCTGGGGAAAGTTGGTCTCTCTCTCTGTCTCTCTGTCTGTTTGTGACTCTGTTGCTGTTGCTGCTGCTGTTGGCTTTGTTCTACTTGGAATTGCCTTTTATTTTGCGCTAATTGAAGTTGCTGCCATCATATATATATATTTTTTTTTTCTCTCTTTCCACCTCCCCCAGCACAAGCACATCCCACATATCCTCGTTTTGTTTGCTTTTATTGCCGCTTCTATGTTTTTCCTGTTTTTGCAATTTTAATTAAAAACGTGTTTATAACAGCGCAAAATGCTGATGAGTGAGCAGAATAATTTATTTCGAACATAAATAAAACCATACATATATGTATGTATAGAGCTGGGATAATGTGAAAAGGCAAGTGTGCCGACTGTCAGTTGATTTGAGTTGAGGTAATTAATGACCAGGGAAATGTATCTAAATCGGATTATCTTACTTGTAAACGTTTAAGATGTCCCACCTACATTTTCATACATGATGTTTTGGCATTCAAAATACACTTTTTGCTTTGCTTTTGGATTGATTATGAAGTAATAATCAATTTTTGGTTGGGACATTTATCGTATTCTCTTTTCAATAGCAGCTTAAGGATGGATAACTTTATTAATTGCTACTTTAACATGCAGTTAAAGTACAGCTGAAATTCCTGTCGACATGGCCTGCAAAGATGCAACATTTTCCGCTGCAATTTATTGCAAGTACTCGTACGTACACACACACACACATATGTACATGCAGAGGAGGAGGAGTCGAGTTGCTACTTGGCTGGCGCATTTACACATTACGAATTCTTTTGCATAACGCTGTGGGGAATGTATATTGCCAGCCAGCCAGTCAGGCTGAGTGCCGGATGCCGGAGAAAGAAGCCATAGCCACAGAGAAATATGCGCCACAGCATCCTCAGCAGGAGGCGCCACAGCAGCACACAAAGAATTCAATTGAATTGATATTCAAATGCGCACTGGCAACACACACAGAACCAGAGAGAGAGGGGGCATCCATTATTTGTCGATTTTACACATGGCAAATAGGAAAAAAATGTAGCAATGTAGAAAAGAAGGAAGAAGTCATCTATGCATAAAGTATAGCTATGTACCTATGTATGTAGGTGTTCCAGGCAAGTGCAAAATCCCGATTCTAGTTTTCATTAGACCGCTGATCAGTGAACATTTTTTGATGGCTTGCAGTCTCAAGCAAAAACTATTTTTACGCCATTTGCCAAAAGGCCAGGCCATGCCAGGCCCGACCACCTTTGGCTCAACAAAAAACATGGCCAGGACCCACGGGAGCTGAATTTGCATAACTCGTTGCTGCTCGCTCCCCAGAGCTGCAGGAATTCAAGAGAATATCGAAGACAGATAGACGGCTCAGGCTCAGGCCCGGGCTCCGGCATAGTCTCAGCGTTCAATGCGCTGCAGACAAGCAGCCAAGTGCAGAAATAACACAAAATAGATGCCAATGCAAGAGGCAAAAGAGAACTTAAAAAAATACAAAAAATATATGTGTAAGTACACACACATACATATATATTTGTACTATAGGGAGCAAAAAAAAAACTGCTAAGGAGCCAAATACTCGAGCATTTGCAAACGCGGCAAAGTAGCGAAAATTTGCAAATTGATTGCATTCCTGTGCCGAGCCAGGAGAAGCCTGGAGAAGGTTGGAGGGGAAGCACAAATATGAAATCTTCGAGGAGTGCAAATTTTGCACATTTTTTCTGGCAACTTTGGGAATGTTTCCTTCCAATTGCCAAAACAAAAGTCAAAGACCATCCCCCCCACACACATACATATCCAAAGTGCAAGTTTATTACATTCCTCAACCCACTTCAAGGGTCTTGCAGCTGCAGCTGCAACACCAACTCCGACTTCGACTTTGGCAAAAATCAAATTATGCAAATCTCAAGTTTAATTAGGAAAAGCACAGCTCAACTTTAAATCAATTTTCTCCTCTGTCTGCCGGTCCCTGTCCCTGTCTCTTCTATTCGGTTCTCTGCTTTTTATTTTATTTGTGCGCTTCATTTGAGCAACCCCATAAAATATTCAGACACTTTGACACACTTTGGGTTGTCTTTGAATCTGAAGAGAGAGAATGTAGAGGGAGAGTGGTTGGTTCGGTGCGGACTTGTGCGGAGGGGCAGACAAAACCCAAAAACGGTACAAGGCAAATTCTGTTGGCCAACAAAATGACACTTAGTGCAAAACAGGAGAACACATGCCTAATAAATAATTCAGTGCGCAACAAGCGGACAACAAGCGCACTTGTGGCACCACCCACATTCTGCCAGCCCTGCCACACCACCACCATTTGCCCTGACCATCTCTGACAGCTGTTCTCGGATTGTGCCCAACGCATCCATATTCACACAAGATTGAAATCTAGTCAAATGTGTCGGCTCAAGTCTTGCGTGTTATTCAATGTCCTTCAAGACAGCCTCCGTATCGTATCGCATCGGACTCCCTCCTGCCCATCTCCCTGTACAATCTGATGACCAAGGAGACATATGCGGGTCATTTGCTCTGCGAAGGCATCATATTTGAGAGATTCTCGTTGCCAGAGATACGTGTACGAGTGCGAGTGAGTATACATACATCTCCTTGCAGCATTTGTCTGCCAGGCTCTCTGGTGTACAAAAGTAGCGAAACAATTCAATAAAGTAACACGAAAATCTAATACTGAGACACGGAAATGCTTTTAGCCTGCCCAAAAATTCGTCAAAATATAAACCGGGCAAAGATGAAAAATCCTCCAAGCGCCTGCCCCTGACCCCCCTGGGAGGTTTGTGTCTGCGAGTTTAAGTGTCTACAAGTTGATTTGTTTCTTAGTTTTTTTCAATGCTAATGAAGTTGGGAACTTTTTGCCATATATGTACATACAATAGATAAGAATTATGATTTATCAGCACCTCCGTTTTATTGATATTTGCAAACCCCGGTCAGTTACAAGAAAATAATTTTGTCAGAGCTTGAAGTCGAGGTCGTAAAAGTGAAAGATGAGGCAACGAAAAAATCATTTAGCATAATGATTAAAATAAATCATAATGTATAGAAAGAGTGGTCCAGAGGAGGAGGGATAAAGCGAACATATGCAAGTGCAGACATTACGTATACGCCACGTAGCCGGCAACGTCCAGGCTCAGACACACACACTCTCTCACAGTTACAGCCAGCATATCCAGCAGGCAGCAAACAAGCTAAATGCAAACAGACAAACAAAAATGATTTATAAATTGGCAAGACGTGCATAAAATGCTGAGCAGCAGCAGCAGAAAAAACTGTTCCACTGCATACATAATGAGCCTCTGAGCGAATACGATTCCCAGGCCAGACCAGGCCAACCCAGGACGGACCAGACCAACCCAGCCCAGAACAGGGCCGAGCGCTGAGCGGAAGGGAGGGGGGCTAGGGCGACCAGGAAGTGGCATTTAAATGCGCGCATTTATTCACTTATAAATGCTACAAATAAAAATATGCTAAGGGAAAATATGCTAAAAAGTCAGACCGAAAAAAGATAAAAAAAAGATGAAACAGGGGCAAGTGTGTGGCCAGAACTTACTGCAGAAAGTGCCATAATTGTGTGTCTCTTCGCCCCTACCCCCCTCCCACCTTCATAGCCCCTCTTTAAATCTCATTTGGCCTGCAGCGACAGAGGAATTTCTAAAAAAAATGTTGAATGTAAAAAAAAGAGTAAGAACCACAAAATATCGAAACGCATAACATGAACCGAGTCCGGGATACCCTTTCAAACCGAGAGTTCCTCAGGAAACTACCTCCGATTGCCCCCACACCCAATAGAGCCAACATAGAAATTAAAAGACCAACACAAACGAGAAAGAACGTACGGAGTCGCTGTAAACGCGACTCTACTTTTATACCCGTACTCAGTCAGTAAACATGTGATTTATGTGGAATTTTTAAATCAGTTTTTACATTTTACATTTTACATTTATTTGATGCATCTGTCATCTACATCTACATCAGTTCTCACAACAACACACGTACACTGCACGAGACAGAGCGTGCGAGTGTGAGTGTGAGAGAATCAGCAGCAGCAACCCTCAAAATAAATGTATATTTTGTTTTGGTTGTAGCGGCGGCCGGGGCAGGTCGCTGCTGAAAATTCATTTGATCATTGTGGCTACAATAATGATCCGATCTGGACCAAATTCGGGAATCTGGTAGATATGGTAATTTTCTACAATACTGCATTTTTGGTTTTTTCTATCTTCAAAATTGTGGATTTTCGTCTTTTGGGGGCGGAAGGGGGCGGGGCGAAATTTTGAAATACACTTGTTCAGGTTTGGTATCACAGGAGTCTTGGCCAAAAGTTTGGTTGCTCTAGCTCTTATAGTCTCTGAGATCCAGGCGACACAAAATACAAAAAGCAAATCGACTCGATTTTGTGTGAGTGCGAAAGGGATGGAGCGAAGTTTTTTTCGTATATTTGCCTCTATTGTGGCTATATTAATGATCCGATCCGATTCAGATTTGGGCCGCTGATAGATATAGGCTGTCTCTATGATTCTGCATTTTTAGTTTTTGTTATTTTCAAAATTGTGGCCGCCACAGATGTGCGCCCTTTGTGGGGGCGGAAGTGGGCGGGGCGAAATTTTTGAAACACTTTTCTAGGAGTGAGATATCACATCAATCTGGATAAAAAGTTTGGTTGCTCTAGCTCTTATAGCCTTCGAGCAATGGGCGACAAACAAGACGGACAGACGGACAGACGGACAGACAGCAATTAGCACAAATACAATATACCCTTTTACTCTTCGAGTACGGGTATAAAAAAGGTCTGACATGACTATCGCACATACAGCAGACTCAACTAATGATTCTGCTCTGAAATGCTTCAATTTCTCAGACTTCAGACTGCTGGTCAAATTCGTAATACCCTCCATAAAGGGTAAAAAAATGAGACCACTTTCTGGGACGCTGGCTCGGTTACTGTGAGACACAAGAGTGGCTGTTAGAGGCAGCGCCAGCTAGCCAGATACTATCGCCATGCCTTGCATGTCGCTTCACACCAGCACGGAAAGCACACACACACACACACAAACACGGACACACACGCATGAAACGCACGCACATATGCCATGAATTTCATTTAGTTTGTACGTGTGTGCGTTAGTTAATATTGCACACGTTGATACAAGCATATAGCACGAGTATGTGTCTGTGTGTCTATATGTGGCTTTAAATTACCTCAACCATAAAGTAAACTTAGAATTACGCACACACATGGAGATGGAAGCACGTTTAGAGCCGGCAATATGTTGCTGATGGCATTTTAAAGATGTTTGTTGTCTTTTGGTTTTGTAAAATATATTGTAATAAGCTTAAATCGCATCTAAAATAAAAGTGATCAACACATCATAGCAAATAAAAGGCCAATCAAAATTACAAGATGCCTTTCATTCTTAGTTATTCTATTCACCATCAATCTTGCCATCAGTTCAACTCGAAGCAAAACTTCTCCCTGGTCGGCTAAAAGTGCATAAAATGCAGCCTTTGGGCCGCAACGTTCTTTAATGGCTGGAAAGGGGGTGTAAAATCTCAACAAGCTCCGTGAAATTTCGTTGCATATTAAAAGAGAGCGAGACCCCGGAATGGTCGGGTCTCTGGCCAATGATGATAATGCAGCACACGTGCACTAAAATGCAAGCACTTGAAATATTTATAAGCTACTACTAGCTGGCAGATAAATCAGAGGCGCCTGCACTCAAGCTGTTTTTGGAGCTAAATGAAGAAAAATGAAGTGCGCCGTGTGGCAAGCTTCAGGCAAGAAACTGTCAAACTGTCAGGCCGAAGGCTAGAGGCTAGATGCTGCCAATGTCGTGTGGTTGTGTGCACCTTGCTGATGGATTTCCAGGGAGGTCCTCAGGCCCCCCAGACTCGGGATTGATGGCGTCAAAGTGAGAAGCCAGCGCTGCCGATGCCAGACTGGTGTAAAGGTCAAATTTATGCGTGGTGAAAGTGTTGACAAGGTTCAGGACGATGATGTGTTTAAATATTTTACGACCCAAAGACCTGCTCCAAAGATGGGCATAAATATGTGAGTGGCAAAACGTGTTGCGGCGGTGTCCAGAAGAGGATCTCAAGACAGGCTCATTAGCAGATCAGCTGCGGGACAGCTTTTAGCGTTCAATTAGCCGACTGCAGTGGGCTAGGAAATGCTGTTGCTAGGAAAAACTAAAGATACAATTTACTCGTGGCAGCTGCGTTGCCTGGCAACACCCTACCAGCTCCACACGCAGCTCGTTGCAGACTCCCCGACTCCGAGCCTCCTCTATTTCAACGCTTATTTACATGTCAATTGTAAATTGTTTTTCATGTTTTTCTCGCTTTTCTTTGCCTCCTTCTCTTGTTGAACACTTTTCACTTTAGTGATTTGTTGTGCTCTCTGTTTATCCCAGAAATCGAAAACATGTCGAGCACTTCCCGTATTCCCGAATATTGATACGCCTGTAAGTGTGCCACGGCAATTCCCCCAGGTGTCGGCTCTCTCTCTCTCTCTCTTCTGACAGACTACCACGGATTTAAAGTGACAGCCCGGCTGGATGGCTGATGCCTGTTTTCTCGATGGCTGGCTGGTTGTCTGGCAGGTGGGGCTTCGGCTTCGGAAGAGCAAATGCTGTAGGCAAAATCATCTCCTAGGCATACCCAACAAAAAGGGAAATGTATCAAACGTCAATCTAATTTCATTTTAACGCTCGACCAGATCCATCCAGCGAAAGCCGCCAGAGTTTAGAGCTGTGACTCACAGTGTGCTTTGAAATACTTATACACGTATATAGATTTTTCAACAATTTGACAAATCGCATGTTGACATTTGTTGACGTCTCTTCACACATACCCACACACACACACACACACACACAAACACACACGTGGGAACGTGACAAAGGGGACAACTCGTCCTTATCCCCATCGATATCCCTCTCCATTTCGTTGAGGGGGGGTACAAATACAACAATTCTAAATCACTGATGACGCCAATGGATGGCATCTGTAAAACTCAATGAATTGGAAAATGTTTTGTTAGCTGCTGCCATTATTCACACATACACACACACCAGCAGGTGCCCTTACAAGGAGATCATTCCCCCCAACCGCCCATTAAAAACCTGTTACCTACTTAAAGACAACAATTTCAAAATTTAATCAATATATCCACACACGATGGATCAAAAATAACATTAGTAGAGTCGATATCCATCAGTAACTGTATGTATATTTTTCTCCAGAATTCTATTCCTATTGTCCTGCAATAATACTAACCAAATGGTTGCAAAATAATTCGCAATTATTAGAATTCTGCACATATTTTAAATTAAACTAAAATGAATGGTTTCTCTTTTGAATCTTAAGAACGAAAATAATCAGAAAGATTCACAAACAAAAAAACCAAGCGTAAATTTAAAATTTCATTTGCAATCGCATTGGAGGAGGGGACAAGGGGACAAGCTACAAGCTGCTTTAGAAAATCATTTCACGAAAAATGCTGCTGCCTGCGACGTAGCGCACTGTTTATTACGCACAAATTTATGCATACAAATAAAATGAGAGTAAATTGATTTATCTGTGGCCCAAGATGGGGTGGGAAGGGGAGCCAAGTCGGTGGCCGTGGTGGGTCCGCGTCCGCACTCATTCACTGGGGACACATTAGCCGCGAGACCCACACACACGGGGCCCAGCTCGAATGCAAATATCCACACACGCATGCTAATACGCTCGTAAAAAGGCAATTTCCACAAATTCAACGCACCTCAGCCACCTCTGGCCCTGCTCTCCACACGCATTTTTGTTTTTTTTTCGGAATACCCAGTAATCGTGGTGCCTAACAGTGTGTTTTAAGTTCATGGAGAACGTGTTAAATATAATAAATAAATCTATTTACAGATGAATTAATATCGCCCCACTCTAAGATACTCGAATTGTTTAATATGAAATTTCTTTTGGCAAGGCCTTACAAAAAATAAATAAAATCATTTCCACTTTCAGAAGACATATTCTTACTACCATATAGGGTAACATAAGTTCGAATCAACTATAGAATTCTCACTTGATTTTGAGAAAGCGGAGCGGGAGCCGCTAACTCAATTTTCTATTTGCAAAAATGTTTGTTCCATTGTGGTTGGGTCTGAGGTCAGAACAACGGAAGGTGGTGGCTTGGTGGCTGGGTGGGTGCATAAGTGTATGCTGAGCTGAGCAGCAGTCAGGTGCCACCCCTCTGTCCATTTGGGCACCAGCGAGGCATAACTTATGCCACAGACACTCGCACGCATACCCGTATATTCTCGTATATTCGCTCTCACACTCACACATGTTTTGCATACAATATGTCTGTGTGCGTGTGTGTGGAGGTCTCCGTGTCCCAGCATACATTTATTTCAATTTTTACAACTCGTATGCCATGCCTCTCTCTCTGTCTCTCTTTTTCTCTCTCTCTCTCTCTGTCTGTCTTTCCTCCGGAACTGCCTCCAGCTCTGGTAATGCGCTTTCAGGCATCGACATTGGCTTCGGTATCGTTGGCAGTTCTTCGTCCGCTTTACGATTACGTTTTACAAGATTTGCATAAACACTTTTATCGAAATATAAATGACTTAAAGTGCTTTGAATATATAATGTGTATATCCATGCACATACATATGTATGCCCTGTGCTGGGGATAGTTTGGCTGGCTGATGAAAGAGATGAAAATATTCGATTTTTATTTGTATGTGTTCGATCCATTGAGCTCTAATAAATAATATAAGTTTATTAAAGCAGCCTAGTATACTGACTATAATCCTCTTTTATATAGCTTGAATGAGTTCTGAAGATATCTAATAGAACGTTCTGTTTGATCCAAAGAACCTCAAAACAATTCACTCTGCAACATATAAGATAAGATTACCTTTTTGTATATACATATACAAATCGTTAAATATTTTTTTATGGATAAACCACTTCCCTGAAAGAGTATACAAACTTTGAAGTGGTGCAAACACACAAATTTCGCACCTAAATTTCCTTTGCCATTTGCCTTCATGAATTTTACAATTCTCGGGCGTCACATTACGCTCCTCTTTTATGGCGTCACTTTAACGAGCTATCACTCCCGAGCAGGGTTTGCCAGCAAAGGTACAAGAGGCTGAAAGAGGCCATTCGCTGGCGGTTATTGACTAGACAATGATCGGGGACAGACAAGAGAGAAAAGCAGACAATTTTAGGTTATCCAAGCAAGCCTTTAATCAATAGCGAGATCAATATCCAGTAAGTGTTGGTGCATTGTGGCCGAGTTTTCTAGTTTTTTTTACGCTGCCCCATGCTTTGAAGTGGCATACCGCGCTCTTTGCCACGCAGCTTGATGCCGATGATGCGCTCGATCTTGGCTAGAATTTGATTGTTTGGTATGCCGCGTCCGGCCTCGTAGTCACCAATGACTTGCGGCTTCTCGCAAATCTTGCTGGCCAGATCCTTCTGGCTCAGGCCCTTAGCCTGGCGTCCCTGCATAATCAGACGGCACACGTCCTGCGACAGCTTCTCGTGACGCTGAGACCCAGTCTCGTAATCCAAATTATTCGAGCTCATCTTTGTAGTAGCGTGTTTCAGATATTCAGAAATCTGCAGAAATTCACTACGTATAGTAATATGGCTAACAAAATTCCCAAAAAACTTACGACAAATGTTGAGAAAAATTCACAAAATTTCACTGCGACAACTGTTTGGGTTTGAGATGAAATTGTTTCTACAATGCCTATTGGGAAAGTGACAGTATCGAAATGGCAGATTATAAATCTCATGGCCAACTAAGTTCAGGGATATCCACAATGAGATGCATAATACAAAATGCCAGCGACAACAAACTAACAAAAGTCAAAGCAATTGTAATAAATGACAGTCAGACATCTGCCAAGTGGGCAAGGACGTGGGCGTGGGCATGGGCGTTGGCCCCTGAGTTGGCTGGGGCTTGAGTGGGGGGTGTGGGTGTTTGGCAAATGGGTGGGTGGGGTGCCTTGGCAAATGCCAGCACTGCAAATCCTTGCCTGAATCTGGATTTGCTACCCACAGATTTCATCCTTCGTGGAAGTGATATCCACTCCAAATGGCGCGTCCCGGGCTGGGCTATGTAGGAAATTTTCTAGCATTTTAGCATCATTAGCATTGATTTATGATTAAGTTCAACCTCAATTTTCAGTTAAATCGTTTTCCTTGCCTTCCTTTGGCGCTTGTGCGTCCCACCCAACCCCCGCTCCCGACAACATAGAGATTCTGCAAAGAACTTGAGAGCTGGCTGTGTGGGGGGAGAGGCGCCAAATGTTGGGGGACTCCACCAAGCTTGTGCTTGGGTGAAGGGGAGACTGGGGGGAAAATGTCGAAAACAAGAAATCAGAAAATCAGAAGTAGCTGCGATTCTCACAATCGGACGCACTGATGTGTATAATGATCTTTAGCTGGGATTTAAAACGGATAATAAATAATAAAAATACTGGGCGATTGAGGCGAAGGCAGCACAGCACAGCACAGCACGGATGCCGCTCCTGAATGGGAAACTGAGCTTATAGTAAGTCTTCGCCGGCGCGGGCTCTCTCTTATAAAAAATGAATCGTTAAAAGGCCGCACAAGGGCTACAGACCTATACATAGTATATATATGTACATCTGTATATACATTCGAATACTTATAAAGGAATATAAATGTTGGTTGCCACAACAAATCAACAAAAATAAAAACGTGTGTAACGCAATGGCAAGAAACGGAAAAATAACGCAATATTCAAGATATATATATGTCGGAAATGGAAGACAATGGATGATGACAAAGGCCAGGGCCATGATATATGATGAGCCAGTCACTCAATCTCGCTGTCTCTGGACGGGACACAGACGCAGAGGCCTACTGTACTATACAGATTGAAATTGGAATGAAAATAGAAATAGAAATTGAAATAGATGAAAACTTTAATGATGGTTGGCTCCGTTTGCCGGGCAAACTGATATGAATGATGTCTGCCGATGAGCTGTACAAATCGTACACACAATACAGCTTCATAATCTAGAGAGCAGAGCAGAGCAACTCCATTTGAATAATGTTGTTCAATAAAGTGAATTGCTTTCATTCAGCCAGTTTTTCCCCATTGATTCTGTCCACAAGAGCACGGCACCGGGCATGCCAGGGCACGGGCACGGCAGCATCACACAAGGAAAATTCACATTGTTGGTTGGCATTTTTCCCCGATTTAAACGAATACCGCAGCACACCAGCAGTAAAGGCAAGAGTAAAAGCAACAGCAACAGCAACTGAAACTGAAACGACAACGGCACAAGCAACAGCAGCAGCATTGAAATATGGAATAAGTTAAAAGGATTTATTAACTTTTAAAAGCTTCGCACACAACAAAGCCAAAAGGCAGAGCGACGGGCCAACCGCCATCGGTCCACCAAGTAACGACAAATATTGTATATTGACTTCAGAAAATGCCAAAGGTATACGTACAATATACTCTCATATGCTTGGCTGTCAGGCAGGCAGGGTCTGCGTCTCCTTTAATACTACCGATATACCTATCGGATTTATGCAGCCGCTTCACGGCCTTTTGTTGCCCAATCGGAAATTGTTCATATGGTGCATTGAAAAATATTCTTGGGGAACAAGAAATGCCATATATTACTCTTTCTTCAAGAATTTAACTTACTACAATCCACAGCATATCTTTAGAGTCAAGATGAAACAATTGAAAGATGGAATGTAAGTGGGCCTCAATTAAGAATAAATGTGCAAAACGGATGCAATGGAATAAAGTGGATTAAAATGTTTAGGAACGGAATCAATTATGAGATATTAAACATACATATAGTATATAAATCCACACTTATTTACTAATTGGCGTACATTTAGCGTACATTCACAAATGAAATGCAAATTCCATATTCCCACATTGCCTTGCCATTTGCCTTTTGTGAGAGTCACTTTAAATATTTATACAATTTGTATTATATTATTTCAATGCGGAGGAGCGTAGTTTGGTTTTCTCTAAGCGCTCACATTTATCAAATCTGGGCAAACAAACTAGTAGTCGCGTCTAAGTTGAGCGGGACGGAGTATACTATATACGAGTGTGTATAAAAAATGCTACTCTTTGTTGCGCCCGGCAATACCATATATCCTTTGTACAATAAACATCGCTCACAGGCACTCACACACACAGATGCACAGGGAGAAGTGCAACCATATTTGTGAATAAATTGTGCTGCCAATAAAAAATATAGCAAACTCAAACAAAAAATGCACACAAAGCACATAAATTGGCTTTCTGTCGCCAAGGCAGCAGCGACGTATTCGATGGAACTCCGGAACCAGAACTGGAACTGCAACCCGAGCCCGACCTCAAGCCCAAACGCAAACCCCAAACCTAATCCCCAACTCTTGGTCTCTCTCCTGGCTGGAGGAATAAATAAACTGACTGTGCCACTGCACTTGACTCAACCAAAGAGGAGCTACTTTTCCGGCCATGGTCATGGCGGAATAGCATGGCGGAACAGTGGCTGCTTTTGAGTCACAATTTGAATTAAACACTTTTCTGGCGCTGCCTTTGTGCTTGGTGTGGCTCTGTCGATGTTGCTGCTTTGCTGCTGCTCTGCACTCTTAATGGAAATTAGCACACTTTTCACATTTTCCCTTTGCTGTTGCTGTTGCTGATGCCTCGATTCTCTCTCTGTGTACATGCTCCCGATTGCAGTTCGCTCCCATTTTCGGTCCCTTTGCCGTTTGCAATTCGTAGATTCAAAAGTTCGGAAGCTGTTAATAATGTCGACAGGCGCACGACACAAGTATTTCATTAGAGAGAAAGGAAGGCGCCCCATCCCATCCACCCAGTAGCCCAAACTGCCAGTCGGCCACCCGTCAGTCAGTAGTGTTTTTCCCTAATTTCGTACCCTTTTGTACGTCGGGGTATTATCATTATGAGTGTATGTTTGTAACAACACTGCCTCAGTGAAGTCTCAGAGAAACTTTGACTGAAAATTCACATCAGAGCTAGAATCATGGAGATGCTCAAGGTCTGATTTGACAAATGGTTACTCTATATGTCATTGAAAGGGTATCTTATGCTTCGAACCTGAATGGGTCTTCGTTTCTTGTTTTCAATTTAGCTTTTGCACCCCGTTCCGTGTGCACGAAACGTTCTCGCGTGTCGTGATATCTGTTCGAATGCAATTACTAGAGCGCTCCTCTGCTCCCATGGCAAATGAAAGAAAAACTAATTAAATCCTTTGTCCAACATTTTGTCAAACAAAGAAGCAACTGGAAAAAAAAATACGATTAATCCGTACATGAAAGCAGGATGCAAAAACTTGGAGAGTGGGAGCGTGGGAGAGAGTGTATGTATGTATAAACAGATCGCTTGATGAAAGTTATTCAAGACAGCATTTACATTCCTTAACAATCGCGCGCTCAATGCAAATCAAAGTATCAAACCCCATCTGCAATGCGCCAAAGGAGGAGCCCACAAATCCGTTGCAGCTATATTTTTATGTTAATGCGATCGACGAATCAATATGCTTTCGATTTCAGCATAAATGGCGCATCAACGACATCCGTCTTGATATAAGGGGGGGATTAAGTACAAGCGAACCCGCGCAGCACAGGAACAATGTCATCGACAAGTGGGTGGGGTGGTGGGGTGGGCAAGGAATGGCAGTCATAAATATTTCACTGGCTTGAATCCCATTAGGGGCAAAGAGCGGCCAGTAAGTGTCCCCGGGCAGGTGCATCTCTCTGTTGTCGTCTCCGCCTGACTCCGCCTCACCTCTGATGTCTGTGCCCGGCTGCATTGATTTATGCCAATCACGCTTCGCTAATAACTCAGCGACTCCACCGATGCTACTCCTGATGCTGCCTCTGTTCTGGTAGCTGTCATAATGACAGCAATTTGAGGGTTAAATTGGATATGCTTGAAGCGTTGACAAAGTTGGTCACGTGCTCATTTTTATACCCGCTACTCGTAGAGCCACCCAAGGGTATATTATATAGCAGGAAATCGCGAACAATCCAAACTAAAAACCAATTTCATACTGTGAATATACACGAATTATTTATTGAACTTCAAAATAACTTAACAATAACTTACACACGACAAAAAAAATCAAAGTATACGGTATCTTTTAGTCGCTCTTGTTCAAAGTGGCTATTATTATTCTTGCTTGCTGCTATCAGCCCTGTAAACGGTCGCACATAATTGACGTTTCATTAGCAGCATCTCTGTCACTGTTTAAAGAACATTTACCATGCAAATGTCCACCTTACTTCCATGCTCAAAAACACACACACTTTAAAGTTGTTGTCATGGCAATTAGAAAGGTCAATCTTATGATGATGGTGATGATGATGACGCCTGCCCCATGATGGCACTCATAAAAACTTAAATTCGTGCACACACTTACGCTCCCTTTACTCCACTCCTTTTATCAACCCCACTGAAATTGTACGAAAATCGAATTTGTGAAGTTCTATACACACACAAACACACCGGACACCGACCGAACCCTCAATGGGAATGGGAAAATTTCATAAATGTACAAGGATTCCACATCAATTTATGACATAATGATATTTGAGTGGGGCAAATTGTGTTAGCCCGAGGGTCTGAGGAGCATTTCTTTTGTGGCTTGCGCTTCTTGGTATGCTTGGTATGTCCCGGCTGCTCCCGATTTGGCTTCATTTTATGTAAATTATGGGATTATATTGTGATTTAGAATGGGTTTACAATTCGAACTTAAGCAGCATATTAGAAACCACTTCCCGTAGATAAGGTGTTGAGGTTAATTCGATGGTTTATTGTCTGAGCTGTGAGGGGGGTGGGGGGTACTCTACACTGGCCATTAAATGTAACAACATTTTTGTTAGTTTTTATATGTTTTTTTATTTTGTATTAAAAGTTCTCTTAGTATTTCCGCCCTCCCATTCTGCGCCACACTCCGTGTGATTAATAGCTGAAAAACTTGTTTTCTAATTATTTAACACCCAAAAACTACGACAATTAATTATGTGGCTGAACAATGAAGCCCCTGACGGACATTGTGGGCGACGCACACACACAAACGTACACACACACAGACAAAAACAAAAGCTTACAACAATTGCTAGTACAACAATAAATTTTATTGTGCATACACACACACAGTCACACACACACATAGAGACATTCAACATTCTCGTTGCGAATTTTGTATGTCGCTCTTTTTTTTTTACTCCTGTTATTTGGTTGCAAAATGAAATTGTAGAGAAATGCACATGCAGAGAGAGAAAGAGAGAGAGAGACCCACTCCGACACACGCAGAAATATATACATCAGATAACCAACCGATTCGAATAGAAGAACATAGTGCTGAAAGCAGTAGCTCTAAGAGGATTCCGTGGTACAAAATATTGAATGGATTTCTTGTTGATATCCAATACTCTGTAAGAAGGATTTAGGCTCCTTTTGAACTTTTTAAGTAGAGCCAAGAGCAACGATATTGCTTTGGAAATATTTTTTTAATTTTTACCAGGCATAAACTGACATATTTTCTATACTTTAGATATTAATTAATATCAATTAATTAGAGTGCACTTAACCATTGCAATAAATAATAAAATAAATACTATTTTAGAAAGTAATTTACTTGAAAACAGAATTCAGCTACAGTACTCCCTAAAGTACATTTTCACAGCGCTTATTTCGTCACTATGGTAAATTCCACTATACTAGGTATACAAATGCACGTAGTAGTACGTATGTCTGTATGTACATGTGTATGTATGTATGGATATGCATTCCCATTGCAATGCATTGCATTCGGGTTAATTGTTTTTTAGGCATGCAAAAACACACAGAGTGGGAGTGGGGAAGAGGTAGAGAAGCAGAGAGAGAGAGAATCATTTAATGGCATGGCACATTCATTTGAAACTTTTTAATTAAACAGCAAACTGTGACAAATTATTTTAACGAGCTTTTCCCCATTGCAAATTGAAAATAAAAATCGCTTTAAAGAAAACTCAAACGTCAAGACCAAAGCCAAATAAAGCCCCCCAAGCAGCTAACAGACAACAATTCTTAGGCCAACAAATATATCTATACAACAAGGGCAACCACAAAAAAACTGGCCAAGATGGAGGGCCCACAAGAAATCTGCTTAAAACAATTATTTCAGAATAATTGGCTTTAATTGCTTCAAGCATCCAAACCTCCCCCCACCCGACACCGTTCCCAGTGCCAAAGTCACCCAAGAAGAGGGGGAAACTTATGCCCAAGTGTAGGTCATAATGGCATCTATCAGTGGGCGACGAGGGCCGAGACCAAGGGCTGTCGAGGGTTGAGTGGGCGGAAGCGGAAACAAGCAATTTTGCGGCAAAGTTACGAGTGCCACAGACAGCGGCTGAACAAGGGAAAGAAAGTACAACAAGTCAAAAGGCTATAGACAATATTTCGACTAAAAGATACCCATTACTCAAAAACTACCATCCAGTCAACAGAAGAAAACAGCGAAGAAAAATATGCAGAAAAAGAGGGATATTATGATAACCTTATGTGGCTGATAATTCACATTAGAGTGACAGTAAAAATAATCTTCCTTTGTACTCTGCGGCTAACAGGTATGACAACTAAAACGATACGATAAGAAAAGAAAAGATTTCGCAAAAGTGTGCAAGTTTTCATCCTCTTGCCTCTTGCCAAAGTAATTCAACAAGTTCTAAGCCAAAGATACGAGCCATTTTCATAATTAACAGACCATGTGCGTTCCAGCATGGACTCGTATATTGTGCATATGAAAAGGCATCAACACTCAAGGCTTAAACGCTTTAAAGTCAGCAGCAGCCAAGCCAGATAGCTGATAGCTGACAGCACTGGGCAAACTCTATAATTAAGTTAATAGAACCATTAGCAAAAAGGGTATGCCGGGCAAGCCGCATGCCGCAAACAACAAGAAACAAGAAACCGCAGTCAAGTAAATAAACTTGTGCGTTGGTGCGCCACCAACAAAAAGTGTTGGGATTTGGTGTGGCAACTGTGTGTTTGCGGATGGTATGTTTCTGTTTGCCTTGTTGTGGGGCCCAAACCCAGACCACACCAGCGCCAAGGAGGCAAACACCAAAGTCTAACAGTTGCTTATGACTTCGCCTAATGGTTAATTGCAATCAACTGTTGGAGCACACCTCGCCATGGCTCTGCAAGATTAATGATGGAATTAAAAACCAAGCGAAGCCATGTAATACTGGCTGCCTGTGTATGAGCCGAGCAGTGCACTTAATTAAAAATGTTTGCCTAAATTATGTACAGACAATTAGACAGGCAGACAGCAGGCCAGACAGTCATTTCCACAATTTGTGGTTGGGATTTTTCAGACATTTCAGAACCAGTCAGCCCCCCACCCAAGTATCAGCCCAAGGAAGTTCATTGTTAGACCTAACATGAGGCTCAGACTCACTTTCAACGTTTGCAGAGCAATCCGAGAGTAGCTGCATTGTGCGAGGGATGTCCGGTCCCCAAGTAGCCGACAATTCATAATAAAGAGGGTATTTTCATTAAGGTCATATGATTGTGACACTCAGAAAGAGTCTTTGTAGAAAGATTCATAAGACTTCATAAGATTACCCTCGTATGTAAGACAGAACTTGTCATCCAGTCTTCTTTCTTTAAAAGTTAGAATCGGAAAATAATGACAACAAATCTCAAAGCATTCGATTTTGAGTCATATTTTTGCATTAGCAAACCTTTACAGACAGTCGAGAGTGTCGGAAATTCGGCACTGTAACTAGCTTTCCTGCATTTTTAAGATTGTTTTACTTGATTTCCCTTCGCCACGTCTTCGTTGTTGTGGCTCTGGGTGGGTATGGGTATGGATGCCGTGGAGCAGCGCTAATTAATTGCTTAAACAATTGCACTCTAGCAGCAACCGCGCATTGTTGTGGGCCCCACGCTGCGTATACTTAATTCGAGAAATTATTTCACGCTCACTTACAAGTGTCACAATTTCGAGTAGTGTCCTCGTCGCTCCAAATGAGACCGCATAAATTTTGCAGCCTGACTGCCTGCCACGCGCCACGCGCCGCAAATGCAATAACTACGCGTTTTGGCCATGTGACCCTGGCCAAATGTGACACTAGGCCAAAGAGGATTTAGCCGACGCAGAGGCAAAAACTGGAATGCCACCGTCATTTGTGCTATGACGCCAACGAGTGGCAAAATATTTGTCCTCGACATGTGTTTCGCTGTTGGAATTTAGCAGCCCCAAAACGAAATTGTAATTAAGCGAATATCATTTGTGAGACAGTTAGCTGCGACAGTCGAGGGAATAAACAATTTAAGTGAAATGTAATAGCTGGAAGTTTACTTTATTTAATGACTCATTCTCGAAGGCATCACTTGGCCTTGGTGGTGCAGCACTGATCCTTGGGGCCTGACTTGCAGACGCACTTGCAGTCCTGATTGCAGGCACAATTATCGCCACACTTGGTCGCCGTGCACTTGCAGTCTGCAAATAGAGATTAAGTTTACCATTTGATTGATTAGATAATGGTTCGCTTTTGACTTACTAGATCCACAGCCCTTGCAAACCATTTTGATGTATGTATATTTCGCTTTTACTTTGCAACTTGTTGTTGGTCAGTGTGGCGTAGGGCCAGAGTATTTATAGGCTCGATCAGCGGCTGTTTTGCACTCTGCACGTTTGACCATGGAAAAACGTGTGCAAAATCAACACAACTCGACTGCTCGACTGCAACAGTCAACAGAAAATGAGTTGGGGAACCCTACTTATCAGCTATCTAAGTTACGATAAGATAGCAATGCAACGAAACCCCTCAGATTGTTGTCTTCCCTCTAATCGTGCAAAAACGAAACGAAGTAGGAAAATCCCTGATAAAAGTTACTGGCCACCACTTACTATGCGCAATTGGGCTAGTTTAAGAAGGGGTCAGGGTTGCGGAATTACCGCAAATTGCTAAAGTTTTTAATTGTTTATCTCGGTCTAAGGCGAAACATTAGCGCAACATGGCCACGCCACGCCACACCATGCCACAAACTGCGATGTTGTCCTTGTCGCAATCAGCTCACAAAAATCTTTCCAAGCGGATGCAAAAATTAGCCCACTCTCTCAGGCTTTTTTGCCTAGCCACCCCCCCGCCTCGCAGCCTTTGCAGGATGAGGTCAAATTATTAATTTAATATGCATCCGTGCCGCCTCGGACTTTTTGGACTTCCGTTTGCCGCAGCGTCAACTTGCCCCAAACGACCGACCAATTTTGTTGGTTTTACATTCTGTTTGGATGCCCACTGGCCCACTCAAGACCTATGACACGGGATGGCCACAAAATGGCCACCATTTCCGCTGCTTCCACTAGCTGTGTGTACCCCTTAGTCGTTGAGTTCGAGGGCATGTTTGCACTTCGATGTAAGAGCTGGAATGAATATACGAGTATATTTGTGATCAGCAGAAGAATATGAAGAATTATTTTAGTTAAGATTTTCTACAAGATTTCCTCTCATCATTGAGCCCAAAATAGATCGGATTAACGGGTATCCTGTAGTCCGAATATAGAGTTTTACTTTCCTTCTTGAATCTCGCTCTCTGTACGCTCTCAGACCCTCAGACCATCCGAGCCTTGGTGGCTTTCCTTTGCCTGATTAACGTTTAAACTCATTAAGATAACGCAATTTTTGGTGCTCTGCTTAATTTTACTTTCTTGCAACCAGCTGCTGCCGTGGTTGCCTCCGGTTAGAGGGGGTTCAAAGGTCAGCAAGCTGGAAATCTGTTGCCATTGTCTGGAACTTGATGCTTGTAATTGGTTTGTAAACAATTTTGGCTGCTCTTTGACAATTTTCCTGGCCATTTTACTTTGCGGGGCTAATTGTAAATTCGTGCCCCCCTCCCCCGTTCGCTACGTAGTGCTTTTCAGTGCTTTCTTATCAAAATTGAAGTGAGCATTGGGCCAGTTCCCAGGCCCGTTCCCGGCCCAGGCATTATGCTCTCTATGTTCACGCTCAATTAGGGTCTGTGGCTGCTGGTTCCTGGTCGTGGTCGTGGTTCTGGCTGGACAGATAGGAATCCTCCGGGCTGGGGCTGGGGCTGGCTGGCGCTGTTTACCCGCCAATCAATTCAATTTGCGACTTGTTTGCGCCGGGCATCGCTTCAGATCCGGTGCTCCATTCGGGTCGATCCGGTGCGGTGCGGTTGGGTTCGATTTGTTCGCCGTCAACAGCCGTCGGCGGCGCGCTCCCTTATTAAACGAGCAAATATTTTCGCTGGCATATTAGATAAATGCTATGATTATGATTATGGCCTGCAAAATGGCATAATAATCTGCACAGTTCGAGCCAGGAGGCAGCGCATAATCAAGCGGATTATGCTGAAAATATGAGCAAAATGAGAGAATATTCAAAATGATTTGATTATGGCAAAAGCTTTAATTTAATTTTTCACCTTTGCCACGGCCATAGACACAACAATTTAAAATGTATTGTTTATTTGTTTTAACGTTTGGATTATTTCCGAATAGCATAGACACACTGAAAACTTCAGAAGCAATTTAAATTTAAACAAACGTAGAAGGACTCAGATGGTCCAGGGTGCCTGGCAAATGTGTGTTGTAACTTTATTCAGGCCATCAGCTTGACATGACCATCCTTGCAAATTCCTTTGAGCTAGTACATATATGTATGTAGGGGCAATCGTTCATGGGAACGAAAGCCAAACACCAGGCCATCAATCCCAGCCCTCAGCACATCCTTGTCACCCCTTTTTTTTATCATCCAGCCAGAAACTGCACCTCAAAGAGAGCTTCAATTAGCATAATCCATACACAATGGATGACACCAAAAAGCTGACAAGTCGAATATGGGATGGAAGGTGTCACACTGAACGACTGCAGAGGCAATCGACTTCAAAGGCCCAAGAACCTTTTACGAGGGCCTCTTAAAGTGCTAGAAGAAATCATTATAACCAAGTTCATTGTACTAAGGATTATGCTAATGTGGCCAGGCTTTCGAAAGGGTAATTTCCACCCCGTTAAAAAGTATTCTAAACAATATACAATCCCCTATTCCAGACTAGTTTCGTTGCTTTCTTTAACTCAAATTAAAAGCATACATTACTATGCATAAAAATGGCATTCCAAATTCCCTCGGAAAAGAGGTTTCACGCTTCTAAATGCTTTAAACAGAGTCGTTAATAGGCTGCTATCATACAATTTCTGTCCGCTACTCTATGCCATAATCAACTCAATGCAAACTGCGGTACCACATTCTAACAGAATTTGTTAGTATTATTCACGCCCTGGGCCCGTCCGCAGCCACTGCTTTATACATGTCAAATCGCATTCGAAATTTTCCAACAGCACTAAAACAATTTCAGTATACGAGCCCGTAAACGGAGAGGAGACTTGGCCCAGCTGGCTGAACCGAACTGGACTTCAGCTGGCACTGGGGACTGGGAACTGGGGACTATGAGGACTGAACATGTGGCCGAACAACTGAGCAACGGGCAGAGGAACAGCGACAGGAACGACATGGAACTCGACGCACAAAACGAAAAAGTCGATGGGGTTTGGGGGGGAAATTGGACGAAAAGAGCTTGCAACAAGCAACGGACCAAATGCTGTCCGGGTTCTGGTTCTCGATCTGCCTACGTTGCGGCTGCTGTGGTTGCAGTTCATGGCAGCCAGCCCAGCACAAAAAGAAGGGTGGGGGGAGGAGGCATGGATCAGGCATAGGCCGAACAGACCCAAAAATGTTCTGCAATATGCGTCGAGTTGGAAAATTCATCATAAATTCCATGCGACAACATGGGAGCCAAACTTTTCATATGCTCCTCAAAATGCCGCAACGGTCTGTCCCCCCCAGTCCCAAGCATCCATCCACCCATCCATCCATCCATCCATCCAACCAACCAACCATCCATCCCGTCCAACAGCTGCTGGCGATTTTTATTTATACATACGTACGTACGTATGTATGTACATACATATATTTAGCAGACTGTTGCAACATCTCGACACGCCCACCCGGAGCCAGTCCCCCCGCTGTCAGAGTGTGTGTGTGGTTGGGGGGAAGTGGAAATGGAAGTGTGTTAAATGCATATTTGTGGAGCTTAAATTCCATTGCCGACTGATGACAATCGGCAACAGCTTGGATAGTAAATTTCATACTTACCCTTTTGGCCACAGTTAACCCGAATTTCGATTTGCATAAATGCCGAAATAGTTCCCTAAGCTGTCAACAAACCATCCGTTAGCCCTGCAGCCATCTCTGGGTTGGTTATCTTTTGTGGCCTGTCATTTTTTATCGACTTGAAGTTTAACAACTTCCACTCTCTGCAATTATAACTACGACACGAGCATCACAACCGAGTGGCATTCATTACCGTGAGGGGGATGACAAGGGTATCGGGCTTTACGACTGCCACGATGCCAAAGCGTTTTTATGACAATTCCAGTAGCTCTAATGCTTTATCATTATGTAGGTCTTATCCTTACGTGCCTTTAAAGCTGGCAATTGCCATCGTTCGTGTCCTCGATTGAAATTGCTTGGCATCATCTGAAGTTCTCATTACGCGCTGACATTCTCAATATACATCACACAGCAACACACACACACTGGGGGAAAATAATAATACTTAAATAATATAAAAGAATTTATTAATCGGCAGTAAGACATGCAAAGACACCTTTAAGCCATCTTATTATCAGATTATTTGATTTCCGATGCAAGATTAGACAACTTTTGGCCCTTGTTTCTTCTTTGCTAGCATTTGTTCTCAGTGTGCAGTCCATACTGATGAACGCACAAAAGTTTGTCAATCTGCCAGCAAATGACATGCATCGACGCAGGCGATGAGTGTTAGAGGGGTGGGGGGGACGCGCTTAAGAGCATGCAACACTTGGCGCCACCATGCATGATGCTGACGTGCCAAAGTCACAATTATTTAGAGAACGAACCCCCATCATGCCATCAAAGCAAAGCCCTCCAAACACCAGCAAAGGCGATGATGGGGTTGGCAGCCAAAAAAAAAAAAAAAAAACGATGTCGTATCCGTTGCAACTGCTGCCAACTTCCCTCAGCGCCAGCGAGAGAGACAGAGATGAGAGGTGAGGTGAGAACTTGACGGAAATCACTAGAGCAACTTTTTTAATGGAATCAAATCAAATTGTTCGGAAGCTGTAAAAAGCGATTGCACGGAAGCATTTTGAGTTGTTGACATCGGGGCGGCGCCACACGGTTGACATCGACATCGGCAACGACGACAGCAGCCGCCAACCAGCAGTCATTGAGGTGTGAAAAAGCGACACCAACCACAGCCACAGCCCCAGCTCAGCCCAGCCCAGAACTTGTGCCAAAAGAAACACAAACTAAAAATCCCTAAAAATAGGAGAAGAAATCATAAGTACACACTTGAGAGGGAGCTTGGCAGCGGCAGCATCGTCAATACGGCGTCAAGTGTGCGCTTGTCCACGCCCATTTAAGGCTCATCCGCAACGAACATCAGATGGAAGCCAACGGAGCCACCATGTAATTGGCCAAATGACAATGTGCACAAGGTGCAAAAAGTTACCAGATGGTTGAGGGTGGGGGTGGCGGTGGTGTAGCAAAAAGAGTAGAGCTATGCTATGCTATGGCAGGGCAAAAGTTCAAAGTGCAATCGTTTGCTTTTGGGTTATATGGCGCATAAGTTTCAGGCGCCGTTGCATTTGCACTTGCAAAGTTGCAGAGGGCCATAAAAATCGACCATAAAGCGTCAAGCTGGCTTGCCACAAACTGCTCGTAAATCAACTTAACACGCAGCAGGCCCACTCCGGATTTGACAGCCACCCCCCACCCACCCTCACACACACAGAGACAGGGCACACTATCCTTCCCCTCGTATCGGGCCAAAACAGCTAATAATTCTTGTTGACACCATCTAAGTTATGCACGATGAACTTGAGCGGGCGAGCCTGGTGCAAATTAAGATAATCAATTCATTAGTGTGCTGGCCATAGCCAGCGTGCCACAGCTTCAACCTGTTCCCAACCTGTTCCATGTGCCATACTCCCAGTGCCACAGCCTAAAGTTTACTTCGAAATGCACGAACCGAATTGCAATGGCAGTCACAGAGGGAACAAATGTTCGCTCCACATTACATTTGTCTTTGCCGGCTACCAGATTAATTGCCAATGAGTGTGTACAAGTTCGAGATGAAAGTTTTTCAGAACTCTTCCTCGTAGCCATCCTCTCTGTCTCTGTCTCTGCTCCATTGCGTCTCCGTTTCGCTTCGTGGGGCATCCAAACTGGGGCCACGTACATTTTATCTGCTGCTCCTGCCACCTCTCCTGCTGCTCCTCTGTGCTCCTCTGTGCTCATGGTGGCTGGCCCCCTCCGCTCTCAACACAATTCGAGGTTTTTGAGGTGAAACAAATTTCCGGTGACATAAACTTAATTAGCTTTTGTTCGGGCTTTTGTTTTATGGTTTTGTGGGTGCAAGTGCCTGTGGGTTGAGTGGTGGGGCAGAGCGGACTGGGGGGCTGTCTCTGCTTTGTCTGTTGGTTTTTATAAATGGCTTTGGCATGTTGAAAGGCGGCATTTAGTTTTGATTTAATTGCTCGCCCACTTAACAGATTTATCTGCAAGATACTTTTGCTTCTTTATCCATATTTAATTAATGGCACGCACAAACCAAACCAAACCCAACAATTCAAAGCCAAACAAAATAAAACCAGCAAGTAAACAGAGGAGACATCCTGTAGCCGAATCACTGAATACCCTCCTGTAAGAGGGTAAAAGAAGTCTCCCACAAGTCTACCAAAAGATAGTCTACCACAGTATAACAATTATGTGGGTTAAAGTCAATCCTTAGAAAGGGTACTGCAAATTAAAGCTGATGCAAAACAAAGTGTATGAGTATTAGCCATCGAGCCATCAGACAGCAAAAGTTTTGTCCAACCAATTTTGGCATTTCGGCTTACCCGCTCTCGCTTCTGCTCAAGTTTAATAAAATGGGAAAATATTTACTGATAATATCACAAAATAATACACGACTGTTTACCGCAAACAAAGGCGAAGAACAGCAAGACCAACAAGGAGCAGCAGTACCGAACCAGCATGGGCCAAAAATAATAATAATAATGAAATTGAAAACTGAGCTTATGCCGAACGTGAATGAATAGGTGAAGTAAAACACTGAAATAAAAGGCAAGCAAAAGTCTGGTCTGTTCTTGGGATTGGTACTGGGATTGCGATGGCCCCCCGAGAGAGTGTTCTGCGGAGCTGGGATTGGAGGAGGAGCTAAACTGCGTGCAAGTAAAATAGTTGTGGCAACACAAACGCCACGAACCCGTAGGATTTAAAAGGAACCAAAACGCAATGAGTGCAGAGTCTATAAGGACTTTTCAAAATAACTAATACGAATGGATGTATCTGTGTATGTATGTACATATATCTGAGTGTGTGGAGCACAGAATAGAGGAGAAGGGAGAAGTTTTGTAGAATCAGGCGACCAAATTGGAAAATCTGTTCCTACATATCTCGAAGAGGCATTTGAATAAGGATACGATTTTGTATAAACACTTATATTTAATGCGTCGGGGAATTTCAACTCTTCTTTCTTACATTTTTCGAATTTATTTTTCAATTCTCTAATAAAAACTATGATTCGATTTGGGTAACAATTCTTAATTGTTAGCTTAACTTAAAAACAACTAAAAAAAATAGTGATATTATATTTTTTATTAAATAATTAAATATATCTTAATATTTAATAATAATTAATATTAATAAACATTAATTTCCCATTGATTTCTCATAATTTTCTATTAGACTTAGAGCATCATTTATTATTTCTATAACCAATTCTTATAAAACTTATAGAAATTCGATATCTTTTAATCGCTTTATTTTCACAATTTCATTATCTTGTTCGATTGCTTACCTTTTGTCGCCTGTACACTCCTGGGGCGTGGAGTCGGAAACACCACCATGTGTTGGGTGGGGTGGGGTTCTCATAAATACTTCATCAGGCGCAGAGGACTAAGAAGTCCAAAGGTAAGAAAACTTTTCACTGAGGCTAAACTGACGATATAATGATCTCCCCAGGGTGTCGAAGAGCACACATACGTGTGTGCACACACTCTCTCTCCCTCCCGCCCAGAGGCCCACCACCCACAAACCAACACGCAGACAGAGCTGATTAGGTTCTGAATTGAGATTCCTACAGCATTGCCTGGCATCTCACCTTAATCGGCTGCCAAAGTTACTTATGCTTGCCATTGCCTGCCGCTTGTGGATGCTGCCCCCCATCACCATCCCCAGTGCCAGTGCCAGCCCTTGCCACAGATCCTCCACCGGCTGCTTCATTCCGGACAATATTAACAGGAAGTGAAATCAAAAGGTTGGCTTTTACTTGATTTTCTCAATTCAGAGGCAGCTCGCAGAACCCTAACCCCCCCTTGGCCGGCCTCCACCATTGTTCGTGTGGCTTGTAGTTTAACTTTATCATCTTCACTTGGCGGTCGGTCGGGGAAGTTCCTTAGCAGTGCCTTTCCCTCTGCCTAAGACTTGCCTTGGGCCGCCTCGCCCTCCACCTCGCCCCTTGGGCCAAGTTGTCTGCCATCTCTCATCTCATCTCCGTTTCCGTTCGCTTTATTCTCCTCTGCATTGGTTTGTCCGGGTCCGGAGCGTGCTCCGTGGCAGTTGCTGTTGCTGCTGTTATTGTATAAGCAGCTCATCTGCGGCTGAGCGCATTTTATTTGCTTCAAATTGAGTTATGCCTAATGAAAATCAAATAAGCCGCAATCGAGCCGGAAATGTTGGTTGAGTCGTGTCCTTGGCCACGAAGCAATGCCTGCCACTTCTTGTTTGGCAGTTTGTGACTTTACATTAGCTTCATTGCCAGCCAGACAAGTATTGACGCCCTTTGTTGGTGTGGCAGTGCTGCCTCTCAAAATAACTCTGGCAAATTGGCAAGTGGCAAACACATCAGATGCGAATCAATTAAAATGGCTTTCGGATTCGGATTCAAAAAGAGCCACAGAGTACAACACCGAAGGCGTTGCTCTTAAGCCTTTAGTTTATTACTGCCTTGCCTTACTCTGTCAGCATTTTTGGCCCACTTAGCAGCAGGCTGAGTGGATAGATGCCAAACTTAGTGTGTGTGTTTGTGTGTGCAACACACAGGACTATACATTTACATATATATTTATTTCATATCATATTTAGATGGCAGTCTGCGGTACACTCGGTACTCTGAAACAGTGTGAATGCAAAGGGAAATGCATGCCAAAAACTCACACAGAATTTTGTTTGTACGTCAAATTGCCTTACCACTCATTACCCTCCCCCACATGAGTATCTGTTTATGTGTGTGTTTGTGGGATAGTCCCAGCAGCAGGCAGACTCTGCTCCTGCACCTCCTCCTCCTCCTTCTCATTCTAGCGTTAAGTGCAAGTGTGGAAAATTATTTAATGACTTTTCTGAATTTGAAACGGAATTCGTGAGTGCGTTGCGGCAGAGTGCGAAGTATCCCGGGGAGAAGGCCAAATATTTGCATACGCAGACAGGGGGGGAAATAGCATGGGCCAAGGGAGGGGCAGACAGAAAGACGGAGTCGAGCCATTAAAGCGGTCGAGGGCAAACCTTTGCAACTGCCAAGTGGCAAGTAATTTGACCCCAAGGCCCTTCACTGAGCAACTTTTTTCACCTACAATCTTATTAATTATTAATGCGTCTTTGAAGTGCAACGCGTCGGCCACTTGGCCAGGCTTCACCGTCACCGTCGCAGTCACTGTTACCGTTACCTTCATCATCATCAACATTCTCTTCATCAGCATCAACGCCTAACGAAGCCGCACTCGAGCAGTCTCCAGAAGCAGCGTCGGTGTCAACATTAATTTGTGTTCAGGCGACACTCGCAAGACAGCTGACAGCTCCAAAGGAACACCATAGCTGAAGATGTGGACAGAGATGGAGCTGAAGATGAAGGGGGAGAGGGAGATGTAGCTGAAACAGTAGCAGCATATAATTTGTAATTAATGACCAGTTAAAGAGAGAGCAACCTTTGGACAGAATAAGAAGAGCTGAGGACTGGTACTGGGACTTTGTTGGGCTGCGATTTACACTGGCAAAATGGGGGGGTGACAGCCAAACGCTGATTTATGGCCACAGACCGCAAAATTTATATGCCATCTCACTGACTCTCACGGCGAGCCTCTGTTCCGACTGTCCCTGCTGGCTGCTTGCCTCAGCAGCCTGGCCACATAGCAAGCGCCTGCTTGTCTTTACAATCCATATTCCGTTTTTCATTCACTTCCCGAAGAGTACATTAGATGGTTAAAGGCAGTCGCTCTGCATGCGGGATTCGAAGTACATATCCTCAATTTTGAAAAATCAAACAAAATACCCATTAGCACATATTATCGTTGTTAATTAAAGGAAAGAATTACAGAATGAACACTGCTGCAACACTATTTTTAAAACAATACAAAATGTATTAATTAATTATGAATGAATCGATTAAACAATTTCTTTTTATGTGTTTACAGTTGTATTGAAGGTGTAAATGTATTTTAGCTTCTGGTTAAATAAATTTTTAAGCCACTTGTTGATAGTGAAGCAATTATTGATTGCTGTAAAAGAGCGGAAAAGAAACCATTATAATTATTGCTATATTTACTCAAGTTTAAGCCACTTAAAGTATATATTTTTTTTAAATTTATTAAATATATTTATATAAATCTAACAGGTAATACTAGAATTACAATCTATTATTGTTTAATGTTTTTAGAGCCAATTAATACAAAGTATTCATTTACAATTTTAACAGAGTAATAAACAGAATAATATAGATATTTATTTATGCAAAACTTACTATAGTTTTTTATTGAGTGGTAAACATTCGAATTTTTGTAAATTTGTAAAAATCACATGAGAATTAACCATGAATAAATTATTTAAAAGCCCAACTAAGCAAAAAAGGAGTAATTAATTTGTTAATGACATAGAAAAAACCCTCGTTGCTTTAAGAGTACAAAAAAGTCGACTTCTTATAATATTTTATTCTATTCCTGCAACATTTGTATGTGAAACGTCAGCAGCATTTCGACACGGCTTGCCTTTATGCTCATCTCTGGTTCTCTTTCAATTTTTTTCGTCTCTCTTCTCGTATTCCACCTTCCACGAACTCTTTTTTGGCGCAGAAAAAACTGGTACGCCTATTGTGAGCCAGGAGTTGGAGGAGTAGCCTAGACCCTGTTTCATTTTGAAGCCATAGATCCCCGGCAAAGTGCAATTTATCTTGTGTGCCAGCCAGATGATTCCGATAGTCAATGGCCTGAGCCCACTTACATTTCTGTTATTACTCCTCCAGTCAAAGCACCAGCCCCGGCTCCATCCAGATTGGAATCTGTGGACACATTCGTTTCATTCTTCCATCTTCTGCATGTTTTGACTTTGTCTGCGGCTGTTGTCACTCGTCCGACTTAGCCCCTTCTGTGGATTCCGGCCCTAAGCCAGAGACAGAACCTGCCATTCAAAGTGTAATTCCTCAATTACACAAGTGTCTATAGCTGGCCTATGATTTCAGCTATCCCCCACGTCCGTCTCAACCCCTCAATCTAATACAGTGTTCCAACTGACGACGTTCTCAGGCGCATCCGTAAGCCGGTGCCTGGCTTTCAGCTGGTGATTAATGGATCCGCCCCGATTCGATGTTTTGGCAACCCAGAAACGCATCTAAGTGAAACAACACGGGAGATAACAGTTTAAGCCGCTTCGCAACTGTATTTATTTGGTAGCCAACTTTTTAGCTAAGTGCAAAACAATTTACCCAAATTCGTACACAGCACACACACACATACATACACATACATGCACACGCACTAAGCCACACAAACACTAGCATACAAAACATACATACATATGTATATATTGTTCATACATGTTTGGCTAATTGTTCCCCCGACTATTGCCTCTTTGAGTCGACTCCCCCGCCACATGAAACCTTTTTGTTGTTGTTGTTGTTGCTACTGCTGCAATGTATTTTCCCCCTGCATCGTAAAGCCTGCCAAAGCAGCTCTGCACTTTTGCGGGTCTCGCTTTTGATGTATCAAATACCCTGTAGGCTGGTGGAGTACATTTGGTTTGCAGATCTCCTTTGCATTGGGGCAGCAAATAACTTAAACTTTGTGGCAAAACATTTAACTAAGATTGAGTACTAATTAAGTCATGCAAGTCAATACTAGCACATTGAATTTATACATATTCATGTTTATTATGTACATTTTATGTATGTGATACATGTCTTTATGCCTCATTATGAACCGATTATATTGGCATGGAATCCATGCTTCTACATAAAGGCTAGCGTAAAATATACCTAACATTTTTTAATATTTATCATGCCAATGTTTATGTATGAATAAAGGATTTTGGCAGAATCTCAACCGTACATATGTACATTTGTGTTCATGTACGTTATATTTATTCATATTTTAATTGCAGAATAATTACAAAAATTTGATCCATTTAAATAGATCTATTGCAGGAAAGTGCTCCCATCCCTTGGTTTGTTTTGTTTCAGTGCTACAGGGTATGTCAGTTGTTGAATGAAAACAGTGCAATCCTTGACTAAAACTTTCCCCTCGCTTGTTTTATTATGCTAATGCATCACAGAGCTGGGCCAACGGCAACGCCCGCCACCTGCCGCGTAGTCAAGTGTGTTGATTGGCGCCCTCTTCTATACCCTCACTAACACCCACCCACATACGCATAGGAGGAGGAGGAGAAGGAGAAGAAGGAGAAGCAAGTCCCAGCTTATAGGGGGGTTGTAGAACAATAACGACTTGCAACATGTGAAAACTGTGCCAGCGTCAAAGGGAGAGAGAGAGAGAGTGTGTGTGTGCATTTGTGTAATGCCTTTTAAGCAGCATTAGACTTAGCCAAAAACTTTGATGGAGAAGCCAATACCAAACACCTCATAAAATATGAAAGAGCCCCTCGATATGGGGCGGCAGCCGCCAACAGCAAAAGCAACAAAACGAGAACGAGAACAAGAACAAACAAATGGCGCAAATTTAAAAGGGACGTCAAAGACACGCCGCGTACGGGCCAGGTCGTTTGCCTGAGAACTTCAGCAGACTGTAAAATGAAATAATTATGAGCGATAAATTTGCCGGCGTCTTACGAAAAAATTGTCGCTAAAGATGGTGGGATAGGGGAGATAGGAAGACAGGAAGAATCAGAGGCAGGGAGAAGAAGCGGCGGCTACGACGGCTGCGTTAATAATGAGGAGCAGAACCATAGACGCAGCGCAGCCGTTGTTGGGGCAACCTAACCGTCAGACAGCGGCAAAACACAGGCAATTATGCAGAGCAAAAAATACACCGATTTCCTAATTGGATCGATTCGAATTCCAAGGCTCATGCCCAAGCGATTTCCAAAGGATGCGACCATTAAAAATTCATAAGATTCCTCGCATTGCAGATGCTAATTCAATTTAAAGGCCTCCGCCTTTGGCCCCCAGATGGAACAGGAAAATCCACTTGCACCGTCCCGAAACTCCTCTTCGAACTCATATTTTATCGGTCCTGTCGTCTGGCTGCAGTTGCACGTGCCAATCTACCCGAAAGCTCCTTCTGTAACCCCCGTACCCCCTGTACTCTCTGTTGGACAGGACTTTTATCAGAGCGCGTAAATTTTCAACGGGTACGACAACGCCTCGCACAGATTTATTTTATTTACAGCAAACTCCTTTCCCCGGTGCTGCCACCGACACCGCTACTGCCACTGCCGCTGCCACTGCTACTGCCGCCGCCTTTTATATAATTTCAATTATCGCCTGTTGGCTGTGGGCCATAAATTAAGTTAAAATCTGAGACGTTGCAGGTTGCGTTGATTGCATGTGAAAAATATTCCATTTTCCCAGTCATTTAATTAAGTGCAAATGCAAAAGTTATGAACTCCAGCGGAAGTAGCGGAAGGGAAGGCTTTTGGGGGTCGCTTTTTTTTTAAGTCGGGTATTTGGCGCGGGGATTTTCGAGCAAGTTTATTGAACCCTTTGGCAAAGATAAGTGCTTTGTTTGGGGGCCAATCCCCGGCTGAAACTTTTGCAGAACCCCAAAAAAAAAATTGTCATAGAGCTGTCAGGTCCCGGAGGGGCAATCGTCGGGCACAACTTTCCAACGGGCACAACATCAGCCCGTGAAGGCTAACAAACGGAAACAAACAGCTGCATTAGCAGCCACAAATCAGCAACAATCACAGCAGCAGCAGCAACAGACAAAGTTGAGCGCACTCACTTAAAAATTCCAAACACAGAACGGAAATATGCAAAATCTGGTGGAATGGACAAGCAAACAAAACAACAAAAAACAGAAAGTAAAGCTATTGTCGAATGACGAAGATCGAATACACTTCTAAACCTTTGACTGTACTGCAAATTCTAGTAATACTGCAGGAATGGTATACAAGTTTTTTTTTTCATTTATTGATAATATTTTATAATAATATTATTTCTACAATTACACTTAAAGAAAAAATAACTCAGAATCAAATAGTTAGCTGAGATTTTAAATATTTATTTTCACCATTGAAAATTAATATAAAATATATTTTATCTAATTGTATTTCATATTTTAAATAAAATATTTTTATATTTATATTAGGTATATTTTTATCAAATTTTAGTTCAAATATTTATTTTAAAGTGCTACACATTATTTTCTGTACTTTTTATACATTTATATCTAAACCAATTGAATTCTATTTAATTTCAAGACTGTTTTAATTCGAATCCAAATATTTCATTTAAATATGGGTGTGTCAATTAAATGCCTATAGCCAGAGTAACAAGGCATTCACGCTGATTTTATTTTATTATGATATCGTCTAAGTTTTTATAATATTTGAGATACAAATTTACTATATAGTTGTGATACAATAAAGATGTGCAAAATAAACGGAAACAAAGCCAGATACGGCTATTTATGAATACCTCCTATTACTACATATTTATAAATAACTCTCCTTGCCAGTTGCAAATTTCTTGTGAAAAGCACAATACCCTCTGCACAGCTATCTAAGGAGACAGCAACGACAACGGAAATGACACAGCCGCCATGTTGGCCAAACTTGTTGTTGTCGTTGTCTCCGAATGTAGTTGTAGCTGTAGTTGTTGTTTGTTTCTTGGTTTGTTTGTTTGTTTGTTTGTTTGTTTGTCGCTTTGCAACGAGGTGTTAACGAGCGAAGCCGGTGGTGGTACATGCAGGTGAGATTTAGCTGCAGAAGTGGGCGAGAATACAGGAGAGAGCAGCAGATGCTAGAGAGATTCCAGGAGGAGTAGCGGATGCTAGAGAATTTGAGAAGCAGCAGAAGCAAAAGAGACTCGAGTATAGTGTGGAGGAGTAGCAACGGACTATGAAGAGGCATGAGGGAGTAGACTCCGCTAAAGACTTCCAAACTGCACTTAGAGTGGCCCACACCATGTGAGTGAGTGTGGATGTGGGGGCCCCGTCCAGAGTTGCGGCAAATTAGTGATAATGAATAATTTCCCACAGCGATAATTAAGAGCATCATTAAAAATGTTGCCGGGAATGAAATTGAGTTCGTCTGGGACTAAACGCTTTTCCAATTACCACGACACACACACAGGGTAAAAGTCATTTTCCGCTTGCATATCCACAGTCCCATCCTCCATACCCCATCTCGCACCACTCCCCCCAGAAAAACACTACCCAAAAACGCCTGCCAGTTCTTGCCACATGTCCGTGGCAAGTGCAGGCGATAGTGCCCCGAAAATCGAGAACGAATCCTCACGGAGATGAGTTCACTTTTCACTTGGCCATTCGGCCGTGACGCTCAACCCATGCCGGCCAACAATGCCGGCGGTCGATGTCGATTCCCTGCCGGCAAACTGCTGTCATATTTTTGCCGTGGGAACTGGCACTCACTGCACCTCCATCGCATGAGCCGGGATTTTGTGGCTTTTGCGTGCAATTTTGATGTTTGCTGTGACACGTGCTGATGGTCGTCCAGAATGAAATGCCGGGGCCGTGGGTTACAGACTAAGCTGAATTGCAGCAACGATCACATAAATGGATAAATTATTTGATTTTCTTTAGCCCACATATGGCACACTCCACCAATAGGGCACTGAAAGCGAAGGTGCAGCCAAAGGCCAGGACAAACAGGGCCCCAGAGATGTTGTGTACATTTAGGGGCTTGGGTGCATCCTTGGCCTTGCGCCCGTTGACCATATCCAGCAGTATTTCCTGTACCTTCTTGTCCATATATTTTACTACAAACTGTAAAGTAATGGGAGATTAGCCAGAGTGCAATAATAGCAACTTGGATGTGTACCTCCAGCTCCCAGTGAACATAGAGACCCGTCTCCAGGCAGGTGAGAATATGCTTGTCCAGCTCCGGCATCAACGTCCAGCCGCGTATGGACACAGCCCGGGTCCAATCAAAGTATAAATCATCATGCAGAACCTAAGACATCATTTGATAAATAAACCAAACTTGTGAAAAGTGAGAAATTTCCCCTTACAATGCGATTCTCCAACGCTTCCTCGGGCACATAATTCCCAACCGAAAGAGACCCCGAGGCCAGACGCTCGATGCCCAGTCCATAGTTGGGACTGAAGCTGGCATTGGCCATGAAACTGTAGTCGCGCACCTCAAAGTTTCTGGCCAATATCTGCTCAGTGAGCAGGTCGGAGCTCTCCACGGTATGCACCCAGATAATGGAAGGGGCAGCCCATTTCCAGCCAGCCTGCGCCCACTTCTCGATGGTGTCCACGGGGGCGCTGTAGAAGGGCACGGTCAGCAGCGACTTGAGCTGTCCGCTGTAGATATTCTCCAGCGTGATGGTGGCACACAAGAGCGTAGCCAGATAGAAGCGAGTGGCAAAGCGATCAAAGCTGTAGGAAACACAGCCAGACATTCACAACACCCATCAAGCCCACTCGAACACTCACCTGAGTGGAGCCGATGGTTGCTGGATGAACAGAGCAAAGGTGTCCAGCAGTGACTGATCCAGCTTTCTTACATGATGGAATTCGGGCTCATATCTGCCAAAACCCAGCCGATAGCTGGCCAACTTCATCACATAAAGAAAGACTGCGCAGATCAGTACGGTGGAGATGAGCAGCAGCCATGTGGGGCCATTAAAGGGTAGAATATTGGTGCGCCAACTGGGCAAGGGTCTGCAAACATTACAACTTTAATTGCAAAAATAAAAGCCAAGGTTAAGGGTATTCCCTTACGCTGGAGCTGGTCCCAGTATGGTTACCGAGGAGCGAGCAATGACATGCGAGGTCTCCGTGATGCCATCATACCAGTTGTAGATGCAGCCAATGGCCAGCTCCACACGCTGGATATAAATGTCCCCAGCATGCCATCGCTTGTCTCATTCTCATAAATGCTGCCCCAGTTGTCGGCGCCATCTGGAACAGTAAGAAAACCCTAAGATTTGAGCTCCTGTCAGCCCGTTTATACCCAGCCAAACTTACACGCCTCCACACGCAGATGACAATTGTGCACCTGACAGAAGGTCTTCATCACATTGGCCTCGGCGCCATAGTAGGCAATCGAACGGTTATCCCCATGCGGGTTAATGGGATCTTCATTGCCCTCACCAGCTGGCTGCATGTACAATACAATGTATGTACGTGTAAGATGATCGGGTGGGGGGGAACTGCTTAATGGTTAACTATTGCTGGCCAATCAAGCGTCTGGGCTAATTTTGTTAATGGCCTTGTTATGGCCACGCCCCTGCCACACACACACACACCTCCAGTGTTCGGTGGGGGGAGGGGCATTCAAATGGACATCGACACTTTCCTCATCGGGTGGCAATTAAATGGAAACACGTAATTTAAATCAATGTTGGAGCCAGAGCCAAAGCTAAGCCCCAAACAAAACCACATGCACATGCTTGTGGCTGTTTTCTCTCTCTCTCTCTCTCTCTCTCTCTCTTTCAGTGTGTGTGTGCTACTATTTGTGTTAGTGTTTGTATGGGCGTGACCGTGTGTGTGTGTGTGCTTACAAATGTGCAAATGTCCTTAAGGCAAACAATTGAGTGCGAACAAAACTTTTGCCAAATGACAACAAAAGAACTTTATTTTTTGCAACCATTTTGACTGGCACAGTGGGCAATATACGAAAAATATATAACAAAATATGAGTGGGTTTCTCACCCAGCTTTGGTTTGTACAGCTTTGATGCTCTTTTTTCATCTGATTTAAACGAGACGCTGCAGTGTCTGTGTCAGGGGTGTTAGGACATATTTTTGGTAAATTTTGAAGTAACTTTGATTCTAATCAATGCTGAATATTGTAAGATTTCTTAAATGTGTACACCAAGAAAAGGAAACCAGCCTTTACTGTATGTTTACAAAAGCATTATCCTCATCCCATTTTAATACAATTCTAATATAAAATATACGAGTATTGTAATATAGGAAGGAATAGGTTTAATTTTCTTGAAATTTAGTTTTCAAATTTTGTTGTCTGTATTCTGTTATCTTCAAGTCCCAAATTTGTGGCACAGTGTAACCAGACAAATCATATAGACGGCTCTTAACAACGGCTCTGGCATTGGTATCTGCAACCTCCTCGGCAACCATAGACACAGAACCACAGGACAACATGTGCTTACATTTTAGTTCCCAACGACAACAAAGGGAAATAACTAAGCACCGCTCACCCACCCCCCAACACACACACACAGCCGATACACCCACCCACACACACAGAATGAGGCAACCACTGGACATTTATTCATGATGAGTCCACACACTGAGCCCCGACTAATGCAAAGACAACCATGTGAATGGGCCAGATGAAGATGAGGGCCAGAACGGACTTGTGGCCAGGGAGGGATGAGTGTAAGAGGAGCCAACCAATTGGCTTTGCTTAATGTTGGCGTGCAAATCTCTGGCATTTGTGGCCCAGTCTGCTTCCGGGGGCATGCCACAGGGAACGCAGGGGGGCGGTAGCAACAACAAACGATAAATATAAACTTAACCGGCAATTACTTACCACATAATTAGTAATTGTATATGGGACATAAGTAATGGAGCCCATGCGCAGGGTGCGACGCTGCAGATCGAGCAGCTTGTTGGGATAAAGTTCGACCCGGCTGGCAAAAGTTTCGTTCGGCAAGAATGCGTCCAGGCGCACGGCATCCAAATTACCAAAGGCTCCGACAAACTTTTGTGTCCACAGCTCGAAATTGATGTCGCGGTACGGCAAAGTGGCTGTTCCTTCACCTCCTCCTCCTCCTCCTCCGGCTCCACCATCTCGCACATCCCCATACACATCTCTGTGTATCCCATCCCTCGAGCTTTCCGTGTTTACCGATGTGCCGCCCTCTTTATGCCTGGGGGCTGTTACTGGTACTGGTCCTGTTACTGGTACTCTTTCTGGTCCTGTTACGGCTCTTGTTCCTGGCCGCACCATCAGATGGTGTGGGTAGACTAAAGCGCATTACAGCGATTTTCCGTTGTTGGACAAGCAGAAACAACAAACAAGCAGGGGACACAAAAAAAAAAAAAATGAGCGGAGAATTCTGATATTAGTTTGTGGGAGATCGACTACCTGTTTATCCTATATTATGAGATCTTTTAATGATAAAAAGGGCTAAATGGTAAAGAAATAACTTATTAAGAAAATAAATAAAATATAGAAATATTTAAATAATTTTTTTTAAGTGCTAAAGAATTTTCTTTAGAAAGGTAAATGAAACCGAAATAAAATTAAATGAAAATAATATAAGCTACAATAAAATTTGAATAGTTTATATGTAAAATATTTCAAACAAATAAAGAGATAGCTGAAGCAATATTTCCAAACCAAGTCCTGTCCAGACACAGTCAAATTTACTAAGAAATTGTCTTGTTTAAATGTTTAAAAAGGCTAATTAAAAGTTGAAAATAGAAATTTGACATATTTTATAGGTGAAAAGGTGGAAAATAAACGTACAAATTCTTTTCACCATTCGTTCGGCCTCTTCCATCGCCCTTTTTACTAACTTTTACTATACACAATACTTACTTCCCAATAAATACAGGGTATGTGAAAAGAACATAATAAGAAAAACAAAACAAAAAACACAAAATTAAGTCGCATCAAGCAAAATAGAGAGAACAGAAAACAAAGCCAGCAAATAACGGGAAAAAGTAGGAAAGGCGGAAAGCCGAAAAGCAGAAAAAAAGCCAAAGTTTACAATTGAACAAGACGCCGTCGAGCGTTGAAATTATTGGCAAGTGCTAAAGTTTGATCAACTGGCCACGAATGTCCTGCGGTGGTTGGCCCCCGTTCCCCATTTATGTTGCACAGTGTCTGAGCATGGAAAACTTTAGCAGTCGCACTTGTTTCGACATGCCCCCAGCGGCCCCAGGGGTGGCAAGAAGTCACCGCTTAAGCTAATAAATCGATGTTGTGAATGGCAGGGAGTTCCAGGCGAATCTCAATTGAAATGTTAGATCTCTCTGGTCACTCCACTTCACTTACACTGCAGTATGTCCAGGGCCAACAACTCCTGGGGATGTTCGTCCTCACACAAGAACAGATATCGCTTATCCTTGAGGCGAACATTGGCGTTTCGTGTGGCATAGTATCGGGCATGAAGGAACATGTTCGTCTGCGACAGGATAGTAATGAAACCCTTAGAGAAGAGAGGAGTAGTATGGTGACTGTAAAAGAAAGGAGTCCTCGATTCTGTAGACCTACCTCTGTGCTGCTGCTATTGACGGCTGCCATGACCTGCCACTCAAGCTCCTCCTCTGCGTCACTGAATTCTCCCACATTGATCCATTGCAGCAGTATGGGTTGACTTAATTCTTTGAGGACAAGCTCGAGAGATCTTAGGTACTCCAGTTGCAGCAGAGTTGAGGTGCTGGTATGGTTATGAACGATCAGAATGGACAAAAAGGATGCAAAATATTGTCCAACTGAGACAAAAAAAAAAAAAAAATGAGAGAGAGATTAGGTTTTATGAGAACTCTAACAACTAAATTCTTACTTATAACTCGAAGTAATGGGCTCAGCTGCGTCACAAGTGGCTGGAACAACATCTTGTCGCTCTATTGGTCTCAATTTCAGGCACATTCAGCCTTTATAGAAATGCGACCCTTCAACGATTGAGGCACAAATTGATTTGAACTCGAACTGTAATTGAAAACCCCTTCGGTCTGGTCTCCTCTGGTCTGGCTATCATTACAAAACTTCCAATGGGCATTGTTTGCCCGGACATTATTCTAATGAAACGCACACAAGACATTACAATATTTGCATAATTCACTAAACAATCCCGGACAGGTCAGGGGGGAACGGGACTGAACTGAACTGAACTGAGGTGGATGGCAGCTTGTCAAGTGTAACAACTCCACTGGCACTCAAGTGAAACCCATCGATGTGAGGTGACTGCAACATTCCGATGCCTTAATCAACCCTGAACCGACTTCCCTCTGGCTCTGGGCCAATTAGCAAGGCCACAAATTAGCGACAACAATGCTGCCAAAAGACTGACTTTCATTATGAATGCGAACAAAGCGGCAACCGATCCGAGAGCTCCATCCCCACTCTCCCCTCCAAACAGCACTGGAGCCGGCGGATAGCGGACACAGAACTGAGCCCAGACCAGGCCAAGTGTCAATTGAAACAATTCAATTGGTCTGGCCAGGAATAAGGGGGAACAAACGCAGTCGTGGCCAATGTGAGAACATAAACGGACACACTAGACCGTTTCTCCCTCTCCCTCTCTTTCTCTCTGTCTCTGCGTCTCTGCGGGAATGTGTGAGTGTTGGAAGTGCTTAACCATTGGGTTATTTGAAATTGAAAGACAGATTAAAGGATTTGCTCCTGGCAAGGCAGACCGGAACCAGCTGGAGACACAGAAAGCGAGCGACGGGAGTCTGTCTGACTCCGTTTCTGGTCCTCTGCTCATTCGAGCTGCCCAGCAGGCGGCGATTTTATTGCCCCGACAGCCTGCTCGGACACACACACACCCCCCAAAAAACCACAAAAAAACGAAGCCAGCACACCCACACATGGCTGTAACTATGGCAACAGCCACTCGGTGCCCCCAAGGGCAATTAAACACTCAATTGGAGGCGTGCGATCCCCCCAATTCCGGGGTTATACGAAAGTCAATGGCATTACAAATCCATGAAACGGTATTTATCTACTCTGAAATGATTCATTGGATGGCAGTCAGAGGAATCAGATAAAGCGTTCACTAAGTTAAGAGCGGAGTGGGAATCAAAAGAGGCTTTTAGATTATGATTCGAATCAATTTCTTCATACGAATCCACTCATATCGAACATCGTCCCAACTAGTTTCGGAATATCATCTTTTAGTTATTCTAAAAAGGAAAAGGCCTTGAGTCAACCAACACTAATCAAGATGCACAGGCAGACCAGTGAGTGGGCATTTTATTTGGTCTTTTTTGCTGGTTTCATGTCTGTCCGCAGAAATGGAATTTACTCACCTCGCACACGCAACTATCGGGCAGCATTCCCGTAGCCAGGAGCCAGTAGTCGGGGCCTGGAGCCGCAACACCGCAGGCTGGCTGGCCAACAAACCGACCGCAATGTGGCCCACAAGCACCAGTGACCAACAGCAACATATGGCCAAAAAAGAGAGAGAGAGAGAGTGTGTGTGTGTTTCTATGCTGTGTGTGTATGCAAGAGTGCGTGGCGCATTTTTAGCTAAAGCTTTTTTAAATTCTTTTCCGTCTTTATGCTGCCTGCTGGTGTGATGGAGAGTGAGAGGGGGCGAGGCAATTTGCTAGCCAAAATTGCACTTGAATTGCTAATGAAAAGTAGTTGCCGCAGAAGAACCAACGAAGTGCATTAAAGAACTTTAAATTGCTATAATTTTAAAGCCAAAACTGCACCCCCCCTATCATTATTTATATGTAAATAATCACGGTCACGACAGCAAGTGTGCCATGCCAGGCTGGCAATCAACGGCCTGAGCTGCATTAATGAATGCTAAACAAAGCAAAAGTCCTTGAAAGTCCTTGCCAACTAAGGCTTAACAATGGCAATATGAAGGACTCGGCGTAATGCATGCCACTTCATAATACGAGAATGTGACAGAACAGAGCAGCAGTGGGAACACGAACCATGGAAATGAGTTTTCCCTTTCCATCACTTTCACTTGCTCATTTTCAGCAGGAGACGGGCTTGACAATCAGCCAGCCGTTGGCTTATCAATGCGGAATAATAACTAAAATGAACAGATTGAGATACGAGCAAGAACCACAATATGAATCCTAAACCTAATAACTTAAGTAGATCTCTGGTGCTCTGAGTACTATTTTGCACTTTTGATCTTCTTGGACTTTCTCAGTGTGTAGGATTCTTAATCAAATTATGTGACCTGAAGTGCTCACCTCATCTGTGTCTGTTTGAATGATTGAACTCATTGCACAAGCCAGAAACAATTACGCACAGCTCATCAGATGCCCAGCACACATTGCGTATAGTACACCCACACCCACAACCCCATCCACACCCGCACTTGATGATGGGCGCCTGTGACAACTGAATGCTGACAGGCTACGGACAGGCGGCATGTGTTTGAGTGGGCCTCCAGGAGATTCTTCTATCAATTCAGGGATAGAATGTGTAAATATTTGCATGGTAATTAGCTGCGACATCCATGCCACTGTGTGTCCATGAGGCAGCTCCTCCTGTCACTGCCGTTGTCCTTGGAATTCTCATTTGCCAGCCAAGTGCGTGAGGTGAGGTGGAAAATACATACATATTTCCCCCTCCCCACCCATCCAGAACATTTTGTTGCTGCACAATTATGCAGATTGGCATTGCTGAGTGTTGGTCTGATGGGTGCTAAGGTGGGTGGTGAGGAGGTCTGCAGGGGGCCTTCGAGTATTGCAGCAAATATTTGCCATTGCCATTTGGTCGATGCCTTACTGCCTGGACTTCTGGTATTTTTCTGATATTTGTACTTGCCATTTCTTTTTCTTTTTATACCCGTACTCGAAGAGTAAAAGGGTATATTGTATTTGTGCTAAAAGTGGATGTGTGTAACATAGAGAAGGAGTAATTTCCGACCATATAAAGTATATATATTCTTGATCAGCATCAATAGCCGAGTCGATATAGCCCTGTCTGTCCGTCCGTCTGTCCGTCTGTCCGTCTGTCCGTCCGTCCGTCTTGTTTGTCGCCCATAGCTCGAAGGCTAAAAGAGATAGAGCAACCAAATTTTTTTCCAGACTGATGTGTACTCTCACTCCTAGAAAAAGTTTCAAAATTTCGCACCGCCCACTTCCGCCCCCACAAAGGGCGCACATCTGTGGCGGCCACAATTTTGAAAATAACACAAAACTAAAAATGCAGAATCATAGAGACAGCCCATATCTATCAGGGGCCCAAATCTGAATCGGATCGGATCATTAATATAGCCACAATAGAGGCAAATATACGCAAAAACTTCGCTCCATCCCTTTCGCACTCACACAAAATCGAGTCGATTTGGTTTTTGTATTTTGTGTAGCCTGGATCTCAGAGACTATAAGAGCTAGAGCAACCAAACTTTTGGCCAAGACTCCTGTGATACCAAACCTGAACAAGTGTATTTCAAAATTTCGCCACGCCCCCTTCCGCCCCCCCAAAAGACGAAAATTCACAATTTTGAAGATCGAGAAAAAATAAAAATGCAGTTTTGTAGAGAATGACCATATCTACCAGATTGCCGAATTTGGTTCAGATCGGATCATTATTGTAGCCACAATGATCAAATGAATTTTCAGAAGCAATTCCCCCCCACTCCAGCAACATAAATCATTTATTGGGGTTGATTGTGGCTGCAGCTTCTCTCACACGAACACTCACGCTCAAACATGCTGCCTCGTGCAGTGTACGTGTGTTGTTGTGGGAACTGATGTAGATGATGTAGATGTAGATGTCGATGACAGATGTAAAAAAATTTAAAATGTAAAAACTGATAAAACATTTTAAAATTCCACATAAATCACTGAGTACGGGTATAAAAGTAGAGTCGCGTTCGAAGCGACTCCGTACGTTCTCTCTCGTTTTATTTATTTCTGGGTGTATTGAATATTGCAATTTTTGAACATGCTTTGTAAACAAACTTGAGCCGAAGCTGGTGATTTAAATACCCTCTCCAGAGGGTATTATACGTTTAGGCAATGAAAGAAGATATTTTCGATTTTTGTATTATTTATTAAACCATGCCCCTTGGTTTGTCTCTGTAAAAATCATATAAAATAACAATTTTTGTACAATATCCAACGATACAATCCAACAATATTTCAGTTTTAATTACATCATTAGAACTTCCATGGATGAAAGCTACTCTGTAAGGGTATCTAAAAGTCGACCTTCTAGCATAGCTGCTTACTGGTTCTCCTTTTTTTTGTTGTTCCTTGTGGGTTCTTTTCATTCAAGTTTGAGGCAAACACTCGAGCGTGTAAATGCACAAACACACACACACACACACATACACACAAAAAATAAAATAAGATGGCGAAACTAAAATAGAAACACATTTCATTTCCGTAAGATCTGCCAGAGTGGAAACGGAAAATGTGCAGTACACTACTATATATGGATGATGGGCAGGCAGGGGGGGTGGTGTGGGGAGGGAAGAACAAGGGGCAACAAACAACAAGAAAGTGGAAATAAACTTGGCGATAAACCAACGAAATCGATTGGAAATATTTTAACGAAATTGCAGCTTAAAGTGTCAAGGCAGCATGTTGCATGGTGTTGCCATGAAATGGGGTGCCTGCCATTCCCCCACTGGTGGGCAGTGTGGATAGTGTGGTGGAAGGAGAGGGCTGGGGTGGGGTAGGGGGAGCTGATAGCAATCATTTGCACTGACGTTAAGATGAGTGCTCGTTCCGTTGATTCGGCTGTCGATGATTATGAGGCAAGGCAGCTGCAGATCCAGCTGCAACGAAATGTTTCTGTTGGGCATTTAGATAATGCCCTGCCCTGCTGCACTACTACACTCAGAGAAAGTTTGGTGTTCCAAAAGATATAGTCACACTTTTAACTCTATATACCCAGAAGTAGTTGCCAACTTTTGAGTTGGAAATAAATGATCGACTTGATCTAAACTTGGTCCCAATTCTTTTTGATACGATTTTGGAGACAACCGTTTCTTATGGGATAGAGTTCTTAGTAAATCCTTTTCTGAGTGATTCTCTGGTATGGTATATCCTGTTTTTCTCATCGTCCCATCACTCACTCTCTGTGTATATCTCTGTCTCGAGTGTGCAATCCAAGTGAAGCACAACGGCAAAGAAACAGTTTAAATGCTAACAATGCAACGGTTTCGGGTCAAGTATTTCCATTTCTCGCCCTCTCTCTTCTCTTTTCGAACATCTCCCCTTCTCTGTATTTTGGCATATCTGCCTCTCTTTCCACTACGGAAACGAAGTGTAATGAAAGCGTGTAAAGTGCAAATCGAAAAGGCAATACAAGTAACGAGTACAAAATACTTGTAGCCCTGCTTCTCCTCCACCTCCTCTCTCACCTCACCCATTCACATTTTCTCTAAATTACCAATGTCGGACAGGGCCAGGAGCAGGACGATAAGGAGGGTGGGTACGGTAAGTTGGCAAGGTGTTCCGGGCCTCGGGCATATCCTGAACAAGGCTGAGGAAATGTATCGCAAAATGCAGTTTCTTTCACGCTCTAAATGGGTTTTCCTTTTGCGCTTTCTCTCTGCTGTTTCGTTTCACTGCTAAATTAGAACTTTAATTAAATGAATTTAATTTCGGCCATTTCTCCAAGGACCTGACTTACCCCGAGAGTGTAGTGTTTGCTGGTTTGCTGGTCGGGCGAACTTTTTGGCCAGCCACTTAACTATTTATCTAAACAGATTTCCACATTTCATTAGCATTTGGCGACCACAAAAACCGCCAACGAATTAAATATTGATAATTGTTTTTCCAAATCGATTACGCGGCAGCTGCCTCCTCAGTGTGCCATAACTTTACATAACTTTATCTACACAAAAACGTATATACGTATAGTATATATAGTATGTCTATGTATCTGTCTAACTATGCAATTACATAATCCACTTTGTTGTCGAGCCGCAGAGTAATACGTACATATAAAGTATTGCTGTTGTTTTTATACGAAATTTATTGCATTCTGAATTCCGGCGGGAATTGGCCATGATGGCCCCAGGGCTTAGAGCCAACCATTCAAAATGAATTTAAAGCCGTCGCAGGCAAACGAGGCAAATGAAAAATTTCAATTAACCACAAAAACCGGACACAACAAAACGAAAAAAAAACAAAAAACCAAAAAGAAATGTGTGTCCACTGCCAACCATTTTGGCTAAATCATTTTCCCATCTCTACAACTGACTACTATACATATATACGAGGTATCCCTCTCTATATTTTTGAGGATTTTTTTGGTTTGGCTGCAGTCGTGATAGCAGTCGGTGGAGGGGACAAAGCGAAAATCCTTTTTGTTGGAGTGCGCGGGTCTTGTGCCACAATTAAATGCACTCGATGATGCACCTGACGGACCCCAGAACACACCAGCAGCACACATCCACATCCACATCCACTGACCCATCTGCAACGTTCATTTATTCATTGAAGATTGGCTTTGCCCAATCAATTGACCAACCATCCAAGCACCGTGTACCCCAGCCATTGACGACGGTTTTTGCTGGTCCAAATCAATGCGGAATGCGGTCGGGGTCATCCCGCTACCAGTGCCAGTGGACAGGACAGTGGACAGCTTTCGGGCAGCACGAAACCAGCTAAATCAATGCGAATTATTTGGTTTGCCAATTCGTTACACTGCCTCTAATGATAAACCCCAGCATTTATTTTGTTCTATTGTTTGTTTATTGATGGTTTTCATTTTGTTTATAAGAATTATGATATGACCGATCTTGTGCATAATTATGCATGGCCACCATTCGAATCGCTGGCTGTTCTGGTTAGTGTCCATCATTATTATGCTACACTGGAAAATATTTAAATTTTCTGATTCTTATGTATATCAAGGATATTCTCATCCTATTTATGGTCATAGCCCATATAGAAAAACACTTTAGAAAATATGTTCCATGCAATCTTGATCTGTCGTGTTTGATTTTGATCATTTCTTGTTCCTCTGTGTATGGCTAAAGCCGCAGTGGAAATGTACTATATTTTATGCATACCACCACAGTTCATTTGGAGCCACGAAAACCGCCAATTTGGCTGTGTGTGGAGCAAGCAGGCACGCTGGCAGGGGGGGCATCATTTCAAATCGCACTTTAATTTTGTTGCAGAGTGTGTGTGTGTGTGTATGCGGAGGAGAGGGTGGCACACTCAATCGTTTTTGGAGCATTGTGTTGACAAAGACGTAAATAACGAGAAAGAACGTATGGAGTCGCTGTGAACGCGACTCTACTTTTATACCCGTACTCAGTCAGTACACATGTAATTTATGTGGAATTTTCAAATGTTGTATCAGTTTCTTACATTTTACATTTAACATTTGTTTGATGCATCTGTCATCTACATCTACATCAGTTCTCACAACAACACACGTACACTGCACGAGGCAGCATGTTTGAGCGTGAGTGTGTGTGCTGCGACAATCAACCCCAATAATTGACTTATGCTGCAGCGCGCTGCAAGAGGTTTGGGGAATTGCTTCTGAAAATTCATTTGATCATTGTGGCTACAATAACGATCCGATCTGAACCAAATTCGGGAATCTGGTAGATATGGTCATTTGCTACCAAACTGGATTTTTGGTTTTTTCTATCTTCAAAATTGTGGATTTTCGTATTTTGGGGGCGGGAGTGGGCGTGGCAAAAATTTTGAAATAAACTTGCACTGAAGCGATATCACAGGAGTCTAGGCAGAAAATTTGGTTGTTCTAGCTCTTATAGTCTCTGAGATCGAGGCGCTCATTTATACGAAAAACCAAAATTACTCGATTTTTGTGTGAGTGCGAAAGGGATGGAGCGAAGTTTTTGCGTATGTTTTTGTCTATTGTGGCTATATTAATGATCAGATCCGATTCAGATTTGGGCCCCTTATAGATATGGGCTGTCTCTATGATTCTGCATTTTTAGTTTTTGTTATTTTCAAAATTGTGGACGCCACAGATGTGCGCCCTTTGGGGGGCGGAAGTGGGCGGGGCGAAATTTTGAAACACTTTCCTAGGAGTGAGATAGCACATCAGACTGGATAAAAGTTGGGTTGCTCTAGCTCTTATAGCCTTCGAGCAATGGGCGACAAACAAGACGGACGGACGGACGGACGGACAGACGGACAGACGGACAGACGGACAGACGGACGGACAGACAGGGCTATATCGACTCGGCTATTGATGCTGATCAAGAATATATATACTTTATATGGTCGGAAATTACTCCTTCTCTATGTTACACACATCCACTTTTACCACAAATACAATATACCCTTTTACTCTTCGAGTACGGGTATAAAAATTTATGCGCCCAAAAAGTAGCTATACAACATGCACATAAAATGATTATGACGATTATGCTGAGAGCTGTTGAGTGCTGCTAGCTGGCCCGGATGGGTGGATGAGGATATTATGCGCAAAAAGAACATCCACATACATATGCAATTCAGCCACACACACACACACACACGCATACACTGTCGCACATTTATTGACACAAATTGCTTTTTCAGAACAGCATTTGGCAGCCGTCGCCAGAGCGGTTTTTGAGAGCTCCTTCTTCTGGTTTTTTTTTTCTTTTTATTAAAGCCATAATAAAATATTCATAAAGATTCCGTTTATGCTACGATAACAATGCATATTTTAGAATAAACGCCCATCCAAAGATGTTCTTTTTGGGGCCCAGCCCACACACAATCAATGAAGATCTCTTCGATTTGCTTTATTAGAGACCGCTTGAGTTATTTGTGGTTTTGGGGGCCATAGAATTTGCTGAACCTTTTAAACTCTATGCGTTGGTGGGGGGTGTGTGTGTGTGTAGGTGGGCGGGTTGGTGGGTTGCAATCAATTCGATAGCAAGCTGTGTGCTGCTGCTCATCCGCACAATCATGTCAAGAATTCAATATCAGAGCGCGAGCACAGCTGTCGGTGATGACATCGAGGAATGTCCCTACGAGGAATACTCGTCTTTTGTTTCAATGCCATTGATGAAGAGGCACCGCTGAGTGGGGATTAGATGTAGCCGGGGCGCGGGTGGCATCATTTTGATTACAAATATGAAGCATGTTCACATAAATATGCCCCCGAATCCACCCAGCCACCCACACACTCCCACTCTGGCAACATCAAGTGCGTGTGTATGGAGTGCACTTAATGGCGTTCTACATTGGATTGAGTTGGATTGGAGAGGAGAGGAGAGCAGAAGAGAAGAGACTCAAGTCAAGTCAAGTTAATATTGGGGGCAACTTGAGTCAATTTTGAGTGTATGAGAGACACAGGATACAGGACAGCCAAACACTCTGGAAAATTGCACATAGACAAGTTCTTGGGGCCATTAGCTTTAATTGCCCAAGTTCTGGGGCAACTGCAACAAATTGCGAGGCCATCAATATTTCCGTTGCTGCATCTGATTTCCTGTTGTGCAGCTACCTCCAGCATCCCCATCCACCCCTGCCAGCGATTAACAATATCTGTTTCCCTTCCCGCTTTCCGCTACCCGCTTGGGCAGGAGGTTACCCGCTGTCCTGGTTTCGGGCTGGCTTTTAATTAGTGCAGCCCGTACGTATTTTCTATTGGCCAATTCACCGCAGAAGCTTCATTACCAGCAACCGAGTACGAGTACGAGTACTCACTGGTATGAGTATGTGCAGCCGGGTAGATGCATTCCTCTCTCACTCTCACTCTGACTCTGACCCTCTCTCCACATACATATATCTCGTTTCGTTTGTGTTTATCTGTGGGACAGATTGTGAGTCATTAAGTTGGTGCAGCAAAGCAGGATGCATGCTGCATCCCACACAAACACTCTGTTAGGATGCCACATGCAACGCCCACAATGGCGGTTGATGACGTTGGAGGGGCGCGGCAGCTGTAACAGAATCAGAATCAGAGCCGGCAAATTCTGCAGCACAGAACCAGAAACAGAACCATGTCCGAGAGTTAACCTTTGTTGGCGGTTTCTGCTTTTTGTGCGCCGGAAACGGCAGAGCAACTCAATCAGTTTTTGCGGTTTTCGGTGGCATGGCTAAAAGGGACCTCATCCAGCGTCCGCTCTGCCCCCCTCCCTGGCATCTACTCCGGCCCAGGCTAACGCTAATGGCTCACAAATGGCACTTGAATAATTGAAAGCCGGAAACGAGACAGAACGAAATGAAATGAAACGCACGGGATTTACCAGCCACGATGCACATTCCTTTGTCCGTTTCTAGTACATGTCCCATCCATACAATTTGCACTCTAAACCAAAATTAACTAGCCCTTAAGGGAGCTGCTGGTGGCGGCAGGGGAATCTACGCACAATTCGTGTTGTGCAACCGATTCTTGCTCGGCCAACAGCTTTCGATCCCTGGGGATGAGCTCCTGCAAAATGTCCTGCAATGCCCAACAGGTAACGAAGCTCTAGTCGTTGAATTGTCGTTCAATTCCACCGTATGTGGGGCATACCCCACAGCAACCACCGAACCATAGACTCAGTCAGCCAAGGTTCAGTCTATGAGACGTCTCAACCACTAAACCACTTTATGCTTAGAGACTATTGGCCCTACTCTATTAGCCGCTTCGCTCTTGTAGTTGGTTAGGGCTCAGGCCGCCGACTATAGCCGTACAATGTGGCGAGAGCTAAAAACTCTGAGCTACTACAAAATATTCCCAAAAAATTCCTAATCAACTGCATGACAACCCAATCATTACTCTACTATTATCACTTTTGGGAGCATTGGAATGAGCTCTCCATCAGCACCAATCTGATCTTGGTGGCTGATATTAAAGCAGCTTTCAAGCCTTTATCTGCCCGGCTTTGGTTGGACACAGGCTAACACAATGAAAAGAAACGCACTGGATTTACCTGATTTTATGCACATTTATCCGTGTTTGTCCTTTGTCAGTTTATACATGTCTCATGTATACAAATTGCACTCTTAGCCAAACTTAACTCGAAATTTATCTATCTAAGAGCTTATTTACTGCGTTGCACGCCTCTAGGTGCTACTGGTTGAGGTAGCGTCCCCCTCCTTTGAGGCCGAGCGCCGCTTATGTTTTCCAACCGAATCCAGCTCGGCTAAACGGCTACGCTCAGTGGTGATGAGCTCCTGCAGCTCGTCTTCCCAGCCCAGATTTTTGGCCAGCTCCAGCACGCCAGCGTCGCAATCACCGAGGTAAGCCACATCACGCGTATTGTTCGGTCTGTTGTAAAGCAGATCTCCGTGATCTTGGCCTTGCATCCATGTGCTGAACTTGGGTCTTCCCACTGCATCGCGATTTATCAAGAGCCGCAAACAGCGCGGTCCTGGATACTGCACCAGAGACGCAAAAGGTTGGACCTCCAGCGAGGTACCCATTATGATCAAAAGGTCGCACTCGTTGAAGTCTCGTGCCGAACAGTTGTGGTACTTCTGCGGCAAGTCTTCGCCGAAAAACACTATATCGGGCTTCACCAGGCTCTCGCATGCATTGCACTTTGGGATGCGGTCGGCGAATATCTCGGTCCGCATCCACTCCCTGTTATATTCTTTTTTGCATTTGATGCAGTGGTTGGTATGGAAGCTGCCATGTGCCTCGACTAACTTGTCGTCCGGTACGCCCGCCAGCCGATCCAGAGTGTCGATATTCTGCGTGTAGTGGCGCAAAAGCAGGCCCTTATCATGTAGAAGGCGTACGAAGTAGTGAGCTGCAGTGGGCTCAAACGATCCGGGGTACAGCTCTTTGGCAAGTGCAAAAAACGGGGCTGGTCTCCTCCTGAAGTAAGACAACTCAAATATAGACTCGGCCCGCGGCAGCTTATATTTAGCCAGGTTGTCGTACAGTCCCGAGCCGGGTGACCGAAAATCAGGTATGCCAGCGGCTAAAAAATGCAACAGCAAATGTAAAAGCGGTCGGTGGCCAGTGGTTCAAGCAGTTGACTTACATGTGGATATGCCAGCTCCAACCATGGTGATAATGTTCTTGATGCCATTGTCACGCCAGTGGTCAGCCAGGCCCTTCAATGTCAAGTCCGCAATGACCTGCAATAAATCAATAGTGCATTAGCATTCAATCTGAATTTACATATAGTATGTGGCCCGTACCTTCTCCGTACTCGATGAGGGACCGGGAGCTATATTCAAAGTGTTTGCGAGCAACAGACTTATTTTATCCATTGTGAGACTACCTGAAATGATCAACAAATAAACCAAAATGACAGCAGTGGCAATTTTTTGGTTTTTGTTTCGAACAGACCGTCGTCACTGTCATTTCCAGGGGAACCAGGAGAATCCGCCTGCTTCGATGTGATCCCCTCTGCCACAGGGTCGTCCTTCTGCTCGTTGTGGCTCATTGTTAAGATGGTTTTAAGCCTTTGATAGCCAATATATCGAAGGCTTTGAATTTTTTGGAGAATACCTGCCGTTTCTTGTATTGTTTTTAACAAGCACCAAGACAAAACATAATTTTCGATTATACGATATTTTCTATGAATGCGATAGTTGCTATGCTATCGAGAATGTGACCAGCTTGTGCGTAATTTAGCACATTTCTGCTGCGCAGCCCTGGTACGACTATTCGATATACACTATCGATGGGCGAGCGACCACTACCGATGCAGCTCTGCTCGTGCTGTGACCACGCCAGTCATTTTTGTTTTGATAAGGATACGGATACAAAAAGAGCGTGGCCTGAAAATTTTGCATAAAGCATATAGAGAGCAACATTACGACTCGCGAAAACTGTGCAAACTGTGTGGCATGTTGTGCAGGACAAAGTGTTTACCGAATTGCTTGCGATAACGCATACGTGGAAGCGACGTGCCAGGTGCCAGGGCAGGTCGCGGCAGCGGCAGCAGCAGCAGCAGACAGCTAAAATAACAAACCCGACGGCGGAGTGTGGTGGGGCTCTGGTGGCAAATGGCTGCGGGGTTTCCATTAAATTGTATAACGCGCCCACTCGCATCCTTCATGTGCAGACAATAAGCGACCAGAAGTCACTAGCTGGAGCTGAAGATTTTTCGAATACCTCAGAGCGGTGAGGCAAACCCCATAACTATGCATCTGAATCATGCAACTGCTGCGACAGCTGCCATGGCCAACTACCAGCACTATGCGCCCGCCCAGCTGGCAACGCACGGTGGCGGTGGAGGTGGTGGCGGCGGCGGTGGTGGGGCCGGGGGTGGTGGTGGAGGAGGTGGTTCTGGAAACGCCTTGCAACAGTCGACCACCCTGGCCAGCCTGCAGCAGAGTCCGTTCGCATTGCACCAACTGACCGCTGTGCAGGCCATCCAGCATCCCACCCACCAGACGATGCTCCATCCGCAACATCCACTGGTCCACCTGCTAGATATATCGACGACCACAACGAATAGCGGCGGCAATCACACGCCCATACCGCCCATGAAGCAGGAGGTGGTGCACACATTCATCAAAGAGGAGGAGACGGTGGTGGACGATCCGCGCAAAAAGAAGCAGTGCCACGTGTGTAAGAACAAATTCCGGCAGCTGACGACGTTACGCAACCACATGAAAATACACACCGATGAACGGCCCTACAAGTGCAAGCACTGCGACAAGGCATTCCGCCAGATCTCGACACTGACCAACCACGTGAAGATCCACACTGGCGAGAAGCCGTTCACCTGCAACATCTGCGCCAAGGACTTCCGGCAGCAGAGCACACTGATCAATCACATCAAGACGCATAAGGGTAAGTGACAGAGGATTTGGCTCTGAAACAACAACACCTAGAACTAGACCACCAATGAACACCCTACAACTAATCCCATGTCCCATACTCCGTACTCTTCCTCTACACAGCGGCAGAGTCGAGCACGCCAACGTCACTACTCAACTATCAGCCACAGCCGCAGTCGACTGGAAAGATGAGGAAATCGCAGGCGAATCAGATGCACAACGCCTACCAGCAGCAGCAGCAGCATATGCCGCGCGTACAAATCTCAAAGACTCTATACTCCGGCAGCTACAGTTCGCCGGCGGCCGAGGAGCTGGTGAAACCGTACCAGTGCAGCGTGTGCAAGCGGCGATTTCCGCAGCTGAGCACGCTGCACAATCACGAGCGGACGCACATCGATCCCAAGCCGTACAAGTGTGAGACGTGCGACAAGTCCTTCAGCCAGCTGGCCACGCTATCCAATCACAAAAAGATCCATACGGGCGATAAACCATACACGTGTTCCTACTGCCACATGCAGTTCCGACAGCAGAGCACCCTCACCAACCACATGAAGACGCACACGCATCTGGCATCCCAGCAGCAGCAGCAGCAGCCAGGCGGCACAGTCACAGCCACAGGTGAGCCGCTTGTGTGTTCGCCCTACAACTGAGCCGCTTTCTGTTATCACTGTGTGCATTGACCATTAACGCTCTTCCCTAACGAAGCTTTTATTTAAATTTTGTACGCATGCAAACCGCTCCGATCCGATCCGACCATCAATCGAACACCAAAACGCTCAACCCCCTACCATCAACCCCACGATCAACCGAAACCCGATTTGCAGTGGATCACTCGATGCCATTGCCCCTTGCGCCGGGAACGCAGCAACTGACGAGCGGACTGCTGCCCAACAATCTGCACGGGGCAACGCCCAACATCATCCAGCTGGAGCATCATCCGTTACTGCATTTTCTGGACAGCGGCACCACGGTCAGCTCTGTGGTAGCTAGTAATGTGGCTGCTGCGGCAGCCAAATCTGAGCACTTCCAGACCAACACCAAGTCTGAACACTTCCAGGCCGCCTCGCCGCCCGGTCGCATCACCATGGTGGGCAACATCAACATGCTGAAGGGCGAGAATCCGGACCGTCCGTTTGGATGCAGCGTCTGCCAGCGTTTCTTCTCCCAGCAGAGCACCCTGGTCAATCACATCAAGACGCATACGGGTGAGAAGCCATACAAGTGCAAGATCTGCGATGTTAACTTCCGACAGGTGGCCACGCTCAACAATCACATGAAGATCCATACTGGTGAAAAGCCCTACAACTGTTCCTACTGTCCCAAGCAGTTCCGGCAGAAGAGCACCCTCCAGAATCATCTAAGGGTGCATACATGCTAGGCGTGCAAGAAGTAACGCCTCCAGTCTCCAGCCACCAGTCCGCAGCTAGCAAGCAGCCCAGCCCAGCGAGCCAGTCAACCAGCCAACCAGCCATTGAGGAATAGTGCAATATGCATGCCACATACATACATATACCGCGTACAGTTATAGAGTTGCAAATGTATTGTATACAGAATATGATTACATGAATACTAACTATATTTGAATGATATACTCAAAAGTGTTATTTACCTGCTGTGCAGAGCGCAATTGTATGTAACTATATAGTAGAAGAGCTGATCCACATGCGTGTCCAATTGTAAATTAAGGCTAGCCGTACATCGTGCACACACACGTACACATATAATACAGGGTGTTTAAGCCGCAAACTCTATATACTAATCCCCCCTACTATTATTACTACTACTACTACTATTAGCCTCATAACTGTTGTCGCCCAATCCTCCCCCGCCCCCAACTCTGACCGTTTCTCAGTTCAGCTGCAGGCTGGCAGCCCACGACCCCGCCCCCGAGTCAAGTCTAGCTTCTCTCCAGCTTTTCTCGTCGTGTTAATTAAATGTTAAGCCCCGAAAGCAAAGTAAAGTAAATAAATAATGGTAAAACTAGTTATTGCTATACTGTGTGTAACCCCCCGCCCGCTCTAAACATATACATACATAAGTTGTCATCGCAAGAAACAAACAAAACAAAAACAAAAAAGCCGCAACTATTTATATAAGTGTACTCTTAGCGGATATTTAGCAGCATCTTTTACTCAAATGACTACAGGCGGAGCAACGGAGCGATCGCATTAATAATCAACAATAATATTACCTACTACTATTCATGAAAGAAAAGTAAACAAACAATGAACGAACCGGGTTGCTTATACATACGAGTACTAGAACAAAAAAATACTTAGAAAACGGAGAGACGAGACGCAAGAGTCCCTTAAGATTAAGCGATGCGATGCTATGCGAATGGAGAAACAAGTAAAACCAGCTTGTGCTGCATAGACACACAGAGAATCGACCGTAAATGTTGTAGAGAATATATAGTATATATTAAAAATATACATATAAACTATTTGTAAATGTAAGCCAAGCGTATAGCTAAAAACAACAACAATAAAACATGAAAAAACAAGAAATAGAATTCATTTTTCAAACAGACACTAATTGTGCAATCATCAGACCTTATCAAAACCAGTCCCAGTGATATTTTCACACGAATCCAATATAAAGCGACAGTCTATTATAATTTCCAATCTTAAAACGATTTGGTTAGATCTAGCGAGAGATTGCTTAAGCGTTTCCAGACCTCATTTCAGATTAGCATTATGCATATGATTTTAAACTGATACTATTCAGGTTAAAACATCAATCATCAGTGTCGATTCTGGTAATTGTCTGTCCATCATTAGGGAAGAACCTTAGTCAGGGAAGTTCCTTGGGAAGAAATAGATTCCACCGAAAAACGACTGAGGGAAGTAGAGGAACGTATTATTAAATTAGCAGGAAATAATATATGAAGCGTGAAACATTCAGAACAGTTTTAAATATTAGAATCCTAAAATATAGGAAAAGGAAATAGTAATCCATTTTAAAAGTTAAATGCATTGGATATTCCATGCAGAGGAATTCCCATACTAATTTTAGTATCAATAAAAACAATCATCAGTCACACGATAAGGCTTATAAAGCTGCAGCTGGTATCCCCAATTCCCAGTAAATTTCTTTGATGGAACTGAAAGACTTAAGAAAAAATCCAATGATACCTTATTTGATTTGAAAAAAGATAGTTTATTTAATATACATTTCAAGTGAAATGCTTGCAGGTCTTACGGGAGGGAGGGAAAAACAGGTATTGTGTATAAGATATAAGACTAAAATTAGATACATATTATAAGCACTTTTCGCATTAAATCTCTAGGGTGGAGCGGGCAGCGTCGAGCAGATAGCCTCTCGAGCATTGTTCGTTCTTCGTTACTCACTCTAAATGGTAATCGGGGCTAATAAAGGGTACATATCCGTATAATTACTTAATGAAGGAAACAACAACAACGAAACGGAAAAGCGAACTAGTAGTACATATCGAAGATATTGGAATTTTTACGAAATCTGGTGCAACTATACTATATTTACGTGTGTGTGTCTGTATATATATGTATACTTATTTACTCGCTAGCCTAGCCTACCCAAAAAGTGTTTCAGGGGAGGTTCAGAAGAAGACGTTGCACTTGGACGTTCTCTGCGGGATAGTGGTCCGTGGAGCGTGAAGGGTGGGGGGCTGGACTTACGAGTACATACGGCAAACACTTATGACTTAGTTCGTGATTGGATTCTCGCGCAAGTGGAGCTTCTAGCTGCACATCTCTGGGCAGCGGGCAAAGGCAATACAATACACTAGAGCTGTGTACAGTCTAAATCTGTATTATGGGGGTGTATAGTAATTATAAGTTATCTAAACGTTGACCAAAATATTTTCTTAAGTCTAAACAAATTGCGCCCGCAACTACTGCCCGTCTACTTGAAGAGCCAGCGCAGGATCAGGCTAAAAGTCAGCCCAATGAGAGCATAGATCAATGACTTGATCACCGTCGACAGGGCCACACCGCCGCCCAGCATATTCTGGGCGCCCGGCCTTAGATGCGGCGGGGGGGCATACTGCATCCGCTCCAGTCGCTGACTTATATCGTTCAGCTGCTTCGAGTGCACCTCCAGCACGCGGTTGACCTGATCGAGGGCCAAGTTGATTCTAAAATGGATAGATATGTTGATAAATTCCATGACGAGAAATGCAATGCACTTCACTTACTGCTTAATGGAGCTAGAGGAGCTACGCTTGACCACACCCTGGGGCGACTGGCTGGAGTCCGAGTTGGTTTCTCGTGGCGCCAGTACCAGGCTCTTGTTCTTGGCCTTGGGCACCTTGGAGGAGGATGCCCCCGATTGTCTGTGCGAGCGGACCACCGGTTCGAGTGAGCTCCGCAGGGGATGCATTACCTCGGCCCCATGCACAATGGGCACCGACTTGTGGCGCGTCTGTGTCAGCACCTTGTACTGGCACTCATACTGCCGCACATCGTTCCGGACATCCCAGGGCCGCAGGTCAGCGTACTTGTATATCCACTGGCCGTAGCTGTCCAGCTCGAAGAGATTGGGCACATACACTGCGTCGTTGCTTGCACGCTCCTTGGCCTCGGCCCGCTGCTTCTCCTCCAGTATGGTCTTCTCTTCGGTGGCAGCCACCTGATCCTCGCGTGCAATGGCCTCAGAGACACGCTCCCACAGGCGTTGCGACTCGTGCGGCTCCTGCGCCTCGACAGGGACCAGGTATCGGGGCAGACGCTTGGCCCGCAGATCCCCATCCACCTTGAACAGAAGGGTTTCTTCGCCCGTCTTGCTGTCCTTGATGCGGCACTCTTTGTCCCAGTGGCCATTGATGGTGGCCAGCGTCTCCTTGCCCAGCTTGATTTTGCCCACAACGACATTGGTGGACTCGGAGCCGCCGAGGAATGGCTTCAGCTTGAACTCTAGCTCCGTCCTGTAACCGGTGTTCTCGCACTCGATGTTTATCTTGCCGCCCAGCTCCATGGACAGCGTACCCATCAGAATACCCTTGCAGTGGGCGTAGGGCGTGGTCGCTATGTAGCATTCACCGCGCGGCAATAGCGTCATCGTGGCCGCCCCCTCAAGGACGGCGGAGGTGCTATTGCCGTAGAACTTCGATTTCGCCAAGATGGAGCAGGTGATGCTGAAGCCATCCTCGCGATTCGTCACATAAAACGCCGACACGGGCGGATGATGCGAGACCTGCTCGGCAATGTAGAATGTCCGACTGCCGCCGGGATGCTGCCAATAGCAACGGAAAGTCTCGCCCAATATGGGATTGTAGGGCTTCTTCAGGCCCTTGGGCTTCTTGTAGAAGCTGGACAGGTACCACTGCACGATGATTTTCATGCGCGTGTACGCATCGTCCTCCTGCACGGCCCTGCGACAGAAGAGAGAGTCAGAACGGAAGCCCAAATTAGGCGAAGGGATGACCTACTTGGAGAGCAAGTCCGCATGGTAATACGAGTCCGAAAGTTTGTCCAGAAACGAGCGCGGCTCTAGGATGAATGTGGGCAGCACTACCTTGCTCAGATCCATGCCAGGACGCACCTGCTTCACAATGCACCAGATGAGGCTCTTGTTCTCATCGGCCAACTCCTCCACCTGTTCCCCTTGCTGCAGTATAAACGGAAACGTGTGAGAGATTTTGGGGAAATCTTAGCGGCTCTAAATTGACTTACCTCGCCAAACTCCTCCTCGGTGAAGGGGGCATAGTTGGTCTCCACGCAGGCGGCCGGTTCTAGGGTATCATCCTGCAGTGGCTCCCCCGCATCCGACTCCGATTCTGACTCCGGACCCGACATTGCGGCATTCGGCGCCTCATTCTGACTGTCCGCGTCCAGATCTGAAACGATTTACAACACATTGTAATAAGGTCTGGCATGAGCTGCTGGACACACTTTTAGCATTTGCCACAGTCGTTTCGCTAGCTGTTGCAGCCTCTTAAGAACAAAGCTCTCGATTGCCACGAAGCGGCTCTCCGACACACAAGCAAAGTACATACAAGGCAGATCTAACGTACACCATATATGCAGGCAGGCAGTAACTAATGAGTAAGAGATGACTCTGACAGTATCAAAGGGTGTGCCTCTTCCCTGCACATACTCAATAATTTTGAACAATGATTTCCAAGTCTACGCTGATCCTGAGCCTAGCCAGAACTATGCATAATGCTGATGAAGCAATGAAACTACAATGACGACAATATATATCAACGACTTGTTCGGCATCACCCTTCACATTGAGGCGGAAACGGGGCAGCACCAGGCAGTCGGGCGGAGCGCTCACAGGCCGCGGGCCTGGAGCCTGGCTCGTGGAGTCATAGTCATCCTCGTTCTCATCGCTAGAGCTGCTGCCGACCAGGGCCCCTGACCCGCCCAGGGACAGGGACTTGCTGACGGGGTTCAGGAGGCGACGCTTGCGCTGGGTACCCAAAGCGTAATCGCAGCTGGACGAGGCATCGCTGTAGGAGCTCTTTCGTTGCTCCGAATGCTGCCGAAAGTGTGGCAGCCGCTTGGTGCGCTCCCAATTGCTGACGGCGCTGCTGTACAGCTGCTGCAGCAGCGGAGTCTGGGCCCGCGAGGGCAGCTGGCTGCTGTCGGAACGCGAGGTGGATTCCATTTCGGGCGGCAGCGCCAGAAACTGACCAAACTTACCATGGTCATTGAAGTGCTTCTCGTAGTCCGCCTCCGACCATTGCGTCTCGTGGGAGACGGGCAGCAGCGGCTCCCCCACATAAGTGTTGGACGGCGCTGTGCTGCTGTTGGAGCGCAGCAACAGCGCGGAGCAGCGCAACGACAGCTCCAGGGCGTCCATCCAGCATTTACCAGCCGCCTGGCTGGGCGCTCGAAAGATCAGGTAGGCGGTTGGTAATGGCTGGACAACGGCACCTGAAAGAACAACAGTACATCAGAGATCGTATCATAAATGGATTGTGCAACCAAAACACTCACCGATGGTCTCTTTGTCTGGTCCGCGTGGCGCCCAAATGGACTGCTCCATGGGATGGAAGAGCTTAAAGCAGAAGCCATCCTTCTTGCTGGGCCGCTCGATCACCTGGCACGAGGTCAGCATCACGGTGCCCACCCAATGACTGCTCTTGGTCTTCTGGCTCTTGTAGATCAACAGCAGTCCCGGCTTGAGCACACACCACAGCTTCGTCCAGGACTTGAGTGTGCCTCGCACCTAAAATGTTTGAAATTTCCATGTAGTAAGTATTCCTTTGGATGGAGTCTCTGTCTGGAGGAGGCTCACCTTTAGCCAGTCGGCGAGCACAATTACGGCTGGATCCTGTAGGGAATTCATCAGCTCGCTGGCCACTCGTTTCTTCTCTCTTCTGTAGTTCTTTCTCTGCGCCTTGTACGACTCCTTTCGATTGAGCTTGGCGGCATCAGCAGCTGACTGTGGAAATAATCAAAGATAAGTTAAGTAAGATTTAGATAGACATGTGGAATTTATAAGACTATGTAGAAACCTGTTTTCTAAAACAGCAATGGAATATTTTGTGGAATATTTTCATGGATCTATGAAACAGCTTACGTCAAGTGCTCAAAGCAAATTACTCGAGGTGGATGGAGCTGTCTGTTTTCTTTTTGAGGAAACCCAAAACTGAATTGTTAATCCAATTAACACTTATAATTCCAATGAAAGTTGAAAAAACAAATGTGTCATATCCATTTCATGTTGCACGTGGCATGTTTCAGTCCATCGATTATATTAAATATCAGACCAAAGACCACAGACCAGACCAGACCCACTCTTATCGCAACTTCTGCCACCCGCCACCCGCTGCCACCTCCATAGACATGCATAGATATAGATAATGAACCCCATTTTCGATGTATTGCTGGTAACTAACTTTTGATAAACCTTTCGAACATTTACCATACTCAAACGACAAAAATTATATAATAATTATTCGGGGGATACTTGCCTTATCTGCCGCATTGCCGTCTCGATTGTCTGAGGCCCAGTTGGCGATTCCTGTAAAATGGAATATAATGATTGTTTTCTTATAAGCAACTTTGATGGGGATTTTTGTGTGTGAGTGAGATTTTGTTTGTCTGATGATTTTAATCGATCCAAAAGAGTAACAAAAAATATATATATTTGTATATGTATGTAGGTTTATATCACAAATTATGTGGAGACTTTTTACGATCAACAAAACAAAAAACTAACTAAATGCACGGCCCAGAGACCAGAGACCAGATTGGGTCGGTATAAAAATCAACAAAAAGTACTACATATGTATCTAAAGGTGCGCAAGTCGAGGAAATGTAGTAAAAGGGGCCATGGGTCGCGCGAATGGGCAGCCGTTTTATTTATTTTCCGAATATGTTTTAATTTATTTCGCAAGATACACAAACAGCTACTACATCTGGCGGATCCAAACACACACACACAGAGAGAGGAAGAGCGAGCGGAGGTCTCTTGCTTGCGATGGGGCGTGGGGTGTGTGTGTGTGTGGCATTGTCAAGTGTCTTCGTACTTGCACTTTACGGCACTGCCCTCGCGCTTATTCCACATTATTATTAATTTGGTTTATTGCTTGTCTAAAAATAAAATACCCAAAAAGAGTATATAAACGATTCGCACACACACACACGCATCCACACATACACAAATACAATACATAATTATTCTTGTTGATTGTTATTTGGTGAATTAATAATTGACACTTGCTTTGTAGTAGATTCATGACCAATCGGACATAACTCCGTCTCCGATTATCGAAGAGCGCTCTCAACTGCGTTCCAAAATATGTGCACAATGTTTACGAGTCAAGTATTTACGAGTTTGCATATTTATTTTCATTATTATTTTGCTCATTCACACGTTTTACAAGGCGGCGCGGCGGGGCTGGGCACTATAGTAGTACATCACGGCGTATGCTTGATGCGGGAGAACACCGTTTCGAAGACGCCGACGACTGCGTGCTGAATGTTTTTTTTTCGGCTTCTTTCTGCTTTCTTCTTCGTTTTCTGGCTTTCTGTCGTTCCGCCTGCTCCGGCCTCTCTCGCCGACTGATTGAGATATATGGACTGACTGACTCTCTGCCGCCGCCAGGCCCCAAAACGAAACGCTCGCACAAAGCGCAAGCAGCGGCGGTGGCGGTGGCAGCAGCAGCAGCAGCAAATGACAACTGAAAGCAGACGCAGAGGCAGCACCAGAGCATAGCAGAGACCAGTCAGCAGACAGAGTGCTGGGGCCCAGCGGCGATGACGACAACGACGGAGGCCCCGTAGTCCGTCGGTCGTCCCACAACAGTCACAACAATTGTCTGTGTTGCTCTTCTCTGCTCTGGGCACTGGCTGCTGGCTCATTCTGTTTATGCACTCGGAGCACACCCGTCATTATTTTTGAAAGAGCAAATATCCAAGACCCGAAGGAATGATCGAATAGTTTTACAGTCCGATCATTCCAATATCCAACATTCGATACATCAGCGAAACGCGAGGCGAGCGACATGTTTCTTGTTTCTTGTACTATTCACAGGCATTCTCTTTTACAGCATTCGCTTGTGCGTGTCGAGCATCATGTGGGGATCTGTGGAAGCGATGGAAGCAGTTGAGAGCAAGAATCTAAAGCTACTGCCGAACTTAACGCTGACAAAAAGTAATTTAAAGTTTAAAACAATTCCGCTACTCCTAATAATCCTGTTACATGAGGGCACACATTCAGTCACAAACGTCGAATGATAAATCCCATAAGCTCCACGAGCGGAAATTCGTATTTGTTACTGCTGGCAAAATGAAAATACCCGCAGAAAGTGTAAATTAGTTTGGCAATATATTTAGTGAGGATCGCCTCTAGTTCTGCCGCTGCCGCTGCCACTGCCTCTGCTGATGCCATCACCAACGCCAGCAGATAATTCAAATGCGTAAACACACATAGACAACATGTGTGTGGTGTGTTCTTTTTTTGCTCAGATAACGATAACAATGCTGACCTCGCTGCTGCTGCGCTCTCGCTCTCTCGCGCACCGATGTGGGGGCTCTGCCACAAACCTTTTGGAAGGCGTTATCGATGGGGCGGGCTATTAGCGGGCCGAACAGTGGAGCTGGCCGAACAGCGTGTGCGCTGAAATTATATATTGTATTGAGTAACACGACACACGCCCATTCCATTGTGGGGGAATTATTGCTTTTGTGGATTGTGACTCAGGTGGGATCTCCTTAACCCTAACCTATCCCAAGCGGAAGATTAGGGACAGAGTAGGGATCGTTATCTCTGTACTAAAGTGCACGTAAGGTTGCACTTGGCTTGGGTTTATTTTTTTTATATAATAAAGAACTGTACGTTTAACCTGAGAAGAATTGTAATTTAAGAACTGAATATTGTAGGAACTAATCCTCTTGCAAATAACAGATTGGAGCCATCGGCTTATCCGTTTAAATCTCTTTTTAAAGCCAATTTAGATAAAGCTGTTGTCTTGGTAAATTTATTGAATCATAGAACAGCTTTTTGTTCTTCCAATTAATGTGTCATTTATCATTTGTCTGTTAACCACAAATGTGTTGGCCAAAGTCCATGATAAATGTTAAGGAACACCTGTGAAATATCGCATAAATATGGCATGTGTCCCCCCACAGATAAACATACTCCGTAATTAACCAGTTGCCAAATATCCGATCGAAGACCCAACCGCCATGCACCTGATCATTTTATGTGGGTCATGGGTAAAAGACCTGTCAACGCACAGCACAGGTGTTCTTAGGCAATTACTCATCACGTAAATCAGAACACAGAACATAGAACCTTATCAGTAATGGTGAAGCACTAGAGATAAAGAAAAATGCTATTACCATTCGTCAATGAATGAGTCACCTTTTCAATGGAGCCTTTGGGGGAAATCCTATGCTATACTCGTAGCACCGCCAGCTAGTCATAAAAGTCTTTCTCTATGGTATATATTTTTCGCATAGATTTGTCAACTAATTGCAGGTTCGCAAAATTTCCAAATCCAAAACCATAACCACAAGCGCAAAGATAACGATAAGATTTGAATTACCAGACCCAGGGACATGCATTTATCCAGGTTTCCTCCTTAAGTAAACAGCACTCGGTTATTTATTAATAATTATCTCGCTCACCACTCCACACAATCGCAAAATCGTTTGATGATAAAGTCCACCAGTCGATTCAAAAAGCTCAACAGAAATTCAATACATAAATGGCAAACTAGCAAAATGGCCATCGAAATGCGTCACAGAAAATGGAATGCTTGGCTGAATTTTGAATGTAGCAGGGGGGCGGTTATGGGTGGGGCGTCGATACACGTATTAGCTGACAGATGGAAAATGCATACAAATGCGCTCACAAGTAGTTTTTGGTCAGCAGTATCAGGTGATCAGGTGATCAGTTGATCAGTCGATCATGATCATGAAAGATTATCAAGAAACAAAACATAAGATCCAACAACTAGAAAAGAATCTTGAGAACCTATTCTATCTGTAAAAATGATGATCCATAATTGAAGATCCTTGGAGTCAAAAGCAAACAAAACAAATATCAGAAATGAGCCTTTGCCTATCATAAAGTGCTAGCCATGATCGCTAATCGCTAATAAATGTAATCTAATGAGATGTTTTGGGTGATTGCTTGATTGATTGATTAATTGATTGAGTCGAAACAGTGCTAGAATTTTTGTTGTTGTGTTTTGTTTTATTTTTGTTTGTTTGTTGGTTTGTTTGAAAAGGAACTTCACCTGGCGATGATGGCGCCGGACTGTTGCTCAAACTATCTGTGGATGGCAGTTTCGTTAAGAGCACTTTCAGCGATGGTCGCCGTTTGAATTTGAAATCGAATACTGATTAGCAGCACACACATATACGGGGGAGAAAGAGAAAGCGAGCAATATTCATATAGATATAGATTTATATATATATAGATAATAAATGTACACTGGTACAGACAGTTTTACGACACATAGACATCGACACATTTTAAATACAAAATAAAGTTCATACTAAGACGAGAACAAAAGGATAAGCAAACACACACAAACACAAACACACACACACACACAACGATCTATAAACAACACAACACACAAGTACAGTTATCTACAGTTTAGAGTGGTAGGAGAATAAGAGGGGGGAAAGGAGCTGCTTGATCCAATCAGGCTATAAGGAACACCATCCTAAACCATCCATTACCATTACGGGCTTAATTATGTGAGCTCATCAATTGTCTTCGTATCAGACATGGCAGCTCAGCACGCAGTCCTCCAGTGACCGTACCGCCCTGCCCCCCCTTTAAGATGGTCTCGTTGGGCGCCAAGGAGGCGCCTGCCTTCCCGGCTGGCAGTAATTAAGATATGCGATAGGATGTATAGGAGGGATAGTACCAGAAGACCGAATACAATGGCCTGATTGATTTTAAATAAAGAGCCCCAGCGCCTGGCAGGCAATCAATTTACGCAATTAGAACACGCCCCAAAGCAAAGAATCCACTGCAATAGTTCAAAGTTCAGACTAAATTCTCACTTGGCATGCGGTCATGCGGCGAGAATTATGGCCACACACCACACATATGTATGTACACTCGCCTTTGGGTCCCCAGACCCAGACCCTTACAAGGATGGAAAATGATGCAAGAGACTCGAAAATGCACTTTGCACTTCCAAACCCACCCTGCCAACCGATTCCCCGCCAATGACGTCACATGGCGCCGCTCCAAATGACCCTCACCCCGCCCACTGGGTCTGCTTTTTGCTGCTTCTTTTTTGATGTAATCCAATTACAATTCTAGTTTGGGGGTCAATCAAGAGTGACATGTGAACGCCAGGTGGTGTTTCCATCAATATACTATAAACATAACTGTAATTCCCCATCCATTCACTCCATGTTTTATATATTTTACGGTAATTTGCCCAAAAGCATGCTATAAAATATTCATCGAAACACACACACAGCCAGAGAGAGAGAGACCTTGCACACACAGAGACAGGAAAGGATGAAACCCGTTCAGTATGCAAATGCAGATGTAAATCGGTATTAGCCTAGCGACTGGAACAAAAGCCACCCCAACAGCCCCTCTCACTGTTGACCTTTTCGGTGGAGAGTGAGACGTCTTTTAGCCGAAAAAAACACAAAAATAGAGCTCATCAGCATGAGAGGAGGCTTTATAAAAAAAGGGGGTGGTCGTCGTCCATAGTCCATAGTCTATCGTCGACATGCTGTGACCAGTTGACCCACTCTCCTCTTGCCCACCCCACCAGCTGGCTGCCACTTTTCGCGACAAGCTCCACTTAAAACGTTCAGGTTCGCTGAAAACAGTGCGAGAAAAAAGCGTGCAGTCCTATCCAACATTTATATGCTCTTCTCTTTTAAAGTTCATTGAAATTTCATCATGGACACGACATGTATGTTGTTTAATGCAAATTCATGGCCATTCTCTTTTGCAGCACCCGCTAGTGCGTATCGAGCAAGAATGTGACGCATAATATGGGAGCTTAGAAGTAATTATGAAGTTTAGAGCAAGTGATTATGAATTCTTAGAATATTAAAAAACACTCCCAAAATGTATAACATTTTCCAGGAGCTTTCAATCAAATCAAATCGATTCGGCATGCAAATGTATATTTTTTTGAGCTTTTCACCAACCCCAATTGGACGGAAGACCTCACGAGGCACTGCCGCAATGCATCGATTTTTTTCGTATTTATTTTTTACGCATTTTCCCTTTTTGCACATTTATGTACATATGTCCGAAAAGGGCGGCTGTGTGTTGGGAGGGTACCCACTTTGACAGGTGTACAATTTTCCAACCATTTCTCACTTGCAGTTTCCACACAGCATTCATGCAGGAATGGGGCGGAGGTATATTCACGCCCACTGTGCCCACCCGAGGCCAGAATAAAACAAAAAAAAGAAGCAAACTACAGCAAAGACGTGGCAAGGCGAGGCGAGGAGAGGCGGAGACGTAGGCGACTACTACAATGCCAATTATAAAGTCGCATTTGCCCTGGAGTATGACTGCTTGTGTCAGCTAATTACGTATATATACTGTACATAATATACACTCTGGTATATGCCATGGAATGTCTATCTGAACAATAAAAGAATACAACATGCGAAAAAAAAAAAAAATTTAACGACAATAGCACACAATAAAGCAAACAATAATCAACAACAATAACAACAGCAACAAATATATATAAACATTTTTGTGGACGTTTTGTGGGGTCAAATGGGGTGCGCGTGCAAAATCCCTTTTTGTTCCACCGCCCCACCACGACATTGATTGGTGTTGTCCTGGTTACCCACCTGTCCCCACTGTCCCCTGCGTTGGCAGACAGCAGAAAGCAAAAGTCATATGCAAATCGATAAACAGCACAAAAGGAGCAAAATGAAATGACAAAACAATCAAGGAGCACAGAAATAAAAGTGGATAATGGAATGTTTAACTGTACAAAAAAGAGGTAAAAGGAAATGTGTGTCGGTTGATAGGTAGACCTACGGAAATGAACAACATAAAACTTGAGCTACAGTTTCTGGAAACGAGATACGAGCTATCAAGTGATAGATAGCTTTAGGTGTCTCACTATCGTATTTGCAAATCAAAACTAGTGTGAGAAATGATAATGAAAGTTTTTTCTCATATCATATAATGAATACCATTCTATGCAAATTGGCTGGAGAGTAATTACTTGGTATATCTTACTAACAAAGAAAGTTAACAAATGGAAGGAATACTTCAACTATTATCTCTGGGAAATCTTGTCCTTTTGTAGGGCTTAAATGCTAACAATGAATAATATGATATGCAATTACCCTCTAACATCGTTATTTTGCCATAAGCTGTAATGCCTTAACAAATCCATTTAGTTAGATCTTATCCAGGATTAGTATAAGATGGGTTAATCTGAATCTGTATCCTAGTATCCCCAAGTAGCATCCACTTATCCCCATGGGAACAGTGGAAGCGCACCAACGGTAGGCTTTGATTTCCCGCCCCCAATGTTCAAATGTTCAGATTGGACAATCAAACCCTACGAAATTTGTGGACTGCCCGAGGACATAGCAACTAGTTTGACTGACTGTCAGCCCCGACTTAGTACTTAGTATGTAAATCAATTAACACCAGCGACAGAATAAAACTACAACTACAACAATCAAAAGAAAGCACAACATAAGAGACATTGACATGAATGAATGGATCCGACAGAGCGGAAGTGTGCTAAATGCCGAACAAAGCAAAGTGTTAAGCGATAACGTGGCCACAGGGAGATTGCCTGCTGTGAGGGGGGGCGGTGTGACTGTGTTGGGCGGTGTTCTACATGTGTGATATGTATGTACATATGTATGTACATGTATGCACGTAGAACCCGGCATTTAACGGCTGAATGGAATGAATGGATGGGCTTTAGATGAATTTTTGAAATGCGAGAAGCCACAGCAAATCAAAACTGAAACTGATATCAAAAACTGTGTGTGTGTGTGTGTCACCCCTACAATGTTAATCGTTTTTAGTAGTTTCGATTGTGAATGATCGAATTGAATCAACAAAAGCAACAACAACACTGAGAGAACATAACGGAACGAGAAAGAGAACTGAGGAGAGAGAGAGAGTGTTGGTTGTGGCGTGGAGTATATGTACTATGTATATGTGGTCTGCTGACATTGAATTTAATTGAAAAGGAAAACGCAAGAGGAGGAGGAGATAGAGAATACGAAATGAAAGGCAAACGCAAAACGACATCAAAAAGCAATTGGGGCCAGGCCATATAGCTGGGTCGGGGTGTGCGGAGCATTTGTACTCACCTGTCGCCTGACGGAGGCCAGCACTGTTTGGTGGCGTAATACTGATGCCGCCGACACTGCTGGCAGCACCAACGCTAACGCCCAGCGATTGATTCGAGGCACCCATCGAGAGGCCGGATGGCGTCACGGCGCCACCAGTGGCGCTCGGAGTCTGCAGCTGCAGATGGCTGCCGGTTGGGACACTACTGGACTGCTGCGGTGTGCCGGGCATCGAGTGGGAGGTGGACGCACCCGCGCCACTGCTGCCGCCAACAAGGCCCAGCGATGGCAGCAAGGAATCGCCGCCGCCAGAGTGCTTGGCGCTGTTGATCCTAATGGGGGTACTGGTGCCGCTGCTGGCCACTGCTGTCCCTGTGACGGAGGAGGAGCTGGACGTGGGATTGAGGGGCGTATGGGAGCCGCTGCCACCAGGTTGTGTTGCAGGGGCTGACTGCATGGTTACTCTCGATTTGGATACACTCTTTCGGTTGCACTTTAAACGGTCTTCTGTTCAGGGCTGATCAATCAGCAGGGCATTGCTCCAGTTGTCCAGCAGCAGTCACAGAGAGAGGGGGGTACACACTCACACACTGACACTAACACACACAAGCAACCGGGCACGGGGCCAATTATTGATTTTGTTGTTGCCGCGAGAGAGTTTCCCTTCTTTTTTTTGCACTGAAAATTTTTGTTCTGTTTTGTTTTGGAATTTAGATTCTTCTTCTATCGATTGCTTACAAGCAAAGCATTGCCAAAAACAACGGAAAACTAAAAGTGTTTGCGAGGGGGAGAGCTAGCGAGAGAGATGCTACGTTTTCTCCAGCTCAGCTGTTGTCAGTGTTCCGCAGCCGATTGTTAATTAATCCAGATTAATGCCGCGTTATGGCCACGTAACATTAAAACCCTCCAATTAGTAGCAATGGCAAAGAAAAACGCTGCTGCTGCTGCTTCTGCTGCGGCTAGTTAAATTCTACGCACGCACACACACAGAGAGAGAGAGAGAAATGGACACACTTATGCGGGCTTTGTCACACGCTTTTCGTATCTGTATCGTGGGGCCGTCGTGGGCGTCCGCTGTCGTTCATCCGGCGTCGTTCGCGATTCACGTTCGAATGAAGCTGCCCCACCGTCCAGCCACCATCATTCCAAAAAGCTAAACTTGTTTCTTTTCTTTTTCGTATATGAGCTCATCCACCACCGCCATGCCATTCCACGCCGCACCACATCACCGCCCAGGCATGGGCACACGCAGACCTTCCCCCAAAGCCCCCATCCCATCGTTGAACATACGGCTGGTATTATTTTATGACGCGGCAAAGACGCTGGAAGTGTAAAAGTTAAGCTGGAAGCTTTTTACAGTCTTATCGATAACTTACTTTCGTAAATATCGTATAGTCGATATATTTCTGTCAATTATCAATATTCTCTCAGAGCTATCGATACTCTTTGGAGAACAACGAACTAGTTTGGAGCGAACTGCAAAAGAATGCACAAAAAATGAACTAGTTCGGAGCGAACTGCAAAATCTGACAGCTCCTGCGGCGCGAAATTTAGAGATGTGTTTAAACATTTGCACTCACCAAAAATAATATATTTGAATTTAAACGAGTAAATTGGAAAATATAGAGTAAATTGAATACTAAAAGAATATTTAAATTAAGACGAATGAATATATATATAAATAAAAACGAATAAATTTCAAGAATATATATACAGTGATGGAAAAAATAATAGAAACGGCATTTTTTTTTCGCATTTTTCAAAATTTTCTTCAGTCAACAATTTTTTTTTTCAAGTTTAATAATTTTGATAGATAGTATATATAGTAATATATCAAAATGAAACAAAATATTAATTTTCAAAAAACCCATTGTAACAAAAAATAATTTTTTAAATATTTAGGCCTGGAAAAAATAATAGAAACGGCCGACTTAAAGTTACGAAAAACCGTTTTGTAGCTTCAAACGCTTTTAGTTTGATTTGTAACTTTATTATTTAGTTGTGCCACCGCAATTTTTGATGACTTGGGTGCATCGACCACCCATAGAATTTCACCAGATTGGCACTATTTGATGGATCTATAGAGTACCAGTCGGACTTCCCTTTTTTTCCACAAATCTTCCATTTTTTTTTAGACTTATACCCTCAATCCTTTTCTCTAATATCCCCAAAAGGTGCTCAAGTGGATTTAGGGCTGTAGACAGCGAAGGCCATTCCATCAAAGGGAACTTTTTTTTTGTCCAGGAGCCATTTCATAGCCAGCCCTGAAGAAGGCTTCGGGTCATTATTCTGCTGGAACTCCCATTTAAATGGCATTTCCTCTTCAGAATATGATAGCATTATACTGTCGAGTAAGTTTACGTAGTGGATGGCACAGATATTTTCTTGTATCGAAAGTTTTGGACCAACACCCGAATGGGAAAAGCATCCCCACAACATGATGCGTCCACCACCGTGCTCAACTGTTCAAATAGAAAACTTTAGGTCGTGCCCAGTGTTCTTAGGGCGCCCTATATGTGGTTTCCCATCAGATCTAAGCAAATTAATCTTGGTTTCGTCCGACTAAAAAATTTTTCCCATTTTGAACGCAAAAATGCACCTTCGCGAAATGTACCCTTTTGAAAATATTTTTTTTTTTTTTATGGTTTGGTACCTTTTAAGGTAAATGGCTCCTTATATCTTCTTAACCCAGCCTATTTATTATAGTACGATTAATCGCCTGTGCATTGTGATCAATTTTAATATCTTTCGACGAGAGAAATGTTGTTTTTTTTGATTTTCGAACAAGGTTTAGGTTGAAATTCACCGATGTTGCTCGCTTTTTTTCGCGTTTCTCTGGTTCGTTTTTGTTGTGAACCGCCTTAAACACTTTTTTTTGGAACATTTAAGAGTTGTAGCTATAGCTGACATAGTTTTGCTTTCATTTCTGAACGTAAGGATATGTCATATTTCAATATCCTTATGATGTATGCCACGGCCCATTCTAAAACGAATATCAACAACAAATATAACGGGATCCGCAGGAAAAGTTATTTAGCATCTTCTTTTAATGTTAGTCTATGAAATGTTACCTATATAATTCGATTACATCCGTTTTAAAACAAGATAAATACCAAATTGGAGTGCGTTTCTATTATTTTTTCCAAGACAAAATCGAGGTCTTTCCACAATTTTACATACACAGCTAATAATTCTCAAGATATAAGCCCAAAAGAGATTCCGAAGTAAAGCTACATTATCCTGAAACCAAGCCCAGTGGTTTTTATGCAAACAATTTCATCCAAAAAAGAAATATTTGGTTTCAAATGTGAATGCGCCTGTCGTTTCTATTATTTTTTCCATCACTGTATGTATAATTATATTTAAATTAAAACGAATAAATTTTAAATATAAAGTAAATTAAGACGCCACTGTGGAGGTCACAACTTGGTATTGGCGCCGCCGCTGAGCAGAACTAGCTGCACACGCCCCGGCATCGACTCGTAGAGTTGTTCGATCTTGTCCACCATCTCCTGGTCGCTGTGCCACGCGTCGTAGAGCACGGCCCGAAAATCGTGGACATTTTTCGGAGCCAGCGCCTCAATCTTGGGCTGGATAATGGCCATCAGCTGTTCGAGGAGACTCAGGTCACTGCAATTGGTCCCCTGTGGACCCACCAGGGTATCCTCGAATATCTGCTTAGGCGGCGTGCCATCCACAAACTTCAGCTCATCCATGTTGAAGATATTGCGCCAGTCGCGCACTGTCCAGTCCTGGTGTGCGGTGGCCCAGGCCACGCGGCGCCTCTTGGCGTCCACACTCAGACCCACGCTCTTCGCTTGGACATGCTTTGACTTGATATCACTGACGCGACGCTGCAGGGTGCGTCGATTCATCTCGATGCCGTGCTGGGACACCAGCTCCCGCTGCACATCCAGCGAAGTGTATGACGGATGATCCCTCAGAATCTGCTCCACCACAATATTCGCTTTTTTCTGAGGACGACGCACTTCCGCAGGCTTCGTCGGTAGTTTGAATGAGGCGCTGTTGCCCTCAACCAGTTGGCACTCCTTGATGCAGCTGACCACACTCTCCACATCGCACTCCATAATCTGGGCTATTTCCTCGAAGGTGTTTGAGCGCATCAGAGCCTGCACTATGCCGCGAGACGCAGGTACGAGAACCATTCTTGAAGCGTTTTTTCTTTGATGGCTAGGATTTACACCAGAGATTTATGTCCTAGGCAGACTGCGGCGGGGTTTTATTCGCTACAAGGTAAAGTTGCCGTCGTCAATTGGAAGTGGCGTCTTTTTTTCGCTTTTGACAGCTGCTTCCGTTATTCGCCTACTCAATCGCATGCAGCCCTGCGCCGTGCGCGCCATTTTCAAATAATCGAATCGCTCTTGGGTTTTGTTTTCTTTGAGAATATGCAATTTAATAGTTTTTCTTTCTGATGCTTTATAGAATTACAAAAATAAATATAAAAAACTTGTACATATGTATGTGTTAGTTACCACTACATTAGGAAATGCATTACATCTCTGTCAAATTGTTAAAAATATATATATACCAGATGTTTTTGTTTGTCTTTTTGTGTTTGTTTGTTTGTTTGTGTGTTTCCTTTCACCATTGAAGAGCGAGCTTGAGTACGAGTGGATAGATTGTGCCCAAAAGGCAGACTTCTCAGAGTGCCACTCTGGAATGGGTGCAAACTACTCGTAATTGGGATGATTCTTCCACATAACAAATGGGTACAAATATTTATATAAAAAAAAAGATTGTAAAAAAGGTATTAAAGGATTTACATAATCGTGCGTAATTCGTGCATTATAGTTCAGGCTTTATAAACATCATTTCATAGGGTATATAATTAAGATTAGGGTACTTTTAAGCTCGCTAGAGTGGTTTAACAGGGCGGGGTAGGGGGCTGTGGTAAAAGGCAACCGAATACTTATGCTATACGCAATGAATGTGCAGAGTGGGTGTGGATACGAGGGGCAGCAGACAGTTCGAAAACGTAATATTAAATAAATAACTCTAAAAAGTATGCCTAATTGGTTTAGATCCATGTGCTAGGTTTTGATTTGTGTGTGTTCGTTTGTTTGTTTTTTTTTGTTTGCTTCCGATTTGTTTCAGGCGCCAAGCAGCTGCTAGGTTACTGTGAGTGTTGTGGGTTTTGTGTGTGGCTGGGGGCTGGGACTTTTGGGGCTTAAGGTTACGGAATGGGTGGGTGGCTGCAGTTAGTCATCCAGTTCGATGTCAGAGTCATCGGAATCGTAGCCGCCACGTATTGTCTTTTGCGCCCGGTTCATGTACGGCTTGCGTTTCACATCTGGCGGCTGCATCAGATCGCCCTTGTAGTCAATCACCCCCGAGTGGGCGATGCGCCACTCGAGCATCTCCGTGGAGAAATCATCGCAGTTGCCCAGGTCAGTGAAGCCCACAATGAAGTCCTTCGTCTTGCTGTCCTTCACCAGGGCAATTGTGGGTATCACCTTGATGCGCAGGCGCTGCGTCAGGAACGGGCTCTTCTCCGCGTTCACCTTGCAGAACTTGGCCTCCACATGCTTAGCGGCCAGTGTCTTCAGGTGCATGTCCACGATGCGGCAACGCTCGGTGCTGTCTCTGTAGAAGTGGCACACGATGTTGGGCGACTTTTTCGACACCTCGAAGAACTCTTTCTCGTCAGCCAGCTCGGTGTAGGTGCCATGGCCCTGCGAAAAGAGGTGAGCAATCGGTTAAACTCCAGACGGAGGCCGTGTCGCCAGCATTACTCACATTTCTGAGCCACTCTTGCTTCTTGGTGTTCATTTCTTTCAATTCGCGTAGGCGCTGCTCGCGCAACACCTTTAAGTCGTCAGAGTCCAGGTTATCCAAGCGGTCGAGCTGCTGGTCCAGCTGCTGCTCGATCGTCTTGGCCGCATTGAACAATTGATTTTCCAGAAGGTGTGCCATTGCTGGTGTATGCTAGCCAATCTGCGATGCGATGTTGATTTTTTACACTGATTTAGCTGTGGCTCGGTCTCGGTCTCGATCTGGTCTCTGGCTGTACGCACTGCGTGTGGTGGTGCGGCATGTTGAGGTTGGGTTGTGTATGTGTCCGGCAAAAGGTGGAGCCGCAGATGCGTCATGTTTGGTGGAAAATGCAGTTAAGTAGGCCATGTTAGTGAAAGTTGGATATGGATGTCTCTATATCCAAATACAAATTAACTATTTAGATGGTACGTACATTGATGGCTTCGACTATTTCATTTATTTTAATGATTTTAAAGTTTATTTTAGCGTAGGGTTGTTGATTAAATACCAGTGTGACTGACCTTTATAAACATACCGAAATATACCGAGAAAAAATACGAACTTAACCCACTCTATTTAAACAGGTGATCAATTTAAATTTAGCCGCGGAAAATAATAATTTTTTAATTTTCTTTGTAGACACTCTCTCTTTACTTAAAACATAAAATTAGTACGTTATCTTAAACTTCAACTTCTCTAAAACTCTTCAAGTTCTATAGTAATCGTGTGTGAGTTTAAATATGTACCCACTGGTCGACAAAAAGTCGATTCTTTGATCGGATATCATATTGCTGCATTTTGATGTTCAGTTTATTGTTTAAAGCTTCTTAGGAGTCTCAGCGCTAACAACATAATTTTAATATATTTTTGAATCAATTTTCAACTTGGTTGGCTAGTACTGAGAACTTCATTTTATTGGATTTCTTATTAAATAAAAACCAAAAAGTTCACGGCATAAAACGTAAGTTTTCACGGAATGAAACGTAAGTATGTTCGGAATGTTACGTCATTGCTGCTTGTCAACCGACTTCAGCTGTGAGTATGGACATGTAATATACCCTATTTCGTTTGAACATGTTATAATTTTGTATATCAAGCCGCTGTGAAACATAATTAATAATGTTTTGAGATTTGCATTTTTAGACCTATTCATGAATGTGATATATTTTTGTATACTTTTCGGTATCTTGATACCTATGTTTCATTGTCATAGCCTTTTGAACTACAATTTATTGGAGCATGAGAGGACAAACATTTTCAAAATTCTCCATCGATTTCATGAATCGATAAGTTTCCTATATCGATTAGAGGTCTAAAGCTGATCTAAATTTTGAAATTGCGAATACTGGATTTAATACTAGTTTTGATATAAGCTTTTATAATTAATTGAATTGAAACCGTAAAATTACAGTTAGAAACGCATGAAAAATACTTAATGGTTAAATAAATAAATAAACAAAATAGATTAGCAAAGCGACTGCAAAGTATCTGAGGAGCGCGTAATTAAAATTAATTTCAAATATAATATAATTATTGAACATTTTGTGCGCTTAACTTGTAGATCTTTCAGCTTCTACAACTGTAAGAAAGGACAAAGAAGTCGAATCTGTATTCAAAAGTTGGTATATATTTATGATATGAAATACAAATCTATAATTTCCCAACAACTTGGAACTCCACAAATGCCCGTCTATAGCCATGACCAACCATTACAAATTCTGTTCGCCTACATGCCCTTTTTTGCACATTTTGCACATTAGTACCAATCGGACAAAATTATATATTTTTCGCATAGAGTAGTCTTAGCTGGTGGTAGTATATATTGGTGGTATATATTTAAAAAATGATAAGGTATATTTCTGAGCAATTTGTTTTTGGTATTTTGGAAGCTCATAATTGATACGCAAAAATGAGTTAGATAATAGCATGTTTGAGAATTGGGGTGGATTTTACCTTGGCCCTTATAATTTCCTTGTCCATTTTGCGTGTTGGCCATACCCTACCTTTTTTCTCAGCAATGGAATGCTTGGTTCATGGCATGTTAATCATAAGGGTGAATTTTACCTTGCATGCGCAGAATTTTCTGGACCATTTCGCCTGCTGTCCATACCCCTCTTTATCGACTATCCACATTCAGAATCCACAAAACTTTCCAAATTTTTCAACTGAGCGGTTGCTGCGCGCGTCGGTTGTCTTGAAGGCGAACAATTCAAAAGTAACTGAAAGGCCCAAGAAAATCTTATTTGAGAATTGTATAGTGAATAGAGGCGTAGAGGTGTTTGTTAATAGTTGAATGTGCAAGCGTGTTTGCGTTATTAATCCGTTTTGACATTTACTCAAAAGTGCGAAAGGAACAAGGGAAGAGAAGAAGGACCGAGTGAAGAAGCAGCGAAAACGACAGAAGCGAAAAATTTGTTCGTGACTCGGCGGCTGTTCTGTTCGCTTCTCCCTCCCGTTCGCTGCTCTCTCTGTGTGTGTGTTTGTGTGGTGCGGCGTGTATGTGAGAGGGCAAAAGGAGAATTTGCAAGAAGGCAAAAGCAAGAAAGAAACGCCAGAAAAAGAAGCGAGAAGAGAAATAAAACGCAGTGGCGTGTGAATCACGAGCAAGCTGAATCATTATTATAATTTTTTTTGGCAAGCCCAAGAGCCAAAAGAAATTGTTTATTGCCGAAAGAGCACAGATATCCCCCAGAGAGACAAACCGAGAGATACAGCAAAATGGAGCACGAGGACAACGCTCAGTTCGATAACTATTTGAACCGCTTCGCGGAGAATATCCAGCAAATCGCTGGCGGTGCCGGCAATGCTGCCGATGTTGCCGGCGAGCTGGTGCCCAACATCGCCGCCGCCTCCGTCAAGTCGGGCGAGCACGAAGACGACGAGGAGTGGAAGTACAGACATGAAGTGCAGCAGAGCGAAAAGCAACAGCAGCAGCAGCATCTTGGCGGCTTCGGTGAGGAGGATTTCGGCGCTAACGTGGCAGGAAATGGCAACGGCAATGGCTTTGGCCACCACGAGGCAGAGCTGCTGATCGGCAACGGGCTGGGCAATGGAGGTGGAGCTGCCGCTGGCTTTGGACTGGTCTATGAGGACGAAGACGTGGAAGTGATCAAGAACGATGGCGACTTCTCGACAAACTCCAACACCACTACGTCGACCGGTGAAGTTGTTGGCCTGGAGCGACAGGATCAGCAGCAGTTGCTGCTGGAGCCGCAACAAGATCTACTGCGGGATCAGCAGCAGCAGGAGCTGATCCATCAGCAGGAGGACGAGGACGAGGCCAGCTCGGTGGCCACCACATACGGCACCAGCAGCCTGAGCGAGAACAATCCCACGCCTCTGGATCAAGAGGTGGTGGGTGGCCAGCAGGAGGAACAGCGACACGACCTGCTCGAAGCCTTTGACAACAAGGAGAACAACGATCCTGATGTCGATGCCGAAGAATCTCACTCGCAACTCAATCCCAATGCCGTTGCATTTGTGCCCAGCTTTGGCTCCCAGCCATCCTCCCCATTGCCCATGGAGGGTGATCCTATCCTGGGACTGAATCCACGCCAGCTAATCGGTGGTGCCCTCGATGATATGGTGGCGGAGAGTCCGCGCAAGGGCTCGGCCAGGGACAACATGGACGCCATTGCCGTGCCCGACGAGAAGGAGTTTGACATTGAAGCGGACAAGCGACCACACGAGCTGGAGCAGGACAACGATGTGTTTTCTGATGGCAACCTGGAGCAGCAGCTCTTGAATGGCGCCGGCTCTGGCATTACACTGGGCGCTGCCCCGGTCCTCGAGGATGTCCTCGATCACGGCCCAGAGACCAGCGTCGACTTGGACCTGACCGTGGACCACATCACCGCCAGCACTGACGACATCATGAAGCAGTCGTTCTATGGCGAGCACAATGCCTCCATCGAGGACATACTTAACTCGGTGCAGCCGCTGCCCACTCAGTCCACCGAGGATTTCGCCGAGAAGGAGCTGCTCAATGTTGAGGAGAAGGAGCATGTCTCGCAGTCACCCTCCACGGAAGAGCTGCAGTACCAGGCCACCGACGACCAGGAGCAGATACAGGCCCAGCATCAGCAGCAGTTGTTTGGCTCTGCTCCCGAGGACCCAATGCAGGCCTCATTCTATCTGGAGCACACTTCCAGCGACGCTCAGCAGCAGCAGGACCAGAAACAAGAGGAGGATGTTGAGCAGCTGCTCGGCGACTCTGCCGATCCCTTTACCCAGACTGTCAATAGCCAGAGCTTTTTGCTGGACACCAGTGCCCCACTGTTCAGCCCTGATGAAATTGCACCCGTGTCCAATCTGGACGCCAGTGCCCCGGTATTCAGCCCTGAAGAAAATGCACCCGTGGCCAAGCTGGAGCTGGAGCCGCAGCAAGCCGATATTGTGGACATTACACCTTCGCCGCTCTCCTCCACCGAGGAGAAGCATCTTGTCGAAGACACCAAGGAGACATTCGAGCAGGAGACTCTATTGTTTGAGCCAGTTGTCGAGGCCGGAGCTCCCCCACAGGTAAGCGACCGCACCTGGTCAAAAACGATGACTCATTAAAAGTACCAAAAGTCATCATTATGTGCACTCTGTTCGTCATTTGTTTTCTCAACCCTGTGTGCCTGTGAGTGTGTGTGTGTGTGTGTGTGTGTGTGGGTACCAGTATGTGTGTTAATTTTTCCTGTCTTGCTTCCGTTCCGTTTCTCTTGTCCTTGCGCCCTCACCTGGCCCTTCTGCCTAAAAGAGAAATCATTAAATTTGTTGGTATACTCCTTTGTCTCTCTATACAGCTCCTGGCAGTGCATGTGCCGTGACCCCTCCTTGCTCTCCTTTTGCACTCTCACCCCTACGGTATGTCCTTTGTCTGGTCGTACAGTGAAACAGTCGCAGCTTAGTGTCGCAGGGGGGGAAAGTGAGAATTACGAATGGTTTCTATCAAATATTTGTTTAAAACTAAATTTATTTCGGTAAAAACAACCCCACAATTATAGCGAATGGTTCAATTTATTTAGAGTTTACTGTGCTATTGCACTTCTATGAGCCTGAGCCTGGACAGGGCCTGGGGTGTGTTCCGTTAACTCGCTCACGCGTCGAACAACGTCTCTGTCTCCTTCTCTCTCTCTCTCTCTCACTTGCAATATTTCCGCTGCTGCCTTTGCCTCGGTCATGTCCTCGCCCTCGTTCTGGTTCTCATTCTCCTTAACGCGCTCTCCTGCCCTGCTCTCTCAGTAGTGGTTGCAGTCGTGACTGCCACTCAATTTTTACACTCAACAGGACACGCAAGTGTTTTTTTCCCCCATTCCCTTCCTGGCATGAGCTGAGAGTACGTTCGTTCGTATTTGGTGGTGTTAAGGTTAGAGCCATGCTCTTGGGTGGGGTTTTCCCTTTGTCTTCGTGTGCATGTGTGTTTTAATACTTTAAATTCCGATTTGAAATAATTAAAGGGTGGCCCCAAGGGGGTTGTTGGCCATTTGCCTTTTGGCATCATCCTATTCTCTCTTTATTGCCTTTGTTGTGTGTATTGTGTGTGTGTTTGTAGCACTTAAGCTGTTGACCCGGCTCGAATAAGCACTTAAATATTGTTGTCACCATTTTTTTTGTGGGGCTGCTACCTTTTCTGTGTCTTTTTTGTTGTTGTTGTTTTTTTGGTGTCTCCGATTGGATTTCCGTTCCAATTGGAATATTTTGGTCAATGCATTCTTGTATGTACTCCACTGCGGCTCTCTCCCTCTCTCGTTGCTCTGCTTGCTCTCTCTGCTCTCAGCTGGCTGAAATCTGCATGGCCAGCAGTAGTAGCAGCAGCAGCAACAACAAAAACCGTAACAGTAATTGGCGTTGCCAACTGCTGCAAGAGCTGGCAACCTTTTCGCTTCGTTGCAAATTCCAGCTCCAATGCACACACAGAACATGCACGCTTTCATAATTACAACAACACTAAAAACAGCTGCATACAGACAATCGGACAGAGATAGAGCTAGACAGTGAGAGGGTGAGAGAGAGAGATAGAGCGAGAGAGAGAACTGGAGTGAGAAAGAGACGAGCTTTGGGTTCACTTAATTGGGTCATATACGGTTTTCGCTTGCATGTGTATACAATTTTTATGATTCTCTTTTTTGTTTTATGTGTGTTTTCTTCTTTGTCTTGCTTTGGGCATTGTTCTTGTTGTTGTTGCTGTTGCTGCTATCGGCCACTTCCTGTGGGAGGTTTGCTTTGGGTGTAGCTTACGCCTGCATACAAAACGATTGAAGAAAGCGGCATCCCTCTGCTTGTTCTCTTCCCTCCTTCTTCTTATGGTTCTTCTGCATGCTTTTCATTGTTTGCATATTACTACATATATTTATCAAAATGATTTGTATCGTTTGTCTCTTTTGTTATTTATTATCATTCGGCTTTGCAGCACCACGTTCTTCTCTTCCATTTTATATTTTTACCATCGTACAGGGTATTCCTGCATAATTCACAACTTCGCACCCTTTGTCAGCAGTCTTCAAATTTTGTTTATTATAACTTTGACGCACGCCACGTCTCTCCTTTCTCCTTCCTTCATTGCTTTTATGTGATTCCGTTTCGTGTCGCATGCCAATTATTACTGTTTATTTATCGACAATCCCCATATAACAACAAAATTAGCGTAACAGACAGTTTGTCAGCAAATCTTGTAAACAAAACAAAAACCAGCAGCCATTTAGCCGCCGGACATTTTTATCAACGAAAAATGAGACCCTACCAAATTTTCAAGTGGTTTTTTTGTGTGTGGCCCATTGGTCATTAAGTTGTTTTGTGAATGGGTTCTTTGATTGATTTATTGCCAGATAAGATGATGATTGTCTGTTAATTAGCAGCAGGAGGTGCTCTGTTAACAGCCAAAGGGCAATAGTGTTAGTCCAACATTAAATGGGTGGTCTGCTCTTGAAATACTGTTAAACGATTGGAAATCTTTAAGGTTACGTTTTAACATTAAGTAGAATAGTAATTTTAACATATTTTCTAATAGTTTTTCAGCATATCATATATTTATTATTTTGTTTAGTTTTATAAGAATAATTGGTTCGATTACAGTTAAAGAGAATCCAGGGAACACATCAAAACTGCTTTCGTGCTGCTGTTAGAGATTTCTGCAACACCAGCCTACAAACATCTAGTATAAAACAACATTCATTGCACTTTGTTCTCCTGATGCTCTAATCACGCAAATCTATTTATACAAAAAATCAAAGCTTAAGAAAGGCGCCAGGCCATAATCAGATGACAAAATACATACATACTCATACAGTATACAGTAAGATTATCTCTATAGAGAGAGAGAGAGGATGCACTTAAAATTAGACAAGCAAACAAACTGATAAATGCGCAAAAATTGTTCACGCGTCTGGCTTATGACTCAGCTTGAAAAAGGTCTACCCGTCTATCGTCTGTGTCTACGATTCCCACAATGGGAGAGAAAAACAATTACAGACGAATAGAATTACAATTACAAATTACAAAATACAATTTGTATTGTTTGAGGAGAAACTTTCCCCAGAGCGCTCTGCCTTTGCTGCTCTCGTCGTCGTCGATGCAGTTCACACAATTCGCATGACATTTGCTCTGGAACTGAAACCTTTTTCGGTTTTCGGCTCAATTAAAATTTATACAATTTACATATATTTGCATTTGTTTTATCATTGTGTGTTAGACTGAATCTTTGAATGACAACTGGACTGGTCTGGTCAGGCCACCACACACAGTACATATTATTATTATTTTTATTATTTCTGACTGTAATTGAGCGCACTCGTAATTTAAAACAGAGCAAAAAAAAAAAAAAAAAGTATACATATGTATGTTGTGTTTATGTGCTCGTGTGGGGTGACCCTCTAAAAGTAAATTTATACACAAAAATTCCAAAAATTGAGCAAGGGGAGGGTTGCTTCTAATAGTGGTACTCCCAGAACTGATTTTGGTTGGATTTTGATCACACAGATTTGTTTCTATATGCAATACGAACCATTCATAAAAAAAAGAAAATCCCCTATAAATTTGCATAGATTGGATGCATTTCAAATGGCAAGCACATGCTGGAATACCATTAACATTTTTGTGCAGTCTGAGGCCTGACCCCAGCAGCACGTGGCTGGTTTAAGGGGGACTGCTTTTTGAGAGGACTAACAGCAATTTATGGCCCAGGCTTACAAAACGCTTGCTTATCGGCATAACAGCCCAGAGTCAGCAGCTTGGGCTATAATTAAATTGAAAAATCCATTAAGATTATTAACTCAATTAAAATTGCAGCTCTCGCTTCTTTCTACACTCTCTTTCTGTCTATAGTTTTTTTCAGTAATTTAGTTCACACACACACACACATGCATTGTAGCTTTTGGTGAGGCGCCACTCCATGACTATGGGAATGCGATTGCAATTGACTGACTGCTTGACGATGATGGTGGTGGGGCAAGGCAATGGTTGGTCTGATTTTTTCTCTCTCTTACTTTTGAAACCTACGCGAAAAAGGCGCGCGATGTGTCTCTGGTGGAACCCAACCTTGTCTGCCCACACAGGACAAGTGCTTAGAGATACAGATAGATAGATAGACTACTCCACTGCTGCCCACCACCTATGGGGCAGCATCGACAGACGCCCAAAAGAATAACGACAAAAAGTATACAGCGCTTAAGTGACAGCCAGTAAGAAGGAGAGAGAGAGGAGTAAATATACATATGTACAAATGTATGTATACTCCACATGTCTGCGATGGATGTTGGTATCTGTATCTGTGCGAAACTCGTTTCGTTTTTGCGAAGAGAAGGCCCCAAAAAGCCAAAAAGCAGAACAATTGCAAGACAAGACAAGAAATCTCGTGCTGCAATATGATTGCTGCTGCTGCTGCCACTGCTGTGTGGGTTGACTGTGGAGTTGATTGCCAAAAAGCAGGCACACACGGCTGAAGGAGCACTTGACGTCGCTGCCAATCCTCAGACCCAGACCGGAGCCCAGGCCAACTCAGGCAGACGGAGACGACTTGACGATTAATTGCAGCATTTTACATTTCGAGTTCAAAAGAAAATGCTTGCAGCAGCAGCAGCAGAGGCAGCATCATCAGCCAGGGCCATAGCCATATCCATAGCCAGAGCCTTTGCTTGTATCTTGCAGATACAGTATCGCATGCGGCCTTTTTGCCGCTGCATTTGTATGTGTTATCTAAATTTACATTTTCCCCCAAGTACATTCATACATACATATATGTATGTATCTTTTATATGCATATATATAAACGTATGTACATATATCTGTACTTTTGTCTGACTATGGAGAGAGGCGACACTTATGAGCGCCCTGCACTTTCGCTGGCTGCATCTTTTAAGATAGAACCGAGTGCCAGTGCTTCCTGCTGCTTGCTGGCACTGCCTCCCTCCTCAGCCTCTTCTGGTCAGTGTATTTATAAAAATGCAAAAATCCTCTGCCAAGTGCCAAGTTCAATAGCTTTTCATACACCCCAGAGAGAGGGATAGAGAGAGAGAGTGGCAGGGGAGGGGCTTCAGAATACTTACACGAAAAAATCATTATTCAAAACGGGAGACAAAATGTCGCTGGGTGCATGTTTCTGTTCTGTTCTGTTCCTGGTTTTTTGGCCCCTGCAGCGATGGATGGATGGACGGATGGATGGATGGGATGTTGGCAAGGATGATGCTGCTGCTGCAGCTGCCCCAACTCCAGAGGTCTCCCCTCGGCACAAAAATAGAATTTAATCGCTTCGAGGCAGAAGCAGTGGGCTGTCCTGGGATGGGATGGGATGGGATTGGGATCCAGTGGGGTGTGTCATCCATCCAGTTGCAAAAAAAGAAAGAGTGTGTGTGCTGTTAATTGAAAGACATTCCAGAAAGAGGCCATCCAACGATCCACTCACTGCAGTAATCTGTCTTGCCCCCCAGTACCTCCCCTAGTGTATGTATCTTTCGGTGAGCGAAACTATCCACAAGATTGATGTTTTCATGCCAGAGCTGTGGTACCCGCCTTAAACTGAACCTATTTGTCTTCTAAGTGCTGCCCATCCGCTCTCGAATGGTGATTTAATGCATGTCTAACAAGACATAACAGTTTCTTTCGGTGACAATAACATCTTGATGGAACGGCCACTAAAAGAGAGAGGGAGAGAGAGAGGAACGGAATGGAATGGATAGAAAAACCTGAGAACCAAGTCTGGACAGACATTAAACTGGTTAAATTTAGTTGGAAATTAAAATAATTTTGTCACATTTAGAGCTATAAAACAAAACCGGAAAACATGGAAAGGAAACTAACAAAAAGTTTGGAAAGTCCAAAATGTGGTTTATTTCGTTCATTCATTTGCTTGATTTCAATTTTTTAAGATCTATCAAATGTTTTTCTTAATTTACAGAATTTTATGCATGTTTTAGGAATGTAGAAAATGATCTTTCTTTAGAGAAAAAGATCTTAAGAACAGAATATGTATATTATTAGATCACAACAAAAATTTAATATTAATATTTTATTTCATAATTTTTATAATTCTTACGATCTAGGAATCTACTAGGCTAGACACAATTTTTGTAGCCATCTCCTTTCGCCCTCGCTCTCTCAGAGTAGCTTAGCACAGGTGCCTTCTGTTGTGAATATTTTAAAGAGATTTTCTTAATACTTTTTAATAAAATATTTGGTCATCTGCTAACTATGTTTAGATATCGCTTTGATTATTTCACTTTTGCCGCTGTCCAGGCACTTATTTTTATCGCGGCACACTTGCCCCCCAATTAATCACACTTCAAATCCCATAAACATTCCCTGATAATAACTTCTTATGATTATGGCAGGCGAGTGGAGGAAGGAAAGGCAACTTCTATTTATAGTTCGAGTTATCTGCCTGGATTCCATTTCTAATGCCACACAAGTCGCACAAAGAGAGAGCGAGGGAATAGGTGGATAAATGGATCATAAATAAAAGTAAATGTGAAGTTTTAGCCCTGGAGTCATGATCGTGTTTGTCATAAAAGAAAATTGTGCAAAATAAATTCCAGGAATGGAGGAAAATGTTAGGCCGGCCTACGTCTCAACCTGCGGGTCAATTTACTTTAATTAATCATAAAAAAAAAGCAGAAACAGAAAAAGAACAAGAAGAGCCAAAGACACAAACAAAACGTCAGATTTAATAACAGAAAAGTCTTCCATTTGCTTTGGGGGGCCCTCGCCAACATCTATCTATAGAAATTGACAGAACAGAACGGAACGGACTGGAATGGATGGGAGGAGAGTCTCTGGTTGCTTCTATGGATAGTTTAGTGGAGCTCCAACTTTCAAATTGTCCAGAGATGATTGCACTTCCCCCTGCCTTGTTCGCCTCGTTCTGGCCGGGGAGAGTGTGAAGCCGCAGCCGAAGCCAAAGCCAAGGCATTGCCCATTAGCCACAAGGCTTTTTGCTGCCTCGCCTTATCTTTGTCTAGAGCTTCGGGGGCCCCCAATGTTAAAGAACTCATAAAATAAAAAGTGGCAGAAGTGCGACCGAGTATCTATGGCAGAAGAGCCGCAAGAGCTAGCTCTTGGCTCTTAGCTGCTGCTGCTTCTGCTGCTGCCAATTGCCAAACAACCAATGTTCGTGCTGACCAGGGAAACTTGGCCAGGTGTTTTATTACCATTTGTGCTATTAACAATTTCTTTTGGCCCCATGTTTCATGCTCTTTTTTTGTATCTCATATTTTGCACTATTATGAATTTGCAAGATTCCCCCACTTCTCCACCCTCCTCTCTGCAGACCGTTTTGATTGGTTGGTCGGTTGGTTGGCTGGTTGGTTGGTGGGGAGCGTTTTCGGTTTATGGCCAGGCCGACAGAGGTCCAACTGTTGGCCAACAAAGCCAGTCAATTTCATGGCTGCTGCTGCTGCTGCTGCGGCGGCGGCTCCATTCTAATGTATCTATCGGATGAATGCAATGTGGTTTCTTTCTTTATTTCTTTTCTTTTCCATTTGTAATTGTATCTTTTCGGTTCATTCTTGGCCGAGTGTATCCGTTGAATACTTTCACAAAAGAACAAAAAAAAAAAAAAAAAAAAAAAATAAAACAAGAATCCCGAGAAATAGCCACAGTTAAATCTGTTTCATGTCCGGCGCTTTTCCACATTGCATTTTCTTGTCGTTTTTTTTCGTTCCTTTTTGTTATGTACTGGCAAATGTAGCTGTATCTGTTGCTGTGCATCTTTATCACATTACCAGATGGATTTATAGAGGGGAGTGTGCACTGGCTCTGGGGCAAACCAATCTGACCAATCCCACAGCCTTTCACTTGTCCGAGAACCCATTACCATTCTCATTCCCATAGCCATACCCATACCCATTCCCAATCCATTTGGAGGGAGAACCAGATTTATCATCGAACATCACAGAAAATTAATTGAAATAATAAAATGCACTTGGTATTTTATTGATGGATACAAAAGATACAGCTAAATGGGATTGGTTTTATAAGTATAGAAATGTTTCCCAGATGAGAACCAATTTTGATTCACTGCGGATTTGTAAGGGAACCTCTACATAATCTCTCGTTTCTCCCTTAAACTTTAGTTCTGTTTCTGGTGAATGAAACTTTCTGCATCTTGAAAGTTTCATTTTATCTTATGCCCCCCAACATTGTGTCTGTTTTCTCCTTCTAAACAAATGTCTGGTCTCGAAACTTTCTGCATAAATCAAAAAAAAAAGAAAAAAGAAAAGTTCCATCTAATAAATTTCTGCATGAACATTTTTTTTTTTTTTATTTTTGCGGTTGCCTAAACAAATTACAAACAAAATGGGGAAACAAAAATTGGAAGATTTTCTCATATTTATTTTGGACAAGCCTTTCACAAAATTTTCCTCCATGTCAAAACCGAGCAAAAATGCCATCGGCAACCGAGCAGACCAAACAACCGCAGAGGAGAACATGCCCCAACATCATCATCATCTTCATCTTCCTCTTGGCGGCATCGCGTTGGGCTTTTCTTTTGGAACTTGGGAACTCTCCAAAGTACAACAAAAATTATAAAACATAATTAACTTTCTATTCTTTTGGATATGATTCGTTTTTGTTTCTTTTTCGCTTGCCGCAAAACACTTCAGACAGCTCCCATCATCATTATCATCATCATCAACATGTTGGTTAAACCTCATTATCATGTGGCAACGTGGTTTCGCAAATTTTCGTTGGTTGCTGTCTTGAGTCTATCCCTCCGCTCCCCATTCTCCCCTCAACATATCCGTATCTGTGTCTGTGTCCAACTCTTGCCCTGCTTTATTTCTTTTCTTGAGATCTTTTGCTTTGTTTTTTTTTTTTTCGTCTGGCTTGCGAAAATGTTGCCATGGCCGCTTGCCGGTTTTCCTACACAATTTGCGCTGTATCTAGTGCTCTTTTTTTTTGTTTTTTTGCCTTATTGTAGTTTATTAATATTTTTATTATTATTTATGCCAGAGCGCCATAATTCATTGAGTCCGAGCAGGGGCTGAGCCCCCGAGGCTTGGATGAGTTGGCGTTGAGAGAGTCTGTGTATCGCTAATTGTCGAAATTATATTTAGAGAATGATGGACAGAAGCGCTCCACCGGGGGGGACCACGCCCCACAAGGCCGACTCATTGACATTTTTCGAGCGAGTGGCTGACTAAGCCGAAACCGATTTGATTACGGGCCCAGAATGAACCGTGAACTGAAAACAAAACAGAACTAAAAAAAGAGTCATAATAAAGCAAACCTTGAAGAGAAAAATTCACAAAGAGAAAATGTCGCACTGCATTTTCCTGACCTAAGTCATTTCCGTTTTGATATGAAAGCGATGCAGCCAGAAGAAAGAATGGGAAAGCAAGAGTACAAGAGTAAATACCCTACAACTTCTCATACCCTCAGTTCTTTTCAGCAGAGATTTTCTCTGCGTTACAAACTTCAGTTCAGAATTACAATACCCTATTCTAGGGTACACAAATAATGGTAGTAAAAACTTAATTAAAATGCACAAAAGGTGGATTTGCTTCATGCCTCAGCGCAACTGCAGCAACAAAGCAGAGCAGAGCAGCGCAGCTCAGCGCAGTCGCAGCCGTAAGTTTGTGTGTAAGAATGATGAAAATATAACATTTTCCATTAATCACCATTGGGAGATTAATGATGTGCAGCAGCAGCAGCAGCAGCATGAGCAGCGGTTGCATTTACCAAAAAAGAAAAGAAAAAAAAAAAAAGGTAGAAACAATAGAATATATGCTCATGCGCCCAACCTGGCTGCATGTTGCGTGTTCCTCTCCGGTTGCATGTGGCATACTACATGTTGCCTGCCTGCCTGTTGGCTTGCCCCACAGTTTCAACATTTATTGCTCATCATAATTGCCGCGGCACAGTTAACCATGCAGGATAGATAGAGTAAGAGAGGGACCGAGAGAGAGAGATAGAGCGAGAGAGAGTGTGGGGAACGATAGAGGAAGAGAATTCCGCAAACATATGCAGCCAGAGGAGAGTGAGCGCAGTTTGCATACAAACAGCGGTACAGTGCATCGAGCGGGCATATTGGTGTGACTCTCTCTCTCTCTCTCTAGTCGTAGGAAATATAACAGATGAGAAGATTTGGACATGAGTCACAGTTTACAGGTCATCGATGAGTCGAGTGCTGCCCGAACTCTTGGTGTTCTCCTTCTTTTCCTTTTGATTTGTCAACATTTTTTTGTTTCGCTTATCTAAAAATAGAAATTACATAGACGCAGCCCCAATAAAAGCAAAACAGCAGCAGCAGCCACACTTCATTACGCACGCACACACTTCCATATATATGTACATAAGGGAATACATGTACAAAGTCAAATAAAAATGCAAAGAGAAGACTTTGCTTTTTCGCTTTATTTGGCATTGTATTTGGAAAGTTTGTCCCTCTCTTTCTCTCTTACTCTGTTTATGAGAGTGTGCGTGTGCTTCTCTTCTACCCCCAACCCCCCCATTCCCTGATAGTATCATCAAGAGTCACCACCATAAAACATCATGGATCATCAGACAGGCGGCGAATGCGAATTGTGCGTATGAAAAGGGAACGGCACAAGACAGTGGAACATTTAGCTATTTTATTGTTGTTGATTATTATAATTATTTTGTGCATATTTGTACTTGCGGTTAGTGAATGACTGTGTATGCGTGTGCATGGCCAAAAACGGTTGACAGTTTGGAGACCGATGGAGACCCTGCGCAGCGACTGTCAATTGCATTCCATTTTTGTACAAACCTAATGGCCACTGTGGTCTATTGCGGTGGTGCGGCTCCTCTGCTCTTTCCCCCTTAGAGAGTGTGCCTGTCTTTCCTCTCATTTTCACCTCTTCCCCCCTCCGGACATTGTGCCCAGTTTTGGCTGTCTAACGAGCCATGTGTGGCAGCAAACGGCAACGTTGAATCGGACGTCGCATTGAATGTCGAATGTCGCATAGCAGCAGGAGCAGCAGCAGCAGCAATAGTAGCCGGGGAGCGGATGAAAACCGGCAAAGACATGGACGACTCAATACCAAGTGATTTGTTGTATTTGCGCACAAATTTGCGACTCTATAAATTGTCTTGTACGTTTGTGTGCGATTTTCTGTATAAAATTATACTACAACAACCGTACAGTCAGCTCCGCTCCTGCTCATGCGATCAATCTCCCTCCCCTCACTCCTTCTCCTTTGTCTCATTCAAATCTGCATACATACAACGCCATCTGTTGAACTTGATTTTTGTGTTTAATTGTTTTTCTTGCTCTCTTTTACCTGCCTCCCAGTCACACTCTCACTCATCTGACCCTTCCCTCTCTCTCTTTCTCGTTCTCTCTCTGAATCACACAAGTTGACGTCAACTTTCGTGCAATTTCTTCATTTGCTGCGCACTTTTTTGAAATTATCCAAAGCCAAAAATTCACATGAGCGCGGCCGCAACTAGAAATGGTTGATGTCATCGTTGCGTTCTTTGTTGGCTATTGGCAAGCGGCAAAAGACACAAACAAACAAACATACACCAACACAGCCACCCACCACAGAGCGGCGGCAGTGCCGGTGACGGCGACCGTTGACGCCTTGTTGAGCAAATCAAATCAATGAGTGTGTGAGAGGCGGCCCATTGTTATGCTCTTTCAGAGAGAGTATTTTGATTTTGTTTCAAATATTTACTACGTGCAGAAAAGGAACTCGTAAACTTTATATACATTATATACATATTTATATTCCTGATAAATATCAATCGTGCAGAGCTTAGCCAAATTGGTTTTAAATCAGATATCAAATATCATACATTTATGGGCAGTGCAGCCAAAGAAAACCAGGGTATCAATAGCTTTGCCACCCCCCCCAATCTGTTTCTGTATATGTATTTTTGTTGCCGGCTTCTTCGAGTGCCAAAATGATTTGTAAATAGACGGAGAGAGAGAGGGAGAGATTCGGATACTTAAGTTTTGCGGTACACTAACGCACAGTGAAATCTCTTTCATAAACCGATTGAGTGGACCACAAATTTATTGTACAAACCGTAATACATTGTGTGTGCCCACTGTACACAATTGTGTGCAAAAGTGTATGTTTGCCAAATAGATTATTTGTGCAAAAATAAAAAGCAAAACACTCAATTAACACACTGGGTCGGGCCGGGCCGGGCCGTGCCGGCCGGCTATCGCGACCAGAGAGCGCTGCCAACCTGTATCAACTTCCACACTGATAAAATACCAAGCAATTATCGCGGCGATTAAAATGCACACAGCGGCGAAAGACAGTTGAAAGGGAGAGGGGAATGGCTTGCAGAGTTATTTTAAAATGCGTATTATTACATCATTTCTAGTCATGATTGATTAGCAAATGCTAGTTTGCAAGCCTTACGCCGGCTGACGATGAGTCATGGAGCAAGGAACTACATAAGTCTCGACGAGAGAGCTCTGACTAAGCTGGGGTTTGTCTTTTATGCTTCTTTTTTTTGGACTTATTCGCTTCAGCTCACTTTTAACCCCATTACGCTTGAGCAACAGTCCAAGCAGAGTGAAGCAGTGGAGAGAGGAGAGCTACAAAAGAAAGTCCAACCAGCCAGCAATTGCGCGAGTGGGCTAAAAGTGGGCAACCGAACCGGCGGCAACGGAATACAGGCGGAGCGGGCAACCGAACTGGGAACTGGGAAACCTGGCAACCCGGGACCTGGCTAACGAACGGGGCCCCGGCTGGTGGCATTTACTGGTCAATGACATTTTAGAGTTTCAGATCGCTCTCTATGGTGCTATGTATGTGCTGCGGTGTGGTGTGGGTCGATGCGATGCGATGCGATGCGATGTGGTGCTCTTTGCGTGCCATAGAAGAAAAGTGCCGGAAAAAATGTTAACGCTACATTTTCCCCTGCGCCAAAACTAACGTCGAGTCACACTACTAAGTCACTGACACGTTTCCTGTCATCCGACTTTTTTCTCTTTCTTTCTCTATCTTTAGTTTTTGTTTTGTGTATGTATGTATGCCCTGGCCATGTCATCGCTGGTTTTGCTCTGTGCCTTGGTAATGTAGTGGGCCAGAATACTGTCCAGCAACTGTCATGACATTGTCGCTATCTGTCGCCCTTTCTCGCGGGGGCTGTTCCTGTTGCTTACTTGTGCTGCTGCTGCTGCTGTGGCTGCTTTCTCACTTTCACAAGTGAGTTCTCTGGGGCTGATGTCATCATTATCATAATTTGTATGCATTAGTAATGTGTCTGCGTGTCAACCCCTGGACCCTGGCAGACATCTGAGTGGCGCGGGGCAGGCAGCAGACACTCCCCTTGGTTTACTACGAAATTTACAGTTACTTTACTCTCGCGGGGGTGAGTGCATCGGCCGCTGCTCTCCTTGGTCTGAAAGGGCGCTGCCAACTTTCTGCGAATAGTTTGCACCGCATTTTGAGATTACTTTTACAGTTAGAGCCATGGATATTGGAGGGATATGGGATGGGTGGGATGTGCGATTCATGCATGTCACGCAGGATTGTTCAATAAAACATGCACCCAGCATTAAAAAGCACTTTAGATGATTTCTTTTCCTCAAAAATCCTACCTACAAAAAAATATTCATATTGCCTGCTTTGGGGCGCGGCCGCTTTAGGCTCTTGCGGTTATATGTTGCCATATAAAAAAATATTCCATCCACTTACTTTTATATATTTGTGGGGCATGCATACAGACAGATGATATTCATTCTTTTTCCCCTATTTATTTAGCTGGAAATTTGTCTGTCTGTCTTGTGTGATTTATTTTACTCTCCTCACCCCACGCCCATCCAGCCCCAAAAACATGAAGCACAAAATACTTTGGTTGCTGCATCTGCCAGATATTTTTACGAGGCATGAGCAATAATACCATAAGTAACGCACAGAGGGAAAACTGTTTGCCACCATTTTCTGTGTGCCCCCCAGCCGGAGACGGCAACGAAGATGTCTTCCAATGGGATGGCGACGGCTCATTGCATTTATCGATTTAACAGCACACAAAAGTTGGAGACGGGGGATTTCCAGTGTTTTGGGTGAGTGGGGGGACAGCCAGCATGGAGAGCCAGACACTTCCCAAATGCTTCTTTTTGTTGTCTTTCGGCGATGATGATGATGTTGTTGATAATTGTATTTCGGTTTAGTCATCTTCGGGGCGTGGTGCTAGCATATCCAATTCCCCCTGTCCCTCCTCGAAACTCTTCCACGTCACTTAATAATCTTTTCTACCCACTTGTATTTTTCATTTTCCGCAGGTGGAGGAGTACGCTGCCTTCAATGCAGCTTCCGGCTATGAGGCTCAACGCGCCCAGGAGGAGGAGGAGGAGGAGGACTTTGCCCCGTCGCCGGGAATCAATCCATTTGCTGCGCCATTCACGCCCGCACACTTGGCCGAGGAAGTCATTGTGGCCCAAGAGCAGCAGCCGGCTATTGAGCAACCGGAAATACAGGAAAACTTCAACGAGCTGCAATTGCAGAAGGAACTCATCGAGGAGGAGTACAAGATTAGCCCTGAACCTGCAGCTGCCACCCCCGTCAGCGTGTTCCCCGAGTTTGCTGCTGCTGCTGCCGCGGCTCCAGCTGAGGCTGCTGCACCCTTTTTCAATGGCTTCGAGAGCAATGCTACCCCCGAGCCAGTTCTTCTGGAGGAGGAGATTAAGGAGCCATCGGTGCTGCTCTTCACTGAAGAACCAGCTGTGGAGGCACCAGCTCCCCCAGAGCCAGAGGTGCCCGTCTCCGAAGCGATTTCCGATGCAGTGAACGTTTCTTATGCATTTGACCAAGGCCTGGATAATCCAGTGGCTGAAGCTGAAGAAGAGCCCATCCCTGTGGTAGCCAGCGAACCCGTCGCAGAGGAGCCCCTGCCCACTGCTGAAACTCTTCCTGAGATTCAACCAGAACCTGAGGTCGCCGCTGTTGCTGTAGTTGCTGTAGCAGCAGCTGCAGCTGCTGTCGCCGGCACCGCTGTTGCCGCAGCAAAGGCCAAGGGAAAGCCAAGTCCCACTGATGACAAGAAGCCGGCTGCCAAACCTGGAACCACTACGGCCGCTGCCAAGCCCAAGCCAGCAGCCCCAGCTGCGCTCAAGAAGACCACAACGAGCAGCTCCACAACATCAGCAGCACCCAAGACGGCTGCCGCACGCCCTCGCACGGCACCAGTGGCCGCCAGGCCCTCAACTGCAGCGACTGCTTCGACAGCTGCCAAACCGGCAACCACTGCCCGTAAGCCGTTGACCAGCTCGGTGGGAGTTGCTGCTGCCAAGCCGGCACCCAGGACCACAACAGCCAGTGCACGGCCAGCAACAGCTCCGGCCAGTCGCAAGCCCCTGGGCAGCACTTTGACCAAGACGACGACCAGCACAACGACAACCGCACGCAGCGCTGCCGGCGCTAGCCTTACGGCACGCAAGCCGGCCGCGACCAATGGAACTGGTGCCAGCAGTGCTGGCCCGGCCAAGACACGTTCGGCGCCCACTACTAGCGCTGCTGCACCCAAGCCGAAGGTGCCGTCGCCTCGCAGCGCCGCCACTACTACTGGGGCCAGTACAGTCCGCAAGACAACTTCCACAACGAGCGCATCCTCGCTAAGCGCTGCTCGTAGTCCCACAAAACCGACGACCAATGGACTGGGCAGGAGCACCGCAGGAAGCAGCGCTGCTACCACCACCACCACTCGCGTCAAGTCAGCCACAACGGGCAATGGCAGCAGCACAGGCGCCACCACAACTACTACCACATCGACCACTAAGACTTTCACTGCACGCCCGGCACCCAAGTTCACGCATTCGACGGCCAGCGGAACCACCAGCAGCAACACCACCACGCGACGCTCCCTGTTGGCCTCGAGCTCGACCACGACTACAGCCCAGCGCAAGTCCTCGCCCCTGAAGCCCAGCAACAACACGCTCAGGGCATCGCCACTGAAGTCCACCGGAAGCGCCTCCACCACACCGCTGAAACCGAAAGCCAAAGAAACCGCAGCCGCTTCCAAAGCCTCTCCGGCCGCTATAAAGGCGCGCAAGGTGCCCACCCCGATGAAGGGTGCAGCCCCTGGGGCTCCGATTAGGAAACCAGTACCGGCTGAGCCGGCTCCAGCCACCAATGGAGAGGGGGAGCAGCAGCAGCAGCCCATTACCCAGAACGGCAACGGATCACATGAGCCAGAGGTCGTACCAGAGGAGTTCCCAGTGTCCCAGGATCAAGAGCAGGCACCAACTGCAGCTGCAGCTCAGCCCGCAGAGGTGTCCCTGCTGGATTTCTAGGGGAGCAGCGACAATGGGAGAGAAAAACGAGAACTACTTTACTAATATTATAAACATATTCAGCGAAAGTATTTTGTTCGAGCGAGCGGATAAGCAGAAAAGAAAAGAAGAAATTAAGATGGGGATGAAGCAAAGGAAAAATTTTGAAAGAGAGAAAATCGAACCCAAATTGTGAATTGTGGGCCCGAGGCCGATGCTCCAATCGATCCGATCTATTTATATATCGACTACGATTTCGATTTCTTTATAGATATTTATATATATTAAATGTATGTTATTAAAACGAAAGAAAACCCAGAGCGAAAGTAACGTTTTGTGCTATTTTGTGAAGGTTTTTTTTACTACTGTGGCAAATGATTATATGGTGTGCTCTGTTTTTTCTCGCTCATTTATTTAAGTTTTTTAGTAATTGTTCCTCACACGCTCTGTTATTTTTATTTTTATTTTGCTCATGTGCTAAGCGAAATTTTTGTATTGCTCCGACCGGCACCCAAGCGCATCGCTAAAAAAAAACACCACACAAATAATTGTCATTTTCTCAACATTTTTAAAGGAAAAGAAAACCCAATTACGAAAGAAACCCCAAAAAAAAAAAAAAAAAAAACAAATAAGAAACATTGTCAAAATGGGGGAAAAATCATATAAAACAATTGAAAAATGTCGTGTAGGAAGAACAAGAAAAAAAAATGAATAATCCAAGTATAACTGTAGCTATTAGTCGGCGTTCTAACAAGTTAATAGGAAAAACCATAAATAAATACAATCAAAACTAATCGAACAAGAAGGAAAAGAAGCAAACAAAATTTGCGCAGCTGAAATGTTAGACTGCTAACCATTAAAAAAACGATAAGAAAAGAACATATAATATTACTAAATGAATGCAAGAATTGATGTGTTTTAATTGTCCTCCAAGCACATACATTTAATTGATTTTAAAATATTTTGTATACGTTCCTCCAAGTTTACTTAAACCACTCCCAAAAAAAATGATAAGAACGTATGTTTGAATGTTCTTTCGGGTTGCTTGAAAACAAATCTTAACCCAGTGTATTATTATAAATCAGCAAAAAACACAACAAAAAAAGAAAAAAATCTCGAAAAGTTTTCTGTTTTAACATATTTTAAAAGCAGTTTTTTTTGTTTCATTGCTACCAAATAAGTGGTTCAATTGTATTATTATTTTTTAATTTTTTAAATTGAAACATCAGCAACAATTAGCAGAACGAACATTTAATGTAACTCTATAGCACCAGTCCCCACTTTAAAAGCACATACACACACACTGACACTCTCTCTATACATATACTATATGTTTAAAACGATATTACCAATTAAAAATTAAACAAAAACGAACAAAAAAATACTTAAAAAGGAAAAATTACAACTTTTGATTTGTTTTATTTTATATTTATATTTTTTTAGTTATTCCTTTTGGTTATATAGACAATATCTATATAAACATATGAGGAATGAGAGATACCAAAGCGTCAACGACTCGAATTTATTGTATTGAGAAAACCAATTTTGCCTGCTTTTGTGAAAGTAAAGACCTCTCCCCATGCCGAGTAACTCCGAAGGGAAATGGATCAGTTTTTAGATATTAAGTTGCTAGAGTTGAAAGTTTTGCCTCTATACATACAATATATAAATCAAATATACAAACGCTACCCATACATACATACATACATATATATATATATATATAAGTATTACTTAGATAAACCCTATGTGTGCGTATCTATCGATCTAACTCGTATTCGTAGTTACATACATAGAGAGATAGAGAGAGTTGGTTGATTTTGCGCTATTTGGTTTGCCCAGACCCGCCCCCAGTGCCCTTCACTTTCATTTGCCTTATTACTAGTAATTTGCTAACTAAAGCATAAGCTAAATTATGATAATTATTACATTATATGTATCTATTGAAAGAGTTAAAGAGTCGAAAGCAGCATTGAGTTGAGACACACGAGACTTTACCCCTTGCAACCCTGATATCCAATTCAAGCCCCAGTCAAAGACCTTCACGGCTGCAATTAGTTGTGCTTGAATTAGCCAGACGTGCCCAGCCCCCAAAAAGCACTCAGAGCCCCTTGCCAACAACCACCATTATCCATTATCGTCTAGTTCGAAGAGAGACTGATTAAGTGATTCATAACCAATACTGCCTGCCGGTGGGGTTCGGAACGGTACGGTGCGGATCAGGGGCCCCGCTGCTCATCTGGCTGGCTGGAATTCAATTTCCGTTGCATTTAGGCCTTGGCTCTCGGACCAAGGAACATTTCCTTTTTTTATACACATATATTTACACATATTAACTAACATACATGCATGGAAAAACTCTAAGCAAAACAATTAAAATAAAAAAACATATTTAAAGAATAAAGCAGAAGAGATACTAAAAACTAAACAACTAAATGAGAACGAAAAACTAATACATATAATTTATCAAATTACATATACAAGAAAAAATGGAAATAAATATACAAGAAATACATATACTATATACCGATGATATACATACATCTATCTATACCATACATACATACATACATATATCAGTCAACAAGAACATACTCGTATTTGTGTGTAGTAGTGACAAAGCAGAACAAACCAAAACTGAAACAAATATTACAGAAAATACAGACAAATTTATTACTAATAAATGTTAAATATACAAAAAAAAAAAAAACAACTACCAACTGTTGATGCTTCTTTCTTAGCTAACGATATCCCATCAAGGCGCTCTCCAATCAGTCAGAGTCCTTGAGTCCCATTAGAGTCACAGGACACACCCATTCAATCCTCCAAAGGGGCGTCATTATGGCCAGTGACCGACCTAGCCAAGCCCTCACTTCAGTAATGCAACTGACCCCTGGGCCTGGGCCTGGACCCCCTGCCGCTGCCGACACCGCCTCTGCTCATTTGCATTGTGGCCAAGAAGACATGAACAAAGACGAGGCTTACGGCCATGGGGAGCGCCACTGCAGCAGCAACAGCAGGGCCATCAACATGTTTGCGTGTGGAGTGCGCTGGCTGGCTGGTTGGTTGGCTTGCATGAATCACTCGACCGGCGACATCGTGTGCAAAGTGTAATGAATCATTTGTCTCGGGAGGGGGGCCAAAGAGGAGTGTAGTGTACCCCCGTAGACACCCGTTCACCCATACGGAGGAGTACGTTGTACGTGCTGGTAATTTGCAATTTGTTCTCGCACCAACTTTAACAATTTTTGTTGAAATTGGCCCACAGCTTTTATAGGCAGACGACAAAAGACGTTTGACGTTTGTTTTGCATTTACTCGACTCTTTTTATTTAGCTTTTGGCCTGTTGGTGGGTGTAATGGCATCAGAGCAGCTCTTACTTACATCGGGTAAAATACAAAAATCATTTTTGGGTTGGTAAAGCGACGACCACGATGACGGCGCTAGACTTAATGACTAAATTCAATGCTCTATTTCGCATTGTCTTACAGGCCGTACATATGGATTAACTTAAGACTAAGCCAGTCTAAAATAAGTTTAGACCTCCCGCTTGAGCTTCTTAAAAGCAGGCTTCGCACCGTTGTCCTGTGCTGGGCGTTTGTTGAAGGGCTTCTTGCCGAACTTGTTGAATTTTGGTGGCCCGTTGAAACCTGGACCTGGCTTGCGATTGCCGTTGCCGTTGCGATTTTGAGTCGTCTTCTTTTTGAGCATCTTGTGCTTCAGCATCGAGTTGGGCTCTAGGAATACGGGCTGGTTTTTCAAGACGCGCTCATTGCACAGGAAGGACTTGCAGAAGCCATCGTTGGTAGCGAACTTGACCAGGGCCTTGTGTGTCAGCAGGGTGATGTTATCGATCTTGCCGGTCTCGCTGAACAGATCCTGCAGATCGCTCTCAGTCACATCTGCAGAAGAAAAGACAACATATTAGTAAGCCAAAGGTGCTGCTAATGGCCAAAAAGAGATGAAAAAACCCACCTGCGACAAGATTTGTCACCAGTATGGTTCGTGGCGAGGTGTTGAATGTGTATTGCTCCAATTTGAGCTCCAAATCGCTGACAGTCTTGCCATTGAGCTGTTGCAATGCCTTGGCGGCCTGGTCGGACTCCTTGAATGTGACAAAGGCCAGGACATAATTGGTGCACACAACATCAATGTCCACGATATCGCCGTACTTCTTGAAGATCTTCTCAATAACATCGGATTTGAATGACTCGTGCTTGGCGCCGTTCTCCACGATCAGAGTGCGTTCGGGCGACTTCTTCGAGTTCTGCTTATAGGACGGCTCGCGAACGGTAATGAAGCGAGAGTTCAACTCGCAGCCGTGCTGCTTGAGGGCCTTGGGAATGGCATCCACAGTCTTGAAGCGCACGAAAGCCGTTGGGTTGCTGCGGTTGTTCGATAAGTTGACCGCCTCAACCTCGCCGACCTTTGCGAAGAATGCCGACACCTGTTCTTTGGTGGTCTTGGGACCAATAAGTCCCACGGCGACAGTGCGATTGTTCAGGTCTTCCTTATTTAATGGCCGCGCCACGACCAAAACATTGCCATAGAAAGTCAATGCCTTCTCCTTGGCTTCCAGAGCGGCCACGGCCGCTGCGGCTGTCTCGAAGGCAATGAAGGCAGTGTTGCCCTCAGTCTTTCCCTTAATGCGATTCACAGCTGAGAGTGGCCCGAATTTGGTGAACAGAGCAACCAAATCAAGATGTTTGTATTCTGGAAACAAACGTTAAAAGCAATTTCAATTATTAACTCAAATGGAAATCATTAACAATATTCTTTGAATTGGACAGGTAGTTGTTAAATAACTTACCATTGGGTATGTTGGAAACATGAACAACCTGATCCTTGGGAATATCAGCTGGAATCCTGCCGACAACAATGTTGGGAATACCGCCCCCCTTTTTGGGTGAAGCAGCAGCAGCTGCTGCTGGAGCCGCTTCCTTGCCCTTCTTGACTATGGGTGCCTCAGCAGGTGCATCATCATCATCGGAATCGGCCAGTAGTTTTCCGGAATTTGACACTTGGCCAGGTTCATCCTCACCATCTTCATCCTCATCATCATCATCATCATCATCGTCATCATCCTCATCAGACTCCTCATCGTCATCATCTTCGACAGCTTCATCATCAATCAAATCTGAAGCTTTTTCGTCCTACAAAAAACAAAAAACACAAAACACGCGGTTTTTCTTACGGCTGCTCCAGAAGTGGCGGGCGGGCTGCCTTTGAAACTTACCTCGGAATCGCTGGGAGCCTCCAATTTGATGTCAGTCTGCTCCTCCTCGGAATCGGACTCATCCTCGCTTTGCTCCACTTGTTTTTCTAGCTTCCTTTTGGACTGCCTTGTCTGCGTTTGGGTGGCCAAAACCTCCTCGTCGACCTGTGCAGCCGCCTTGCCCTTTGGGCCACGCTTGTTGCCGGCTGGCTTTTGTACGCCATTCTCGGACTTCTTTGCCGGTGCTGCAGCGCGTTTCTTTTGTGCCATTGCGTTAATAAAAAAGTTTTCAGTCAGTCAGGCGTATTAAAATTGATTACTTTCGAGCAAATTTGTCGCCGAAAATGTGCACAACGCGTGGTTTAAAGTGAAATAAAACGCACGTGGTAATAGGGATGAGGTATGTATATAGCTATCGATATATTTTAAGTCATCGGTATTTTTGTGCGATAAGCCGAACAACATATTATTCAAGTACATGTTTTTATTGGAATCCGATTTTGTAATTAGTGGTTTTAAATAATCTGGAAAAATTCTTAAAAAAATGTACATACTAGTTTCATCTTCCTCAAATAGAGTCTTTGATTTTGAAATATAATCACACTAATGATATGGCAACGTCGCAACACATTTTTGCACTACCAACCATAGATGGCGCCATTATCGCGATGATTTTATTTAGAGATAAGGATGTATCGCTCATCCCTAAAAATGTATCTTGTACGTACTTTTTTACTCTGTCTGGCAGCCTTCAATTTATCGAATGTAGCGGGTGTTGCCATATCGATGTTCGCATTGCTACATAAAGAGTAGTAGCAGATAGACATAAAAAATTAAATTGCAGCACCAGCACCAGCGCACATATTTATTGTTCCAAGTGCGAGGAGTGCTAAAAACAAAGAACGAAGAGCGTGTGTGCGACTAAACATTGTGGGCCAGATACAGACAGACCGACCGGAACCAGAGCCAGCCACGGAACGTAGCAACGTAAAGGGAGTCGCAGCAGCAGCAGCAGGCAGAACAACTTCGACGACTACAATGAACACACTCAGCCCGAGCACAAACGGAGCAGCCAGCGCCAGCGGTGGCTCCACAACGGCAATATCCACGACAGGCAACGGTAACGGCAATGGCTCCAGCACAAATGACACAGCGGCCGGCACTGCAGGCGACGGTGGCGGCGGCGGGGGCGGTGGCCTCGACGAGGCTGGCGGCGATGCCAGCTCACGGCGGCAGGCGACTCGGGTATTCAAGAAGAGTTCGTCCAATGGCAAAATCACCGTGTATCTGGGCAAGCGGGACTTTGTGGACCATGTGACGCACGTAGATCCCATCGATGGGGTGGTCTTCATCGATCCCGAGTATGTCAAGGATCGCAAGGTGTTTGGCCAGGTGCTGGCCGCCTTTCGCTATGGTCGCGAGGACCTGGACGTCCTGGGGCTGACATTCCGCAAGGACCTGTATTTAGCGCATGAGCAAATCTACCCGCCCATGCAACTGGAGCGCCCGATGACCCGTCTTCAGGAGCGGCTGATTAAAAAGCTGGGCCCCAATGCACATCCGTTCTACTTTGAAGTGCCACCCTACTGCCCCGCCTCGGTGTCCTTGCAGCCGGCCCCCGGAGATGTGGGCAAGTCTTGTGGTGTGGATTACGAGCTGAAAGCATTTGTGGGTGAGTCTTTGGCATATGGCTGGGCTGGCAGGCGGCGAGGGCTTGGGCTTGCGTCGTTGTATCCATTATTAATGTGTCTGCATTTGTATGCCATGTGTGTGTGTGTGCCGCCTATGTTTGTGTGTGTGAGTGTGTGCTGCTCCGGTCAGGCAAAGTCAAAATCATTGATGAGCAGCGACTGCAACAGCGGCGGCAGCGGCGGCAGCAGGCATTGTCAATACATGCATAAATATGTACATTTCCACATTCCATAGTAGTATACATATATATATATGTATGTGGAGTGGAGTATACATGTATAATGTAGCGCATGTGTCACGCGGACACGCGGGGTTAATTAATCCAGCTACGTCTACATGCGCAAAAATGTCAATGGAGGTTTGATGACGCAGCGTCCCACCTAATTGGAATTCGACGCTTCTAATTGGAATCCGACTCTACTCAGTCGACTGTTGTTGTTATTGTTATTGTTGTATCTCAGTAGAGATATTGTTGTTGGCTTTAATTAGGCGCCGCTACCGCTGCCATTGCCACCGCTACTGCTACTGCCGCTCCCGTTGACTTTGCTGACGTTTTCCACAATGCTCCTCCCAAATAAAAAAAAAAAAACTCAATTGATTCTTGGAAGAGTGTGGTGGGGCGGGCAGTGGCAGGTTTTTTTTTTTGTTTTCTGCTTGCAAAAGCTTAAAACGTAGAGCGGTTCTCCCCTTTCCTTATTTGTAATAATAATAAGTTAACAACAATATACGATTGCCGCTTGTTCAGCGAAAAAATTAGCTGCGATTTATGGAAGTTACGCGCGCATATTTGCGTTTCGCACGCGCACCTTCCACACTCTCCTCCATACACACACTCCACGCTCCCAGGGCCCATCCTGGACGGGGCGGGGCGGACCGGCAGGCCATCTATCTCTCTTGCACTTGGCAAACATTGCTATCTGTTGGCTTTTGTCCGTTAATTTTGGGGCTGCCTGCGGGCGCTCATTCTTATCTGGTTGCGACGGCTCTGCCAATTTGTGTGCGGCCATAAAGAGATTAATGAAAGAGCGGGACGGCGGCGATCCCAATTGGCATTTGGGTGGGCCTTGGCATATGTACATATAGAATAGTATAGAATAGATAGGTTAGGCTACTGTTGTTGCAATGCACTCTATATGAGATTTTTCGAAATAATTATTCACAGAAGCGTTCCCAGAGAGCGTCACACCCACTCTGGGTGGATCTCTGGCAGCTTCTATGCCATGCCCAAGCACAGGGTATTATGATTAGCAATGAAGCAACGAGCATTTGCCTACATTTCGTATAATGTACACAAGCATATTGCTGATCGGCATTAACAATTCAATTGAATGACGTCCAAAGCATGAGTCTACATAAATAGGATCACTAAACCATAATACAGAACTATAACAGAAACAATCTATCTGCTAGGGTAGGGTATTCAATGTTTCGGACTCTCCAAAGGCTAGACAGCCATTTCATTTTTCTTATTTACTTGGCATATGTTGATTTGTTTATTTAATGTGCTTTGCCTCCATGTTTTTGGCATAAACAATTAACTCTGCCCCTCTTGATGCGGCACGATTTACGATCTTCAATTTGGAAAGCATTTCGTTCAATTGGGGGGGCGAACAGATACAACCAAACCGAAATCTCTTGGCATTGAGCTGTCTGTATCTGGCTCTAAACCATCTCTTGTCGCCATGCCCTTGTATGTACATTGTACATTCCCGGAATTAGTGGGTGGATCATTAACTGATAACTGATTCATCTCGTTACAATGCCATTGCCCGCCCGCCTCCCTCCCATTCATCTATGACGCAAATACCTAAGCATATTCATTCAGTCAGGCACAGACAGAAACACACAAAAAGCGCACACACGCATTAGGCATACATACATATGTATGACACACCTCCAAGCCAAATATGCATACGTCACATGATATTATTTGAGTCAAGTGAATAGCCAGGCCTATACTAATTATGTGTATCCTACATTAGGTGAGCACGTCGAGGACAAGCCACACAAACGGAACTCGGTACGCCTAACCATACGGAAGGTCATGTATGCCCCATCCAAGGCCGGGGAGCAACCATCGATTGAGGTGAGCAAGGAGTTCATGATGAAGCCCAACAAGATCCATTTGGAGGCCAGTCTGGACAAGGAGCTGTACCATCATGGCGAGAAGATATCAATCAATGTGCATGTGGCCAACAATTCCAATCGAACGGTCAAGAAGATCAAGGTCTGTGTGCGGCAATTTGCCGACATTTGCCTGTTCTCGACGGCCCAGTACAAGTCCGTTGTGGCCGAGATCGAGTCGGAGGATGGATGCCAGGTGGCGCCGGGCTTCACCCTGTCCAAGGTGTTTGAGCTCTGTCCTATGCTGGCCAACAACAAGGACAAATGGGGCCTGGCCCTGGACGGACAGTTGAAGCACGAGGACACAAATTTGGCGTCCAGCACGCTCATCACCAATCCCGCCCAGCGCGAGAGTCTCGGCATAATGGTTCACTACAAGGTGAAGGTGAAGCTGCTAATCAGCTCGCCGCTGCTGAACGGCGATTTGGTTGCCGAGCTGCCGTTCACGCTAATGCACCCCAAGCCCGAGGAGGAGGAGCCCCCGCTGCTGGGCGAGAGATCGCCGCGGGCCAGCTTGGCGGCGCCCCTGCTCAGCTTGGGCGACGCAACTGAAGACGGCGCATCGGGGTCAGGTGGCGACCAGGGACAACAGGATGTGCCCACCACCACCAATCTGATCCAGCTGGACGACGAAGAGGCGCAGGATGATGACATCATATTCGAGGATTTTGCCCGCTTGCGTCTCAAGGGCGCCGAAACGGAGGCCTAGATCGCTGCTGGCTGGTGTCCCGTCCCCCTAGATTTTCGGTCACATTGTAGTCGAGCCTACAGCTCTTGCATTACTTGATCGGTCGTTAGATATGTTATATACGCATACGCGCTGCTAGGACAGTGTGCACAACAACAACAACAAAAACTTTGATTGTCCAACTTATTGAATACGTCATTTTTCGGCATTTTGTATCATATATGAGAAATTCGCGCAGCCGCCTAATGTAAAGTTTTATACAGTAGCCAATAGCCCCGGTAAATAGTTTTGGTGTAAGCTATTTGATATGTGTAGGCCATACGTTCTAGTATCTATAGAGTTAAGCTGAAAGTGTACGAATTTTAAAATGTGAAATTGTTTAACAAATACACAAACTATACACACACACACACACGCACACCACCCACTTGCCCCCGACAACACAACACAAAACAACACTCACACGCAAAACAGATACGCCATGTACTATAATTTACAACATCCCACACACAGCCTGCAACAGTTGAAATAATGCACAAAAATTATATTTATTTATCTTCGAACCACAAAATCTGTTCATTTATGCCTTTGCCTACTATCCTTAACGATCGAAATACACAAAAGCGCACACAAACTCCCCCATGTATGACATTAAGCTGAGATTTATGGGGTTGGCACAGCGGACGTCGTTTGGACTTGTCGTTGTGGTGGCCCTATCGGAGCACAGTAATATTTTAAAAGCTTTAAATGCAGCCAATTCGGATTATGTTTTCCCCTTAAAATTAACAATTTTGTGCTGAATACAGCAGCAGCAGAATGAAACACCCAAGCATTATACACTCTTGTATGCTTAAGAGTGAAGAATAATTGATGTAATTCGAAAGGAATAAAATGCAAGGAAACTAAATTGTTAAAAAGAGCAACAAAGAAATTCTGTATGATTTTGGAAACTTGCGAATCAAATTTGGAGCTACTTGGTAGCTGCTGAAATGTAATTCAAAATAACTCACATGCACAAATCTTCTGTACGTTCACAGGGATCGTATGAGTCTGCTGGAATGTTTTCTACCCAATGCAGGGAATAAATTCTGCACTCCTAATTGGCTTTGTCCGGAATCGAAATTGAGTAAACGAAAAACGAAACGCACATTACTTTAGAAACACACACAGAAATTGGAATTGGTTCCACTATACATATATATTTTTATGACAACCTTTTCAATAGGTAAAAAAAAAATACAAATAAGAAGTATGAATTGGGTTCCTTTCATTTATAGGCGGCGCCTGCTACGAATGAATTATGATATGATATTAAAAATTACTTGAAAATTCTAGATACGCTTAGGACAAGAAAAATTTATAAAATATGAAAATAACCTAGAATAAGGCTTTTAAATGCGAACATTAGCTCGAATTTGTTTTTAGTGCCGCCCCCCACCAGCCGTGACCGATGGAAACAGCAGATACTACATATATGATACATAAGTATGTAGATATCATGTGAACATATTTTAAAGTGCATTTTTATACAGCGTGTATCTGTACGTTCGCACCCAACGTATGGGTGGGTTTGTTAGAATATTTTTTAGAATGTGACGACGGAAAGATTGAAACTGAAACAAACAGAAAACAAAAGAAAAGAAAACGATGGAGGTAATTGACATGAATTGTGCATTACAAACTGGTTACAATGGATACAATATGAGAACAAGTAATTGAACAAATATATAGAGCAATTTAAATGTATATGTAGATTATGTGGAATATTAAAATATTTATATGTGAATATAGTAAATATACATCAGAACAGAACCGAGTGTAAAGCATTTAAGCCATAGCCTCAGCATGTGCCCATGAATAGAGAGAGAGAGTATCCCTCAGATCTGCTTAAGAAATTAGTTTCGGACAGAAATACAAATCAAATTTTCCAAAATTATTTGTAAAGTTTTTTATAATACCTTTTTATATATTTCATACATATTAGTCGGAGGAGAACCCTTTTGTAGCCTGCACAAAACAAAACAGATGAGAAAATTGAATTAATTTTATTTTTTAAAGTACATTTTTTATCTAGTACCAAAATGCATTCAATTTGATAAATGTTTAATGTGTAATAATTAATTATACAGATATAGGCATAAGATACAGATACAATTATTTATATATATATAATTACCGAGCATTATGTGCTGTTTGCCTAGCCCACGCACAGTGAAGGAACCCACGATATGTAGTTGAAATGCTATAGAAGATATGAGATATGATATGAAATGTATGTATTACAAGTACCTACCAGAACTAACATAGCATATAGTAAGTACTATACACCGATATAAGAATATATATATGTATGTACATATATATGTATATGTATATGTAGAATATGTGAAATCGAAATCGAACATTGATTGATAATCTAACCACCCTAGCCCATGACTACCTACCTACCTACCTACCTACTCGTATGACTAATCGAATCCAAAAAAAAAAACGAAAACTAAAACGGAAAGATTGAATGTTGTTTGTTTCAATGTTATGGAGTACCCGATAAACGAAAGCATAATTATTAGAAGAATGGGTGTGTAAGTGTGTGTTGAATGGGTGAATGTCGGTGAAAGATAATGTCCGGAAAGCTTTAAACAAATATACCTAAAATATATATAATCATTTCAAGGTGAGAGAAGAGCATTCACAAATCATATGCCATTTATTTGATTTTGTTATATTGATACCGGATACTATACCATTTCCCTGCTCTGCCTCCATATCATCCAACGTGTCCATCATATAATTAATGTTCTATGTACTATACTCCACGCAAACAAACGAAGCAAAAAAAAGCAAACCCAATCTATTAAATAATTAACTCGAAGGGCAAACAAAAAAAAAACCAATGTATTTTGAAATGTAAACGAAATTCTTTTTTATTTGATTTAAATTATCATTATTGTTGCACCATTTAGAGAATAATTAATTAATGAATTATAAAATATTTTTGATGTCCAGCCGATGATTGAAAAGCAAAAAAAAAAAAAAAAAAAAAAGAAAAAGAAAAATGGGAAATATATTTGCTTGTGTTTGCATGAACAGTTTAATAATGTAAACTCCTGAATAATATGCAATAAAATGATAGAAATTCTATGGAACTCAGTGGACTAGTACAGAGTATATGTTGAGGGTAATTAAAATACACAAATGGAAATTGTTATCAATAATTTGTTAAAGGCTTCTTTATTCTCCAACAATTAGCCAGAGTTGTACTACATTAATGGACTCCCATTAAGCGTCCATTTATAATCGGTTCACATTAAGCTGTGGAAACACACAGTGCTGACATACAATCGGAAGGCCAGCGAGAGTTAAGCCTGATTGTGGGATCATCAGAACTTCTTGGGATTATAATTTATACATTTTGCACAAACTGAATAATTGATAATGGCACAATGGACTTAGGCTGGCGAACGGATGTAGCGACAGATGTCAGGCGATGGCTTTAACTCTGGCAATGGCTGGCTGGCTGGCTAGCTGGGTGAACCCGAGCAATGAGCGGAAAACCGCAATGTGAAAAAGCCATTTACTGTTTGGCCTTCCCCGTCCTAAATTTCCACACACAACCCAATTTTATGGGCGCACTTAAAACAGGAGCAAAAGTCAGGTCATATAGGATAGTGTTACAACATTTTGGGTGGCCATGGCCACTCACTGCGGTTGTGTCTTGGGTATGTGTCAGTCAACCTGTGACGACCACCGAATCTGTCGCTGCGAGTCGAGCAACAATTCTTCATTTCCGGTGCAGCTTAAGAGCCATGATTCCTTCCCGACTCCTTCCTTCCTGGTTACACTCTCCCTCTCTCTACCCTGTGTGTGTGAGGAAAGCCTTTCTTTTTGTGCGCTGTGGAAAAAGCGAGCAACGGCAATGGAAATGGCAACGGCAGCGGAAGTTGCTTGCCTGACCCAGACCCAGACCCAGGCCCCAGCTCCACCCAAACCAAACCAAAACTCGTTCCGGGTTCGCCTTCAGTCTTGTACGTGTTCCTTACCTTGTCCTGCCTTGGCCCCACTCGCGCTTTGCACTGTATGGTTTTCATTTCCGGTTTCCGCTGCTGTTCGAGTTACTTAAGCGGATTACAAGAGCAACGGCGAATGACGAAGTCAGTTGGAGAAGGAGCTGCAAATGATGAAGTAGACGACCGATTCCAGTCCTGTTCCTGTTTTGATTTACCAAATATGTTGAATATTAATTGAGATTTATGGCCACTGCACCCTGCACTGCCCCTAGCACGGACAAGCTAAACATTAGGCAAGCCCAAACATGGCCAGCAGTAGTTCCATTATCGAAATTTTCGCAAAGTGACAGACCTAGGGATTTCAGTTCAACACAGATGCACCTCATTAAAATGTGAAATGCTGTTGAGTTGTTGCTTTGCTATTGTTTGTTTTATTCATTAATTGACTTCACCTAAGCCTGGCAGTGGGCATTCTCCCAGAGCTGGGCCTGCGACTGGTAGTAGTTGACCAATTCCTCCATGCTGACGTTGGCGAGCATCTCATTGATCTTCGGCACGAGCAGGTTCTGGTACAAGAAGTCGGTGATTTTCGGCTGAATCTCCTGCAGACCAAGAGAAAGGATGATCTTGCTATAGCGGTTATAGAAGTTGTTCATGGAGATGTTCCACAGCGTGTTCCAGTTATCCATGTGAACGTCGGCCAGATAGATGGCCTGCTTGAAGTCGACGATGCGCAGACCCGAGGAATTGGTCAGGCTATTGGCAAAAGTGTAGCTACCCACAAAGCGCAGATCAACAAAGGCCTCATTGATCACCTCACGCTGACGGATGGGCAGATGGAAGCCGCCAATGTTGATGAAACCCTCGACCTCAGAAGATCCCAGAATCTGAATCTTGGGGAAGATCACGTCGTAGGCTGCCTCGCCGGTGGTGCCGTAATCCTTGGCGCTCAGGATCTTAAAGTTGTTCAGGCCGTCGATACGGTAGTTGCTGACATTGCCAATTAGGCTGTAATCGTCGCTGGTGAAGTTGAAGGCGGAGAAGGGATTGACAAGAGGAGCAAGCACCGGTATGTCGGGGGCATAGCCGCAGGGCATAATGCTCCTGAAGGCTTCCAAGTAGCGGGTCATTGCCGAGGTGAAGTTAGCACTGCCAGCCTGCTGGGGCACTGGTGTAGCGCTCACTAGTGCGATGCCCAGGAGGGCTACAAAGGAGGAGTTGGAAAGCCATTTCGATTGCCGACTCTGTTGGTGGGTAAACTGTGAATGGCTAATGATCGAGGCGGGTGTCATTTATAGCTCGAACTGTTATCTGTTCAGTCGATGTTTCTATGTTTAATGGGAGCTTTAAATCTTATGATGGATGGCATATCGACGGAATCGCTTTTTGTGGGGCCTTACCAATAAGGCGTATTCATTCACGGGCTCGTGTAGCTGTTTAGGGGTTTCTCTGTCAGCTGGACACGTGTTTTCCCCCAAACAATCTATCGACTGCTTAGTGTCTGCCAAATATCGAAAGGTATATAATTTAGGTGCCCATATCACAAACAATTCTTGGAATATTCTTATTGATGAGGTCCCTAAGCTGCCGCCCTGATCCGAGATCATAACCAATCAACTGGCAGCTTATTATAAATTTTAAATACAGTTGAATTTCGCTATAAAACTGGAGCAAGTTATTTTTGTAGTGAAAATGAAAAATCACTTTTTATACCCGATATTCAAAGAGTATAGGTATATTATGTATGCAAGATTTGTGGTGGATACGATGTATCCAAACAGATATAATATTCTCAAATTCGAAAAATTCATTTGGTAGAAAGGATATAAACGGAGTTCAAGAATTTACATTAGAACATAGCTAGCGGTTCCCCTCCTATATACATATGTTTTTCCCATCTCTCATCACAAGTGCAACAAAACTGAGGAGATCGCGGTCTGCATTGTCTGCCCTACCTAGATACACCCATATCTACATTAACCAACCCATTATTTCGTAGCTATTGCGAACTAGAATACCAAACGAGAGGGAACGTTGTGAGTCGCAGTTGGCGCGACGCTACTTTTATACCCGTACCCACTCAGTATACATGTGAACATATGATTTATGTGTAATTTCAAATATTTTATCTCCAACCCACCGTTCTAGGTCGTTCTCCGTTAGAGGTCGCACACTAAACGGGGTAAGGCAGAGTGTGTGAGAGAGATAGAGAATGAGTAGCGACTGCTTCGCTGAAGGGGAGGTGGTTAGCAACTGAACAATAAATGCACCCTTCTGGCTATAATAATGATCCGATCTGAACGAGCTTCGGCAATCTGGTAAACATGAACATTCTTTTACTATATTGAATTTTCCGTTATCTTGTATCTTCAAAATTGTGGATGCCACAAATGTTCGACTTTTGTGATGGCGCCAGAGTGCCTGGCAAAATTTTAAAACAAACTTGACTCAGTGTGATATAACAAGACTTTGAAAACAAAATTTGGTTGCACTAGCTCTTATAGTCTCTGAAAACTAGGCGGCAAATAAGACAGACGGACGGAAAGACGGACAGACTGAAAGGCTGACATAGATTCGGCTAATGATGCTGATCAAGAATATATATACTTTATATGGGGTCGGAAATGTTTACTTCTGCGCGTTGCAAAAGAATACAGAGAGTAAAAAGGCATGAGGCAGTAATTGGCTCCGATATCGATTCCGTCGCATACTTACAATACGTTTAAAATATATTGTATTTCTCAATATCAAAAATAAAAATGGTTAATTACAAATATTTTGGACAAACATCGAGAATTTTCTGTTAAGTATAAATAGTTTTAATCTGCCGATCCAAATGTGTATTGTGAAAGAGGAGAGATGACCAGAATTCTGTAGTCAGATCCTTTGTTTCGGTTCTTTGCATTTGAACAAATGGCTGACTAAGTCTTCTTCCTTGAATAGCAAGATAATAGGTGCGAATGGGTCGGATCAGATGAATTTATGTAAATATTCAACAAAATTTGATTCTTAAGACCCGAGATAGGTAAGAGAATACAAATCGGTTGAATATAGGAATATTAGAACATATTCCAAACCTGTTCCTGACTATTAATTAAGATTTCTGGCCACTGCACTGGCTTTTACACCATCTCATTGATGGGAGAGTTCCAACATGTCTAGCACTCGCAATAGTATTGTTATACTATACATCGTTATGGTATACATATAAGGAATAAGGGATATAGAAATTCAGTTCCAGTTGGATTCGCCCTTATTTTACTTCATTTAAAGAAGAAACAAAGTTTAAATGCTGTTTTGCTATAGTTTATATTTCAATAATTGAATGCATCTAAGCCTGGCAGTGGGCATTCTCCCAGAGCTGGGCCTGCGACTGGTAGTAGTTGACCAATTCCTCCATGCTGACGTTAGCGAGCATCTCATTAATCTTAGGCACGAGCACGTTCTGGTACCAGAAGTCAGTGATTTGCGGCTGCATCTCCTGCAGACCAAGAGAAATGAAGAGCTTGCTATAGCGATTCCAGAAGTTGTTGGTGGAGATGTTCCACAGGGTGTTCCAGTTGTCCATGAGAACGTCAGCCAGATAAATGGACTGCTTGAAGTCGACGATGCGCAGACCCGAGGAATTGGTCAGGCTATTGGCAAAAGTGTAGCTACCCACAAAGCGCAGATCAACAAAGGCCTCATTGATCACATCGCGCTGACGAATGGGCAGATGGAAGCCGCCAATGTTGATGAAACCCTCGACCTCGGAAGATCCCAGAATCTGGATCTTAGGGAAGATCACGTCGTAGGCTGCCTCGCCGGTGGTGCCGTAGTCCTCGGCACTGAGAATCTTAAAGTTGTTAAGGCCCTCGATACGGATGTTGCTGACATTGCCAATTAGGTTATAGTTGTCGCTGGAGATGTTGTAGGCGTAGAAAGGATTGACGATAGGAGCAAGCACTGGTATGTCGGGGGCATAGCCGCAGGGCATAATGCTCCTGAAGGCCTCCAAGTAGCGGGTCATTGCCGAGGTGAAGTTAGCACTGCCTGCCTGCTGGGGCACTGGTGTAGCGCTCACTAGGGCGATGCCCAGGAGGGCTACAAGGAAGAGTTGGAAAGCCATTTCGATTGCCGACTCTGTTGGTGCGTAAACTTTGAATGGCTAATGGTCGAGTCGGGTGCCTTTTATAGCTCGAACTGTTATCTGTTCAGTCGATGTTGGAGCTTTAAGTCTTATGATGGATGGCATATCGATGGAATCGCTTGTTGTGTGGGTCTATCGCCACTAAGGCGCATTAATTTGTTTCCAGTCCCCAAATGACTCACGGGTTCTTGTAGCTGTTTGGGGGTTTCTCCGTCAGCTGGACACGCGTTTTCCCCCAAACAATCCATCGACTGCTTAGTGTCTGCCAAATATCGAGAGCCATGTGATTTAGGCTCCCATATCGGAAAGAGTTCTTGGAATATTCTTAATGAGTCCCTAAGTTGCAGGCCTGATCCGAGACCATAACCAATCAACTGGCAGCTTATTATAAATTTTAAATTCAGTTGAATTTCTCTACAAAACGGGGGGGAAGTTATTATACCCGTACTCGAAGAGTAAAAAGAGTATAGTAGTATTTGTTATACCCGTACTCGAAGAGTAAAAAAAATATATTGTATTTGTGGTAAAAGTGGATGTGTGAAACGCACAGAAAGAAGCGTTTCCGACCCCATAAAGTATATATATATTCTTGATCAGCATTAACAACCGAGTTGCTATAGCCATGTCTTTCTGTCCGTCCGTCCGTCTGTCCGCCTGTCCGTTTTGTTTGTCGCCCATTGCTCAGAGGCTACAAGAGCTAGAAAAACACATTTTTATACCCGTACTCGAAGAGTAATAGGGTATATTGTATTTGTGGTAAAAGTGGATGTGTGTAACACACAGAAGGAGGCGTTTCCGACCCCATAAAGTATATATATTCTTGATCAGCATCAATAGCCGAGTCGATATAGCCATGTCTGTCCGTCCGTCTGTCCGTCTGTCCGTCCGTCTTGTTTTTCACTCATTGCACGAAGGCTATTAGAGCTAGACCAATACAATTTTTTTCCAGACTGATGTGATATCTCACTCCTAGAAAAGTGTTCAAAAATTTCGCCCCGCCCACTTCCCCCCCCACAAAGGGCGCACATCTGTGGCGTCCACAATTTTAAAGATAGCAGAAAACGAAAAATGCAGAATCATAGAGACAGCCTATATCTATCAGGGGCCCAAATCTGAATCGGATCGGATCGGATCATTAATATAGCCACAATAGAGGCAAATGTACGAAAAAACTTCGCTCCCTCTCTTTCGCACTCACACATAAACGAGTTGATTTGGATTTTTGTATTTTGTGTCGCCTAGATCTCAGAGACTATAAGAGCTAGAGCAACCAAATTTTTGCCAAGACTCCTGTGATACCAAACCTGAACAAGTGTATTTTAAAATTTCGGCCCGCCCCCTTCCGCCCCCACAAATGACGAAAATCCACAATTTTGAAGATAGAAAAAAATGAAAAATGCAGTATCGTAGAGAATGACCATATCTACCAGATTCTCGAATTTGGTTCAGATCGGATCATTATTGTAGCCACAATGATCAAATGAATTTTCAGCAGCAATCCCCCCTCCTCTCTTGCAGAGTAAGTCAATTATTGGGGTTGATTGTTGCTGCAGCTTCTCACACGCACACTCACGCTCAAACATGCTGCCTCGTGCAGTGTACGTGTGTTGTTGTGAGAACTGTTGTAGATGATGTAGATGTAGATGTCGATGACAGATGTAGCAAAAAAATGTAAAATGTAAAAAAATGATAAAACATTTGAAAATTCCACATAAATCACATGTGTGCTGACTGAGTACGGGTATAAAAAGTAGAGTCGCGGCAACAGCGACTCCGTACGTTCTTTCTCGTTTTCTAGTCGACATGGCATCGTACTCCTACAAGTATCTTTCAAAATTTCGCCCCGCCCACTTCCGCCCCCACAAAGGGCGCACATCTGTGGCGTCCACAATTGTTAAGTTCTCAGAAAACGAAAAATGCAGAATCATAGAGATTACCATGTCTATCAGAGGCCCGATTCTGAATCGGATCGTATAATTAGTATAGCCACAATGGAGAAAACCATTTGGAGGGGCATCGTTCCCCCTCGCTCATTCTCACAAGCCAACGCGTCTCGTTGGTCGTTCGTATTTTGTGTCGCCTGGATCTCACAGCCTCTTATAGGCTAGAGCAACCAAACTTTCTGTCCAAACTCCTGTGATACCATTTCAATACATGTGTATTTCAGTTTTAGTTTCATTGAAAGGAGAAATAAAGTTTAATTGCTGCATTGCTATAATTTATATTTCAATAATTGAATGCATCTAAGCCTGGCAGTGGGCATTCTCCCAGAGCTGGGCCTGCGACTGGTAGTAGTTGACCAATTCCTCCATGCTGACGTTGGCGAGCATCTCATTGATCTTCGGCACGAGCAGGTTCTGGTACAAGAAGTCGGTGATTTTCGGCTGAATCTCCTGCAGACCAAGAGAAAGGATGATCTTGCTATAGCGGTTATAGAAGTTGTTCATGGAGATGTTCCACAGCGTGTTCCAGTTATCCATGTGAACGTCGGCCAGATAGATGGCCTGCTTGAAGTCGACGATGCGCAGACCCGAGGAATTGGTCAGGCTATTGGCAAAAGTGTAGCTACCCACAAAGCGCAGATCAACAAAGGCCTCATTGATCACCTCACGCTGACGGATGGGCAGATGGAAGCCGCCAATGTTGATGAAACCCTCGACCTCGGAAGATCCCAGAATCTGAATCTTAGGGAAGATCACGTCGTAGGCTGCCTCGCCGGTGGTGCCGTAGTCCTTGGCGCTCAGGATCTTAAAGTTGTTCAGGCCGTCGATACGGTAGTTGCTGACATTGCCAATTAGGCTGTAATCGTCGCTGGTGAAGTTGAAGGCGGAGAAGGGATTGACAAGAGGAGCAAGCACCGGTATGTCGGGGGCATAGCCGCAGGGCATAATGCTCCTGAAGGCTTCCAAGTAGCGGGTCATTGCCGAGGTGAAGTTAGCACTGCCAGCCTGCTGGGGCACTGGTGTAGCGCTCACTAGTGCGATGCCCAGGAGGGCTACAAGGAGGAGTTGGAAAGCCATTTCGATTGCCGACTCTGTTGGTGGGTAAACTGTGAATGGCTAATGATCGAGGCGGGTGTCATTTATAGCTCGAACTGTTATCTGTTCAGTCGATGTTTCTATGTTTAATGGGAGCTTTAAATCTTATGATGGATGGCATATCGACGGAATCGCTTTTTGTGGGGCCTTACCAATAAGGCGTATTCATTCACGGGCTCGTGTAGCTGTTTAGGGGTTTCTCTGTCAGCTGGACACGTGTTTTCCCCCAAACAATCTATCGACTGCTTAGTGTCTGCCAAATATCGAAAGGTATATAATTTAGGTGCCCATATCACAAACAATTCTTGGAATATTCTTATTGATGAGGTCCCTAAGCTGCCGCCCTGATCCGAGATCATAACCAATCAACTGGCAGCTTATTATAAATTTTAAATACAGTTGAATTTCGCTATAAAACTGGAGCAAGTTATTTTTGTAGTGAAAATGAAAAATCACTTTTATACCCGATATTCAAAGAGTATAGGTATATTATGTATGCAAGATTTGTGGTGGATACGATGTATCCAAACAGATATAATATTCTCAAATTCGAAAAATTCATTTGGTAGAAAGGATATAAACGGAGTTCAAGAATTTACATTAGAACATAGCTAGCGGTTCCCCTCCTATATACATATGTTTTTCCCATCTCTCATCACAAGTGCAACAAAACTGAGGAGATCGCGGTCTGCATTGTCTGCCCTACCTAGATACACCCATATCTACATTAACCAACCCATTATTTCGTAGCTATTGCGAACTAGAATACCAAACGAGAGGGAACGTTGTGAGTCGCAGTTGGCGCGACGTTACTTTTATACCCGTACCCACTCAGTATACATGTGAACATATGATTTATGTGTAATTTCAAATATTTTATCTCCAACCCACCGTTCTAGGTCGTTCTCCGTTTGAGGTCGCACGGGGTAAGGCAGAGTGTGTGAGCGAGATAGAGAATGAGTAGCGACTGCATCGCTGAAGGGGAGGGGGTTAGCAACTGAACAATAAATGCATCCTTCTGGCTATAATAATGATCCGATCTGAACGAGCTTCGGCAATCTGGTAAACATGAACATTCTTTACTATATTGAATTTTCCGTTATCTTGTATCTTCAAAATTGTGGATGCCACAAATGTTCGACTTTTGTGATGGCGCCAGAGTGCCTGGCAAAATTTTAAAACAAACTTGACTCAGTGTGATATAACAAGACTTTGAAAACAAAATTTGGTTGCACTAGCTCTTATAGTCTCTGACAACTAGGCGGCAAATAAGACAGACGGACGGAAAGACGGACAGACTGAAAGGCTGACATAGATTCGGCTAATGATGCTGATCAAGAATATATATACTTTATATGGGGTCGGAAATGTTTACTTCTGCGCGTTGCAAAGAATACAGAGAGTAAAAAGGCATGAGGCAGTAATTGGCTCCGATATCGATTCCGTCGCATACTTACAATACGTTTAAAATATATTGTATTTCTCAATATCAAAATAAAAATGGTTAATTACAAATATTTTGGACAAACATCGAGAATTTTCTGTTAAGTATAAATAGTTTTAATCTGCCGATCCAAATGTGTATTGTGAAAGAGGAGAGATGACCAGAATTCTGTAGTCAGATCCTTTGTTTCGGTTCTTTGCATTTGAACAAATGGCTGACTAAGTCTTCTTCCTTGAATAGCAAGATAATAGGTGCGAATGGGTCGGATCAGATGAATTTATGTAAATATTCAACAAAATTTGATTCTTAAGACCCGAGATAGGTAAGAGAATACAAATCGGTTGAATATAGGAATATTAGAACATATTCCAAACCTGTTCCTGACTATTAATTAAGATTTCTGGCCACTGCACTGGCTTTTACACCATCTCATTGATGGGAGAGTTCCAACATGTCTAGCACTCGCAATAGTATTGTTATACTATACATCGTTATGGTATACATATAAGGAATAAGGGATATAGAAATTCAGTTCCAGTTGGATTCGCCCTTATTTTACTTCATTTAAAGAAGAAACAAAGTTTAAATGCTGTTTTGCTATAGTTTATATTTCAATAATTGAATGCATCTAAGCCTGGCAGTGGGCATTCTCCCAGAGCTGGGCCTGCGACTGGTAGTAGTTGACCAATTCCTCCATGCTGACGTTAGCGAGCATCTCATTAATCTTAGGCACGAGCACGTTCTGGTACCAGAAGTCAGTGATTTGCGGCTGCATCTCCTGCAGACCAAGAGAAATGAAGAGCTTGCTATAGCGATTCCAGAAGTTGTTGGTGGAGATGTTCCACAGGGTGTTCCAGTTGTCCATGAGAACGTCAGCCAGATAAATGGACTGCTTGAAGTCGACGATGCGCAGACCCGAGGAATTGGTCAGGCTATTGGCAAAAGTGTAGCTACCCACAAAGCGCAGATCAACAAAGGCCTCATTGATCACATCGCGCTGACGAATGGGCAGATGGAAGCCGCCAATGTTGATGAAACCCTCGACCTCGGAAGATCCCAGAATCTGGATCTTAGGGAAGATCACGTCGTAGGCTGCCTCGCCGGTGGTGCCGTAGTCCTCGGCACTGAGAATCTTAAAGTTGTTAAGGCCCTCGATACGGATGTTGCTGACATTGCCAATTAGGTTATAGTTGTCGCTGGAGATGTTGTAGGCGTAGAAAGGATTGACGATAGGAGCAAGCACTGGTATGTCGGGGCATAGCCGCAGGGCATAATACTCCTGAAGGCCTCCAAGTAGCGGGTCATTGCTGAGGTGAAGTTAGCACTGCCTGCCTGCTGGGGCACTGGTGTAGCGCTCACAAGGGCGATACCCAGGAGGGCTACAAGGAGGAGTTGGGAAGCCATTTCGATTGCCGACTCTGTTGGTGGGTAAACTGTGAATGGCTAATGGTCGAGTCGGGTGCCTTTTATAGCTCGAACTGTTATCTGTTCAGTCGATGTTGGAGCTTTAAGTCTTATGATGGATGGCATATCGATGGAATCGCTTGTTGTGTGGGTCTATCGCCACTAAGGCGCATTAATTTGTTTCCAGTCCCCAAATGACTCACGGGTTCTTGTAGCTGTTTGGGGGTTTCTCCGTCAGCTGGACACGCGTTTTCCCCCAAACAATCCATCGACTGCTTAGTGTCTGCCAAATATCGAGAGCCATGTGATTTAGGCTCCCATATCGGAAAGAGTTCTTGGAATATTCTTAATGAGTCCCTAAGTTGCAGGCCTGATCCGAGACCATAACCAATCAACTGGCAGCTTATTATAAATTTTAAATTCAGTTGAATTTCTCTACAAAACGGGGGGGAAGTTATTATACCCGTACTCGAAGAGTAAAAGAGTATAGTAGTATTTGTTATACCCGTACTCGAAGAGTAAAAAGATATATTGTATTTGTGGTAAAAGTGGATGTGTGAAACGCACAGAAGGAAGCGTTTCCGACCCCATAAATTATATATATTTTCTTGATCAGCATTAACAACCGAGTTGCTATAGCCATGTCTTTCTGTCCGTCCGTCCGTCTGTCCGCCTGTCCGTTTTGTTTGTCGCCCATTGCTCAGAGGCTACAAGAGCTAGAAAAAACACATTTTTATACCAGTACTCGAAGAGTAATAGGGTATATTGTATTTGTGGTAAAAGTGGATGTGTGTAACACACAGAAGGAGGCGTTTCCGACCCCATAAAGTATATATATTCTTGATCAGCATCAATAGCCGAGTCGATATAGCCATGTCTGTCCGTCCGTCTGTCCGTCTGTCCGTCCGTCCGTGTTTTTTTTCACTCATTTGCACGAAGGCTATTAAAGCTAGACCAAGCAAAATTTTTTTCCAGACTGATGTGATATCTCACTCCTAGAAAAGTGTTTCAAGTTTTCGCCCCGCCCACTTCCGCCCCCACAAAGGGCGCACATCTGTGGCGTCCACAATTTTAAAGATAGCAGAAAACGAACGAGAGAGAACGTACGGAGTCGCTTCGAACGCGACTCTACTTTATACCCGTACTCAGTGATTTATGTGGAATTTTAAAATGTTTTTACATTTTCGGTTTTTTGCTACATCTTTCATCGACATCTACATCTACATCATCTACATCAGTTGGACAACAACACACGTTACACTGCACGAGGCAGCATGTTTGAGCGTGAGTGTTCGTGTGAGTCGACGATGCGCAGCCACAATCAACCCCAATAAATGACTTACGCAGCAAACGGGCGAGAAACACAACGGCGGGGGTATTCCCGCTACTGAAAATTCATTTGATCATTGTGGCTACAATAATGAAATCCGATCTGAGATCCCAAATTCGGGAATTTGGTAGATATGATCATTTCCTATGATACTGCATTTTTTTTTTTCTATCTTCAAAATTGTGGATTTTCGTCTTTTTGTGGGGCGGAACGGGGCGGGGCGAAATTTTGAAATGACACTTGTTCAGGTTTGGTATCACAGGAGTCTTGGCCAAAAGTTTGGTTGCTCTAGCTCTTATAGTCTCTGAGATCCAGGCTACACAAAATACAAAAACCAAATCGACTCGATTTTTGTGTGAGTGCGAAAGGGATGGAGCGAAGTTTTTTGCGTATATGTTTTTGTCTATTGTGGCTATATTAATGATCCGATCCGATTCAGATTTGGGCCCCTGATAGATATGGGCTGTCTCTATGATTCTGCATTTTTAGTTTTTGTGTTATTTTCAAAATTGTGGCCGCCACAGATGTGCGCCCTTTGTGGGGGCGGAAGTGGGCGCGGCGAAATTTTTAAACTTTTTCTAGGAGTGAGAGTACACATCAGTCAAATTTGGTTTGCTCTATCTCTTTTTAGCCTTCGAGCAATGGGCGACAAACAAGACGGACGGACGGACAGACGGACAGACGGACAGACGGACGGACAGACAGGGCTATATCGACTCGGCTATTGATGCTGATCAAGAATATATATACTTTATATGGTCGGAAATTATCCTTCTCTATGTTACACACATCCACTTTTAGCACAAATACAATATACCCTTTTACTCTTCGAGTACGGGTATAAAAATGCAGAATCATAGAGACAGCCTATATCTATCAGGGGCCCAAATCTGAATCGGATCGGATCTGATCATTAATATAGCCACAATAGAGGCAAATGTACGAAAAAAACTTCGCTCCCTCTCTTTTCGCACTCACACATAAACGAGTTGATTTGGATTTTTGTATTTTGTGTCGCCTAGATCTCAGAGACTATAAGAGCTAGAGCAACCAAATTTTTGCCAAGACTCCTGTGATACCAAACCTGAACAAGTGTATTTCAAAAATTTCGCCCCGCCCCCTTCCGCCCCCACAAATGACGAAAATCCACAATTTTGAAGATAGAAAAAAACTAATGCAGTATTGTAGAGAATGACCATATCTACCAGATTCTCGAATTTGGTTCAGATCGGATCATTATTGTAGCCACAATGGTCAAATGAATTTTCAGCATGCAATCCTATATTCCTCTTGCAGTTTTCTTTTTAAGTCAATTATTGGGGTTGATTGTTGCTGAAGGCGCCAGAGTCACACGCACACTCACGCTCAAACATGCTGCCTCGTGCAGTGTACGTGTGTTGTTGTGAGAACTGTTGTAGATGATGTAGATGTAGATGTCGATGACAGATGTAGCTGAAAAAATGTAAAATGTAAAAAAATGATAAAACATTTGAAAATTCCACATAAATCACATGTGTGCTGACTGAGTACGGGTATAAAAGTAGAGTCGCGGCAACAGCGACTCCGTACGTTCTTTCTCGTTTTCTAGTCGACATGGCATCGTACTCCTACAAGTATCTTTCAAAAATTTCGCCCCGCCCACTTCCGCCCCCACAAAGGGGCGCACATCTGTGGCGTCCACAATTGTTAAGTTCTCAGAAAACGAAAAATGCAGAATCATAGAGATTACCATGTCTATCAGAGGCCCGATTCTGAATCGGATCGTATAATTAGTATAGCCACAATGGAGAAAACCATTTGGAGGGGCATCGGTCCCCCTCGCTCATTCTCACAAGCCAAACGCGTCTCGTTGGTCGTTCGTATTTTGTGTCGCCTGGATCTCACAGCCTCTTATAGGCTAGAGCAACCAAACTTTCTGTCCAAACTCCTGTGATACCATTTCAATACATGTGTATTTCAGTTTTATTTTTCATTGAAAGGAGAAATAAAGTTTAATTGCTGCATTGCTATAATTTATATTTCAATAATTGAATGCATCTAAGCCTGGCAGTGGGCATTCTCCCAGAGCTGGGCCTGCGACTGGTAGTAGTTGACCAATTCCTCCATGCTGACGTTGGCGAGCATCTCATTGATCTTCGGCACGAGCAGGTTCTGGTACAAGAAGTCGGTGATTTTCGGCTGAATCTCCTGCAGACCAAGAGAAAGGATGATCTTGCTATAGCGGTTATAGAAGTTGTTCATGGAGATGTTCCACAGCGTGTTCCAGTTGTCCATGTGAACGTCGGCCAGATAGATGGCCTGCTTGAAGTCGACGATGCGCAGACCCGAGGAATTGGTCAGGCTATTGGCAAAAGTGTAGCTACCCACAAAGCGCAGATCAACAAAGGCCTCATTGATCACCTCACGCTGACGGATGGGCAGATGGAAGCCGCCAATGTTGATGAAACCCTCGACCTCAGAAGATCCCAGAATCTGAATCTTAGGGAAGATCACGTCGTAGGCTGCCTCGCCGGTGGTGCCGTAATCCTTGGCGCTCAGGATCTTAAAGTTGTTCAGGCCGTCGATACGGATGTTGCTGACATTGCCAATTAGGCTGTAATCGTCGCTGGAGATGTTGAAGGCGGAGAAAGGGATTGACAAGAGGAGCAAGCACCGGTATGTCGGGGCATAGCCGCAGGGCATAATGCTCCTAAAGGCCTCCAAGTAGCGGGTCATTGCCGAGGTGAAGTTAGCACTGCCTGCCTGCTGCGGCACTGGTGTAGCGCTCACAAGGGCGAAGCCCAGGAGGGCCACAAGGAAGAGTTGGAAAGCCATTTCGATTGCCGACTCTGTTGGTGGGTAAACTGTGAATGGCTAATGGTCGAATCGGATGCCTTTTATAGCTCGAACTGTTATCTGTTCAGTCGATGTTGGATGTTTAAGTCTTATGATGGATGGCATATCGATGGAATCGCTTGTTGTGTGGGTCTATCGCCACTAAGGCGCATTAATTTGTTTCCAGTCCCCAAATGACTCACGGGTTCTTGTAGCTGTTTGGGGGTTTCTCCGTCAGCTGGACACGCGTTTTCCCCCAAACAATCCATCGACTGCTTAAGTGTCTGCAAAATATCGAGAGCCATGTGATTAAGGTTCCCATATCGGAAAGAGTTCTTGGAATATTCTTAATAAGTCCCTAAGTTGCAGGCCTGATCCGAGACCATAACCAATCAACTGGTAGTTTATTATATTCAGTTGAATTTCTCCACAAAACGAGAGGAAGTTATTATACCCGTACTCGAAGAGTAAAATGGTATAGTAGTATTTGTTATACCCGTACTCGAAGAGTAAAAAGATATATTGTATTTGTGGTAAAAGTGGATGTGTGAAACGCACAGAAAGGAAGCGTTTCCGACCCCATAAATTATATATATTTTCTTGATCAGCATTAACAACCGAGTTGCTATAGCCATGTCTTTCTGTCCGTCCGTCCGTCTGTCCGCCTGTCCGTCTTGTTTGTCGGCCATTGCTCAGAGGCTACAAGAGCTAGAACAAACACATTTTTTTCAAGTCGACATGACATCGTACTCCTACAAGTATCTTTCAAAATTTCGGACCGCCCACTTCCGCCCCCACAAAGGGCGCACATCTGTGGCGTCCACAATTGTTAAGTTCTCAGAAAACGAAAAATGCAGAATCATAGAGATTACCATATCTATCAGAGGCCCGAATCTGAATCGGATCGTATAATTATTATAGCCACAATGGAGAAAACCATTTGGAGGGGCATCGTTCCCTTTCGCTCATTCTCACAAGCCAACGCGTTTCGTTGGTCGTTCGTATTTTGTGTCGCCTGGATCTCACAGCCTATAAGAGCTAGAGCAACCAAACTTTCTGTCCAAACTCCTGTGATACCATTTCAATACAAGTGTATTTCAGTTTTAGTTTCATTGAAAGGAGAAATAAAGTTTAATTGCTGCTTTGCTATAATTTATATTTCAATAATTGAATGCATCTAAGCCTGGCAGTGGGCATTCTCCCAGAGCTGGGCCTGCGACTGGTAGTAGTTGACCAATTCCTCCATGCTGACGTTGGCGAGCATCTCATTGATCTTCGGAACGAGAAGGTTTTGGTACAAGGAGTCGGTGATTTGAGGCTGTATCTCCTGCAGACCAAGAGAAATGAAGAGCTTGCTATAGCGGTTCAAGAAGTTGTTGGTGGAGATGTTCAGCAGCGTGTTCCAGTTGTCCATGAGAACGTCGGCCAGATAGATGGTCTGCTTGAAGTCGACGATGCGCAGACCCGAGGAATTGGTCAGGCTATTGGCAAAAGTGTAGCTTCCCACAAAGCGCAGATCAACAAAGGCCTCATTGAGCACAGCGCGCTGGCGTATGGGCATACGGAAGCCGCCAATGTTGATGAAACCTTCGACATCGGAAGATCCCAGAATCTGGATCTTGGGAAAGATCACGTCGTAGGCTGCCTCGCCAGTGGTACCGTAGTCCTTGGCACTCAGAATCTTGAAGTTGTTCAGGCCCTCGATACGGATGTTGCTGGAATTGCCAACGAGGCTGTAGTCTGCGCTGGTGTAGTTGAAGGCGGAGAAGGAATTGACGATAGGAGCAAGCACCGGTATGTCGGGGGCATAGCCGCAGGGCATAATGCTCCTAAAGGCCTCCAAGTAGCGGGTCATTGCCGAGGTGAAGTTAGCACTGCCAGCCTGCTGCGGCACTGGTGTAGCGCTCACTAGGGTGATGCCCAGGAGGGCTACAAGGAGGAGTTGGGAAGCCATTTCGATTGCCGACTCTGTTGGTGGGTAAACTGTGAATGGCTAATGGTCGAATCGGATGCCTTTTATAGATCGAACTGTTATCTACACATTAGCTTCATGTTCGTTGGGAGCTTTAAGTCTTATGATTGATTGCATATCGATGGAATCGCTTATTGCGTAGCCTTATATCAACTAAGCCGCATACAGCCCTATCTGACTCACAGGTTCATTTGGTTGGTTGGGGGTTTCTCTGAAAACTGGGCACGCGTTTTCCCCAAACGATCCATTGTCTGCTTAATGTCTGCATAATGCCAATAGCAGAGTAAATTTGGAATGGGAATAGGTTCCCACAATAAATAATCTTATTGATGTGGGGCTTAGTTTCAGTGGCCTGATGTGTGAACACGAGCAGCCAGCTAGCAGGTTTATAGAAAAGTTTGAATTCTGTTGAATTCAGCCCTATGACTGGGGGACTTTTAAAATGGAGATGCTGGTAGTTTCCTAAATTAAGCGCACATTAGGATTTATGCTCGACAGCGAACATTCAAAACGCATCCACTATTCAGCCTGCAAAATTTGTGTTTCTGCATTTTTCAGAATTATTTCGGTATTCGCTGCAGGTCTTATGGATCCATTAGGCTCTACTTTTAGCTGCTGAGAGTGCTTTTTGAAAGCGTCCGCGCCGTGCTCGTTGGAAGGGTAGCTGCGGTGGCTGCGTGGCCATAGAATTAATCTGGCTTATGGTTCTCCTCTTTCAGCTCCGCTCTTGCTGCTCGTTGCTGTCTTAAATATGGATAGAAGAGTTTGGAGTGCTGACTTTTTTTGGACGCTTCCCTAAAGGATGAATGCTGATGTTAGTTAGTAAAGAGAACAAATCAAATAGAAGGGAACATTTTTTCAAAATATAAAGGCCTAAATTTTAGATGTACTAACGTTTTAGTTATTTATCAAATTTTTCTTTTCCCTCGTGCCATCTAGCGCACTATATATTCCGTAACGATCGTAAAGTTAACCGGAATGGGCAGGTCTTATTTACGACGACTGTCTTTTGGTGCTGAATGGTACATTGAACATTGCACTAGAGTTAATCTGGAATAGTCCCATTTTAGTTTCCATGATTTACCTTTTCATAACATAAATTAATTTCGAATTTTCGGCACTTTTTCCACTCCGTTTTGCGTTGTTAGATATGTCGACTATGGCGATTCTTTGCTGCATGAGAAGTAGACGGAGAATCATGGGCCCTACCTCTGGCATTCCCTTCAGAATCAGCTGCAGCCGAGGGGCCACTTGCAAATTGGCGAGCCTTCTGTGGTGCTACCCCATTACAATTTTTTTTATTGTTATTCTCCAAGGCGCAGATGCGGAGCTCTTGGCTCACGATGATCGTCTCGAGCCTATGTATTCTGTCGCGATTTTTGGCCACCATCTCGTCTGACGAAAGCGAACTCTTCCGACAATTGCCCAAATCGGTATGCATGTAGCACATACTATTCTGATTCGCAAGCGATGTGCAAATCGTGGAATCGCTGTGGCCGGTATCTGCTGAATTCCGGGCAGCTAGACTGGTGCTGGGACCCTGACGATAGCCTGGAAGTGTGGAGCTTCTTGGGCGCCGACGAGACATCTTGGTGCTCGCGCCACTTGCTGAGGGTCTGCTCGGATGGACGGCAGCTTGGAAATCCGGAAGAGGAGCGGGACTAGGCCTGTTTCGTCTCTTCATAGGTGTTGGACTACAATTTTGAATGGGGATTTGACAAACAAATAAGTGAAGAAACAATCAAGGCTCACCAGATATGTACATGGAAAGCGCAGATTACCGCAAAGAGCAGACAAAAAGACTCTTTTCACAGATATTTGACTGCAGCTATGGCAAACAAATGAACCTTCAATTTGAAAAGGTTTCAACATCTTCATTCCCCTGGTATTTGGGTAGTCGCATTTCTGGTCCAGCTTCTATTTTTTTGTGCGTATTACATTGGCATGCCTTTGTTTCAACATTTTGATTTGGTTTGGCAGGGTGCAGCGCTCAGGGAGGGATTGAAATGGCTCTGGCTCTGGGTCGAGCTGTTGGGATGGTGACTCCATTGGGATGGGGTCCATTGAAGCTTTGTTGGAGCGATTTCACTTGAAATGCAAAAGTTCAATTTACTGCAGGCGCCAGTTTGCTTTCTTTTCTCGTGTTGTGTTGCACTGCGTGCCGCACCGGAAACAAGCTACGCTCGGACCACTCCTATCCACCTATCCAACATCCGCTCCCACATGGATACGCACACGTATGTCTGTATGTATGCATGTATGCTCCTTGCATGCGACTGGACACACGGGATGGATGGTGAAACAAAGCAAATGTGAGCTGAGTAGCCTCTGCATTGGACAGTTGTTACCGCTGGGCAAAGATGTCCGCAGCGACCCAGCGCCAGCGCCAGGAACTGGGACTGGGGTTTTAGGTTCTGCTACTCGGGCTTTGCTTCCACGTAGCATCCATCCATCCTTTGATTCTCCCAACCCGAGCGGGGATACAGAGTATGTATGGGTGTGTGTATGTGATTGAATGGACTTTGAGTGTAGTACACCACTCGGAGCTGACGATGACCATGGCCATGTTGCCGATTTACCATGCAAATGCCGGTGAAAACATTTTTTGGACACAGATCCACCGTGGGCCATGCCTGGCCTGTGTTGTGAATGGGTATGGGGCGACCTGGCCGAACAGCTGCCGTCTGCCGTTTGCCGCTGCTTCAGTTTGCCCTGCAGCCATTGATGATGAGCGCAATGTTCATAACCTGCCCCGCCTCCCACTGTTGCCGGGTGGATGGGCTGGCTGTATGCTAATTCCCTCCAGGTGCACATGTGCGGATAGCCAGGTCGAGCCGGAGACGGAGTGTGCCCGGCGGCCGAACAAGATCTGTATTCCATTTCTGTTATATATACACACACAAGATTGGTACACATTATTTTCCTGTTTCGAACAGATCAAAGTGACAACTGACCGCATTACGGCTGTTGGTATGCAGAATATCCGCCAAAACTCATCCGATGATGGGGCTCCACTTCATTTGTGGCACACGACAACGACGACGACGACGACCCAACACTGTCGCCCACAACAAAGCATTGCCCACAGCCAATTTGGTTGGACACACGGCTAATTGGACCAAAGTGCGTGTGCCATCCTCCTCCGCCTGCTACTATTCCTCCTCCTGCTAATGCTGATTTTGCTACACGCTGATGGTATGCCTTGGGTGGTGGTGGTGGTGGTGGTGGTGGCGATGTGCGAGTGTGCCATGTCTGTGTGTTCGGGTGGATGGAGTAAGAGTGTTCTTGATTATACTTCCGCTTGCTTAATAGGAATTGCGCCACAAAAACCACATTATGCCGGCGCGTTGTCGCCCTCAAGTTCCTTTATACTTATACCTACCTGAGGTGAGGCTGGTCGACCCCTGAGCATCAGCCTGATCCGGAGCTCAGCTGCCTTTGGCCTGTTTTGGGTTTTGGGCGGTTGAGAAACCACAAAACTTTTACCGTTTGTTTTGGTTTGGCCTCCGCCAGTGTGCCCGGATCCCCCTGCACCAACATGTATTGACTAAATTAATATTCTCAATTGAAAACTTTTCAACAATAGTTGCTGCTGCTGCTTCAAAGTTTTTCAAAGCCATTACACAGCGAGAAATCCCACGCGGCTGAACCTAATAATTCAAAATAAAATGTATTAAATTTGTTTGATCGCGTTGCGCATTATAAAACAAGTTGGCAGCTCTGGAGTCTTTGATTGTTTGCCGCTTGATTATATTTATCGATAATCTAGTTTGTTTATTTTTCTGAAATTTCTATTGTTTGTTTATGATATTGTGGTGTGTAAGCTCTGTGGATACTATATAGTATAAACTTTATAATATATCAGGTATGAATTTACTGCTACCAAAAATTCTGCGGCACCAAGTTGTTTATACACATAAATACATATGTACATACGTACTTATTTTCCGTATATGTTTATTTTACGTGGAATTCTTAAGAAATAATTATCTGTGTATTTTTACTTGCATAATAGATAGGAGGAAGAATACTGCATAATCAATCATTGACCTCAATAACTCCTTGAACTTAAGATATCAGGTAAACAGTATAAGCACACACACATATCTACGTAGCATATGTGTATGCATGAATGTAAGGAATGTTTGCCATTCACTTAAAATGATTGCAATAAATGTTTTATTCTTTCTAGGCATTGGACATTGTGCAATGAATCATGCTAAAACCTTCGGCCCCCGCAACTGAGTCACTGCTAGACCGCAGTTTGCCCTTTGGAATAATCTTGGCCATAAGCCATTTTGTTCAGTGCAGCCTAGGCGGACACATCGCAAAACTTTTGCGTGTGGTTTTGTGTATTCCATTCTAATAAGTCGCCAGCTATCTAACAATTCAAATCTAAGAAAATTTCAAAATTCAATTTGCACTGCGGCGCTGTGTGTTGCTGTGTTGCTGGGTGTCGCTGGGGGAATGAACAACAAAAGCGAAGCTCATCTAGAAACTCCCTGGATGCTTGCTGTCCCTTCTCATTGGCACAACCACACCACTCGATGCGACGGCAAAGTGAACAAACATTTCTGAAAACTTACTTGAATAGATTATTAGGAATTATCAAAACTTAATTTAGCTTAAGAGTGCTCAACTTAAACGGAAGCGGGGCAGGCAGGCGGGACGTGGCATGCGGGCAGCTAATGAATGCCGCCCGAGTTCAGGACCAGGTGACAAACAATCAGTGACTGCAGCACTTGAAAGGCGGCTTTTGAAGTGGTTGCCATTGAGAAAACTTTTGATTTCGACTTGCAGGAGGAGACGACCTGGCCTGGCCTGGCCATTGATCTTGTCATGCCTTTGTTGTGGACGCTGGTAAATCTCCGACTAAGCGGCTTAGGGAGCGACTGTGCCTCGTGCAACTCAAAAGTTTAGCACATGCGATTTAAGCGCTAGAGGAAATTACATCAACTGCTGGGTTGTCATCACAGCGGGATAACGTTTATTAACTGGACTCGGAGATGGACGCAGACATGGACATGGATGGACGGACACGGATCGATCTAATGAGGCTGCCAGCTGGCGGCAGTGTCTGGGATTGGCCGGGTCTGCCATATCCAGCTGTGTAATCGGCTTCAATTAAATCAAGCCAAACGACACCGGCAACTCGAACGTTCGCTTTTGTGCTCCCCACGGGCACGAAGACGGAGCTTGCAGATAAATAGAATCCAGTCAATGTCGGAGTAGCAGTTGGAGTTGGAGTCATGGCGACCTTTTAGCAGCGCTTCCTGGCGAGGACCGACTTGGCCTCCTGCCCCGCCGTCCAGGGCATTCACTCAATCTGGCGTTAATAACGTGGCACAAAATTTACAAGGGAAGTGCAGATGGAAAGAATACTTGGAGTTACCTTTACCTTGCCCTTGCCCTTATTCCGAGTCGATAATCGCAAAGGAAAACGGATGTCCAATTAGTTGTGTGCCAGCTTCCGGCTCCCAGCTCTTCCTGTGCCCATTCAGCTCATCTTCGCCCGGTCTCAGCCTGTCAATTGCAGCAGTATCAGCAGCAGCAGCAGCAGCAGCTTCCATTCGATTCAAGTCGATTGCCAGTTGGAGGCCAGGTGAGGCCCGTCATTGTCGCCGGTTGGACGCCAATGGCATAATTTTCATATTTGCTTGCCAGTCAATTGCCAACAATTTGCATAGATTGATGTATGTATGTGTATATGTATATGTATATATGTATATCTGATTTATATGTAATTCTCTCACTCTACTTTCAGATATGGCTTATCCAGGTCCCTAATCAATGCCTATTTATGTTCGAAATCCGTTTGGCTTTGCCAGTGACGCGCTTATCGCGCTGCATGCTCGTCGGGCTAAAAATTGAATAAAGGATTTAGGGCCTTAAATTGGGAGGCACAGCCGCCGACTTGCCACGTCAAATGCCTGCCAGTGTCTCAAAGTGTGCGTGCACCCCTACCCACCAAGGATCTGTGTGTGTGTGTGTGTGTGTGACAGGAAGCCAAACAAAAGCAACATGTGTAACTTGTATGGCCTGGCAGCGTCAAAAGGCGAGAGGCTGGAAAAATCTATTAGAACGTGTCTTGCCTGCCAACCCGATACTTCTTTACCCATTCGCCCAGCCGCTGCTCCATTTTGCCGCTTATATTTCACCCGAGGGCATAATAAGCTTGCATCTCTCTGCCTGCCACTTTTTCCAAGAGGAAACCCTCTGCCTCTCTGCTTTTCACCGTTTTTTTTTTTTTTTTTTTTTTTGTATATTTATTTCCACGTGCGTGTGTTGGTGTGTGCCTGAGATATTTACTTATGATTGAGTTGCGTGGCGGCAGAAGAGGAAACATCGAGGGCACGCCACCCTCGAAACAATTTGGTAAGAGATTGCGGTTGCTTTACTGATTTTCTCACCCATTTTGTGTGCGCTTTCCCCCCCATTTTCCAGGACCATTCGTTTCCTCCCTTTTCCGCCTGCCAGCCAGGCAGTGTGTGTGAGAGATGAAAATTTAAATTGATTTTGCATTGTTTGACTGTCATTGTTGTTGCCCTCATCGCCGGGCTGTTGTCTGTTGTTTCTGTTTATTTATTTTTGTGTATGTGGTAGTCCTCGATAAACCCGAAGCTCTGGTTCTACATGGGTGGAACATTATTATAAATTTCAATTTGTGCACCATAAACGTACCCCCGAATGGGTTTCGGTATTCTCCTACCCTTCTACCCTACTTTTGCCTTTTGGGATGATCTTTCATACCAGGAAATAGAGTTACATATCAACATACCAGGAGGTACTATTAAGGTATAAGACTCAGCCAGTATAAATGATAAGCAATCTTCATCCCCGTCGTTCATACAGATTTGGATATTCGTCGGGACCTGACTGACTTCTACGATCGTTCATGGATAGTGCTATAATGATCATTTCATTTTACGGATCTACAAATGCAAGGTAAGGCTATGAATATGTTTCCCTTCCAGATTTTAACATAAATTTTTTTTTGTTCTTCTTAGGCCTTCCTAGACACATGGATATTAATGAATATTTCTATCAACCGCTTTGGCTTGGCCTATTCTTTTCCGATATTCTCGGAGCCCTACGGAGATCCAACGTAAAGATATCACTATCTACACATTTCATGAAAGGATTAACATATTATATTTCCTTTCAGGTTTTGGCCAGACGTTTCCCCAGAGCTTTGATCTATCTGCCTCGGAAGCGTTCTACCCCTTCTACTACTATATGGCAAAGCTCACCCCAGCATTGTGATACGCTTTGTTTATGTGCGACCCAAGAATCATTTGTTTTTATATGAAATTGTTTTACGCCGTGGCAGCGATCAACCCTGGGTCTGCCTGTGCCCCGCTCTCTGATTACAACTACAAAACTGATTCTTTGGTTTCCTTTTTGAACGGGCTGTTTGCTCCTTGCTTTCTTTGGCTGTTCATACAAATGTTTATCGACTTGTGCGTTGATTTTCCGCTTGCTTTGGTTTTACAGCAGCCCCCAGCTCCAGTCCCATTTTCATCCTTCGAAGATTTTTCGGCATATCCATGTCAGAACGGAGCCGTAGCACGTGCACGGTAGGGTTAAGCGTTGCTACCCCATTCCATCACTGATATGGCTGCAGATTGTGTGTGTGTATGGGGTACAGAGTGGGGTCCACATTTGGGGCTATGGATTGGTAATTGAATTTATTGTTTGACATTCAAAGTACCGTTGAGTCAATTACGCTGGAAAATTGGTATCAAAATATTTACGAGCTGTTTATTGCATTACGCAAACTTGATGCCCCTCCAGGCAAACCAATTCGATCCCCAACCATACACAAAAAAAAAAAAATGAGAAAAGGTAATGCAATTTACATGCTGATGCCAGGGCCCCTGATACGAGTGGGAGTCGGGCGAGTATATTCTCAAGACAAATTACATGAAGTTTGGATAAAAAAAAGGTAAACTTGTCGAGGTGTAAACTGGCCGTGTGCGTCAATTAATTGAATAAACGGATTCTTCCATGTACACTGCAATAGATAAATGATGAGCTGCTTGAAATCAGGTGCAAATCCCAGCCACATACTTACTGTTATTAGGCTTAATGGCCACCTTCTGATTGAGTGCCCGCAGATCGGACTTGACAGTGTCGTAGATGGGAGCCTTATTGTCGTGGCAAAAGAAGCCATTGCGGAGCTGCATTGGCAAATGTAGCTGCATCATCTCGAGGCATTGGGGATTGTCGGCCAGACGCGTGTAGATATGCAGCACATGCTTCAGGATACGAGGATCTGGCTCCAGCGTCTGCTGATGGATGACGCGGCCCAGAGTGTGTATGAGATGGGTGCGTCGGGACAGACGACGGGTGGCAAACTTCAGGCCCACCGCATTGTCCAGGATGCGGTAGAGAATAAACGAAGAGAGTATCTTGCACATACTCGAGCCGAGCTCCATCTGGCGCAGCAGCTGAGGGATCACCTCTGCCGCCATTGTGTAGCAGATGATCTCCGTCGTGTTCCCTTTCAGCAGCCCACAGATGATGATGAGGACCGAGAGGCGCAAGTGTTCGATGGGACGCGTTTTCTGGGTCAGCTTCAGCAGCGGCACCAGAAAGTAAAGGAACTGGGTGCGCATCAGATCCACTCCAGTGCTCGGGTGCTTGGCAATTGTCAAGAAGAGGCCAAGAGCCGAAAAAATGCGCTGCGACTGCTGGTCGTCCAGATGGTTGGCCGACACCGCCGGATACATGTCAATCACCTCCTGCAGTATCCCGGACACAGCACCAAAGGATTGCCACAGCATCGGACCGAGAGTTCCGATCTTTTTGCGACGCTCGCAAAGCTCCAGCATGGCTTTTGGACGCTCCTCCTTGCTGCACAGGTCCAAAATCCATTCACAGATGCGTTCGGCCTCGGCCAACGCTTCCAAATTAACTTGCGAATCGCTCATACTGTTTGTACAAAAATTTGTATGCTTTAATTTACTTTGCAGCTCTCACTTTTCACTTGGGTGGCGAATACTTTCTGTCAATGCAATCCGTCTGCTTGCTGTCAGATTTTTATTATGCGGCACAAGGCACTTGCCTTACCGAGATGGAAATTCGAGTCTTGTTGACTTGAATAATGGAAATAAACAGATTACTTTATTCACTTAAAGTGGAAATCAAACCTTGTTAAAAGCACGCAATTTGTTCCTTTTTACTAGTTTGCCAATGTCACTTCTAGTGTTGCAAAACGTCATTAATAGTGAAGTTTAATCAAGGCTCCATAAGGGTAACACTTTTATAAAATTGAGTAAAATTAGATAAAAGTCAGCTAAATTACACAATTAATTAGTAGATTTACATGTAATGAATTTTTTTGTTTTAATTTTGTTTGAGCGTTACCCGCATTGACATGCGTTATCCCATCAATCTTAATAAAGCCGTCCATCAAATAAATGCATTATTAACCAAACCAAAGGCTGTCCACACTGGCCAATCATTTAGCTGTGAACTGAGACACAGCGGTAAACGGTACACTACATATGTACATACATACATATGTACATACATATATCTCGTTGGACGAACAGACAGGCCATTGGATAAATGAGCTGATGAGTTGCAGTTAATTAGAGCGAATTCATCACTCACTTGCAACGCCCAACCCACCAACCCATGAACCTCCATGCACCCACTCACATGCCCAGCTCCACACCCAAATGAATTATGCATAACAATGTGGGCAACAAGAACAACATGGGGCTAAACCATGCAATTAAATGCAAACAATTTTCCATAAATTATGTGCGCCTGCAACGTCACCCGAATACGTAGTTCCCATGAAGCGACTAATGCAAAACGGAAGCGGAAATCTGTTTCGGTCTTCTGCATGCGTGGACGTACGGGTGTGTCCTCCCCGTCCCCTTATCACGTACTTGTGTGATTGTGTGTGTGTGTGTATGTGTGTTTGGTGTTAATTGGCAACAACTCTATTATTAGAAGAAAAATTTGCTGACCCGTCAATGGCAGCAATTTGCCTTGCTAATTTCATGGCGGTCATACAAAAAACTGTTGAAAGCCAGACAAATATAGCGTAGAACGCGAAAATATTCAAACAGTGCTCTCGTCGTGAGGAGGGGGGCAGGGCAGGGCAGGGCAGCTGTGGCAATTCCCAAAAATATATTTGCATATGTCAGATCGATGTATATTAATGCAATTAAGTGATGCATTCAAATAAACAACATATGCACAAACAGCAGTTTTCTCTTGAAATACTTCCTAGTTTGCATTTCCCCTCTTTCCCTTGTTCCTATTCTATTTTGTCGTGAGGGTCGAAAAGTATTAACTGCATTTTCTGGATAATTAGGCAGGTCGCAGTCGCAATCGGAATTTCCGGTTGTGTTGCCCTTATTCAAAGTATCGAATGGCATTGGCAAATTAGAAATTTCACGCTACACCAGACAAGATGACAAATAGTTTTGAGGGTAAACGACTAAAAAGTTACCCATTTCTGTGAATTTTTGAATAACATTTCATAAAAAAAAAAAACTAATTGCTTATACTTTAAGGTACCATTATGAATAGGTGGAATGGATAATATTAAATAGATTTTTTATTAACTTGAATTTGAAAAGAAACCAAAACTTTGAGCTCAGTAAATTTGATGCTCCCACAGGTCACATAGAGTATAGTGCACATCGTTATTAACTGCTCTCTATGCTAACCCACTCAAACAAAATGCCAAAATTGCATTTGGAGCCTACACACACACACACACTATGACACACTATGACACACCATGCCACACCACACCAAAGCACAAGGCACTGCAATGCGCATATCACCACATCAGAGGGCATACCTGGGGGCTATGGAATTTTGTCTAATTTAAATTAATATTATGCCAAGCAGCAGCAGTGGCGGCAGTGCATGCCAGAGGCATTTTGGGCTTTATATCCTTTGGACCTTTTGTGGGGCCCAGAACCAGAACCAGACAGACAGACAGCACAACCCATCCTTACCATTTTAACCCATTGGCCATTGTTCGTTGTTGGCCACGGCAAATTGAAATTGAAACTGCAACCGGATGTAATTGGGCTTGCATACGTTCGTTTCGATTTGGTTTTGGTCTCTGTTCCGCTTAGGTTTCTGCTCCACTCTTCCCCATTCCTGTCTGACTGTCTGTCTGTCTGTCCGTTGATAATATCATTGATAGCTTTTGCCACAATTTGTAACCGCAATAAGTTGTTGTTGGTCACAGTTGGAGCGGCAAAAAAGGACTGTCCATTAGGTATGACTATGTACATATGTATGTATGTATGGACGTATATTGTACTGCCTCATGGGTATGAGGTTGACTCTGAGTGTGTGTGTTGCTTGCTGTATTGAATAGCAACTGGAAATTGGAAATTTTAAGCTACCTTTATCTGTTGAATGGCTTGTTGATTATTACCCGAAGCTGGCGAATGGATTTGCAGTTGCTTCATTTGTGGAAATTAATGAACCAGCACACCTAACCTAAGCTGCCTGCCATTGTCTAAACCATTCTTCTCTGTGTGCCTCAAATACGTTTCGGAATTTGCCATTGTCTGTTTGCCGGAATGGGAGCTCCCAGAAGAAAGATATTTGGCAGCAGCAACAGTAGCAAGTCAGAGATGGGAATTTCTTTACCATTTTTAAATATACTTTCAACTGCAGCTACAAAATTGGTGTAGAGAGGGAGATAGTTATACTCGTATTGCAGTATAACTCAATAAGATGGGAAAATCAATTTAAAAACAATTTAAATGGTATATTTTCAGTGATAGCATCTGCATTGGAAGTGCACTTGCTGCCAGGGATAAAGTTTGTTTGATTAACTTTTTGCAACAGAATAAGCAAAGGGGAAACCCCCAAAAAGGTAAGCCGAACCCCCAAGCCCGCACAAAATGTCTTTATTTATATTTGATAAGGTATTAGCAGAACATGCCACACAGACACAGCAAACTGTGCCACAGAAAACACCACACAGAAACAAACACAGAACACAGAACAGGGAAACCCTAACCAGGCAGGCCCCAGTGCCAGCGAGTTGGAAAACTAAAAAGTGTCGCAATTGTTGTGACTTGTAACTGTTTGCAATTGTTTAACTTTGGTCAATAATATCACCTGCGCCTGCCACAACCCACAACTACACTAAACTGCATTTAGCATCAGAAACAATGCGGTGTCTGGGGGAAGAGCTTAATGGAGAAGCTGCCAGGCGCCAGGCGCCAGGGCCCGTCGCCAAGTGGCATGTTGCATGGGTAATGCAACAAGTACAAAACACTGCACGTATTTACCATCTACTAAGTATTTTCTATGACTTTGTTCTATTGTTTTTAGCTGTAGCTTGCGTTTTTTTCTTTGTATATACCCTTGCAGGAGGGATTTACGATGTCCGTCTGTCAGTTTCTCTGCTAGTCCTTTAGGGTCGCAAAACCCATGTATATATATATCTACTGACTTGGTAATAATACATCTGCTAGAGTATCAAAAGCTTCGGCATGCCTTTTTGACTTTCATTCTTTTAGAGGTTTACTCGAGCATTAAATAAGTCAAAACACTCACACAAATACGAGGAATGAGCGAATGGGAGGGTGGAGGGGCTAGAGCCAGTAGCATGAGCAGCTGCTGGCCTGGCTAGATGGCTAGATGGCTTGCTTGCTGGTTGGCCCGCTGCCTGGGAACAATTGTCAACAGAGCGCATTGTTTTGTTTACAACATGGAAACTTTTGTGCTTAACTTTGGCATTGCCAACAAGCATTAAAAAATAATTTTCTTAGCCAGCTGAGCAATGTGAATGGTGGAGGGTACTACCATTTTGGCCAACAAGCCAGCATTGTGTGTGCAGCATTCCAATTCCCATTAGACGAGGCGGCTAGCCAATGCCATTTAGCCTTAAACTTGGTGGGGATAAAAAGACATTGCAACTGATTAGAGTAAACAGAAAATGTAGATCTATGGCGACGCTGGTAAGTATGCTACAGTGAAGTACTTTATGTTGGAAATTTCTGATTTATAGGATTCGATTAATACCGCTGATAGAGTTTATTTATAGAATTATATGCAAATATTTTGCGTTTAATTAACGCAATAATTTCAAAAGAAATAAAAGTCCAATGTGTTGATGGCACTTTTCCTGAATTATTCCCTAACTACACAGTTGTGCGCCACAAGGAGCGCTGCATAAGTTTGCCTGGTAATTTTTGGGGTTTTCTGGAGGAGTTATCGGAAGCCAGCACAGCCCCTTCGTTACGTTTGGGTAAACTTTAATAAGTTTTTGTCATAAGCATAACTTTGCAATGTGCAGCAATCAAAATTAATGTAAAACGCGAAACTCCAAACTTTAATTAAGTCATACACAGACATTATGTCTGCTAAACCTTGCGTAGCCTCACCTCAATACACACACATACAAAAAAGCCAACAAATATGTTTATATACATATTCTGAAAACGATAACTGACAGTTAAAAGGGGTAGGGGGGTAATGGATGTTATTTGAGGAGGGTGGGGATGGGGCAAGGATTGTCATTAAAATGTTTCCGCCGCTGCCACCCACCAAAATGGCAGCCAGCCATTGTCAGTCGCCGTTGCTAATCAGCGCGATGATGCCACAAGGTATTCATATGCAAAACAGAGACGCCGCGACGTTGACATTATTCATTGCAAATGGCAAACGGAAGGGATATTCAGAACATACACAAATTGGAGTGTGTGTGTGTGTGTATGTGTCGGAGGGGAGGGCATATGGGGTATCAAACTTTAGCAGCGCTTAAGGTAAAATATAATCAAAAGCCGTGAAAACATTTTTACACGTCATTAAACTCAAATTCAACAAACCATGGCAGCAGCAGCAGCAGTAGTGTATGTTAACGGCATCCATTCAACATCCATAAAGACCCACCGATTCACCCACCAATGCCTGGCGGCACGCACACACAGAGAGAGAGAGAGAGAGAGATACTCCCAAAAAGAAAGAGAGGGTAGATGATACTACTTACAAGCTTCCACAAGATTGATGTGCCTCGGTTGCATAAATAAATTAAAGCTTCATCCAAATACCAGAGAGAAACTGTAGCCACGATAAAATTAGCATGCTCCATGCCCCATGCTGCATGCACCAGGATCCACATATTGGAACTCAACGCTCTGCTCTGCTGTGCTCTGCTCTTGTCTCGGCTTTTGTTAGTTTCTGTCGAAAACTTCTAATTACCTTGTAATGATTGCAGTTAACATGTTTCGGGCTTGTTGATGATAGCAGCACGCCCCCAAATCAGAATCATAACCTGACTTAGACGTCAGGGGGGGCGCCCACACACTTCTCTGACAGTTTTGAATAATGACTTTGTCGTAAGTTTCGACAAAACGTCAAAGTTTTCAGTTTTCATGGCTCTTAGGCAGATGCCTCTACGACTATGGATGTGTGCGTGCGTGTGTGTGTGTGTGGATATTTGTACAAATTGAATTTAATTGAATGCAACAAACTAATGAAATTCATTTCCCAGAAATAGTCAGGAATTTCCGAAATTCAAGTCAAGCACGAAAATCAATGAAATTTGATTTCCACTTTAAAGGACAGAAAACCCCCACGGGGGCAAGCCGGTCAGCATAAACCCTTGGTCCATAAACCTTTGAATTATTAATTTTTAAGCTTCCCACTCCCCACTGTGTGTGTGTGTACAATATTATAAAAAAAGAGACCCCAGGGCCTTTGATTTGGCCTGGGGGTCAGTGAAGCACAAGTAATAGGGTGGCTGGGTGGCTGGGTGGCTGGGTGGACACACACACAGTCTCCCACATATGTCTGCACGCCTGAGTGCGCATTATTAAATCTAAGTAGCCGAATGGACCGACCGGTGGCGTGGGTGTGGGTATGGGGGGGCAGGCATTATTAAAAAGTCCCTGCGTTAAATTCGGTTGGCAAAAACCTCAGCAGAAGATAACAGAATATTGATTACAAATCACATGCATTATGCATTAGCCCCCGAACAATTTGCAACATGTCGGCCAGTCAGCGGAGCTTTCAACGATTTCGATTACAAAATATCAAAATATAACACAAAGCTGATTATTTGCGCTACATGGACAGGCAATTTGTCCAGCTGCCAGTAGCAGTATTTTCACCAAAAAAACATAATGCAAAACACCAAAAGCCAAAAATCAACAACAACAAAAACGAAAGCCATGACCATAAAAACGAGAAACGCACCAGAATTTCAGCCCTCAGGCTGACCGGACTGACAAACGGAATGGGAAACGGAATTGAGAACTGCCAACTGACAGTTTGCATTTTATTGCCATTGCATTGTTTTCTGTTAACCAATTTCGGGTGGCTGTCAGCTCCGAACTCTTCAAGGGCTGCCCTTTTCGAAGGGCAGGATATAAGCGTTACACCTGGAAGCGCCTGCCAATAAATATGAGGATTCGAAAAACAATTTTCTTGATCTGTGAATCAATTTTGGGTTACTATAATCAAGAAAGTCATTTATTAAATACGGCATTTACGATTAAATTTGGTTAAATATTGTGTATAAAAAATCCAATATATTGCAATGGAGATAATCAGTCAAACATAAGCTTCGTTTATAATATCTTGTTCAAGTTAAAATACAATTCTACCTCCTAATCGTAGCTTTTGATGAATTGATAAATATTGTAGGGTATCCGAATCGTTGTGTCCTGCCATCACGTTTTCCCTTCATTCGACGTGTAACACCAAAATTACATTATCAGTTAAATTGAGTTTGGAAAGAGGCGGAACGGAAAAGCCCGTCGTGCCACTCGCCACTGTAAACATAATTGACTAAAATGTTTTCACAAATTAATTAGAGGCGGCGAAATTAATTTACATGCCAAAAATTGTTTGATGCACAAGTCCCTGCCATACATTAGCTAATTGCAAATTGACTTTATCATTTTGGTTGCTGAATTGTTTGCGGCGCTGGTAGCCACGTCCTTGGTAGCTTTTCCCTACGCTTGTCAGCGGTATATATTTTTGTGTTCTCTTTTCTGTTTTGTGTAGAATGTATCTATTGTTTGGCTGGCAACAGTGCAACAAAGGCTCCAATAATGCAAACAAATTTGAATAGAAAATTAAATCAATTTGATGAGGGTACTTCAAATAAGCCACCGTAAAAGCTATTCTCTTTTTTTATCGAAAATAGAATCCACAATAAGGTTTTTAATATGCTAATGCTTTGCCTTAGGCATTATTGTATTGATTTGATGAGCTCTAATTAGTATTTGCGTCTAAACAGATCTGGTTAGATGGAGTGTGCAAGTTAACAACAGCATTAACGATTAGAGCAGAAATAATCGACTTTGCGTGGAACTTAAAAGCTAATTAATAGCATAGTTAAGTTCTGTAAAAATAAGCGCAAAACATAGAGCTGATTAATGAGTTCCTGAAGATCAAGAATAGAAGTAACCGTGGAGCTTAAAAGCTCTTTAATAGCACCATTGAATCCTAGATAAATAAGCGAAGTAAGTACATAGAGCTGATTAATATGTTCCTGAAGATCAAGAATAGCTGAAATAATTCCTACATAAATAAGCGAAGTAATTATGTACATAGAGCTGATTAATATATCCTAGAAAATCAAGAATCTAAAGCGAGTATCAACAGACAGAGAAATCCTGGCGATGACCAACCAAAAATCATTGGAACGTTCCAAATCCTACAACTATAAATCTCTTAATTGATCCAATCAAGCACTTACACCAATATGATATTATTTATCCAAGCGTATTCAAATATTTACGAGCATTTATGACTATTTGCATAAATGCTAATTGGATGGGAAGTAACGTAATTCCCAATTGGATTTTACTCTGCTGTAAGTAAAACCCTATCCAAGTCAATTTGATCCAGTCCAGTCCAGCCACTGCACTATGGTCCCAACGACCACTTTTGTTGGCCAAAACCCATTTTTTGAAAGTTAAAAAGTAACCGTTTTTTTGATCGAACTGTATTAGAAAAGAGTGACCATAAAAGTTGCGTACTCGAAATTTCCATAGATGGCGCCACATTCGCAAAATCAGCTGTTAAAAAACAGCCGTTGGCGCTCACATGCACGAGCAGTGAAAAAGTTCAAATTGAATAGCAATTTTAAATCTCTTATAAATTGAAAAATACGATTAACTGCTCAAATTTTTGTATTGTATTTTTTAATAAGTTGGGTTTCTACTACGTGTTTTGTAAAGTTTCCTGTATCTCGTATTTGTGATGTCTTCGTAATTTGAGGTTCAAATGAGGCGTTTTACATCTGACAATTCGGAATGAAAACTGATTTTTGAATAGACATAACTTTTGATTCCAACCTATTCCAACCCTAAAACCTATATTGTTTCGTAGAGTTATCAATTCTTGTTGAAATGTATATAGTAGAAAATCCCACATTTCACCACAAATTTTATAATTTGAATTAGTAGAACATAACCTCAAAATCTAAAATTCAGAGTTGTTTGCCGCGTGAACATCAGAGAAGCGAAAAACATGCAAGGAACTCAATTATTTGAAAATTCAACTTAATGGTGACATTTCAGATGGTTTTAATAATCTTTTAAAGATAATTGTATGAGTTTTTGTTACCTTTTTGGTAACAAAATGGAAAAATGAAGGCAGATGCAAAATACGTTAATCGAAAGTATATGGATTGGCTAAATATACAGGAAAGTGATCAAAAGCTTAAAAAGCAGTGTGTCGCCCATTGCAATCACACTTCAAAAACGTTGTAGGCCACGAAGAAGGTTGGCTGGAGATCTTGTAGTACCGGAAGGATGAAATATCAAATTATTAATGCAAGTCGCAAGCATGAGCGCACGAATACGAGTCAAATACGAGCTCGCATTTGTTTTAAAACTTGTATTCTTATGCCCAGAGAAGCCTTAATTTATTCTTTTGTTTATTCTTATGTTTTAGAACAGTTTATCAAAAGCGTTTTTCTCTTAGCGGCAACTTTTTAAAATTGCTATTTTTTTAAATAAAAAAATTGTTTGGCGCGTGCCACGCCCCATTAAAAATATATAAAAATCAATTAAATTGATATCTTAATAAAAATATTCAAAATATACTCAATATTCGCAATTCACTATAACTACAAATTTTAATATGCAATAAAAAAGAGGCGGTGCCACACCCATTTTATTTTTTTTTAATATAGTTCCTATTGATTATATCTACCCAATGCAAAAACCAAATCCAAAAAATCTTGTTTCGTTCGCGAGTTATTAATTTTGGCCAACAAAAGTGGTCGTTGGGACCATAGTGCACTGGACTGAACTGAACTAACCGCAAAACGATTTCAACAGCAATAGAAACCCAAAGATAAATACTCGGTCATAGCCAGGAAATTGCTGCCCAGACGACTCCAGTGGGTCCAGTGTAGTCCATTGGGTCTACCAGCCACAGAAATTGTCTATGAAATTAATCACTTGACAAAGTTGTGCAATTTGCGTAGCCAAAAATTAACTTAAATGTTCGTTTTTTGCATGCACAATTGGGCACACACACACACAGAACACACACTTGGGGACACAGCACACACTCTGGAACAATGCCGAGGAGTGTGTATTGAGAGTGCCATTGGTGTATGGTTCGTTCTCCTCCTTCTCCTCATACACTGCTGGCCAGCAGCAGTGGCCACAAAACAAGGCACAATTTGGATGGAGATGTGGGAAAGGTCCGGGCCCGGGTCCAAGTCCGGGTTGGGTACGTTTTGTCCCTGGCCTAAACCATTGAAAAACCGAAAATGTATGGCAATTAGAGTAGCTATTGTGTGTGTGCCTGGCTGGAATGGATCACTGAGAAAAAGGATCTATGGGTTTAGCCACATACAAATCTTGGCATGAAATCTGAACCTAGGGAATTTAGTTCCTCTACGAATACTACATCAAATACTGTTGCCAAAATTATCTTTCTTTCATTTTTTTATTTTTTTTTTTCTTGATTTTCATGTAGTTTTCTTTGAGTGCATCAGAATATGAAGTTACTGGTGGCAGAGGCATATGGCCGGGGCAAACTATTAGAGAGCAATCCCGTGACTGTGTGCTGTTCATTTGGCCACATTTTGTGGCAGCCAGTGCAAATGGCTCTTTGCTGTTCTCGCTGTGTTGAGTAATTTTTCAAAAAAAGAAACAAAAAAAAGAGGACAAAAATGGGTTCCCTTCATTGTTATGCAGCCTTATTGTTATTGCATAAAAATGGCCCAGAGCCCTATCGCACCATCAGGGGACCCCCCTCACTCACACACACATGCAACAGTTGCAACTGTGGCGCAATTAAGCGACGCAATTAACGTGGCGCAGTGTTTAACCTGTTACGTTGTGGCCGGTTCGTTGCTGGACATGAACGTGGGCCATTCACATGGACGGACGGACAGAGATGCTGGGGTAGGGCGGACGGCGGATTTTCTAAATTTTAATGCCGGCCATTTGGCTGCTGGCACATGTCCGAGTGCAATTGGCCTCCATTTGTGTGCCCACAATTGTCCTCATAGCCATAGCCATAGCCATCGCCATAGCCATAGCCATAGCATCCCTGGTAATCCTTTTACCATTTAAGTATAGTATGAAGGGTCGTCCCTGGCCATACTGTTCACATAGTATTTAAGTATGCCGATTTTTCACACACTCATTTGTTGTGCCACTTCATCTCGCCCCCACACTGTGTCGTGCTACTGCCAGCATTTGGCATTGCAACGAGTTAAATGCATTATTTTTAACACCAATTGTGTAAATGGCCGAGAGCCGATAAATTGCCAACAAATGCGTGCACCCTTGATTGCCTCAATTATATTAATTATCGTACGTGCTCACCGGCCGCCGACTCCTTGGCGCGCACTCGGGGGCAATTTAATAATTTTCATACTTAATGGCAGAGAATAAAATCCAATAAAGTTGGCAAAAAGCCTCGCATTAGACCTGTGTTTTTTGCTGCTATGTAGTATAGTAGGTTTGAGTTACTCTTTACTAATTTGGCATAGAGAGGTATGTACATGCGTACATGCATATTACCGCATCCTAGTCTTCCTGACAAGGCAGACCTCAAACGAAGCTAATTGTTAGAATTTTGTGGAAATATTTGCATTACATCCATACAGGAAGCACAGCGCAGAATTTTATGCAAATATCAGATGTCGTTTTTTGCTTATCTTTTTTTTTTTTTTTTTATGTTGTGGTTGGGCCATGAGGGATGCTTCTATAATTATCTTGTTTCGTAGTGCAGTGCGCATGATTTAATTATAAATTTGGTACAAGGCACGAGAGCATTATCAAATATGCGTGCATTTTTTGGTAGTTGAACCGGACACCCGCCAAACCCGCAGCTGGGGAGCAGAGCAGGAGCAGGAGCATGCCAGGGACTAGTTTTGCGGGCGCTCGTGCATAGTTTAATATAATATTTGCGTGTGCTTAATAATGTGCAAATTACAAACAAAATAGATTAAATATTAATCGCATTATTGCCTTGGCCCGTGCAGGTCTGGTCGTCTCTCTCTCTCTATAAACATATGGTCGAGAGGGGCAGTATAGTAACTCTAATTTGAAATACGAGATGCCCGTACATTCCTTGTATGTGTGTGTGTGTGTGTGTGTGTGTTTTTGGGCGTATAAAATATTCCATTATGGAGTTGCGTTGTTCCATCATAAAAATTCATAACCCACAAAGGTGTACGCTCGACTGAAGCCCCTCCCACCTCCGCCCACAGAGATCACAATTGTATATATCCATTTCAATTACCTGGCACAACACAGAGAGGAGAGAAAATAAAAGACCAAACCAATTCAATATCAATTGCAATTCATATAAAAATCAAATCGAGCGAAATCGTGCGTAAGAATTAATAATTTCCGTTTTATTTTGTATGTTTTTGTTGCTTATGTACTACATGTAACGTACATATATGTACGTATATGTTATAGTTTGGTATGTTGGGTATCTACAACGAAAAAGAATTTGTGCCGGAAATTAGAGAGAGAGACCAATTGAAAAAAAACCCATCCCAGTAGAATGGAATTTTAATAGCCTTAAAGCAAAATGACTCGTAAGTTATTCATGAGAGAGACTAAACGAAGTTATTATCTCTCCGCTAGTTAGTTACTTACCATATGCTCGTACAATGGCTGATGATTAACTTGCCCGAGCAGGAGGGGGAGAGACTCCTTCCCCCATTGGTCTAAGCAATTTGCAATTGCATGCCCGACTGATTCCGGCCCCTGCCGTGAATGCTTCGCCTGGCCTTCTGGTCTGTTCTGTTCAGTCCCGCTGTGCCTTTAGGTTGCGATGGTGCAAAATAAATGGTGTCCATGGACATATTGCATACCCAGCGGACAAGGACACCCATTTCTTACACCTCTGTGCCTCTAAACGTGATTGTCAAGCAGATGCGGATTGTGGAAACGCTTCGGGGGTGCCTCAGCTATTTATTACAAGAGGCTATAATGAGGTTTAGAATTCTACTTTAAGATTGTCCTGTATGAACCTGTTTAAATATGTCTGACACCATCATAGTTATATTTTCTTTTTCTCAGTGTACTATAACCATGATAGTTGGGATTTGGTTGACTTAGCATTGCGTTATCATCGCTTCTCATCTCATCTTATTTTTCATCTTCTTTTAATCCGCACTGGTGGCCAAAATAAACACGCTTCCATCACCGCCATTGATACTGTAGCATATTTTTCCTGGAAATTTTGCCGCTAAATTTTGGTCCTCCAAACACCACATATTTTGTATGTGTTTTTTTACACAACTTTCTTTTCATTTTGTATTTCTTAGTCGTGATGTGACTAAGGGGTATGCTGCAAAGTACATATCCATTGGTCTTTGTGTTTTTCTTTTCTCTGTATAAAATGTATTTTGATAAAAATTCATTGATGACTTAGGCTAAACTTAAATGTAGAATGAGCAGGAGCAAAGCATTTCCACTAAAAGGTTGACCAAGATCTAACAATTAAAAGTCAATAAATAAAAGTCAATAAAGTCACCTTTCAATATACTTTTCCGACCCGATATTATTATATTTTCTAAATTTTTTAAAACCTAACTAATTTAACCAATTGAAATATAAGTTCATTTAAATTTAATCATTTTATAAAAATATAATCATTTAGATAGTTTAGATAATTTGTTCGTTGTTTTTTGCTTTGTTTTCCTTTAAGAAAGATAATTTTCTCATAAAGCCTCTCTGAAACATCTAAATATCTAAAAATATGCCACAATCCCAACTTCATCCACTTTTATTAAATCAAGAAATTTGTAACTAATGGCAAATATTTCCGCTATTTAAACAAATAAAAACAAACTTTTTTCGTTTTAAAATTGAATAATTACAAAACGAAAAGTTTTAAGATGGTCGCAGAAATTCGTATATTTTATTGTAATTTTCTAACTTCAAATTTCATCTAAACAGTTTCCTAAAAAACATATGTTTTTCACCATCATATTTATCACTATTAGAAGGTATCCTTTATTTGTTACATCCACTTGACTTTCGCTTGTAAATTGTTTGCTATTGGCTATTGACTCTTTGCGCAATTTGTTGTTTTAAAATTGCTCATTTTATGCACATGAGTGGGTGCACGTACCCCAATTACCCCCGCCACACACATGCCCACAAGCACACACACACATGAGGAGGGTATAGGAACCCTTTGAAGGCAGTGGACTTTTATATTTCTACCCAGACATTTTTGTATTATTTTTTATATATTTTCTGCGAGTAAACGGCGGACAGTTCAGCGATTAGAAAATTGTTGCCATTGCTGGGGCTACTTGGCTATGCAGGTGACGACGATACAATGGTGGCAAGTGAAGGCGAGACGAGTCGAGTGGCTGCTACGTGGCATCGCAGGTGCATGAAATTGCACATCAAATTGAGTTATGACAGGGCTCTAATTTGACAGGCGTTGAAGGCGTGCTGATTGCGTGTAAATGATACCCCATTCAACCGGCCGCCTTCAAACCTTCGAAAATCTCAGCTGCAACGGGGCTTTGATTAAGAACCTTAAAGTGCCAAAAAAGAAATGGAAACTTTTATTTCAGCATTTAATTAATGGCCACAATTTACTTTCTAATTAAGGGGTGAGGGTGAAGGGCCAGCCAGCATCCAGGCAAAGGTTTCTCCGGTGATATTTGTGATTGATATGCCAAGCAAGGTTCCAGGGGAAGTTTTTCCTTTACCCAAACCCCAAACGGGCCATGGGCCACGGGCCACACCGCAACTCTTTTCGTGCTGAAAATTAATTCAAGTGCGTAAATTACTTCCAGAGCCACCTGAGGTGATTGGCGAGTCGGCTCGTTTTTGCTCGCTCCCTTTGCAGGCCAGGTCCAGGGAGCGACTTAATTGAAAGTTGGTAGCATAGGCTCGAACCCACAGCCCTGCAAGAGTAGTCCTCGTATCACCCACAAACGAATCAGGATTGGTACATTCTGATAGCCCAAAGTGCCTGGCGGTTGATTTGCGGCGATGGAAGAAAAGTGAAATGTTTTCCCCTTGCCCCGTGCCACCTGGCCTAGGCTGGTGGGTTTTACTCCATTTTGGAGCCGGTGCAGCTGTGTTTTTACAACCGAATTGTTGCCACTGAGCCGTGGGTGTTTTGCTTAGAAACTGAAACGAGACAGAGAGGCAGGTGGCAGACACCAGGAAGGCAGGACTGAAAAAGTGTGAAAAGGCTGCTGCTGAGGCACCGAACCAAAGTCATCCCAACCCATCAAAATGTTTCCTTCCAATTGAAACAGGATGACAAATTGTTCCCAAATAGCCTGGCAAATAGTCCTTTGGATTTGAAGGCGACTAAGACAAATTAAGCGAACATTTCGAACTAGATTAATTCTAGTTTAAAACATACAAGGAATACCTTAAGTTTTAAAAGTTATACAGGATGTTTTTTTATGTATCTTTTCGATTCGGGGATCTTTTTTTTCACTTCAAATTATCACTTTTCACTTCAAATTATCAGCGTTTGTAAGTGTTATGTACTATGTTCGGAATAGCGAACAATTCGAAAGAATAATCCATGACATTGCTAACAAAAAAGCTCAATCAAAGCCAGCCAGCTCTGCCGACCTCCGTCAGCTCCATCCAATTAACCTCCAGTTTTCTCTGTGCAGCCTCATCTGCTGGTGCTGGTGCTGGTCCTGATTCTGGTCTTGGTTCTGTTTCTGGTCGTACGCCGAGACCACGTCCTGGCGGTGGATTAAGTGAAGGCTTACACAAGTGAAGACAGCCAACATGTGTTGCAAGCTGATTTGGCTTTAAGGCGGACCAAAAGGTTATTTTATTTATAGCATTAGGTGGCTGGGTGGCTGGGTTGCTGGTGACAGCAGCTGCGCGTTGCCGGTGCTGCCTCGACTACTGCCATTGCACTTTTGGCCTTTGATCATAATGACGTTGACATGTTGGCCCTTTTCGACCCTCCACTGGGCTGGCCTTTTGACCGAGGCGTGCTTTGAATCGACTGCATTGTCCACTTGAATGGACCCACATGTTGCACACACACACACAGAGAAGTGGCGAGGACAAAAAAAAAGAAAAAAAAAATGATAGTAGAAAATAAAGTCAGACCGCACACACTGACAACATGGTTCGAGGATTCTGACAACAATCGAGCTCTTAACTACAGCCGGGATGCACTTTAATTAACACAAGTTTGGCCTAAAATGATTTTTGCTTTAATGTTATTACACCATTGAATTTTTAATTGCTGTGAAATGATTGCAAATGACCATAAAATATACTATAAAATACACTATAAAATATACAATTGAACAGTGGGTTTGATAAGTAATATTCTGAGCTGAAAATTTCCACACGAACAGGCCCAAAGTTTGTTAAATATTTGTCGACAAATGGTTTCAATATCGAAAGTACAAATATGGATTCATACTTACTCTTATGTAATAAATATTAATACAATTTTGTGCACGATTTTCTTATATTTTGTTTATATTTTAATGCGCTATTTTTGAATCTATATATTTATTTGGTAGAGCTTCCACATCGATTTCCTAAAAACAAATACTATCCATATTTAAATTTAAATAATGTATTTTTTTTTGTTTTATTTCCAGTGTTTTTCCCCAGTTTACATACAATATATTCGAATTTCTCTTTTTGCTGCAAAAATTACCAATGCATACAGATGTATGTACATACATATGTATATATTTATTTGCTGGTATACAAAATTGTATATGAACATATGTATGTACATATATGTATGTTGGGGTTATTCTGTTATTACTTTCTATTGTTTGGCAATGTGTTTGCTTACTTAAAAATTCCGTTTGTGTGTTAAACGCAGCAATTAAAAATACAAGCATGAATTAAACGGGCTTATAAAAAAGCCCTCTCGCAAAAGCAACAGAGTTTGGTTGAAGGGTGTGTGGGTGTTTGGGGGCAAGGTCTCTCTGTTGTAAATATAAATACAAAGCGTTAGGCAGACACCAGAGCTACAGCTACAGCCCCAGACCTACTAGTCCCTTTGCCTCATCCCCAAAACCCATTCCCAGCCGCAGTTCAAAAAACTCACTAGGGCGACGACGGACGACGGACGAAGGAAGCGCAAATACACAAACTGATTAAATATGCACTTTGCAGCTCGGAAAACGCGGAATAAATTAAAGTGTTAATTTAACATGACACATTAGTGCAGCCCGCACACTCACAAACACACACACTCTCTCTCTCTCTCTGTCTCATTCTCACTTTCGGTGTCGCTCTTTCCACACGCACCCGAATCCACAGACAAACAGACTCTCTCACTCGCTTACACTGAGCACAAAATGTTTGGAGACAATCGCATTTATGTTTGCTACATTTATTTATTAGAGATTGACCACGAAAATGGCTAGTTGAAATCAAAAAGGGAGAGAGTAACCTCCCAAACACTATTTGATATTAGAAATAATGAAAATGGTCTGCATATAGCATTAGGAATATTTGTAGAACATTTTTTTGTTAAGTGCATACATAGAAATGAGTTGGGCTTTGGCTTCTGGTCTGACTTTGCTCTGTTGCCTGATTTTTGTGTGTGCTTCTGCGTGTCTGTTTTTTGGCTAACTCTCTCCACTGTTGCTGTTCCTGTTGATGGGGCTGCTGCTGCTGCTGGTACTGCTAATGAGTTGAAGGACTGGGCCCAAGCTGCAGGGATTGGGCGACCGACGCGTCGGTGCGCTGCTGCTGCTGCTCCTGATGATGGTTCTGGTACCTGGTACCAACTCCCAAACACCTGACATGCGGTAAGGTGTTTGAAGTAATTACGCTCACGCTGATGTATTAGCATTTTAAAGCGTAATTATTGTTGCTGCCGCTGGTTCTCGTGCTGCATGTTAAGTGGAATGTTACCAGGCAGCTGCTGTATGTACCACAAAAAGAAATCATACATACATATATATAGTACCGAACTTTGCCAACTTTGAAGTGGCTTTAATTCAATTAGCGGTTTTTCTAGTCTCTGTTGAAGTGTGTGTGTGTGTGTGTGTGTGTGTGAGCTGTGGCTGATGGTATAATGCCGTTTAGTTGAGTGGCCTGAAGTGTTGGTCTAACTGAGTAATTTAAAAGGCTCTCATTTAAAAAATAAGGCCAGTTAATGAAGAGAAGCCCAACCATTGATTAGAGAGAGAATGAAGTGAACGCTCGACCGTATCTAAGTACATGTATGTACATACTATATGTATATCCGAAGGGAATGTAAAGGATTTGCCTGACCATAAATCGCCGGGCAAGTCCATTCCAGCTAGTAGTACTAGTTGTCCCCCTTTTCAGGAATCAATCTACCGTAACTAACAGCTGCGATTAGAGTTGCCCCTGCTCACAGGTAAGGGGACTTACAGGCAACGCTCCAGAATCCTTGGTCTGCAATTTATGCAGCTGTCAGCGATGGCAAACAAAAGCCAACCGGGGACTGACTTACTTGCCTTGAGTTACTTCTCGCCTCCTCGCTATGTTTGTTTTGTATTTTTTGTTCGAACGTTTCGATGTGATTAAATGCTGGCGCTTACTTTTTACTGCAAAAGGGTGCGCATTCCCATAAACATGGACATGGTCCGAGGGTCGCCATGGAGGGTAAGTAGCAGAGCCATTGGTCACGCTTAATCGCCAGCTCGATGGACAACAGTAGTGGCAGGGGCAGGAACAGTGGCCGGAACAGGAGCTGAAAAAGCGACATCAAGTATACGCGTCATGTACATAATTCTATGCTTCGGCAGGGACACTAAAATTGCTGGGCGTGCCAAAGGGGCTCAAAGGCGTGAAGGTAGCCCGTACACATACACTACACACACACAAATATGTACGTATGGGCCGACCAATTCCAGAGGTAGGGGTATGCCTGTGCGACATTGCAATGAAAATAATGAAAAGCAAAAGCAAAAGCACCCTGGGAGTTTTATAACAATTGATCACCTGTTACATTCATTGGTAATTGCACCCAGAGCCATACTAAATACACAGACATACACGCACACACACACACACACACACAAACACTCCGCACACACAAATGCACTCGAACGAACACTCATGGGAACACACTCACACACTTGGAGGAACACCCACAGGTAATACTCATCCTGGCCGCGTTGTTGGTCTGCGCTTGGAAGGGAGCCCAACGGGCCGGGCCGCATGATGTGTGCACTGCACTCTGGCAATCTGGCACCCCCGAATACCACCCAAATAACACCATGTGCGCCAGCCAGCCATCCAGCCAGCCAGTCTGGTACTGAATCCCAACCATGCCAGCGGTGGCACCACCGAATCCCCATCATAGACGTAGCCAAACCTGAATCTAGCATATACATGTATGTAGTACCCCTGGCAGAACCTGAATTCACCAATAAACCCGCTGCAGGACCTCTATCCAACATCCATTGCCAGTCCATTCGCCCGTCGTGGTCTTTGCTTTCGATTGTCGTTTGCTTCGGATTTTGTGCATGAGGTCAGCTTTTGTGTGCTTGGCTATGGTCTCCCACACCAACGAACTGGGCATGGACTCTACTACCAGCTACTCAATGCATTTGCAGTACAGTACCTCTGTCCACCTTCTCTCGCTACTATACAGAGCGAACTGGATGGCCCTGGGACATTTGTTACAGTTGAAATGCGCTCGTAAAATGTTTTTTTGAATCGTTCTGCAGTGGCTTCTGCTTCAGCTCCAACTCTGGCTGTGCCTGTGCTTCTGCTCTAGCTTCTGATTCAGCTCCTCCTCCTCCCTCTGCTCCTGCCTCGTTCCATCCTCATTCTAACCCCCAGCTCCCAGTTGAATGCCAACAAGTAAAACAAATTGTTGCATTTTAATGTGTTAGTCCCGTTGAATATTCCAGGTGCGTACTGCTGCGGGTGGGGTAAGAGCTGACCAGTACATATAGTCGCAGCGGTGCGGGGCAGTGGGTGAGGTAAAGCAGAAGGATTTATTGAATTTTAAATTTTAATTTGCAATTTTTCAGAGAGAGAAGAAAAAAAACGAGAAACGAATGGTAGAGTGTGGTAAAGGGGGGGTAGGAAAATGCACCCTGACGGAGCTGTTGTTGATTGAAAAATGTGGCTGTGGCAATAATTTCCCGAGAATATGAACTGGGTTCTCTTTAGGATTGAGAATCGAAGTGGCTGTGAACAGAGATCTCAGACCTCAGGTTAAATATCTTTAAGTCATGAAAAAATCATTACTTCTGGCTTATATTTAGGTTTTAATTTGGAAAAGATTATGGGAAGGTTTCAGATAACTGTGGTAACTATTTCCTCTGGATAAGACCCGCTTTCTCATGAGGTTTAGCCATTAAGTTTTCTATCTCTTTAACTGAGATATCGACAACAGATATTCCGGACCACGCCCCATAGTAAACGCCCAGCCACTCGCCCGTGCATACACGCCCATATCAAATGTCCCGAGCAAGGCGCAGCCTCCCGTTGTGCTGCTCTCCTGCTGTCACTTGTCAAGCATGTTGCTCTGCTTTGTGGCCATCTGAAGCGTCAAAGGCTGTCATTGGGGTCAACAATAAAGGAACAGGACACATATAGGGAGCACTGTAGCAGAGGCGACTGGATGTGGATGTGTATGCATGTGGAATGGGAGGAGAGTGGCCAACAGGATTAGCATTTAGTTTAGTTGGCTTTGTTAGCCGCTGGTTGCCTTGGTTTCCTTCGGTTTGATTTACCTTTGCATCTGCCTTTTGCTTGCCCCTCGGCACGCGCCCTGACGCCTGCGGCAAATGTCAGTGCAGCTAAATGGCTTACGACTCTAGCCCCTCCCTACGGGTGGCAGGTTCCGGCTCCAGCTTCTGCTCCAGCTCCCAGCCCCCAGCAGCCACCATTTGCCAAGGCACGGAGGTTTCCGTTGCTAATTTCAGTTGCTGTCGCCTGAAAGCATTCTGCAGAAGGTAAAAACTTTGATTGTGCGTGCAGCAGGGCAAACAATGCCGAGGCGAAACATAACTTTTAATGAAATTCAACGCATTTTCCTGTTAATATTAAAATGCGACGACGACGACGACGACGAGAACGACAAAAGCAGGGAAATTATATTTATTATTTTATTATGATTGTTCTTTATTTTTTTTTGTTTTTGCTAAGGAATTTTCCTTATTACACCTTTTGCCAGTTTCTGGATCTGGTTCTCGCCTGGGCAATTCCTTCAATTAAAAGCCTTGGGGGCATTCAAATGCCTCTTGTCAGCATTTGCCTGCTACCTTTGATGGGGGGGCCGGCAGTCTGTGCCATTCCATTCCATTCCCCCAGGTCCCGCATGGCCTGTATGACATCCAACCCCCTTTGGCATCTTGTATTATTCTTTTATGCGTTTCTAATTTCATTTAGTGACATTCGACATTCAACCTCCTAAGCTCACCATTCCCTGCCGTACTCTACGCCCTCTGGAAACTTTGATAAACATTTCTTTGGCGAGTCATTTTGGCCTCGTGCCTCTGCGTCGGCCTGCATTGTTGTGCTTTCTTCATTCTTTTGCTTATTTATGTATTAACATTTTCTTTTTCCCCCACATCTTTATACCCTTACAGAGTATGTAGTATTACAATTTTAAGCAAAATATATGTATGTAGGAACTGTATGCAAGTGATATGATTAAAAAAAAAATATGATATGATATATGATATGTTTTGAAGATAATACACATAAAGCAACAGGAAACTCTAATTCTAATAATAATAATATTTACATAAAATATACCATAGTGGAATGGATTTGAAGAAAGTGTATTTAAAGCTTCGGTACCAGAGTTTAGCATATTTCTTTTCTCATTTTCTCTTTGCATTCGGCTTGGCTCTCTCTGGTTCTGAGTATTTTCTTTTAATTTTTTGTTGTACTCCCCCCCTCAACTTTGAAATTAGATTAGAAATATTGCTACCAGCATTCTGCTGGCTTTTCTTTGCTTATCCAGCTGCTCCGCCTACTCTCCCTCCTCCGCTTTTGCTTTCCAATTCTTGGCTTTATTAATACGCATGTTCTTTATGTGCTTGTGTTCGTTTTTTTCTGATTTGCATGGCACCAAACAAGAAAAAATGGTCTTTATGTTTGTTTAATATTTTTTTGCAGATTTCCTTTGGTTCCGCCACATTGGGGGTGGACTGGGCCGCAGAGCGGGGACTGGCTTGCTGCGACTGTTTCAGTTTTGAAATTATATTTTAATTTAGTTGGCGTCGTTAACTTTTTATGTCGCTGCAGGCAAAATCCTTGACACGAACGAACCGCCTAACAGCTGAAACAAAAAAAGTTTCCCTTTTGCTTTGTTTAAGCTTCATGGATGGCAATTTGCTGGTTATTATTATTATTTGATTAAATTTGTGACCAATTAGAAGTCTGAATTTGGCATGACTTGTCATTAGTAATTTCAGACTTTTTAATGGCTGGTATATTACCATTAAAATGATACAAAAGTGGATGGGAAGCTTAGACTTCTATTGAGTTTTAGAATGTGTCAATTTACATGGGAATACAAATAATCCTTAATTGATTCTAAATTTAGCTAATCTAATTCCAAATTCCCATAAACTTTGAAGAGTATCTCTACACAAATTAGCACATAGTTTTCTCCAGCCACACATGTCTCCATTAAATAGATGGAGACACAACCCGCCAATGCCATTGTTTGGCAACAATGGCAACCGCAGCAAAGGTTGCATGCAACTGTTCTCCAGTGACGTCTTGTCGTCTTGTCGATATTGGCAACTACTGTGGCAGCGGTTGTGGCCATCTAATGAATATGCACTGCGCCCTCAACATTTGCCATCAGCTTGAGCCCAGCTTCCCCATTGATGTCATTATGTGTGTATTGTGGTTACGGATCCCCACCCATCCCCATCCTATCTCATCCGCTTTGTAGCTCTCTCTCGCTCGCTCTCTCTCTCTCTCTCTCTGTATGGTAAACGATGTGTATTTACCCAGCGGATGTTAAGCTCTAATTAATCCGGATGGAGGTTGTTGTTGATTTGCCTTTGATTACATCTGAAACTTAAACTGATTGATGCGCTTAATTTTTCAGTTGCACAAAAGTCGATTTAAGTCGATTATCCTGCGTGCGTGTGTGGGTGTGCGTATTTATTACGCCTCGGGTTAGGCTATAATTTATTGCTGAAGGGTTAAGCTTGCTGGGGTGGGGGTGCAGCCATTCTCTAAATAAATTCTCTAATTACCAGATTTTTCTTTATTGATTATATAAATAGTTAAAGTGTTCCCAACAGCCCAGTAGTTTCCGTTACCATACGCCATTAAAAATGTATTAATTTATTTAAATTAATTGCAAAACATACATCTACACACCCGAACCCTTTACTCCCTCAAGTGTGGGAAACAAGTTCATGCCTCAATTAATTTCCATCATAGAAATGGACGTAATTAATTTTGGTTCCACCTTCAAATCCCCAATCCCCACCTCCCCTACTCCTGGCTAACATGTGAAATTTTCAATTTCGAAAAGAAATCATTTTACACACACTCACGCACACACATATCCGCATCCTCCACATTCAGAGAAAAGGAAAAAAGGAACAAAGCTGCAAAAAAGGAACGCAAATTGAATTTTGGGTCGGACCTCAGGATGTGAACCCTTTTTGTAGCGTTTTTTTTGGCTCTTCTTCAGGCTCTTCTTTTTTCTGCTACTGTTTCTGTTCCGTACGAATGAACAAAGTGCAGCTGAGGGGCGTATTTCTTGAACAACTCCTCGTACGCCTCCCACTCATCCACCCCACCTCCCCACCGAGATGGATGTGTGTGTGTGTGTGAGCATTAATTAAAAATAAAATTATATAAGAATCCCGGCTTTTTTCATCATACAAAGATCATAAATTATATATGTAAATATATAAAAAAAAGATACCGAAAAAGTATCAGGCATTCCACATAATGTAACAGCATCAGCTTAAAGTCCTCCCCCTTACCCAATACGGTGTGTCGTTCCCTTCCCATTCTCCCCGCCGAGTCCCCGTTCGTTCGGTTTGTGGCTGCCATTTGGCAAATTGAACTCTTGTCCAAGTTTTAAGCAGATTACAGGCCATTAAGCATTTTTTCATACATACAAGTACGAGTGGGGAGGGCAGTGGTTGGGTGGTGGTGGAGTGGTCAGTCGGATGGGTTCTGGGTGCTCTTTTCAAACGATTTCTGCATTTAACATATGCGAAGTCATATAAATATTTTGATAAGGGTTTGTCGACCCAACCAACCGACTGCGAACATATTTTGCTGCCGGCTCTCTCATATGGGGAAGGGTTGGACGGACTCATGCTTAATACCCATCATGACTTTTAAGTTATCTCTCTCGCTCTCTGCCAGTCCCATCAGTTCAAATTAAAAATGCCCCAAATATTGTGCTTTATATATGCATATACTACATATATGTACATATATGTATATGTATGTATGGGCTAGTAGGGGCTAAAAGATACAGCATCTGAAACTTCAAAGTAAATAGGTAGTTCTTGCTGTCCCCTTTTTTGTTTTTCTCGTTTTTTTTTTTTAAATCCCAAAAGTGCCTGCTGAAACCTTGTCATTATTTTTGACAAATTAAATGGAGGAAATGGAAATGGGTGAGCATGGAAATGGAGGATGATGCAGAGTACCTGTCATTCGCATTTTATGCTAATTCTGTTCATTAAAATACACAAAAATGGGACATGCATTTGTGCTCAGTCTTTGAGTTTGCCTTTCCAAGAGCTGACAAAAATTATTTCCATTTTGACATTTTAATTCATTTCATGTTATGAAAAAAAGCTATGAATGTTTAAGCTCAGTTCTGGGTGTCGACCTTGAGATACCCGTTAAGCCAACTGAATAATTTAAACAAGATGAATAAAACACTAAGAGGGCAAGAATGGTAGAAACAATATACACAGTTCAGGATGTTTATCTTCTTAGATCTTTAAATTGAATTTTTTTTGCATAACCTGAAAAGTTTTGATGAAATACTAGTCCTAGTAGATGCTATAAAAGTATAAACTTTGATAGAGAATAAGTACATAAACTTGTGAATAATATTTGAATGCCTTCTTTATGATATAATGGATAGTATTCGCATTTTCTTAGCTAGCTAAAGAGATGGCAGAAATCGAAAAATAATTTTTGGTTCTCTAAAGATTCAATATATATATATGTTTTGTTCTAAGAGTCACTCAGTGACTCAAATGACATATTGCCTTTCGGGTCACTGCCTTTTCTGTTGCACGAAAACATCTCCATGAATACCAAATGCAAGCTGAGTGAGTGCCAATTGAATGCCTTAAAAAGTATGGGCTGCTCGTCCTTTATATAACTGACAGACAGACCGACAAGGTTGGGAGGCATCATCGTTGGCATTTCCCTACCAGAACTGACAAACAAATTGCATATGTCAATTACAAAACTGGCGGCCGCACAAATAAAGTTTTAAAACTTCATTTCTGTATATGCCATGGAAGAAAAGCGGAAAGGAAAACTCGCTGGCAAATAAACAGGGCAAAAACATCGAGGTAGCTCGGCACAGCGAAGAGATCTGCGTTGGGCTGGGCTGGGGTCGCGTTGGGGTCTCTGCGGTTGGCAAATCACTGTTGCAAAAACTGTTGAAAATTCCATTAAACTTCGCGTAAATAACCGAAGGCGTTCAATTCTAGTCGACGTCGTTTATATAATTTTGTTGTTTGCCCAAAATAAGAGTGGAACGCGGGCGGAGGTAGGTAGCTAGCGCGGGGCTACAAAAAAGTTATACTCAAAACTTAAAACAAGCTAGTACAGAGGCTGGGGAGGGGTGGCCCAAAAAGGGGGAGAGCTGACTAAAGTTTTGCATGCCTGATGTGTGGAAGAAAGGTCGCAATTTGTTTTCTTTTTTAAGCCCATGAAGAGGGCAAATTCTACACTGGAATTTGCAAGTTCGTAATGGATATAGAGAAGTCTGGATTTTCGTCTATATTTTCCGTACCTAAGATCATAGGCGGAATCCGACTCACATTGAATGGCAGCATTTTTTACCCAGCTTCATTCTGAAGATTTTCCAAACAGATGCCGGTCTATTGAATTTCACAAACAACAATCTTCATTTAAATTGACTTATATTAAAGAAACGATAAATCTTAAAGGGTATTTAATGTTTCGACTCGCATTTCTTTTTAGTTTTTTGTTGTCTTCTTTTTCCATTTCTTTTTGTACTTGAACTGAAATGCAGCGAAATTAACTAAATCATACTTAATAATAAGGATGGATGAAGAGCCAGGGATGAGGGCTTGTTGCTTATCTAGCCAGGAACACGCACACGTTGCATATGCATATGCAGCTGCCTCATACTGCCTCATGTGTGGTTGCTGCTTCTTGTGTCTTGCCCTGCCCCAAGGTATGCTGTGTGTGTGTGGCATGCATCAAATTATGTGCCGCGTATTGTTTCCAGCTCACGAAACAAAAGCAAACAAGTAACGAAAACCTTGCAAAATTATTTTACATTATATTCGACTTAAATCTGAGAGCCAAGTTAACTTGCCCATCAACTTTTGTTTCACTTTCGGGCAAAATACTTGCTGGCGTCCTCCATGGTTTTTCTCTCTATCCCTCCCTATCTCTGTTGCCTTTGTTTTCTTTTGTATTTTTCTGTTCTGCTCTGCTCTGCTCTGGTCTGTTCTGGTCTGGCCAAGATTTATAATTCGATTTGAAGGCAAAGTTTATGAATAGCTTATGGCCTTAAGTGGGTCCGAGAGCCTTCTAATGCACATGGCTGCATTCCATTTAAATGAAAAACTTTACTATTGTGTGTTCGGGCCATTATACAATTAATGTTTTGCGCTGAGCTGAAGCCTTTTCGACAGCAGTTAATTTAATGAAATGAAAAATGATAGAAGACAAAGCAAAAAGCTGAGAGCTAAGCACTAATTAGCTCACAAGTGTAGCTACACTTGGGAGATAAGCAGAGTTCGTTTCAATTAATTAAGTATTTCATAATTGTTACCTTAACAAACGTTCATTTTCCAATTGAAGATGAAAATCAAGATGTTGTGGGGCGGGGCAGTCGAGCAGCAAATCGATTTGGTGGATGGGTTTGAAATCAGCTTAGAGCCTTTTGCATATTCCGAATGCAATATGCATAGATTAATTTCAATTTGGACCCCCCTCTCCACCTACCCCTTTGGAAAAATGATTTTGTAAATCAATGAGCAGGAGTCTCTCAGAGTGCCTCTCTCTCTTAGTTGGCATCAAATCGATTCAATTTCGTCTTCTAATTTAATTACAATTTATGCAGAACTCGGAAACTGAATCGAACAGCTGCTTAAGCCCAAAAGATTTTCTATTTGGGCATCTCATTCGGGTCCTCCTCTAGCTGATTGATGTATAGATGCTGATGGGGACTACCACTACGAATACGTCTGCGACTACTGCAGATTGTAATTTGCATCGAACATTAATTAATTGCATATTATGGACATGCATAATGGTTACTAATACGCCCAAAACCAATAATCAACACACAACAATGGCCAAGCACACACAAAGGACAGTCTTCACATATATATATATATGTATATGTATATGTATGTAGGTAGTATGTATGATGTCCTGTCAGTTGAGGTTTGTTTTGAAGGGCAGCACAAGGATTAGATATGCTTCAAGTGGACTCTGAAGCAAATGTGTTTCAATTTAGTACAAAAGCTTTCTCCACATGTTAACTATCTGTGTGTGTGTGTGTGTATGTGACGAGTAGGACATTTGCTGGAATCCAATCACAGCTCAACTTCAAAAACTAATGCAAATTAAGATGGAGAAACAGCAGCTGCAACGGCAGCAGCAACTTTTTCAATTAACACAGACAATTATATTGGCATTGGAGTGTGCTTGAAACTTTTATCGCTCCATCCATCCGCTCAAGATCCCTTTTGTGAAATTGCGGTAAATGATTGGGGCAATTTAGCAAGTACTCCACTCTACTCCAAGTTTTCCCTAGCACACACAACAGCAGCAGCAGGTAGAGAGCCGCTGATGAGTCCGCTCATTTAATTTAGTTTTTTTTTTTTTTTCATTTTATCTCTCTCTCCTCTCTCTCTCTTTCGAGTATTTGTGATATTATTTCATCATTTCACGCTTGTCTGCGCTTCATCAAATGCTTAACTTTTTGCTCAGGCACGCTAATTGTCGTTCTCCTCTTATTGTTTTTCCACTGTGTCTCCTTCTTTAATTTTTAAACAGCTTCTGGTTAGGCTCTGGCTCCATTTCCATCTCTGTTTCCATCTTCAGCTTCAGCGAATCCGAGCAGCTGCTTCTGATTCTGTTTCAGCTGCTCCCCCACCCCAAGTTTCTGCTCCGGTTGGACAATGAGCCCTGGGCAAATGTACACTGCGTGTTTAGTTTTGCTTCTCAGTGCTCTGCCATTTGGTTGTAATTGAAATAAAATGTTTTTAATCAAATATTATTCTAATTATGCACAAAGAAAATAATGGCAAAAACTTATTCGGGCTCCTTCCAAGCGCCTTGCACACGAAGAGTTTTCGAAAAAGACCAAAAAACCAGACCGAAACTAGACCAGACCAGCCCAGCCCAGAGTTAAATCCTCGCCTGCTCGCCAAATGTGGTTTCCATTGGCGCCATGCGAGCCAACTCTGTGTTGACGGAGTTGATTTTTGGTAAGAATGTTCGTGGTGGTCTGACTGCTGCGTAAGTTGTGCATTTTGGTCGAGCTGCGGTCAATTGTGCACGAAGAGCAGCAAAAAGTATGCATACCAAGAGAATATACCTATGTACATATGGCAAATAAAGAAATGTTTTATTTTACTTAAATTTAATATAGGTTAAATACAGGCTAAAGCTGGAAAGATGGAGTGGCTGTGTGCACCCTCCACACATCAAAGTTGCACTGTACAAGTCCATAAGTCCCATATGCACTCCAAATTGCTGCTCAAAGTAACTGAAAAAAGACAAAAAAAGAGTCGTACAGTAAAAAATGGTTAGAAAAATATGTAATGCTCCCTGGTACATTCGTAAAAAGGAAATCAAAGTGGATCCTAGGGTTCCTATAGTGGGTGACTATACGCAATCAATTATCTGCAACGTCTTTCTGCTTACTCTAACGCATCAGCCAGACATCTTATTAAAAAGCCAAGAAAGAGACAACTGAAAAGGGTACCATACAATACACTGTACCTCAGGGAAAGAAGTATATGTCCATTGATATTATTGAAAAAAAAAAATATTAAGAACAAAGATAATCTTTTTGGACTTTTTTTATTTAACTAGTACAAGTACATATTAACAAAAATGAACAATTTTATTTTCATAAACTTTTAGGATTGCTAAATATTTAGTGAACAAGTTTAAATTCATATGAAATAAGTATATGTCCATAATAAGTGAAAATTCAAAATAGTAATGAAATAATTTTTTTAGATTTTTTTTATTAATTTTTAATAGTATATATGCTTTCCTTTTTAGTGAAAATTTGAATTATCCGGGTTGGCATGGAGGTTGCCAAATTTTGAAGAATTTTAGGGTTAATTTGATGCCATTCCTGGAGCAATGCTCTTTTCAGGTCATTTACCGTATCAAACTGGCTTCCATCCTTGTAAACTTTGTTGGATAATATTCCCCAAAGATCTACTATTCGGCTTAGGTCCGGGCTGATTGCTGGCCACTGCAAAAGGGGTATCCTCCTATTATCCAAAAGTCGTTTGTTTTACGTGCCGTATGGATTGGCGAGTTGTCTTAATGGAAGATCCACTCATCCCCGTAAAGGTTTCCAGCAAATTCAATCTGTACTGTTTCTAACAACTCTTAAAAGATTTCTCCATTGGTTCTGGTTCGTATAAAACAGATTGGAGACTTTCTAGTATTCCCAAATCCAGCCTAAACCATCAATGATCCTCCACCGTGGTTTTGCCTATGGCAGTGCTATCTTGGTTGTTTTTATCGCGCCAATACTTTTTGGCAGGAGTCAGGGCTGTCAAGTTACATTTTCTAACGTCCGAAAATATTACTTTTAGTGAAATCCTGTGACCAAAATTTGTATTTTTCAGCAAGTCCTAGTTGGGCGGTTATGTGGCGCTCAATATCCTCGCTACAGAGTCGCGGGAAGCATATCTAACCGTTTCGTTTTCCTTTAAAATTTGATTTATACGTATTTTGGATGTATCAATCTTCAGTTAACCTTTGATCTTCATGCAAGACTTGTTGTTTTGAACGGCTAGACGCCGAATTTGCCTCTTGCACCGTGCATCGATTTCCGTGGGTCTGCCGCTCCTCTTTATTCTCGCATACATTTCAGGATTTTTAAGAAAGTTTGCTATGTTTGTCCATGTCGATTTAGTCTGGTGGCAATATAAAAAACATTCTTGCCAGATTTGGCCAGCCCCTTTGATCAGACCGCGATCTTCCTCCGACAAATGCCTTCCACGTGGCATTCTACCGTAAAATCAAATTTGAACACACATTTTTCATTCCAAACGGGTAAAGACAATGTTACTTACTTTTTTCTGAATAAAGAAATTTTTTTGGATCACACTTCTTACCTTGACCACACGCGAAAGCACAATAATCTCAGCTTGGACATATACTTATTTCCTTCGAAAACCACGAGTTGCTACACAAATTTTTTTCAAACGGTACAAATAATGAAGCGCAAAAGGAATACTGGACAGCGAGATCTTCATAAGAGATACAAGAACAAACTGGCATGCCTACAAAAAATTTACCGTTACCTTCATAGAAAATATAAGCAAATTAAAAAGTGGACATATACTTCTTTCCCTGAGGTATCTTCCTACCAGAATCCTACCATGATAAAATTAAATATATTGTAAATATTGTAAAATGTAAAAATGTATGCAACTGTAAATAAGTATGATAATTACTGTAAGTATTATTTTCCACACCGTGCTACATTTTTATTGTTTCCCTTAATGTACATATAACCCGATTATGCTGCCACTAATAGGTAGCAGAAAGCTTGTTTTTTTCCAAATAAATAAAAATTTAAAAAAAAAAAAAAACACTATAATCTCTCGTCCAAGTTAATTTATTTAATGGAATAATTTTAATTTTAATAATAAGTTCAGTGCATCAAAAGACTGGAATCTGGAATCACTCTGCCATCGCTTCAATTACTTCAACTTTACCAAAATATGATGACAAATCGATGTGCAGTTCATTGTAGGCAGAATTCGGCACCACAATACCCATAATACTCTGACCCCCATCAGTCTTTGCACTTATCATCTGGATCCTGTGTCCGTGCTTCTCAATGATTTGCGTAATGCGTCCCCAAATCGGGAGCAGTCGACCCGTGAGCACATGATAGGTGCGTAGCCGCTTGCCATCCATGCAGTCGTCGGGAAAGTGACAGGTGCGATTCCAGTAGATATGGGAGCAGGTATTCAGGCACAGCTTGTACTGCTCCTGCCAGTATTTTTGGGCCGAGCTCGACTTTGCAAAGACATAGCGCGAGGTAATCGACTCGAGGGTTTCGATGCTCACTTGAAGTCCGACATTGGGTCGGTAGATCTGCATGTGAATGTTTCTGGGGTCTGAGGTGTACTGGCAGCTCGTCTTGGCTTCCAGGCACAAGATAGCTAAACGTTTGTCCCGTCGCTTCTCCTTCAGTTCATAGAAGCCTTCGTAGCGCTTATGGCCTCTCTTGTGATAGCTACGAGGGAAATTAGTTCATGTTATTAGTCGGAGGTAGGGTCAAAGGCAAAACTTACATTTGCCACGCCGTCTCAAAGGGCATGCCCCGTTCCACCTCCAGTGTATACAGCTGTGTGATTTCCGAGCCGTCTGTGAATATCTTTGTAAACTTTATCTGTTTGCTGCACTTCACGCTGACTTTGTGGGCCCTCAGGTCGAGGATCCCAATGTTGAAGCGACCAGAGCGCTTCATCTGAGCTATCCGCCCGTACATGCTGTCCATGAAGAACTGGAATATGGCATTCTGAATCTCTACGCAACATCCCCGCACTCTGTTCATGAATCTTTCAATATTGGAGGCGTTCTTGGCCACGCTATAAATCTCGACGCCGTTCTCCTCCCCTATGTCTACATTGAGCACGCCCACATGGCCCAGGGCCACGCCGCAATCGGCCCGAAAGTCTCCTTTGTATGCGTGCGGAATCTCAGAGGGCTCGATGGTTCTCTTGCCTGCCATCTGCTGGATCACATGGTAGAGGCTGCCAGGTCCATGAATGTTGTTGAAGTCGATCTGTGCCAGATCTGGGTCATCGGTCGAGAAGCGATTGTCCTGGATCACAGCACCCAAACTTTTCAACCTTTCGGCCACTGTGCTGGCAATGCGTCGTTCGCCTATTAGGTCCGCGATGACAAACAAATATTCCGGAGCGTTTAACTGATTGGAGCGATGGGTGCGGCCCAATTGTTGCAGAGCCTGGTCCAAATTCCAGGGCAGCTCAAGGATGATGTGCACACGCTGGCGCTGATTGGCCACAGCCTTGTCCCTGTGCAGGGAGATGCCCATGGAGGTGGCCTCCGACACGATGGCCACCTGCTTGCTGTCGGCCATAAAAGATTGCCGCTCCATGTCGTTGACCTGGCTGAGTAGATCCTCGCTCTTGCAGCGCGGCACATACTTGTAGGTCTGATTAATGCAAACGATTCCTCCCCGCCTTGTGGTTATCTCCGCCACCTTTTTGTGGCCCCCTAGTTTTGCTTTAAGCTTGTCCATTGAATTGGCGGGCAGACGGCGTCCCAGGTAATCAATTTTGCTCAGCATCTGGTAGCGCATATAGATACAATGTGCCACATCGTCCTCGGTGATGTCGTCGGAATTTCCTTCATCCTTGTTCCGCTTGAGGCGCAGATAGTCGTGCAAGTGCTTCTTGATGCGCTCCTGCATGTTTTCATCTACAATCGAAGGTTACCAAAGGCTGCTTAAGGTCAGTCATTCATATTATACTTACCATCTTCTGGCTTTTTCATGTACCTGTCATCGTACTCTTCGTCCTCATCGTCACCGAACCGGTCAGAATTCAGCCTGTGCCTCTTGGCCAGCGATCGTCGGCAAGAGGAATTAATGCCAGGCATCCTGATCAGACGATTCCAATCGTCGATTTTGGGCGCCGGAAAGTGTTTCTTCACGAACATTTGCATAATCACCTTCAGGGTGGACACTGGCTCTGTGAGCTGCCCCTTGTGGCTCTTCAAGTATTCGAGCGTCCAAAACTCCTCCGTCGACTGAAGGCTAATGACCACCGCTTTTGTCTTGGTCGAGGGCGTTTTGAGCCAGATCCAGGGCATCATCCACCTTGCCGGCGAGGCACAAGTATCGAAAGAACTGCTGATGCGAGGACCAGAACTCGTCCGAGATCATCTGCTGCGTGTAGACGTCTACGCGCAGGAGGCGGCAGGCGGCCTGCCACTTCATGTTAATCTCGGCCCACAGTTTGGCTGCATGGTCGTAGATATTGAAGAACTTCCTCGTCATGACCACCTCCTCGATGCGAACGCTGACATTGTTGAAGCTCAGCTGTCGGGCTATGTAGGTGCCACGCATCTTCATGTCCATGCACAACAACTTCATGGCGACTGGGCTCCGGTTTTGCATCTCATTGGTGAAGTTCTCGAACTTCGGATAGGCAGTGCCGACGCCCCACAGGCCCAGACGCGTCATAAATATCACATTGCTCGGATCGTTGGGCTCTGTGGCCGAGACGTAGACAACCCGAGCATTGGGCAGTTGCTTCTGCAGCTTCAGCAGCACGCTGATATTATCCCGACTGAGGTCCCAGGCATTGTCGCACTCATCGAACACGATGACTCCGTCAAAGGTCTTGCCCAGCCAGCTGTACACCTGATGGAAGCGGCTGTCGTACTTGGCATCCGGCGTCTCCAGCATATCCATCAGAGAGGTGTACGTGCAGAAGACGATGCCTGTTTTGAATCTGTTGTTCTCCTCGGAGCTTATGCGCCAGTAGTTAAGTGTGTCCAGGACCACCACTTTGATCTCCTCGCTGCCGCCAATGTCCTTCAGATCGCGCTCCACATCGGACTTGAGAATATTCGAGACGGAGACCCAAAGAGCACGCTTGCGGCCTAGCAGGAAATTCTTATAAATGATGGCGGCAATGGTCCTGCCCTTTCCCACGCCAGGTCCATCGCCCAGCAGGAAGCCAGCCCGCTCGCCCCAGGGCAGAATCCGTTGATGGGTCTGGCAGGCATAGACCACGGCCTCCAGTTGCTGGGTGCTCAGGCAGTGCGGGTTGATTCCGGGCAATTTCAGATCGTAGCTAATGTCGGGCAGTGCGACCGCAGCGAGAGTCGCCTTCTCGACCATTTCCATTGCCGCATGTGGCTCGCAAAGACGCAGCTTGCCGGTGCATTTGTGCATGACAAAAGTCTCGGCCACCCGGTTCTCCTCATAGTCGGCCTCTTCATCCTTAAGTTCCTGCTCCGGGACCAGAGCATTGTGGATTTGGGGTTGCGAATGGGTTGTGTGCATTGGAAAATAGAGCTTGTCGCCTTCCATGATAGGTCGAATTTCCTTCAGCGTCAAGTTCTCCCTCTCCTCGAGTCCTCTCGTAACCCCGGTGCATCTTTTCGATGGAAGAATTGTAAACTCCTTTATATCTCCGTCTGTTCCAGTCCTCACAGCGATTGGAGTCTCCCTGCCATACTGATTCGGCACAGCGGTAATCGCAGTCTTTGGGGCATACCTGGGTTGCATTTCACTAGGCCCTGAATAGACTGTACCCACAGGCAGCTCAAAGCTCTGTCCAATGCAGCCTCGTATTGGCAGCAATGGTGGACGTTTCTGCTGCTCTGCACCTTTGCTCATCATGGATTTTGATAAATTTTCCATTGTATTATAAGCTTGACTCGACTAACTCGTTTTTTGACACGTCACTACTATTCGCAATAGAAATACATCAAATAATATGCTAAAAATGCCAGCAAAAGTGTTGGAAAACGTTTGAAACGTTTTGAAACCGTTCTGACAGAGATGCAGTTTATTTTACACAGTCCTTGGCAGTCTTTCCATTATAAACACTGACACAAATAGTTCTGTGGAGGCTTGTTCTTTTCTGAAGAAATACTTAGGAAACTAAGTTTCATTAACTTAAAAATTATGTTGACCACAGCAATTGATATCAAAGTATTTGTGAAGCTGTGACAATTTCCTTTTTTCTGGTCACAAGATATTTGAATCCATTTTGCAGTTCTTTTGGTTTCATTGCTTCTACTGCCAGTTCTCTGTCTTTCTTAGCTTGTAGGATTATGGGCTTAACCCATAAGACCTGAAGTGGCTTCCCTTATACACGTTCCCTTTCATTCTACCATTGAAACATCCGAGAGTTTTTGCTCATCGTCAACGTGATGGAAGCCAATGTTGCACAAAGAGAAATATGCGAATCTAAAAAATAAAATTGAATTTGTTCACACTTTACGGCACTTGCGACGACCTGCACGCACTTCCGAGCAAATTAACAAAACCAGACATACGTGCAACAACAAAAAACGAAGGAGAAGACTGGCTGGCAATGTTGCACACATGTGTGCCACGCCCACCGCAGAAGGTATTCGAAATATGCCATTAAATTTAATTCAATTACGAATTTCATACGGATCGACAGCGGGCGGGCGGGCGTATAAGGGGAACGCGTGTCTCGAGGCGCCTTTCAATCGGGTTTCAATTTGCCATTAACCCATTATGGTTGAGCGGGCAATAATAAGCGACGGCATCGCCCGTCGATGTCGAAGTGGACGGGTTCGAGGTCTGGGTCGGGGTCGCGCCTCCGGCAGTGTCTGCATTATAACGCAGAAATATGCAATAACACATAAAAAAAGCGAGTGTATGTATGAGCGGATTGCGAGTCCCCTGGCAAACTATTGAATGGAAGGCACTAATACACGGTCGCACGGCGCCGCACAAAGCGGTCCTTTGAGGTGGTGCCACGATGAGCGCCGTTGTCAGGATGCCGCCGCTGGGGAAATTGCCAGAAAGGAGGAACACCAACAATGACAATCCTGAAAGGTGTGGCGTCCATTAAAAGCAACAAGGAAGGAGGTATTATGGCTGCTTGGCCAGAACCGAAGACTTGAATACTCTAGGCAGATTATACTATACTCTCAGCAGCAATACATGTGATATATCTGGATTATGGTACGGATTATGAAGACTATTCCTAAGACTTCTAAGACTATTTTCATTTGTTTTATTTGCAGTTTAAATCAGAACTCTATAGAACAAATAAAGATGAAGTAAACTCTTTAAATAAATGTTAAAATAAATGCTCTTCCAATTAAAAGTCTTGTAAAGAATATCAAAAATCGAAAACAATTCATAATACCCTGCTTCTAGAGTATACATATAGTATGAGGGGCATACGCAATGAAAAGGAATGAGATGAGTTTGGGTTGGTGGTTTGGTTGGGCCTGCTGGTCGTAAACACGGGCATGTGGGGGAATCATCGTTGGTTCTGCAGAATTTTTCAATTTTCCAGCTTTTGTGTGTCAATAAACGTTCAATTCACGAGCATCCGCAAAGTGCCTACAACTGCCAACACATACACCCACACACACACACAAATACACAACGAAATAAAAAAACCAAAAGCATATACGCACATGGATGCATGCATAGATGATGTACCTAGTTTTTTTTCGCCATTCCCCCCAACCACCACCATCGATGTTGCTTTATAATCATTCCATCGCACTATGGTCCCAACGACCACTTTTGTTGGCCAAAATTAATAACTCGCGAACGAAACAAGATATTTGGATTTGGTTTTTTGCATTGGGTAGATATAATCAATAGGAACTGGGGTAACAAAAATAAAAATGGGTGTGGCACCGCCCTTTTTTAAATGCATATTTAAATTTTTAGTTATAGTGAATTACGAGTATTGAGTATATTTTCAACATGTATATTAAGAAATCAATTAAATTGATTTTTATATATTTTTAATGGGGCGTGGCACAAAAAAAAATTTTTTTATTTAAAAAATTAAATTTTAAAAAGTTGCCGCTAAGAGAAGAACGCTTTTGATGAGGTGTTCTGAAACATAAAAGAATAAATTGAGATATCTGGGCATAAGAATAAAAGTTTTAAAACAAATGCGAGTTCGTATTTGACTTGTATTCGTGCGATCATGCTTGCGGCTTGAATCAATAATTTGATTTTTCCTTCTTCCGATGCTACAAGATCTTCAGCCCACCTTCTTTGTGGTCTACAACATTTCTTGAAGTGTGATAGCAAAGGGCGACTCACTGGCTTTAAGGCTTTTTGAACACTTTCCTGTATATTTAGACAATCCATATACTTTCGATTAACGTCTCTGTTTTTGCCCTCCATTTTTTCCATTTTGTTGCCAAACGATAACAAAAACTCATAAAATTGTCTTTAAAGGCTTATTAATTTCATTTGAAATGTCACCATTAAGTTTAATTTTCAAATAATTGAGTTCTTTTGCATGTTTTTCGCTTCTCTGATGTTCACGCGGCAAACAATTCGTCATTTTGATTTTTGAGGTTATGTTCTACTAATGCAAATTATAAAATTTGTGGTGAAATGTGGGATTTTCTACTATATACATTTCAACAAGAATTGATAACTCTACGAAATGCAATAGGTTTCAGGGTTGGAATAGGTTGGAATCAAAAGTTATGTCTATTCAAAAATCAATTTTCTTTCCGAATTGTCATATGTAAAACGCCTCACTTGAACCTCAAATTACAAAGACATCACAAATACGAGATACAGGAAACTTTACAAAACACGTAGTAGAAACCCGACTGATTAAAATACAATACAAAAATTTGATCAGTTAATCGTATTTTTAATTTATGAGAGATTTAAAATTGCTATTAAATTTGCACTTTTTCACTGCGAGTGCATGTGAGTGACAACGGCTGTTTTTAACAGCTGATTTCGCGAATGTGGCGCCATCTATGGAAATTTCGGGTATGCAACTTTTATGGTCACTCTTTTTCTAATATAGTTTGATCAAAAAACGGTTACTTCTTTTACTTTCAAAAATGGGTTTTGGCCAACAAAAGTGGTCGTTGGGACCATAGTGCATCGTGCCACACACATACACACACACACACACACACCTGAAACCACCACAGCCCACAACTGACAATGGCAACAACAAGAGAGCAGCATCGTTAGTGGCCCATTCGCACTTCCCCCCACCCCCCACCACCATTTCCATTTCCATGTTTTTGCCATTTCTCTAGTGTGTGTGTGCAAGAGTTTCTCCCTCTTTTACTTTTTCCAATAATCTTTCTTTGGCTGCACTGCATCATCCTTGCCGGGGCTGTCAACGGTGTCTTTGATGCTCGTAGGCGTTGCTGTTCAGGCCAATAAGCTGCTTTGAGCTTTGGAAGCGACTAAAAACCTATCCAGAATTTCCACCATGCCATTGTGACAACATTTTCCAAGGCTTCGCGTTGTGAGCTGCAGCATCAGCAGCAACAACAGTGTCAGCCTCGCCTCGCCACGCCTTAGTTTCTGTTTCAATTTCCTCGTTGCTTTGTCCAGAGACTTCAAAAGCGTTGAAAAAATTAATCAATTTCCACCTGGACACATCTTTGTTAGCTTGTTTTTCACGCTATCAACCTAGCCTGAATGTCCTGTCCTCTGGCGGAGAGCAGCGTTTTGGTGACGGAATGTCCCCCGCATTGACAGCTTTGAGGGCGACATTTTGTGTAGAGAATTCGAATATATTTTTAATAAAGCTAAAATTTTTCTGAGATTTTTTTTTGTATTTTCTTTCTGTAGTTTTTAAGAGGCGAAACATTTACCCAAGCGATATCCGATCAATTCAAGCAACAAATAAACTGCACAGCTCTCTGGGCGAGAATTTCCAACTAAAACTTGATAAGCGAACTTCGATATAGTATCGCCCTGCTCCGCCCCCTCCGTCTGGTCCTGCGGCAAATCGCTGCTGCTGCTGTTGCTGCAACAGACCCAAAGGACAACAAGTTCCGTGCAGTGCGGCACTCGACTTCCGCTTTGTGTAAAATATGATGGCAATATGTGTTTAGTTTTTCTTCTTTTTTTCCTCTTTTGCGCTCTCCATCTCCATATCCATTTCCATTTCCGTCTATGGCCGTTGAAAGGAACACTCAACGGAACGAGGACGACCATCCCAGGCTGGCGTATCAATCAGGATTTAACAAGCAAATTTATGCACTTGAGATACACGAGCGGGCACCGGGCCCCCCGGGGCACTGAGAGGGGTGGAGCTGTGCAGCTCTTCATTTTGCATTGTGTTTTGCATATTTGAATAGTTTTTATTTACTTGAACTCACAATTGCACTTTTGCCATTACTTTGGCTATTATGCTGACGCTTTTAACATGTGAGCCGTCAACAGCAAATACTCACATGTACACACGTACTGTACATCTGTATTGTGTGTGTGTGAGCGGGTATCTGTGTGTGCGCTTTCATTATTTATGCATAGGTGCTGTGTGCTGGCTCTCCTGGCTCTCGACTGCTGCTGCATGTTGGATGTATCTCAGCTCGGCTCAGATGCCCTGGCACTGTCTTATGGGTGGCTCTCCATTGCTTTGCATATTTTAAGGGACAACACTGTATCGCTGAGTGGGTGTGCTCTTACCTGTCTGAGTGGGTGTGTTAGTGCGTATTATCCTTGATGTCATTTATCCCTTTTTTACATACTAAAACAAAGAGAACGAGCTCTGAACAACTCCAGCCTCAGAGTTTGACAAATTTGAATATTTTGTATCCTGTTTTAAATTGTGCAAAAATAATTTCAAATGTAGTAAAATCGAAAAAACTAAGCCTTTATTTCGTGACAGGAAGGCTTAAGGTTGACCAAAATGACATCCACGCTCATAGAATAGATCAAACACATTAGAAGGAGTCTCATTAGTTGGGTAGGGACTACCTTTCAGTTCGACTTTGGCTTGGCTGTAGACTTCGCAATGATCTTGTCGTTGCCACCCATTTCCTTCACGCCATCGGGCAGCTGAGCTGTCAAAAAACCCATAGTAATACCCAAGGCAGATGGTCCTGCTTCAGAGAGGCGAGCTGCCAAGTACTGCTCCTGTGGGAATGAAATATAATGAGTAGGATCCACCAAATGGCGTGTCTTGACTTACCTCCTCGAACAGCGACTTCTCCTCAGGGCTGAGAGCCTGCCAGGCAGTGGCGGCCTCGCTGACCAACTCCTGAGGTTGAATGTCATTCCCGGCACAGGCATTCCGGTACTCTCTTAGAAAGTTTAAACGGGCATTACGAGTGAACATGGTGGTTTGTCTAAGGTCTTTGGATACGGTCTATCAAATGCGTAGGAATACGATTGCGACTCAGAAAGTATCAAAACAAATCTGCCTATCTGCATTAAATTTTAATTCTATTTTGCAGGTCTTATGTACTGTGTGTTTGTTTGATTTTGTTTATGAAATTTTCATTTGATAAATGTCCCAAGTTCATCGGTAAACCAAGACAGGTAATGCAAAGATGTTTAGAAAATTGATGTATATATTTTTGAACAACATTTTCAACGATTGCGAATGATTGTTACTGAAGCCTTTATATTCTGCTCCAAAACGAATGAGAATATTAATAATTTTTACTGATCAGCGTACTTTTGGTATTGCAAAAACTGTCTAACCCGATGGGATCTATTAAATTTTTATAAGCATTTACTTAAATCTCACACAGGTCTCATAACTTAGGAGTAGTCGCCGTGCGATGTCACCCGCTTCGTGCTGTTGCCCCCGCTAATTGCATCCAGCTAGAACTTTTTTAATTAAAAGAAGCAGCAGCAGCAGCAAGAGCCCCTGACAAACGCCTCGCTAAAGCGCCAACAAATCTTGGTTAATGTCGGCCAGCTCGTGTCCTGACTGGAGCCGAGACTAAGGCTGAGGATGATGCTGAGACTGAGGCTGAGGCCACAGACCGCCATGACAAATACACAAACCATTTTGCTTTACACTTTACATTTTCTAAGCAATTTATACGTACGGATGGGGATGGGGATCTGGATATATAGTATATATGTATGTATGTATCTGTCTGTAAGGAGTGGGGAGCTGCTGCACTTGACTGTTATCTTCCTTAATTGCGATTCTCGCCCGAGCCAAGGCGAAAAGGTGGAAAAAATTGTTTATTGTTGCAGCAGCAGCAGCAATGGCAAAAAGTTAATTGAGTTTACTTTGGCCCCGAAGCAAAAACGTTGACAAAGTTGTAGAAAATACAGCCGACTGGCACTGGCACTGGCTGCGCTGGAGCTGTAGCCGGAGCTGGAAAGCAAAACTCATTCGGTTCATTTATATGACAAAGCGATTACGATAAAAAAAACAAAATAAAAAGGGAGAACGTTCCCTTCGTAACGTTGCAGCAGAAATTGGTTGGGCCACAGCCTAATGATATTGGAAATTACATTTGCCATCGATTGTTCGATACGGTTAAGGGCATCTGCCAATTAATTCGATTGTTGTTGCAATCCCGCTCCCAGTCCCAGTGCCGCCTCTCTCTTTACCTTCGCGTAACACTTGACGTGTCGTTTGAGCAAACAAATTGCTTGCGTTCTTTTCCTTATCGCTCCCTAATTGGCAAATAGTTTTTTTTCCACCAGCTTGTTCACTTTTATTCTGGGGTAATTTTGACTTTGACTGCATTTGTGTGCGGTTCCCTTCCCCCCTTCTTATATTTCGGCAAGGGAATCAACAAGCGGAAGCTTGTAGGGTTTCAGCAATAGGCCGAAACTATTCGTTATGATTGAGGGTGGAAAGATAACTTTTGGTTTTAGGGCAAAATGGAACTAAAAGGGTTCTAATACCAACCAAAATCGATTTGATTTCATTTCAAACGCTACGAAACGAAAGTTAAATTTTGGCAGGGGCTTGGATCTCATATTTCTAATATTTTTGTAAATATTCTAGCTAATAGTAACAAAAATGTATATATATATATTGCTTTGAATATGCATTGCACTCCTACCTATCGGAGCGCCACAAAGCCTTGAGGTGGGCAAACCACAACAGGTCACAGCTCTGCGAGTTGCTGCGTTCGATGGGGGGGCAAAGAAAAATGTATTGAAACGAAATTGATTGCAGTATCCATCAGGTATGCAGGCATAAGCATCAGTGGAAGGAATTTGCCCAGAAAATATATGAAATATGCATTCTAATGAAGCTTCAGCCGGCACTGACTGCCTGCAGGTGTCTACTGCTATAATGGAGTCAACTTGCTAGAAAAAAGACAGTACCCAGGCTACCATACTGTGGTGTCTGTGGGGTTCGATTTGATAGCGATGATGTAGGCCAAGTGGGGGGAGCAGTTGGGTGTGCATATGGCCAAATTGGTTTCGATTCAATCGATTCATCGGCCAATGAAACAGATTGAGAAATTCAATTAGTTGTGCGCATCAATGGCATCATGGCTATGACGTAGGCGGCCCCCCTGCAATGTCTCTTACGGCCCCGAAAATCAGCAAACCAACCAAATTTTTCTGAATTTACTAGCAGAATAAACTGTCTTATAGGTGGGATTATACTATTATACTCTCTAGCATATTCCATCAACTAAAAATTGTTTTACTTTTTTGTCTCCACACAAACTTAATAAAAATATGTACCGGCATCTCCCTTGTGCCAAATCAGTCAATACTTTATTTTGGAAAAAAAAACTTATAGAAAAGGATAATCAAGATCTTCGGTGATACTGGGGCTCATTTTTGGCCGACGAGTGAACTCTTGTCGTTTCTTCTGATTCGCTTTCGCTCCCTTGCTCTTGGGGAGCGACCTTTTTCGAGCGCCTTGGCCTAGCCTTGCCGAATATATTCTTTCCCTGAGCTATCAACAAATCGACAGCAATTCCCATGGCCGATCGCGTTTCTTTAGCGAGGCGAGCCGCCAAGTAATCTGCCTGTGGGGATAAAACATAATCAGTTGGTCGAACCAAAGGGCAGCTCCTGACTAACCTCCTCGAAAAGCGACTTCTCCTCGGGACTGAGAGCCTGCCAGGCAATGGAGGCCTCGCTGACCAGTTCCTGCGGTTGAATGTCATCGCCGGCACAGGCTTTCCGGTACTCTCTCAGAAAATTAAAATGGGCGCTACGGGTCACGAATAAGGGGCTATCAGGATCCAGTCTTTTAAACATGGCTAATCGAATGCGAATGGTAACGGAATGTCGGTAATATATTAACAAAAATGTTAATTTTACGAAAATTTTGTTTGACGTTGCGTTAGTTTTGACTGACGTTGTGTTCAGGAGGTATTCCTAGAAACTCAAATGTTTATTTGCTGATTTCAACTGACAGTATATTCGAATACACTCGATAAGTCGCCTACTTTGGTCGGTAAACAGAGTTTAACGAGAAAGAACGTGTGGTGTCGCTGTTAACGCGACACTACTTTTATACCCGTTCTCCGTCGGTATGATTAATGTGGAATGTTCAAATTTTGTACAGTACACACGTACACTGCACGAGGCAGAGTGTGTGAGCAGTGTCTGAGCGAGAGACAGAATCAGTAGCGGCTACATATCAACCCTAAAAATGTATATTTTGTTGCGGGGGGTGTTCATCATTGTGGTTATAATAAAGATCCGATCTGATATGATTATACTCTACGATACTGAATTTTTCGTTTTTTCCTGTCTTCAAGGGCGGAAGGGGGTGTGGCGAAATTTTAAATACACTTGTACTGAAGCGATATCACAGGAGTCTGGACAAAAAGTTTGGTTACTCTTTATAGTCCAGGTGCTCATTTGTACGAAAGGGCAAAGTCGACACGTTGATGTGTGAGTGCGATCGAGAGGGAACGATGGTTTTCGAAATGGTTTTCTCCATTTTGCTCCGATTCAGATTTGGGCCCCTGATATATATCGTCATTCTCTATGAATCTGCATTTTGTTCTCTGTTTCCTGTTATCTTTGAAATTGTGGACGCCACAGATGTGCGCCCTTTGTGGTAGCGGAAGGGGGCGGAGCGAAATTTTGTAGGATTGGGATTGTAGGAGTGGGATATCATATGTGGAAACATGTGGAAACAAAATTTAGTTTCTCTAGCTCTTATAGCCCCCGAGCAATGGGCGACAAACAAGACGGACGGACGGACAGACGGACGGACAGACATGGCTATATCGACTCGGCTATTGATGCTGATCAAGAATATATGTATATACTTTTATATGGTCGGAAATTATTCCTTCTCTATGTTACACACATCCACTTTTACCACAAATTCAATATACCCTTTTACTCTTCGAGTACGGGTATAAAAAGATGAGCTTAAAATTACACTTTCCCTTTTTCTCTAACTCTATGAAGATTGCAAAAAAGTGTAGGCGGGTGGGATGTTGGTAGCGAAAGTTCACCAAAATCAGAGCCCACGCAAAAACCTAAACAACAAAGTTAGAAAAAGAAGCAGAAAACAACTTGGATGCCCATGACTAGCAGAGCAACAGTCTTGTCAAGTAAATCTCTCTAGAGATTTTATCCCCCAACTCTTACTCTCTCTGTCTCTCTCTCACACATCCTGTCTTCATCTTTACATTGTGTTTGTCTTGCTTCAAGTCCTAAGATTGTTATTATTGTGGGTACTCGCACTTTTACTTTTTGGGGGATTTGCATGATGGGCGCTGCCCTCTTTTTGCTTTTGCCGGCAATGCCAGTTTATTGTTTTTATATGCTCAATTTTATTACCGTTGCTGTAACGGTATTGCTCAAGAAGCCGTGGAGTAATTTATGTAGCGAGAAGCACTACTGACACTTGGACGACACTCAGCTGAGATAAAGAGGATAACAAATTGCGCTCATGCAACAGATTTCCATGCAGAGGGGCACCCACTGCCACACATACCACAGATGACAGCTGAGCGAAAGAGAAAGAGTGTGAGAGAAAGTGAGTGGTAGTGGCTCTAAGAATGAGTCTGAGAAAGAGAGCAAGAGCTTGCGCAAGTTTTGGCATTGAGTGAGTTAAGGCAGTGCCTACATACGTCAGCAGGTCGGAGGTAAATATAACCGAACAATATAATATAATATGCAGTCATGGTTAACAAGATAATTAAGCTCTTGGAATAACGGTAATCTTGCATCTACGCTCAGGTCTTTGTTCTTTTATCTCGTTTCTAACTTTCACCGCTAACTATTTGAAATGCCGCCATTCCCCGAACAGCTGTGCGCAAGCTCTCCCCAAAAAAAATGCAAAAACACACCACACACACAGAGCTCCAGAGACTGGGAGAGCGACAGCGAGAGAGAAAGAGTGAGTGCGAAAGCAACGAGTGAATTGTCCTGGCCTGCTGGGCCACGCGACTCACGCGACTCTCCCGCTCTCGTGACAGCCAGGCAGTGTGGTGAACTCTCACCGTGTGTGTGTTGGGTTTAGTAGCGAATGGCCAAGGTGCGAACAAATCAACACGGTTTGCACACTCTACGCTGTGTGGCATCAAAATAAATCCAAATAATTACCAAATCGCGCCTTAAATGTGTGAAATCTGGCCAAACAACAGCCCGAGACTGTAGCCCCTTCGAGGCAATCGAACAAAATCGAGAATCCTTCAAAATACCGCGTGTTTGTGCATAGAAAATTACGGCATCAGGACATACGCCAAAATCGCGTCCTACGTTACGCTTTCTCCTAGGTGTGTGCGTGTGCACATGAACGAACATCTGTGTCTGTGTCGCTGTGTGATTGTGCATGTGTGTGAGAGTTTTGAGTGAGAGCGTAGCGCGTGGAGGAGAGCTGTGTGAGCGAGATTTTTGTGTGGGTGCAATGTGCTCTGTGCTCTGTGGCGCGTAGCCAAATAAATTTCAATTTTATATCCAAAAACCCCAAAGAAATCATCAAAAATCGAATTGAAAGTCATCAGCAGACGTTCGTTGAATCAAAAAATTGTCCAAAGAGTATTCAAACTCACTCAAACTCCAATTCAAAATCCGAATTGGACTCGTACTCGGACTTGTACACGGACTCAACCGCCGCGGCCGCGCAGCTGTCAAAATGTTAGCATGTGGCGTCGACGCCGTCGTCGACGTTGACTAACGTCGCTTAGTAGCTCTGACCACGTGACAGGCTTGTTTGTGCATGCATAATTTAGGCGACGTTTTAGTGGGACGCCCAGAAGCAGGCAATGAAATATGCCCAAGCCAGCCGCAAGCAGAGGCAAGGCAACCTAATTACTTAACTTAATTTCGTGTAAACGTGGCCAAAAACTGTACCAACAACAAACAACCAGAGGCCAGAGCCCCAGTCGCTCACTTTCTCTTCTGGCAGCAACAACAAAAACAAAACTGGTCGAGTGCCTCAATGGGTCGTCGTCATTCCCGCCGCTTTCTTGCATTGTTTCAAGGCTGTAATTGTAACTGTAAACGCGTCGCGACTAGCAGGTTATCTCTTGCCCTTACACAGTGTGAAGAAAATTCATGCTAACAATCGTGGCAAGTGGCACTTGGCTGGCAGAGCGCACGTGCAACGCCACGTGGAAAGTGAAAACACTCGAAAGTGACTTTTCAGCACGTCAAGCTGACTACTGAAGCGTTGGCAAAGACTGTAACTACGACTGACTGCGATATCCTTACACGGCCAACGACATTGGAAGTCCTGCCCCTGCCCCTGCCTAACCCCACCCGGCGAACCCACCAAGCCACCACCCACTCATCACCTACAAAGCACACAATCCTCAAACAGAGCCACCAACCAACCAACCAACCAACCACCCACCCAAACCACCAAACCAAACGAACGAGCACCCACCTGACCTAACCGCTAACTGGCACCTGCACACGTGCGGGCCCCAACGCGCTACAATTGTACGAATAGTATCTGTACCCAAAGCGTATAGTAGGAGCAGCAGAAGCAGCAGCAGCAGCAGGAGCGGAGGAATGCGCACATAGCGGGACAAACAAAGAGGTGAGTCGAGACAGCCAGCCAGCCAGCAGCAGCATCGATACAGTTTGACTGGAAAGTCTCTAGATGCTCGTACATCTAATTGCAATGCTTAGTATAAAGGTACAGTGGGCTTCAGAAGTAAATTGCCACTCTTAATATTTCTTACCATCTAGTTCCTTAGTAAACAAGACTTCTAAAGATGTTGTAAGTGCCTGGAAATCATTAAATAATATGTTAAAAATTATAAAATAATGTCAGCAATTAAGCTAACATATGCTTTTCCATAAAAAACCTCCAGATAAACAACAGAAATACATACAAACATAGTATATACATACATATATGTATATATATATATAGTATACTCTTAGTGCACTTGGTTGGGGTATGTTATGGTTTTTATGGTTGCACTGTGTTTACCCACAGACACACCGACATAGCGACAGACCAGAGAATTGCACGCTTTAAAATACCAAATATATGACAGAGTCATACATATGGCACGATGGCATATTTTATGGGCAACCGTGGGAATGGGGACATGGGAACGGACCTCCCCAGTGCCATGCGGTCCGTGTGGGATGTGGGCTGTGGCTGTGGCTTTGGGTTGTGGGTGTCCTGTGCTATTCATTTCCGTTTCCGAGTGCTACGTCCGCTTCCCATTGTTATGCTAGTCGTCGCCCATGCCCAGGCTCCAGCAAATAGCATCAGCCACAGCCCCTGTCCCTTTCGCTGTCCCAGCCGAGATCCATCTTCATTATATGAGCGGGCGCGGGTGCAATTTTTTCTCCTTTTTTATCCCCAACTTCTCCAAGGATGGATGCTTGCGGTTGCCTGCACTTGCCAACGGCAGCAGAGCGAGTCGAGTCGAGTTGAGTTGAGTTGAGATGAGATGAGCTGAGACATCTGCGTCATCAGTTGGGGCATCCGTCGTGGATCCTGCTAGCACTCGTGGCATTTCTTCAGCTTCACTTCACTCGAGCTGCGTCTTGGATGCTCCTACTCTCGGGCTAGCTAGGGACAGGACACCACACCGCACCACACCACACACCAACCCGAAATGTCATGTCTTGCTGTCAAATCAAATCAACTGTCGTGGCTGGGGCTGTCTGCCTCGCTGGTTTGCCATTCAACGACCACTTGTTAGTCTGTAATTTTCGCTCATACCCAAACACACTCACATACTCAGCCAGCTATACTTTCCCCCCTACACACACACACTATAGCACAAACATATGTATGCGCGTCAAACACAGAATCAGCCACAGAGACAGAAAACGCTTACGCTTCTTGCTTGACTGGGCCTGGTCCTGGTCCTGGGCCCCTCCTCAGCATTTGAAGCTGTCCCTGAAGCAGCTTCTAACCTCGCTTGCCACATCCCATTCCTTCCACTCCCTTAGCTATTCCACCCCATCCACCCACCTACCAAGAATCCGCAGTACTGTCCACCCCCTTCCTGCTGTCGAGGTTCTGTTGCTTGTCGTGGCTTTTGTCATTTGTTGAATCTTCGCGAACTTTGCCTTAGTCATTCAGGGCATTCGTTTTGATACCCCGCCAATTGTGTAGGCTTCAAGGGTATATTGTTTTTCTGCAGATATATGTAACAGGATTAAGTCGATCAAACGATCGAATAGGATTCATTTCCAAACGATTTGTGCTGCAGTTGATAGTATTAGCTCTCATCTCTTGTCCGCTTTCTCTTCCATTATCGGGTATCGTATAGTCGAAATCTTTCTTATTGTTTTAGGTATTTTTTTCATTGGTTTTATTTTTTGTCGAGTGCCGTATTCGGACTCCTTTTTTTTCGACCGTGCATTTCTGTTTTTGGTGGCGTTTTTTTTCGTTTCCTTTTTGGCACGGTTTCAACGAGTTTTTCCCTAGCTCAGCCGACTCATGGTTTTCTTTGTTTTGATGTGGATTCGCTCTCTCTCTCTCTCAGCCATGCTCAACATTTGCCTTTTACTTTCCCACCGTATCCGTGTCCGTATCCGTATCCGTGTCCTTGCGTCTCTGTGTGTGTGTGTGGGTGTATCTGTATGAGTGGGCCCTTTTAGGAAACTCACCACAGTTCACAGCTGAAGCTCCGGCTCGACTCATCCTGTCCTGTGATGTCCCGTACTGTCTTGTCCTGTCTGTGTGCATGCATGCTAAATTGAATTCTGATTTCTTGCTTAAGCATTTTGTGCTCTGTGCAATTTGATAATGTGACATGCAGCTGCTGACCCGGCTAATGTCCCTAATGCCCCATACCCGTTGAGCTCGCCGATCTGAGATCTCTTTTTTCCCCGAGTCGAGTCGACTCGAGTCGAGTGTGTCCCTTTTTGCACTCGAACAGTGTGATTAGTGTGTCATTCGTTGCACGTGACTGGAATTCAATTTGCATGCCGTCTCTGCCGTCGCCCCTCGACAGTTCTTACGTTTTTCTGCCAGCAGCAGCAGCTCATTTGCAAACAATTCCAATGACAGTTTTATGCATAAATTTTCATCATCATCGTCGTCGTCGTCATCATCGTCGTCGTCAGCTCGGGGAGCGACGACTTGAAATTTATGCCCCATGGCAGGCAGAGTTCAACAATTGAAGTGATGACAGAACCGAGCGGGTAGAGCGGAGCGTAGCGGACGTATCGACTGAATGCATTCGTGCCTGTGGCGATAGGAACGTGTGCGGCCGGGCTCCCACTGTCGTCTGTCGCCAGTCGCCGTACGCCAGTCAGCCTCCTTTTTGCGCCTACAAAAGGCTTACAAATATTGTCAGGCGCCTGGCATCTGCATTGTCTCTCGGCTATATCCTCCCGCCTGCCAGTGTGTGTTTGTGTCTCTCTTTGGGTGTGTATGTGTGTGTGGGGCGCCTCCTGTTGCGCGATGCTCCTCCCAGTATCCTTTTAGGTGCCACCATCCAGGCTGCTCTGGCAGTTCAATGCAACAAGCGATTCATTGTCCTTGTTGCTGCTCCCCCTCTCCCTCTCCCTCTCACTCTCTCCTGCAGTGCCTTCAGCAGGAGAGTTCAGTGTCGATTCGAATCGAATTTTATGTGGGTCAACTTCGTGGGTCCTTTCCCTGCCATAGACCGAAAAAAGTTTCGCTGCGTTTGCCCAAACCGACGCCGACATTTCAATTGCGGTTTCATATCAGTTCGATTTTGATGGCACACACCCACACGCCCACACACACACAGCCAAGACGTTGTCACCGCCACAATAGTGATAGTTACACCCAACCAGAAACAGAACCCCCCCAGCAAGAGCAACAACCATAACAGCAAGAAGAAAAGTAATAACAATATGCTGGTGTCGTTGGTAATATGGCAGCAATTTTCCCGGACTGCACTTGGTGGCACCAGCGACGCCGACATTGACGATGGCTTAACTATGCCCTGCCAGAGGGTATAATGATTATTATGAGATGTTTGCAACTCAAAGAAGGAAGCACTTATAGATGAAAATAAATCTTGTATCTTTAAAGCTAAATAGCAAAACTTGTACAGACTTTTGCTTAACTACTCGTTCATTTTTCAAGAGTATATCAAGCTTCGATCCCCCAAATCTAGCGGTTTCTATCTTGTTGCAAATTGAGTTAAGTGCCAGGCCACATGCAATGGGGCGCTGGCAAATGGCCTGAGCTTCATATTTGAGTTGCTGCCGTTGCGGCCAGACTCCCTCCCCGTAAGTGGGTCATATTAGTCTGTTTATTTTGCCTCTTTTTTTTTATTTTTTGGTGTTGCCGTCGGCACTCGAGACTGGAGACTAGTAGGCCGACAGCGGAGACTGTCGCTCAAAATTGCCTGACAGCCGGGCAAATGGGACTTGATGGCAGCTATTCGCTCTGCTCTGCTCTGCAAATACTCGTGTACACAAATCAATTGGAATCTTTGTGGAAGAGCAGTAACTAGACCCCATTGCTGCTGACGTCATTGCATGCTGTTAATTAACTCGCAATGAATGGCTGGCAAAAGTGTTGATAAATGGAACACACACAGGCAAATGTATGCATGCATACATATACAATCATGAGTATACTTACTCGTGTGTGTATATATATATGTATGTACATATGTGCAAAAAGAACCATTTGCTGTGCGACATTACCTGCCAATGGGGGGCCGTCATTGGTAAAGTGAACTGACAGCCTCACAATGGGACATATAAATCTTTGATGGGTTAAAAAAATTGAGAAATGAGCAGCATTTCACATGGATGAATGTTGCACGATTGTTATGCCACATGCATGTAAACAAGCAATGCAAACAGAAATTGATTGTAATTAATAAAATAAAATTATATGAGTACTATTTGCACTCGTAAAAGTATTTTTATTGATCAAACAGCAGAGCTTAGGAAACACTAATAGGTGAACTTCAACCAATGTCTGAATGAATGTTCTTAGATGCCTGTAAATAATTCTGCAAAGTTTCGTGGATTCAACTTGCAATTTGTCCATCGATAAATACAATCCTTTTCGTAGAAAATTCATCTTGAACGCATCTAACTATGCCAGAACTAAAATGTATCCCCTGCATATTGATTGCTCAGTGCCTTAATCAACATACTAGTCGTTTTTCTTTGGACCATCTTACGGCGCTAGTTCATAAAGACTGTATAAATAAACTGCTCGAAAATTTACATTTTTTTGCCATTCCTTTTGTGGCTCGCACCATTGTGCGGGGGGGTCTCATAATGCGCGCTCCTCACGGATACCCTTCTATATGCCAGTGTATCTCCCGGCTGCCCCCGCCCTCCGACCAGCTGCCAATGATGAGACGCCCGCTGCGTTTTAGCATTTTGGCGCAACTTTTTGTTGCCCAGCATCTCCTCATTCAGCCGCGTCCCAGTGGGGCGACGGCAATGGCAACGGCGACGCCGTATCAGCCAGCAACAGCCTTCGCAGCTCATTATACGGCGGCATGCTGCAGCTTTCCTTCGTCTGAAAGAGAGAGAGAGGGAGGGAGGGAGAGGGGCGAGAGGGAGAGAAGCATTTCCCAGTTGGTAGTTTGGAGCTACCAGCTCAGCGTGCCGGCTCAGTGTGTTTTGTGAACCGATGCTGCAAAGTATGCAACAAATTTGGTTAACTTTTTACTAGTGTTAACTTTTTAAACGCTTCCGCGAGAGCCTTCACTGGGCCAGCCTCGGCTTGGCGCTACTCTGCTCTGTCATCATTGTCGAAAGTTGAACTTATGTTTTGCATAACAATTTGCGTTCGAGGTAAGTTTCGCACTGGGTTGCAGGGGTGGGGTGTTCTCTGCGTGTCACTTGGATCAATCATCAGGAATTTTCAATTTTTACCCCACACCACCAAAGCCAAACGGTAGTTCCACGCTCCAACTTGTTTGGAGCATTGTTCTTGTTATGGGACTTTGTGTAATGGACTCTCATCAAGCCCCGAGGCGCTACAAACAAACAAACAAGTCAAAGACTTGTGGGGGTCGGGGTCTGGGCACGCAACGGCTTTTCAACGCTAATCAGTTGCAGTGCGTGCGGTGGTTCATGCGATCCCGCGACCCCGCAACCCCGCGACCACAGCGCCAGTGCCAGTGCCGCGACCTGGCCTAGACGCCTGTCAAAACAATCTAACCACGGGCTTGTCAATTTGGTTTTTCGGAAATTGTACGTGTTTTGAGGCACCCGCAGGCATGGATTTCAAAAGTTTCTCTGTAGTACTACGCACACTTTCTCGCACCGCGTCGCTTCCTGAGTCAGGGGTCATTTCGCTTAACAATAGGATATTGCGAACAATTTCCGTTGCGCGGCCGGATGTAATGGTAATCAATTGATTGTTTTATTGTAAATTAATTGTGGGCATGCACATGAGCAACATTGTTCAGTGCTGCTGCTACTGTTGTTGTTGTTCCTGATGTTGTTCTGCTACCGTTGATATGGTTGCTGTTATTATGGCTTCGTCCTTGTATTCATTGTTTATTGTTTTAACGCAATTGTTTGGCAGTTGGCCCCAACCAATGGCCTGTGCCTGTTCCTGTCCTGTCCTGTCCCCCTTCCGCTTTCCCATTCCCGGTTTTGGAGCTCCTGTTTTCTGCTGCTGTTGATTTAAAACAACCAAAATGCGAAATGAGTTTTGCGAACGGAAATTGTATTTTTGGTTAGCAGCAGACGAAACGCTTTTGTTATTTGGTCTCGGTTACGCTTGATTCAAGTTTTTTGTTTAGAGAGCTGCTAGCCCCCAGCTAGATTACTTTTCTGTGAGTTTATCGGGAATTGTAGAGGGGTGGTGGGGGTACGAGTCTGATAAACAGACCAATTGAAATCGCCAAGCGAACCAGCGAGAGAGTGGGGGAGTAAAGAGTGCAGCCAATGAATAGCTGAATGAAAGTGAGTGAGGTAAAAGTTGCGAAAACAATTGAAAGTTACTCAAGGATGAGCAAGGATGAGATATGAAGAGCATAAAGAAATGAGAAATAACTTTGCAAAGAGTTGGTCATAATATCTATATCTACATTCATAAATGAAAGCAGGTTCCACTGTACATCTACGCTTGACTGGTCGACTTGTCAATCTCGTTGGGCAGATTTTCCCTGGCCCATTTCCTGGACTCCCATCACTCGCAGAAGCATTGTCCATGCCACATTTATCATAATTATATTATGAGCAAATCTTTGTTGGCCACTCCAATAACCCTTTCACTCTGCTTTCACTCTCCTTTCACTTTCATTTCACTCTCCTTTTACTTCATGTGCGCCGTAACAAGGCGCAACATAGCCAAGTTAATGAGAGCACGAATTAGTGGGCTCATCTCTCAGCCAGTTAATAGGCCAAAAACAGAAAAGTTATTGAAAAACTTTACTCTCTACTTGACTTAATTTTTGCCAGACACTCGAGGTTGCATGTGTGTGTGTGTGTGTTTGTGTGGTGTGTGTGTGCTCATGACAAATGACAGAGCCGTTGCCAAAAACTTTAGCCATAAAACAGACATTGAGCCGCCCCTGCCTTGGCCGTCTGTCTGTTTGTCTGTCTGCCTCACGTTGCTGGTGACAATCTGTTTGGATTTTTTGTTTGCTGTTGCTGTTGCTGTTATTTGTGCCACGTTTGGCGGCATCGCCTCATCATCATTAACTCATCAATGTCAAAGTTGATCAAAGAGGCTGCGGCTGGGGCTGAGACCAAACCAGATTTAGCGTAAAATTAACACAATCTAACGTGCGCTGATGGCAGGCAAGCTCCTGCTGCTCTTCCTGCTCATCCTTGCTTATCCTTGCTCTTGCTTATTGGAAAATCAATTTTCTGCCTGTCAGTCATGGGAGCTGCCTGACTGACGACATTGATGCTTGCTGTGATATGGAGAAGGAGACCAAAGTCTCACCGTCCTGGGGGATTGGCCCAGACTGTCTGTGACTGTGACTGTGTCACGGCTGAATCAATTATATGCCTGGTGGCTTCTCTTCCCCCACCATGCTCCCCTCTGCCCCCCCTCAGCACAACTCTTGATATTTGCTGCCCTTGATTGTTAATTAAATGAAGCGATTTATTGCATTTTGTTTGCTTGCCTAATGCTGCATGCCATTGATAATTTTGCGATTACATTCGTGGCTTAGCGCCATTTTTATGGCAGCCACTGTTCTGACAGCTCTATCCACAGGTATGTATGCACACCACGAAATAGACATCAATATGCACATATATAGTAGTGTATATATTCACGTATTGTATTCCCGAATAGTTAGTTTTGTTTTTGGCCACAGTTGCAGCCACCTGCATTAGTCAGGAGTTGGGTGTCATTGCTTTTGTTGTGTTTATTTTTCAGCTACATTTACCCGGTATATATTTCGATATATCCAGAATAGATACAGTGTGGTTTATCAATTTAATGCAATTCCAGTTCTTCTCCAAAAGTTTTGGCAGTCTTTTAGGCAACCCTTTCCAGCCAGCTTACAGTTTTGTCACGCACTGCCTGGCCATATGGTATGTTTTTCCACGCAACTGCATCGCTTTGCCCCATGCATAATATTTGCCATCGATTTTTAGCTTTATTGTTTTACTAGTCGAACTGAAAAAGGCCACACTAACAAATAGCAGAAGGAGCAACAAAATGTTGCAACAACTTCACTTGCCATGCAGGCAGCGTTTTTGTGTGTGTGTGTTTGAATTTGCTTTTGTGGATAGGATCCCTATCGATATCTACATGGGGATATTCTGTGTGTGACTTGAACACATTTTGTATTGCTCTTTTGTGCTCCTGCTCCACTGAGTGTCCTTTCCTCGGATGTGTCAATATTTTTTGCCATTGTATTTAATTGGCATTGAAAGCGATGTGCAATGGGCAATGGGGAATGGGAATAGCCTTAAGCCGAATTCAATACAAGCCAATTAACCAAATGTGCCACTGCCATGAAAAAAAAGTAACATTTTAAACACCAATCTGCTTGCATGTGTGCATTTTTTATTATATTAATTAACTTGTCATTTATTGCTGCTGAGCAAATAATTCCCATGTCTTTGAGGCACGAATAAAATTGCAAGGAAAACCAGAATGTAATCATTTTCCATATATGCCACAGTTGCTTTTGTGACATCTGGTGGCTTTTTACATCAAGTGGGAAGTGGAAAAAAGAGTCATTCTAGATTAAAGAGTGTGGCTTTACCACAATTCAGAAACAGCAATCCTTTTCAGATCTTTGGACATGCAGCAAATTATGCCTGACAAAAGAAAATGTACACACAAAACAGAATATTATTCTTACATTTTGCTGTTTTTGTGGTTGTTGCATTGTTATTACAAGGCCTGGACAGTGTCTCCTTGAGGACACGCCCGAATCTTACCAGACCTTCAGCCGTAATTAATCCCACTGTCATGGCCCAGTTAAGCCGATCAACTCTGGATTCGAATTGAATTTTGATATTACAAATGCAAATGCTACAATCAATTTTTAATTAAAACCTAAACAGCCACAGAATCTCCTTTAGCTAATTGCGGTTTGTATGTGTGTGTGTGTGCGTTCGGTATTAGTTATGGATATCCGCTTAGCTGAACGTCATTAGCAGCTGCGTCCGTATATCATCATCCCCACCACTTACATCATGATGATGATGATGATGCTCAATAATATTCGTCATAATGAGAGTTCCGAATATCGAGCTACTGGAGAGCCATGGGCCGCAAATTGGTCGAGAGGACGCTGCCACAACAGCTGGGGCCCCATGTCTGATGATTAGGAGGGGCCGGCCCCATGATGGCAGTCAGCCAGCAGTCATCAGCTGCCCCGGCAACGCTGATGCTCTCCACCCCCTGGAGAAGAGTCTCCCCTCCACGTCCTGTTTTTGGCGCAATTGACGTCAGCTTTGTTTTAATGCTAATTAATTAAATTCATTCAAATTAACAGGCGGGGGGGAATGGAATGGATGGGGAATCTCACTCTCACTCTCTCTCAGTCTCTTTCTCATTCTGGCCAAAGCATTAATTACCAATTTTTGTGCTTTGTTGTATTTTGTGATTTGCGCTCTGGGCTCCGCTCCACTCTCCCCTTCCCCGTTCTTAGACTACTCTCAGCTGGCAGTGGAATAAAAGAAGAGGAAAAAAAAACGTGATTAACATTTAACGTTCGAGCTGCTTAATGAGCGGCAACAGTTGTGGCAGCAGCGGAAGGGACTCATATTTCGCTGGTAATTCATTTAAATGAAATGCACTCAACCTGAAATGCAGCAGAAATGAGTGGCGAGGGGGTGGCACGGGCAGGAGGGCAGGAGTGCAGAAGTGTGGAAGCCGATTAGCGGTTGAACTGAAATGCGTTCGTAATTGGTCAAAAAGGAGCTGGTCGAGAAGAGGGGCCCTGATGGGATTTTGTGGTCATTAAACTTTAGTTTAAGTTTAGCACTTTGGAGTGCTGCCACCCCCCCTTGCCCCTGCTCCGGTCAGCCGCTACCATTGGAGTTCAGTCAGTTGTGTCCATCTGTTAGGTGGCAAAGTTAATGAGATTAGGATGCGCTGGCTGGCCCGAGCGACTCTCAACGTTCCGGTTAGAGGTCTCTCTCTCTCTGACTAGCCACAAGCCCAAAGGAAGAGACTTCATGGGAGTGAGGTAACAGAGGGCAACCCCTTAATCATCATCAGTGCATAAATCAATTGTATTAATAAATTAACAGACGTTGCCTGTTTGGGGTCTGTTTGCTGTACGAGTAACATGCAGTGTGGCGGCTCCTAGTTGCTGCCTCCTGGCTGCTGGCTGCTGGCTACTGGCTCCATCTTGCCTCAATGGCCCCGGCAACGGTTCGGTTGTAATATCTCAATTAATTATTTGTGTGCGGTCATTGTGTGTGAGTGTGTGTGTGTGTGTGTGAGTGTGTCTGTGTCGGGGTATTGGTATAGAAGCGGATGTGCGGCCATGCTGCCATAATGTTGCCTGCCACATTTTAATTACTCATTAATGTATGCACACCGCTGACTGCCCCCCCTGCCCACCAAAAAGTTGTTGTACGAACTAACGTTTTGTTCTCTGCGGTTTTACAAATGTGATAACATCAACTGTAAACAAAAAATAACCAAAAAAAAAAAAAACACATTAAACGGATGCAAAAAGCTGCAAAAGGTGGCAAAAATTACTGGGAAATAAATGAAACGAATTGGTGATATCCCACAGATCGAATATGAATAAGGTACATATATTTTTGAAAGATTTTTAAGTTTTTTAGGGGGCATTAAATAACATTTTCCAAGAGGTTGGTAGCTTGAAAGAAATATATTTTGCCGAAAACAAAACTTTCCATAGAAGTCTAACGTATATAGAAACATCAAACAGTTTATTCTACATACCTAAATATGCATCATTAAAATTTAATAAATTAAAAACCCTTGGCTGGTATATTCAGTACACAAAATATATTAATTTGAAAATACATTTTGGCAAAAACACACACATACATATAGTAAAACCAATGAACAAACATGGCCAAAGGCTAGTTCAAACCTAGCCACAATACCCAAGGGTATAGGTTAGGTTAGGTTAAGGAAGCGGAGGGGAGACCCCCCGCTCACTTGGTCCAGTTAGTGGACCATTGTGATGCCGCATGGGCGCGAGCCCCTTCTCCTGGCCCTAGCCGTGGTGAGCAACTTAGTGCCGAGCTAAGGGCAGTCCCATCCGGTGGCTTGGATGTACTTGGACAGAGTCTCGGTTTGATTTCGGAAAGGTCCGAAATATCTGTAAGGAAGGGGCCCCGAGGAACCGTAGTCTTCGGTTTCCCAGGGCCGGGCAGAGACAGAAGAAGTGATGAACTGACTCCTCCTCCTCCTCGTCCCTACAACTTCTGCAGAAGTCGTTGTGAGGGAACGACAGTCGTGCAGCATGTGTGCCGATCTGCCAGTGCCCCGTTATGGCTCGGGTGACGGCAGAGCAATGTGCTCTGCTGAGTCTATAAAGCTCTTCCGAGCGCTTTTTCGAGCGATTTGGCCAAATCGCTCTTGAAGTTCTGCATGTGATGGTCAGCTGCCATCGCCTGTCAGCAATTTGCTCGAAAGCCTCGTGTGTTAATAGCCTGCACGTAGCTAGAGGCATTGCCACTTTGCTGCCTCTCCGGAAGGAGAGGTACAGTAGTGCCCCGCCTAGCTAGCTCGTCGGCGGCATCGTTCCCGACAATGTCCCTATGTCCAGGGACCCATATTAGGGAGAGATTTAGCTGCTCTGCGGTCTCATTTAGAGACCTGCGACAGTCGTTTACGGTCGTTGAGTTCGACGAAATAGAGCCAAGAGCCTTTAGGGCCGCTTGGCTGTCGAGAAGACGCACACCGAGTGTCCGTCTAAAGATAGTTTGGAGACGATGGAAATGGCCTCCTTTATGGCTAAGACCTCTGCCTGGAACACGCTGCAGTGGTCCGGAAGTCTGAAGCAGAGACTGATGTTGAGCTCATCGCAGAAGACGCCCCTCCCACGCGGCCGTCTAATTTTGAGCCATCAGTGTAGAAGTGGATCGCATTCGCGGGTCCAGGTTCGCCCCTCTCCCAGTCCTCCCTGTGTGGGATGGATACCTGGAAAGGCGTCGAGAGGTAGTCACTTGGGATGCAGTAGTCTGTCCTCTCTGGAAGTTGCGGGAGTTTTATTAGTATTCCCGAATGGCCAACCGTGGTGGTTTTCCACAGATTGGATTCCCTCATTCTAAGGGCGGAGAGTGTTGCAACCTTTTTCCCATAAGTTCTACAGGTAGAAGGTACAACATGGTATCGAGGGCTTCACTTGGGGTAGTGCGAAGTCCGCCAGTTATGCATAGCTCTGCCATGCGTTGGACTCTTGTGAGTTTGTCAAGACAAGTTTTCTTGTTCAGGGCTGGCCACCAGACCACTACCCCGTAGATCAGGATTGGTCGTATGATGATGGCGGTGTATAGCCATCGGACTATGCACGGGGTCATGCCCCACTTTAGACCGATGGTTTTTCTGCAGGTGTAGAGGGCTACTGTGGCCTTCTTCACCCTGTCCTCTATACTCAGCTTCCAGTCGAGCTTCCTATCGAGGATGAGGCCAAGGTATTTGGCCTGGTTGCTGAAAACTAGCGGCTCTCCGCATAGTTTCGGTGGGGTAAGTGTCGGAATCTTGTATTTCCTGGTGAATAGTACAAGTTCCGTCTTTGATGGGTTAGCGCTTAGCCCACATTTGGCCGCCCATTCGGACAGTTTTGTTAGAGTGCTTGTCATGCACTCGCATAGGGTCTGTGGAAACTTCCCAGAGAATGCTATAGCGACGTCATCCGCATACGCCACCACGCGGCATCCACCACCCTCTATCTCCCGCAGCAGTACATTCACTGCTACGTTCCATAGGAGGGGCGAGAGGACTCCGCCCTGCGGGGTGCCTCTGTTGACAAACCTGGTAGATGTTGACGTCCCCAGTGATGCCTCAACGGTCCTGCATTGCAGCATCTGATCGATGAGACTCACCGTCCGGGAGTCAACCCCAGGTCAGTCAGTGCTCTCGTGATGGCGGACGGGATGATGTTATTGAAAGCCCCTTCAATGTCGGGCGAAGGCTACCAGGGTATACTCCTTGCAGCTGAGGGACGATTCGATGATCGATGTGATCGCGTGTAGGGCCGTTTCGGTGGATCTTCCCCTCCGATAGGCATGTTGAGAATCAGAGATTTGATTCGGCGATATGGTCGCCCTGAGATGCAGACTTAAAAGCCGTTCCATCGCCTTCAGGAGGAAAGACGACAGGCTAATTGGTCTGAAATCTTTAGGGGCAGTATGCGAGGGGCTTGCCTGCCTTGGGTATGAAGACAACTTTGGCTCGAAGCCATGTCTTCGGGATTTGTCCGTGGGAGAAAATCCCTCGTAAATCCGTTTGAGCCAATTTATGGCTCTTTGTCCGGCTTGGATCAGCTGGGCTGGGATGATGCCGTCTGGTCCCGCGGATTTGTAGGGCTTGAAGCTTTTTATAGCCCAGGATATATTCTCCTGACTTAGCAGGTTCAGAATTGAGCCTGGGACGTTAGAGGGATGCGCTCCGTAGGTTGGCCTGTTCACAGCGCATCCCGGAAATGTGTACTAAGAAGGAGGCTTAGCGACTCGGAACTGGATGTCGTCCAGGTTTGGTCGGCCTTCCTCAAATACCCCAAAGTTGGGGGTTGATTTCGAGAGTACTTTGCGTAAGCGCGAGGCTTCGGAGTTACTCTCGATTTCGGTGCAGAACTGGCGCCACGACGCACGTTTGGCTTTCCTGAGTTCTTTATTATAGGTCGACAGACTTGCCTTGTATTCGGTCCAGTTCTGTTCAACGTTAAGAGCTTTCGCTTTGTTAAAAGTCTCCGTGAGGATCGCCGGAGCTCTCCCAGCGTCGGAGTCCACCATGCCGGTTTCTTCCGACCTCTGGTTTTCCGGGTGGGCAGGCTTTGTCTAGCGCTGCGTTGCAGGCGTCGGTAAAGACCTTTACCAGACGAGTCGTGGTCTCCCCTGAGAAATCCTCCCTAGGTGGTGTCTCGGGGAGAGTTTGGCTAAGAAGGTTCACATAGCGAGTCCAGTTTGTCCTCCGGAGGTTACGGAACGGATATCATAGACGCCACGTCCGACGCCTCGGGTTGGCTCCCCGCTTCCGGGACTTCAAACTCGAGATCTGGCTGGACCTCGGCTTGCCTTCCCTTCGAGTCGTTTTGTAGGGGACTATGGTCACCTTACGGTAAACCATAGTCCACCACTCCAGACGACTCTCCAAGGAGCGCTAGCGACTCCTCGTTCAGGACGAGGATAATCTGTCGCCTCTGTCCTGCGACCTCCTCGACCTTGGCCACCTTCCAATCGGCTGTAGGAAGGTGGGGTTAGAGACCTGCAGAACCTTGAGAATCTTCTCAGGTTCTGCAGGTTTGACCGACACCCACGCTCGGGCCCTCGGTCTGCTTGGGACGTCTTCCCATCGTACGGCCTCCAGTTTGGCTCCCGGATACACTTCCTTGAGCGCCGCCACCGCCTTCATGTATGGGGCCGCCGAGCGCTCATCTTGGCAGGCGATGGCTTTCACCATGCCCCCTGATGCCACCCGGCGTCCTCACATTTGGGCGGGGTCCACCGTTCTCGGAGAGTTCCTCCAGGAAGCGGTCCTGGAGCTCCGCGTCCACCAGGTGCCACTTGTCACGGGGACATTACCGTCCTTGGCGCCCCTATCCAGGACGCCAACTAGGGTTTTGCCCCTCGCCACCTCCGCAAAAAGACCTGTTGGTCAGGTGCGTCTTCACCCGCTTGGCTTGCTGGGCTTGGCCTGGCTGTGTGGCGTGGTCTTCCGCCGAGCGTTGCCGCTTGTTTGGGGGCTTGGCTACTCCCTTTCCGGATTTGGCTGGTTGGAAGTTTGGGATTATTGAGCTGGCCCACAGCCTCTGCTCCATCCCCTTCGCCGATGCCACATACCCGGATCGTTGTTGGCCAGTATAAAGGCAGCGCGCCTCCTGTCCTGGTAGGACGGCTTACCTGCCTGGCTTGCAGACCCGCCGCCTGCCGAGGTTGCCGTGGTTTCCCCGGTCGCGAGGCGCTTACCAGCCGCGATAACGCTCTGCTTAGCAGCCACCCCGGTGACCGGTTTGGCCCCGGTGCCCCTCGACGTGGATGGGCCCGATTGGCTTATCGGAGCCCTCCCCGCAGCGGATTCTGCTGGAAGACGGTGGACCGACTCAGTCTCCTTCCCCGTCTTCTTTGGACCTGGTTTCCCAGGCGTTGATGTAGAGGGATGGTCTTGTCCCTCCGGTACTTTCAGAGGAGTACCGAGCTCCTTTGCGGGTGTTGTTTTAATGTTTAAATGGATTGGCATATTTGGTCCCACGAGTAGGCGGGAAGGGGTTAGTCACCCGAGGCATAGCCCGCGTGCCCCGGGAAGCCTGATTTAAACTGGAGGTCGGCAGGTATCCAGAGTTCGCATACTAACGACCGAGCACCCCCTCGGCCACGCATCCATCAGCGCATGCTGTTTCACCTAGGATTGGGGTAATTTGCACTGAGAGTTTTCTTCTCTCCGCCCGACTACCATTAGCCAGCATCCTTGGCAGAGACCTGACCGTACCAAGGACCTGTTACCAGCCGCCCTCACGGGGAGAGTATAGTCGCACTTCCACTGGTGTGTACAGTTACGGCAGGTGATGGACCGCCCGCGATTCCACTGCATCCTAAGCTGGAGCGTGGCAGCATCGGGTTGGGGCAAGCCCCGGCCCCATGCAACCCCGCCCCCGCCCGGAGTACAGTGATCGCGGGTCGGACCATTACCCGTGATTCCCCTGTATCACCCCAAGTGGCTGACGGCTATACCCAAGGGTATAATACTATTTAAATATGTTTTTAACTTTTACTGCCACTCTGGGGCCTCACTCACAACCGAGCAACAACAACAACGTGACATTTTAACTGATGTTAAGCAAATACACAGCGAAAAGAAATTACAATAAATTAAATAATTAATGTAACTCGTTGTGGGTAAAATTTAAGGGCAGGATGGGGCAGGGATAGTATTGGGAACGTAGGTGTTATGTGAACTGCATGTTAATTAATAGTGACGGTAGAGCACAACGACAACAGCGACATGGAAACTAATTAAAATTAATACACCAATAAAGCAATTTGATCAATAAAGACACCGCAATGCCACAAGCACACACAGCAAATAATGCGGTGCACATATTTGTATCCTTTTGTGGGTAAGACTGTACTAGAATGTACCGCTACGCTCCTCAAATGGAATGCCAAATCGCATAGAAAGCATTTCAAATATTTCCATCTTTGTGGCGTTCAGAAATATATAGTACAAGGCGAAATATTTTGGGTGGAATATTGGGAGGCATGAGGAATAAAACATTTCGTATACTCGATGTACATATGTATGTACATGCACGTGCCAAGGATCTTCATTTATTTTTTAACACATTTTTTAATGATTTTTCATTTTCCGTTACGTGGGCCAGACAAATAGTTTTTGGGTCGGAGCAAAATGTATATGAGTATTCCCACTTTTTTATACATTTTTCTTCTGTGTTTTTTTTTTTGTGTTAAGTTTCGAAGCCCGAACGAACGAACGAACCGCCACTGTTTGTTTGCATTGGTAATGAGTTTACTTTGGCTGTAAGTTGCGAAAACAGACCGCCGGCTCACCTCTGCCTGGCACTGGGACCGCACCCACACACACACTGAGAGAGAGGGTGCGGCTGCCCCAAAAGCCCCAAAAATGGCTATGGGGCCATACGAACGGACTTTAGAGAGAGCGGAAGCAGTAGCAGGCACTGGGGGCAGGGGCAGGGTGCTGGCACACCACCAGAATGTGGAGGCATCCCAGAACTTGTGCATTAAACTTTCGTTTTATTGTAAACTTCTGTCAACAAAAATCTTTTGCGCCCGCACAAATACTCGTTCTCGTATTCATACACTTTTAGCTGCATGTATATGTGTGTGTGTGTGTGAGGGTGTGTGTGGGGGGGCTTCCTGCCACATGTGTTTTTAGTTATTTGGTTGTTCCTGCAAATTGCTTTGCGGTCTGTGCAGCTCTCACTCTCTCTCTAACTTTTATAAATATCAAAATTTTAATTAGTATTAAAAAATAAAAATAAAAAGTCCAATGTACAATGTACAAATATAAAGCAAAACCCCTGTAGTGTCGTGTCCTGGCCTGTCCAGTAAAGTGCTATGCATGTTTGCTACCCGTAGATTTCAGGGGTATATTGGACAACAGAGAGAAAGAAATTCCATGGGAATAATATCCAGAATGAAGAATAAAAGTTATTGTACAGTTTTCTCCATATCTTTGCGACTCATTTTGGGAGATTTATCCGCATAGTTCCGGCATAATGGGTATCTTTTAGTCTCTTCTGATTTTATTCTTTCACATTTAATGGCCGCTCGTGAGAGTCAGCGAAATTTTTGTTATTGCTCGCGGCCCTTTTAAAGTGGGCTTTAAAAAAAGAAACAAAAAACAAAATTGAAATAAATCAAGGCAGCAAGGTTGATGTTGTTGTTTGGGCTTATCAAAAAAGCTGAACCGGTCTCTCGGCTGTGGTCTTTGGTTAAACATGGAGCACACAGAGCATCGTGATATGCATGGTCAGGTGCGGTACCCGGCTCCCGGCTCTCGGCAGCCATCTCGATAAGCATCAGGCGCCGGCACATAAATCACTTTACAAAGGCGCACCGGCAATCTGCATCTATTTGATGCTCGAGACGTCCCTGATGTGCGGATATCAATTCATTAAATGATGTGAAACTCAATGAAATTAGCGAGTCAGAGTCGGTGTTGACAAGCCATCGCTAAGTAGACCATTACCAGGACACTCCAGCTCAAAAGGAACTTCAAACAGTGCTTGGCCATAATGCTGGCGTCCATAGACGATGGAGGGTCGCTCGGTACGGGCACGTGGACACGGGGGTACGGGGGCAAAGGCGACTATGAAAACAAAATCCGCCACTAAGTAGCGGGTACTTATGACATAATAGCATTCTATAAAACAGTGGTTCAAAAGCAAAAGTTTCATTTCAATGGAAACATTTCCCGTGCTATACATACATATATAGTATATAAGTTTGAATGGTTTTTTTCTTGGCAACATAAAAACACAACTTTTTATTGATGCTAGAAAATGTGTGTATGTATGTATGTATGAAGCATTAACAGGAGAAGGAAACTGTAACGTGGCAAGAAAAAAAATAAATTCTATAATTACCATATGATTTACAGATGTATACTAAATTGTTTGTTAATTAGCCAGGTGTACGATAGAAATACAAATAACAAATACAAACGCATTATTTATTACATCAATTAAAGCCAATAAACAATTATATTTGATTAAGTTGTAGTTAATAATTGGTAGTTAGTGTATGGGCGGAACTTTCCTTTATTTTTTCCTGTATTTCTAGCTATTTTTTGATGGGATTAAGTTAGAAAAAAAAACCTGCAAAACTTTTTAGATATTATCAGAAATAAACAACAGAGTTCTTCTTAAAGCAAAATAAAAATTAATTAAAGTTCTAGCAGAAATACAAAAGACAAATGCAATTTTTTAAAGTAGATGACTTTTGTGATTTGTCCTTTAATATATGTATAAGATTGGAATATTCTTATAGAATATTGGAATAGAATATTTAGAATATCCACCACCACCACTGTGCCCATCAAAACGCGTTTTGTACTCAATGCCGGCCCGTGTCATCATTCGCCTCACCTGTGTCTGCTTCCTCCTGGTGTTGCTTTTCCTTTTAGTCATATTAATGTATAGTACATATGTGCTTCTGTGTGTGTGTGTGTGGTTTTGGAACATTTTAGGTAAATTAAAAAATAACATTATTATTATTTTGATAGCACACTTTACGGGGTCCGTCCATCCACTTGTTTGTGCATGTCAATCTCTGTCTCTGTCTGTTTACTTAGCCCGAAAACCAGAATAATAACCTTAAACGTTTCTTGTGAATTGAAAATAATAAAATACAATTTAGAATCGCTAATTTAGCTAAAAGCAAAGACCACTTATGAGCTGCAAACCACGAAACTTCAACGGGGGGAGGACAGGCACAGTGTTCCATTTCAATAAGCCAAGATGCCGGCAAGTTGGCCCTGTTTGATCTGCATTAGCGTGTCCAAGTGTCTGCATATTTCCAATCAGTGTCTGGCCATATATCATCATCAATTGTAGCCGCTTGTGAGGCTGGCTGGGTGGTTGGCTGACTGTGTGCTGGTCGGTGGTGTTGGTCATTGACTTTGATGCCCTTTAGCCACCAGAATGCTGTTAACCCAGACCCAGACCCCATCTGTAAATCCGGGGCGTTGAGCTGACAGTGACAAAGCAAATGTCAAATTAATTTGATGCCTTACTTAAGGCCCAACACCAACACCATATTCTCTATCTCTACCTCTATCTCCATCTCCATTTCCATCAGGGAATGCAGACAGGTGCCGGACGCAATTCACGACACACGGGGGGAACTTCCAGATTGGGAACTTCAAAAGGCACAAAGTGTCAAGCTATTTAACACAAAGTCGGTGAAGGAAAGAACGTGGCTCACAGCCAGAGACAGTCGTCATACAGGCTGCTGGTCACCTGGAATGCTGACTGTCAATTTCATTTACGTTTTCAATCGATTTATTGTCCACGACCACAGTCCGCCTGGAACACGCCCCCACATACGCGCACACACACACACACACACACATAGATAGACAGACACACATACCCGACCCCGGCACAGACACTCAAAGGCAATATTGGTCAGATTTTTGACAGCTCAAATTGAATTTGCCTTTTGCTGTTGCCTTTTTGGCTGCGTTGTTTGCCTGCAACGCCTCCAAAAGCGAGGCAGCGAGGGTGTGGCCGGGCTGTCAAGGTGTGAACACATTTGGCTTTTGTTTGCCGCCAGCCGCCTGCCGCCGCCACACAACGCAGCAACGATTTGTCTCACTTTTTTGATCGATTGTTTATCTCCACCCTTATGTCCTTTGGGGTGGGCAGTCTTGGCCGTCGGCTGACCGCACACATATTTGTCATACTTTTATTGTGCCGCCGCATTGGGGGGACTTGTTTGCCTCGCCAGAAATCTGAAGAAATCAAGAAAAGCTTGACACGCACGAATGTCTTACATATATTGTATGGCTCATACCCTGGCACCTGGGACAGGTCTAATAGATTTAAAGGGGAGAATCTGCTAGCGGGCTACTATTGATGGATTCACAGGAACAATAGCTGTTGGCTGTTGCAAAAATTCTAGCTTGTAAATCGAAATTTCCGTCGACTTCTTAAATACTTTAAAACAAAATTTTGTATATATTTTTCAAATTGAAAGCTAACAATACAATCTTTACCTACAACAAACTTAAAGAGCCCTAGCTGAAAAAAATTAAAATTAAATAACTCAATGCTCAGTATTGGATCTTATTCTGCAATGCATTTCACTGCTCCATTTGAATTGTTATTAATATTTTTGAAAAGATTTGATGCTTATTTTTACATTTTTCCAACCAAAATTGTTTGGCGCCAAAATTAGATTTATGATAGTGGCGCTGATAGGCAGAAAAGTGCAAAAATGTGTTGGTAAACGCAAAAACAATCGAAATTTCGATTACGCAACTTTTACCACCACTAAGACCACATGCTGAACCTATGTAAAACAAAAACAGACCGTCTTTTTTTCATCGAAAGGAATAAAATCGTTACATACATATATCCACATGTATTTATTTATTAAGTTTATCCAAAAAAATTTGTTTATTTAATTCTAATTTTATTGTATTTAATTCTTAAACTGGCTATAAACACCAACAACCTGTATTTATTTAAAAGTATGAATATATTTGTATTGTATGTATTTAAACCTGTATTTATTTATTTAGCTCTGTTTAAATTCGAACATATTGTATGCGAATAAAATCGTTACATTTATATACCCACATAAATTTGTTTTTTGTTTATCCTCTTTTTTTATTTAACTTTTTAAACTTTTAAACTTGCTATAAACACCAACAACTATATTTAAACCTGTATTTATTTATTTAGCTCTGCTTAAATTCGATTATATTGTATGCCGTATTCGTCAGTCAGAGCGCCAGTTGGGGAAAAAGTCCACGGTATAGCGCATGTAGCACTCGGACAGCCAAATGAACTCGGACCAGAAGTCCGGCTTGGTGTACGGCAGCTTGAAGCAGGAGACGAAGCGAGTCATTAGCTTGTTGGCCTTGCTCCGGACCACGCGAGCGTCATCCCGGTTGGCCGTCTGGGGCTCCTTGGTGGGTGCGAAGCGGCACAGCTGGCGAATAGAGTTGACGGCCTCGAAGTTGCGCAATAGCAGCAGCTGGCTGACGGGCATCTTGAGGAGCTCCTGCAAGGCCGCATGCGCCGCCTCGTAGTTCTTGGGGCCGATGGTCAGGCTGCGGCGCAACGTGTTGATTTCGCCCACAAAGTGGGTCTCCACACGCAGCGAGCTGCTCTCCCTTCGCACCCTTTGCACGTAGGCCAGTTCGATTTGCCTCTGAGTGCGGGCAGGTCGTGCAGAGCTGGTGGATGGCTTTTTCGGCTTATGCACGGCGCCAGAATGCATCACATGCCACACATAGTGCACGGCGTCATCGTCGTTGCAGCCCATCAACCGCTCGGCCATTAGTATCGCCTCGCGGAAATCCTCGTACTCCAGGGCCGCCTTGGTGACAAATGTCTTCTTTTGCTTATGGCTGTAGGGCCACATCTTTCGGTAGCTAATTTCCTTTGCGTTCATTGGTGCACACAAACTGAATCATTCCACTGCGAGCTTTCTTGGCAATGAGTCTGCCCGGCCATGGCATGTATCCGCACTGTTCTGCAAACACAATGTCGCCCACGTTGAATTTACCTGCCAAGAGAGCGAAATCCATCTTTGTAAGTGCCAGGTGAGTGGATGACAGCGAACTGGTAAAAATGGTTAAATCACAGACTGCACTCTACAGGGGGGTAGTAGTAATAACTGTTAGAGTGAGATGAAACCAGTGCCTAATATATACTAGTGATGGGTGCACATCGATTATTGTGTACCTCGATGTTTGTTAATCGATGTTTGAGACAAAATAAACTCGACAGTTTATTTATATTCTTGGGGACAAGGAATTGTTTGAACTAGTTTTTGGTGTTATTTGGGTTTCCAACATAAAATAAAGTCAAATTTAAATACTTAATTAAATGAAATATTTTTTTGAATTACAAAAAAACACAAGTCAAAACAAAAGAAATAAGGAAACGGGTCACAAACGGAATACGCTATTTTCTATATCCACAAGACTAATATAAAACAAAGCAAAGTACAACTTTAATTTAAATGATACGGATAAAAAAAAAACTTTTTAAACGCCAATTTAGCAGTATAGAAACACACAAACAGAATCAAATATAAACATTGATGTTATTGTGCCTGGAAAACCATCGATAGTATCGATACTGCCTCGATAGTTACCCATCGCTAGTGACTAATGAACGTAACGGCCATTCCGTTCAGCAGAAAAAGTACAGCAATACAGCTGCACAGAAGCCGTGCTGTATTCAGCACAAAGCTGGTTAGAGAGAGATGAGGCTAATGTCTAAAGGAATGCCAATTACGTTTGTGCATTGCACATACAAATAAATATGCGTAATCCTTTACGCTTGTGTGTGCGTGTGTATGTATGCTCATATTTCGTTTGTATGTTTCGTTGTTTGCGATGGTTACGGCAATGGGAGATGCGCATCTTCTGTGGATACAAACAGAGCGTGGCATCCACAGCACCACAACAACAACGTACTAAATGCACAAATATACTACGTAAACCATCATTTGGTGTGTGCCTGCAGGTGAAAACTGCCACTTGACGCAAAGACAGCAGCGGCAGGTACATACAACATATACAGCAGAAGAGTCCCCAGCATCAATATTGGTGGAATTTCTTTTTATAGATTTGGTGCTCTTAAAATGTTTTATGAATTAATTATGTATTATTTAATAGTATTTTGGTAGATTTAAACAACAGAAATCCAACTGATTTTGAATTTTGACTAGATGAAAATAAACAACATTTCTCATTAAATCTCCATATTTCCCGGCGGTATGCTTAAGCAACAAAATTTATGTGGCCGATTGATAGCTGCTTTCATTAGCTTTACAGAGTCTATAAGTCATTTCAAAGTTCCTAATAACCATGTGTAGCATACTCAAGTTATGCGGACAAAAGCCCAAGCTTACCTCTTGAATAACAATAAAAAAAAAAATTAATAAATAAATTTTTACTTAAACAAAATTACTAAAAATCAAAATAACCATAATTAAAAATTTGGAAAATATTTTTTGATTTCTGCATACTGATGATATTAGCTGATATTAATTCTCCGTCGACTTCTTAGATACAAAAAAAAAATATACATTTTTTATTATCTATTTATAAATATGAAGACTAACCATACAATGTTTAATATGAAAAATGTATGAGAGCTAAAAAAATGTAAAAAAACTACCTCTTAAATTAAAAATAAAAACATGTTTTTACTTAAAAAAAAAAAACTAAAAAAATAAAACCATATTTAAATTCAAAATGTACCAAATATTATTTGATTTCTTGCATAGCAGTAATTAGCTCACATGAATTCTCTTATTTTTCTCTAATTTCTTACCTAAAGACACAAGCATTAATTTAATAATTATTTTCAATTTGTTTTCAGCTTAAAGACAACGAACTTCCTTGAATGCTGATTTGGTAAGTTGCAACTCATTTGAATAACGCTTCAAGTTTTTTATGGCCTTATAAGAACACATTCCCTCAAGATGATCACTTACTCGGTACCTCCCTCCACCCCCCCCATAAATCTGTACGTTTATGGAAAATGTTAAATGTCATTATTCCGTTTGGGGAAAAGTTTGGGCAGGGGGGAAATGTCTTTTTAGTGGACTCTTTGTTTGGGCTATAAATGGCGTCGTTTTAATGTGGTGGTCGTGGTGTCCTAGCTGTCCTAGCTTCTGGCCACATAATAATGGGACACACAAATTGAACAAATGGTCATGCAACATGTGGCTACTTGTGGCATCTTCTTGTCCCTCTTCTAATTTGATTTATATTTATAAAGTTGCAATCATTTACTTTCGATTGCCGGCGTAATAATAAAGCGTCGTTACATTTAAATAATGACCAAGTCGGCGTCGGTTAATGGTTATGAAAATTCAATTATAACCCCAGCCGGCACAATGATGGTCGTCGTCTCCTTAATTCGCCACAGCTACTTGCTGCTGCTGGCCCACTTGCCACTCGCCACTCGCCACTTGGCGGCAGTGCCCTCTCACTCCACTCAAGAAGGCACATAAAACACGTGGCAAGATTAATTGTAGCAGGCTGTCGTACATTACAATGCGTATACGCGGTGTTGTACATGTGTAAATAAGGGACAAGAGAGAGAGGGACAGAGCAACCACAATGCCACTGCTGTTTCTGCTGTTCCTGCTGCCTCTTTCTGTCTCTCTCTGTGCTACTGCTTCTTCTCTGTGTCCTTGTGGCACTGGGCGACTGCTTTTTTGGTCATCATATTTAATTCAAGCATAAATTTTTGCACGCATATAAAAAAGGACCCCGGGACAGAAGGAAGTAAAAAAGAATTAATACGTTTCGGTTAATTTATGTGGCCCGGGGATGGGGCTGGGCCGGCGCCTGCCATGGGTAGGCATGAAAAATAACCCAAGCTGGACGCAAACCAATGAGCCACAAACGACCGTGACGGAACTGGCCAGCACTGTTGTTGCTTCTGCTGCCTCACGAGGACGATGGGGATGATGAGGATGATGATGATGATGATGTTGATGATGGCCACGGCTTTTGTCTCGTCACCCTTTTTGCCCGTATCCTGGCCCTGGCTGCTGACTGTGTCGCTGGACCTGGTCCTAGCCCTGTCTCCGGCTCTGGTCTTCGCTCTGACTCTGTCTCCGCCTCTGGTCCTGGCCCTGTCTCTCCTGGCGCCATTTGGCTGCCTTTTGTTATTGCAGTGTTCGGGGTAATTACCAATGTATGCGTGGCGGGAACGGTGGAAAAGGTGAAGGTGCCCGGCCCCCAGTTTTGTTATGCGCACAGCCTCGGTGGCGTTTTTAATTTGTCATAATTTTGCCCATAGACTCCCTCCCCAACGGCCCACTAATTAGCTAGACCAGACCAGCCACACCCACAAAAACAGAGGCTATAAAACACTCACCAGCCCCAGCGATATCCATGGTGGCACAGCGATCAAGTCTTACAAACAACTGAGCCGGACTTGACGGACTTCTGGGGGCTAGAGCTGGGCCTTGTCGTTTGCTGCTAGTGAAATATAATTCCTGTGAATACGCTCCAAATGCGTTACTCAGACTAAACAAACGCAAGTGGTGGGGAATTTTGTTTATTTATTTTACGAGTTGTTACTTCGCTTCGAGTTTCTTTCGATCGAATGAGGGGACATAAGCTGTTTGGCACTGGCACTGTCAGCACTATCACTCACTATCACTCTACCGGAAGACATCTGCCATAATCTCGTAGATAAACTCAGCACAAAGCACAGAACAATCACTTAATTTCTTTAGCCAATAAACCAAATAAACCGACAACAACCAAACAGAGTTTGCCGCCGTGCAACTCAGCATAAATGGAATAGAGAAGGTACTGAGAGTCAAGAGCAGCCAAAATTACTTCCACATTCACATCATCAACTGCAGCAAACCGAACTCCGAACAGGGAACACAGAAATTCCGAAACCCCGAAACCACACACATAAATCAATGCCTGAGGGCGGAGTCCTGGCCAAAATATGTGTGTACTGTGTGGCTGGCTGAGCTCTCTCTCTCTCTTCGGATTGCGATCCATTTTCCTTTTGCTGTGACAGAAAATGCAAAATATTTGATTTGTTCTTATTTAATTTTAACATTTTCGTTGACGCACGCACGCCACTGCCAAAGGCAGACAAAGACAGACAGCGGCAGGAGAGGAGGCACCCAAACCGCAGGCCACACATGGATACATTTGGATACTACTCCTGCATTGATTGGCATACGATTGCCAGTAGAGGACAGGCCGAAGGCAAAGCCTGCGCCTGAGCCTGAGCGCCATCCTGAGTCATCCCCCCTGAGTGCGTCGTTGTGCAGTTTTCGAGTGATGTCAGCCTACCCTTTGAACGACGTCATCGTCATCATTGATGCCTGATGAATTGAGTCAAGGGGCAGGGGGACTCTGGAGAGGAGTTGGGCTGCTCCTGCTGCTGCTTTACCTATCAACTGAAACCCTAGCCATGTTCATGTTCAATTAGTGCAACGGCACTGCACTCTGTCCATATAAAATGCCTGCGAGTCTAATTAATTACTACACGAGACAGACACTGACACACAGATGCAGATACAGATACAGATACATTGAGAAAGGGGGGAATCTGTCGGCCCAAAACCGCAACCTGCCATCCAACTGTCTATCCGTATATCCTGTGACTGATTTCAATAGAACCAATAGCAGCAGCAGCAGATGCAGTTGCATTATTAGGCCATGTCCATGTCCGGCATTGGTTTCTCTTCTCTCGGCCCTGTCGGACCACAACTAATAGCGAAATGGCATCTACAAGCACCCGCCCAACCCAACCCAACACCCCCCATTAACCACGAAAATGGAGCAGATCAAATTTTGTATTTTGACTAGCGGCAAAATATTTGCCATTGAATTTCAGAGCATGTCGTTGGCTCTGATTATAATCAAGGGGCTGGCTGGCTACTGCTGCTGGCTGTTGTTAAAAAGGAAATGCATACCCAGCCATCACAGCACTGATGCAGCTCGTAACAATCAATTTATGTGGAAATTGTATATGGAAAAGCGTACCCGTTACTTTAAATAATCTCTGCAGAAACTGGAACTGACATAAGTATGTTGCGCAAAAAAAGTACGTGTACCCTTTGCCAGAGGGTAGATAAAGTAGAAAATTGTTGCACCCAATTTGCATATTGAATTACATTCATTGTTGATGCTTGCGTGCGTTTAATCCAGCAGTACCTCTGGCATTTGCGTGTACCCCTGGCATCCCATAAAACCCACCCACTGCCGCCCGCCTTTCATGTCAAACAAAAACCGCTGTCATATGTGTGTGGCTTGGAGGCTGGAATTGGGACTGCCAAAGAGTTGTCATTGTCCCACACGCAGCAGTTCCTTTAGTTATGTATTTTCACAACATTTTCTGCCCCCCTCCCCAATCCCCTCAGTTGTTCTTCTTCTTCGTTTTTTTTTTTTTGACGCTTTTGAGTGACGCTGACAATGCTGGCAATTGGCAGCCGCCACATGCCAAGGCAGCAGCAGCAGCGGCTATAAAATATTCAGTTATGGCAACAAAGGGGCACCAAATACGAGTACTTTCCTGCCCTCTGGAATATTGTATTTTTTTTACTCTCTCTCCTCTCTATTCTGTACAAAATGTTGCCTCTTTTGGCCTCAATTTGGCATGCAAATAAATTGGCTGAAAATGCAAGTATGGTAGTAACTATTGTGGAAGTAAGTTCCCATGAGAATTTGCAAATGTTTACTGCACTGAGTGGAATTAAATGAGAATACAAACAAAATGCACAATTAGGAGCCATACAATAAAATCTTGAAAATATTGCCAAAATACTCCATAGAAATTGAACGCTGAAATTGGGTCTTTATAGTACTGATGAGTAGCATTATACTACGTATTTGTATTGTTGCTGTATGCATTCTCGTTATTTGTGAAAAAGTCTTTGGAAACTCGTACTCGTAGCTAAAAAATTGTGCACGACAACTTCGGATAAATTTTTGAATCAGGAAAAAACCTAAAAAAATATATGGGTTAGTGATAATTTTTAAATACTTTCCCTGTAAAAAATTTGAGTTTAAATGAGACGAGAAAAATAATGAAAATAATGAGCTATGAGGAAAAAAGAACGACGCGACGTTTATTTGACTACTCGAAATATGAGTGGAGATTTTCAATGAAGTTTTCCTACAGACCCACGAATTAAATATGAACTTGATATCAGTATTATTTTTTATATTTTTTGTACTACATATTTACATTTTAAGCCTGGTTTAAAGGTTAGACATTTAAATAGAATTAATTCATTTTTTATGCAAAATTTATTTTTCCAATTTTTATTTTTAATCCCATGTTTAAAGAGCATAACTAAATATCATAAAACGCATACGTGATGCATCAAATAAAAACATTAGAAACAGTTCTGCTACAGAGTCGAACGAAATCTACTGATTGACTTTCCGAGATGTCCCACGAATATCTAACGCTCTCATACGCCTCCTTAGACATTGATGCCTTCTGGCTTAGGTTCTATAATAATCTTTATCTAATCTAAAGTCAACTTATACCAATAGCTATTGGCATAATTGGAATTATTGAACCGTGTATTCTTTTGGAGTGTTTAAGTCTCTAAGCATATATCAAAATGACTTCATTGGCGAGCCATTAAGGCAACCTAAAGAAACTCCACAAATCTGCGTTTGGCAGCCACCTAATTCCATTTCATAAAGTGCTTAACTCATAAGAATTTCTCCACACATATCCATTAAAAAACTTAACTTGTGCCAACACGAAACGAAATCTTTCGACTGAAATGAAATGAAATTACAATTACAACGAGTTGTTGCTGCGTTGAACTTTGCTTGGGTGATAATCAAGCCAATTTGGCAATGAGAGCAAAATGCTAAAACAATTAAGATTCAATTTGGAAGTTCTTCAAGCTGCACATTTCCTGGTGCTACGCTGCCAGAGTGACAATTTGAGCCAGTGCCAAGGAGCAGCCCAGGCCAGAACTGGATCATCATCAGGGTTGTGTTCATGTCCATGTCCAGTCAGGCAGGCAGGCAGGGTCGATTCGGTTCGGTTCGGGTTAAGACCATTTGGCCAAAAAGCATTACAAGGATTTAATTTAAAAGTTTGCAACACTTGGCTGGCTTGCTGAACAGTGCCGGCCGGGGAGAGGCTGCTGGCCGGGCGCTTTTTGTGTGTGGCAGATGGGGCAATTAAAGCACATGCAGCAAATGAAATTTTTAACTTAATATAGAAAACGATTCGGTGAATGAATTGCCTTTTTAGCCAGCCATATAGTATAGTTTATATATATTTTATTTTTGTAATTTGAGTTGCAGCAAAAAAAAAAAAAAGAGAGAGAAAAGTGCAGGCAGGCAGGCAGACCCTGCTGAGAAAAGTTTCGGGTATGAAGCACATTAATTAGAAGCTGCCACGCTCGGCAGACACGCGTCCAGGTGCCTAAAAAGTTATCCAACGTGCAACATGTTTCGCTGGAAGAGCCAAAACTTTCTCGGTTTGTGTTGCGTTTGAGTTTGACTTGAAGTTGAAAGTTGATTTTTCTATATACATACTTATGCTACATATATGCACTCTTTTTTGCTGTTGTTGTTGTTGTGGAATTGCTTGAGAGAGTTGCTTTTAATTAAGACCGCCGTCATGCGCCATGCACTTAAGTCCTGTGTGAGAGCAGGAACGACTATCGAGAGTAGCAGGAGCAGGAGCAGGAGCAGCTGGTAGCTGGTAGCTGGTAACTGTTAGCTGCACTCTGTCAGCCAGCATCATTAGCAGTCGCTGCCTGGCTGCCAACAGGGAGGTGTTAACTTTTAAACGTAACATTTAATTTTCGCTAAAAGAGCAAAATTAAAACATATGCACAGACACTGGGGAGTGAGAGAGAGGGTGAGTGGGTAGCCTGTGCCTGTTATAAATAACGTAATCTTCACGCACGTAATTCAAATGTGGCGGATGGGCGTGTCTGGCCGGCGTTGCGTCTCATTTAGCGCACGTAACCAAATAATGACCCCAAATGATGCTCCTCCTGCCTGATGACCCACGCGGCGTATACATAACGCTCTAAAACAGGGTGAGACAAGCAGAGTGAGAGAAAGAGAGAGACACCAGCTAGGCACTCTATGAGAGATTACGACTAGCAGATACCCCTTACCCCCTGTCTGGCTTCTTCTGCCTGTAATAATAAAGAGAACGCAACTATTTTTGGGTTATAGAAATACATAGAAGCCATAAATTACCTATGTAGACTGCATTTTTTTTTGGCTTTCCCTTGGCCGTCTTGTTGCCCAGATATTTCTTTATTGTTAAGACTGTCGTCGCATACCTTTCCATAATTACAATATACCCTTTTTGGAGTCTGCGAGTACCGTGTGGAAAAAGTAAAACTGCGTGCGTATTGTAAATAAAATAAAATGTAACGAAACGAAGCGAAATGTTTTATCAACGTGCCGGAGCGCACTAAACAGGAGGCACCCCTCAACCATACACCCCGCCAGCATTTAGCCAGAGAGCTGTCCAACTGACAGATGGTTGCGTTGACCAAAGTGGGGGTCTGTACATCCCACACCCCACTCCGCCCTCTATCACAGGCCTTTGTCTCCCTTTTGCTGATTATCGCTTCTCGTTCATGTGATATTTGTTGTTGTAATTGTTTTGGGTGAGAGGCAGAGGGTGAGGAAGATGCTCGGACAAGGGCGAAACAGGAAGATAGATTGCAATTGCCACAGGCCATTACCGATGCGATGCGGTGGAGAGTGGGCAGGAGGAGCACAAAATTTCTTGTCATTAAATTAAAAATAAACGACAATATTTTATGCGCCTATAAATATGCAGCACGGCACAGCAGAGCAGAGCACAAACAAAACGGCTGTCTCGTAACAGGGAAAGCGAGCAGCTGTTGGAATTTATTTATGCGATTTGTTGCTTTAGTAGTTACACTTTTAATGTCTTCCTTATGCAAGGAAGGCTGCCACACCCCTACACCACACTGCACAGGTGCGGCTGTGCCAGGAGAGCGGGAAATATAGAGAACGTTCGAGTTTACAAGATAGAAAGATGCCTAAGCCGATGTAAGAAGAATTTATATCTGCTAGATGCATGTTCGAGTAGGATGCGGATACTGAGCATGCTCCTCATGGTGCATGCTGGTGGCGAGTCGTAAATTATGATTAGGCAATTGGCAGAAGGCTTAGCAAAGTGACATTTTGCAATTGCATCTTAAAGATACGTTTTGCATTGCTCAAATAACCATGTGTAGATGCGTTTTTAAATCTGAAAGAACTCAATTCTGATCAAATGGCACTCGTATGATGCTTCTGCTTCTATTTTTTTCTATCAGATACTTTTATATCTCAAACAGACTGCAACAGAAATATTAAAAAATAAAATAGAAACTTCATAGAAAAATGTTCTCTGTTGCTAATACTTTTTCATCTCAAAAATCTATCTTTAAGATACCGTTCTATGCCCCAAAGAATACTTAAATCTCTCGTAGATACTTTTGTATTAGTATCTCTGCTAAACTTTAGATGTATTTTTACAATTGTCAAATGGGTTTTAGTTACTTTTACATCAAATACGAACATTTGTATCTTACAGATACAGATCTCTTTGCATGAATAAATTTCCATATTACTGAGAAATGTCTTTACATATTTTATATATTTTTTTGTGAGTTTTTCCCATCTCATAGATTCTGTTAGATAATCTCGAAAACATCTTCAACCCCCCCATTCGCACAAGACTTCTTGGCATTCGACAGATACAGCCCTAAGTTCCTACAGATGCTGCTTCTTCGACTTCCCCTTTTCGTAGATATTTTTGCAAGACTTCTTTGCATCCGACAGACACACACAGATAGATACACTTGTGCACACACACGTGTGTGTGTGTGGTGTGTCCATCGTGTGCAGATACTTGTGCAGCTTCTGCAACGCCACCCATTGATAAAATCCAATAAATAAAGCTCAAAATGAAAATAAATCTTCTCATGGGTTTTTACAATGCAATCCTAATGCTAGGACTTCTTCTGCTTCTGCTCCTGCTCCTGCTCCCGCTCCTTGTATATCCAGTCGGGCTGTCTTAAAGGGGCTCTGCTCCTCCTCGTCGTCCTGCAGCTGCAGCTGCTGCTGCTCCTGGGGCTCGTTCCACGGCTGGGTCACGGCAGTGCCCCAAATCAAATAGATCACATTGCCGGCAAAAAGGATGACAGCCGCCAGGCTGAAGACCAGCTGCCATTCGCTGCGCTGCGTCGCATCCGTTACCAGCACGCCCACAACGAGGGGCGTGCACAGGGCCACCAGGTTGGTGAAGGTGTTCAGGATGCCGGCGAGAATGCCGGCATGATTGGGCGACAGGTCAATCGTGTTGAGTTCGCTGCCAATTGTCGCCGCACTGCTGACGCCCACGCCCAGCGTGACGAGCAGCAGGGCCAGCGACTTCTGCTCCACGCCCACAAAGCCCACGGCCAGCATAATGGAGGCGGGCGCCCACAGGGCAATGCTGTTGTATGTCTTCCGCAGAGCCGTCAGACTGAGGCACTTGTACTGCAGCAGGGTGTCCGCCACGATCAAATACACATAGCACATGCCCCACATCAGCAGGAAGGGCAGAGCCGAGAACAGTGCATTGCTTTTCATGTCCAGTTGCAGGACCCCTCTCAGATACGCCGGCAACTCCGCCTGCATTGTGGTCAGGCCCCAAGAGTCGGCACAGCGGGCACACAGCAGCGCATAGAACGGCGCCGAGGTGAAGATGCCACGCCAGGGTATGACTCGCCTTCGCTCTCTCTTCTTGGAACTCATCTGCATTTGCAGATCACCCATGATATATTCCTTCTCGGCCTGGCCAATGCAGCGAGCCTCGCTGGCCCGATTGGCGCCCAGCAGCAGCCACAGCAGGCACCAGACGAGGGCCAGACCCGAGGAGGCATAGCTGATGCCCGGCCAGCCCAGCTGCGACCTGGCTAACGTTCCCGCATACATGGCCAGGACATTGCCACAGTCGAAGCCCGCGTAGGCGAAGGCGCCCAGGCGCGTTCGTTCCGCCTCCGGCGCCCAGTTGGCCAGATGCTGGTGGATGCAGGGCCATGTCACCTGGCACAGGCCCTGCAGCAGACGGATCACGCAGAAGGCCTGCCAGCCCGCCGCATAGATGCTGTGCGGTGTGGCCGCACTGAGCAGGGCCGAGCCCAGGGTGCCCAGGAGGAGCACGGCCTTCGAGCCGAAGCGCTTGCACAGGTAGCCGGCGGGGAACTGGGCCAGCGTGGAGCCCCAGTAGAAGCTGGACAGGACGTAGGACTTCTCCGACTCCGTCCAGTTGTAGTACTGCAATGGGGGGATAAGTAGTGGCTGTGAGAATGGTGCATACCGTGGCCGTTTCGCTTACCCACGGGCGTGTCCTCGTCGATCGATGTGGCATTGGTCATGGCCACCACAGTCACGCCCACATTCAGCTGAAGGATTGTGTTCGCCGCCAGTCCAATGAAGAGCAGAGCCGCCTGCAAGTGCCGCAATCCAAGGCGTGGCACTGTCCAAAGGAATGGTGCTGGTTAATAAATTGTTCACATTTTGTGGACTCTCTCTCTCTCACTCACCCTTTTCGAGATCCGCCTCCATGTCAGTTGGTTCGGAATTTCTAGATTTACTATAAATGGGGGAGTCTGTCTATTGGGGGTTTTTGGCAATGCTTAAATTTGCATTTGGCTATCACTTTGGCAGCTGGAAAGGTAAGAAATTTAGGAGGATTTATAGTTTATATATATAGTATTATATAGTTATATATTATATAGTTATAGTTTTTAGTAGGTATAAAGTAAATAAATTAAGAGAGCAATTATTTTGGGAAAGTTGATCAGGGAATTAATGGCATAGGAAAGGTTCATCGAGTCCATAAAAGTAACATTTCCATATAATTTTGTACCCATATTAGTTATTAAATTTATGGAAACTTAAGCAATTTAATACACTGAAATATAATCTTATTAAATTTAATGTGAAAACGTACTATATTAATTATAGTATTCATAGTATTTTTCATACAAATTTCCATGGAAATACTTTCATTTAATCGTTACTCAAACCCTTTAAGACTCCTTTATATAGATTTTTCAAATTAAACTCAATTTAATGCGATTTAAATTCCTTTAAATGCCCATAAAAATCTGGTTTAAACTGGCATTTAAAGAGCACATATCCTCAGTAAAAACTTCAATTTAAATCAAAATTGAACGTCACAAGACATCTCGAAGACTCAATTGAAGTTGTCTTTATTGAAACCATGACCTGGTATTCAAAACATTTCTACAGAACGGTTCATGCCGATCACTTAAATATCTTGCTCATCAATTCTGTTCCAAAATGTATACAACTTCTCCTCCATTAACTGCAAACTGCTGATTTGGTGACAATTTTTATCAAGAATTCATGCCACATTTCGCATGCAATACTAGACCCAAGATTTCAAGATAAATTTGTGCCCAGCAAAAATTTTGTTTTGTTTATAAAAAAAAGCTCCCACCATTTTTTGTTGATCTAATCATGGGGAGTTTACACACATATGTGTGTGTGTGCTGAGGCGGAACATTGTCGAGGATGGGGTGTCGAATGCCAACGATTAAATGAACATTTGTATTCAGTTTAGTCAAAAAGTTGAGGTCATTCCGAAGGGCCTAAAAATAGGCAGAGACAGACAGACAAACACACATAGTACATAGCTAATCAGATTGATGGAAGAAAGGTATCCATCCGTATTTAGGCACTGTATCTCGAATATTTTCTCTGTGCAGAATTTCTGTACGAAAATTCAACTGCGGAACGGAGAGGAGATTTCGATGTTGATGTTGCTGCTGCTGCTGCCTCTGTTGCACTTTGTCTGGACAAACAGAACCACACACACACACACACACACACACACACGTAAACACAGTGAGCCCTTCATCCGGATATTGCTACCATGAAATTCTGTTGTTTGTTATTTTAGATATTTTTTGGGTTTGTGTTATTTTTGCCAATTTTTCGTTGTGTTTACTTCGATTCCCAGCAGCAGCAGCAGCAGGTCCTGGGCTCTGAATTTGAATTCGAATCTGAATCTGTCTCGGACTCCTCTGGCTTTGGGTCCGGTTTGGTTCGGTTCTGCTCTGTGCTGGTTCTTGTTCTGGTTCCTCTTGTGTGTCTGTCTGCCAGAGTTTTTAGCCGCTCTCAGTTATGTCGAGTGCAAATTTTCTCGATAATACGCTACGTAGCAGCAACAAAAACAACAAAAAAAAACGATGTAAAGTGCAGATAGGAAAAATAAACAAACAGTGCGGGGAGATGGAGGGAGGTACAGGAAGGGAGGGATGTAAAAAAAACTGAATTCAAATCTCAGCATTTACAATTGTATCTGTGCAGCTAACAAGATACTTTTCAGTGCCGTGCCACATACGAGAGTGCCACACTCTCCCCCCTCCACACACACACACCCACACACATACACACTCTTCTTTTCAATTGTTCTAATAGTTGGCAACGTGTGGACGACTGCCAATCGGCAGAGGCGCCCCAAAAATGGGGCGTGGGTGGTGGCGTTTGTCCACCTTTAATGTCGAATCCAACAAAAATAGTAACAGAAATGAGCGATGGCCTCAAGTGTTACGACTGCCAGATGACCTGTAAATTGATTTTATATTTGTTCTGCATGAAACTATAAGAACAACAAAAAGATAAAGATACAACTGGCGGCATTTTAATTTATTTCTCAGCTTAGATTGTGGCCAACGCATCATCTTATCTTTTGTTTCCGTTTAGCTCCAGCAAACCTTTTTCCTCTAGCAAAAGTAATAATCGTTTTCGCTTTAGTTTTGATGTATTTTTTATCTTATCACAATGAAAATTGTTAAATAGATAGACAATATATTTTTTGATAAATTTAACACTGAACATTGTTTGGACTTGGAAAATTCGCTCTAAATGGAAACCAAGATCTGATTAAAATAAAAGTTTGAAAAGAAATTGCAGTTTTTTTTCCTCAAAGGTGGGATACAATTTAATCAATAAATACTCTTATGTAGTATTTTTTAGACTGTAAAAATTTACATACATATAATTAGTATGAATACATTTTTTTTTTTTTTATTTAATATATTTTTATAATATTTTATCATAAAAAAATGTTTTTAAAAAAATTTTCCAAAATTAAGAAAACATAAAAATTGCTGAAAAATTTCAAACTTTGGCTGGATACATACATATGTATATCTTCAAAGATATTATATGGCCCATTGATATGGACAAAAACAATCATATGTACATATGAAAGGCCATGTGTTTTTTTTTGCATCTCAATTCTGCAGTAGCAAGTCCACAAAAAAATTATTTTTATATTGAAATATTTGAAAATTTTTAATTTTTTGGTTTTTTTCATTTTGGTAATATTTAAAAATTAATTATGATAATTTTGTTATATTTTGGCTTTAAATGATTTCTAATCTTTATGAAATTTTATTTATGAATAGTACATTTACAATGGGTATATCTATGGGTATACGAAATTTAATTGATTCTTTTTCAGTGACTTTCAGTGGCTATATATGTAGTATCAACGGATACAACACTCCCTCACACCTGTTGAATACCCTGTAGAAAAACAATCAATTCAATGCATTCGTTCGTTGTGTCCTTGGGTTGTGTGAGTGAGTGTGTGGAAGGGGGTTTGATATGAGTAAAAGGCCTATCCTATCCTATTCTTTTTGGGACCATTGTGCACATATTTGCACATTCGAATGTTTTGTTTGCATTTCAGTTCACATTTTGCAAATTACTCTCAGCCCCAAAGCCCAAACCCCCCTCCCAAAAATCCCCGTTTCCACAACAAAGAGTCTTTCTTTGACCCAAAGTATTTGTTGCATTTGTCAGCTGCAGCAGGAAAGCACCAGCAGCAGTGGGAGGTGGGGGATCCCCACCGATCCGTGAGTGCTCCTCCATGTATTTTGTAGAGCATTTTGTATGAATTTATTAAAAAAAAATCGACAAACACGCACACGAGGCACTCAGGCACAACATAATGCCATTGGGATTGAGTTCGTTTTGTATTTTAGATATTCTTTTGATTCGTTTTAATTCAGACGATAACCAAGCCAACACATATGTACATATATTCGTGGGAATTTCGGCACTCACAGACACACACACACACACACACACACACACACACACACATGCCACAGACCCGCAGACGGCCACTCCGACAACATTGTTGATTAGTTATAAATAAATTGGATTCAGACTCAGATTCAGATTCACATGTTTGCCACAGTTAACAGTTTCACAGAACGAACTGAACTGAACCGAACCGAACCTTTCCTTCTTTGCAGAGTGAATTTACTCTATATACAGCACTCTGTTATTTGCACAGAATGTAGGTTTATTACAATGTTTTTGGCGTGTTTATTTATACTTTGTATTTTTTCTATTAATAACGATTTTTAATTTAGTTTTACTTTGTCGCTGGCTATCGCGCTGCTCGCGATCGTTCTGCTCGTGTTTGCGCGTTTCAGGCGAATGTGAATACGCGAATGAATCAGTATTCAGTTCTACCACCCGCAATTTGCTGGCGAATCAATTCGAGTCAAGTCGAGTCGTGAGGCGCGTCACGCGTGAGGCCTTACAAAAGCAAGATAATAATGTTTGCTTTGGGCTTAAACGGTTTCTTTTTATCGCAATTACTGTCTAATGTTGCGTATTTCTGGTTGTTTAACCATAACAGATGGCATGCTTTTTGTTGAGATTATATTTGGCTATTTATGAAATTCAAATTCGAACTGCCCCACACATTGCAAACTGACACAAGCTCGCTGCTATAAAACAAACACAGCACATGGTCACGATCGCGTGAGTTTGAGAGAGCACACTTCCACTCTCTCTTTGCAAAACTCATACAATGCAACGGAAAACTGAGCTTTTAATAAATAGATTAGAATCACGCCCAAAAATAACAATACATTTCTTATAGAAAATGTATGGTATGTTAATACGATGTTTAATTTCGCACTTCGTTCCGATATTTACTATCTCTCAATTTAAGTTGTTAGTTTGGAACATAGGGTATAGAAACTTCCATCCTCAATACCCTGCAAATGGTTAACATAAATTTCCACTCAAAGAGAGCGAGAGCGAAAAAATGATCATAAACTCATACTGGATACGCAAAAATGATCCAGTCGAGAGAGCGTTTTCGAGCCACATGTAAACATAGCCAAGCTATGTTCAGGATTGGGGTGGATTTTACCTTGCAAGCGTTGAATTTTCTGGGTCGCGTTGCGCGTTGTCCATACCTTTTTTGTGCCTTGCCGTCAACATTTTTTCTAGCCACATGTGGCTGGGCAAAATATATTGTAAGCGGGGCGGGCGTATTTGAAAGAACCGGCAAATAGTGATCGTGAAAAAATCAGCCGCGGGCAATGGAACAACAAAACAGTGTCGAATGTTATTCTGAATTCAGAAAAGTCCGTTGAAATAACCCACAGTGATCGTGAATGAAACACCCGCGAAAAGAGTTCAATTGGACTGAAATTAAATTTAAAATCCCCGTTAGCGCGAGATCGGCCAAGAGCCGATAATTACTTCATATTTTAAAGAACGCGAAACGCAAAAGCGCGTCAACAATTACAGTTAAAGCAACGACGTCACCGCTCTGCCCCCGCCGCTGCCGTCGTCAACAAAACGACGTAATTTTATCATATTCGTGTGAGTGCTTAAATTGTTTAAACAAATACACCAGCAACAAAAGCTGCCCGGCTATCATTTTGTGCGTGTTCAACTCTGAAATTGCAACAAATAGATACACATGAAAAAAGCAACAAATTGAAAAAGCTGTGTATGTGTAAGTGTGTGTGTGTGTGTGCAATGGAAAGAAGTGTGAAAGGATGTGATGTGAAGGAAACCATTGGAGGATCGCTAAGAATACGAATGAAAGCAACGAAAGAGAAAAGTGTACAAAAAACTAGTTCAGAGGAAGAGTGCGATAGGAAGCGTGATCGCTTAATTTTTGGCCTAAGGGTGGGTCTGAGAGGGAAAAAGATCGAAAGAAGCCAAAGGGCTGAGTGTAAAAGGAGGAAGTTAGAATGAACGGCGCATAAGGAAGTAGGGAGAATAAAGCTGCGATCGATAGGAGTACAAAAGAGAGCAGTGTGGATGGTTGGAGTCGGTGTCTGGGTAGGGTATCAAAGAAAGTAGCTAAGGAAAATAATGAAAAGTGCGTAGGACCGACAAATATGTGCAACAAGAGGTAATAAACGCGAAAAATTAAAACAAAAAAAGTTTTGACCGGCAAATGCAGGCCCGGCATTTGTTGGAATTCATAAAAAATGCACTCTTAATTTATTAACGGCATGTTGTCAGTGAAAAGTGTGTTCCCCTTCACAAAGCCCCTGTGCAGCTTATGCCATTTTGGAAACAATTCCTCTTAGGTCTCGTTTTGGTTTTTTTCCTGAAAATTCTGAGTGTCCTCCGGAATTTTTGGCGGCGTATTGTGTCTCGTATTGTGAAAAGTTTCGTGCTGTGGATTGCAGTGGGGTGTGGTTTATGGTCACCTGTTCAGGAAGTTCTCCCTTTAGTGGAACACGCGGTATCCATCCCATTGTCCAAAGATAATGCAGGAAAATGGAACTGCCTGGGACATATTTTTTGTAGTTCTAATTTTATTTCGTTTTGAGTAAGAATACCTTGACATAAATGGCCCTCACATATGTAGATCCCATTTGGTCCTAAATTCCTATCACGCTTCCTATTGCAGAAAAACTCTGATAACTAAAATTTTAAAGATCTACCAATAAGCCACACGATGCAATACCTTTTGTGCCCTTCATCGAAACGGAAATTAAAGAATCTAAATAGCGGGGTATCTATGAAAGTGCCCTGATCCACCCTTGCTTGTGTTTGTGTTCAAGTGTGTTCTAGCATATTCCTTTTGTCCCTTCTTTCAGTTATCTTATTGTGAAACGTCTTTTTATGAACGTGTCCTCAAATATCAAAAGTGAATGAAACATCAAACAAAACAAAGTTAAAACCAATAAAACAGCAGCTTCGATCTTCATAACTGCACAGGATATACACGGATATAGCCCACTCCCAAAAACAATAATTTTGTAAGTTTTATATTTATGTTTTAATTTAACTATATACTTCTTTTGTTTTTGAATACTCATTTATATGTATCATAACTGCTCTTTTGCCTGCTTCTCTTTTTGGTTACTGCTCGTTTACCTGTTGCCTGTGCTCTTGTATTTACCCCCTCCCTTCCCTCTGGCACAAACACTTCATCTTTCGCTCTGTCTCTCTCTCTCTCTTGCTGAGCTAAGCAGCTCCTGCTCTCATTGTCGTACGGTTATTTCATGAATTGCGCTTTGTGTTGTTGTTTTACCATTTATTTTTTTCGGTTACCTCAGCTACTCTTTCACTTGTGTTTCGTCTCTGCTCTATACACACCCACACATGCACACACACTCATGGTATTTTTTTGTATGTTGTTTTTGTTTCTCATTGTGCAATTCCACCTTCGATTTAACCTTAGCCCTTCAGATCATCTTGAATCCAAGGCGTATTTGTATAGGGTGAGACATTTCCGCTCACTCGAGCTGACCAGTATTATGCTTGCCAGTAACTTGTGAGAGTGCACCTCTTAGAAAGTCTCACCCTATAAAAATACACCGTGTTGTGGCCCCTCAATCCTCTCTCTTACTCATGCTGCTCTCCTTCCTCTTTTACGCTGTTTTCTTTTTCCTTTTCATTTGTTCCACTTTTATTGCCGTCGCTTCCTTTTTGCCTAATTTCGCTGACTCATTGGCATGCTCAGTGTAATTTTAATATTTTTTCGGTTACTGCGATCTCCTCCCCCCCATCCAACTCACTCTGTCATTCTGTGAACTGCTTTGCTTTGGTTTTGTGGTTTCGACCACACACGCATCCCCACATACAGACACATACACATACACCTGACTCTGACTTTTTGTGGCTGTGCTTTTCCGTGTAGGTTTTTCATTTTGTTGACATTTTGCCTGTGGCTTTGGACCCCGGGCTGGGGCTCCACCACAGTCACGGCACTGCTCAGGCCTTTTCAGGGTCAACTGGGAGCTGGCAACGCGGAGGAGATGCCGGGCCAAGCAAGAGAATTCTCTTTAATATTGTGTGTTGGTGGCTGCTAATTAGGGGGCAATGTGGGTGTTTGTGTGTAGTTCAATTAGGGAAATGAGGAGTGGAAATGTTGCAAGTGGAGGGCCGTACTGAATGATTTATTGAATAGTGTTTTCCTCTCCTTAAGGGAATTGATTTACTTCGTAACATGTGCATATATCCTCAAATGTGCCCTTCATTGTGCTGCAAGTCTTAACGGTTGCTAGCCAGTCTTTCCCACTTATTTGTATTACCAAGCCCCATTCCTGGAACCTTCCGCCTCTGCACATGCACACTGAAATGTCACTCATTTGGAGGTCTCATTGTGTTCGTTCTCATGTTCAGTTTTCTTTATAATAAAAGTAACTAGATTTATGCACATGTGTGTGTATCCCGTGTCGTACAACTAGCGCCGTTATTTTAGACTTAAAACGACTCATTTAGGGGGTGAGAGTGAGTGAGTGAGTGAGATGGGAGAGTCGAGAGAAAAAAGCTGTGGATGAGGTGGCATTTTGCAGGGCGACGCGTCGTCGGGGCCAGGCGTAATTTGCAAACAAAAAGCCATTAAAATATCAAATTAGCGTCTGGCTTCGGGGGCTCTCCGTATACGGATTTAGTTGAAGTCTCCAATTGTTGTCGCTCCACGTGCCCCGTTGCCCCCACAGCCTCCCACAGATCTGGCTACTGCCCCTCTCCCTACCCGTTGGTGTTCAAAATCGAAGTAAATGAAATGTGGCACCGCATGTGTGTTTCGATTCAGTCATCAATTTGTTGATTAACAGTTGTTGGTGTCCTGTGTCTGGGCCCTCCCGCTTCCACCAATCCATCAACCGAGATTGTGATAAAAGTCGCGTGCGTGTGTATACATATATCGTAGTTATCAGTGCGTTGTTCCCGCTACCGTTCCCCGTTAGTTTCGCTTATCAGCCATTAAGTGAAATTGTTTCTGGTCGCGAGAAAAAGTGTCATACCCTGTAAGTTATGGAGTAGTCGGTATATTCGGAATTTGTGCAGGGTGAAGATCAATGGAATTGTGATCGCAATAAAGAAACTTACAATCCATAAGGTATACAGATATAAGTTATCTTTAATTGTTGGTGACTAAAGAATTATTAAGGTGAAATCATTTTTACAGACAGAAACGCATTCAATTAGAAGTGTCTTATTATTATAGCGAATCTTCTAGTCGCTTCTATTGTTTTTTTCTTTTGATAACTGAATCTACATGCCACATATCATTCCATTTGTTTCACTGTCAAGGCTATGTGCAATAAACTAAAATCAGAAACACGTTTTACCTGAAACAATTCAAAACTGAGTCACTGGGTTGAAAGAACTGCGTCGTCGTCGTCAATCGCTGCGGTTCCAGTTTGTTGGGGATGATGATCATGCGAGTACAAAATGGAAAATGGTTACCCCGAATGCAAACGAGGCCCGGCAATCAAATCATTAAAAACAAATTTATGACGGTTGTCGCAGCACACATAAAAACAACACAAAAACCCCTTGCAAACTGTTTTAAAAGTAAAGCTTGACTGCGGGGTTATCGCGATCAATGGATCTTACGGAGTCGCAGAACCGAACCGAGGCAGTCGGATAGAGATAGGGAGGGAGAGACATCTGTTGCTCCATATTTGGATAAGCTCTCGGCTCTGACTGTCTTTGCCTCTCACTCTATCTCTCTTTCTTATGCTTAAAGTTCTGGGGAGCCACGCTTGCGCATTTTGCTGCTGTATTGCTGTGTTTGCCTTTGTATTGTGTGTGTACCCTTCCCTAGTTATACCCGCGAAACGCGTTTCATAAATTATCAAGTTGAATGCCCAGTTTCGAAATTTCAACCGAGGCCTGACCTTGAAGCACACAATTTTTCGGTGCTTTTGCTTTTGTGGTGTGTATCTACAGATATGTGTGTACATATACAGTCAACCCTCGCTAATTTTCACTAACATTTGTCACTAAACAAATTCAGAGAACTGCAAACACCAAATTTCACATTTACTTCAAGTATTTAACTTTTTAGGAAGCTATTTTTTTATTTACTTGTTAAAAGGGTAGAAAAACGCGCCACCAAAGTGAGATCTTTACGAATGAGAAAACTACAAGTTAGATAAAAATAAAAAAAAAAAAATCTAAGAGATTATATGAAAAACTAAATGAGAAAATCGAAAATAAATGGAATCCATAAAAATCTATCAAATTACGAATTTCCATACTATTCAAAGAAAACTTCTAGAAACTACTAGCTATGGCTTTAAATTCACATATAAATAAATGTGTTAAAAATTAGTTAAATTCATTCCATACATGGTTTCACTGTACTATGCCTGATGTTTGATTGCTTTGAGCTTCGTTTTGTTCTCTTGTGATTTCTTCGTTTTTCCTTCCACTCTGTGCTCTGAGGCATGGCAACTATCAGTGGACAGACAGACGGACGTCTCCCTCTCTCTCTGCGTCTCTTTGCAGTCTGCTTCTCCCTTGGCCAATGCCAGTGGACCGGAGGGGCTTCGCTTCCAAATAAAAGCTTTAGGGGCAAGTGCCCAAAGTCTTTTCGCTTTGGTTAATTAACGCAGCCATACAAATTAACTAACGCACATGCGTAACCCAACAACAGACAGCCATTTGGCGCTGGCGGAGATTGTACGCTTCCATAATGATTAATGATGATGCCCCTGCTCCTATCCCCCCGCCACTCCATTATGGCTTTACTCTTTGAACTTGGCTCTAACAAAAAGTGCGTGTCTGGTAAATGAAACCGGTTCGGGCCCTTGAATTTGGCAATCCGAAAAAAATGGAGGAAAAATGTGCCTGCCTCTACTGGGAATGGGGGAAGGTCAAGTTGATTAGGATTGATGGTATACCTAACCAAACTACCTATGTATGTATGTATATGTAGCATGTGGGAAAATTTGGGAGAAAAATAAATACATTTTTAGACACATGTTTTGGAATACTCCTTTAAAAATCGTATGCTAAATTAATAAAAAATTTTGAAGTAGCGAGATTGAATCGCTATATCAGGATATCTTATAGGACCATTTTTTATAGGACTAAATATTTTTATACCCCATTCATAATAAATATTCGTTATAAACCGGCAATGCAGTTGGTATTGATAGTCAAAAAAAATATTATGTCACATAAAATAGTCTGTTTCTAAATATAATTACATAAACGTTGAATGATGCCCCATCTAAATATTCCACACTCGACACACAAGATATATATATCGAAAAAACAATCAATAATATTCTAAATCTCTTTTGTATTTCCCAGGAACAATTTTTCAAATAAAAAATTTCATTATTTCTAGCCAAACAAATTTTCATTGATTTTTCTCAGCCGAAAATCGTAAAACTTGAAAGCTAATCAATGTGCACGCACAGCTAAAAAATTGAATAAAAATCATATAAGAAAAGGCCCATAGAGACAGAGGGAGAGAAGCCATCATCATCACCATAACCAGCCTCATTTGGTGGATGGGGGGTACGCCTGATTCACCCAAATATTTATTGATATTCGGACATGATCGATCAGTTTTTGTTTGGGTTTAGTGTGTGCTCGCTTTTGTGGGAGAGTGTAAAATGAGGCAATTGGCTAAGGTGTTGATGTGCATGCAAATGAACTGCTGCCACATGAGGATGATGATGATGATGAGGCGGATGATGATTGGGGCCTGTCACATTATGAGGCATTATGTGTGTGTGGCATGCCCCCACATGCCATAGTGAAGACTTGCCGCATAATAGACCGCTCAAATGGCCCACAAAATGATGGACACATCAATTTAGTCACATTACCCCATTCCCGCCGCTACGAGGCGATCGTTCTGTCGCCCGCTCCGCAGACAGCCCCCTTCCATGGCGGGATTCCCTCTTTAAATTGTATTTATTATTTTTTATCAGACTGCACGTATATGTCTAACATAAGCTTTGACAACTTAAATACCACACGAGATACCACACAAATACAATACGTGTGTATTTGTGTGTGTTTGCCGTTTGATTGATAAGAAACTGAGGCAGTGACAGCTGTGCTCCCCGGACATGGCTGCCAGCCGCACGGGAATGTTTCAACTTCTTCTTTGGTGGCTAAACGAGTCGAGAAGAAGGGTTGAAATAGCGTCTGTTTGTGTGCCCAATTAGGGTTGCATTTGCCGGTTTAACCGGGCCATGGGACGGGTGTCAATGTCAAGGGGCGAATGCCAGGGGTTGGAGAAGTGTCAAGAGAGCGTGTGAGATTTTGAGTACCTTTGGGACATGGACATTCATGTATTCAAACGCGTCGTGAAATATACATAGCAAAAACTCTCTAACAGAAGTTGGTTTTGCTTTAACATTTTTCATCACATTTATAGTTGATTCATTGTAGAAATTCCCATAAGCAAACGGATATATTCGTTCAAATGAAACGAGCATTATACGATATCTAAAAATAAATCACAAAATGATATTTTTTTATTTTAGATATTCATTATTGTTGTTCTATTTCCTCGACCCAGAAGTGTAATTTGATCATAGAATTTTTATAATCGCGGTTTATTGATTTACTTTCTCAGTTATTCTTCTATTGATGTCTCAGGGAACAACAAAAATGAAAGCAAATGGGAGTGACTTTTCTTGTTGCTCCTGCTTGGATGCATGCTCTTTCAATTCCTTTGTTTGCAACAAGAACAAGGGCTGAAACGACTCTCGCTCTCAGGTCTTGTTTTCTGGCCACGGTCTCAGCTAAGAGAGTCCAAGGAATAACGAAACGGGGGGCTCTACCTCTCTGAATAGAGCTTATTTTATTTTGATCTGCTGACTACGGATACTCTTTTTTATACAAATCAACAATATAAGTGTTTTTGTATACCACCTGGATTTTCGCAATTACTTAAAATACATTCATTAAATTGATGGCAAAGTATCTTTAAAGATTTTTCATCTAAATATATCTAGAACAACCAATTTGATTACACTCGCCCCGTCTCTAATCACTTTTTTATGCACACAACACACATATCCATCAATATAATAATCAAACAAAACAAAAACAACTTTGGACAAACAAATGGAAATCATTCGATAAATAAACACTAAAATGCATTCTCTTATTCAAATACAAAATATATTCCCACTATACATGCAAATAATACATACATATATGTAGTATAGTATATTTATTCTATTTTATGCGGTTGCTGTTGTTGTGGCTGTGTGCTCTATATATTTTTTTTTTTTTTTTTTTGGTTCGTTTATTATTTCATTTATTTATTTGCCTCACCCCCACACACAACCCCATCCTAATATATATTTTATATATTCGTTTCGTACTACTTTTGACTCTTATTGCCTTCTCTATCTATCCCCCCTCTCTTTGCCTGGCTGTCTCTCTCTACTGCATATCATTGTCTTGTTCTCTGTCTCCTTCTGTCTGTTGTTTTCGCAGCCTGTCTCTGGGCCGTCTGCCTGCCGCCTGCTTGCCTGCGCTATTTCGAAATGTTTTCTAAACATTTATACAATAATTTTTAATGCCATTTTTCACAATCAAAAATATATTTTCTATAAATATATGCACTAAAACAACACAGGCGAGACTCTATAAATATCTCTGCTGCCGCTGCCGCTGCTGCTTGGATAAACTTTTATTTTATGGATATTTTTCCCACTTTCCATTTTTCCATTAAAGTGCATTTTTCACCTAATTTTCCTTTCCTGTGCCGGCATGGTGTCGCGTCGCGTAAAGTTTTTCCCCAACACTCACATACACACACACACACAATTTTCCAAACAAAAAGTTTTCCATAACAAGTAAACGATTTTCTTTCCTCTTTTTCTGTGTCTGTCTATCTATTCCCTGTTTCTCTCTCTATCTATCCCCTGTTTCTATCTCTATCTTCCGTCTCTTTGCAAGCTTTGCCATGATCATGCCTGGCATTATCAGTATGTATATATATATTGTTTGTATATGTATATATAACCCCGATCCATCCAGAAGATATATTGATATAAACAATAACCTGTTGTCTCATATCGGAATTGTTTTTTCTGTTCTCTTTCTCGACTCTTGCAGGCGCCCCAGCCCCAGCCCCAGCCCCACCGGCACTTCAGCACAGCACCAACGCCGCGTACGTGGGTCGTGTCTGTGTGTGTGTGTGTGTGTGAAAGAAAGTCTCTCTATTTAGTAGCCTCTTAAGCAGTGCACAAGATATATAAAAGATATATGTATATGTAGTATTTATATTTGAGAAATAATCAAAAAGATATAAAGTCTTATTTGTTGACACCAAAAGTGACACCAGAGAGAAATCTTAATCCCTGCGCCTCTGGGCGAATGTCAAATGCAAATTTATTAGAGTGCAATCTCCCACAATCTCACACTCTCGAAATTAATATCTTTGTATGCTAAAAATTTCCCCATAAATAACATCAAATCAAAAGGAAAACGGAAATCCACAATCCATCTATAAATAAACCCATTGGACAAGAGTATTTTGCTATTTTAGGTTGTTTCTTAATTTCCATTTGTGTGTCCGTGTTTTTGTGCTTCGATTGTTCCGGTAGCGTGTAATCGTTTATCCCCAATATCTAAAGTTGTGCTATCGAGCAACAATCATTTATTGCGCTGCTCTCGTAATCGTTAAAGGCGCCAGCGTCAGCGCTGACAGCGGCCCCACATGCGTGGGATCCTCTAAATTGGGTGAGTAAATCATCAGCCAAAAGTTTTATCATATAAAATGCTTTACAATATATGTACATACACACATACAAAGATATACATATCTGATTTTCCCTTTTTATTTTAAGACCCTCCCAATGGGACTGGGGGGCATAAATCGTCTCATAAATTCATTCATGCATTTCCTAGAGCTTCCTTCTGCCATTGCTTTGTGGCAGTTATTAAAAATATTTCTTGTGCGTGTACACTATATACAGTGCGTTTCAAAAGTGTAACACAGTTGAGAGTTGAATATGTAGACTAAAGAATGTTTTTTAAAGAATGTTTTAAGAATACAAATATGGTTAAAATATCAAAAATCACCCGACGTCAACCACTTTCATAGATTTTTTTTTTAATGTAGTGTCTGTTTTAATAGTTTTTTAGTTGTCAAATTTTCAAAAAGGTTTGGAAATATTTTAAATTTAATTTTTTAAATTTGCTAACAATTTATATACAAATTATATTTTGAGAGTTTTGGATTTTTATTATTATTTGTTTTCTATTTTTTTAAATTAACAAATTTTGTCTATTTTAATTTTTTCGTAAGTAATTTTTTGTAATGTGTTAATTAATTTATTTTATTTTTTATATATACATACAGCTGTGTTCAAAATAATAGTAGTGCTCCTCAACATATTTTCAAACCCATCTTTTTAACACTTCCAGTCATCCAAATGAAACAAATGATACCTTTTTGAATAGATTGGAATGTAGACATTAGAAAACCGCAGAAGTTTCATTACATTTGCTTTCTACTTTCTTGTTTCACTTGATTTTGGACGTATACCCATGAAATCTGCTGTTCAATAAAATAGTAGTATTTTTTATAAAATCGAAAAAATCAACGAAACTCAAATTAAAACCTATGATTCATATTCCTCATGTTTCTTGAGCTTTAATATATAGTTTCTAATCAATTTTGTTGTCATTATGGCCATACACCGGACAGGCATGGGGCCAATAGGGTCCTGCCAAAGCGTCAATAGGATTGCAGCCGATTATGCTTAACCCACTTGCCAAAACTTTAGTCTGGTTGACAGATTTGCAGTTTTAACAATGTATTTGACATTCCCCATAAGTTTTTAGATGAGATTGGGATCCAGGGACTGATTTGAACATGGCAAAACGCCGATATTTTCGGAGGAGACCCAATTCCTAGCGGGCTTTTGTGATGTTTTCATGTCATTATCATGTTGAAAGATTCTTTTTAAAAACTTTTTCAATTTTAATATGAACGTTAGGTATATTAAAGTATATCTGCATACTTTGTTTTGTTAAATACTCCAACGCCAGACTATACCGTACTAGTTCTTATGAGCTGAGCCCCATAGGGGTAAGCCCAGCATATTCAATGATATTTTTTTTTCCAGATTTTGGGGGTGAAATCGGATTTCTTTGAATGCCAAACATATTCTTTGGCGTCTATCTTACCATATAATACAACTTTACCCTCTTCAGTCAAAAGTATTTTTCGTGACTGCGACTCAGGCCAGCCCACAGCGTTTCTGCTAACTTGAGTCGTGGGGCTATATGTGCTTTATAACCAAAACGCGTAAGTTTCCAGGATTTCTTGGACTTAAATAATGTGTAATCAGTTGTCTACCAACTGTCACATCACTTTCAAAGCGATATAAAATTTTTTTCATAATTTTTGAGGGTACTGAAGGTTGGGTCTTGCCTTTAACCTTCGTCGACCATCCATGCAAAAAGATATGTTTTTCACATAAAAATTGATTTTCAGTCTACTTCTTGTACTCAATTGAGTCAAATACAATATTAAGAGTACAAAAAACTTATTTTTCAACTCCCTTATACCTCCAACCTTTAGTTTTTTTGGTCTAACTCTGATGTCTCCTCTTCTGCACCGAGCAATGGTTTCTTTTTACGCTCCAAAATCGAAAGTTCCGCTATTTCCAAACATGTTTTTTCATCATAATATATAATAACTAAACTGAGCTTACGGATTGTGACTCTTTTAAATTAATTTCTATCTTTTTTTTTTTTTTTAAAATTAAATTATCCCAGCACTACTATTTTATTGAACAGCAGATTTCATGGGTATTCGCCTAAAAGTCAAGTGAAACAAAGAAAGTAGAAAGCAAATGTAATGAAACTTCTTCGGTTTTCTAATGTCTACATTCAATCTATTTAAAAAGGGTATCATTTGTTTCATTTGGATGACTGGAAGTGTTAAAAATGGTTTTGAAAATATGTTGAGGAGCACTACTATTATTTTGAACACAACTGTATGTATGTATAATGTTTAAGTAAATATCTTTCATACCTTTTTTTAAATTTGTAAAAATGTTTTAATGGTAAAAAATATAATATTGTTTAATTTATTGGATTGTTGATGTATATATTATATAGTACATATTAACTATATTTTGTAATCATTTTGTTTAAGTTGTTTTATAAAATTTCAAATAATTACCTGAAAAATCAGTTAACACAAGTTCATCTACTCCTCCTGCTATGAAACGCACTGTATACATCAAAAGTTTTGCCTTCTGTGGCATTGCAAAAGTGCGTTGACGTTCACTTGGCTTCCTCTACTCTATCTACTCTTCTCCTTATATACCCGCACACATTTTTTTCTATTTTACTTTACTTGATTCCTGTGCTGCATATCATTTATACACACAGACGACAGACAGACCTCCCCTCCTTTGCATGCTAAGCAGAGTTGGTCCGTGGCTTCTTGCTGCTGCTAGAATGCTAAGAGGTAGTTCAAGCTGCTTGCTTAGCGACACGCACATCGGGTATTACCACTCTCCAAGCCCTGTCCTTGTCCCTTGTCTGTGGCTCTGTCTCTGTCGCTGGCCCATGGAATGGGGCAACAGCTGCTGCTGCTGCTGGTGATACTTGCTGGATGCACTTGAAGTTTGTCTTACAATTGCAATTTCAATTGCATTTCGGTGGTTGCGTGAGCTCTCTGTCAAAATGTGTTTGTAATTGACTTTGTGGGGAGACAAGGCAACGTGGCAAAGAAAGGGAGTAAAAGTAAATGTAGATTCCTTTCTTTAGAGAAGGGGAACATTTATTCTTAAGATTATAGATAAGGAGTTGAAAAATGATCGAGGGAATCGAAACGGCAGAAAGTTAAAAGAGTTTTGAATAGGCAATTGGTAGCAAAAGGGACAAAAAGTGAATCTCAAGTAAACAGAAACTTAGCTGATTGTTTACTTGAAAGAGAGAACTTTATTAGGTACTATAAACAATAGGATCTTGTTATATAGGTTTCCTTGATTATTTTATTCTTTGTTTCTTTTATAAGGAATTATTTATTGAATTTATCATATTCTATTGACAGATTTATTGTACAGATTCAAAGATTCAAATTTATTTCTCCGAATTCGCAATTTCTATGATTCCTAGAAGTGTTTTTATCTTTATATATATAAGGTTTCCAGCTGCTTCATAAGAATAAATATCTATTTCATCATTAAGCTCGAAATTAAACAAAAGCTAATGCATAATTCTCTGACATAATTATAAATACATACAATCATAATAATGAATGTATGTACATCATATGCCATTTCAATTTCCAGAGGCAGCAAAAGTTTCAAATTACATTTCGAGGGAAATTCAAACTGTAAACAGTTGTCCCCATCCCATCACAAACAAAATTCTATATATATAGATCTGTGTGTGTATATTCTTGTGCTTGTATCTTGATTCCATTTTAATATTTCTGTATCATATTGCGGTGACAAAAGCTTCAAATGCACTTCAAAACACAAAAACCGACGCGACCAAAAAAAAGAAGTGAAAAACAACACAAACCACAAGAATTTTGGTCGCTCAGAGTTTTTTCTCTTTTTTTTTTTGGCTACTGTGGCGACTTTTTGTTTGTTTTTGTTGCTGCTTTTCTGGCTAAAAATCTGACGTGATATATATGTATGTATATATTTTTCTGGAGCAGCAAGAAATAAGCAGAAAAAGCCGCAGAAAATTTCCCGCTTTAGTCAAATAATTTTTGCCCGTTTTTGCAACAGCAGCATCCTAGGGGTTTTTATGGAACTGTGACCCCACGCGGTTCCCATTTCGATAGCAATGAAAACACTACTTGAACTCCCCGCACAGCCCTCTGGAGTGGCAAGGGGTACACTAGAACTATGAAATGTGACACACAAATATGTTGTGGAGCTCTTTGGGGGCTAAAACTATGAAATGTGAGACAAAAAGTGTTGTGTGGGAGAGGGAGGGGGATACTTTTCAAGTATCTAAAGGCCCATTTTACATGGTGGCCAGTGGTTCTAAGTGCATTTGGACATTAGCCCCGAAACCGAGACAAAAATCTCTCTCTGTCGCTGGCTTTTGCTCTGCCTTTTCCTAGGCAATTTGCCTTAAAATTTATTTCAATTGCTCTTAAACGAAATAAACTGTTGGACTGCTCCTCCGCTGCACACGTTGTGGGTGACAGCGACGACAACGAGACGACATCATCACCTAGAACAAGTCATTAGAAATGCGGTGGTGGTTGCCCACGCACCAAAACCAGAAACCGAAAGCAATGAGGCAATTTGCTCACAGAGTTTATATGAATATGAAATATTAATATATGCATAATGTGAGAGGATCACAAAAGTGTGGCAGAGCCAAAGCCATGTACCGGGTAAAACATTTACCCATTCATTTCAAATGGGATAAGGAAACATTTCTAGTACTCAAAGCCCACAATTTTACATTGATTTATTATCTATGGGATACAAGAATGTTAGTTCACCAACAGTACCAAAAATGTACATGTACACATTTTCGGATGATTTGCGATTCTATTGGATCTCAAGACATCCAAACAAATTTTTTCATTTCCCACGATCATATAAAATGTATCGTACATGTACAAATGTATTTATTTAATGCAGTTGTTGCAGGTGGAATTAAAATTTTAGCTAAAGGTTATTGGCTATTTTCTGTGGATAAAGCACAGTGAGATACCAGGGAATTTGTTGGTTCAGCGTGATGTGGCACTACTTATGTAAGTGCTACTTTGCCACTTGGCAGCTGCTGCTCCTAAAAACTATCAGCAATAAAATCAGTAAACTTTTATTCAACAAATTAGCAAAACAGCAGGCGTCCGTGTCCGACCATCCCAAAAATTTGCCAAACAGTAGGGCCACAGCCACCTGTGGGGGGGCTCGTTGGCGTCTCCTTGGTCCAACACTTGGCCTGTAAAGGATATCATTAAATTTCACTTAAGCCGTTCCTCAAGTAGGGGCCCCAAAACTCCACAGACAACGACAAAAGCGCGACGACAAGGAGCAGCAGCAGTAGCTGCAGCAGATGGGGCGGCGGCAGTGGCATCACAGGGAAGTGGCAACGAGGCAGCAACGTCCAAGTTGCAAAATCTCCAGATAGAGCGCCGAGCAAGTGCCAAAAAAGTGGTTTGGTTTTCGTGTTTGTTTCGTTCTCGCCTGCACGCCGCCCCACCAAAACATTCTCCGGCTGGGGCGCGTGCAGCGTTGCATATTCCCGCACACTGGCGCACACTCTCTTTGCATCTCCCGCTGTGTCTGCCACTGTCGGTGTCTGGTGCCTTCTTGTGCTGCGTGCGAGTTGTTGCACTTTGCGCTTTCGACCCACATTTGTCTTTGGTTTGCATTTTTGTCGAGGATTGGCATCCATCCGCCTGCCTCCGTCTGGTCGGTCTCTGCCTCCGTCTCTTCCTCTGCTTTTTCCCCCATTTTTCCTCTCTTTTCTTTCTTTTTTACAATTGTGTGTGTGTGTGTGTGTTTGAGCATTTCCTTGTACAATTTCTCTTGTTGTTATTGTTGTGGCTTGGAATTTGGTTCTTTTATGCATTGCATTCAATCTTTTTGCTGCTGCTTCTGTTGCTGCGGGGCATAGTTTTAACTGCTGCTTCTTTATAGATTGTTGCATGCTGCTGTTGTTCTTGTTGTTGTTGTTGTGGTTGCAACTTGAAGTTTCTGCTCCTTGAAGGGGTATATTACTGCTGTTGCATGCTTTTGAAGGGATCTCCTTTCCCAGCACTACTTTGAATATTTTTGTGGTTGCTACTTTTTCTACTGGGATAAACTAGGGCTCATGATGCTGCTGTTGCTCATGTTGCTGCTGCCTCATCTACTGCTCCGGCTGCCACTGCTATCCTGTGTGCCAGGACTCTACTCAGTGGCATTTTTAAATGAAGTTTAAGCCCTTTTTTTTTCGTTTGCATAATGCACTGCCTTTCGGTCAAGGAGTACTGTGTGGGTGTGCGTGTGTGGTTGCATGTGGGGGGAAAAGTGTTTGCCGGAAAATGCCAGACATTGCTAAGGGCTGTGGGAGATGTATTCCTGAGATGTTTATTCCAAAATCTTTTGGTTAAATTGTGGTATAGCTTTCGCCTCCTGTAAGCTCTGGCTATAACTGTGAAAAGAATGGCTTTTCCCTTGTCATTCGATATTTTCTTCATTGATTTCACAAAAATTTGTTTGTCTTGTTTGTTTGCATTTTCTTGCATTTATTTCGTATTGTATTCAGTTTTTAACTTTTAATTAAATTAAATTTCATTTGTAATTTTTGTTGGTTGCAAATAAATAAAATTTCTTGTGCCGGGCAGGCATTTCTCGTTTTTTGAGAAGATCATTTCTTGGTCTGCTGACAAGATTTCAATTTGACTTATGGCCAACTGTCGCCCAACAAGATGGAAACCACTCGCCTCCCGTATTCTGTCTCTGTCCCGTCTGTCCCGTCTGTTCTCTGGCGTCTGTCGTCGCATTTCCCCATCTGAACACGCGTACTTTGGCTCTGGCTCTCGTATCTGACGGATTGCCTAGCATGCAGGCGGTGCCACAGCTAACACATGTTTTAGCTAAATAATTGAGATTGCTGGCATTGTACCCCAAGTATCTTGTGAGTATTTGGCATTTTTCTCCTCCGCTCATCCTCTTGATGTCATCCAAAAATTGGGCATCATGCCAGACTGGCAAAGGGCCACTTTCTTAAGAAGTTTTGTCTCCTTGGAGTCCACAATTACATATATCTAACTCTCTCTCTCTCTCTCTCTTGATTCGATGCGTAAGGGATTTGTCCAATGTAGTGATAATCAAATATGCAAAATTTGTTCAAATAAACAGCGAAATTCAGAGTATGATAAATATTTGCACACAGATGACTACTGTTGAAAGTTCGGTTGTGTCTTTGGATACCCTTGCAGATGAGAGAGTGTTACCTAAAATAGAAGTTTACAAAAAGAAAGTTCCTAACCTATGATATAATGAGTATCGTAAGAGCTACTACCTTTGCCGATAGTTATCTGACCCTTACAGCAAGTAGTTTTTGATCATCCGCTTAGATAGTTAACCAACTTCTTCGGAAGATTCTCTCTATCCCAGTGTGACTTAGCAGTAAGAATCACCCTTCCATACAAACACTCTGCATTTCGATCTTAAATAAAATACTGTAAGGGTAGAGTATATGGTCTTCGACTCAAAACTAGCTTTCAAGATTCATCCAGTACTTTTTCTAGTTGTGGGCTGAAGTTGCAGGCAATGAACTTACTGCTAAGACGGCTACAGAATGATGATGACATCAACTGCCCGCTGGTCACCCACGTAACATATGTATGTATGTACGTATGCTGCATATCTCTCTCTCCCTCTCTCTAGCTATTGGCTTTCCCTGTCATTATCGTACTTGTAGTCGCTTTTATCATTTTAATCAATTATGGTTCTCTCAACTTTGTTGTGGGAATGAAAGTGTGCCCGTGGCCGCCTGCTCATTAGGTCGTAAAAATCAATAAAACTAGACGAACAGATTTTAAGTGTGCCATTTAGCAGTAAAAGATTCAAAGAGAGTGAAGAAGATAGAGCGAATGTTTTAGATAAAGATAGTTAAACTATGCACATATGTATGTACATACATATACATATTTATGTGTGCATGTGTTGTATGGTCTTTTTGTTTGCTGTGCGGCCACAACAACCGGCTAGGCTAAGGTAAATAACAACAAATTAGATAAGCGATTTATTAGCCAAAGAGATACGAGATTCACACAGATACATTTCTATGCGTGTGTGTGTGTGTGTGTATGTGCTATGCAAATTACCTTTTTCGCACACAGCCAGAGATTTGTGTTTGCCAGTGTTTTGTAATTTACTGTAAAGAGTCGTGTGAATAAATTGTTGTTTATTCGTTTGATTATGCTCCCGTGAATCATCTTATCGAGCGACGGGCATGAATGGGGAATGTGAATCTATTTTTAGTTAAAGATACTGCAGGTAAAGTACTGACGAAACAACAAAAAAGAGGGAGATTATAATGGAAATGGAATGAGTTGACTCTAAAATTTGATTGTCGGAGGGAGGAGATAGTATTATAAAATAGAATCCAGCGAATTAACTTAGATTTGTCGTGTAAATTATAGTAAATAAAAAGATATTCAAAGATACTGTGGCACGTTTAGCAACATTGTAATACGCGGTATTTGATTTCCATTCTATTTATTCACGAATAATTCCAAAAATATGTAGACGTGGATTTATATCTTTTTGTACATTTTTAATAGTTTTAAAAACAAATTCAATAAAAAATAGGCTTTGAATTAAGTGGAAATCGTTTCAGTTTTATTTGTAAACTTCTAAGAAGGGGCATAAAATATGATTTAAATTGGGTTGAAATGTTTTCTGTACCCAAAATATCTGAAATATTCACAAATGTCTATAGTTTAAATTATTTTGAGAGCTAATCTTGCAACAACTCTTTAAAATACTCTCTATACAATTAATCGATTTTTGCCTCTTTTCTTACGTATTTACATTTTCGCATATATTTATTTAGCCTGCATTTTGTTTCTCAGTTTCTCTTTAATCACATTAATTTTTGTGTTGTTTGCTTTCGCTTAAAAAAGAATCTTCCAGCCGCCGACTTTTTGTATATTTACACGTTTCGTATAACGAGAGCGAATCGAGTACAAAACCGAAAAACCGAATGAACAAAGGAAAATAAACAGTACTGTGTAAATAAGGTCAGAAATTTACAAAAAGTTTGCCAATTGCTGACGCTGCTGCGGGAAGCGGAAGTACCTCTGATCTCTATCTGTTCTGTATGCCTCTGCCTCTTGCTCTATTTCAGCCCCCTTTCTTCTCATCCCCCCCCTAACCCATAAAGTAGTTTAATAAAATAGTTTAAGGATATCCTTAATTTGTGCCCGCCTCAACCAAAAAAAAAACCATCAAAAACATTGTTCTCTTTTGCTCTTCTTTCTTTTCGTTTTAGGTTAGTTTTGTTCTTGTTTTGAGGTTGGTCTAGGGCCCCCAGACACACTTGTTAGCATGAATATGAGTCAAGCTGTAAGTGCATACAAATTCTCATATCTATTGTAACTATTGTAGAACCAAAAAAATACTATAAAATTAAACAAATATGGAAAGCACGTGTCTGTTTTCCTTTGACGCTGAAATGCTGATATATCTGTGGTCGTTAAAATAAAATGTATAGTAATATGTAGAGCAAATCAAAATAAAGACAAAAACTACACAGCAAAATATGTGCCCTTTCCGAGATAGCGTCTCGCTGATAGATTGAAAGAGGCATGCAAATGGGTGTCAGCAGGAGCAGGAGCGAGCCTCATAAAATGAAATGATAATCGGGGGACAGCAACAAAGTCTGACTCACCTCCACCTGCATTGTTATTGTTGTTGTTGCTGAGAGAGCGATATAAGAATTGTCAAGAGAGAGCAAGAGAAAGATACTAAATATCAAGAAAAAGACAAGTCCGACTTCACTGGCTTGGTAAGGCGAAATAAACAAACAAAAATGTAAGAACAGGAGCAGCCTTCTGCCTACTTTAATACCTTTTAATTTTTGCAGTAATTGGGGAGAATGATGAACAAGAGGATGTCCTAAAGCGTTCAACAAAAACAGAAACAAAAAAAACACTAAAACAGGGAACAGTCTTTAGAGGTCTTTTTAGTCATAATACCTTCATAAGTATGAATGAACATTTAAGAGTCAACCATTCTTCTTTTCGAATGTAACTCGAGTGTCAACGCAAATAATCCACAAATGCAGGAAAATGTACAAATAGTTTAGAAACATTTGTTTGGCAGACAAAACAACAAAAACAAAACTAAAAAAAAGAACACAAAAATGCGTATATAAATGTTATTGGTTCCGTCTGTTGGCTTCTCCCCCCCAAAAATGTCCGAATGGTTTTCATGGCAAAAGCCTCGTCAAATGTTGCTGCCTGAGAGAGAGATATATGCTAGAGATATTTGTATTTTATTTTGTTTTTATTTCGATTTGATTTTGCTTTCCCAGTTGTACAGTTTGATGCTGTGTGCTGCTGCTGCTGCTGCTGCCAGCAGTTGCAATTGAATTGCAAATATTTGCGCTACAATTTCTCAGCGTGCCATAGATAAATAAATGAATTTTCGATTGTATTTTATTAACAGTAAATAAAGTTTCAATTTCTCACACACTCGCACAGGCAGCACACACACACACACACACACATGCGATTGTGTGTGTTCATTAGATGAAATGCTGCCTGGTGATGCATTCTCCACCTCCTAACATCACAAAACCAAAAACCCAAGGCATTCCTTGGATTCTCTGGCTATATCTTTTGTGCAATCCCCAAACTAAAGAAAACTAAAGAATCTTCGCTTTGACTTGGAAAGTTCTTTTGGCTAAAAATACTATTTACGATTTGATTTCATTTTCATGTTGCTCTTAGGACAACATTTTTGGGGTGCCCAGCCCCCAGTCCCAGCCCCAGCCCCAATCTCTGCGCTTATGGTGGGGAGCCACACCCAGCCTCTTGTCGGTCATAAGTCAATAGTTGGCGACGTTTTAATGGCTCATTGGTCGTGTACATTTTCAGCGCTAATGAAAAATTATGAATGCTGTATACATAGATGCTGCTTGTTCTCCCAGCTTGTTTTCATTCAAATTAAATAAGAATATATATAATTCATGTTGGGTTTACGACTCGGCCGGTCGCGGATTCTTTTGCTGGCCGGCCGGTCGGTCATATATATGCTTCCTCCAAATAATTGCGGGCAGGCAGACAGGCATCAAATGTTGTTGTTGCATTTGCACGTTTTATGACTCGGTAATATAGCCTCCCATTTTAATGTACAAACAACTTTTATGGTCGCAGGTCTGGTAATGTTTTATTAATTGAATTTAGAAAGAGGGTGCCGGAATTCCGCATAGATTTATCACAAAATGTAGAAATGAAAGAAAGTTTTCTCAAATGTGAATCATTCTATGAATGATGGCATGACGATATCGTGACATCAATCTTGTGGCACGCGTCATGCTATCTCTGCTTCTGTCTGTGTTTCTATTTCCCCTCTTTTTCACTCCATATGCTCTTAATCAAGTATGAAGCAAATAGTGTGAGAAGGAATGCAATTCCATTGAACAAAATAGACTCATTCACTCATGAGTTATATCACAGCTGCAGTAGCAGAACATTCACTTTCGTCTTTTCTTAAAGGAGAAATTTTTACTGCAAATCAACATCAGAAAAATCGTAAAATATGTGAAATTTTTAAATTTAGACTCATAGTTTTAATTACAAATAAATATAAATATGGAAAAAAAATAATTAAATTAAAAACTAGAAATACTAAACATGTTTGTATGTATGTAAAAATAATAAAAAAAAAAAAAAAGTATAAAACAATAATATAAATAAATCCATAAATAATAAATAAAAAATAGTAAGAATAAAAATTAAAAAATAGAATACAAAAATATTTAAAAAAATAAAATAGAAAATGGTACAGATATAAATTATTTAATTTTATTGTATATGCATAGAAATAATACAAATCAGCGTAAAAACCGAAAATAGAATACAATTTTTGTTTACATTACTGTTTTGACGAAGATAAATGCTCACCGCTAAGATCTAAGATCCCGAACGAAATAAATGTCATTCTGGGGCCATTATAAATTTGTCTCTTCATCTAAACTATTTTCCACCTACTTAAATTAACATGAAGATGAATATGGGGTGCCTGAAAAGTGCCTGAATTTAGATTGTGATTTCGATATTAATATGATTTTATTTTTGCAAATCACCGGAAACGGCAGAGGAATTTATGGCTTTTCTTGTAGATGTTGGATGTGTTTTGTGTGGTGTGTATAAACAATGCAACAACTTGTATATTTTTAGTGGCATAATTATGGCCCAGATTTATGGCCAAGAGCCGAGCCGACAACCATATACCCCAATTTACATATACAATACTTTGCTGGGGGTATGGATAACCATAATAGTTTGGCCAATCTGAATAGGATGGCAAGATTAATGTGGCTAACACAAAGTGGCTAATGTCTGGATCCGATTTTTTTTCTTTTTTTTTTGTGAACTAATTTAACAAATCAAAAAGAGGCGCCGCTACAAATAAAAATAATAATGCCATATGTTCTTTGAGAAGTTCGAAATTAGCTTGAAGATGATACAGTGCGGTTCATAATTTTAATACTTTCAATAATTTGAATTCTTTGGAGGCAGTAAGCTGCAGCGAGTAAACTTGACAAGTAAACAATAGCGTTGAACATACAGAATGTTGCTTAAATAGCTTGATTATCAGCAACGAGTAGTTACAAGCGAATCAAGAAATCTATTTAGACAGCTACACCGAGTAAAATACAACAACTAATCTATAGCGAGAAAAATACAGCGAGTAAAAATATAGCGAGTAGAAATTTAGATAGTTTCCTATTTCAGTCAAAGCTTTTATCGAACTATGATACCATATTATTGTCTAAATTATCACATTCTAGATATAAACAAAATAGAATAAACCATTCCCAACTGTTGCTAACGAACTTATTCCCTGTATATGTTCGAGTATATATTTGCATATCTTAGAAACGCACTGTCCAGATACAGATATAATAATAATATATTTAATATTTAATATTTTAGTCGTATGTTATTTGTCCACTTGATCTCTCACACTTGTTGCTAATAAAAAATGCCTTTTTAAATAGCTCTCACGAATATCTAAACATTTTGGTTGTGTGCCATGCCATACCCCATACCCCTTGGGGCAGGGCCCGGCAGTCAGGCAGTATTCTATGTGTTTTTTTTTTGTTCTTTTCTTGCGTGGGTTGAGTGTTGGGGCGGCGCAGGCGAGCGGTTCTGTTCTTCTGTTCGCATCGGTTGGAGCGTGGCCAAGTTATGCACTTCTTGATGCCGAGAAACCAAAAATAAGTTTCGCACCGTAAAAATGGAAACAAAACAAAAAAGAATATACTAGTTGAGAATAGTCTGAGGATATCTCGGATGAACATATAGGAAAAAGCTTAATTAATTTACGTTAAATTTTGATGATGTATTAAATGGCGTGGAACCGTGTTTTTGGATGCATGTCTGGGCCATCAACTAGCCAATATTTTGCGAGTACAACATACCAATTTCTGGCAGATGGAGGAAGACTCTTTTGTGGAACGCTCTCTCTCTCTCTCTCTCTCTCTCTCGGTCGGGTGCCTTTTAGCTAATGAACTCTGGGTGGTCAGAATCAGCATAATGAGCTATTATGATGGCTAAGGATCTTCCTCTCTGTATATGGAATTAAGCCATGTCCATTTAGCATTTGAAAGGCTCACGTTTGACCCACTGCAGTGGTGGTAGTGGAATTGTTGAAAGCCTCCACCACTCGCCTGCTCCAAGTGTGTGTGGCAATTTGTATGCATGGCTTGTGTGCTTGCCTCCTTTTACTGCAGCACGTTGCAGCTTGCTGGCTAAACGACTGCGCTCTCGAGTGCAGTCTGTGGACCTGTTTAAAGAGAGGTATATCTTTGAGAGTCCTGGGGGTGTCCTAGTTCCCCTGCTAATTGTGTTCGCAGCAGGAACAATTAGCCCTCGAATGTATGCTACAGCCACACACAAGCTAAAAAATCGCCAACAACTAATTTCCATCGATGCATTTTTAATCATAAAGCTCCCTCCAGTTGCAAGTCCCAGTCTCTACTTTTTGGAAGAGTTGCAACATAAAAATTTAATAACGTTAGCTCCGCTCCGCTCCTCTCTCTCTCTCTGTCTCTTATGCCACAAGAATTACCAAGTTTTTTTTGTGCGGCAAGGGAATCACGTGTAAATATTTTCGCACAACTGCAGTTGGAGCGTGTAATGTATTTAGCTGGTGTACGTGCCACAACTGCCACAAGTCGAGTTAGTTTTCGACCCCACCCCCCCCGCCTCGCCACACAGCCAGCCCCACACAGCAATCGCAATTTGAAGTTATAATTTATTTAAGCATCCATTAAGGGGCCACATATTGATGATCCCCCACAGACGAGGATGAAGACGATGGGGAGGGGGAGGAGCACTCACTCCGTGAGTTGAAAGGTGAAAGCTGAGTGCAATTCGACAAAACGCCCGGGCAATTACTTTTGAGTTATTTGGCTTAATAGAAATTCAGCGAGCGTGCGGTGTTTGTCTTGTTCCAGCCATTACCGTTGGCCCACGCCCCATGCCACCTGGCCCCTGACTGTATCTACTTCAGGTACACGCCCTCTCCCACTCAAGGCCCTGCATTCCCAGGACTCACTTTGATTTTCATAAGTAAATGTTGGACCCTGTGCCGCCTGCCTAGTCCTAACATCTAACGAACTTGTCTCCAGAGCAAACTCTGAGATTTTAAGGGGGCGGGATAGAGAGTCATAGAGAGATACAGAGAGACATGGAGAGAGCGCCAGGGGAATCCAAAGAATGAGCGACAGTCTTGGGGGGCTGTCGTTGAGCGACTTTGAGAATCGATTATGAATTATTTGAGTTGGCCAGAAACAGAAAATGACTTATGAGACACACACACAAAAGACATCGGCCACAATGGCCAGGACAGGACACACGTTATCAATTGTTACACATGGGTTAAGGGGTCGGTGGGGGGGATGGAGCATCCTTTGATAAATGCTCTCTCTGCCTTTCTCCTTTTGTTGGCCTTTTGACACTAATAAATTGAAGCCGCAGCACAAAAAGAGCGCCGCAAAAAATATCATGAAAATTAATTTTCTGCACATTCTTCAGCCCTGATTTATTTGCACAATTTCTTGAACGTTCTTCTCTTGATGTATTTTCAATTTCGAAAACTCTATTCATAAAAATTTTCATAATTTATGTATACAAAATAAACAAATAAACATAATTTAACCTTTTCTTTCTCTCCCTTTTGTATCTTTTTGCAGGTAAGTTTGCACTACGACGAAAAAGAAAACGTAAGTCCTTAATTTATTTATTAATTACCTCTCGAGTGGTGAAGTGGTGGGTGGGATGGTAGCTACCAGCTTCCTGTTCCATTTCCTTGTTGGGGAAACCTTTTAAATAATTAATAAATTCGCAACGTAATCGATTTTCATATAAATTGAGATTTATTTTCGAGAGAGACAGAGAGAGAGAGAGCTGGGGAGAAATTGCTAATTTATTTTATCCCCAGTTGCGCATTTTTATGCGAGTGCAATTATCACACGCCCCAGCACCACCACCAGCACCATGCCACTCCCCTCTCAGAGGTCATGATGGGAATCTTATAAATTAGTTAAACACAAGAGCCACACATTGCCCTCTCTGCTCTCTCTCTCTGCAGACCAACTATTTAGACAGTTGATTAATCGACAAACGCCATTATGTTTCCTAATGTCTTTTCCCTAACAGAGAGAGTCCTTGCTCCTTGTTCATTGGAGTGTTTGGGTGTGTTTGTGTGTGTATCTGTGTCCTTTTGTTGCGTTGTTTTTGTGCGGATAAGGAGGGGGGTTAACCGATGCCCAATTAAGTCATTGCTCAAAGTGTCATCAATAGGCCACACAAATTGGAAATTAATTGCCCCGCAAATTTCGTGCCCGCCTCTCTGCCACAAAGGAGATAAACGAACGACGATCGATGGTCTATTCGATTTCAACTTGCACTCCTTGAAGTCTCTTTTCTGCCACTAATTGTTGCCACTTTTTGGGGCAACTTCAAAGCGGTTTCCATTGTGATTTAAGCAAAGTGTATGCCTGTCATAAATCTCCCTCCTTTGTGGCAAGCGCTGGCAGCATCAGCAGCAACGGCAGAGGCAGAGGCAGAGGCAGTGTGTTGTGCTCAATCAACGCGTCATGGCGTGGCAACGATCATAGCAGGAGACACACTCTACAATATATGCATGATTGTTGATAATTTAAATGACACTTGCGAGTGTAGATTGAAGAGTTCTTGAAAATGAAAAGTTGGCATTCCTCTTGGGATTCTCTGTTGGTGTCATTCGATAGGAATAAAGGCCGTTCACTCAGGGTAAATTCAGACATTTATTGATTAGTGGTGGATCGGCGGTGTGAGATTCTTGTAAGGGAGCCTTTGGCAGTGGAACACTGAAAGTGTAACTGTAAAAAAATTTACATAATTTTCTGACAAAGTTAAATAAATAATTTGGGATTTTCATGTTCCCCCTTCGGTGTTCCTTCCTACCTCTTCTCTTTTGTTTGGGTACTTCCTTGGCAACCCTCTTCAGCGGTACCACCCACACCTCCTTCTTTCCTCCCTCTGTACATCACAGTGGCCTCGTCGCTTTTCCTTGTCACTTTTTTTGCAGCTCTCTTATTCTGCTCTTCTCCGTCTTCTACTCAATTATGAAAAGAAATTATTAAGTGCGAGCTGCGCTAAATTAGCGCGCAATTGAGTGTGGCCAGGGTTGTCAGGGTGGTGGCATAAAGCAAGAGCAGGAGAGAGGAAGAGTGAAGGGGGTAGGGTATACCCTAGGTAGTGGTGCTGGTGTTGCAGCCTCGACTATTCTCGGCTGAAACGTGTGCATCGCAACGTCTTCTTTGTGGTCTGCCATGGCCTGCCAGCCTGTGGCCTGTTGCCTCATAATTTCTGCCACATTTCTAGGCAGCCTGCCTGCCACACGTACTACAAGCTATGACGTGGCATGCTCTGGGGTAGTGGATGGGGAGAAGGGTCTTGGGGCATGTTATAAATGGCGCATATTTTGTGCATTTCATTTGCGTGATTTGCCAGCCCGAAATGTGTGGCGTTTGTAACATGCAAAAGAGCAAAGAGCAACATTCTACACACAATGAAGGGCCTGACGTGCTGCCTGACGAATGATGATGATAATTCCGGGTGGTGGAAACAACAGGTTGCATAGGGGGCCACATAGCTACTTAGTTTGTGAATGCTGAATGCTGTGCCGCCTGCTTGGACGACTGCCAAAATGCCTGCAACGTCATCGCTGCCTCGCTGCCTTTTGGGTTATCAGAGCGAGCCAAGATGGATGTTTAATTGACCGCAAATAGAAACTATAAATTATGGCAGCAGCAGTAGCAGCAAAAGAACTCACTCAGTCACCGGTGCCGCCGTCGCCGCGTTGCTAATAAGAAAATTGCTTTAATGAGCTACGAGATTTTGAGGGGGCTCGAGACGCAAGACGAGAGACTCTAGCGAGTGGTTCGTGTGATCCAACAACGCCTTTGCGGGACTTATTAGTCACTCCTCCACGGCGTGGCACTCTCTATAGAAATCTACACGCTGTTTATGTTTTTTTACGATTCTACCATTTGCCCAGAAAATCAACAGAACGAAACAGTTTTTTTTTTCCTTTTGCGAAAGTCGCTGAGCAAGTAAACAAAAGCCAGACGGAAATCCATCAGGCAGTCAGGGCAGTGCAGGAGGGGCAGGGCAGGGCAGGCATCCATCCAGAGATCTCACGCGATGGCGATATGGTAAGGGGTCCGATTCCGAGATCCTCTCTTGAATGCAAACATCAGCTAAATATTTATGCATGTAGCAAAAGATCAACGCAACCACTGGGGGAAGATCATCCGATATTTAGATTCCTTAGAACTTGCACAGATCATCAGATTGTGCATGTGTTTTGCTTTTCTTAAGATATTCTACTGTTGTTTTGGTAACCTTTGAATGCTGTTCTGTTCTGTGGAGAAACCAAATTGAGATTGAGATTTAATTTTTGGGGTCTTCTCTCCCTCTGTCATTCCGTTCCGTTGCTGTGTTCCGTGTGTGTTCATTATGCGAATCAGCAGACCAAATCATTAACAAATCTGAATGCGAGTACACATCATCATCTACACAGAACACAGAAATAGTAATGAACTGGATACATGGACACCCCAATCAAAATAGCAAGTCAATACAATAAAAGAGAAAAGTAATAAATATGCGTAGAGTTCAACTTAATTTATCTATGAGAATAAACATCAGTTTTTGGCATTAGTTAACAGAAATTACTCACATTTCTTAGAAATCTTCTTTGAGCAAACCAAAAGTAGGAAAGGAAATTTTCCCCATTAAAAAAGTAATGTTTAGTTCAGCATTCTTTGATGTTTCAGAGGTAACACAATAGATTGAAGATCCCTCTTGTGAGCAGAAAAGCGAAAGAATTACTAAGCTAAGCTACTCCGTAAGAGAGAGATAGAAAGAGAGCGCCAGGTGTGAGACGAGGACTCGGCGTTCCATTTTTTGTGCAATAAGCGCTTAATTTGTGGATCATTCAGCAAAATAGTTGGAGAGCGCATGGGACGAAAGGGTACATTTCAGGCGAATGTGTCCGTTCAACTAGGGGCTATTTTAAATATTCTCCATTCAAGGAATGCGGTGCAGTTGTATTTGATTATTGGAACTATGGGAGTGGAACACTAATGTGAATGTGTAATTGGGTCAGAAAAAATACGAGTGGAAACTGAAACCTCTCAAGTGGAACAGTGGAATTGGAGTATTAGAATGGAACAATTAAAACTCCGATTTCTTTTACTAAATGACATTGATCATTATTTTTCTTTGGTTTGCCACACATGTACTTTTGCGGCCTTCTTAGATGCGATGCCTTTCCCCCTCCGTGGATCGCGTGTTGCAAGCCACTTGTAAATGTATGTGGTGTGTTGTCGCACTAACCCACAAAAGCAGTCACTCAAAAGTGACACGGATATGCGCTAAGTGCCTCCAATTGCTGTCGATCGTCGTCGCCGCTCTCGAGTCCAATGATCTCAATTTATTGCTGTCACCATCCATCCATCCGACAGTAGAATTTCCGCTGGATTTGCCCTTTGCGCGTGAATTGAGTTATGACAAAATTTTGTAGGATATGTGTCCGGGGGTGGGGGTGAGTGTGTTAATTACGTTCCGTGTCACATGCAGGTGGACAGGACAAGTTTAAAGCGTTTCAACCTGTGCTCCCTAGATGCGGGATCTCTATACCCAACTTTCTGAACCCTCCTGCGTGGGGCTTCAACGTGTGTCGTGAGCTTTTCACATTGTTTGGCATTTTATGAGCGTGAAATTAAATTAATTAAAACTACACGACGTCTCGTCTGCACACACCATATATTCGTAGAGAGAGGCAGGATGAGCTGCTGCTGCTCCTCCTGATGCTGTCGGAGGCGTGTCAGACGTTGCACACAGTGAGAGGTTGTTTGTGTTTGTGCCCCATGTCCTGATTTTCCCCATTTTTGTGTGTGTGTACAAGCGAGAGTGCGTGAGAGGAGTGGCAGGCGTTGGCTGGATGACGGCCATGGCAGCATCGAGGAATTGCAGCATCCACTTACCTGATGCTGATGCTCCTGCTGCCGAGCCGGACAGGTTAATAGCAGTTCATTTACTGCATTAGGCAAGTGCCTTTTGCTCTCTTTATTTTGCTTGAAAATGTGGATTTATATGGAATTCAATGAAATTGGATTTCGCAATCAATTCGCTCGCTGTTGTCATAAACTCATTTCCAACTAACTGAATCCACACACTCACATTCTGTGTGCAGAAGCAGCAGCAGCAACACCCACACCTCCTAATACCGAAAAGCTGACTTTATTCACAGATTCTCATATTTCCTATATACTCGTATATCCATCCCCATGCAGCCCAGAGCCCAGACAAGCGAAAGCGCTTTCAACTGCAAATAAACTGGATTAGATTTCAGCTTAGAACCCGAAAAAATAAAAGAGTTAGAACTGTAGAGTCGGTTAGAGGATAATCTAGAGGTTAAATTTTTTGTTTGTTCCATTAATACTATGAAATTATTTGTGATCAGAATTTCTATAATCCACATAAGCTATCAAGAGGATTCATTGTGATATATCTAAGATTTTCTTTCATTTACAATTGAAACTCATAGTATTTTAAATTGGCAAAGAAACCTTAAAGAATTGTCGCAAATATCCACATCATCAGGTCCAACCAAAGCAAAAGCAAAAACTATATCTGAAAGATGTCTGACAATGTTGGGATTAGCATTGATTTTAGTACACAGATCATCGTAAACATTGCCCTTTCATTCCTCCCAATGATATAGTCACATTTCAATGTAAAATTCATAGTGCTACATGTATGTTATATTTTGTTTTGTGTTTTTTATTTCTCAAATTTTCTGTGATCAAATTTATTGTATCAAATACGCGAAAATGTACAAGATAATCGTGATGGTCTTTCTGTGCCTCTGTTGCTTTATTACCGTAAGTCGATCAAACCAAAAGTGCTGGGTAAAAATTTGAATCCTCTCTTAGACGATACCCGTGAATCGCCGTCATCGAATTCGGCCAACGAACACGTCTCACGCGGTGGCTGGAAATCAAAGTGAATTCTTGCTCGACTATGATCTGGGATTGAGCGGCCAGGGGAAGGATTCGATAAGTGCTGGTCGAGTTCGACTCTTTCAATATCCCCCAATGAACAACGACCCAGTGGCCAAGACGGAGGACGCAACGGCGAACGGACCAAAACCGGATGAGGCCACAGTTCCTTTCAGTACTAAGAACTATGGCCAGCCCAGGGGACGACTATTCGTGGATGGTGAAAAACGGAAGCTGAGAGCAAGAGACGGAGATGGGGGAAATGTAGTCGAAGCTAAAGCACAAGAGACGTCAGTGGGCGAGATAGTTTCAGCGGAAACAGAGGACGACGAAGAGGGATCCCAGACGGATGAAGATGAAAATAGTGGGAATGTATCGGGAAGTGATCTGAAAGAAGAAATTAGCAAGGACAAGAAGCAGCAGCTGGGGGTTAAACCACCAGAGTCAGAAACAGAAACAGAAGACGAAGAGGAGCGAGATGATGTTGACGATGAGGATAATGATGGCGAAGCAATGCCCAAAAAGATGGATGAAGAATCTGAAGAAGGTGGCAAAGATGATGAAGCGAAAATATTACCGGAAAAGTTCGGATTCAAGAGCCTTCTCACATCGAAATCCAGAATAGGCCAACAAGTTCTTGGCAACGTAGTGGATGGCGCTTATGAAGTCACCTATGCCCGCAAGTGGAAGGACACGCGAGTAGAGGAGTGGCGCAGTGCGCTGGCTCGTGCCGGCATCATGTCCAATCCCCTCGAGGAGTACTATCCATCGAATACGAAAAATCTAAGCACGGTGTGCAACCAGAAATCATCGATAATAAATTTCCCAAAAGTCTTCAAGTGGCTGCACAAGATGATCCTAAATATCACATACACTCAGCGTCCAATTTACGACGAGCTAAGAAGAGAGCTCTTCACATTCGGGCAATCAGAGTTGTGCCACAAAACTACCATGACCAACTGGAAGGAATATCAATACTGCGCCCTCATGCGCAATCAGCGGATGGAGTACATGATTCCCCATTATCCGCTGCACCAAATCGGCTATCGTCTCCTGTTCAAGCCTCAGAAATACTAAAACTCACTTTGTAGACTCTGAAAATCAAATAAACTCAGTGCGGAATATGTATCTTCCTGCCACAAATCTCTATAGCCTTTTGCGAGAACAAACTGAGCAGCCCTGGACATATACTGCCAATACTACTTTTAGTATAACTGAGACGTCTCGTCTGGAGTGGCAGGGTAGTACACTTGAAACACAAAATAAATATTACTACACACACAAGCGATGAAAGTAAATTATCTAGTTTGCGTTGCCATCGGATGCTTGAGCGTGAGTACCATCCCATATCGTTTTCCAATCACTTTGATGCCACCAATGAAGTGACCGCCAGGTGATGCCATTTATGGTGCATGCGGTGCCGGTGTCCTCCACTGAAGGTAGAGTCCCTACCAAACTGGGCGAAGAGATCCTCCTCCCAGCAACCTCATGGCGAGCTGCTTGCGAAGGGCACAAATAAAACCGAAGATCGGGATCAGCAGGATATGCAGATGGCGGCTGATAGCTCCAACTCTGGCAATGAAAAACAGGAAAAGGAGCAGGATATGCAGATGGCGGCTGATAACTCTGGCTATTATAGACTGGAAAAGGACCATGATAAGATTAAACTTCGGATGTTTCCCGATGTCCATCGCACGGCTGCCACAACCCAATTATTGAATAAGTGGAGTGAGCTCTCCACGGCGCGTGCTCTGCGCACAAAGGATCTGCTCAACTTCTGGGCCAAGGATATAACCACTAAAGCAGCTCCGAAAAAGCAAGATGATCAGGTGCAAGTTCGAGCTGGTGAAGGTACTGGTGATAAAGGAGGTGATGACTCTAAAAAGGCTGCTCCTGATGCTAGAGCAGGCACAGAGATGACAATTACCCTGCCGCGTATGGTGACTGATCATATGGGTAAATGGGTATTCAATCCCTGGGGCGTCACCTTTGGCAAAGTTTGGGAGGATACTCGTTTCGCGTTTAACGGTGATCACTGGTTGCCATGGGTCATGCAAGACTACTACCCGAAAGGCGACTATCGGATGGACAAGCTTCATGGAACAGTCTGCCAGGGCAAATCGACCATAGTCAACTATCCCAAAATATACAATTGGTTTCCACGATATATCGACACGAACAAGCGCAATCATCGCAACATCCTATTGAATCTGAGAAGGGAGATATACACGGACGGCAGGTCGGAGTCTTGCCACACTACGGACTTGGATGATTGGTACGCGTACCAGCAGTGCGCCATATTGCGGGACATGCGAATTGATTATTTGGTTCCCAATTATCCACTCCATCGTTGGTACAAAACCGTATAGATCTGTGAGCTTATCCCACCCTATCTTATCGCTCAATCCGTGGGACCACTTGACACTATATTGTGTTTGAAATAAAACTGCAAAATAATGGTTTTTGTACAATATCTGATCCGTTTTTAGTTGATTGGTTTGGACTGGATCTGCAGGAGTATTCAGTGTCTATTCAGTGTCTATAGCAAACATGATTTTTACGCACATGATTCCATATATTCCCTGCAATTCAGCTAATTGCAGTCATCACAAGTACGAGTACGAGTAACACCATGTTACCGAGTACGAATGATATCTGTGAGATCTGTGTGTGATGTAAGGACTTATCCGGTTGGCTTTTCAGGTCATAGCTAGACAGACCTTACACCTTACATTGCCACAAAACAGACACACACATACACACCCACACCCACACACATGAATGCATGCATGTCAAAGTTGCAACAGCTAAAACATTGACCATTCAACATGTCAGCAGCAGCTTAACTTGTTGCACGGAGTTAACATCAGACCAAAGCAGCAGCAGCTAATCTCGTCTGTCTGGTTGTCTGTCTGTGGGATGCAACTGTTACGAGTAGCAAGCAGGCGGCACACACCTGCATTTGACCATTTGACTTTGTGGCTTACGAGAGAGCTCTTATTGCCAGGCGGATGACACAAAAAAAGGGCGCTGTCTGATGACTGCTTAAAGCTTGCTCATAATTTATGTATCACCTGAAAATGCAGCACGTTAAACACGTTTTCTGTCAATTTAATTTGTAATTAGTCACGGCTCTCATTGAAAAGCCCAGCAGCAGCAGCAGCAACAGCAGCCCAAGCCTCACCTCTGGGGTTTGCCCAAAAGAGAGTTTTGCTTCTTGGCCCCGTAATTGAAATTGGCAGCTGCTAAAACCCGCAAGACCCGACCCAGGAGAAGCTCCGCCGGCTACTTGCACGTGATTTCATTGCTAATTATTTTGTGTGTAAGTGTGTGTGTGTGTGTGCGGCTCTGGAGGAGACCAACACCAACCGACCGAAAAGTGTCATCATCCATCTAGCCATGGCCCTGATGGGACAACCCTACGTGCTTCACAATTCACTTAGTGGTGTCTCTGGGTCTTCGGGTTCTATTAATAGCCTCATGCTAATCAGACATTAAACATGATTCTGCCATCCCATCCAAACACCAATCCCAATCCCCCCCAACTGCTGCAATTTGCATTTGACGCGGCAGGTAAACGTATATTTCCTTATTTGCATACATCTTCTTAAGAAAGATATTTACTATCATCGATGAATCAAGTTTGAACTATGTCTACACCACTCTCGCTCTCTGTATGGCCGGGTTTAAGCTTTGATTAATCATGGAAAAACCCCGCGAATAGAAAAAAAGATTGAAGAGGCGTCATCACCATCAAGGTCGCTGTGTTATGGAACCCAAAATGAAAGGAATTTAGTTCTTAAAGTGGAGTTTTCTTGAGAACTTCAAGCTTCAACCAAAAGATATCTTGGTCTTTCATTATGCATAATCATATTAATATTTGGCGGATTGTTAGATCGTTGCTGCTGAATTGTGACGATATTATTCTAAGTGTTTGATCTCTGCTCATAGGGGTAGGATCGTCAGTGCAAGAGAAAAATAGAGAGGGTAATGTGTCCTTGTCATTTAGCCATGCTGATGAGAGAGTGCATACTGAGTGAAGATGAGTTATAGAGCTGACTGAGAGGGAAATGTCTGCCCATCTTTGGCATTTGCTCATACTATTGCTGATGAGAGAGCGCCTACCGATACTCAGATTAGGGAGCTGAGTGAGAGGTAAATGACTGCCCATAAATCTCGATTTTTAATCAATTGTCCTTAGGAAGAAGGCTTTCTAAGTCAATAAGGAATTGTTTAATTGCGTGGCTCTTTTTTAAATCAAATTGAGCTTTATATTATTTTCTGTGACAAATTCAAGAAGAAGATCTCTCAAATACAACTAAATGCTACTTCCATGTAATTTGACTATCTTCAACATGTAATGTTTTATCAGGAAAACGCTTAGATTGGTGTTTATTTTAAACTATCTGATGGCTTTATTGGTCAAGTTTTGACCCTGCCAAAAGTCTCCGAGTTCCCATGATCCCAGTGCCAGAGGAACAACAAAACAAATGGGTTTCCCTCCTGAAGAAACGAGAACCATAAAAAAAACAGAACTACTCAACTAAAGTACAAGTTTCGTTGGCTCTACAAAAAGCAGAAGCCTATAAACTTGCACATGTTTTAAATGTGAACAAAGTTCACATAAGTAAAAAAAAAAAACTATAAACAACAAAACAACATCGTGCTGTTTGGACGTTATATAATTTCATTCAATCGTATAGTAGTGGCCCCGTAGTGGCAGTAGTTTAAAGCAAGTTGCAAGTGTGTGTCTTTGTGTTGCGGTTTGCCGGCCGGCAGCCGAAAGCCGACAGCCGGATAAGTTGCCTGACAAGTTTTTCCACTCCGCCAGCTCAGGTATGAGCTCATCATTACCATCTGTAAGCCCTCCGATCAGCTGTGTGCCGCTGCTTGGGTCTCCACTGAATCTCTACACAACAGTTTTATGGCGGGAGAGACACGTTTCGTCTGTCGCTTTGACTGGGGGGGTTTATGCGGTAAAAGGGGAAACCAACCAGTACTCAGTCAGTCAGTCCCACTGCCCAATGAGAGACGTTTTTGAAGTCATTAATTTGACGAAGCTAAATGAGAATTTATGTGTCTACTGCAGGCTGCCTTGCCTTGCCTTGCCTTGCCTGGCCTGGCCTGGGCCAAGGCAATTTCTCATGCACAAACATTTTTCAGCGCCTGACAGACAGAGCCAAAACAGCAGACCGAAAGACTGAAAGACGTACCCTACCCCCCTGCACATGACCGAAACTCGTTCTTCTCTCCCCGGCACAGATGTCATTAACACACGCTGCCCGGCATGTCAAAAAAAAAAAAAAATAAAACCACAAAAAATTAAACAAGAGAACCAAAAGCGGAGGCAAATGCTGGGGGCCGAGCGACCCTCATTACGCAGGCTTAGCAAATTTATTAATAACCAAGTTTGTTGCTTGTCTACGTAAAAGGATTTGTAAAACCTACCAAAAATGGTGTATCTTTAAGATGTACAGTACGTTCTGGAGTGATAGTTTGCAACGATAAGTGATTGTAATAGAATTATAATCCGTTCCACAAGTGCATATTAACAGCATGGAGAAAATAGAATAGAAGACAGGGATTCTATAAATTTTATAAACAGATATCAAAGATTTACTGGGAAAAGTTTTTATAAATTTGTTATCCAGAAAACCAATATATTTCTAACAATTCACAGAAATTCATAGCGTTCAAATAAAAATTGATAAAAAATAGTTTAGGGCCAGAAATAAAAACTTATGTTCTTTGGGAAATAAGGCTAGTTTTTTGCATGATATTTCAGTGATGGTTTCTTGTATTGAAATTTAAATAAAAAAATTCCAAGCTTATAGGAAAAAAGATGTAGTTCCATTTTTAAGAGAAGTCATTAACTAGTATAAAAACGAATCGCATATTGACACTCTCAAATATTTCTTAAATCTGATAGTCTTATAGTTTTGTAACGCACTTTAGTTGCGTGCCATGGCAAACGATTGATGTGTGTCCCAATAATGCCTTAAACAGTTTTCGTTATTAATTTCTAGAACAATTCGCTGCTGGATGAATCCCGATTTGGCAGAGTTTGAAGAACACTTGATCCGACCACCCCATACCCTCCAACCCCTTACAAGTTGTGTTGCTGAGGTTTTTTTTTCCTATGGCTGTAGTTGTTTGCTGCGCATTCAATTTCACACCATAATGAAGCTCATTTATTGACAGTCAAGGCATGAACGCAAAAAGAGTGTGAGAGAGAGAGAGAGGGGGAGTAAAAAAAAGGAAAAACAACTACAACAAAAGTCTTCAGTTCAATTCTTTGGCTTTATAGTATTTGCGATTCTCGATGGTGCGCCTGGCTCTTGAACGCCTTTTGTTCTTTGCTTTGGGACTTTGGCCTTTGTCTTTGTCGTCTTCGGCGCGGCTTTCGCTTCGTCGTCGTCGTCTTCGTTTTGTTTTTGCTTTTGCCCCTTCGGTTGACAGCTTTAATCTTCGGCTTCGTCTTCATTTTTGTTTTTGCACTGTTTTTTCTTTTTTTTCTGTCTTTGTTTTTGCTGATTTCTTTTGCCTTTTGGGTTGACAGCTCAATTGCTTTGCTCTGGTGCGCAGTCGTAGCCGCAGTTCAAGGCCGCCTCACACTCATTTTAGTATGTAAGAAGGGGTGTGGGATGTGGGTCTTCTCTGAATGAGGAATGGAAATAGCATGGGAATGGATGGATAGCAGGAGAGGAGGAACACGAGTCACATCAGCAAACATGAGCAAAAAGATTCATCTGAATGGAGAACGTGTGGTGGCCATTTGTTTAACTCCCTTTTGTGCTTTTGTTTGCCATCTGTTTTCGTTTTTTTTTTTCTTTGCTTTTGTTTTTATAGTTCTACAATATTTGTTCGTGTAGCCTTTACAGAGAGCTCCATGCAATCATTCCATGTTCCATGTTCCAATATACCAGCAAGGGGTATTCAAAACTCTCGTTACTCTTCTTGTTTTGTCGTGTTTTATTTTCTGTCTGATAAAAGACAGAGAGAAAAGACAGCATAGCAGAACTTTCCACCAAAAGTGGAGGAATGGAGGAATCCATCAGGCAGGGCAGTCTTGTTGAAAGAAGAGTCGGAAGTTATTACTCCAAATATCATCAGGTGTTTTCATTTAATTTGCGAAAAATGTTTGTCTGCCAGTCAGTCGGTGAGATGAATGGGGCTGGGGTTGGGGCTGCACCCAGAAACCAGGAGCCAGAGTTTTTTTTGTGCCACATGTGGCAGATAAAAGTGATTGAAAGTGGCGCCCAGACTACACAGACTACACAGAAGGATGCAGCCAAAGGAGCTGCCAGCAGGCAGCTGTGGAATGGTAGAATCATATCAAAAGGAAGAATAGCTTTTCCCCACAATTGTTTCTCTAAGCCAAATTAGGAGACGTTTCCAGTTGGAAAACCTGCTCGTTGCAATTCCAATTGAAGTTTTCCATTGCCAAGGTGCAGCATGCAAGTCTTCCATTGAATCTGTGTTGCATGCAACAATCTGATTGCAGCATGGCCAAAGCATCAAAATCTGTTGTGCGTTGACATTTTTAATTACAACTTCCTTTCCCCTGCTGGCTTTTGGGGGGGCCACCAAACAGCTGCCAGTCTGTCGGTAAATGATGAATGATGGCACCGCTGCTGCCTGCCTGCCTGACTTTGGTGACTGGCTGTCTGAATTGAATTTCGTATGCAGCATGCACCAAGCAGAGCAGCGAACGTAGCACAGCCTCCTTTTGCCATTGCTTTGAGGAGGCTTACGCCCAAAGCTAGGCAAAAGTAGCAGCATTACACTCCCACTTCAATCCTCTCTACTCCACTCCTCCTCTTCTGGCCAAATGAAGGGATGCGCTTGGATCAGAATGCAAAAAGGCGAAATCCGTCGAGAACCAAAGACAGAAAGAGAGAAAGAGAGAGAGAGAACAGCCAGCAACTGAGCCAGAGAAAGGAAACACTGAGACACAGGCACAGAGAGAGGCTTTTATCCATCCACGGGTTCATCTTTTCTATACCCTAAACAGAGGGTACCATGATTTTGTGGAGCATTTCGCATATCCTTCTCTGTGAGAGCATTTTTGGATTCGTCTTTGGGTAGGAGTGGGAATCCTTTCTGGGCTGCTTTTGTGCTGCTTTCAACACTAATGCAATTTGATGCGGCACAAAACCGCACGCACACACACACACATGCAACACAAAGCCCGTAGCATGGGGAAGGGGAGATGGGGTGCGTCAACACCACATCCTCATGGGGTAAATCCTTAACAGAAAAGGATTTTCCACACATTTACTCGGTACTGCGGCGGCACTGCATAGTTTTAGGCGTTGCAAGCAGGCAGACAGACAAGCAATGTGCAGTAAGCCGCACACGCCACTTGTGCCCCAGCCAGACGCACAGAAAAGCAAGCTATTATTTTGTATCTGCCATCCCGCAAACCCCACTGAGTGCTCCGCTCAGCCAACTGTTCTTGGGTTTCGGGGTCTGTTCTTATCATTCATCCGTTCAATTGATCCCCCAATCGTTTGGGCACTGTCAACAAAAATTTATGCAAATACCGCGCATTTCGCTTTCAATTTCGCTCGTCTTACAATTTCCATTTCTGTCGACACCTCCAGCATCCAGCAACCATCCACAGATAGTTCTGTGTGTTGCAACAAGTTCTGACTGCCTGTCTGCCTGCTTGCTTGCAACTTCTTGGCGTGTTTTCCCAACGCATTAAGAGCCATTCGCGTGGGGTTTTTTTTGCAAGTAAAATATGGGCGTCATTCTTTGCATAAAGTACGCGGCAGCCTCCTCCTGCTCGTACTCTCTATTTACTTTCACTTTTCATGCACAAATCTGCACAATTTCTTGGCTTGATTTTGTTATTGTTGCCACAGACATCCGCTGTGCGCCTGCCCCCGCTTGCCATGCCTCTTAGTGTCACAAATCTAAACGATTTGAGCTTTTTAATGCGATTTGGGTGTGTGTCTGGGGGGCTTCTTATAGATGCAGTCTTGGTCCTCATTGGAGTCCTTGAAGTGCATACAAATACTTGATAAAAAATATAAGGAAATGGCTGCTGGCTATATGTAGCTTGTCTGTGGAAAATCGATTGATGGATGCTGTGCGAAATCTGTTGACTCTGGGACTGTATAATGGGCTTACAAATGATGGCCATACCATATCTGCATTTGAATTTTGATTGGCCAAATCAATTGGTCAAGAGACTTTGTGCTTTTAAGAGCTAGAGCAGCTCTTTCGATTTCAAGTCAAATTTAATGGATTTGACAATTTTTTATACGCTTTCTTCAGTTGTGGTCTTCAGTCTGTGGCATCTATCCTTTGACGATACTCTCGTAACAGCAAATGTAGAATTATAAAGAATACTTATATCTACTGGATGGTCCAAAAAGCGTCACGATCGGTTCATTAATTTGGCCAGAATTAACAATTTTGTTTTGGCTATTTGAACACTTGGCTTTCGATCCCTATTTATGCAAGAGAAACAAGCTTTTTGAAAGCACTTTGTACATAGTTATGTACATACATAAATATGTACAGTGATGGAAAAAAAATACTAGAAACTGCATTTTTTTTTTTCACATTTTTCAAAATTTTCTTCAGTCAACAATTTTTTTTTTTTCAAGTTTAATAATTTTTTATAGATAGTATATATAGTAATGTATCAAAATGGAACAAAATATTAATTTTCAAAAACCCATTGGAACAGAAAATAATTTTTTAAATATTTAGGCCTGGAATAAATAATAGAAACGGCCGACTTAAAGCTATGAAAAACCATTTTGTAGCTTCAAAGGATATTAATTTGATTTGTAACTCTATTATTTAGTTGTGCCACCGCAATTTTTGATGACTTGGGTGCATCGACCACCCATAGAATTTCACCAGATTGACACTATTTGATGGATCTAGGGGTACCAGTCGGACTTCACTTTTTTTTTTTTCCACAAATCTTCCATTTTTTAGACTTATACCCTCCAATCCTTTTCTCTACTATCCCCCAAAGGTGCAAAAGTGGATTTAGGGCTGTAGACAGCGAAGGCCATTCCATCAAGGGAACTTTTTATCCAGGAGCCATTTCATAGCCAGCCCTGAAGAAGGCTTCGGGTCATTATTCTGCTGGAACTCCCATTTTAAATGGCATTTCCTCTTCAGAATATGATAGCATTATACTGTCGAGTAAGTCTACGTAGTGGATGGCACAGATATTTTCTTGTATCGAAAGTTTTGGACCAACACCCGAATGGGAAAAGCATCCCCACAACATGATGTGTCCACCACCGTGCTCAACTGTTCAAATAGAAAACTTTTAGGTTGTACCCAGTGTTCTTAGGGCGCCCTATATGTGGTTTCCCATCAGATCTAAGCAAATTAATCTTGGTTTCGTCCGACTAAAAAATTTTTTCCATTTTGAAGGCAAAAATGCACCTTTGCAAAATGTACCCTTTTGAAAATATTTTTTTTATATGGTATGGTACCTTTTTTAATGGCCCCTTAAATCTTCTTAAACCAGCCTATTTATTATAGTACGATTAATAACCTGTGCATTGTGATCAATTTTAATATCTTTCGACGAGAGAAATGTTTATTTTTTTGATTTTCGAACAAGGTTTAGGTTGAAATTCACCGATGTTGCTCGCTTTTTTTCGCGTTTCTCTGGTTCGTTTTTGTTGTGAACACTTTTTTTTGGAACATTTAAGAATTGTAGATATAGCTGACATTGTTTTGCCTTCATTTCTGAACGTTAGAATATGTCATATTTCAATATCCTTACCATGTAGGCCACGACCCATTCTAAAACAAATATCACCAACAAATATAACGGGATCCGCAGGAAAAGTTATTTAGCATCTTCTTTTAGCGTTAGTTTATGAAATGTTACCTATATAATTCGAATACATTCGATTCACAACAAGATAAAAACCAAATTGGGTGCGTTTCTATTATTTTTTCCAAGACAAACTCGAGGTCTTTCCACAATTGTATATACACAGCTAATAATTCTTAAGATATAAGCCCAAAAAGAGAGTCCAAAGTAAAGCTCTATTATCCTGAAACCAAGCCTAGTGGTTTTCATGTAAACAATTTGATCCAAAAATGAAATATTTGGTTTCAAATGTGAATGCCCCTGTCGTTTCTATTATTTTTTCCATCACTGTATATATGTATATAGTAAATGTTTTTTTCATATTTGTAGTAGATAAAATACTTATTTAGATTTTTTTATTATTAGCGATAGTTTTCGATTTCAGTTAACATGATTATGGGAGGCACTGGCATCATAGGCCGTTGCCTACTAGATTGAATATGATTCCTAAAAAGCTAATGAATAATATTTACAATAGATTGTATATATTAAAATTTAAAAATAATTTTTAAAACTTTTATATTTAAATCAATGTGAATATACATTTAAATTCGCTGTTTAAACACCTCTGTGGTTCGAGTTCTAGGCTTTCCATGTTACAGTGTCTCAGGGACATGAAAATATTTTTATACTGCCGAAAGCTATCCCCTGTTAAACAAAATAAAGCAAAAGTTTGCTTAATTAATCATTGCATTACAAAAGATTCAGAATCGATAAGTGACTGAACGACTGATTTATTGTTTTGTGTCGAATCTCTCTTTTTGAAAATGCAAATTGATTGAATGATTGAATGATAATTGCACTCATGACCAGAGGTTCAATGCTCTGGGCCGCCAGGCGAATGCAACTCAGTGACTCAACAGCAGCAGCAGCAGCGGCAGCCACCTGCTCATTAACTTGCCACCTCATTGTATCCGTGAGTTCTGTAGCTGTATCTGTATCTGTAGCTGATGTATCTGTGATATCAGTGCCAGGGGCGCATCAGTGCACGGGAATATCGCCAGTGGATAAATGTTCGCTTGATTTGCAACACGATTGCAACAGCAGCTGTTGCAGTTGCAGTGGCAGTGCCAGTGCCAGTTGCAGTGCCTGCAGGTGTGTGCATGCCGCGCATGCCCAGTGGAGTGGAAAAAGTGACGATAAATGCCATGAACTTGTTGCAGTTGTGGCACACAGCTTCAGTTGCTGTTGCTGCTGCTGCTGCTGGCATCCAACGGAACTTAACCGAATGATGCACAGTGGCGGCTGCACTGCCTCATTAATCATTGGTCTTGTGGGCGGTGGGGTTGGGTGGGCTGTGGGGATGGGCCTACCCCTCAGGCCTAATTGTGCATGCAACAAGAGAACAGCACAGCAGCGGCAGCAACAGTCTCGCTCTCATTCGTTGGTCATCGCATTACATTTATTATCCTGCTCGGAGTTCTGTGTGCTGTATGCCACAAAACTGGACAAATTAACGCGTGGGTGGGGGTGGCAGGAACAGGGGACAGGTGAGCTGAAGCGAGACGAGGTCATGCATCAATGTGGCAAGTGCACGAGGGAGAGAGACAGAGAGTTCTGAGAGTTCGGACATTCATTACAAGTGTAGTTGCCAATGTTCATATGGCTGCCACATGTGTTCGGCACGGGCTCTGCTTCATTCTTTCTCCATTTCCCATCCCCAGCCCAGCCCAGACCCCCATTCCCCATTCCTTTTTGGCTGCGTGTCGCGTGTCAGCATAAAAACGCGGCAACATTGTTGAATGGTTGAAACGTCAGGGGGCAACGTCAATTTCCGTTTGTTGTCGTCATTAAAATGCAAGCCCCAACCTCACGCTCCGCTGCACTTTGCCACTACTTTTGTGATAATGATGATGATGATGATGCCGAAGACGACGATGCTGGCGACAACTGCGTTGCAACAACGAGAAACGGCAGCGAGAATGAAAGAAACCACTGCGGAACTGAAAATCGGTCGATAATGGGAAATGGTTTATATGTTTCTTAGCCTTTAAATGTTTTTAAAAATCGATCGAAATAAGGCCGGAAATTGAAATATTGTTTGGCATGCAATAACAGATTTGATTACATGGATGGATTTTGACGAGGCATTTACAAAAATTATGTTTTAAGTAAGAAAATCGTGATCTATATTATTATGATTAATGTAGGAAGGAGTTGGCCCAAAGGAGCAGCGGTTAACAGCACATAAGGGGTAAAAGCAGAGCAGAAGAAAACAGCAGTCTGTCGTAAGAAAGGATAAACGCAGCAGGCAGTCGGAATAAGTCGGTCGTTCAGTAAGAATGTTGATCAATTACGTGTATCTTACTCTTGTGAGTCAAAAATACATATAATTTAAGAAACTTTTAGTTCTTACATATGTATTCTTACATATATCATTTTCAGTTCGACTTTTTATATAGCCAAGGGACCTTTAATGTACTAATTAAAAAAAAAAAAAATTGTATTAAGAGAATTACATATATTAGAGTAGAAAAAGAATTTTTGAAAAATATGTAAAAAGAGGAATTATAATCGAATTATAAACATCTAGAACAAAAAGGGCAAGAAAATAAATATAGAACTAGCAAAACGAAAAAACTAAAATGTAGAGGAAGAAATCTAAAACAAAAAAATTAAGATGAATAAATCAACTCAGAAAAAGAAATCTAATTAGAATGTTCCCCAATCGAATGCCTCCACAAAGCAGACTTTCTGTTGTCTACAATTTTCATTATACAACAATTATAATACCCTCTGAAAGTGTAAGACAGACATGACAACATCTTGAACACGAGCAAGAAATAACAAATGCAACACACAGCAACAACAACAGCAACAACAACAGCAACAATAACAACTTGAGAACGGAAAGTGAACATAATTCTAAAATGCTGTATTCTATTAATTAGTTTGCCCAGTGCTTTGCCCCATGTAAATGACACTTTTGTAGCACTTAAAGCAATTTGCTGTGAAATGCGTAAACAAACTGACAGATAGATATCTGACAGCAAGAAGACAGAGTGAGAGAGAGAGAGAAAGAAAGTGGTGGAGAGATGGGTGGACAGAGTGAGACAGCGACTGAAATCGAACAAGAACGGACATAAATAGTTTAGTTATGATTTCTTTAAGAGGTGTTGGATGCTCTTCTGCTGGTAATCGATGCCCGCCCTCATTGACAGGTGATTGGTGCCACATGAGGCAGACCACCCAGTCAGAGGCCCAGGGGTGTGTAGCTAACATGGGGTAGGGGGTGTAATGCGATAGGAAATTTCTTAGCTCTTTAAATGTTTTTAACAAATGGCACAGAGAAAAAGAAAGAAAGAAAGAAAGGGGGGAAATCAAGGCCGGAAATTGAAATATTGTTATGTGTGTGGCATGCAACTATAACATGCACTTGTCTCTGCCTCTCCCTCGCTCCTACAGTGACACAATGTTGTATGTAGTTTCTTGGGGTTCCTGCTTGCCGCCTCGCAATGCAAAAGTTTTGACAACATTTGCCACTTTGTCATGCCATTTTAATTTTCAACGTTTTCCGCTCTGTCTCTTCCTTGCTCTCCCTCTCTATTTTTTATACCCTATTTTTCTATATGTCTTTTTGGCTGATTTTCAGATTCTACTTTGTATTTGTTGTTGCTCTGCAAAAGCGCCTTCCCTTTCCTTTTATTCTTTTGATGTTTGTATTCGGCATTTGCAGAAGGGAAAGGGTATGTTGTAATCGTGAAATTGTAATCGTGCGTGAATTTGTACCCTATGGTGTCCACATTTTAAGAGCTAAACAATTCCGTTTAATTTAAAACTGGAGATTTGAGCTATCCATTTATCAAAATTTGTCACTTTCGAATAGAGTTATTACAACCAAACTTAAATAAATGAATTATTAATTTAAAAAGTAAATTTGGAATTATATTCGTTTTAGTTTATAGAAGAAAACCAAATTAATTATTGAAAAAATTCTTATTCTACCTGACAATTAATAACAAAAAAAAATTTTAATTTTAATTATAAACAATTCAAATTAATTTTTATTATACAAACTGAAAATAAAAATTATTTCTGATCAAAAAGGAAAAAAAATGTTTAGTTTCAAAATATCGTGTTTTAAGTTAAAAAAGTGTTTTATTAATAAGAATATGAAATGGAATAAAATGTTGAATGGTTTGAAATTAAAAAAATCCACAAATAAATACATGTTTATTTCCATTTTTTAATTTGTTTTTAGAATAAATTTTAAATTACCAAATTTAGATTGCGTATTTTTATTGGTAATTTATATATTCAGTGCGGAAAAAAATCCTTCAAGTTCTGCAAGTAAAGACCCGCTTGGAAGTTTAATACTTAACAGGGTATCTTTTAGTCGAGACTATCCTCGCCTCATACCCTTTTGTGTTTTTTTTCTGTGTGGCTCGTATTATGACAAAGTCGAAAAGTTTTTATTGCTTGGGAAAGCGCGAATGCAGAGGGAAATAGAGAGAGTGTAAGAGAGGATGTACGGAGAGTGGACTGGACGGAAGAGAGAGGCATAGTGAAGTGGTTGTCAGAGTGATGGTGAAAGGGGGGGCAGGGGTCTAAAGGAATGGCTAGGCTATGATTTATTTGGCGCCCCAAAACGAAGCGAAACGAAACGAAATGCAGCGCGCAACGAAATGAAGCCATCAAAAACGTTGACATCGTTACGCAAAAGCGGAAATGACAATGATGATGGGCGCCAAATGAAACGATGGCCTTGCCACGCCTGGGCTCCATACCCACCATCACTCCGGCCCTTCCCCGCCCTTCCCATCCCTTTCCGCACTTCACTTTCCTCGAACAGGACGAGCAGGGCATTTTGCTTCAATGAAATGCAATGCGGTCGTGATTTGTATGGTGGGTAGGGCGTCTACGAACCGGGTGTACGGCGAGGAGCACGGATGTGCAGCCAAACGATTCCTGTGTTGGCTGCCATTAAAACGCGTGAAATTGAAAAGGCGAAAAATTGCAATGCCAACAGTAAAATGGGGTAAGGGGTATGAGAGTGTAAACAGGGGGAAAATGTGGGCCAAATGTCAGTGCTGGTTGCAGGTTGCTGGTTGCATGGCAAATGGTGTGAAACGGTTGGTAGGAGGGGGGATATCATCAGCAACAACAGCGGCAGCAGCAGCTGTTGCATTGATTTGGTTATCAGCCAGCGCACCATCTTATTGTTGCAAGTCAGAAGAGAATGTTGCCCCAACGAAGGAGCGGAGTATAGTAGTGGAAAGAAAAGTGTAAATGTGTGTGAGCTTGCTTGAGCGGACATACATTGTTCACGGATTTATGTCCGATTAAGGGTAAATGTCCGCCAAAAGAGAGCGTTAAAGTAGGCGACTTGAAGGGTTCTCATTTGCTGAAAGTCTCTCTTTTCTGTTGTTTTTTTTTGCATTTCTTGTGCTAAGCTTAAAAATTACTTAAATGTTATATATGTTTTAAGACTAAATAAGCCTTCATTCTTTAGTGTGTTGCAAGAAGAAAAAGAAGTAATTTCAAACTCTCAATTGGATGTAAAACGAATGTTAAAATGTTAATGTGTGTTTTTTGTTAGTCTATCTGCCATTTTCTGTTATTTGAATGCTTCCCCCTTTATAATATTCTGCTCCTTTGCTCTTTTCTCAATAATCTTCTAATTCCTTTATTGTAATCTATTTTCGTTATACATTTTCCTGAACATACCCTCTCATATTTCCATACTCTGTTTCGATTGAGCTTTCCGTACATTCATTACACTAATGCATACTTTTTTCTACATACACCACAAATCCGAATCAAACAAACAACAAAACAAAAAAACTAACTTCTATCTGCATTCTCTGTTTATCTATTCACACAGGTAGCGACCATGATGTCCTGCCCCCTTCCTATGCAATTACCGATACCGATTCCTTCACTACACAAAACAGAATTTGCATCGGTTCATATTGGAGTTAAGGTAAGTTTCTATCATCATTCCAGCATGTCGGAACACCAACACCACCTCTATCCCTCCCCAACTCAATCTATTACTCATCCCTTGATCTAACTTTATTCTAACTCTTTTTCCTGTGTGTCATTTCTGTTTGCTTGCTCGATTATTAAATAGTAAATTAAGCGAAAACAAATGCGAAAATCATGCAAAAGTCAAGTGGCAGGGGTGGGGGCAGGGCACAAATGCTAAATGTAAATGTTGCCAGCAACAAACTGGGGCACAAACACACTCACAGATGGGATGCTCTTGAGAAAGGGGTTTCCCCACATCCGTCCATTGTTGACATTATTGCAAAACATATAGACACACACCCATAGAGCCATAGACCCATAGACCTCCCCGTTAGAGGCAACACAGATATTTACGAACGTAAAATAATGTATGCTACTAAATCAAATTGTTGCTGCTGCTGGCCCCAAAGATGGTGGTGGCACCACACCGTCACTCCCTCATCTGACTACAACTTTAATACGAAGTGATCACATTTTAATGATACCAAAATGCACTCTTCAAGAATAATGATGTCAAGATGGTCGTCGGTTCGAAAAAGGGAACAGCGGAGCACACAGCGGAGAACATTTCCACATTTCCACGGATTGTGTCACGTTTTTTGATAAATACTGCAGCATATATTTCATGATTTTCCTTCGGTTTGTTGTTGTTGTTTGCTTTGTTTGTTGAGTCTCCTGTTTAAATGCCAGCACATAAATCTATTTTTGAATGAAAGCCACTCGCTAGCAGGAGGATGCGTGTGGCGTATGCGCAATATTTTCCAGGGGACATTTTTATATGGTACATTCATTCGGTTCTGTTTTTTGTCCTCTTGTTTGTTATCTGGGAAGGAAACTGTGCTTATTGTTTGCATAATGGACGCTCGTTAGCGGGGGTGTGTGCATCCTGAGAGGGTAGCTCCAAGAGAGGGTTTGGCAGGCAGCGGTTTTTGCAATTGAATACATAAAGAAATAACCCACAAAAAATAAAAGGGAGTACACAGGGCTTAACCAATATAAATGCGCTTTTAATTTGGGGCCTACGGGATGTCTCCCTGACTGTTGTTTGTTCTGTCCTGTCTGCTGTTGCCTCCTGCTGCTCCTTGGTGTCACTTTGGCGCATTTAATAAATGAATTCCTGCAGCCCTTCGGCTTTCGCTTTGTTCCAAGGATTCCTCTACAGAGGGCGGAACTGGATCTGCTTTGATGAAAAATTAAATTTCTGTTTCCCCCACAAAAATCTGACGACTGGCAGGCGTAAACTTATTGCGTTCACTGTGCAAACCACTTTTTGCAAAATGCATTTTCTCCCCCACCACAGACAAATAGCTGTTGACAGTTGTGGCACAACAATTTGTGCAACATTTCAATAAAGAATGCAAGCAAATTTACAAATAATTAAGGTTGGAATGCGGCCACAAATTTTTCAACAAACAATTAATTCCGCCCCATCGAACAGCAATTAATATGATTTTTTTTTTATTTATAATTTGCAAATTTTATTATCCATCAGTTGAAGGGTTAATGAGCGGCCAATAAATTGTGATTTATGTCGGGAAAAAAAATGACAGTTCCAGTGCCAGAGCTTAAGCGCTGACAGGCAGTCGCGTCTCACTCCTCCTCCCACAATTATGAACCCAACCCAAAAGTGGTTTCGCGGGGCAGATATCCGTGATCTGCCGACGCGACTAATTAAGGCAAATCACAGCACGCAAAGTAGTCCACGGACGCGGGGGGCGAGTCCTGCTGCCGCTTTCATGGAAAGTGATAACCAGTTCATAAAAAAGCAACAAAAAAATGAAAAAGCGAGAGAGAAAAGTATATTTAATAATAAAACCGGCAGACAACAAAAAATGGGCTGAAATTAAACGAGCTGCCAGGACGGACCTCATCCCCTCTCACTATGACTGCTGTTAAACCCAATTTCCTGACCCCAACGGTGGAAGAACCCCTTACACTTGACCGCGCGGCATAAATCATGGGGCAGTGGCAAGGTCTGTACGGAAAGGGAATGTCTTGGGGGTGCTGGATGGGGCGTGTCCATCCGCTGGGACAGTGTCTTCTTAGGCCATAAAAACGACGCTTAAAAATTGACCGTGTAAAGGTGAGCCGGCAAATAATATTTAATAACAACAGAAAATATAGAAGACAATGAAAAAAACGGGAAAATCGACATTTTATGGTGGTAGCCAGTCGTCGGAGAAGGGGGTGGGTGGCTGTTGGAATTTTTGTAGAATTTAATTTAGTTTATACAGCCGCATTTAGTCGATAAATGTTTTACAGGGTGTAAATATACAAGAAAATATAAAATATAGTGAGAATTATATGTGTACGCCATTTAAGAGTACAGATATGCAGGTGTAGTTGTGGAAATAGATAGTGCCGCACCTCACCACTTTCAAGACATTTGCCACTACCTCTTTAGCAAGCCTGGAATGTAAGCACCCCGAGGAAATTCCATTGAATTTGCATTCCATCTTCTTTTTTTACATGGACCCATTATAATGTATATTAATATGTATATCATTGAATCATGTCCATTGTATCCCACTTTTTTCATTATTCGATCAAAACGCAGGGTCCATTTGTTTTTGATGGATTCTGTTAATAGTTTTACCACTTATCGATCTCCCTTCGACCTACTTGAACCCAAATTGTAGATCTGTATCAGCCAAATGGCGCTTTTTCGTCACAAACAAATAAGAATTTAGATTCCGATGGTAATCCGTCTCATTTCAAGGATTTTGTTGTAGTTTACAGCGGTAAAAACAACGCTTGAGGCGGACATGGATACGGTTCAAAGGCCTTCGGAGCTTAAAGACTTCCGTCATCCACCATCCGCCATTCGCCAGTCCAGCAGACCACTCAGGTGTGCTCTACTATTCCCTTTGCCGGGATGGTAAGGGTGATGATGAGGTCACCACCCCTCTCCCCCCACACCACACCAATCCCCCTGGAAACAGCAGCAACAGCAACTATCCCGTGCATTGCACCCCGCAGTCTGTGGCCAGGGACACAGATACTTCCGTTTCAGCCATCTCTGAGGATGACGCCTTTGCCTTGGACTGTCTTTAGCCTGCTGGACTACCTTTATCTGACGCCTGCTTCTCAGACTTCCGCTCCTCTCCTCTCTCAGACTTCCACGCTCCACCTCCTCAGATTTTTTCCCATCTGAAGCTGCTCCGCATACATTCGCATTTGTTTTTCTTATGCTACTTATTAATAATTTAAGTTGCGCTTCACTCCATGGAAGACAGAGGACAACGCATTGTTTGCCCAGAAATGTTTGTCTGTCTGAGGATGGCTGCTGCTGCTGCCTCTGTCGTATCCTTCTTTCTCACAAAGGATTGCGCTTCAGTTACATTCGGGCGTTTTTCGGGCGTTGTGTTAAGCGCTCATTTCCCCCTGCCACCCACTGTCTCCCCCCACACACACACACAGAGGTTGTTTTATTTTTTATTTCCACTCAAATTGTTTTATTTGCAAGACACAGACACCCCCAGACGGCTTGGCTTTATTACGGTGATTTTTCTTGAACGCATTTCGTGCTCCGAAAAGGTCTCCGGGTTATTCCTTCTGCTCCTCCACCTCAGCTGCTACACCTTTTGTAATTTTTATGATTTTATTTCGCTGCCGCTGCTGTTGCCGTTACCTCAACTTTTGATATGCGTTCGTTCGCTTTTCCTCCATTCTTTATTATTGTAATTCATATTAAAAGAAGGAAAAACAAACCAAGTAGTTCGTTCTACGTCTCGTGTTCGTCTCATTCCGCTCAATATTTGTTCTTGTTCTTTGTGCAAAGCGAAAAAAGAATATGAAAACGGGGAGAGAAAAACCTTTTCCAGGAATTAAAAGAAAAGCATAAGCAACCCGGATCCATGGCCGAATATCCGTGCCGCCGCAGTGCACATTAAGCGCACACAGCCAGAGCAGAGCAGAGCGCACCAGAGTAAGCCAAATGCCCAGCAAGGACATTCAGATACACGAGTACAGTGCCTTTTGTTGTGTGTCCCCTCTCGACTGATTTGATTCCTGGCTTTGTTCGTGGCACCCCCCAACCCCAGCAAGCGTTAAAAATTATAGTTATTAAGTTGGATTGTGTGTTGTGTGAGCAGAGAACACGGCAGAGCACTGCCAATGTGAGACGTGAAAGGTATGGGTAATTTGCGCAAGGACCTACCAAAGGACTTTTGCACATTAGGCACACGCATCTCATCTTTTAAAATCAAAATTGCGTCGAGCCATTAGGAAGCAACAACAAAGGGCCAACAGGGCTAATTATTCCCCCGTTTACGGCCGCCGGCGAACACAAAACAATCGTTAAACGAGAAATATTATATGTAGCATGCTTTTGTGCGTGTCCAAACTATTGTGGCACGCAACCCGAAACCCAAAAGAAAGAAGAAACTCGAAACGAAACGAAACGAAAGGAAAGAAAAGGCTAGCTGTTGGCAGAAGACCGATGCAACAGATGCCCTTAGAATTATGCGAATTATAATGGAACGAAACGAATTTAATAGTGATCCGCTCAGACTTTTATTCAGCGTGTATCAAAGGGGAAACATTTTAAGGCGAAAATCTTGCCAAATTAGGGAATACCTTCTCTCTCGACATTCGCACAAAATTATCTCTCATTCAAATTGGCCACTTCAAGGGTAAGGAAAAAGGAAAGCAAACTGAAGGAGCACAGCGGGCCAAGAGTGGGCCAAACACAAACAGTTAACAAGCTGCTTGTTGCTTCTTGGCATAAGTCAATTCTGGAGGAATGGTGGTGGGGTGTGGGGCAGCAGAAGGAGCAGCAGCAGAGAACATGGCAAGGACAACAAGGAAAACTATCTATCCACAACAGACGGAGAGACAGACAGACTTAACGGACAGACAGCGGAACAAGAGTTCTGTGTAGAAATCGAAAAGGGATACACATTAATTTCAATTAAGGCATTGCGGAACGCCCCAACGCTTCTTGAAGGACTATCTCATGGTATTTGTTGTCCTGCAGCGTCCTTGTTGCTTGTTTCTTGAATGCTTTACATTTGGTTTACTATTTTTGTCTTGGACGTGGGACGTACGACATGTATGTGTGTTTGAGACGCAATGACAGAGCGGAGTGGAGTGGAGTGGAGCCAAGCATTATTTATTATAGTTGGGCACAAAAGGACAACAAGGATAACACAATGGGCTGGCTGGCTCTCTCTCCGTGTGTGTGTGTGTCGCCGAACGCAAGAAATTACACGAAATGATGCAATTCCCAGGTGTCTCGTTAAAATTTCACAAGATGGAACATTTCACAAGATGAAAGAAAACGAAACGAAACCCATGAGGAAACTGATTTGTGAGCACCAAAAAATAAACACACTATGAGAGGGTTGGGGATGAAAACTACTTGGAAAATGTAATGCTTATGAAAGGAAAAGTCTTTCAATAATATTATTCGAAACCTTTGGCGTGCGTATGTACATATGTATCTTCTGAAAATATTTCAAACGTTGGAAATTTCTTCTTTAAGTCAGCCCCTCCGCTGAATTGCCTTTCCAATTAGATAGTTTTCAAGTTTGCAGAACATAACAAAACTTTTATTGTGTATGACAATTTTTCTACAACAAAAGAATTCTTAAAAGAAAGAAAAAATCAACTAAGGAAAAGTGGAAAACTTTTCGCTGATTAGTTGGGAACTTGGTTTACTTTGAAAATTACAATTTAGGTTAAAATTTCATCCACCATTTAACTGGATCTTATTGAGAGAAGTTAAGGATATCATTCTACGTATATCTCTATATACTATATATATAAAACAAAGTAGTGTGAATGTTTGTGTGAAGTTGGCCTGTAATATAAATAATATAAATAACATATTTAAATGTCAAATATATGTATCAGTTTATATACATTGTTCTCGCGTGCAAGTTTTATTCATGACAAAGAAAAAGTATAGGGAATATTATTATAGATGGAGAACGGAGTAATTAGGTAACGGAACATTGCTAATAAATTAACTGATGAAGAGCGACAATTTGCACGAGAAGAGCTCCGTGTTGGTGTGGCACGAAAGCTTGCGACTATGTGGGGCATTTGAGTGTTTTGGAAATATGCCTGGATTGTGCTGCCTTTATGGCAAATTAAAATTGTGAATCAATCGAAATTCTAATTCTGAATGATACAAGAATATGGCTTTCAAAAGCGAATGAAGAAGAACTTACAAATAAATGTATAATAAACGAATTATTGGACTCCATGAAATTCGAGTTTAAAATACGAACATATAATTTCTAATCGTTTTTTTTTATTATCAGTAGTACCGTATGTTAAAGCGACAGACAATTTAAAGATATTAAAGCTAAACAATTACAAATATTAAAAGAAAATAATTTTGTAATATTTAACGATTATTATCCTGCTTACGGATGCTAAGAGAAAACTTAAAGCCTCAGTGTAAACAAGCCAATTATTGTGGTCTTAAAAAGAAAAGAAAGTTTGAGTAAAAGTGATAGAGGGAGGGAGACAGGAGGAGCAGTCAATGCGTCACAGCTGCGTGCAGAGAAAAGCAAATCGGCTTTAACCCTAACAACAGGGCCCGGAAGGTAGCGACCAAGACGGCAACACACACACACACATACACACATTCACATCCTTTGAGGCAACAGAACATTTTGTTGTTGACTTTGGCTTTACAGTTCAATATTTATTCTCGCGATTTTCACGCCGTGTGCTGCAGAAAGATTGCTTTCCCTTGCTCTGGCAACCCTGGCAACAAAGAAGAAGAAGAAGAATAAGAAGGGGGAGAGAGCTCCCATGCGAAGGGTTTGTCGACAGAGGACAGGGGACATGTGAACAGAGCAAACACAAACGGACACATGCATTAGTCGGACTTAAATGTTGTCAGTGCGGGGATCCCCCAGATATCTGCCACTTTCTGTCTGTGTGCTGTGTGCCTGTTTGTGCCATTGTTGTCGATGAGAGAGTTTGGTCGCCAGGTGTTTGCGCGCACGCCAAAAAACGAAGGAACGAAAACTTGTTGACCAAACTGGAAGATAAACACACAGACCCACAGACAGAAAGACAAACACACTGGGAGACTGGGGAGACAGGGAGCTGAAACTTTTCGGCAAGCAAAAGTGTTGGGCCAGGACAAACAAGGTGTCCTGTCCGTCTGTCCTTGGTGTCTGTACCGCCCGACTTCCCAAATAAGCATTATGAAATTTGCAAAAAGTTTCCAATTGAAAGCGAAACTAAAGGAAGGCAGGAAGGGAAAGTGCCAGACAGACAGAGCGCTGAGTGGTAAAGTTTTTTTGAGCGGGGAAGGGGGATGGGATGCACATTCCACCCTCAACGAAGGTGTGTCCCACACCTTGAGACAAAAGGCAAAAAGCCCACTGTTGCTGGGGCTTTCGACTCTGCGATTTATTTGCATGTGTGCCTATAAATTTGTAATAAAAACTGCAAACGACCGCAAGGGCTGCCATCCCTAATACAGTCATCAGCGCGAGAAAGGGGTGCTGGCCCTGGCCCATGCCCTGGGCCTACACCAAAATCGACCCTGAACATCCCTCCTCGTACCCTGTCCTGTCTTCGGCTGGCTTTTGTTGTAACTCATTTGACATTATTATGTGAACTTTTTATGGCCTCTAAGGCTTGACACGAGCTCGCCTTCAAGTGGTGTGTGGAGCCGCGGCGAGCCTTCCTAGGCATCAATAAATTTCCATGTGTTGCTCTGCTCTTGTTCGCTGGGGAAGCGGGAGGATGGGTAGACTGGATGGGACAGGGATGGGCGGGTGGCTCGGCTCTTCCTGTCAGGGACCAGCGCAAAGCTTTGGGTAATTATTATTATTTTGGTTTATGCTTTTCCCTCTCTGTGTGTGTGTGTGTGTGTGGAGCGTCTTTAGAATTCTCTTTATTACGCATCGAAGGTGTCTCTCCGCCGGCGCGCAGACATAAAATGTTTACTCGAGATACGTGCGTTGGTAGGATAGGATATCCCTCTGGTCTCCGGTGGAGTGGCAGGCTTCAAAAGTAGGCCAAGGAATCATAATTTTTATGGCGCGTCGAATAGTTAATGCGCTTCTTGTCTCTGTGCTTTCTCTGTGGTTATGGCCATTTCCAGACGCTGATTGGACTAGTTATGCTTACGAGTGTCCCCTGCCAGCCTGAAGTAAGCCAGCCCGCAAATCTAATCTTGTGGCGAATAAAGGCTTAAAGAGCCATCAGAGGAGTGGCTGAGACTGGGAGCGGAACCCAGACTGGATGATGGGTAAATGACATCAAAGTGTATAGCCACCACAATCAAATGAATAGCGAAAGTAATAATGTAGTGGAGCATGGTGCAACGAGATAAGTGTGTGTGTGTGTGGCACAGTGGGTGTCAGTAGGTGTGTGGAAAAAAGATAAAGTCAATCTTTAATATAAGATCGATAATAATATGATGATAAAACGATGTCAGTCTTTCCTCTACTGAGAATTCGCTGTAAAATTAATAGTCGAATACTTGCAGTAATTATGACTCACCTTCAGGCATTTTATTCCACTGTATTCTACCCCCTACCCTTACACCGCCACCCACCTCCAACCCTTTGGGCTTTACACTCCGCGGTAATACGAAACATAAAACTCAAAATCATAAAAAGGGAAATACTCTAAAGCAAAAGCAAAAGCAACGACAATAAGAGTTGCCCGACCCAGGATTCGCATTCGCATAGAAAGCAAATACAAATATTGACATTGGATATGCGATTGGTTGCCCTTTGAGCGGCGCATTTGGAGGGTGGCTGGGGGGGCAGGTGCCTCATGTGGGTGCTCTTTTCTCTGTGTGTGTGTGTGTGTGTTTGTTAATGCCGTAAATGTGTGTGTGTGTGCACTTAAGGAAGTTGGCGGCTGGCGGCAAAGGATTTTTGTACCTTTACGATGCCAATATAAATTTGTATTTACATTGCAATAATACTCGTAAAAACGAGGGGGGGTGGGTGCACACCAAGTCTTAGCTGCGGCTACTTGCAACAGCGGGTCACAATTTCTGATTTATGACACTAAAAGTGCACTCAAAGTAGCAGCAGCAGCAGCGGGAGGCAGGCGGCAGCATCTCGTTCTGGCAGCAATATGTGCGACGTTTTTTAATTCCACAGATAACAAAGCACTTGTGGGCTAAAGCCTCCGCCTCCGCCCACGCCCACGCCCACGCCCACGCCTACGCTCAAGCCATCGAGAGCGAATAGCAAATGGAGCAATAAGCCAGGCACAGAGCCTCTCTAAGCACAAAGAGGCGCCACCCCCGGGGGGCAGATAAAAATCAAAACTTAAGCGCCATGGATCGATGCAGCCACAGAGTGCAGCAGAAGCAAGAGTGGCCGTGGCAGCAACAGGCGCTGCGATAACAATTTCTAATAAAACCACATGACAGCCATTTGCTACGCTCCCACACACACACAAGCACACACGCAAACACATATACACAGCTGCGTCATAGAGAGAGAGCGGGGATTATTGCAGCATTGAGAGTTTTGCCATTTGGCCATAAAGTGGCATTATGCATGGTTCAGGCGGCTCATGGTTCTCGGAGGCTGCCTCCATAGACCCCAGTTTGAATTGGCAATATTTACAGCCGCATACCATATTTACACATGGCGCATACTTGATGTGGCGCAACGATTATATAATTGCTTAATTACTCAAAACGCTTGTAAAAAAGTTTGGCCTGGGCTGGGCTGGGCTCAGGGCTCAGCAGCGCGCGCGCTCCACTCGAGTACTTGCAGCCGCAGAAAATTAACCATAATATTCAAAAGAAAATAACTTTGCCCTCGAGCCACATTCTCTTTGCATTCTCTCGCTGTCTCTGGCAGAAAATGGAATAGGGATAGGGATTTTTCTTCTTTTTTTCCTGTGAAAAAATCTGTGCCAGAAATCGGCGTGAAATACTTGACGGGGCCCTCTCAAGAGGGCAAGCGCACGGAAAAAAATTGTGGAGTTTTCTCTGGAAACTTTTCACGGCGCAAAGCAGACTCGCGAAAGGGAAAATCTCTCTGGCATCATTCTTATTGCTTATTGTATATGAACTTTTTGAATGGCAATAGGAAATGAGCGAGAAGGGTGGGGGAAGGGTTTGAGAGGTTGAAGGGTGCACGCTTTTGCCTATTTCCAACTCTTTGTTGCGGGCGCTCCCGTTTGCAATTTGTCTTAAGTGGCCGCCACCCGCCAAACCAAACATTGAAAAACCACCGAAACCACCCTGGCCTGGCTGGCTCTCAGGCTACCACCACCCAAGGCGGCTCTTCTTAACCCACTCGCACACTTGCGTGTGCCTAAAAAAGTGTGAAAAAAGCGTAGGAAAATGCCATAAAGTATGCAAAGCATTTGCATTAAGCATTCAACAAGACAACACACAAAATGAAGTGCGAAGCGGCCGAAGCCGCGACAAATTTTCCAACTAACTGGGGGACAAAAACGAAAGAATGGAAAGGAAGGAACGAAGGACAGAAAAAAAGAGGAAAAAAGGGTTGCTTTTTCGGGGGCTCCTGCGTTGGCTTTTGTGCTGACAAATTCAGGCGTGATAAGTTTTATGTGCGCTTATTTGACTGTTTTTAAATAGACCCAAGACGCGACAGGGACCAGAGAACAGGGAACAGGGATCAGGAGGGGTGCCAGGGAGTTCGTGTTTAGGCCTCGACCAAAAGTTAAATAATTGATGTTGACAATCAACAAAGCAAAAAAAGTAAAAAAGTAGAAGGCGTCTGAGAGGCCTGAGACACCCACACCCTATTATCCTCGTGGAGTGTCTTCACTTCTTTGAGAATTAATAAAGGCATTTTCGAATTAAATTTAATTAAATTTATTTATGACAAGCGATTCCGAATCTTACCCTAGCGACATGAAAAACAGAGATTCTGAGAAAGAAGCTTTCATTTTTGTATTTACATTCAAGTTTAAAAAATATACATATGTCAATAGATTTGATTCGACTGTGGAAAATGTAAGAAGAAATTTGATTTTTTAAATAAATATATTTAACATTTAATTTACATATATTTCATATGTTGATTTAATATTCTCAAAATTAAAATAAATATGTTTATATTAAAATAAAATATAATTCATATTTAAAATAAATATAATTCATATTCATGAGATAAATCTAATTCCTAAAATTGTATTAAATTATTTATATTTGGCTTAAATATTGAAATATATTTATATTTAATATGTACTCAATTTAATTTCCCAATTTCCCTATTTAAGAACCTGTCCATTTAATTTTAATAAGGCTGTCTTTCTATTTTTCCTATGCTATTTTTTTCTTTAGGTGTACAGCCGCATAAATATTAAAATCTTATTAACCAGGCCCTCCACGTATTTGCAACAGGAGAAAAAGATACAAATACAAATCCAAAGTACAGAAAAAAAATATAAGATAAAAATGTGTCAATTGGGAAATCTATTTTGCGGATTTGGGCAGAGCCGCACCACTCAATCAAAGGCTGGAGACACGGCCTGAAATCACACATGGCTGGAGGGGGGGGAGTGGCGTGGCAGGGGCACACACACCTGAGCAGATGCCAGAGATGCCTGTGTGCCTTCTGCCCTCAACGCATATTTAAGTAAAAGTTTTCCGCCAACGTCGTCTTCGTCGTCGTCGTCGTTGTCCACATATAAATAAAACATTTGCGGCCTGCGGACCGAACCAAGCAGCGAGGATGAAATGGGAGATGGATGACCCATTGGCGCAAGATGACAGGCGGCAGTCGGCAAGAGTAAGCCAAGGGGCAGCAGCATCAGAAGCAGAAGCAGCAGCATCAGTAGCAGCAGCAGGCCGGATGCAAGATACAGGAAAATCCCTTTACGATCCCCGAACGGAAGTGCGTACAAAATGTTACAGCGAACCATCCCACCCAAACGTCCTCCATCCCACCCCCAGAGACTCCTTGCAGACCTGAGGTGTGGGGTGGATTGGGGGTGATGTCCTGCTCTCCTCGCTAGTCTCTGTGTCTCTGTGTGTGCGCTTGGTCAAGCAGATATTCCACGGCATCGGCAGGCAGCACCCACCGTTGAAATCTCCGCCTCAAACGCTTTTGAGACAACAGCCAAAGAAGCCAAGCCAGTTCCAGCCAGGCCAAGGCTAAAGCTATAGTTAAGGCTAAGGCAGGGGGGGGTGGGGGGCTCCCCCTTCTTCGATGCTCCAAGGAAATGGACTGGTTCGGCCGTGCAGCGGGCAAATTGAAATTGAAATTGGAAGAAGCGAAACGAAATGAATTCTGGTGGCGCTAACTGGCCATCCAGCTGATGGCTTCCTGCTGGGGCTGGAGCCGAACCGAACCGAACTGAACCTGTGCGTCCTGTTCCCCTGTCGGGTGGACGGCGGACGGTGGAGTGTGCCCCGGACGAACGCATTTGCTGGTGGCATAATTGGCGCTTATTTCCTGGACAGATGACGACCTCGTCGACGTTTCGTCAAATGTTTTTTTTTCTTTTTTTTTTTTTGCTGTTGCGCCTGTCGTTTTTATTGGTCACTGGAGGATGAAAGGCCTTCCCCTCACGCGATCCAGAAGCCATAGATTGGTGGGGGTCTGAGGGGGTTTTGGTGCACTGTGATTGACAGCTGGCACAAAAGTTTGCTCTGCTCTGGGAACAGATTATGTATAAATCTCAATAAATTTCAATAAGCAACAAAAGTTGTACCGCTGCTGCCTGCTGCTCCTTTGCCTTTGGCTTTGAAAACTTTTTATTTTCGAAGAGAAATCTCCCTTTTTTCCCCTACCCTCCGCTCCTTTGCTCTTTCTCTTGATATTTGTATACCCTTTCTAAAGTGTGGGGAGGTGTCGAGATTTTTACAGGTGAATAATATATTTCTGACTTGATAAAGTAGAAGACATTATGCATAAGTTATCTGCCGCAGCTTGTAACTTGTAGATACCAAGAAAAAACCGATGGGATCTGCTGCATGACGCACGTCATTTGTTTAGAACTAGAGAAATTTGATTTTGTGTCTACCTTTGTATGACATTAGAGAGGTCCTCTGGCTCAAAAGTGTTTTACATTTTGTGTTACCGCCCTTTAAGAGAAGAGCACTGAAAATGCCAAATACTGTGTCAATTTTTTTAAAACACGAGAATACAAAAGAAGGCTGTAATATTAATAATGATTTTGTATTTACTAGAATTTATTTAGCCAGAATAAAAAAACTGTCTTTGTCTCATTGAGAACCTGTTTTTTTTTGAGAGTGTGATATTATATTGAGATACTATATCGTACAGCATATCGTACATTTTATAATAAGCAGAGAATTAGTGTATTAGAAGCTTCGTTTCTCAGAAGTTTTTTTTGTTTGCCTTTTTTTTATATTCCACAAAGTTGTTCTTGCTCCTTTTAATTCCTCTATTGATGAACTCAGGTCTTAGTCCCCATTTCACTCTCTATCGTCTCTCCCACTCTTTCACTCTTTTGAGTATTTTTTTCTCACTCTCTTTTCTCTCTCCCACTCTTTCTCTTTGTGTGTATGTGTGTGTGTGTGCGTAACTTTATCAAATGAAGCGTATTAGGGCTAAAACTTTTAATTGGTCAAATGGCTGACATATTGTGCGCTTAAGTGACTTACACACACACACAAACTGCAGCTCCTTATGGGTGTGTGTGTGTGTGTGTTTGGGACGAAAGTTGACTTTTGACGAGTCAAACAAACTAGTTTTAAGCGGATTTTAGAGATGTTATGGCAGCAGCAGCCGCAGCGGCACCCACAGAGGACAGCTCCTCAAAGTATGCAACACTTTTTTCTGAAAAGGATTAAAATTGTTGTTGGTTTTATTTGAACTTCAAAGAAAACCTCATTCCACCTTGAGAAAGATATTTTACGTAAAGTTTAAGCACCAAATAATCACCTTTTTGATGTCCTCTGCCACTCCCACAGGAGTGCTCCCATTTCCAGTCAATCAAGTCGTCAAGTCAAGTGCCCAAAATTAGTAAAGGAATGTGATGGACTTTTTCCACTCACGGAGCGTAAAATATATACGAATACAAGTACGAGTACGAATATATTTGTATGTATATATGTATATATTTTTTTTTTGATAAAATATGCTTAAAATGAGATAAGCAGCAGCAGCAGAAGAAGAAGAAATCCCATTGGTGCCTACAGAACCATCACACAGGGAGAGACAAATGCACGAACGCACACTCACACACAGATACAGATACACACTCGCGTAGATAAACAAACATGAGGAGGATTGCCGGGATTCATTCGTGTTGGTCCAGCATGCCAGGGATTCAATTTCTCAAAAGGAATTTTTAAGCAAGACAGCAGAGCAAGAGCCAGTGCACAATGTGGCAGACAACAGAACAGATTTGTCTGGAGGGGGACAACAAAAACAGACGCACACACACAGATACGTAAAGCGGCAGTGGCAAAGAGGCAAAAGCGAAAGCTCAAGTCGGTCGAAAGGCAGGGGGGAAAAGGTTGCTGGGAGCAAATGCAAGTAAATTACAATTTGAGTGAATTTTTCATGGTGTCGAAAGCAGAAGAGTTAGCCACTTTTTCCTCTGAGCCATAGACAGAGGCAAGTTGGGAAACCAAGAAGGAAAACACAGTCAGAGTAAGAGTCAGAGCCAGAGACAGAACCAAAGAAAGATAAAGGCCAAAAACCAAGTTGAAACAGAGACGAGAAACCTCAATGAGAGCCAAAAGATTTGTTGGGTGCAAATTGAATGAAAGTGGCAGAAAAAATGTTGCTAAATTATGCAGCAGCAGCAGCACTGGCAGCAGCATCGTGGCAGTGGCAGCAGCATCCTTGATGGATCAGATAAGTTAATTTGCTCACATAAAAGCCAAAGGGATGACGAAGGGCAACGCAACGCGTAGATGCGCTGTCAACTTTAAGCAGAAATGAGATAGTTTTCCACACAAACACCCACAAAGTTTGTCCCTCACTTTTCAAGGGTATGTGGCAGAGAATGTGTATGTGGCATCAGCGTTGTATGTGCGCTTTAAAGGCTAATAGCAGCCACTTCATTTGTGTCACTCGATGGCACTTCACACGTGACAACAACAGCAGCAGAAGCAGCAGCAGCATCAGCGCCAGACACTGCAGCAAAAAGACGTACGCACAAGCTCTGAAGTGGGATCGGATAACGTTCCTGAGAAGGATGTGGATGTGGATGAGGATGTGGATGAGGATGAGAGGTATGCCACATAGTGGGGCCGACAAGTTTACAAAAATCTCCAAAATAAATACACGACAGCGACAGGCAGGCAGCCAGGCAGCCACGTGGGATTTGCATTAGCAGCTCCTCTTGCTACTGCTGCTGCTGCTGTGGCGTCTCCACCACCTAATGGCATCAACATATTCAAAAAAGTAACAAATTATATGGCACATTTAACCTTCGTGCCGTTAGGGGACTGACTGTACACCGACTCTAAATGTTTGGCTGGTTGGCAGTCACGCACACCATTCAGCCCTCTCTCATGGCAGTGCCAGATGGAGAGGTTGTATGGCGAGCTGAGCTGACAGTGTATTTGATCTAATCTCCAATGTACAAGAGTAATTGAGCATGCTAAGCTCTCTCGAAGAGTAACTCTGTTAAGATTTAGGTAATTTTGATTGAAATTCTGACTAAGAAATGGTCTAAAGAGAACACAAATTGATTGAACAGAATAGAATCAATAGCAGGAATCGCGAAACTACTTTTTGATGGAAATAAAATAAAATACCCATAACCAAACTGAGACACTTCTTTACACCCAATACATATGAGCGATGGAAGAGTCTTAAATAAGAGATATTAAATAATTTTCAATTCCTTTAAACTGATTTATTTATGTTCCAAAATATTTCAAATTTATTTAATATAATCAAAACAATTTAAAAAAAAAAATGTGAAGGATTGAAAAATTATTGGAGTAACCCGAAATACATTATTCGAAATATCAAAAATGATTCGAAAACTTAAACTCGATTCATTTCCTACTCTTCAAAATAATCATTCATATTTTATTTGTTTAATTTGAATGGCATCCTTCGTTTCGCTTTAGCGTGATTTATCCGCCAGTTTTAGTCGCGTTAACTGTTAGGCGATAATTGGCCAATCACTGTGCGAAAACGTCTAGTCAAACGCTATTGAGCTGTCAATTACTCAAAGTATTTCGTTGGCAGGGCGATAATTTTGGATGACATTCGAAGCGAGGGATTTATGATGATGGTTATGTGTGTGTGTGGGTGTGTTAGGGTGGCAAATGCAATTGCAAAATGTGTGTGTTTTACCCGTAAATATCAATTGGTTTGCAGCCATGCAGCAGCGGGTGTCACACCCTACTATAATTTGTTTAAACGAATTTCGCTTTAAATGCAACGCGGAAAAGTGTGGCACAGAGGGGTCTGGGTGGGGGACAGTGTCATGAAATTAACACTTCTCGACCTAATTTGATATTCATGCATTTCTCATGAGAGAGAAAGCAAGAGAGAGGGAGAACGAGCGAGCTAGCGATGATGACGCTGTCGGATCGAGTCAAAAGAAAAACTTTATCCCTGGAAATGTGAAGGAAAGTTGCTGGCTTGGCTGCTGCTGCTGCAACGAAAAGTGTGAAAATTCCCCAGCTCCCTTTGGTGTACCCGTCGTTGGCTCCCACTCCTCCTCTCGGATCCTGGGTGCTGGCTGGCTCTGCTGTTAATTTTTTTTGTTCAAGTCTCTTTAATGATAAAAGCCAACAAAGGCCTGATGCTACTGGGGCTTAGGCCCAGGCCCAGGCCCGGTCCCTTTCGTGCCTTGCCGCTCCAGACTGTAGCTGAGACGTAGGCCTGCCTCCTCGTATTCTGTTGTAAGCCTTTTCACGGCCTCGTTCAACATTTCCTTTGCATATAATTAAGAAGCCAGAGCAAAAGTTGTTGCCTGCCTGACTGCCAATTTTTGTTTGAGCTGTCTTTCTTTCTTTTTTATTTTGCGGCTCTCAGAAAAGTCTGTTGTAATTTCAGGCCACAACATACATATTACGGTGTGGGGGAGAGGGGGCCTTTAAGCTGTTTTAATGCCCATCATTGGCTCTTAGCCACCGCTCAGTCAGATAGATGCATTGCGTGTAAGCCTTTTAAGCCATTCTGTCCTTTAATGCCGCCTAAGCCTTCTCTTCTCTCCTCTCCTCTGCTCTGGTCTCCTCTCCTGCTTTGGGCCATTTGAATTGTTTTTCAATAATTTATGCTCACAAATCTCTCACTCCCCTTGCTGTTTGGTGCGATTTTCCTTCAATTTTTATGGCATTTTCTCATGAGATTTTCCAATTTTTATGGGAAAATGAGTGGGGAGTATTTTCCACCCCCACCTTTAGCCTTCAGGGCTATTAGTGGTAATTCCTTATGCATGTGTGTGTGCTTGTGTGTTTGTGATGTGCTTTGTTCTACCCTCCTTTTGTGCTTCTTCATTTTAATTTGCATTCTCTGGAAGGCAAAAAAAAGTGCAGGGATGAGAAGTTTGTCACGATTCAATCAGTGGGCTGTTTTTCCCCCCTGTTTTTGTTTCGTTTGTCGAGGGGTGGTGGGAGTCCCTTTAATAAATAAATACAAGTACAAAATTACATTTGGGTACCCCGAGGGGACCAGGGCAGAAATCCACTCAATAAACCGACTCTCACCTTTCCTTCCCGACTCTCCCTCTCGCAAGGATTCAAGGATGCTCATACGAGTGTGTGTGTGTGGAATAAGGGACGGGACGGACACAAGAGAATGAGAGTCAAGAAATGTGATTTGAATTTTTGCGTCCTGCAGTTCTCCTGCTTTTTCCTTCAAGGCATCAAGGCATTCTTTTCTCTTTATTTTTGGCCAATTTGCAAATTTGCACAAAGGGGTGGTACACGCCAGAAAGAGATAGCAAAAAAGAGAGAGAGAGAGAGAGTGAGAGAAGGAAATCCTGACAAGCGGTAAAGCAAATAAACAGTTAATGCTTTTATGCAAATTTATGCCATTAACACAAATAAGCAGCCGAAAGTCCCCCCATCCCAATTCCATTGCCACTCCCATTTCGAAATTTGAAAACAATTTGTCACTCAAAAGTCACTTTTTGCCTACCCCTCCCCCACCTGGTTCTCCTACTCTCTGCCACACACACACACGCACGTGGCCATGTGTCCTGACAAACAAAAGCAAAAATAAACACACACACACACACACACACAAAAAAATCAAAGCCCAAAAAATGACAAGTGCAGAAGTAAAATAAAAAGAAAAGAAAACGGCGACACACGAAGGTATATCACTAAAAACCCCAATGATAATGAAGATGCCTAGTCAGAGAAGGAGAGAGACAGATGCCTTTATGGAGGTAATGGGGGGAATGGTGGCTGGGGCAACAGCCAGCAGCAGCAGCAGCAACAACATTGCCAAAAATCAAAGTCACTGAAAATTAAAAGTAATTTGTTTGCTAAAACACCCAAGACATTAGGCTGCTGCAGGGGGTGCTATGCTAAGGGAGGAGTAGGAGGATGTGCTGTGCTTTGTGGGTCGTGCGGGTGGATGTGCTTGTGGTGTGGTGGGGTAGGGTAGAATGAGAGTGGCCCAAACCCAAATTGAAATGTGAAACTCATGCCAAGTGGCAAGTGGATAAGAGACAGCGACGAATCAACTAAGTGTGGCAGTTATAAATAGAGACCGTTGCGTAGTGCCATACAATAAATAAATAAAAATAAGCATTGAAAATAATGCTCAAAAAAACACAGTGTAAGGGCAGGTGAATAGATACGATGGAGAGAAGAGACTCTTAAATAGAAAAAAGAGCAGACTGTACCTGCCTTGGAAATCAATCTAAGAAATATGTTGGCATCTTTGAGCTATGTTTAAAAAAATCGTAATCAGCTAATTACGAAACATATGTATACAAAGGAATTTCACAGTGATAATATCTGTAGTCCCCGTAAGAAGTCTTTCCTTATTTAATTTTCTCTCCCAGTACTTGTGCCCTGACTTAACCTGCTATAAGTAAAAATATTTTTTTATTCATTTGCTTACGTATCGCGCGTAATGCAACAGCGCACCTCAGTCAGTAAAGTCATGTGTACAATTTCCGAAATAAAGTTTCCTCAAAATGTTTCTAAGACATTGCCCATGAGTGGCCTACTGTAAATCACAGTGTCTTTCCCTTCTCTGTGTCTCTTTCTGTCTTTTGTTTGCTCGGCTGTGTGTGTGTGTGTGTGTGTGTGTGTGAGTTGATTTCTCGCTGCCAGCCCGAAAGTATGCAATGAACAAAAACGCATTAATAATTGAGAAGCTTTGGGGTGCTGCCACTTGGCTGTTTGTTGTTTGCTGTGCCACTTGCCTCCCCCTTCTTACTGGTTAATGCAACCAATACATACGCGTACACATATATGTAATATAAACGAAAATTACATTTAAATTACATTTTGATCTTTTATTTAAAGATGGTGATTAAATTTTGTTTGTTTTCTCCATTCTATTTTCCAGGTGAGTTCTGCTTTCGGATATTTATGCATGTGTCCCAGATATTTGTAAGTACAATACAGATATAAATATATCTAGATAGATGATTTTTTTTTCGGGTATAAATCAAAAGTGAAAATTATGATAAATTATTATTTATGATTATGAAAGCAAAAAGACGAGAGAGTGAAATAAAAAAAATTGAAATATGAAATCTATTTTCATTAGGCGCCGCTGAACAGGCGTCAGGACACAGCGCCCTGGCCAAAAATTCACTTCCCTTTATTTATTTATTATGCTCAAAACTTTCCCTGATTTTCCACACAGCTTTCTTCCTGCAAAAGTTTTTTTTTTGGAGGAGTATTTCGTGCAACTTTATTATTAGCATGTCAGAACATCAGAACCAAAGGCTGTGATGTTAATGATGATGATGATGAGGTTCCCTGTTGCCGCTCTCAATATTGCGATATGCGATTAAATTTGAATACTTTTGGAAAGATTCTTTCTCTCAGGCCCAGCTCAGCTCAGCTTTTGTCTTTTGACTAAGAAGCATTTCAATTAAAATTCCCAAATGGCAAATGCTGCAGAACGGGGGACGACATAAATTTCATATCGACCACAGAGAACGAACGAACAGAGTCCCAGTCCCAGTCCGACTCCGAAACACAGACATTGGAGGACTTTTGCTTAAATGCTTTTGTGGCTGCCCCCAAAGAGTCAAGAGGCAAGAACTCAAAAATGCAGTCCCCAAACTGGTTTATATTGCAACCGCAATAGCAATAGCAACAGCAGCAGCAGCAGCTTGGGGCAGGGGCAGGGGCAGCAGCATACCTTTCCGAATGGCAAAGACAGACCAGGCCAGGCCAGGCCTCCTCCGCCTCTCTTTGCTGCTGACTTGTTTCTGCCCGAGTCTGAGTCTGAACTTGGCCAAAAGCAGCCAACGTGTTGCGTCGGCGCAGCGCTTTAGACATTTGTTTTATTTTTGCAAGGCTGCCTGCTGCATGGCTCATTGTTTGACTTTGAAATTTGAATGAGCTCCAGCCGGAACACAGTGACCGTCGACTGTTTAGCCACACAGCCAGCCACACACAGAATGTGCTGGCCTGGGAGAATGTGCTGAGTGCTGAGTGCTGCTGCTTCTGCCAACTTCATTAGGGTCAATAAACCAACTGCAAATGCAGCTGCAGCAGCAGCGCTGTCTATATCTATGTCTATGTCTATGTCTACGACTGTTGTGTGGCCATGATCGTGACGTTGATTTCCGCACAATGGCAGTTGTGTGCTGTGTGCTGCATGCCCCAACTAACGACGACTGCAAACGAGAATTTATTTATGATGATGAAAAGTTTCATTTGAGAGAATCAAATTAAAATGGGGCGATGTTTTATGGGCCCGCGCGCCTCTTAACATGAAATATTAATTGAAAATTAAGGAGAGTTTGAAAGATTTTTCATGTTTTTCGTGGTGCTTCATTAATCCGAGTACATTTGTGCAGTAAAATGTTTGCCACATTTCAATGATAATAATTGCAAAGTATCTCTGATTGCGAATCTATTTAGAGCTGTCCGGGAATTTCACAGAATTTATTTACTATTATTATCTATTTGCACGACTTAGACTAGAGGATTTGCTATTATTGCCTTTCTCTGTCTAAATCTTATTTGGAAAAGTATCTGAGAGGGAAAACTATATCAAAGATAGTTCTTATAGTTTCCACAAGACACATTAAGCATCGACTCGGGTTGCACAAGCGAATGCTGCTAAGAGAATTGTAAAAATTATAACATAAAAATTGCATAACTGGAGCTTCACTAATGATGTTTTTTGTCTCATTTCAATATGGTACACATGTAAACAATTTGTCTTAAAATATATACAAATAGGCTTCTACAAATAACACAATTTTTGCGGCTTATTTTCCAGCGAAATTCAATAAGTAAAAAGCCATGGCATTTGCACTTTTAGAACCTGGAATATTCTATATACTTTTTTTTCCACGCAGTCACTTCCACCTCACCCAATGAGATGAGCTCCCATCAGACACATCAGACGCCATCGATGATGATGATGACGCCCGTTTAACCAGTCGTCCGTCCACTGGTCGCTCGGTCTCTGTGTCTTGCAGTGCTTTTTGTCTGACGATTTTTGTTACAAATTTAGTTGCAATTCATGAGAAATATTACGCGACGGGCAAAGCCAACGACAACAACGACCAGTAGACGTGGATTTGGATGTGGACGACAAGTGTTGTAATTTTTTTTCTCATGGCCAGCAGCAAAACGGATCAGTCATCAGACAGTGGCCAAAATGGTCAACGTACTCTCGCGCGAGTCTGGTTTGACTTGTCTAGCGACATGAAGAGATTCTCTTGGCCACATTTTCTTGCCTGTTCCTCTTGGCTCCATCAGACGGAGCTCCATTTTCCCAGTGCCCAGAGTGAGTGCGTCTTGCGTTAGAATCTGCATTCCTGTGAGGCCATTCAAATGCTGCAACCAGCCAGCAAGTCTGCGCATCAGTTGTTGGCTTCTTGTCTGCTGCGCTGATTTGCCGCCGGAAGTTGGTGGCTGTTGCGTTTTGCTGTGGCTCCTCCGCTTTTGCCAGACTCCCCGCCCCATCCCATTGGACAGCACTCTTCTACGCCTCCTCCACTCTCCTACTGGTCTGTTGGGCTAACAGCAGCCGTGTGAAAGCTTTCCAGCGTTAACAGTGCCTGCCCCTGCGGTAGGGGACATATCCTTTTTCGAAGACTGTTGTGGCGCAGAAGCTTTTTGCCCCTTGTGGTATAACAGTTTGTGGCGTGTCTGTCGTGCGCTGCGTGTTTCCTAAAACCGGTTTCTTCTCGCACACACCAGTTGCGCATTTATTATGCATGGAGAGGAACCACTGCCTATGTTGGCACGGCTCCTTCTTCCTGTTGCTTCTTTGGTCTGTCCCTCTCGCTCTCTCTCTCTGTCTGTCTCTTGTGTGTGTTTGCCAAGTCTCTCTGTGGTCTCTTTCTGGCTTCGATTGCGATCAGTTTCTGTTTCTGTTTTTGTCTCTGGCTCGGACTGTTGTTGGCTCGTTAAACCTTGGCCTTGAGGCCCTTAAATGGTGCGCTATCATCGACAAGGCAAACAAAAAAAACAAAACAACACGAAACGAAACAGCGAAGCAGGGAAAATTATTGCAGTTGGCTGTGGCCAGAACAGGATTTGGCCTGGCTCTGTGGAGGCTCCTCATTATCTGTACTCTGCGCTTTTGGCATGGAATCAAAAATCTTTGCCTGGCCTTCGCTTTCATTGTCTGTGTCTGGCTTTTGGCTGCTGCTGCTTCTGCTTCTGTTGCTGCCACTTCTGCTGCCACTTCTGCTGCCACTTTTGGCTGGCTCTTCTAGCCTTTCTCCCGCTTTTGATTTCATTCAAATTCAAAAAGTTTTGGCCCCCGAAACATAGCCGCCTCATTAGCCGTTAGTTTCGTTTTAAGCCAAACAAAAAGCTACAGCTTGCTGCTGTAAACTCAATTTGTGGTGGGTGGGGGGAGTGGCCTGTTGCAAGTACTATAAATCACAATTTAAGCAGTGCAACTGCAAGGAGGCAGCAAGCAGCAGTCTGGGCCATATAATTCCTTCCAATCAGCCAGCAGAAGTCGAGGAGCAGCAGTAGCTACGCGAAGGTCGCCAAAGGTAAATCCCGGCTTCAGAGCGTCTTATTATCTACTTCCATTGTTGCCGCGTTTGCTTTTGTTGCATGCCCCTGCCCCTATCCCTGCCCCTGCCACCGCACTCGTATTTGAAGTTACCAAAATTATTTTCTCCAACGACTTTGGAGTACATTTTGGGGGCTTCTTTACTGTCTTGCGGCTGGGATGTTGCGTCTTTTAAATTGAAATTAAAATTTGTAAAACCCTTTCTGGCCCCAAGGACTGTGTCCTCCTTTGTTCTAGGTAAAGAAAATCCCCAGGAAGTTGCACTTTGCATTTGCCACAATTTGGGGGGCAGCCACCACTACCATTTGCTTTGATTATAAACGTTAGTCGCGGCGGCACTAAAAGGAGGAATATATGTAGGTACACCCAGAAAAAAAAAAACCTACCTGGAATTTAATTGATTTAATATTTCAACTTTGAATATAAAATAAATAACATTAGATTTAATTCGAGAGCGGAAATTGTCAAAGAAAATTGTTTTTACATACATTTTGAACATTAATTTTCACAATTAATATGAAAATATTTGATTTAAATATATTTAATATTAATATTAAAATGTTATCATTAAGATTAAATATTATTTAAGTATTTATTCATTAATTTTGTAGTATGAATTTTAAAACAAACTTAATTCTATTTTATTTCCCATATATTTATATTTCAAAACTAATATCAGTTTTAATTTTCGGCGTGTTTCTCCGAGTGTAGTGTAGTTTTTCTTGAAGGGGGTTTCTTAGGGGATTCCCTGCCCCAAGCCCAAACCACAAAAGACTTAAACGTAAGTTTTTGGGGGATATTAAATCTGTAGTCGTATCCCCCGTATCGGTGACATCTGCTTGAAGGACATCTCTTCAAAGGTTAATCCTCCTAAACGAAATGTGCTTAGGCATTCGACTCCATTCAAGCTGCACTGGCTCGCCCCTCTCTCTCTCACTCTCTCTTTTGGCTCAAATTAGGCATATAACAAGTTTCCTTTTGATGGCCAGGACTCTTGACTTGCCCTCACAAAAAAAAAAGAAGAAAACCTACGAAAATCCTTAAGAAGTGGAACGAATGGACGAACGAACGGAGCCAAAAGAATGGAATGGCATGGAATACTTCTGTCAAGTGGCAAACATAATGCTTTCTGGCCAAATCACGCTAATGAAAAGCTCAGGGCGACATCAATAGGTGGGTCAGGACAGGGACAGGCACAGGGACAGGCACAGGAAAGGGACTGGGACAGGAGCAGGAAGGACTCGATTCTGGACTCGTATCAAGCAGAGTGGCGAGGTAAATAAACTTAAAAAGTGCCACTCGATAAGGGGGTTGGACGGGTGGGTGCATGGGTCAGTCAGGGAGCCATTCAGTCAGTCAGTCAGTCAGTGTGCCAGGATATGCCAAGTAGTTGTCGCCTGCCTCTGGAGTCCTGGCTGCCTGCCGTCTTCCTGCTCCTTTTCAGGATTGCGTGCTGTGGCCCAATCCGCTTAGCGAGCATTTCTGGTCATGGTTGTTGCTGCTGTTGCTCCTTATTGGTTGTAAGTGGTTACAACGAGATTATGCTTCATTACGCGACAACGTCCAGGGTACGTCCCGGCAACGTCCTGTGACTCCTTGACTCTCTCGAGCCCCGTCTCAAACTGGTGGCAATCATAACGAGCTTTATGCGCGCCATTAGCGTCGCGCTTGCCGGCGATAATAGCAAAAGCACTTCCACCTAATGGACGACGTGCCCTGCCTTCCTGCCTGCCTGCCCGCCCGCCCTGTCGACTGCCATTGCTTGATGCTTCGATTGATGCAATTGTAAAATATATTTCCCTGCCCTGCCTCCGCACCCCTCCAACCAACCAAGCAGTGTGCTTTTCTTTTATTCTGTTGCATATGGCCACACCCACACCCACACACAAACTGATACACGTACTCTTGGTGGCACGAAGCGAATTGATGGCGGAATCTCAAAAATGCAGACCTCAGACTCTTGAATTTCTGAATCTCTGGCAGAGCCAGTGTCAGTGGCAGTGGCTGTGGCAGGCTGTGGCTCAGACTGTTGATGCTGCTGCTGCTGATGCTGATGATGAAGCTGTTGTGGTCGCTGCAGTGCCTCATCTCCGGCTCCTGCTTCTGCTCCTGTCTGCCTCTTTCTCTGTCTCTCTCTCTCTTCTCTCTTGATGCCACAAAATGCCTGTCGTTGGGCAAAGTTGCCAAACTTGTTTCATTTGCGGTCCAAATATAATTGCGACGGCGTCGAGACTCCGATTCACGTTTTATTTTTTTTTCCTGCCCCACCAGTCGTCCCTCTCCCTTGCTCCCTTTTCGCGACTGGATGCTGGCTGCCCTTTTTGGTTGGAATTTCGTTATTGAAAATGTTTCATGAGAAGAGAATTGCATTTGGGTTTTCGGGCTTGGGTTTGGGCTTCGCTTCGGTTTGGAGGAAATGGAAATCGAAATCTGAGCACCTGAAATGCCAATGCACTGGGTCAAGGGTGGTGCTGGCGATGGTGGCAAACAGCCAAATGAGGCAACAATGAGTGGCTGGAATTAATGCAGCCAACAAAAATGTCAAGTGTATGCCCCAAAAGCGGGACTGCACGGTGGCATAAGGGTTGCCTCTGCAGAAGAATGTTCAGAGCTCGGGGTTCATGGTCAACTGAATGCCTGAATGTGGCGTCGCATCTTCATGTTGCATGCTCCAGTGAACTGTAGCACAAGATTAGAGCACTGCGGAAAATTCGTACTCGACTTTGCAATTATCTTGTTGAAGATGCCATGGCAAGATCGGTGAGATCTGAGAGATAGGGGGGAGAATCTATGCAGATGGGAAGATCGTTGCCTGAATGATGTTCCCAAGGGAAAAGTGCATTTGCATTTTCGTTTGCCTCCGCTTTCGCCTCCAGCTCCGCCCATTTGGTGGGGGGTAGGGGGCAATAAATTCAAGTTAAAATAAACCAAAAGACAGGCTCGGGGACTCACTATAATTCTATTGCCATGTGTCTTGTGGGGTCGGGACTGGGGGCCAAGGCGACACATTCCAGCGGCGACTTATGGCCAAGAGTCGCAGCCGCAGCAGCAGCACCAGCAACCAGCACCAGCAACCAGCACCAGCAGGCGAAAGGAATGCCACAGAGTGCGGGGCCGGGGACCCCAGTCAGCCAAGTTAAGCTCAAGACAAAGTCATGGCCCGAAGAAGAGCTGAAGATGGCAGAAGGCACCAGCACCAGCACAGACCTTGGTCAGAGTCTTGCAACTTGCATCTATCTTTGTGTCTCTATTTTCGTGTCTGTGTGTGCGATAGTGTTTGTGTTTGTGTCTGTGATTGTGTGTGCGGAGTTGCATGCAATTTTGCCGTTTATGCCATTTGCAATAAGAACAGGCGACGCGGGAACCAACGACCAAGAGAGGCAGATAAAAATAGCTGGAAAATAAGGCAAAAACTTCTACTAAGAAGGTTTCAGTCCAAAGTATTACGACTAAAAGATACCCTGGGAAATTGTTTGGAATGATACAAGTGATTGAGGATACCGCTCGCTTGATCTTGTGAGTTCTCTCTCTGTCCCAGTGCGGCTTAGCAGTAAAGCGGCATAGCAGGGGACACTAAAACAGGTTTTTATTTTTGTTTATTTTTTAATTATTATGTATTTTAATTATTTTGTATTAGTTATTTGTAGGTCAATAGTCTATAGCTTTATGTGTAGAATTTGTAATCCATTCCCTATCTTGGATATTGGCTATGTAAATATCTCTTAACTCTTTGCTTTCTGTAAAATGTGGCAAACTCCTCTTAAAAATGATAATACCCTCTACTTGCTGCTGCTGCTTGTGCTGTTGCCGAAGAAATATTCGAGTGAATTAAAATGTGGCAAGTTGACTGTTTCGTGCTTTGTGTTGTTGGTTCGCTGGTTCCCTCTCCCTGTCCCTGTCCCTGTCCCTCGTTCGGCTGGCTTCGCTCTTTCGTTGGTGGGTCGCCAGATTCGCTTGGCTTGGCTTTGCTTGGCTTGGTTCTTGGCTCTGGACTGACTTGGACTCGGACTCGCGACTGGGACTGGGACTGCGACTGCGACTAGTAAATGCTGTTACCGCATATTTCTCTCCTAAAAAACATTGCAAGTTGAAGTTGAATGTCGTCTGCGGCTCCATGGCGGGGTTTGTTGCTTGTTGCACTTGAATTGCCAAAGTCAACGGCACTGAGAGAGGAGCGGGAGGAGTTGGACAGGCACCATGCACCAGGCAGTGGCTGGGGTTCTGGCCTCCTCTGTCTGAATGTTGCTGTTGGGTTCTTCTTCTAGTGGGTCCAGGTCCAGAGCCAGAGCCAGCGACAACGTAGCCGAGATTGAGATTCATTGCCTGTTGCATGCCTGAGCCGTTCGACTAACTGCCGCTGTTGCTATTGCTGTTGCAGTTGCTGCCCCACACTCAGCCTCACTTGGCTAGCAAAATTATGCGCACATGCACATAAAGATACAAAACTTATATACATACATACAGCTGGATATACATACATATGTACTTATAGATATGTACATATGTATGTTTATTTATGTAGTATGTAGAAACTTCTCTGTCTGTGTCTGGAGTGCCATGAAAACTGCATTCTGTTTGCTTGCTTGTGTGTGGCTGTACTTGGGCAACTTGTTGCTTGCAACATTGTTGCCATCCAGTATTTGGAACCCTTCCCCCTACCTCTCGCCCCACCCATCCCACGCTGGGGAATTATCAGATTGTACAGCCAATTGAACCGAGTTTTATATGTAGGGCCATTTTTGGCCAACATTTTTTTTACAGCTTAATCAATATTTGTGCTTGAAATATCTCCTCCCTCCTGCTTCTGCTCCTCCTCCTTCTGCTCTTTTTGTTTTTTATGCTCGTTGCAGGTAAGCTGCGTTTTACATTTCTTTTATGTTGCTGCTGCTGCTGTTGTTGTTGTTGTTTCAACTACCAAAAACAAAGCCATAGACAGAGGAGAGAGAACAAACGGAAAATCATTTAACGAGCCTGGCTTAGATTGGTGCGGGTGGGTGGGTGAGTGTTGGTTGTGCATATTGTTTTATATGCCCCACGAACCCTGTGTGCCCCTTTTGCCCCACCTAACAGTACTGTACTGCTTTCTCCCCATGAAAAATGCCAACAAATTGCGCGTAAATCCCATAAACCGTTTACAACTACAACAGCTCGTCGGCGTCATCGATGACGATGCTATAGCTCTGAAGCTCTGAATCTCTCATGCTCTCATGTTGATGCAACAATAACAAAGCGATTTTTATGCACAGACATTGGCTCTCGCTCTCCCTGTCTCTATCTCTCTCTCTCTCTCTCTGTCTCTCGCACTCGGTTTTAATGCCACTAAAATAAGTGAATGGTTGGAGCGCGGGGGTAGCTGACAATGCTAAAACCAAGCCGTACCTTACGGTTTACGGACTAAACTTCGGGATAAAGGTTCTTAAAAACACACAACAGCAGGCAAAACAGAAATTGCCGCTAAATGAAATTTATTTTTATTAGTGAAAAATTCATAGCCTTCCGTGGCAGTGTGACCCCCTTCCCCTGCTCTTTAAGCGATTTGCATGGGGAAGTGCATTAAGGGATTTTGCCGCCATGTGAGTGAGTGGCTGTCAATCTTGATTGAGGCTTTAATTTTAAGTGGAGGATATCCTCAAAAATGTAACTTAAATATTGATCAACTAACAGGAAGGTGAATGAATATTTTTGTATGTTTATACAGAAGGATTTGTGTATTTTATCATTAAGAGACTCTATTAAAATGCAGTAGGACAGAAAACATTAGGGGTAAAAGTGTCTAAACATTGAGAAACCCGCTTTCTAGGTATGCGTTCTATGCATTTGTATAGATGCTATTTTGATTTATTTAACGTTAATTTTTAAAGACAGATATTTCGTTTTTTTGGATCAAATTCTATCCATGAAAACTTTATTTAGGTTTCTTGTGACGACTATCGGAAGAAATATTTATTAGCCATATTTGCAGGTCTAATAGTGTTCTCTTTTATAATATTTCTTAAGATTTCGAACTGTTTCCTTCCTTCCTTTAGGTATCTAAAAAACATGCTGTCAAAAATATGTCCCTATGTTTACTGTCAAAAGGAAGTAAATCATAAATCGTAAATGGTTCCAATCCATATCCACCGCTTTATTACAATAAAAATCTAGCCAAGAGCAATTCTCGTTCTTAACTCTGCGAACCGCAAGCGACCGTCAAAGTTTCATTAACATGTTTATTCCCATTTGATTAGTTTAATTAAAGCTTTGAGCGAACTTTGACGACACAAGTTCTGGCTTCTTGGGTGCTGTGTTCTGTGAGCTCTGCAGTTCTTGATGGGGCTCATCAAGTCCTAGCGGAACAACAAGTTGATAATGTCTTAACTGTTGCTCGTTCCACGTCCTTTGTGGCTTAACAGAAAGCTCTAACCGAAGGGAGCTTTCGTTTAACAGTGACTGTAAGTAATGTACTACCCCTCTTAGCATACGTGTGAGTCCTACCTACCCCTTACAACAACAAATTCTGCTACAGCTGTTGAGTACACCCCTCCGTGAGGGGTTGTGGGTGGGCCACCCACTCGCCACACACACACAGACAATGGCCGTTCGCATACCTACGCACAAATTTGCACCTTGGCGTCATGCGCGCTGCCCGCATTCGGAGTCTCGTGTGCGTCGTCCGTCGGTCGGCATCGACCATCGGCACTCGGCCCAGTGCCGTTCGTCAGCAGGCGGCCCTCGTGCTCGTGGCTAGTGGCTCGTGCGTTTTCCGTGCTTCGGCATTTCGGCAGCGTGCTGCTGCCTCTGCCGCTGTTGCTGCTGCGACCGCCTCTATTTGGGGGTGGTGGTGGTGGGCAACGATGATGCTCACCTGAAAGCAGCCGACGAAGCTCGTTCCTAGTCGTGTGTTTCGTCTCTGGCTCTGTGTGTGTGTATGTGTGCCACCCCATTTCCACCCCTCTGGCGCGCATTTCCGAAGCAGGTGTAACAATTATTATTTTCTCGTTGATTTTGCCATCGCTGCTGTCGCTGCCCGCCTGCCGCCTGCGATGACGACGTCGTCGTTTTTGCCTTTTTTCGCTGTTCCACCACCCTGTGACCCCCCCCTCTTTGTAGTCCCTTTCTACTTCCCCCTCATAGCTCTCGGTGTCACTCTGTCTCGCTCTTTCACGCTCGCTCTCTCTTGCTCTTGTGCACCCTTAGCGGGCAGCGGACTCACTCGCACCTTTGCTGTTGTTTTGGGGGCGGGGGCCGCACGCATGGCGCATGCATTTGCTATCTCACATGGGGGAGCCCACCTATGTGTGTGTGTGTCCGAGTGTATCTCTACGTACGCGTGGGTGGTTGTGTGTGCCAGTAATGTTACTGCAACAATAGCCATTACAACAGCAACAGCAGCAGCACAGGTTGTGTGTCCTCTCATGTGATTTGGCACGAAGGTGAAAGCATAAGCATCCGTCCCCCCACTCAGGCCACGATCCTCGATTGTCTTATACTCTTATACATTCAACTTATACTTATACGGGTGTGTGGTATGGTGGTATAACAGCGCTATTGGAAACACGTTGAACACGAACCATCCATGAGCATTATAAGAATAATGACCGAAAGGCAATTGATAATTGCGCGCACCTGAGAAAGCGGGCAGGGAGAGAGAGAGGGAGAGAGAGGAGCGGGCAAGACCAAGATCAAGCCAGGCCTAAAGCCAGCAAAGAATGTGCCCAAAGGGAAAGGTGGACTGAGAGAAGAAGAACCAAAGAAGAGGCAACACAGAAATCAAAAACCGGCAGGTAACCAAACAACAGCTGAGAGCGAGAGCCAAAAACGAGACGGAGAGAGAGTGAGAGAGAGAGAGGGAGTGAGAGCTAAAGGCAGGGGCAGTGTAATACGTGCTGCTCCGAAAACATTCCTCCTCTTTTCGGAGTCGCTGCCCGCAGGAGAAATGCTGCCGATGCCGATGCCGAAGTCGAGGCCGACGCCACTGCCGAGCATGCATCCCCGGTGGGTTCGGGGCGGACGATGATGACGACGACTCGGTTTGGTCGGTTCTTCGGTCGGTCGGTCGGTGTCGGTGTCTGTCGGTCGTCCGGTTCTCTGGGCCTTTCCACTGTTGCTTTATTTTGGTTAACACGCGTCGCTGCCGCTGTGGCGCTGTTGCTGCTGCTGTCGCTGCCTCGGCCGACGTCGACGCAACAGATTCAATCTGACGAAGGCAGCGACGCCTGCTGTTGCTGCTGCTGCTGCTGTCGCTGTCGCGCCGTGGACGACTCCGAAACAAAAAGGTATATTACCTTAGAATGCCAGTCGTTCTTACTTCAGTCTTCGTACAGTCTTTGCTTTAACCCGTTCCAACTCTGTCCGCCGTTCGTTCGTACGCTCTCGCTAGCATCAGGCCCGTTGTGCTCTCTATAGAAGTCACACACCACACCACACCACAGTAGCAGCAGCAGCGGTCGCTTCTTCGTCTGTGTTCCGCCACCACCGCCACTCTACCATCATCATTATCATCATCAGCAGCAGCAACAGCAACAGCAGCAGCAGTAACCGTAGCAGTAGCCGTAGCCGTGTCTCCTCCTCTGTCGCAGTCGCAGTCGTCGTCGCAGCCAGCGCATCACTACCACATTCACATTCATAACATCACAAACCAACCACCAACATCACCTTCTCCGCTACCGTGGCCGCTGCCTCCATCATCATCTCTACTACCACCACCACCACCACCACCACCGCCGACGACAAGAACAACAGTAACAGAAGCAGCAGCAGCAGCAGAATCAGAAGCAGAAGCAGCAGCACCCACTCTCACACACAAACACACACTCGGGCGCACGGGAGTCTCCGTCTCCACTCACTCACGAAAATTTCAATATCCAAATCAAAGTCGAGTTCAAATCGAAAACAGCCGCAACACCAGCAACAACGTATATCGCACACACAGCACGCGGATAATGATAAAAAGAAAATAACGAACGACGCCGCCGCCGACACACGCCAAATCCAAAGCTCCAAGTCCAGTCCAAGACCAGCACCCAGTCGATATCCGGATCAGTCAGTAGTAGCATCCCCATCGAAATAGTCATCAAAGTTAACCCCGGAAACGTAGCGCGTAACTCGAGCCGTACAAACAAAAATAAAAATAAACGCTAAAACGCTAAAACGCTATATGAATCAAATCACATGAATAAAAATCCATCAATTTAAACAATTATTAAAACAGTTTGTTACCGGTCTTCAAGCTCTCGCTCTCTCCCTCTCTCGCTGTGGAGTAGTTTTCACTTTTTTGCGCGTGTGATCCAATCCAATCCAATCAAAACTTTAAAACCCAAAAAACTCTTCGTATCTGAAACTGAAATCTTCAGTGTATATTCTCGCACCTTTCGCTCTACACTACACCACAACATCAAATGTAAGCAAAATAAGTTAAAAAAAAAAAAAAAAAATTACTAAAAAAAAAAGAACAACAAGAAATATTTTGTGCTCACACAGAAATTAACAATAAAAAAACTCACAACCAACACACACACACACACAAAAAGAAAAAAAAAAAAATAACAATCAAATAAACCAGAAAGAATAAAAGACAAAGCCCAAAGCCAAAGCTAAAGAATTGCCAAGCAAAAGTTCGTTGCTCGAGACTCTCTCTCTCTCTGAGTCCGATCCCCATTAATTATATTCTCATCATATTCTTATATGCCACAGCGCTCACTCCTCTTTCTCTATCTCTCTCCATATTTCACTCTTTCTGTGTCGCTCTGGCCATAGGCCCGAATGAGCATATAGCCGGCAAAATACACAGGGCCAGGCCACAGGCCGCCTCTCCTCCAGTCACTGGCCAGGCCAACAAAGAAACACGTTTTTGTGAACGAAAAGAACGTGAAGCAAAACACGAAAACGAAACAAAAACCCAAAAAAGAAACGAAAATATACAAAAAGCAGGAAAAAACGAAAAAAAAGAGCAGACGTAGCAGCGCGTCTCTTCCTTCAGAGTCCAGAGCCCAGAGGCCAGAGCCAGAACTCGACGCCATAAAACCTTATGGGCCCAACGTTCCAATAGGCCGCACATTCAGACAGAGACAGAGTCAGTGCCGAGAGCTAAGAGTCAAAGCCAAAGCCACTGACTCTCTTGGCCACTTGTCGCTGGCTCTTTTGGCTTTGCTTCTAAGTACGCTTCCAAATAATTCCCGTAGTTTATTTTTATTGTTGTAATTACACGTCTCTCCACGGTCTATTGGTGTGTGGGTGGGGAGGAGAGGGTAAGAATTTTAGCCCACGCGGCATTTCTCGAACGGCGAAACTCTTCTTTCTGACCGCTTGGCAACGCTGCCGCCTGGCCTGCCATCCGGAGTTGCTTCTTTTTTGTTGTTTAATTTTTTTTCGCCAACAAAAGTGTGACTCAAATACAACAGCAACAGCAACAACAAAAAAATAGAAACCGGTAAAGGTAAAGAAATTTTGTGCGTGTGTTAATCAGAGAGAAAGAGGAGAGCAGCCAGAACACTCTGCTGTTGGTCATTTAATTCTTACCCAACAAAAAAAAGAACGTGTTTTATTCCCCACCAAAAAAAAAAAAAAGAATAATAAAAAAATACAAATACACCCAAAAACACTTGAAGCACAGACGACACATAAAAAAAAAAAAAAAAAAAACACGAAAGCAAGAGCAAGAGCACAAAATATTCCAAAACGCGAAATATTCCAATTTTTTTGTTTTGCTTTTGTTCCAGAGCCATAATTACAAGATCCGCCACAACAACAACAACAACAACAGCAACAACAAAACAACAACAGATAAACGAACAAATAAAAATATTATTATACAAAAACTCGCAAAAAATCAACCAAAAGCAAATTAAAAACAAAACCTGCAACAAAAACTCTAAAAACTGAACAGAAAAAAAAAACATCACTTCATCTCCTACTTCAACGACTCTCTGACTCGACACTCGATTGGTAATAAGAGCAAATTATTATTAAATATTCATGCCCATTGTGTGTCCCGTTTTGTGTTTTGTTTCTTATTTTGTGCATTTTATAATTGTTCGTTATTTAATTGTTTTCGTTTTTTCTTCTGTTCGTTTTAATCGTGATTTGTTTATCGCCCCCAAACCCTTCTCATTTGTTTGCTTTCCAAGTTTGGGTTTTTTGAATTGGCAAAAATGAAAACACTTGAAAATTTAGAGCATAAATATCAAATGCATAAATACTCGGTATTTGTATCAAATTAATTTGGACAGCTTTTCATTTCGAAATGGAGTTTAGTTGATTTATAATATTTTAAACATATTTCCTCGCATTCAATTTAATCACACCTCAACCGTTTTTGTCGTTTCTTTGGCCAGAAACAGAAATAGGAAACGAACAAAACAGCCAAATGAAATAAACCAGCAAACAAAAAAAAAGAAAAAGTAAAAGGCCCAACAGCGAAAAGAATCTCTTGGTATTTTTCTAAAAACCTTAAGTCCCCTTCCCGACCCCAAGACCCATCGCTACCCCACCATCAAAAGCATTACAGAACAGAACCTAAAAACGAAAGAAAAATTATATAATAAAGAGAAGAAAAAGGCACAAAACAAGAAACAAAACGCAAACGAAAAGTGGTAAATTGTTGCTAGAATCAGAAGAATTTCCCTTAAAAACAAGGCGCAGTATTTAACAGAAAATATATAAAAATTGAAAATTTGCAAAAAATATTTACAAGAAAACAAAATCAAATAAATAATTGTGAATTTTATATAAATTTATATATACATATATATATATACTTGTATGTTCGGTTGTTAATTTTGAGCGTAATTTGAAAGAGAAGAAGGGGAAAATCAATTAGGAAAAGGTGATAAGCAGTTAAAAGGGTAAACAGAAAGAGAAACGAAACGAAAGTAAAAAGGAGAAGGAGAAGCCACCCCCCAGGAAAGGTTGTTGAATTGAATTGAATTAAGTATATAGATGTATTTACAAGAAGCGAAATAGCAACATATCAGCATCAAAGAAAGGATACGAAACGAAAAGAAAAGCAATCGGCAAGCAAAAGATGAGAGGAGAATCAAACAGAGAAAGTAGAAATCAAAAGAAATAGCTAAATAAATATTGATATTACGAAAAATAGCACCCCAACTAAAGACCCCAACACAGAATCCCCCCAGAAATCAATCAAATATATAATTGGTAAATAGGTGTCTAAGGGATAAAGAGAATAAAGGATAGAAGACAGTCAATTTGTAAACGATAAGCAAGCAGCGTCAATCAGAGAACTCCAACAGAGAGAGAGTACCAACCAATCAATCAATCAATCAATCAAATAAAAAGATTTTTGTCTCCTAGAATTCCTAGCATATCTAAGTGGGTTAAGAGGGGTTACATTATAAGGAAGGGATCGCCGGGTCAAATCAAATGCCTCGATCGACAAGAGTACGCGTTTTGACAATCACACGAAATTAGCGTATTTCATATATACACATCAGATCAGATATATCAAATCAGATATATTGCATGATCTATATATATATATATAGATATCTATATACATCTTCTACAACTGTGTCTGTAGGATACTATATTTATAAAGAACTTTTATGCTAGCTTTAGCACAATCTAATCTAACGATCTAACCTCGTGCGAAACCTTTTAACTATTTACTACGACAATCTCTCCCTCAAACAATCAATCTGAACAATCAATCTAAACAATCAATCTAAACAATCTTCGAAAAACGGTTTTCAAAACTTTACACATCTCTAGAAACTCTAAAAAATAATCGAAACCTCCTCCAGTAGTGATATATACGGATATAGGAACACACACATTTTATATAGAGATACAGATACATACGCTTAAGATACGCTCAAAAATCCCAATCAATCAAAACCGTAGATGCATTGCAAAAGTTGTTAGGTTTATTTTTTTTGTGTGAGAGTTCTGTGCGGGACCCTTCTACTCTAATCATAGCAACAATTTGCGTAAGGCTTAAGGAAACCAATTGGCATACAACAAAAAAATATATTATAAACAAAACCAAACAAAAAAAAATATATATATATCTAATCATATCTAAACAGAAAACAAAAACAAGAAACAGAGCTCATATCCAATCCATACACACCAACCACCACACATCCTGTGCAAAGAGTCCTCCTGTCACACCCCAAAAGCCTGCCCAAAAGCCTCAAGAAATTACCAAAAAAACCGAAAAACAAATACAACAATTAAAATAATCGACAAATAATCAAACAACTAATTGCAACGGGCCAAGAAAATTAATTAAACAAACAACAACCAAAAAAAGAAAAGAAAAACAAGTGCAAAAAACAAAAGAAAACCAAATCAAAAACAGAAAACAGAAGCAGCAGAAGAAATCTTTTAATCAACATTTGTTGCAAATAAAATCTGTCATCATTGCCGCGTTAACAGAAACCACGGCGTCAGCAGCGATTGCAGCGCTAAGTATCAGCAGCAGCTCTCAAGCATCGCTAGCCGTTAACGCCGCCAATACCACCAATACCAATACCAACACACCCATAACCACCGCACCGGCGGTGGCTCCTCCATCAGCGTCTGCGTCAGCGTCTCCAGCAGCAGTTGGAGTCGCTTCTGCCTCTGCCACCACACCAGCAGCAGCAGTGTCGCCAGCAGCAACAGCAGCAGTGTCGCCGCTAACGGTAAAGAGCGAAATCGCCACATCCGATTCAGCAGCCGAGTCCGAGTCCTCCCCTATACAAGAATTAATCATGGTAAGCGCCGTCCAAATCAAATCAATCCAAAGAAATCCGAAAGAATACCAACCGCAAAATTAATACCAAAAAAAAAAAAAAAAAAAAGAAGAAAAATTGAAAGTGAAATTTTGAAAACAGAATTCCGAAGCAGAATTCAATAAAAACCGATTTGAAACTGTCTTCGAAACCAATCTCTGAGAGACGCAAAACGTTTTAAGTTTGTCCTTAATGCCAATACCATGCCATACTGCCCCCCACCCTATATACCACATGGCGTTATTCAGTTTATGAGTAACTACCAATATATAACCATCCTTCAATATATAAAGATACTACTGCAAAATGCAAAAAGAATAATACCGAATTGTACAGTTTATGCAAAAAGCCAACTACTTACTATATTCCTCTATACTTAACCTTTTTGTTTTTGGTTACATTTCTGAATAAAACTATCTCCTTCACTCTGTCTGCTAATGTCTCTACTATAATCTCTCTGTCTCTCTTCGAAAGACACAAATAATGTCAATGGTTTGGATTTTAATATTAAGTTGTAAATATTGTAAAATATATAGTATATATTGGAGCTTTGCTTTTTATTGGTTTTTGTGGTTCAAGAACTTGTTTTAGTTGAACATTTTTTAATGATCTTTTTTGCCAACTTTCCATCACTCCATTTTTCAACATTTTTTCTATCTTTCTCTCTCTCCTCTCTCTATGTTTTCTGTAAATAGTTTACTTTTAAGTTTTGTGTTGCTAAGCCAAAGCCATTGACATTAAAATCTAATTAAACGATGCTGAAAGCTGGAAAGCCCATTTAACTTTCTCGACTTCTTTGAAACGTGTGAGAGGGCCAAGAGGGTTCTCAAGAATTCTATCTCTGTTTCTATCTCTCACTACTGTTCTACTACTGTTCCAATTGTAGATTTATCTATCCACTCGTAGCGCTCGCTAAACTATTTATCCACTGCTCTCTCCTACAATGCCAAAACTCGAATCACTTCCTGTAGTCTCTACCTCTCTCTCTCTCTGTCTCTACTCTCTACCTTGTTACCTTTCAAAAGAATACTTTATAATTTTAACAGAAATCTCAGGAAACCTTCAACCTCGTTCGCGACACAAAACCCACAGAAAATAAATACTGAAATAAAATACTGACTGAAACATAAATATGAGGAAAAAATATTTTCAGTTACATTTTTGAGTTTTTTAGAAATGAAATTTTATTGTTTTTGAGTCCACAAACATTTGTGCTTTTGCCAATTCAAAAACCCCAACTGAAAATCAGAAAAATGCCACAAAAATACCAAACAAAACTACCAAAAAAATACAACAAATAATCTGAATAGAGCAAAAACCCTTCACACCACGCACAGCAAATGCAATTGTTGCACGCACCGCCGTCCACGCATCCGCATCCACATCCGCATCTGCAGCATCCGGCGGCAGCCGCGACTGCAGCCACCTATCAGGCCTACCCCTCGCCGGCCATGCAGACCAGCGTCGTTGCCGTCCACCAGCAGCATCAACAGCAGCAGCAGCAGCAGCACCATCACCACCACCAACAGCAGCAGCAGCAGCAGCAGGCGGCCGTCTTCCATCAGCAGGTGGCAGTAGCCCAGGCACAGGCGCAAGCCCAGCATCAACAGCAGCTCCAGCAGCAGTTCCACTACCAAGCTCAGGCCCAAGCTCAAGCCCAGGCGCAAGCCCAAGCCCAGGCCATGCTGCAGACGTACATGCAACTGCAGGTGAACAATGTGAGTGTGGCCGCTGCACCGGCAACGCCGACGAAGTACCACCAGGCGGGGACCACAGCTGTGGGTCCGCCGGTGGGAGCGGCGGCGGCGGCAGCACCACAGTTCTTTGCCGCACCGAGCACACCGCTCACGATCATACCGGCTGGGGCGGCGGCAGTGGCCGCCTCGGCGCTGTTTGCCACGGCCGCCACGCCCACATCCGCAGCAACCACACCGACCAACAATGTAAATAATACAGTTAATCTATCAGCCGTAACTAGAACTACTACCACTACTACTAAGCAGCCGTCTGCATCTGCGGCTGCTGGCATCTTGGGCGCCGGCCTTGGCCTTGGCCCCGGCTATGGCGGCGGACTGATGGGCCCTGGCGGTGCACCCGTGCCCCTGCTCTCGTTGCTGGGGCCGGGACCACCACTACATAGAGCATCGCCATCGCCATCAGTGTCGCCGTCATCAGCGGGCGGGGCGTTGGGCCGTGCCGCCATGGGATGCAGCAGCGCCAGCAGCGGCTGCAGTTCTGCATCTTCTGATTGTTCTATGCCATCGCCAACTTCACTACACTTATCTTCTCCTAAAAAGGTTTGTGTGTTCACTAAAAAACGCTATTCCATAAAAAGAACTTAAAAAATGAAAAAAAAAACAACTAAGAAAAAAAAAAGATCTCTTGCTCTCTCTTTGAGTTTTTCCCGCCAGTCATTTTCGTATAAAAAAAAAAGAAGTAGAATTACTCTCTCTCTATCTCTCTCTGTCTCTCTATTTCTCTCACTCTCTCTCTTTGTATCTTTCTATATCTTTTATCTTACTATCCCTGGAACTTGAGCTTTTGCCTGCCATACATATTTGTTGTAATTTTGTTGCTGCTGCTGTAGATACATTTCATATGTAGAACATCTCTTCCATCACTTCACTGTAGATACTTAAATGCTTTATTTGCTGTTGTAATTTGTGTTGTACATTGTTGCTCTTGTAGTTTTATGTTGTTGTTAAATTAAGTGATTTTCGCCCGCCTACCTACAACGCCCACCTTCGCTTGATTACTGACATCTGAAACCTGCATTTAAGTATTGTGTCCCTTAAGCTAGTGTCTAAGTATTAGCATAGATATGCCATTTACAAAGAGATTTTATAATTATACATTGATCCCCTACACTCGCACACATAATTGCCACCATCCAGGAGGAGTTAACTGTCAGTTAACCTTCTGGGCTACCCCCCATCTGTCTGTCTGCAGACACTTAATACTTCCTTCGTTCCTCCGTCAAAGAGGAGGAGTCGATTAAATGCCAATTAAATGAAATTATATATGAATATTAGAATGCCGGATGGGTATCCATCCTTTCTCAAGTTGATTCCTTCCTTCTTCCTTTTTATAGAGGCCCCACGTCCTTTGGGTTCATTTGCGCGTAATAAAATAATGTGCACCCTCCACAAACCTCCATGCCACCACTGGCATACCAATGAGAGGCTCTGCCTCTCTCTATCTCTCTCTCACTCTCTCTCTCAATCGGATTTATACATTCTAGGGGAATTTATGGGTCTAAAAGTTGGACTTTGTTGCTGTTGCCTGCCGGACGTGGGCAGGCGGGACGACTGTAAAAAATGTTGCACCAAAATGAATGAAGAACAAAAAAAAACTCCATCTGGGTTGACTGGGTTTATTATTCTGTATTTTATCAGTCATAACTATCGGTGGTTCGTTCCAGGGAGGCGAGCATTAACCGCAATTGTTTGGCTAGCACTTACGCTTTGTCCTGCCAGCCAGCTAGCCAGCCAGCCAGCCAGAGGAGTCTCCCACTGCTCCTGCCACCCGTCTCTAGTTGGAGCCACATGTGTCGGACCATATTGATTAGTTGGCGTTGAAAATGTCACTGCAATTTGTTGGCCGTCGACCAGAGACCACCGACCAGCAACCAGCGACAAGAGAGAACTGCAGCGACGCCAGAAGGCAAGCAAAAAGTGTGGCAACTCCTGCGTTCCTTTTCCCTTTTTTTTTTTTTTTTTTTTGTTCTGCCCCTTGTTTGCCAGGACCCGGACTAGTTTTTAGTTGTATTTCCCTAGTTGTGTGGTCGCGAGTCAAACAAACGGCGGCGACTGCCTCTGCACCATGTGTGATGTATGCCCCTCTGTGTATCCTGTGTTTTATGTGTCCTTCGTGTGTGTGTTTCTGCTTTGTTTGTGAAACGGAATCGGACAGACGGACAGTGTTCAGAGTCCTGCCACATTTATTATCGATTTATCCGTTGGCCCACCTTCTAGCCCCAGCACCAGCCAGCACCAAGAGTGTTAGACGCTGCAATTACCACCATCCCACCGCCCCGTATTAATTTTTAAACTGTACTTAAATGACTCTATTAAGTATGGCCCCTGCAACCTTTGACACCCTTTCCCTTCCGTCCGTCCGTCCTTCCATGGACGTTAAATTATCTGTAATTGATTTTGTTTAACATACGCCCTATGCCCCCCCGACCCAGCCGGGTTGCCACACCATTTGGCAGCCCTCCCATGACCATGGACACACGGACACGAGTGCTCCCTCCATTTAGATTTACCGATTTACCGAGTAAAATGTTGATTTTTGCATTTAATTTTGTGCAATTTTTGGCATCCATTAAATGCAGTCGGACATGAAAATACATTTCTGTTGTTATTGTTATTGAGGTATTTGTTTGCGTACACACAAAAAGAATACATTGTAATACAAAATCATGTATTTATAAATATTTAATACTAAAACAACACCAGGGAACTCGGTGCTGCCCTCCCTTTGCGGCTCTATCCGTCTCTTTCCGGAACATCATGTGCTGGCAAATATATATTTTTGTCAACAGGCAACTGCCTAAGCAAATACCGGATGAAATAGAGCCCCCGGATCCGGGGGATACAAACAACCGCCAAAGGTGCTAATAAAGCCCCGACTCCCCCACCCACCACCACCACCACTAAGTAAAACCACAGATAAATAAGGATATTGACAGTGCCAGAGAGACATAAAAGATTTTTGCGGAGGGTAAATAGAAAATGTTTTCAAATTAGGAAAATCTGCGTGGAGGAGGAAAAAGCAATTCAAATAAACATATTAGCGGGGCGTGGGGGGGCGGAAAACGCGGGAAAACTTGGATGTGGGCAGCAGCCTTTGAAGTGTCGTCTGTGGCAGCGAGTGGGAGTCGTCGTCCTGCACTTCTAATAAGCTGGCATTCTGCTCTGTTCTCTCGGCCAACTTACAAACGCACAAATAAACTTTTTAAATTTAAAAAATTCATCAAACTTTCAAGCCAGCCAGCCTAGCGTCCAAGTCAAACAAACAAGCAAGCGGGGGTCAGGGGCCAGCAAAAAAAAAAGAAAAGAAAAAAAAATCAACAAAATAATAATATAAAAAATATTAAATTAATCCGTAATCGAAAAACTTGAACACGGACATGGGAGAAACACGTCGGCAAAGTTTTTTCTTCGCGCCGTGGAAATTTATAACAAATTTTTTTTTTTTTTGTTTTTTAAATATTAAGCGATTTACAAGCGGACAGAACAGAGAAAAAAATATGTTTTCTATCTACAAAATTTTCAATTATTTTCGGGGGGTCCGGCAATAAAACAATTTGAAATTTAAATTCAGGAAAGTCCTGTCAGAAAAGAAAAGTATGTCAAGAAATAGGACAAGCAATATGTTGCCCCTAAAATAAGCAGGGGCGACGGCCATCAAACTGAGATGAGAAAATAAAATTCAATAAACTCTTGTTAAGCACGCAGCAGCAGCAGCAGCAGCAGAGGTACAGCCAGGGAGGGGGTGCAGCAGCTGCTCCTTGTAGCACAGGACACAGCAAGGACAACGTTTTAAATATTGACAGCTCCCAAAAGGAGCTTCCACTCTGATGACGAGGCTGTCGAGTAAATAGATAAATCAACCCTAGAGACATGTACACCAAGCACACACATTTTTGCATTGATCAAATGCTGCATGAGGGGGGCCAACCAGAGCAGTGCCACAGCAGAAGCAGGACTACCAGAGTAGAGAAGATAGAGAGCATTGTGATGCTCTTACTTTATTCTCGGGCATTCTGTTTGACACATTCACTTGTGCATTTGGCTGGTCAGAGAATAATCTCGAAGCAGCTGGAAGTGTATTCAATGCTTCGTGTTTTGAGGGTTTTATCTTCTTGATTATGATTTTACTTCATCCGTTTCGAATCGATTTTGATAGCATACTTTTTGGGGCTACCAAAATCTGTCCCTTGGCCTGTGCGTGTGTCCGTCTGAGAGCTCTTACAATTGCGCTAATCAGACAGGAGTCCCACTCTTAGACTCTGGAACTCTCCGACTTGGTATACATACCTTTTGGCATACTCTTCGCTGAAGCAGAGGCCACTCTCTGCTCGGGCCGGGGCTTGGGATGGATTTGGATTTGGAGACTCTCCGGTTGCCTGTCGCTGACAAACAAATTAAAAAGTTATGACTAAAAACGTTTCGCGCGCTGTTCGGCAAATGAAATGAAATTTTGTGCTCCCACCGCTCGTGGACAGCCAGCCGCCACACCGCTCTTCTCCGGCGCTTTTCCGCTCTCTGTGTTCTGCACTGTGCTGGGGAAAATGCCTCTGGCTAAATTTAAATTGCTTTTGTTGCGCTTTTGTAGTTGGCTGCACTTGCGATGTTCCTTCAGATTCGTCCTCCCGCCTCTCCTCCCCCTGATGATGATGATTTTCCTTTTTTTTTTGCGCTCAAGTTTTCTTTGTTGTTTGCACAAATAGTTTTTTGTCGCCCGCCCGCTGCTGCTGCTGCTGCAAGAATGATTTTCCTTTTTGAAAAGCAGGCGGCGCGTGAAAAAAAGAGATTTTCCAAAACTAAATCACAGTCGAAAGAAGGAAAAGAAATGTACGGAGTACTCGTAAGTTTTCGCAGTTAAACGGGCCAGGGCTAAGCGCATTAAATGTGAAAGTTCCTCTTTTTCCCTTCTCGTTTTTTTTTTGCATTCTGTTTTGCGCGGACAGAACTTTGGAAATCATTAAAAGCTTAAATAAGAGAGAGAGAGAGAGAGCGCCAGAGAGCCCCCAGAGCTCGGGTATATATGAATATGAATATTGAATGTGTGACTGACGGACGGACGGACGGACGGAAGGACTGGCAGGCAAGCCATTAAAACCGAACACGCTGTGTGGCGGCGCCCCCGTTCTTTCAACCCTAAGCCAACTTATGGGGTTGTAACTTTGGCTTTTACGGCCACACAAAATGTTTGCCCTCCAGTGCACTAATCCAGCATGAGCACATGAGCAGGAGCCGGAGCAGTAGGAGCAGGATGAATCCCAGACCAACTTGGGGCACTCACTCAAACTCAAACTAGAAGCGACAGAAAACTAACTTATTAATATGCAATGCACACTTTGTTGCTGTATTAATTGCAATATTAAATTTCCACTAATACTCGCTTAGCAGAATGCCAGGAGTCGAGTCGAGTCGAGTCTTTCCATGGTGCCATACACAATCCACTCTGCCACACACACACACACACTCTAACCCTAAAAAAAGTTGTGGCACAACTTTTGGCGGAGTAAAAGTGAGTTGAAAAACACCTAGAACCCAAGTAATTATTACATGTTTACGTGCGCCAGAGTCCGCCGTATCTCCATCCCCATTCCCAGCCCCATCCACATACCGTGTCCTGAGTGTGTGGAAGTGTGTGTGCCTGGACCTCCGGCTTCATTCGGCATGCGGCACGAGTGCGCTGAAAAGCGATACTAATGATAAGTTTTGCCTGCTGCTGCTACTGCTGCTGCCTGCCACGAAATGAACTCAATTTGCTACGTTTTGCATTACCATCTCCCTGCCACCCGCGCCACTGCCACAAACGTTGGCGCGCGGACATCATTTCCATATGCGCCAGGTTCACGTGCAGCATTCGGTTGCCCGCAGCTTGATGTATGCGGCGTGGAGCAAAATGCTGCGTCTGGCAGCTGGAAATTGCACTGAACAAATGGAACGCCAGCCACCGCCAAAAAAAAGGGAAATAAATAAATGTTCAAAAGGTGTGCATCAGAGCCACAGAAGCAAAGCAGAGCAGAGTCAGAATCAGGCAGAGTGAGAGCCAGAGTCATAGTCATAGCCAGTGCCAGAGCCTGGCATCGATGCCAGCCAGAAATAATGTTGGCGCGAGTTTTGAAGTTAACCAACAATTTACACACACTCCCCCCACACACAGACAAAAAAGAATCACTGAGATTCGAATAGTTACACTTGGATTTAAAAATCTATAACAATAGATTTGAATCGAGAGTGAAAAATTGTACAAGGGAAAGTGTTTTCACTTACATTTTAATGAATGAATTTAATATCAAAATAATTGATTTAAATATATTTCATATTTAAAATAAATAAATTTAATGTTTCAAATTTAAAATAAATATATTTAATATTTATATATTAAATTTATTCCATATTTAAAGCAAATATATTTCATATTAATATAAAAAAATTCCCTAAATTTTAATATTTATTTAAATATATTTAAATTTAAATTCTATTATTTTTCGAATCGAATATTTAATTGAAATATGATTGTTTTGACTTGCCCTACTTTTAACATTTTTCTCTGAGTGCAGAGTGGAAAGCAATCTGGTCGGAGTGCAGGTGATTTCATTAACTAGAGTTTCAGCAAATAAGGAGCAGGAGGGAATCCTTTTTTGAGCGGTTGGCAAAATTAATTTGTTGAAAATAAGTTTGTGGTGGGTGAAAACTTTCCATCGCTCATGCGTTGGTAGGAAGGTTCGTAGGAAGGATGATGTTGATGAGACTCCTCTCTGCCTTGAGGGCTGATTAATGTCTGCACAGACAGAAACGTCTGTCTATCCCTCGCTCTCTTGTCTAATTATTATTATAAGAGCCTGAGAAGACTGAAGACAGAATGTGTGTCGTGCCTGGCCTGAATTATGCAGAAAGTTTTATGCACTCCACCCCACTCCTTTCCACTCCACTCCTGTGTTCCACTGAGAGGCATAGAATATTTTATGGGCAGCATAAACACATGCTAATCACTAATTTGTGGCAACTCTCTGATGAAGCACTGACTCTTGATTAAATGCATTTAAGGAGCAGCAGGGCAGAACAATTGTCACCTTTTTGTCAACATCAACATGAAATTTTACGCTAAATGCAAATGGGCCAGGAGCCCAGACATTTGATGAGTTGTGCAATTTCCAGCAAGAAAATAGAAAAAAAAAGAAAACCCTGACAAAAGCCATTGTCGCCTTTTTGCCTTTTAAGCGATTTTCCCCCCACATTTTCCTCTCCACAGAGAGTGAGAGAGAGAGAGAGAGGAAAGCAAAGACTGCGCTTGATTGTCTGTGTAAATGCGGTGCCAATTTTTATGCTCATAAATGCAGACATCAGGAGGCCACAGAGGAGGACTTTCAAGTCAAGTTCATTGTATTTGCATGGACCTCGTGTCACACAGGACCTTCTCCTCGCCTCCTGGCATATTTTCTTGCTGTTTCATCATTTTCATCAACAGACATTTGCCTCATACGTTCGTGCCACTTTCCGTTCGCTCCTTTATTCATTCGTTTCGTCAGTCAACAAAAAAAAGAGCTTCAGCTAGAGTTCATATACATATATATTTTTTTGTCTACTCCTGGCTCCACGCTCTGTGTATCCTTTGTCCAAGTTCTCCAGCCTCAAAACGTTAGCAGTATTTTTCAGCAGCAGCATTTTTGAGACAGTTTGTCATAATTCCAGGGAATCTCCTACGAATCTCCATTCTTCTCCTGCTCCTGCTCCTGGGCCGTCCCTTTCTTCTCCTTCGACTTTGGACGTCGACGTTCTCTGACGTTTTATTGTGTCAACATGACAAATCGTCAAGTGTCAGCAGGGGGCCAGGCAAGCAGGCAGGACTGGCCGAGAGAAAGAGCAGCCAAAGTCTGGGTCGTTTCTTTATTTAATTTCTTGGGACTTTAATGGGTTAAATGGTAATACCCATGGCTCTCAATTTATGATGTGTACCTTTTCGTGTGGTTTTTTCCCTTAGCTGGAATTGTTTCAGTTTTGATCAGACTGGGTCATAAATTCCTTATTTTGTATTTTTTTGCTGGGCCCATGGAAATTTATGAGCATCTTCATTTGAATCAATTTACTTTGCTGCCTACTACACGCCTAATACCCTCTGTCCATTTTGAATCTATCGGATATGTGACTGGACTGGGGGCTCAGGACTTATATTTATGACCAGAGAGATGGACAGACAGAGAGCAAAAAGGAGAGCTTCGAAAAATTTATTCATTGAAGTTTTTACAGTCAACTAGACACACCTCCTCAATGCGGTTAGCCATCATCATCGTCATCATCCTCATCCCTTAGACTCTCTCTGCTCTCTGCTCTGTGGTCTCTTCTCTTTCCATCTCTCTCTCTCTCTCTGTAATCATTCATACTTCATCAAGTTGAACCCTGGACTATGGTTTTCCATTCACCATTCAGCATTCAGCTTTTCTCTGTAGCTCTGTAGCTCTGGTCTTCGTCCTGTGCCTTTGGCTTCATTGCTATGCAAACTGCTCCCAATGGCCACGTTTAATGGTCAAGTGTGTAAAATTGCATAGCAAATCGTTGCCCCTAGGAGGGGGGCGAGAGTCCTCGTACTCTTAGATAAACATCTTTGCCATCTGTTTTTTTTTTTGTTTTGTTGGCTTTCACTTTGCCCTGTTCCTGAGGATGATGCTGTTTCCGAGTGAGTTACATATTGATGTGATTTACCACTTATACGCAGTTGTATCTTTTTCTGGGGGCTGTCCTCTCGCATAGTTTACTGGCAAATTGTTTCTGGAATTCAGCTTTGAATTGCATGATGTACGATCTTTGGGGCTGATTGAAATGTACTCGTCTCTCGATCAAGGCCATAAATGATGAATATTGAAACCCTTGGACGTGACAGAAACTAAACGAGAACCAGAAACTGTGCCATCAATCAATTATAAATGCCCCCAGTAGTATGGGAAGAGGATTCGGCTATCTGCTCTCTGTTCTTTGGCTCTGCTCGTCCTTATGGTTGATTTCATTATAATTTCGATTTGCATAACCGAATGTCTAAGCAACAATTGAACAATGCCCCCACAGCCCCCACAGCCCCAGCCCCAGCTCCAGCCCCAATGGGACCTAATGGTCGCTTGGGACTACTTGCCACTGCCTCTGTGGAGTGTATCAATTTTGTACGCCAAGACCAAAGACGCAACCTCCTCACATTTCATTAGCTTGTCAACATTTATGTAGCTTCGAAGTGGGACCGAAGGATGGCCTGGCCATGTCTCTTTGACACTTCAGCCTGCGGCGTGTGCCCCACCCCCCAAAATTGTAGTTGCCATAGATGCCATTCCCGCACCCCAACCACCCTGAACGCCCTGAATCATCTGTTGTTGTTGGTTTTGTGTGCCTTAAATAGTTAAACTGCTTAGCGAGGCAGCTTGACGCCCATGTCATGCTATTCAGACTCGGAATAGATGAGTGCTGGGGGAGTGCGGGGAAGTGGTTGCTATGCAAATCAATTCGCCTACTTTGTGTGTGTTCGTATTTGCTTTGTGCTCCCTCAATACGGGAAGCACAAGTTCATTAGGCGACTCATCAACAGGAACATAAGCGACAGCAGCCAGGCCAGGACTACGCATCCATCCATCCATCCATCTATCCATCCATGAAAGGATATTTAGTTAACTTTCCATTATGCCAGGCGCAGAGGCTTTTTGAACTTTGATACTACCACTACTACTCGCTGGAGAGATTTTCTAAAACGCTTTTGTTAATTTATTTTAATTGCCGTAAACTGCTGCTGCTGCTGCTGGCGTGCCTTCTGCTTTGATTTTCATGTAAATTTTAAAGCGCTTGTGTGCTACAGACACAATCCCAGGTCCTAGGTCCCAGGTAGCGAGGAGCTGCTCGAAATCCTTTTTTTGGACAAAAGAAAAGAAAAATAAAGGGAAATCATAAATTTTGTCCCCAGCAGCCATAAAAATGTAAAAACCCCAAAAGCAAATATGCAATACGTACGATTTTGCTATCGATATGGCCAAAATCTAAAGCCAAGGAACAGCAGCAGCAGGAGGAGGGTAGCAAGGGCACGACAAGTCCTAGACAAAAGGGAAGTAAGGCGCACACACCCACACACAAACGAATACATGCTGAAAAATACATAGATTTATCAGCAAAATGTTATTAAGGGGACCCCCGCCTGTAAGTATGCAACAGTTTTTTTTGTGTGTGTTCGCTTTTTTTTCGGTGGTCTCCGCTGCCCCAGGCCAGCCCAGGCAACACAACAGGCAGCCAATTAGGCATACCGAAATCGGTGAAACAACCCCCTGCCCCTCCCCCGGACCCCGTCACTATATCTGTGGTGGGAAAACTGGTTAACTGTTGCTGCCACTTGGCTCCTTGGCAGCCAGCCAGACATGGCCTTTATTGCAGTTTAATAGGCAGCTGGCGCTGGCTGAATGGTTGGCTGGCTGGCAGAAGGAGTGCTCTCAGACAGGAGGTGGTTTCCGGGCAGGGGTAGGTGGTGTGATAGATAGGCAAACGCATTAAGCAAATCGTAAATGTTCCAACTTTTTTTTTTTTTTTCTTCTTTTCGGCGCATTGCCTTCTCGAACACCACTTAACGCAAATGATGTTGATATAGCCAAGGATCTGCCAATGCTACAGAGTGAGAGGAGTGTAAGGAGTGCAAGGAACTTTCTTTCTTTCAAACCCAAAAGGAAATGCCGGGAAACACACACCCACACACAGACACACTTTTCCATAACTTGGTGTTTTTCTTTGCCAACCCCCCACCACTCCAAAAAAGTAGGCAACACAAAGTCGTTGAGCGTTAAAAGCAAAACCCGAAAATGTTGTGCAACTTTTTGTGCCACAGTGAGTGTACGTACGCGTGTGTATGTGTGTGTTGTTAGAACAAGTTAATGTAAAAGTATTTTTATGCTTTGAAAAACATTTGCCAAGCCAAAAATTATAAAGAAAATAATGAAGGAAGAACAGCGAAGAGAAAAGGAAAACAGAAAGTAGAAAATAGGCAAACGCAACAAGAAAACGAAAGGCAACGGGGAAATCTTGCGGTTGTTGTTATTGCATAAATAAAATCAAACAAAATAAAAGCAACAAAAACAACCAACAGAAAGATGTAGCAAGAACAAACCTCTATAGCTGTCTCCCTCTCTCTATCTGTATCTCTCTGTTGCCCTCATGGTACACATCATCAATGTCAGCGGAATGCTGCGAGGGTTCGGGTTCGGGTCGTCAGCGGCATCGTCATCATCGTCATGGATCAGGCCGCAGGTCTACTGTAATTTTGTTATAGGCACCAACGGCACGTGTATATGTATATGTCTGTCCTCTATGGGGTGTGTGTGTGTGTGTGTGTGTGTTTGTGTGCCACAACCTGCGCTGTGTCGTTTCACAAGATAAATGTCTATTTAAATTGTCCCATGGCCGTGCCCTTTGTATCGTCGATTCCAATGTGGCGGTGGGCGAGCGGGGGCGGGGAAATGTCAATGGCAATGCTCTCCACTGCCACTTGACGGTCTATCCATGCCCCAGACTCTCCTCTCTAGTTAAATCTTTATTGTTATCATAATTTGCTTTTATCCGTGCTCAAAGCTTGTCGCTTGGCAGGTTACCTAACCCAGGAACCCAGGAACCCTCCCCACCCACCTATAGAACCGAACCGAACAGACAGACACCGAACCAAAAACGGAGAACCCCCCTCCCCACCACACACACAGAGTTCACATTTTTATCGTAATTGTTTTCGTGAATTTTTTCTCTCTATCTATCTATCTCTCTCTCTCTTTGGAACGAGCAAAGGAAAAGTGAAAAGCTGCAGAGAAAATGGAGCGTAAATAGCATTCGAGCTGCTGAGGCTTGTTTACCATTTTTTTGGTCTTGCTTTTGCTCTGCTTCTCTGCTTTGCTGCTTTGCTGGTCTCCTGCTTTTCCGCTTGCTATGCAAATCAATAAAAGTTGATAATTGAGATTTCTTTAACAAGATTTCAGGTGTCACAATGACAGACAATAATGATGAAGGCGCTCCTGTTGCTATTGCTGCGCCTGGTCCTCCCTCCCGATGATACAGATACTGGGGTGGATACTGGGGCACTGGGGAATTATTAAAATTATAAGTATCGCGACGCGTAGTCAGCAGTGTGGTGGCACTCCCCGTGAAATCTAGTCCTCTGTGTGGCAGCGACATAAATTATAATTAGATTGGAAAGTGGAGTTCCAGACCTTGAAATATGATACGGCCAGAAGATGATGGTCTGGGGGAACGTAGGCAATTTCCTGCCCCAAAAAATAAATGCATCATTAAAAGATTCAAATGGGAAATCTATATCATAGAATAATTATATTGCTCATTAAATTATATTTGTTTTCTTCTTATTGCTGTTGTTGTTGTTGTACCATTATATCATTTGTCTAGACTCTTTTGATTCTCTCTCTCTCTTTGTCGTGCTTTCTTTTTGCATAATTTATTTATATTTTTGATCCCTGTCTCTCTGTCTGACTCTCTGTCTAACTAGTAATTGTCGTATGAGATTTGATATTGTGTGCCTCTCTAGATAATCCCCCCCTCCTCCACAGAGATTGTTGTACTTGTAATTCCATTGTCTATGTCGAAATGTTTAGAGATCTAAGCCTAAGTAAAAAAATCAATTGAAATAACTAACCAATTTCTCAAATTTCTATTCTATTTGCAGGTAAGGATCGATGAACAATTTATATATAAGCTGAACTATTTGGTAAGCGTTTTATGGCACAGCAACAAAAATTCCAATACCAATTCAATTTGTCACGAGAAAAACGTATCTCGCAGGACCTCTTTTTGTGCCGAGCGGGTTCTGTTCATAAAAAATCTCACTTCATTTGGCATTTTGCGGCGGGCGGCAGTCGGTAGTCGGCAGTGGGGCAACAATTGTGTGCCATAATTGAATTTTAAATAAACCTTCTTGCCCACACACACACACACACACACAGACGAAAAAAAGAGAGAGAGGTGGCACGCACACGTAGTCGATGGCGCAGTCGTGTCTGGGTATCCTTTTCCTTGCCACTTGTCTACGTTTCCAGTTTTTTTTTTTAACTGTAAATAAATTTCATCGAATTTCAACGACAGCCGACAGCCACAGACAGCAGGAGAGGACTCTGTCTTGGCTACCCCACCCGCCCCACCACCATCCTGTGTCCCGTGGTGGTGTTTGCCGCATCCTGCGCCATAAAGTATGCAATCTTATTTCAGTGCGACCGGCACTTACCTGGCTGACTGCTGCTTCTGCTGCCTGACTGCTTGACTGCCATAAAATATTTAAGTTTACATTTCTTACACACACACCAAACGATGGAGTAGGGGAGGTGGCTGCTCTTGCACCTACTAAGATGATCCTTTTGCCTGCAAATGGGAGTCTGCCGTTTTTATAACTGGATTTGAACAGTTCTCTCCTTGACCCCACACCACACATAGACACACAGAGTCCCAGAGTCCTTGCAGTTCTTATATGTCTGGGCTGTCTAATATTTGCTTTGCCATTGTCAGAGACCTCGGACAGAGACCAACTGAACCTGGGCTATTTGTCCAGCACTTGACTCTGCGAACCTACTCCAGGGCTCTGATTACCGGCAATTTCAATTTTTCCTTCCTCTCTCAGCAAATATAATTAAGTCAACATACACACACACACAAACACACATCTACCTATCTATCCTTCTATCTCTAACTTTATAGAGAAAAACAGAGAGAGAGAGAGAACCAGATGCATATGCATTTTATTTAAGAGTTCAATAAGCAAACCTGACAGCCATTAGGTAATTAATTTAACACTTGGCCACTAATTGGCTTCCAATTACCAATCGAATCAAATAAAACAAAAAAGCACAGACAGAGACTGCCGGAGACTATCGGAAGGAGTAACAGAGAGGGAGATAAGTGAGAATCCGACAGATACGAAAGATAGCTAGAGTCAAAGAGTCATTAGAGCCATTTGTGGCTCATTCAGGGTCAGCCATGGCGCAGTCATGGCAATAGTTTCATCAGGAAACCTTACATCAAAATCGCTTCAATGAACTGGTCAAATGTGGAAAAGGTCCCCCCCGACTGTAGGAGCAGCAACAGCAGCAACAGCAGTAGCAGCTGGAGAAAGGAGAATGGCGAATGGACTGTGTGCTCTCTCAAAGCTCACTGAACCAGCTCGAAATTAATGTGCCACGTAAAAAGGGTAATTTCTGAAGCCACGTCAAAGGTCTTGCCACCGAATGCTTCAAGCTGACTTGTTGCGTGCCTTCTTGAACCTTTCTTCACTCCACTTTTTGCCCACTTTTACCCCCTTCTTACATAGTCAAAGTGAAGTCAAGTGCAAAGGAAAGTAAAATATTTTCTTTGAAAAAAAAAAACTGATGAAAAAGTCAAGAAAAACTCACCTAAAAAATTGCAAACTTAGGAAGATGCCCTGGCCTGGCCCCTTATCTATCTGTTATATCATAGTAACCCCTGCAAAAAGGGTATCCCAAAGAGACCAAAAAGTAGACAAGGGAGAAACTTTTGTGATGTCCCCTCATTAACAGGAGAGTGTGAGGGAAGGCCGCGATGTCCTGACCTCGGCTCGGCTATACTCGTAAAAAATGGCAGGAGATGCGTTTGCCGCCCGCCTTTGGCATTAAACTCATTAACGGTAATTGCAACCTTTTCTTTTTCTGTGTTTTTTTTTTCCTCTACTTTTTTCTTGGCGCCACAGTGCCTCTCGCGATGCTCCGCGTCTCATTTTTAAAACGCAATTTTGTTAATTAATTTTCGCACATGCCGCCGCGACGCACGGCTGTCTGCCACCCAGAAAGGATCTCTCTTCTGAGGCGTGTGTCTCCCTCTCGTTAGCACTAGCATTAGTCGGTGATTTGGCTTTTGAATATGTTGTCAATCAGCGTAGAGCAACGAGGCAGCGTAAGAGCCTTGGCCTCATCTATCCATCCCATCCCATCCATCCATCCGCCACTTGTAGCTGCGCGCTTTTCACTTTCGGCTTTTCGGCGCTTTTCAATTACAGGAAGAAAAAAACGCCCCATAGCCAAACATTGGACATGGGATGGGGTTGGGGTGCAGTACGGTAGCGTTTTCTTTGGCTTTTTCTGAATCAAAAGCCAGCAACCCGCCTCCTGTTGCTGACACTGATGATGATTGTCGCCGGGAGGGAACAGCAGCTGAACCAGGGCGAACGAAGCTCTAGCCGGAGCACTCGCTCCTCTCACATTGCCCTCTGTGTGTCTGTATGTGGGGAGGGGGGCACAATTTGTCTTGCGGCCAAATGTTCTATTATCAGTGGCAGCGAGAGTGCCCTGAAAAGCGAAAAATAATATCCTCACTTGCACGGGAAGCGTACTCCAAAGATGTGCTTCCCAGATAGAGTACTAGAGAGCCCCTCAAGGCGGTTAACTGAATTTGAGTGAAAAACGAAAGGAAAAACTCTGTGTGTGTGTGTGTGTGTGCCAGCAGCTTAAGGAGCTTCTGTGATTTATAAGCATGTGCTCCTGGGGGCTAACCTTTCACGGCCACACGGCCACTGGCATGCGGCCACACCCCTCCAGCCGGGCCGGGCGTGGCCAGACCAAACCAAAACCATACCAGACCAGACCAGACCCCTTTTCATGGGTCAGTGCAACGGCGGCACAAACAGAGAATGCTGTCACTGTTGTTGTAATCAAGTTAATTGCACGAAAAAAAAGAGCGCTAGAAAGGCCCGTAAAAAAGTGAGAGAGAGAGAGCGAGTAATTATGAGTAATTGCTATTAATATAATAAAGCCTGGCGAGAGCCAGAGAGCTAGTGGCCAGAGGACGACATATTCATAGCGCCCAAAGGCACGCAACGAAAATATAAAAAAATCACCCAAAAAAAAGACAAAGCAGACAAAGCAAAGGAAGTCGAAAATTCGACGAAAAAATACCTAATATCTAGAGAAATTAACTGAATCGAAAGGGGACATTTCTAAACCAGTTATACACTTTACTCTGTTTCTATGCCTATGCATCCTAAAAAGTATGCACTAAAAAGTTTGTTCATATTTCATTGCCAGCTGTTCAACGAGTTTCGTTAATTCTGGCTTTAAATATGATCTTATAAATATGATTTGCGAGTGTTCATCTAAAATTTCAAACATTTTTTTTTTGTTTCGTGCTAAAGATAGTTTATATATATTTTTTTTAAACTTATTTTTATAACACACATTATACCCTTGTAGTTGGTTATTGCCAGGTATACAAAATAGAAGAGAAAAAATAGGGAAAATTATTCACAGAACGGAACAGAATACATTTGATTATAATCTACGTCAACAGCAGCAGCAGCAGAAGCAACAACCAACAACAACTACAACAACGAGGGTTGTTAGCATAGACAAAGCTCGAAAATTGATATTAATTTTTCCGCTTTTCTCTCTCTATTTTGTTGTTGTTTTTTTTTTTTATTTCGTGCCATGGAATGTCCATAAAAAAATGTACCTAGAACAAAGCGAAAAGAGGCACAAAATGTTATGAGCCATTTGAGCGCCTTCTTATCGTTGATACGCCTGCCTCTCCCTCCCCCATGCCATCAGCCTCACAGAAACCGCAGCAGAAACGCAGATCCCCCCTCACCCAATTCCGCGGAAAATGGGACGCAATGTGTTGCCTTGGCATTAATTTTTGCTATTTAACAGCAGCCCAAGAAGGAAGGGAGAGCAGAAAAAAAAATATCAAATTAATTAGTGAAGCTTTTTTTGTGGCGAAGCACGGGGGCACACAGGCAACAGCTAGAGCCAACAATTTGGATAAATGAAAAACCTATTTTCGGACAGGCTAAAGCGACAGGCAAACAAGGGTCTAAAATGGGAATGGAAGGGAAGGCAACAGCCGGCCAATGAGGCCAAAACTAAATGGGCCATGACCAATTGGAGAGCAATTTGTTAGGGCTAACAATGGACTAAGAGTGGTTTCTGTGGGCCAAGAAGTGGGCAAGCAAGGGTAACTGCATTTCGATTTATGGTTTCTAGACGATTTATACGAGTGGGTTTCATCCCATTTTCATTTATCCCAATCTCAGCCACATAATTATATGCAATAATTAAACTGTATAAACCATTCTATGTGTGTTTTTTGGTGAGGCTAAACAGATGCCATTTGTCAATCTGACATTGATAAAGCCTTTTGGGCTAGATTTAGGGGGATATGTAGGCTCTTCCATTTAGTCCTCGATGAAGCCATAATGAGTGAGAAATGCAAAATACAATAAATATTGTGTCTATCTGCCACTGCCACAGCAAGCGGCAAGTCTTTGGAAAGCACTAATTCTCAGAGTCGATGTTTGGGATACTCTTTGCATACAGGATCTTCGACAAAGAGAAGGTCATGCTAAGATGAATCACAAATGAAAATAAAACAAATTCCAGGTTGCAGCCAGGTGTTTAAATAGCCAAACGACAGAACTAATTACACTTAAAACAACAGACTCCCTCCCCCCTCCGGCGTTGCAAACCAATGACACAATTCGCATTACCCTCTACAAAACAAAGGGCATAATGCTTGGCTGTCTAACTGGCCCCGAGGACATGTTGCTTCGCACAAAACAAACTTCATTTGTGGCCAGAACTCTGGCCAGGACTTTTGTCCTTGCTTGTGGCCCTTTCTCTGCTGCTGTTGCTGCTGTTGCTTGACTTTTGCTTAAACGCTTCAATGCCTTAATTATATTTTGCGTAATTGTCTCTAAATCACAATACAACAGTCGGTTGTCCTGCCACTTTCTGTGGCAGATATGCTCGTAATTAGATTGTGCCGCAGCGCACAAAAGTATGCAACACATTTATACGCTTTGTTTCTTGGTTTCCAGAGGGAGGGGGCTTTTGTGTTAGTCATGAAGAGGAGGGAAAAATGTAGGCGGGGTGTGCTCTATAATATTTAACTGCTGCACGCGGCACGTTTATAAGCCAAAGGGAAAACTATTTGTGGGGCGAAACCCCCGCACCCAAACACCAAAACAAAACGAAAGGAAAATGGCAAAAGACCAAAACCCAAACCAAAACCGAAATGAAAAGAAAATAAAACCAAAGAAATGAAGAGAAAGTGCTGCAGTCAAAGTTTTTAAGTGTTTATTTCAATTATTGTTTGGCTGTGTGCCTGCCTGCCCCTTGCTCCATGCCCCCATGCCGTGCTTCCTTGCACCCATGTTTTTTTTTTTTTTTTTTTTGGCTGCACGCGGGCACAGTCTCAGACAGACAGAGACATAGACAGAGTGAGAGAGACAGAGCGGGGAGGAGCTGGTGCTCGCGGGGGCAATTTCATTTTCCGCATTTTGTGCTGAGCTGAGCGCAGTAAGGGAAAACAATAACAAAAACTAGTTAAGAAAATGCAAAAGTTTTTAGCATGAAAGTTCGCCAGTGTCGGTGCAACGCCCCCCAAACCCTTGCGTCACCCTTGCTTGTTGCTGCTACTTGCTGCCCCCTCTCAATGTTGCAGCGTTCTTGGCTTTGTTTTCATTTTCATTCACGTGCAGTTACTCAATTTTTGTGCTTAACGAGAAAGAGTAGCGGAAAAACAGTTGGAGAACAATGCAACTGGTAATAGCCCAGGGAGGTAGGGAGGGAGGGAGAGTCCTTTCTTCAATCTGGAGTCCTGACATTCCTCTCCTCCTCGGACTAATTCACGGGCAAAGCTCCTGGAGGTGCTGTGCCATACCTTTACTCTTTCTGTGGAGCTGTTCTGCCATACCCTGTTATGCTTTCGAGCACTCCTCTCACACATTGACGCTTTGCCATAATTTAATTCAACACCATTCCCTTCTGCCCCTGCTCCTGTCATTGCGCGAGACTTATGTTTGCAACTAAAATAAAAAGGGAAAAGTTTATACAACGCTAAATGGTACCCTCTACTGGGGAAGTATATCAAAGAAATAAGCATTTAATGATAGTAAATTAAGATGATAATGAAAGGAGAACGTAGAACATTAATTTTTGTTTTTTAATTGAATATTGTTCTATTTAGATAAAATATATATTCTAATAATTTATTTAATTTATTTTATATTTGAATTAAATTTTATCCCCATTTATATCCTACTAATTTATTTTTTATTTTATATTTCATTTTAAATGTTATCCCTATTTATTTATTTTTTAGTTGTAAAATAATATATTTTTCTAAAATGTATTTGTATTTATTTTTGTAATTTTTTAATCAAAGTTAATTCTATTTATTTTGTATTTTGTTTGTATTTAAAATTGAATATTTAATACATAAGTATATTAAGTTAAGATTCTTTCGTTTAGTTTTTGTATTTCCTACATTCATGTGAGAATCAATAATCCCCATAACTACTTCCTTATTTTCACAATAAATCCCCGTTAGCCCCACAATTACTGGGTAACAAATAAAACTAATGTTGAGGCGCTCGTGCGGGGCAGTTTCTGGCTCGTTGACATTTTTTGCTACTTTTGGCTACTGCCGCTGCGGCTGCGGCAGCAACATTGTTGCTGGCAACACGCTAAGAAAGACGCTGCTGAAGTCTGTGCCCCACTTTGTCGCCTGCTGACTGCCGACTGCCGCCAGCCGCCTGCCCTGCCGCATGTTTAGTGTTGCGTGTCGCCATATTGTTTGCTTTATGTCACACAGAAATGCTCGTATACTCGGATACTGTGGGGCGACGCGACACACACTCTGGTTTATTTGCTCCGTCCGTCCAACTGCCACATGCCCACATACACATAAACAGATGTACATACATATATATACATATATATTTTACTCTCAGGTAATTGCGGTTTTTATTTCACAAAAATAATAATAGCTGCACCTTTGGGGGTGGCTGGCTCGGGGGAATGGCTAAGGGATGGATGCCTGCCTCGGTGGATGGACAGGCTGTCGGAAGTTGTCAGGGCAGAGAGTCAGCGTCAGCCGCACTAAAGTATGCTACAACAGCAATTGTGTGGCCATCTTAAAGCCACACACACACACAGGCAACACACAGACACATGTATCCCGTAGCCACTTTAAAGCGCCACGTGAAGCATATGCTGCCTGAGTGGCAAGTGAACGCTAATAAGACACACACCCACCCACACAAACACAGAGAGAGAAGAAGTAGGCAGTGGGAAAGGCAAAAGCGGAGGCAGACAGCCTGCTTCTGCTACTGCTGATGTGTATCTGTGTTTCATTCGGTGTGTGTGCAGCATAAACCCTGTTAACACACTTAACAACAAACAAAGCTACAAGCAACGCCTGAACGGACACACGCCCCAGACACGAGGCATGCAGTGGCAGAGGCATGGGGGCATGGGGCATACGAGTGTGAGGCATAACTTTAATGCTCATTGCCTGTCCCGACGACTGGCTTTTGCTGGGGAAAGACCTGGCCTGCCTGACTGCCCTGGCACTATGCCAAATTTAAATGAACTGGGTCGACGCCACCGCCAAGGACTTCACTCCCAACTCTGCAGAGGGGTGTGGAGAGCCCCGCATTCGTGTATGGCTGCTGCTGCTGTGTCTGAGGCTTTGAGAATTTGCATGGATCCTTAATTACATAATATCCCCTGAAAATTAAGGAAGAAAATACAACAAATGCCCCAGAGGAACTGCTACCCCGATATATCCGTTAGAGAAACAATAGTTCATTTGCCTGTGTGAGTGTGTGTGTGCCTCAGGAGTAGCCCGCATAATGGACTTTCGGCAGGGGTGGGGAAGGTGTACGACCCATCGATTGACCGTTGTCTGTGGTCGTAGCATGATGTCTGTGGCAAGATAGAGAAGGTTGTGCGAGCAGAACGATCAACGGTTGGGCGGGCTGCGTGGTGCTGCTAAAAATGTTAATACAAATACATTGGGGAAATCAAAAATGGCGCCAGCATACCCCCCACCCTGGCACTCCATGCCCACCCACACTGCCAAGTGCAAGTGAAAATTGTGGCAAAGATTTTTCATAGGCAAAAAAGGCTTCCAGCTGCTGCTGCTGCCTGCCTGCTGGTGGGGCCGTGCAATTTGCAAGGGTTTCCCAAGTGGGCTCCATCCTTTTGCCCAACCTTACAGCTCTCTCTCTCGCTCTCCTCCCCCTGTCTCGCTCTGTTTGTTGTCAAATTTGCAGAGAAGCAGCTTCCAATTGCTGCAACAGAAGCGGCAGCAACAGCCAAATCATTAGCATAAACGTGAAGCCGGCGAAAAGTAGCAAATCCATTAAGCACCCGAGACTCGGTTTGGGCCCAAGGACCAGGTCAGGCAGCAGCCCAGGATTCCGAGATGAGCTTCCCCTCCTTTGCTTTTGGCAACTCTTTAAAGATTTATGAAGCGTCAAATATTTATTATGCTCGCTTTTGCAATATAAGGCGGACGAGCACGCAAGCCTCTACATCTCTCACGGCACGGCAAGAAAATAGTCCAAGGCACGAGGCATTCAACCCGGAGGATGCTCTGCTAAGCCTTTGCTCTCGCTGGTGCGGGGGAGTAGGGCTCTGGCGAACACTTTTTGAAATTGCAAAGCGGCGCAAATAAATAAAAACACATAAAAAGTAGGCAAACGCAGAGGCAGGCCCCAAGAAACAGGGCCAGAAGCAAGCACAGAGACACGGAAAACCAGCCAGAAAGAGAGAGAGAGAGAGAGACTGACACACCCACACACACACACAGTCATAATAAAAATAAAATAAAAACGCAGGACGCAAGAGATGTGAAATGAAATGAATGGTGGTGAAGGGAGGTACAACAAATAGTCGACGGAAAAGCCGGGCCAGGATAAAAAAAATGAAAAAAAAAACAAAATCAATGCGAAAGCCAGAAGAAGAGGCCTTCTCTCCCTCTCTTACACATACACACACACATCTTGGCGCACTTTTACTTTTCTTGCCACCCCAGCATTTGGGGCAGGAGCGCACTTCAACCCTTTCAACAACTGGCGGTTGCAGCACCGGCAGCACCGGCAGCAGCAGCCTCCTGTTGCCCCACTCTGAATGATATATGCGGCTTCAAATATGAGAAATCTTTGCCTCTGTTTATAGCAGAAGGAGCACCTGTGTGTGTGTGTGTGTGTGGTGGGTGTGCGCCTCGCCGTTTGTTAAAGTGTTGAAATATGTCAAACATCGGCGAAACCATTTAATTTGACTGGGGCTGGAGAGCATGGCACGGCGTGGCGACTGGGACTGCGACTGTCGCGGTGGCCTTTGTGCAAATGCCAAATGCTTTGGCATATTTTTAGGCGCACACAACTCTGCTGACTAATGATGATGATGTATGTGTGTGTGTGTGTGTGTGTGTGTGTGTTTGTGTGTCCTGCCTCTCTCTCTCTCTGAGGCAACTAATGAGGCGCATAAATTCTACACAGAAAAATCTGTCCATTTTCCTCCCCGCCTAGAAACAAATGTTGCAAATTTTATGAGCTCCACTGCTGAAAACAAGATGTCAGCAGAGTTACAGTTAAACCTAAAAGTATACACACACATTGCTTTGCTGCTCCCTTGGGGAGTGGGTAGGGGCAAGCAGGGGCTTGTGTCTAAGTCATTCAAGCAGTTAGAAACAATTTAATTAACGCATTTTAGCTGCCTCTTGTGTGTGTGCCTCTTTGTGCTGTTTCTATGTCTCGTCACTGTCGTCTGTCGTCTGTTTGTCATTTGTCAACACAAACAGCTGAAGCAAAAGCTAAAGCTTCACCACAGAACAGGGAACAAAGGACACTCACACACACACACATACATATATTTAAAGATGGGATCCCAAGCTGAGATCTCTGGCACATCAAAAGAAATCAGAAAATTTAAGCTAGAAACATGGAATACAACCAAAAAGAAAGAAGAGACAAAGGATCCTCCCAAAGATCTCTAAAAAGGAGTCCAGAGGAATCCAGGAAGCAGCAGCTATAGAGGAGATCTATCGCGCATCAAAAGGGGTGGCCTGTCGAAATACAAGTCACGCTCCAATTTGCATGCAACGCCCCCATCCCGCTGTGCGGCATAGAAGGCATAGAAGGGAGAACCAGGCCACAGGAAAACAGAATGAATCAAAAAACTGAAAATAGAAAACAGAAAACAGAAACTCGAAATTGTGCTGCATCCGCACCTGCCTAACCGCAATTTGGTCATGTCCAACTCAATTTTCGTTACGAAAAGTGCATCCATATGCCAGGAATGGAAGCAGGAACTAGGAACCCAGGCACCAGGAACTCGGCAGCCGGAAAGCAGAACCTGCAGAGAGCCTCTTCCATTTGCTGTTAGACATAACTTTTTCGGTGGTCGGTGGGGGGTGGCTTGTGGGTGGTTTTGGCTGCGCCACTCGCATGTATAGTACAACAAACAAAAAATGACCAAAAAATAATTCCCAGCCGAGCCTCGATGGCGGCTTCTCAGGCGCTTCAAATTTAATTAAACATGCACACGTGAGCAAATGCAAATAAATAAAAACTTTATGGCTTTTGGCCAGAGCCCGAAAGCAGAACGAGGAGGAGGAAGCCAGCCAGCCAGCCAGCAGCAGGAGCTGCTCTGGCAATGGTAGGATGGCAGGGGGCAGGTGGCATGTGGCATGTGGCATGCGTGCGTCTCAGCATTGAGCATTGAGCGTGGTGTTTGGTGGTTGGGAATTGCATACAGATTGGTGGTGAGGTCAGACGAGGCGTAGAACGGGGGGCAGAGTGGGGGCCATGGCGTGCTTATAAGTTTTAAATTCTAGCAATGCCACAACGAGGGGCGGTACGGGTTAACGGGAGAAACAGAGTCAAATAGAAATAAATAGAGAGGCCCGCCGGGGCCTCTGGCCAAAAACAATTTTTTTTTACGCTGTTTTTTTTTTGTTTTTGTCAGCGGCTTTTCGGTTAGTTTTGTGCTGCTGCTGCTCCTGTTGGTGCAACACGTTTTAAATTGAACGGCTTTTCTCGCTTTCATTCTGCTATTTGTATATGAGTTTTTTCTGCCTTTGTTTTGTTTTGTTTTTTTTTTGTTTGTTTGCCATGTGAAAGAATGATTTATGCAGTGGCAGATGTGCAACAGCAGCAGCAACGGCATCGCTGGCAGCGGCAGTAACACATTTTAATTGAAATGCACTTAAGGACTTAGGACTGGATGCAGGGATTCGCATATGCTCTGTAAAACATTTTTAATTACTAGAACATCAAACGCTACGAGGGTAGGGGACATTTTTTTGTACAAAAACATTGCAACAGATTTGCATATGAAATGAAGTCGGGGCGAACATCAGCAGCAGCAACATTTGTTTCTATTCCGATTATGCTGATTCCTCGCCAGATCCTTTCTGCTCCTGTCGTTGCTGACAAATGTCGTTGATAAATTTAACAAGTTCATCAGAAAAAGTAGAAGCAGAGAGAGCCAGAGAAATCATATGCAAGCATGCAACATGCAAAATTTATGACGACGAGCATAATAAAATAGAAACAAAAAACAATTTAACTTTTGGCCTGCCTGAACACACACACACACACAAAAGGGTCAGCATGTCCTGACCATGGGGGCAGTCAGCCATGTAAATCCTTCTGCTGCTGCTGTTGCTGTTGCTGTTGCGGAATTTTTGTTAAAAACTGCATAATTCATTTGCAGAATGGCTTTCCTCTGGAAGGAGCAGAACGGAACGGCACAGGCGACAATCATATCCAAAGCCACAGAAGAGCGACAGCTCTGGCTCTGGCTCTGGCTTCAGTTCTGTCCTCTCGTATATTTCATTTAAAATTTACAAGTTAACAATATTAAATATTAACAGTTATTTATGCATTTTTCGGCACAAATCACAAATTTACATATGCGACCAAAAGTTGCTGCCACTGCTGCTGCTGCTGTTGCAGCTTCGAGATGAATGCCATGATGGATGCCCCACACAAAATCCTCCATACCGCTCGACATTTTTCCCCCATGGGCAGACATTGTATTTATATATGCATGCATACATACTACTCGTATGTATTTGCCACATTTTATTCGAGTTGCAAGACACACACTAACACACACACACACTCGAACACACAGCGAATGTTGATTTAAATAATTTGCTTTTGGCTTTTGTGAGAGGGAAAACATTTTTGGCATATTATGTGTGTGCTTTGTCCGGTTTTCCGCCACCTCCCACCCTCCCCTCTGTATGTTTGCATTGTTTGACTATGAATTTTTGTTTATTTGTTCCTTAAACAATATTCAGAGTGCCCCTCCTGTCTCACTGGCTCTCACTGGATGGTGGGGTGAGGTGGCAAACAACAAATCAATTTTAATTTATTCAAATTTATTGGCCACTTGGAGTTGACTTTTCTCTGATTCGTAGACTCCTCCAATTCAAGGCGGAAGCTGCTCGGGAAAATTGTATAATTTTTCCTACAAATATTTTACAATAATTTTTGGTTTTTGGCCCTGACCTAAGACAACAATTTGACTGCTTCGGGCAGAGCTGATTTCTGTGGCCATTTAGGCTGCCAGCCATAAAAGCATAGGCGGCCGCAGACGAAGGATGCTTCTAATAAGCCTTCAAATATTTACTAATTTCTGGTCGTGGGGGGTGCTGTGCTGCTGCTGCAAAAGTTTTAGACAAATTTTCAGTGTCTATAAAACAAAAACTTTTGCATTAGAGAGAAGGAGCAGCCACAGGAGCAAGAGCAGAAGCTCCGCCGCTGCTCAAATATGCAAATGAGTTGAGATCCGTAAAACTTGCCCCCCACCCCCTGGCCCTGGCCCTGTAAAGTGCCTCCCAGCCGCTCCTCACCCGAAACGCCCGAAAAACAAGGCCGACAACAAAAGCATTAGCCTAAAAAGTGCATGGAAGAGACTCCTCTCCGGTCTCTGGCTCTGGTTGCGGCTGCTGCGGCAGAGAGTGCATTTTGAGGGCCTGGGCCTGGGTCTGGGCCCGTGCCTGAGCCTTGCGTGAAACATTTGTTTGCCCAGCCCCCGTACCAGTGCCAGTGCCCGCCCCTCCTCAGTCGAGGAGGAGTGAAGAATAAATGGAGTGTGTGACTGGCAAGTGGCTGGGTCCTGGGTCCTGGCCAAACATCAGGATTACATTTACACAGCGTCATCACAGAGGGGCGGTGCGGTGTGGTGCTTGAGAGGAGGGCTCTGGTCAGGGTCTAGATCTAGCTTTTGGTAATACGATGATGTTGCCTTGTGCCGGTGCCTCGTACCTAGTGGGTGTCCTTTCAGTCTGTTAGCCGCGAAAATGCCAACAAATCATTGCCAGGACAACCAGCAGCCACCACCCATGCAACAACGGGGCAACGTGGCCATCATCCGGAGGCAAGCAGACCGAACGTCCGACCGGCCGACCGACCGAACAACAACATCATCATCATTCAGTCCAGTCTGTGCCTAAGCCGCATTTTGTGGATTCAGATGTTGCACAGCCTGGACGGAGGCCGGGGCAAACCTCAACACTAACACAAGCCAACGCGCATGCAACGCCAGAGCGGCATGCATCACGTCCACTCGCTCACTTGCTACCTGCAACAAACGAGGCGGTTGGCTGCAAAGTGATTTCTGGTTTAATGTTTTTTAATGTTGCTCATGTTGCAACCTCCTCTCGAGAGGAGCTGCTGCTCATCCAGAATCCAGAATGTGCAGCAGCCTCCTCCAGGGGCTACTCCAGCAGCTGCTGCTGCTGCTCCGGCTGCTGCTGTGGCGCCTCCTGTTGACGCTGATGATATTGTTGCTGTCGACAGCAGCGGTTACTTTGGTCAGGCAGGGGCAGCAGCCTGGAAGGGGGTGGGTGGATGTGGATGCTGCTTGTGTCCGTTGCACCTCTGCAAAGACCATGGCTAATTTTTCGCTTTGTGTGTGGGGCCACTGGAGAGAGTCCATTAGCATTTGACAAAGTTGTCCAGTGGTCCCAACCCTTCCCCATTACCATTCCCAGCCCTCTCTCTCTCTGCCACATTTCCGCTCTGTGTGTTGCGGCTGTGTTGCCGAATTTGACACAGCATTTGTCAAACCACAAAATGGCTGCCGCAATGTTACTTTCATTATGCACAAGGGGGTCAGAGGTCGAACCAGAGACAAAACAATGGGTAGCCAGCCAAACAGTGTTCATGGCTGTAAGGACGCCAAACCTTTTAATGACATTTCGAGTGGATTACTCACTGGTTTTACGCCATTCATCAGAGTGGGAAAATATCAGACATACATACATACATATACATATGTATATGTATATATGTATGTACTATATGTATGTATGTTTATCGCTGTTCAAAAATCATAAAATTTTTTCAGTCTCATTAGGAATCGTACATTCCTATGCATATTTCCACACACACATAAGTACATACATGATCCCATGGCGTAAACACGCGGCGTATGCGTAATGTCATTGCTTGCGGTTGACCAGTGGCAAAAATTGTATTTGCCAAAAATTTGGCTAAATGCAATTGTCACAGCAGTGATTTTGCAAGCGCCCACACCCCCTTCGCCACCAGGCCAAACAGAAATTGATGACAGCCAGGAATGGTGGGGTAGAGGAGACAGACAGACAGACAAACAGCAGGGAGACAGCAGGACAGATAAACAGAAGGGAGACAGACAGCAGAACAGGCAGACATACAGACAGGCCTACGGACAGGAAGAGGAAATCAATTAGTGTGTGGCAACATATTTGGCAGGGCGCTAAAAGCCTTGACGTATGATGATCGATAAATTAGCGGTAAAGAGACCGAACCGACCCGAGCCTATGGCCATATTCATTTATGAACTGAGGAAATTATTTATTTATAAAGTTAACGCTTGACCGAACACCGCCCAGCCAGCAAGCAGCTGCTGCTGTGGATGCTGCCTGCCTGCCCCCCTCTCTCGCTCTGTCTCTCCCGTTTTGCTGATAAATATTTAATGATTGTGTTTTTATTTGGCAACAATTAGCAGCTTACGTGTTTTTATTGATTTTCATATGCATATGGATTAGTGAATGTTTTACCGCCCCAACTCCCCCTCCCTCTGCCACAACCCCATTTTTCTTTCGCTCTCTCTTTGTTTAAATATTTGCGCCATAAAGTAGGCAATATTTCTATGCAAATACGCTGTCTGCCAGTGTGTGTGTGTGTGTGTGTGTGTGAGGTCATAATTAATAATTTAATTGCTTCTGTTTATCTCTTAATTAAAAGGGATTTATTTGACCATTACACAAACACAGAGAAATACACACACACACACAAACAAACAGACAAAGAGAGAGAGAGAGAGAGTTTTCACACAAATCGCAAGCACTTTGCTTTTTATCGCTTTTGCTAATTAAGTTCCATAATTAATGGCATTTAATGCGGTTTTGTCCATCAATATACGATACAAATTATACACAAACATATGTACATACTTCACTATCTCTCTCTCTCTCTTTCTCTCTCTATTGACAATCAACTGAGAGATTGCCTGCCCTCTGTCTCTGTCTCTGCCTTCTGCCTCTGTGGCTGACGACCACAGAAAGTGATTAGGGCATTGCTTAATTAGATTTGATTGCTCAAAAGATTGAGATAACAAAACCAAATTCCAATAAACCAACGAAATTCCAAAATCCTTGTTGCATGCTAATCAAATTGTCTCTTTCGTTCTTCGATTTACTTACAGGTGAGTTATCCGCAAGATGATGATGTTGATGATGGCCAAATGCCGCTTCAATTAGTAAGTAGAAAGCACAGTACAGAAATTCCACTTTAATTCCACTTCACACACACACAAACATAGAGGCTCCTGTTGTGTCCTGTGCAGACATGGCGCGGCGCCCTTAAGTATGCTACACTAATTTAATTTCCATAGCATATTTCTGCAGTGCCTTGTCTCCTCGTCTTTTCTGCCTATTTGGCACAAAAACTTAATTAGCCGCGAAAACAATGGTCCAGGTCTGAGTCTGGGGTCTGGGTCTGGGCATGGCTCTCGGTCTGGGCTTCTTCTGCTCTGGCTAATTTTCATAATTGTTATTATAGAAATTCAGGCAGCCATAAACAAAAGGTTAGTTACTCGCCTAATGACTTGAAGTGCTGCCAACAGGACTACAGGACTAAAGGACTATAGGACACCCATCCGCTGCCACTGCCGCTGATAAACATGTAAATGCGCTTATCATCCTTGGTCGTTGGGGGTGGCCTAAAAGTTTTCCCCACCTCTCTATCAGTTGATTTCTCTGAGGCAGACGGAAAAGCGAAACCGCGCGCCCCCATTCATAACCCGAAAAACTCCACTCAAATGCGAAAATGATAGCCAAACGGAAAAGTTCACAACTTTTCAACTATTTGCTAGAGTAAACCAATGAGGGGTGGGTGAGGAGCGGCACGGCCAACCCCCTAAAACGGTGGGGCAAACAACCCAGCACTAATTATGCTGTGGCGTTGATTTTTATGTGCCCCCCCACCACCAACCCCGTTGCTGTTGCCGAAAATTGAAACGGAAGAGCCAGAAACACTAAACGCTTTTAAAGACACATCTTAAAGAGGCGAGAGGCAACTTTTACGATACAACCAAAGACCACCCACCACCCCCTGCTGCCTCCCTCCCACGCCACAGACGTAGAATGTTGTGTATATGGTGGGGCGGGTGTAGGGGCAGTGGTGGCACAACATCCTTCGGCCTACAAAGTTGCACGTTGAACTTTACAACTTTTGCAATACTTTTGGCCGCGCCGTTTCAGTTGTTTGTTTGTTGGTTTGGTCTGGTCTGTTCTGGCCTGGCCTGGTCTGGTATGGTCTGGTTGGTGGCACACAACTTTCTGGGAACCATGTCCTGTGTGTGACGACTCCAACCGGACGCCTTTCAATTATTAATGCCACTCTGCCACTGCCACAGAGAGCACCGCTCTGCCGCTGCTTTGTAGTGTAGTTTAATTAATTAATTTGACAAAAGTTTTCAATTGAACTTCAGAGAGAAAGATCTGCACGGCAAGAAGTCCAGCTTTAAGCCAAGTCCAGTCCAGCCTTTAAATATCAGAATAGGAATTTTCCCAACGAAAAGAACTAAACAAAAGCCCCCAAAAAAAAAAAGGAAAATCATACAATAAATTAATTGTTATTTATATGCGAAAATATATGTGTGTATTCGAGTATTTTTCGATTTTGTTTCTAAGGCTTCTTTTTCTTTGGTCTTTTGTGGCAAGTGGCCTTTTGTGTGTCTGGCATTTGTTTTGCAGCAGCATTATGAATATTTTAGCAATGAACAATTCATTAAGTGGTTTCAGTCTGCAGAGGATTCGCTTCGTGTTGGCCTTTGATCAAATCCCCACACTCTGCAAACCCTTAACTGCAGCACCCCAAACCCCACACCCCACACACACGATAAGCGAGTAAATAATCTTGAATTTCAGGCCTCGTTCTAAGCGCATTCCGGCTGGAAAAATTTCCTATTCCGATGTAAGATTAAAAAATTAATTAACAAACTGCCCAGAGACCTTTGGCTTTTGCTTTTGCTCTTTGAATTTCTTTTTGTGGGCTTGGGCTCTCCCACCTTTTGCAAGTACTCCCAGCCTAAATCGAAGTTGCAGGCAAGAAAACAACAAAAGGGCCTGCCGCATGACCTCAAAAATGTGTTTGTGCCATACTTCCGCTCGTGATGTTGCTGCTGTTGGCTGCTGCTGTTGCTGCTGTTGGTTGGTTGCTGCCTCTGTCCGCGCATGAGTTGGCTATAATTAAAAATGCTATTACTGCCAACTTCATATAAATTTTTAATTAGCAATTTTTGCTATTTTCCTACTTTGTTGTGCCTGCCCCACAACCACCCCCACCCCCACCAGCACACCCATCTCCCATCGCCCATTCAAGCATTGTTGTTGTTGCTGTTGCTGCTGGCTGGGGGAACTTTTTAAATTAGCACTTTGTTAAACACCCTGACGAAAAAGGTAGCAGCATCCCACATAAATTGTTTTTTAAAAGGATTTTGTCCATTGCCCCCCCCGAAGCCCCTAGCCCCCTGCCTAGCCTTTTCTGGCAATCCCTTTCGGTGTTTTTTGGTGGCAGAAACGCGTGCCACGGCAGCTGCTCTCACGCATTAAGCTCTGACGTAGCCACAGCCACCAGCAGTAGCAGCAACAGCAGCAGCAGCATCTGTCATAAATTTTTTAGATAACAACAACAAAGCAGGAGACAAAGAGAAAAAAATGCAACATGCGATATATACAAAAAAAAAGAGAAAGCAGCAGCAGGAGAATGAGAGTTTTTTTTAACGCGATGGAGAAGAGTGCAAAAGTTGATTAGCCGTGGCAAACAGGGATAAGGATTGAGTCCTGGATCCTGTAATTATTAGATTTTATGCATGGCCATCAGCAGTGGCAGCAACACCAGTGTGACTTGGCTCTTGGTGTCGCTGGCGTTGCACACACGCCTCTTGCGGCTGTTTTGTCAGAGCCATAAAGAGGTGTGCAAATATTGACAATTATGGCCTATAATTTTGACACCCATCGGTTGGGGGGCAAGGACACATAACACAGCGAACACCACAGCCAAAGGGTTAAACAATTTAAATTAAAATGTGTGCCATACACGTGCCACACCGTCGCATATAGATACTTTATGATTCAGCAGCTTTTGTTGTTTATTTGCACGCACTTTTCATGCATTTTAATTAAAATTAACTTCCATTTTTATTACGCATACGTTTACGAGGGGGTTCAACGAGGGGGAGGAAGGGTGAGCCTAAGCAGGGGGGCTGGACTGGGCTGCAGGCTTTTTCCTACAATTTTTACAATTAAATAAAGATTTTATTATCATATGCCGTTGGTTTTAATGTGGCCACATCTTTAGTATCTACATATGTGTGTGTGTGCTTGTCTTTCACTTCCTTGTGTGTGTGTCTGTGTGTGTAAATATTTAAGCTGCAAGCAGATACAATTTACTGTAGGTGTCGCGTCGGCATATTTTAAAAGCTTTTTGTTACACGAACGCGTTTACTTAGCCACACAAGCAAAAGAGGCAAGCAAAGCAAAGGACAGAGACAGGGAGAGAGAGAGAGAGAACGAGAGAGAGAGCATAGATAGACCCTTCATATACATATGCAAATTTATGTGACATTGTGGCAAGCACGCGCTCACACTGGCTGTGCAGCTTAAGGCTCTTCTCTCCTCTCTCTCTCGCTCTCGCCCAAAGGAATTTCCGGTGGCTTTTGTTTTCTAGCTGACGCTGCAGCCCCTCAGCTGCCGTCCGTCGCGTCGTCTGCCGTGGCCTGCCCCCCAAAATGTATGCAAAGCTTTGTTTAAAGTGTCAGACATGTGTATATATACACCATGTGTGTGTTGTGTGTGTGTGTGTGCGGGAGTGTGCAGGCTTGTTGGCAATTTAATGGCTCGCGACCTGCTCGGAGCCCCCACCGTTTATGCATATTTAATAGTTGCTATTTTTGCTAAGTGCTTGAAATTATCATCGGGACAGCTGGCAGAAGCTGCCAGGAGCGCCCAGAAGCAGCAGCAGCCGTCGACAAATCTGTTGCCTAAGCCTTATAAGAACACTGAGAATTCCAAAGGATTCAACCTGTCATTATTCCAAAGAGATCCATTCGAGAGTAGGGCGAACAGCCGAACTAATTAAATGTCTGCCACACACAAGTTGCTGTCCGACCTTTTGCTAGGTGTCAAGACAACCCCCCTCCCCTGCCATACCACTCTTCTAGGCGTCAAAAGGATGTGATGTGGCGGCTGCTGACTGACTCCCTGACAAGTTACACAATTAGCAGGGAAAACCAAAAAGTTGCTCTCAAACATTTCAATGGATGCTGCTGCTGCCGGCCCCCCCAAAAATTGTGCCCACAAAAAGTTTTGTTGGCCAACAAAATGATGCTGCTGCTGCCACCATTCTGGGGCCTGGATCTCCTGGAGGATGCTAATGAATTGCTGTAACTGACTGTTCGTTCGCATAGATTTATGCCATGAAAATTCAAAGGTAAATAGCAATACGCTCCTCGGAAAACCCCTCACTGACAGCCAGTATAATGGAAGTCCTGACACTCAGCGGGGTGGTGGCTGGGGGGTAAAACTTTAATCAAGCGATCCTTTTGTTTGCCGACTCGAGGAGGAGTCGTTTGCCTCCTCCCGTCCGTCCCATCCCGTGTCCACGAGTTTGAATCAAGTTTGCATCAATTTCAATATTCCCACTGTTTTCATTTAATTTCACCAACTTAAAACTTAATTGTGTGCTTCCTGGGTTCCTGCTGCCTTTTATCAGGCGGAGCCGCACCTCTGCAGATGCGCGCCCCTCCCCTCTTGCTCCGTTTAAATTTGCAAAAATTAAAGCAAGCAGCGCGTTGCAGGAACCCTCCTCCCTCCCCTCCCTCGTTTGCTTTCTCGCAACAGGTTGCCACACACAATCTCATTTGGCGGAAACGAGAGAGAGAGCGAGAGGAGAGAGAGAGATTGGAATGCAGCTTGGCTGGATGCCACTGCCACGTCTGCTAGGGGTCCCGGTTCTTGTAATTTCCCGCACAGCGGAACGACAGCGCCAATGATAGTTTCTACAGGTCCCACCGCCTTGCCACAACTTCAGTTATGAATGGCCATTGGAGGAGGTGATGCTACTGCTGCTGCTGCTGCTTCTGTTTGGAAAAACATGGCAGGCGTCGGTCGTCCTACCCCCAGCTTCATCATTTAAAAGCGCATTAAAAACTTTTTAGATTAATTTCCACTGCTGCTGTTGCTGCTGCTTTTTTCCCCTTTTTTTTCGCCTTCTACTTACTTTTCAGTGTTTTTTCCCCTGCTGCAACTGCAACAGCAATGGGGGACTGCTACTTCTGCTGCTGCTCTGTTTTCGCTTAATATGGCAAAAATTTAATCCAACAATTGCAGAAATTTAAAACCAACCAGATAAATCTGTTGCATAATTTGGTGTGCGCTCTCCTTCTCTCGTGCAACAATTGCTGCTCCGGTTACTAATACGTTTTTCGTGTACCCATTGTTGCTTCCAGCAACAGCAACAGCAGGCAGGATTGAGGTGGGTTAGGATTCGCCTCGGGTGAATCAGGCACTGCCTCGTGTTCGCTTTCGGGCTGTTAGGAGGAGGATTCCATATTCGGTTTATTCATGAGCTGACATGCAAAGTGTAGCTCTAGATCCAGCTCCAGCTGCTGCTGCTGCTGCTGCACTGGCAATTCAATAGCTTTTACCTTTTCAATGCACATTTTGACAAATCATCAATATTTTTGCCAACCATTTCCATCGAAAATGCATGCATCTCCTGGGAGCAGCTGTGCAGAATGAGAGATGATATACAAACAGCCCCCAACTATGGATAGAATGGGCATCGAGGAGTACAATGTTTGCTCTGCTCTGCTCCGTCTCTCTGTCGTGTCGTGACTGTCTGTCTGTCGCTTTCACAATCATTTTCAATAAATTTATCCGCAATTTTCAGAGCCTTTTGGCCCCTGGCTTGGTTTGACTTGGCTTGGGCTCCTCCTTCTCGTTGCCGCTCAAATTCAATTCCGAGCAGATTTCTTTTTTCATAATTTTCAACCATGGGGAAGCCCTTTACTTTGATGAATGCAGAATTCAGAATCCAGGTGGTTGGGTTGTTGGTTGGTTGGTTGCCTGGTTCTAATCCCATCCACTGATATAATTCAGTGCTGCCAATGCGTGTGTGCGTTCAAATGTGATTTTATTTAAGCTGCACCTCAATTGCTTTTCAAGGATTTCCCCTCTAACTCTCATTCGCTAACTCTCTTTCCCTCTTTTCCTCTCTCAAATGAAGAGAGAACGGGGTTTGATTGGGGTTTATTTATTCTTTATATTCATTTCCATGGTTATTTTTGGTCTATTTTTTTTTGGTGCAACCTTCTGGGGTGGGGACCTTCTTTCCGACCTTTCTGACCACAAATTATACGCAATTAAGCAAATTTGTCTAGCCCTTAAAAAACGAGAAAAAATCAAAGCTTCTTTTTGGTCTCGGTCAATGATTAAGAACCGGTGGCTGGGAGCCGGGAGCCCGAGGAGGAATCCTATGAAAACAAATTGCAAAGCAAAGGAAAAACATAAATAAAAATGAAAATCAAGAACAATAACAACACAGGGTGGTGGCGGAAGGCAGGAGGAGCGTCATGTAAATAAGTGCGGAAAGAAACGGAAAGACAACTAGGAAATGGCGGGGTCTCTTCTACAATGGCACGCCGGAATGACGGACGCCTGCTCTGGTTCTGGGGTTCTGTTTTCGGGGTCTGCGGTTCAGCAGCGTATCTCTGGATCCGGGTCCGGGTCCGTGTCCAGGTCTGGGTCTGGGTCTAGCTGTGGGTCTTGTGGGTTCATTTAACTTACGGCGCGTTTCCGATTTACCGCAAATTTGAAAACCAACAAACGGCCAAAAATGTGTGTGCCCCAAAGGCAAAAGCCAAACACAAGTAAATACGAATAAATGCCAAAAGGGAGAAAAAAACAACAACAACGAATAAACGAAGAAAAAATAAAACAACTGTGAAAATGTGAAAATCCCAGGCACTGGATAAATTGTAAAATTCAATTTTCGACCCCTTTTTTTCCGCTGTCGCTGTCTCTGTTGGCTGTTGGACTCTGTTGGCGTCTTTCACCACTGGTTAACACTTTTAACTTTGATTTATGCATAAAATTCCACTTCACTTTGCACATGGCCAAAAGTTTTTCCTCGCCTCGTCCCCCCTGTTTCACCCTTTTGGTGACTTGATTTGTTGATTTCTAACAAATATTTGTATGCTTTACCGATAAAAGTGAAGTGAAAATATGTAAGGGCGTCGAAAGCGGGTGGGGACAAGCGATGACTGTCATCTCGACGGACGACCCATCTATCAATGAATCATTTCGTCAGTCTTGCTGCTGCTGCTGCTGCTGCTACCACCTTTTCTTTCTCTGTACAATATTTTGTTGTTTTTTTCAAACTGATTCTTTTATGCGCCACGCCAGATACTTCGCTTGTGTCATCCGTCACTTTTTCCCCATATCCTTGTGGCACCACTTCCCTCTCCATGCCGCCATGTCCAACAAAAGTTATTGTCGAGTCGAACTCGTTAGTGTCCGGGAGCAGCAACACTTCCGCTTCACTCAATCCCACCGACCCAATGCCCGCGGGAGCAGCAAGAGGAGAGATGAAAGTTTTTTACACTCTCCATGCGAAGGGGCCGGGCTGGGCTGGGGCCATTCATCGCTTTAGTTAAGCGATTATCGGTCTCGATTTAATATCAATTTAATTTTTCATAAATTTCATCATCGAAAATCACATGGAATTTATTCATGAATCGTTCTTCAGCCTTTTATTAGCCACGTCAACAGACATCATCATCAATGGTAGTACTGTTGTTGTTGCTGCTGCTCTTGCATTACCTCGTATATTTATTGGCCATTATAAATATTAAACTGTGTTTTTCTAGCAAAATGAAATGCGATATGTGACGAAAGAGTAGCCTTCCCCCATTTCCTTTCAATAATTTAAATGCCACCGAAAAAAAAAGAGCACAGATTCTCAATCTCTTTATTCTGCTTTTGACTGAGTTTTTGAGGGGGGCGCGCGGCTTAAAAACATTAATAAACCGGAAGCGCACAGCACGAGCTCAAAAGCGGAAATGGGGCAAAAAAAAAAGAAGAGGGAAATAAAAATCCACACATCGTTCTCTGTGGCTGGAGGATCCTGCTTCTGCTGCTGCTGCTGCCAGGTTGTCGGGAGTCCCGTCCGGTGGTCCGTTGGTCTGGTTGCCCCATCATCACCAGTTTTCTGTATGTTTATCTGTGCGCGAAAATGCATTTTTGCATACAACATAACCGCAACAGATGCGGTCGCTTCAATATAAATGCAGTTACAAATGGCAGTACGCTACACCCGTTCTCACCCCCCTTTCTTCTTTTATGTGTGCGTGTGCTGCGGTCATTACAGCGAATTGCGTTCACAATTTCAGAGCTCTCTGTGACCGTGTGAACCCCCCGCCAGCGTCCTTTTTTATGGCCCCTGTCTGCTCCACGTCTGTCTGTCTATATCTGTCTGTCTGGTTTGCAGTTTGGTTCTCTCTTTTTTTTTCGCCACCCCCTCTGCGTTTTGGCCTGGTCATTTCCGTTTTTGTTTCTGTCGACCATTATGCGCCCTGTTGTCGCTCATCAGAGTGGTGGTGGGGCGGTGCAATATTCTGGGCAGTATTCTCTGGTGACTTCTGGGTGCCTGGCCGCCTATACATATGACTAGCTGCATTTATAAATGCATATGACAGACAGAAGCCACAGCAAAGGGAAGCGGGGAGTGGTGGGGGCAGCTGGATACACTGATGGGGCAGCACACAAATAACGCTAATTATGGGACTTATGCTGGCGAGGCACCTTTAAAGCGGATTTCTTGTTAAATGCATTTCCCCCCCAACCCCCCTTGCCCACCCCCGCAAATTGAAAGCATTTACCCAAAAGCAGCTTTCCATCACAGGACACACACACACATACACAGAGAGAGGATCATGATGATGATGAGAAGCGGCAGGACAAACACAATCAAAGTGTTTCATCCAGGCTAATGAAGAGCAAATGCAAATGGTTCTCCTCTGCTGCAGCTCTCCCTCTCTCTCTATCTCTCTTTCTCTCTCTGTGTGTGTGTGTCTCTTTCTCTGTCTGTCTTTCTGTGGCTCATTAATGCGCATAATCAAAGCGGCAGTGCAGCAATAGCAGCAGTAGGATGGAGAAGGGACTTGCACAGAGGCTGTAGCATATTTGTCACATGATTACCGTATCAAATATCCCACACACACACACACACACACACACACACACAGTCAGACAGAGAGGTTGCTGGTCGCTGGCAGAATTACACGACACCGAGACATTTCTGGTTAAGCAGGGAACCCCCGGTCCTGTCATAACCGAAAATCCGCGTTCCAGAACGGTAGTCTGTGGAAGCCACAAGCACCATAATTTGGCACTATTCCAAACAGTCGACGGTCGTCTGTCGGCGCAGGCAGAGGCTGAGGCACATGCACTGGCACTGGCCAAAAAGAAGCGTCCAACCATTCACTCATTCTATCCATACTGCGAGGCAGAGGCAGGCAGAGGGACATGCAGTCCGTCAGAGAGGTGGACAGAGCGGGAGAGGACAAAGGCATACCCGCAAGCGTGTGGCAATAGACAATGTCTATGCATATTTGTCATATGTGTAGCACCGAGCTCGTTGCGGCTGCTCCTGCCTCATACTGTGGCAAAAACTGAAATTGAAACTGTTTAGTGCTGGCTGCTGGATGCTGTTGCTGGCCTGGCCTGGCCTCGACTGGTCTTTGGCTCTGGTTCTGGCTCTGGCAGATAATTTGCTAGAAAACCCATTTTCCGCTTGTTTTCCATAACGATGCGACTGTCGCTGTCTCTGGTTGTGTCTGTGTGGCTGTGGCTGTGTTTGGGGCAGCACGGAGAGTGTGTCAAAGAAAGCACTTGCCCCCCCACCTCACAGTGTATTGATAAGTTCAAGGCGCGTATTGGGGGCAGCAAAATGTGTGGAGATATTCTCCTCCACCGCCTCCATTTGCTTGTTTACAGTTATGACCGCCACAAAACTCACGTTTTAAGCTGTGCCGCACATGGTCTCTCTCTCTTTCGCTCGCCTTTTTCGGGTGATTTCGCGCTTTCCAAAAACCTCTTAGGCCAAGTGCAGCTTTGTTGCTGCCACACACAGATACATAGACACACACTCATTTGTCGCAACAAGGAACTTAGCAGGCCCAAATGTGGCCAAGAACAGAAGCGGCAGCCGAAAAGCAGTAGCAGCAATGGGAATACAGCACTTAACGGCATCGTTTCGACGGCTTAAGTAGTCGTAGTCGTAGTCCTAGTCAAAGACAGAGAGAAAGAGAGAGAAAGAAAGAGAGAGAGAGCGGATTAGTGGAGAGGTTGGACTGCTTTCCCAGAGGCACAGAGAGGACTCTAGTCACGGTCTGCTGTCAGCCATTCCATATTCATAATTGCTAATGGAATATGCTGCGACAACCACGAGAAGGAGCAGCAGCAGCAGTGGGAGAAGATGATGACTCTGACTAAGAGCAGCAGAGAGCCTTAGTAGCAGCAGCATCATCATCATCATGATGATGATGATGATGATGATGGCGATTACGAGCGCACACTACAAAGTGTTTTCTGCCCGAACAGCCCAACTCCCACCCCCTCCATCTGCCCAGGAGCAGTGTGGACTCTGCGGCCATATTCCTGTGAGAAATTAATTTGCAACTTGCGAGACATTTGGCTCTGGCGTCTATTTACATTGTATATATTACGTATACGCCCTGGTTGGTTCGGTGGCTATGTTTTAGGCGGCCACAGCTGCCACACAGCAAATGCCCCACTTCCAGTCTGCACCTCTGGATAAAAAGTGGGCTAATTTCTAGTCACCCGTCACCTGCAGCAATTTTCACTTTACTTTTTTCTTTTTTTTTTTGTTTGTTTTTTTGGTGGATCTGCAAAGTTTTTGGTTTTGTGTCTGGCCAAGAGCGAAAGACCGACAGAAAGAGAGAGAGAGGGGGAGAGCGAGCTGGGGCTTTTTGTTAATTGGTTCAGTCACCTGTCTCTTGATCTGCCAGTCAAGCGCACACGACCCATAGAAGAGTCACACCATGCCACGCCATGCTGCCACACCACACCACACCACCAAACCGAAACGAAACGAACTGAACCGAAGCCGAAGGAGCTCCACCAAAACCACCATTCAGAGTGCCATCAGAACCGGACGGATGGCTGGTTGTCGGCCAGGAAGGAAGGAAACCGAGCCGTGCCGTGCCGTGCCCCTAGCCACCCGCCGCCCTCGTGTCACCTGGGCTCTCCAAAAAATGCTCAATGAACGTTTTAGATTACAATAGGCCAGGCCGGGACACAGGGTGGATCGGGGACCTCACATTAGCCTGTCGGATGGGGTGGGGTGGGCTAGGGTGGGGAGGGGCTCGACCGCAAAGTTAGCGGGCGCTCTGCTCAGCTCAGCTCCGTCCGTCGTTAACTTAATTGGCCATCACCACCCACTTTGCGGGTTTTTATGACGACGCTGGCAACGGCGACAGCGACGGCGACGGTGACCCGACCCCAAAAGCACAAGAACAACTTCGCCTGTTGGCTGATGGCTGTTGGCCCGTCCCGGTCCGGTCCGTGCTGGTGGTTGTTGGTCCTGTCGACGCGTTGGCTGTCACATTTTTTTGACATTTTTATTCTATACTTTTTTTTCTTCGTTCGTTGTTGCTTTTTAGTTGGTTGTTTCGTGTTGTGGCTGTTGCTGTTGTTGCTTCTTCTATTTTCTATTACGGGTTTTTTTCTTCTTCTATGTTTTGTTTCGGTTGTCACCTGGCCAGCCGCCAGCCGCCAGCCACCAACCGCCACCTGTCCCCCTAAACCGTACCCCATCCAAAATATTGCCTACTTTTTAGCGTCGTCTCATCGTTTATGACCGCTCTGGGATTTGGACTTGGACGAGGGCTAGACTTTGGTCAGGGATTGTGTGGGTGGGGATGGTAGAGCAACTGTCGTTTACGCTCGGTTTGGCTCGGCTTTCTATATTTTTTGTGTGATTAATAGGTGTGTTAATGGATGTCATTTTGATGTTTCCGCCAGACGCATATACCAAGGAAGAAAGCTCTGGCTGTGTGTCTCTCTCTCTCTCTCTTTGGCTCTAAGTCTCTCTCTGTTTCTACTTTTTGGCAGCGTCTCTCTCTCTCTCTCTGTTGCTCTGGTGGACTTTTTATGTTTAATTTGAGCATTTCTTGCTAATTTTTAAGGCTCGTCATTAAATGTAGATAATTTTTTATGCTTTTCCTTTCTGGGGGGCGAGGGCAGGGTCCGTGTCCATTCCCATTCATTTACCATTTCTATGCCTAGGTTTATGGCGCAACGTCGTCCTTCGGTTTTGGTGTGGGTGGCAGTGGGATGGGGTGCCGGGGGAGCAGCAGCGTGTCGTAAAAACGAAAATGTAACGAGCGAACGTCACGACCGGGCTAGGAGGGACGCGGAACCATCGTGTTCTGGTCATCCGTTCTGATGAAAGACAGCAGCAAGGCAGCAGAGGAGGAGGCAGCGACAGCGACGCCGGTTGTTAAAGCCTTTTATTTGCTGTCGTAGACAAATCGTTTAGGTATTGCTTCTCTCACTCTCTGTCTCCCTTTCTTCTCTCTTTTGTGTTTTTTTTTTAATTAGTCATTTTTAAAGTGCGCTTGAAGCGAGCAGCAGCAGCACCCAAAAGTGTGCACGAAATGGCTTAAAAATCAGTCAAAAAATAGTAGGAAGGCAATATTTTTGACTGCTCTTCTGCTACATTCCCACGCACACTACAGCATACCCTTGAACTCCCTATGGGGGCAATGGGTATACGGCATCCTTAAAATAAAAAATATGTTCGGCGTGTGTGTTTGAACATGGCATAAAATGCAACATGTTTCGCCATTCCCAGCTGCAACGCCCCCGAATGCTGTTTTTATTGCCACACAAACACACACCCACACACACACACAGTGAGAGAGAGCGGTCGGAAGAGCTGTATGAGTGAGTGGGTGCCGAGTGAGGGAGGGAGGCAGCGAGGGGTGTATGTTGCAGCAGGCGCAGTAATCGATATGTAAACATGCGAGTTTGCGTTTCCCTCGCTGCCGCGATGAATGTTGAATGGGAAAAGAAGTGGTGCCGTGCCACCAGCAGCGGCGGGCAGAGAGTACGGTGGGCGGAGGGCGGGACGTGTATAAATTTAGAAGCAAACATGACGACAAACCAAAAAACAACAACAGCAACAACATAATTCGAGAGGCAGCAACAAGCTGCAATCGTTGTGGCATGCAACATGTTTTTATATATAAATCAATTACTTACCAAACATGACGCGCACCACGATGAATGGAGGAGGAGGAGCAGGACGAGTAACAGGAGGCGAGTGGCATGCCATGGATTTATGGCCATGAAGAAGGCCCACAACATATGTGTGTGTGTTAGTGTGTGTGTGTGGCATAGCTTTTAGTATGTATGTGTGTGTGTGGCAGGTCCATTAAAGTTATTCAAATTGTTTTGCAATTTGATTAAATCCCCCGATTGTGGCCGAGATAGAGAGAGTGCCGAGATTGCAGAGAGACATAACTAACTTCGTTATGGGATTGTGCCCTTGTCTTATACAGCCTCCACTACCTCTCCACCCCCTCCCTCCACCCGTCATAGTAATCGAATTAAATATCTTTAAGCCCCATATCCCATCGATATACATACATACACACATACTAGCTGGGGCACGCATTTAACAACCAAAATCGAATTATCCCCGACGCGAATATTAATTGAGCTTTGCGCCAGAAATTAGAATCAACAAAACCCAAAAAATATTTTGAAATTGATGCGAAACGATGCGCGATTTAGGGAATCCCAGGGTAAATCCCATGGAAAAACCATCCACCAGGCAGTCAGCCAGTCAGCCAGCCAGCTAGCGGCTTTCATGGCGTCAAATTTGTCAACGGAAAAATATTTTTGGGCCATGAATTGATATAAATGCCCAGCCCAGAGGGCCACTGCGTGAGTCGTGGGCCAGGGACCGGGTCCGGGACCCAGCACAAATAATGCGCTAAATAAATTGCGAAAAATTACATAAAATATTTAAGCGCATTCAAGTGTAGCGCTATAAAAAATGGCGGGGCATTAAAACATTTTTTTTTTTTTTTTTTTTTTTTTTGGGTAGGAGAGAAAGCAAAGCGACTGGAAAATGGCTAAGGGAAGGGCCGAAGCCACCTCTGCCGCACATATACTAGTAGTATACTGCCAGAGGGGGCACGAGTCGAGGTGGAGTGACGGCGTGTCAGACACGGCAATAGACAGCTCCCACCCCCCCGCGCGAATAGAACAACGAGCAGCAGGGGCAGGAGCAACAAATTATGTGTGTGTGTGTGTAAGCAAATAGCTGCTGAATATTAGACATTTGAGAATTGGCATAGCAAATGCTGATGCTGCTGCTCCTGCTCTCTGCTCTCATTGACTTGAAACCCCAAAAACAGCAAGAGTGGCAGTGGCAGCAACAATGCTGCAACAATGCTGCCACTGCCACCTGCCATGCAAATGTGAGACGCGTGTCTTGGGGAAAGTCGAAAACGAAATGGAACTGAAAGTATTCATTCGCTCCCCCCCCCTTTTTTAAAGTCCGATGGCAAACAAAAAACCAACAACAACAAAAACAACAAAAAATAAACCGAAAATGTTTGTTTCGCCGCCTCTCAGACGCTTTTAATGCATTTTTTATTGGACTGCCGCACAAAACGACAAGCAAATAGAGAAGGCCATAAAAATAAATAACGCACAACATGTAGGAAGTGGCAAGTGGCGGGGGAGGGTTTCCGGGTTGCAAGGTTCACCATGTGGATGGGGCTAGGGCTGGGGCTGGGTCATATTAACACCAGTAAACGTATCCTCCGGCAGCAGGATCCCGTACGCCGGACAGCCCCAGTCCCTGGAAAATCGCGAGCGCAGCATATTTTTGCTATTGCCTCGGTGTCCAGCCGCCATAAATTTCAATGCTATTGAATTTTGTATGAACCCAAGACCAGAGGCAGGGGCAAAGGCAGAGGCACAGACCCGACCCCAGGTCAAGCTGGTAGAAAGATCCATACGGCACCCCACATCCTACTGTTGGTGCTGTTGGTGCTGCTTTAAAAAGGTATAATTTATTTTAAAAGATCCCCTCAACACTCTCCAGCTACCAGAATCAATATCCCGGCAAGATTTATGCCACCCGGTAATCGTTGCTAAGGTCAGGACCAGAATCTGACTTGGCTCATTAGAAATGCCAAACGGCAAATGCCTGTCATTTGCATATACACAGACTCCTCCACTCATCTATCCCTGCTCCCTCCACTCTCAGTCAGTCAGTTGGCCAAGGGGCAGGGCAGGACAGGTAGCGTTGTGGAGTGGGCGGCACGCACATGGCAGGGCCCCAACTCTTTTTTTATACACATATATATGATGTCGCATTACAGGCGAGTGAATATCTTAATAGAGAGACTCTGACTACGGCTACGATTTACTTCTACGGCGACTCCTGTTACGCCGCAATGTCGCGTGGCACACACCACAGGCAGCAAATAAAAAATTGCCAAAACTTTCGGCCGTGCGGAAAGTGAGACAGACACACACACCGGGAAGGGGATGTGATGTGGCCAGGGGAGGGTAGAAAGAATATCAATGAAATTGTCATACACAAGTAAATGCCTCGAGATAAAGAATGTAGCAGGAACCAAGCGGTGGGAGACAATCCACACACAGGGGAAAGACAGCGAAGAAAAACCGCTGGCTTAGCTACCCTTACAGATCCAGATCAGATAATCTGTATATCCAGAGTTTTTTTTTGGCTTACAATTTGAATATTTTAACTTAGATTTAAAATTGTAGACCAATTGATTTGCTATAAATATTTATATAAATATTTAATGGAAATATATTTCATATTTAAAATAAATATATTTCATATTTAAAATGAATATATTTCCTTTTCAAATGAATATTTATATCGTAATTATACAGCGCTGTTCAACTGAATAATTTAAAGAATTTTAAAAAGTAAAATATCATTTCCATTATGCAGTTTTTATCAATATGCACTATGCAATAATGGAAAAAATTTGAGCACCATTATCTGTCAATGCATTCAGCAATAAATTTTTTGTTATAAAAAAAGACAACTGTATAGTTTCGAACAAGCTTTGGACACCAAATTGTTTGTTAGAGAACAGTCTGGTTAGTTCGCATTTAAATCGCTTTTGATCTGTGGTAACTGCTGGCAGAACAGACTGCGGGCTGATCTGTTATCAAAAATGCCTGCTTCTTTTTGAGGGAAAGCCTACGTTCCAAGTCTATCATCATACCCAATGGCAGGGTATTTGTGTACTGTGTGAAAACGTTTGCCTACCTTTGAGCTTGTGGCACTTTTTCTACTGCATTTGCTGCTCGAGAACGTGGCGGGAGAGAGCAGTCAGAGACAGACACAGATACAGATACTCGGGGAACACATGTTTTGAATAATTTATGCGGGCGGGCGAGCGAAATGTGCCCGCCAGGAGTTCATTCTACTACGGCTCTCCATGACTTTCCACACCCCTGCCTGAACTCACCCTCCAGTCATGGAACTAGGCCGGGCAAAGTTTTTTGCACTCGCTCTCGCACAGATACAGAGTGTTTGATGCGAGGGTGAGTGTGTGTGCGAGTAGGGTGGTGGGAAAGAAGATGGAATAAAAAAAATGAAAGGTGATAAATGCATAAGCAGGAAAAGTTTTGCGCCTCTTTTCGCCTTTGCCTTTCGATTTCGCTTTTGCACTGAGTGCCGTGCCGTGCTGTGCCGTCTGAGCAGACAAGTGGATAGGGGGGAAAGAGAGAGAGAGAGAGAGGAGTACTAATAGCGAAATTGCTACAAATCGTTTTGGCCAAACTTGCGCAAGTTTGTCTTCCCCTTCCACACTGAAACACACACACATATACACTCTGGAGTTGCACACACGCGCTGCAAAGAGGTAGCCATTTTTTCTCGCCTTTCGACATTCTAATTTCGCTTCGCTTCAAATATTTATGCAAACAAATTGAAATAAAAAGAGTTCCTGACTCGCACTCCCCCTCTCTGCCTCTCTCTTTGTCTCTGTCTCTTTCTCTTCTTGGAAGCAATAAATGCCAGAGCGTAAATATTTAGTGGTATATATGAAACAAACTCTACCCTCTTCCCTCCGCACACTTGAGCACTCGAGTATCTCTGTATATCTCCTCTTTAGCTTTAGATACATTTCATATTAAACTTGAGCGCTGCTCCACCGGTTGACTACTCTTTCTTGTTGCTGTGGTTTCGCTGGGGCTGCCTAGATTGTGGCAGGAACCGCAGCTGTTACACTTTGGCGGCATTTTCATATAATTTATTGCCTTCAGCCAACAACCAGCAACCAGCAGCACAGGTGGGTTAGCTAGCTGGAAGTGGTTGGGCTGCTGCTTGAGTAGGGTTTCGAAATGTATATCTCCTGGCTATGTCTATGGCTGGTAACGCGGCCACAGCTACAAGTTGCGTTTATCAACTGACAACTAGCTAACAAATAGGATTGGGCTGTGTGTGCCGTGGCTGTGGCTGGGGGTGGGGGCTCTAATTTGAGCTTTCTAATTAGAATTTATTGGATTTCCCAGCACTCGAACGCACTTTAAAGAAACCAACTTAAAGCCTTTATTGGTGGAAATTTGTGCAGCACAGCAGCTGCTGAAATAATTGTTATTTCAAAAGGGGGGTGTGTGTGTGGGTTGTAGGAGGGGTGGGTAACCGGAGATTGCCGCTTTGTTATGGCTGCAGTTTTCCGCTGTTGTTATTTTTACCTACATATGCAATTTTTTGCACCAAGGATGCCACCATTGTGCCACAGAAGCGGGCATCCCCCATCATCATCAGCAGCAGCAGTCAGGCAGGGAGGCAGGAAGAGAGGCAGGAGCATCGCATCATCATCAATGCTGGCAGAGGAGTGGAGGTGGATGCTGCAAGTGGAACGAGAGAGGACTCATCGACAGTCGATAGTCGTCGTCGACATCAATGAACCGATCCGATCCGGTGCACCAGCGGAAATATTGAGTCTCGTATCTGTGTCGCGAGCCTGTACACACACACACGCACTGCATTGCAATGGGAATCACATACACACAGATACAGCTACAGAGACAGACAAAACGAAAAGCCTTTAATCGACAGCAACATATTCGATTTTAATATTCATATGGCGTCGTCATAAATTTCATGACAACGGCAAAGGCAGAACCAGAACAGAAACAGAGCAGAGAGGAGAGTGAGAGCCGTGCAATATATGAGGGCATTGATACCGCCGACTCCACTCTCCTCTGTCTGCCGCATCGATAGAGTTTTTATCAGACCAGTTCGTGGCTGAATTAAAGCTGGAAAATTACGAGGCACACAAATCACAAGTCACGGGCCCAGCGAGGGCTGTATACTCGTTAGATGAGGGCCAAAATATATGTGTGGGGCGCCCATTGCTTTCTAATTTGGGTATTTTTCTGTTTTTTCTGGCGAGTTGTCCTTTTATTGTGTTGTTTTTGGACCCTCTCTGTATAGGGCACGTGATGGGATGGCCTTGTGTCCAGGCAACTCTGAGCGCTCTCTGCGCTAAGCCTTCCCTATGTTCTATGTTCTCTGTCCTCTTTTCGTTTTTAATAATACCCAAAGCCTCTTTTTGACTTGATAATCACATGGGTGTGTGCATATCATTTGCCATGGCACTGCTCGGCTCTGTTCTGCCTTCTCAATTACGCACATCTCTATGGGTCTGTGGGTCGCCTTTTAAAGCGTCTTCGAGGAGAAAATCGCATGTGCCACATGCGAGGAATTAAACAACAAACAACCACCCCAAAGAGAGTATAGTAGAAGTGAAGCAGCCACAGGAGAAGGACATTTGTCCAGGGATGGATGGCCACCAAGCAGCAGCAGCAGCAGCAGCAGCAGTAGACAAACATGGCACAGAGACGACAACCGACTACGCATTGCTCATTACAGCAGCAGCAGCAACAACAATAAAGACCAAGAAGTAGTAGAAGCAGAAGAAGGGCCAGAACCGAACCAAATAGAGGTTCTCTTCTCCCCTGTCCTGTCCTGTCCTGTTCTGATGACGCTGACACCCCTTTGCTTCCGTCTCCGGGTCTGTGTCCGGGGGTCCGTGGCGCACTTCAAAAACTTAACCGTTAGGCATATGCGTGATTATCTTTCCCACTTCCAACAACAACAACAACAACAGCAGCAACAGCAACAAGAACCAGTATAAGAGGTAGAGTCAGCAGCAGCAGCAGCAGCAACCCTTAGAGTAAGAAGAGGCAGAGGCATGGTGCATGGTGGGTATGGGGAGTATGGGGCACCGTGGCCCTTCAACAATTGCGCGCTGACCCAGTTACCCGGCAACAAAGGCGGAAGCAAAAGGAAACGTGCTGAACGAGAGAGAGAGAGAGAGACGAGAGACAAGGCTCAGGGTAGCAGGGTATGAAAAGGCACATGTCATCATAGAAATCAGTGAGTGCTGGCCAACAGCTCTCTCCTGCTCCTCCTCCTTCTCTTCTACTGTCTCCGCTGTCTCCGCTGTGTGTGGCACTGGGCAAGCCCTCGGCTATGGAACGTTGCTTATGACAAACAAAAAAAACAAGAAAGAAAGGGGAAAGGGAGCATAAATGGGCGTACAGAGAAACGGTAGGCGATGGGTGTTGGATGAGGGCGGGCGGTACGCAAAGGAGGAGAGCAGTGGGAAAATTCATTAAAATGGCACAGAGGCGAGACAACAATGAAACGGTCCACTTGGGTCCGCAAACCGGCGGACAGTAGCCAGGCCCAGTGGCTTATCGGCCAGGCCATATGTGCCACACACACACACACACACACTTTAAGCGAGAAAGCAAAGTAGAGAGAGAGAGAGAGAGAGAAAGAGTGAGATGGGTGCGGAAGGGACATCCAGTTAGTAATCAAATATTTAGCATACTTTTTAGAAAGCATATTAAAATAACATTTCCGGTCAGCTTGGCAAAAAGGAAAGCAAATCGTCGCAAAGTCCCAGTCCCATCCACCAGGCTGTAGCGTAGGGCATTAGCCGGAGTCCATGAACCGTGTAATGCACACTCTCACACCGACATATACATACATACATACATGTGTGTGTGTGTCCCTGAGAGAGAGTGAGAGAGATGAAATCCCAGTAGCATGTGGAGCACACGGCACTTGGGGAGCGTTAATGTGCCATAACGAATGCATTAGAGACTTGTACTAAGTAAGCGCAGTTAGTTAGTTCCACTGAAAGGGTTGCTCGAGCCTCAGCGAGCATGAGACACGTGACGGGGGGTTGCGAATTGTGGGTGGTGGGCTAGGGAGGGTGTAGTATAAGCCGGGTATTTAAAATTTAATTACCCACTACAGTAATCCAGCAAACAACCAGCCAACCCCTCCTCCTTCTACTCTGCGGCGTAAAACGAAATCCAATATGCTGCTGTCCAGAAGAAGGCGCAAAAAAAATGTGCAGGGAAAAACATATGTTGGCTACTGCTGTTGTACAACAATGAACATCAGCAGCCTCTCCCACCCACTGATATCATTACTCAGCCCACACCACCCACCCCAGCCCAAGCACATACGCAGACACAGACATACACTCACAAAGCAGAGAGGCTTCCGTTTTTTTATGCTCTCTTTTGGGCTCTCTCTGGTTTTTGTTTTTTTTTCTTTTTGTTGTTGTGATATTATCAAATGAAGTGCTCTTGCGGTGGCCATATATGCTCTGTAGGTCTCTCTATTTTGCATTAACAAGGGAGGAAGAAAGACCATGTTGAAACTTCTGTATCAATTTTAAAGGTATTTGTATAATGGAATGTAGTTTCATTTCATTTAACATATTTAACTCAGATTGAAATAAACCAAAGTTTAAGCCAGTAAACAGAAAAATACTCAACAAATTCTACCAACAAAATGCAATGAGAAAAGCGCAAAAAATGGACAAAGAACGGTTCGATCTGTATTCAAAAAACACTTTTCTTTGGCATAGATTCGTGACAAACCAATACAAAAGGGAGTAACGAAATATAAACGCTTCAAAAACAGAATCAAAACCAATCTTTATTTCATTCCAAATGGTTCAAGTGTTGTACGTAAATTGAATATTTTTTTTGTTTATTTATCTCCATTGAGCGTTATTTACGAGTATTGGAAATAAGTATTCCATTAGATCGCTGGATCTGCAAAGGTTATCTGCGGCAAAGCTCATCCAGCCCTGCTCCCTATATGGCTGCTGCGCTATTCCTGCCTTTGTCTATTGCACACCCCACACCCATGCTGTCTCTCTCTCTCTCTCTCTCTCTCTCTATCTATCTATCTCGTGCTCTTTCTCTATATTTATTTGCGTGTGTGGTGTGCGTTTTGGCTTTTCTTATTATTCCTATTACCACCACACCACATGTTGTTTTTGTATTTAAGCTAATTCTTTTATATGTATGGATACGACGAGTGTGTGTGTCTGTTTGTCTGTGGTTGTGTGGCTCTATGTCTGTGTGTTTGTACAGGGGAGCATATAAAACGTGCAGCCACATAAAAATAAAATCCAAACAACAAATAACAAAAGCAAAAAAACAACAACAAAAAGCAGCAGCAGCATAAAGCAGAAAAAGCAGAAAGCGCGCAACGGATGATAAGCCAAGTGGCAAGAATTCAAGCGTAGTCAGCATTGATAGCTGATGGAGTAGAGCTACAGGATGGGCATGGGGGAGGAGATGGCATAAAGGTGCCTACTTCACACAAAATTACCCTTTTCAATTTGTGTGTGCGGTGTGCACGAGGGGGAGGGATGGTGTGTGTGTGTGTGTGTGTGCCACATGAGCATTCCCCCCCATAGCCAGATCTCGTTTATTGACTTTTTGTCATTGCCGCTAATGCATAGCAGCACCAGAAGCTAAACCAGTAGCAGGAACTGAACAAACAGACATATGTACGACCCACTCCCCACACACACACACACACACACAGGGGCATATCCTGCTTAGTCCTGCCAGAGAATAATACAGTCAGCATCAGCAACAGAAGTAAGCTATGGATGAGAGCCATAGCTTGAGGGGGGGCTGCTGCTTCTTCTGCTGCTGCTGTGTAGCAGCTTTATTTTTATGGGCCGCATTACGTTTAATGTTTGGCTTAACTCGGTTACTCTCGATGCTCCCTCTCTGACTCTCTCTGTGGCACTCTGATTGCGGCTTCCTCTGATTCCCAGACATTTCTATAGCTGCTGCTTCTCTGGCTCTGGCTGCTGCTTTCGGTGAGTGCCGTAATTAAGTGTCACATGTAATTACAATACACTCATGTGCTTTGTAATTAGAGTTTAGCGCAGCAAAAAAAAAAAAACAACAAAATACAAAAAATACAAGCGAAAAACCAGAAGGACCACAATGCGGAACTTTCGAATGGCTAATTCAAATGAATATAACCCAACTCCATTCTGTGGAGCTGTGCAATTATTTGCATTGTTTTTTGTGTGGGGGTTGTGGGGGGATAATTTCAAATTTTGGGACAAGCAGATTTAAGTTTGATGGAGGATCCTGGCCATCCTGGCCATCCCGAATGGTTGGTCAGTAAATAGCAAGGGAAATATTTGAACAGCCAAAAACCATGAAGCGGAATGATGATGATGCTGCTGATGATGCTGCTGATGGGTAGGGATAATAACTATAATTTACTCTTCTACTCTGTCTGTTGACTCTTGACTCTTGACCGAAGCCCCCGCGGAAACCATAGAAACCGAAATCCATCCATCCCCAATCCCCTTTTGTGGATGGATGCGCTCTGTAATTTATTTAACTTGCGTAAATATTAAATATTTATATTGTTCTCTCTCTCTTATTTTTCTCTTTTTATGTACGTATATAATGTATACCTTCATCTACTACAACTACAACTACACAACCACTACCAAAATAAAAAAAAAACAACTACTGCCTACTGAAAACAACTACTGCTGTAAAAAAAAAAAACAAAACCATCTGTAATCAATCTTCAAATCTGTGCCTCTGCCTGTGCCTTTGCCTCTGACTTGTGCCTCTGCCTGTGCCACCTCGCTCTTGCCACACTGCATCTGTATCTGCATCTACATCTGCATCTGTATCTGCATCTGTATCTCTACTCTGTAAACTGTTCCACCGAATGCGAATGCGCAGCGCGGAAGCGACGAACTTTTGAGTCAAGCAGCAGTCATGGCGCCCGCTTCCGACAATAATAATCAGGACCTGGCCACAAAGAAGGCCAAGCTGGAACCGAGCACCGTGCTGGCCGGCGGAATTGGTAAGTCTCTCCTCGCTCTCACTTTTTCTCCTTATCTCTATTTTCCTTTTTCCCCTCTATCATCTGTGCCGCGTGTTTCTCTTTCTGCTGCTGGCTTAACCTGCGCTACGCCATAGTTTTTGTTTTTGTTTTTTTTAAGCACTGTGTCCGCCAATTAGTCGCCTTGACTTGGCCTTAAACTTGGCTAACCGGCTACTCGCCTGCTCTGCTCCCCCTTCAACTGGAGGCACTTTGTGGCCTATGGCCAATTAACCTACTAATTAGCATGGAAAACACAAGTCAACATATACAGAAAAACCGTATGCCCCTCTTTGTTAGCCAGCAAATTATTAAGGGGGGGCCCGGAAAAAAAAAGTCTATGGTTGCGTTTACAGGACACCGACTGACCACGCACTGTGTCGGCACATTAATTAGCCGCACACACACACGCATTGGTGTATGGGTGTACGTACTATGTGTGTAACAACCCCTGAACAGCCTCCTCTCTCTCTCTCTCTCTCTCTGCATATTGTGATATTGCCACCGCAAAGTAATAAAGCTAATCAAAAACCGCACACCAAAACCCAGTCAAAACCAAACCAAACCAAAACGCGAGCCAAAGCGAAGGCAAAACCAGTAGAATGAACCACACATTAGGCAAATATTTGACAGGTTCACTCGTTCGCTGGCTCTCTGGCTCTCTGTGCTGCCTGGTTGGACTAGTATACTGGCTGACAGCGGGAGCAGAGGAACGGGTAAAAATCCACTGAACCACAAAATGATTGCCAGTGCAAACAAATCAATGGGCAGCAATTTCCGGCTGAAATTCAAAAGTAATCGACTGCTCGTCGACCTACCAACTGCCAGCCAACCAGCCAACCAGCCAGCCTGCCCTGCCCTGTCCTGCCCGCCTATCGATTCTTGTCTGTGTGTGTTTATTGTTGTTGTTTTTATTTTTTTTTTGCCTTTTGTTGTTTGTTGCAAGCGAATTTAATTAACGCCATATGCAGTGCAGGATCCTTTTTCGGTGGGGGCAGGGGTTTTCAAAATGCTTTTGAAATTTCGCTGTAATTAACGGGGGGCATTCCACAGCCAGTCATCGATGAGCATGTGTATGTGTGTGTGTGCGGAACCACAAAGGAATCGGATCGACAAAAGGGTTATAGGACGCGTAGGGTCTAATATTAGCCATTAGCCTTCTATGGCTCTATGATAATTTCCCTAACCGTCCCCGTGAAAGGTCACACACACACACAAAGACACACACACGCAAAAGTGGAAATGAGTAAAAGGAAAGGAGTGATGGCAAATGGCAATCGACACTTGGGGGGAGGATGGAAAAATAAACGCAGAAAGCAGAAGCATAATATTTATTTATTACTTTACAAAGGACTTTTCTATTAATTAAAAAGCAACAAGCAGACACAGTCCTTGTCCTCTCTCTCTCACGCACAAACACACACTCACACACACAGACCAAAGGAGAACAGTTTTGTGTGGTTCACCTTTTACCCTTAACTTGTCCATTGTTCGATGTCCACAGACGAGGCGGCACTGGCACTGACCCAACGGCATTTTGGTGGCCAGTTCATGCATACGCAGACCGACCCAGCTGCCAGCCGCCAGCCGCCTGGCCCCCAACCCCACCTGCCTCCTGCTTGACACCTGCCACCTACGGCCATTTTAATTTTCCACGCAAAGTTCTTGTGCAAAAACACACACACAAACCCACACCGCACCGACTCTCACACACAGAGAGAGAGAGAGAGGACGAGCGATTTTCGTCCTGCTCCATTAAAGTCGCGACCAGCTTAAAGAGTTTATAAGTGTGGCGATGGTCAGGGAGGGGTGGAAGGGAGGCTACCGGCAGTAGGTGGAGAATGGAGCATAAAGCATGATGGGCAGGGGAAGTGGGGCAGAGTGGAGCGTGGAGCTGAAATCCCAATGAATTCATTTATGTGGTCACTGCCTGTATGGAAACCACTTAAAGCTCTCTCTCCCACTCCCACTCCCTCTTCCTCTCTGTCTCTTCTGCACCATTCTCCACGTCTTTCTTTCCTTCTTGCTGGCTGTGAAAGCGATGCCAGTGCCGATGTCGATGTCGATGTCGATGCCCAAAAATAATAACAAAAGGAATTGCTAAATAAATGTATAAGGACACTTTTATTGCACTGCAAGCGCGCGCCAATACATGTGGCAGGAGGAGCAGATTCAAAGGCAGCGACAAGAGTGGGGGATAAGAGGGGATAACAACAAAAGCCAGACAAGTAAATAGCAAAAATCCAAAAAGCAACAATGAGCATTGTTGTATGTGTGGCAGGCTCCATCCCCCTCTCTCTCACTCCATCTTTCTATGGGCCTGGGCCTTAGAAAAACACACGCACAAGGCGTACAGGAATTGGCCCAAAACTGTCATGCCTGCCTGTCGACTGCCTACTCCCCCCCTCCGCCCTCCTGCTGTATAGTGGCAGTGGCAGTGGTGTCCTTTGGCATTGTCAATTGTGTATTTGTGTGTGCCACTAAAACCAATACATCGAGACACCCACCGGCGCGTGGTGGGGGGGGGGCTACATGGGCAGCCGAGGACATGCAACAAATTTTTCACGTAAATGTAATAAAAACACTTTGACATGTGCAATCCAGGGGCAGCAGCCACGCCCATCCACTTCAAGTGTGGAGGAGTGGTCCTTCTGTGTGTGTGTGCTGGGGGTAGGGGAGCTGGACTGAAGCACACTTGATGTAAAGTGGGTGGGGTGTGGGGAAAAACCCACACTTTTGCACCACCCAACAGCCCAAAATGCAAAAGTGTGCCCATTTTGTGCCGTGAGAGTTTCGGAGCGTGGGGGCGGGCGAGTTTGCTAATAAATACTTTCGTTTGATTTATTTGATTTTTTATTATTTGGAATATTTTATGCAAGTTCTACGAGGCCCCAGGGAGTCGCCACAACAGCAGCAGCAGCACCAGCAGCAGCTAATTTGTGGGGCCCAAAGTCTAGACCTAGACCCTAGATCCTAGAAATGAATGGCATGACCAGGTCGCGTGTCTGGGTCTGGGTACATACTCCGTGTCGTGTCGTGTCGTAGGTGAAAGCGTGGCCAGAGTCCGTCTGTTTTTCCTTTGTTGTCGCCCACTTTTCTCTCTGTGTGTGGTTTCAGTTGGTTGTTTATTGTTACAGCTCTCACACATGCATCGCCCCCACACCACACACCCCCCCACACAACCCATAACCAGCACCAAACTCAAACATCACCTGCTGAAACACCGCGAGATCCGTTCGCTCATTCTGTTTGTATAGTCCACCAACATTTGTTTGTTTATTGACCGATTTTGGGGGCTTAACGGTCAACACACACACACAGTTAAGGGCGTGTTGAAAGCGGTGGGGGGGAGGAGAAGCGACCAAAAAAAGGGGGAGTACTGCTGCAGCTGTTGCCTGTTCGTGCGTATGGAATGTATTTTTTCGGTTGATTTTAGCATTGCTAATTCCTACGCAAGGGCAGCCACACACAGACAGACTGGCAGAAAGAAAAAATAACTAAAATTTACGCTTAACCAGTTATCGTTGGCTGCTGGCTGCTACTCCCTTAAGCCCTTCAATCTGTAGCTTCAATCAATTTAAAGCTCCAAGGACTCAGCAGTCCCTGTCATCGAGCAAGTGGCGTGCAGAGGCAAAGTGTGGTAGTATTGGTAGTAGTAGCAGCCAATCCCTTTTGGACTGGTCAAACACTTAAACGCTTTTATTGCCATAACCAATAAGGCGACAGTTTGCCATGGCAGAGCATCGAGAGCAGTGTCCTGCGTGCCGTGCCGTGCCGCCTTGTCTCGGATATCATTCGCACGTCTCTTCCTCTGCTGCTGCCGCTGCTATGCGTTGCGTTGCGTGTAAATATTTTCCCAGTCAATAAAATAATATTGTCATAATTTTTTTTGTGTTCTTGTTTTTGTTGCTGTGGAACGTGGAATGACGCGGTCTGTATCAATATTGAGACAGCATTGAAAGGAGGATAAAAATCCGTACCAGACCCAGACCGGAGGCAAACAACAATTGTCAACTGGTTTGGCAGACTGACGGCAACAGCCAGGGGCCTCCTGGCCACTGTCCGTTGTCTGTTGTCCAGTGTCCGTTGTCCGGTGTCCGTGTGCAGCTATTTATGGCAGGCACTGTACGTGTGTGCGGTTAGTTGAACAGTTGAGCGTTTCATCATCGATATGGCCCTGGCTTGACTTTCGACTTGACTCTGTGACCCATCTCTGCATGTGTGTGGGTGTGTGTGTGTGCCACAGTGTCGGATACAGTGAATATTTGTGTGCAATTTAATTAAGCATACGCACCGTTGACGGCTCAGTAGAGCTTCCACTCTCTCTCCCTGCCTCTCTCTCTCTCTCTCTAGATGAGTAATTATAATGCACAAATGGAGTGGAAAAGTTCTGCAAAGGCTAACAAACTGAAGCACTTGCTCTGCAGCTCCCCCCCTCTGTGTGTGTGTTTGCTCATAATTTATACAATTGATATACTTGATGGAGTTCCCAACCAGAGCGAGCCAGAGAGGGTCTGCCACCGAACTGAGTTCTAGTTACAGATTCCTGCCCCAGTTACAGGCACAGTCTGCGTCTCCGTCTGATGGCTGGCGGCTGAAAGACATGGAGGAGCTGCTCCTGCTCCTCCTACAGACTGCAGTCTGCATTCTGAATTCTGTGTGGGCCACCCGCTAAAAGGCAATGCAGCTGCCGAGTGTGGCCTGTGGAACGTAAAAAAACACTATTTTCGTAATTGAAATGCAATTAAAATTTGTAAGCGTCCCAGACTGCGTACATTGACTCTTGGCAAGGTCTCCATCCTGCACCCTCCCCCATTCGCTCTTCTCTCGGCCTACAAACATTTTTTTTAATGAATTACATTTCTTGCGGGTGTTAGGCTCGAGCTGAAGCTAAAGGAAAATCGTTATTTTCAATTATGCCACAGGACCTGTCTGGGTACCCCAAGAAGGTGGTGGGGGGGCGGCAGAAAAATGTAAAATGTTCAAAATGCAAAACGCAAACAAGGCCGCTGGCATTGAGTTTCATTTGCTGCCAAAAACATAAAAAAATATTTTTGTGCCATGATTGATTATGCGTTGATGGCAAATGTTGTTGAAATTAAAGACAAGAAAGGCCCTGCCAAAAGCAAATATCATTAAGTCCTTAAGCATACACAGACACATACAGAGAGAGAGAGAGAGAAACAGAGAACGAAATGGGGGGAGAGACAAGACAGAGAGAAGTTTGTTCAACAATTTAAAATTTATGATGTGTGAGCCCAGTAAAAATCTAATTTACTGTCGCATAATTAAAGACGCAAGGGGGTTTCTTTTGCGTGTGTGTGTGCTGTGTGCTGTGTTTGTGTATGTGTTTGTGTTGTATTTATTCAAATTATATATTCGACTGTTGACACACCCAAAAGGCAAAAGTTTTGTGTCGGGTAGGCGGGAAAACGACGAGACAAACACTGGCGTCACGTCACATCACACGCGCCCTCTCCCTCTCTCACTTACTCACTCACTCCCACTGCCACTCTCTCACTCTCTCATTAAATCATTAAATGCCGCCATGTAAGCATAAATTTAATTGTTATTAACAATCAGCACTTATTTTGACTCCACCACACACAGGATGTGAATGGGGAGGGGGGCTTGTGTGTGTGTGTGTGGCCTTTCTCCGCCTTTTTTCTTTTTCGGCTGGCCTTTTGTTCAACTTTCCCTCTCTCTGTGTGTCTCTCCCTCTGTTTCGCTGCCTTTTTCATTCATTTTCATTTACAATTTTCACGTTTCGGTGTTCTTTTTGCTTTATGAATTTAAATTGTCATTAATTAACTTTTGTGCGCATCGAATGTGGGTCGGTGGAGACGGTGCAGATGGTGGGGGGGTGGAATTATTACACATACGTCATGGTGGTCCGAGCCACTGACCATTCATTATGGGGTCCAAGCATCGTTCTGCGAACTCAATTACAGTTTGCAAACTTTTCAATTAGCTATAAATAGTTTATTTATGTATATATATATACATATTTTTTGCAACTCATGCGATGGGTGTACGTATGTATGTGTGTGTGTATTTAATTGAAAAGTGCTGTCTCGAACGCTTTTCACGCTTTCACTGCTTCTCCCTCTGTGTGTACGTGTGTGCGTGGCTCATTAATACTGTTGAGCATTGGCCTCCATGTCCTTGCTGCTCATTTCAACGCGCAGCAGAGCGAATGATTGCTATTCATATCCCGATCACACGATATCCACGGGGGAGAGTACATTGACAGGACAGCAAGCATCATTATCGCATGCAAATTTTTATCTCGTTGCACTTTTTTTTGTTGCTTCTTGGCCATGCAGCAGTTAATGTTGATTCCTTTCGCTGTTGATTTAGCATCATATGATAATTACTTTGATGTAAATTCATTGCCAAAGAAGCCCTTGCCCTTGTCCTCCTATGACAGCTGACACTCAGAACACTCTCTCTCCTGTCTCTTTCTCTGCTGCTGACAGTTTCAGCAATTTTTAACTGCTGGTTATTTCCATTGTTTGCTGCACAAATATTTGCTGGAAAACAATATTTCAATAGTTCGTTCTTTTGCCCCCGCTCTTTCGGTGTTTTCTTTGGGTTATTTAACTCGATGTTAATTAAAAGGCAGCAATGGCCATAACTGGCGTAACAAATCCACCCGCAGGGCAATGCCGAAACAGAACCAGAACCCCGGCCCACCACCAAACCAAAAACAGAACCAGAAACAGAACAGATTCAAATTGCAATTTTTTTCTTTTAGCTGCCTTTTTTTTTGTGTGTTAGACTGCAGCTTGTACGGGTGGCAGTGGCAGTGGCAGAAGGCAGGGAGTAGCTATGCTCCGAGGGCTTGTTGGCTGTGTTTCCGGCCGTCGTCAACTCGTCGCCATCTTCCTTTTCAATTATACCCCAGCCCCCGTCGCTGCTCCTCTGTCTGCCTTTGTGGCAGTGCCCCGAAGGCATCTACTACTGCGCTTTCTGCTCAGCACCGGGTTCACTGCAGTTTGTTCGCAGTTTGGAGTTCTCTCAGTTCCCAGTTCCCTGTTCGAGTTCTGTTCAATTCGGTTGTCGATTTGTGCTCATTGCACAGACATTTTTCGTTTTCACACCATCAAGCAGCGTTTGTTGCGATTTGAAACAAATCTACCAATGCCGCAGCAGCGGAAAATCATAAAAAATATAAGAGAAAAAACGAACTGCCAGAGAGAGACGGAGAGAGAGATGGAGCAAGTTACTACCCAAAAACCAAATTGAGTTGTTGATGGGCAAACGTCAAAAAATCCACAAATTCTGGCAGTTTTTATACCCGTACTCGAAGAGTAAAAGGGTATATTGTATTTGTGCTAAAAAGTGGATGTGTGTAACATAGAAGGTAATTTCCGACCATATAAAGTATATATATTCTTGATCAGCATCAATAGCCGAGTCGATATAGCCCTGTCTGTCCGTCCGTCTGTCCGTCTGTCCGTCTGTCCGTCTGTCCGTCCGTCCGTCTTGTTTGTCGCCCATTGCTCGAAGGCTAAAGAGATAGAAACACCAAATTTTTTTCAGACTGATGTGTACTCTCACTCCTAGAAAAAAGTTTCAAAATTTCGCCCCGCCCACTTCCGCCCCACAAAAGGGCGCACATCTGTGGCGGCCACAATTTTGAAAATAACACAAAACTAAAATGCAGAATCATAGAGACAGCCCATATCTATCAGGGGCCCAAATCTGAATCGGATCGGATCATTAATATAGCCACAATAGAGGCAAATATACACAAAAACTTCGCTCCATCCCTTTCGCACTCACACAAAATCGAGGTCGATTTGGTTTTGTATTTTTTTTTAGCCTGGATCTCAGAGACTATAAGAGCTAGAGCAACCAAACTTTTGGCCAAGACTCCTGTGATACCAAACCTGAACAAGTGTATTTCAAAATTTCGCCACGCCCCTTCCGCCCCCAAAAGACGAAAATCCACAATTTTGAAGATAGAAAAAAATAAAAATGCAGTTTTGTAGAGAATGACCATATCTACCAGATTCCCGAATTTGGTTCAGATCGGATCATTATTGTAGCCACAATGATCAAATGAATTTTCGAAGCAATTCCCCCACTCCAGCAACATAAATCATTTATTGGGGTTGATTGTGGCTGCAGCTTCTCTCACACGAACACTCACGCTCAAACATGCTGCCTCGTGCAGTGTACGTGTGTTGTTGTGGGGAACTGATGTAGATGATGTAGATGTAGATGTCGATGACAGATGTAGCAAAAATGTCAAATGTAAAAACTGATAAAACATTTTTAAAATTCCACATAAATCACTGAGTACGGGTATAAAAGTAGAGTCGCGTTCGAAGCGACTCCGTACGTTCTCTCTCGTTTTTTTTTTTTTTTTTGTAGTCCTGGATTTCATGTCGCTTCAGTCGCTTCTGTCGCTTCTGTTCCGTTGCCGGCGACAACGTCATCATGCATGATAGATACTTTTACATATTTTCGCTGTCGATGGTTTTTCCGGCAACTGGCCAACGGCACTTGATTTGTTGTTTGTCTTCTGCAGAACATTTCCTGCCTGTCCCTGCAGCAACCAACCACCCAACCCCTGTAGGAGTCTGAATCTGCTGTGTATAGGTTTTATTTAGTTTCGATTTTCGCCACTCTTTTTTAGGTACACTCCCGTTATTTATGGTGAGGCTCTTTCATCGTTTTTGCCCATTGATTTTTAATAAATTTTTGAGCTGCCGAAACGAGGACTCAAACGAGACCGCACGGCCCTGTCTGCGGAGCGGGAGGGGGGTGGCAGCGAGGGCCCAGTTGCATAATTTCGTTTCAACTTCATTTCCGTTTCGAACTAATCAAAAAGTGTAATTTCCGATTAGTTGTATTCAGTGGCAGAGAGAGAGAGTTCCACGAGTGACCCGACCTGACCAGACCCGTGCTGCGGAAGGGAGAGTCCTGTGGCACACAGCGTCAGAGTGCAGCAGCAGCAGTGCCAGTTCCACTTCCAGTCAGGTCGAGCCTCTCAAAGTTGGCTCGACTTTTCCTTCAACGTGCCACAAAAAAACGGAAAAAGGGCCACTGGGGTGGGCAGTCCTTTTCATTGGCTAACAGGTTTCTGTTGGCCCTGTTTTTCTTTCATTGTGTAATAAATCGGAACATTGACCTGGCCTCTGCCACTGCCACAGCCACTGCCTCTGCGTCTACGTCTGTGATTGAAAGTGGAAGGGAATTGGCCGGATAATGACCCTTTTACATTATGAGTTATGGTGGGCTCCGAGGGCAATAGATCCAAGTGTGGGGAGACCCTCAATTTATCTCAATCCCTGGCATTCCTGGCATACTTATGCGGGCAAACGAATCTCATTCAACCGATCCGATTGTCGTGCCATTAAATTGGTGAATTAAAACGACAGTTGAACTGGACTGGACCACCCGCTTTCTGCTGCATGGACTATCTCCGGCCATGTGTTTGGCTTGTTTAGCAAATAACCCAGAGGGTGAGAAAGCAGAGAGATAGAGAGAGATGAGGTGACTGCATTTCATTTGCATATGAACACCGAAAAACGAGTCTCCTGTGTGTGTGTGCTGCAGGTGCAGGTGCCACACCACACCACACAACACAAACAAACACACACACAAAATAAAAAGCGAATGAAACCAACACATTAACAGGTGTTGACTAAGCGCCGCACGAAACGAGACCCCGCCAGACAGATTCCAGTCCGGTTCCGGTTCCTGTTGCGAGATGCAGCGAGGGTTGCAGGGGGTACCAAGGGGTGCCTAGGGTAGGTGTACGTAGGTGGCTTATAAAGAGTGGCAAAATTTGTTTGCTTTTGTTTATAAAAATTTAAGGCACTTTTGGACAGGTGCTGCCGGGGACTGCTCTACTATACTATATGCTGGTTGCTGGATGCAGGGAAATCCCAGAAATGGTGCAGGGCCAAAGGTAGCAAAAGCAGCAGCCTAAAATCCCATTTTGTGCCCCCAGTCGGGGGGCCTTGGTGGCGCTTTATTTATGCAAAAATAACAAACAAGCAGCAACAGCAGCAACCAGAGAGTAAAAGAGAGACAGGCGACAGAATGGCCCAAATGGCGGGCGAGTGGCTAAAAGCCTCAAACGTTGTCTGTCCTGATGCTGCTGCTGCTGCTGCTGCCGGACATTGTCGCCGTGTTGCCTGCTGGATTATTCACAGCCGTTGAAAGTGTGCAATGAATGAATTTATGGGTTCGTTCTTCCACTCCCTCCATGCCCCATCCCCCTTTCCCCACCGCTCTGTGCAAGGGATTTAACTGTGCAAAATGTATACAAATGTGGCAACGTTTGGCCATGTTATCAACATTTTTATTTTCGTCTGCCGTCTCTTTGTTGCCACTGCGATTTGGTTGCAACAAACAAAAGCAGGAAATAAAACCTCGAAAAAGAAACACACAAAAATAAACAAATTAAGTGAAGCGCGGAAGCGGAAGTGCAGACAGCCATGGCCATTAAGTAGAACCAAGGGAAAAGGGTAGAGAAAAGAGTTTCTCTCGTTTTTTGGCTGGGATTGTCAACTGTTTAATATTGCAATTGGTTAAACAATTTCCCCTTACTTACTGTTCTCTGTTTTTCTCTTGTGTATTTGCAGCCAAGGCCTCGAAAGTCATCCACTTGCGGAACATTCCAAACGAGTCCGGTGAATCGGATGTGATTGCCCTGGGCGTACCATTCGGTCGTGTCACAAACGTTCTCGTGCTGAAGGGCAAGAACCAGGCGTTCATCGAAATGGCCGACGAGATGGCCGCCACATCGATGGTGTCCTGCTACACAGTGAATCCGCCACAGATGCGTGGACGCATGGTCTACGTACAGTTCTCCAATCATCGCGAACTCAAAACGGATCAGAGTCATAATGTGAGTACACATACATATGTACTTCTATATATCTCTATTCTATATAAGTTTTTTGGTCTTAAGTGTTATTAATGTGGCAATTAAGTTTTGGGTCTGAAGAATCTGCGATTTATATGCAAATGTTGGGACAGAACTGCTGATATGGAGACCAGACCGCGCACGGTCGACCGAAACTCTCTGATTAATTACACTTTCTGGGCAACTTAATTCCCATTCAAAAAGAGAGTGGATGGGTACAGAGAGGGAGAGAGAGCGGGGATTCCCATCATAAATGGCACAGATACACAGATAACTATCATTGCTGTGTCCCCATTTTTGTGTTTGTCTTTGCATTTGTGTGTGTTTGTCTTTATGTTTGTGTATTTGTGGGGTGCGGCGGAGAAGGATTCTAAACCAATTTCTAATTTTAATTTCGTAAGCCACAAAGTCACTGACTGAAGTTTAAAAAGCTTTCAAATAAATACACATGGCCGCACACACAGATACACACACACAGCTCACACACGTGCCTGACAAAAGCAGTAAAATGCATAGTTTTTGGGGTTTTGTGGGTAACCCATACATGGAACACTCAAACACACACTCATACACAGATATAGGATACAGAATGGCAACCACACGCATACCAAGAAGAGACATACGAATGCAGAGACCAGGACTCATACGGACGGACAGATGGACGGACGGACGGACAGATGTGGGATGCCAGCTGCTTAGTGCTCAAAGTCAAAAGCATATTTTGATTACTTAAATGAAAGTGGGGTGATGGAGGGTGGTGCGGCAAAGCCAAAGGAAACCCCCAAAGCGGCGTTGTCACCTTTTGGGAAGGGGTTGTACGCCAGGTCGCCAGGTGGTACTGCTGCTGCTGCTACTCCCCCTTTTGGTGGTGAGCCCCAAAGCAAACTACTTAAAAAGAGATCGTCAGGCGACAGCAGCCAAAAAAAAAAGGTTAAGAGGCTGCAGCAGTGTGTGGCAGCAGCCTCAAGAGTGGCAGAGCCCTGTAGAGCCTTAGGAGTAGGTGACACAGCAGCAGCAACAATGGAGCAGCCACAAACAACAGCTAGACCAACACAATACAGTTACATTTCACTGATTACCTTTCGGCTGTGGCTGGTCTCCCTCCCCTCCACCTGTGTGTGTGTGTGCGTGGGCAGATTTCTCTTGTTAACTACTAATCCTAGTAAAAGGCCTTGTTACCCCCAACTCCAAGAACCAGCAGCCAGCCAGCCCATCTCTCCCCCCTGCACAGACAACGCTAGACAAGTCAGACGAGTGGGAAAAGTCAACGCCGCTTTCCATAGTTGTTGTTTCTGCTGTTGTTGTTGCTGCTGCTGCTGCTGCCGGCTCTAGTGGAAAATCTCTTAAAATGCATGAGAGTGTAAGGAGCAGCTAGGACACACAGAGGTTTAATCTTGTGTGGAAAGCCTGTCCCTGTCCCTGCTTCTGTCCCTCTTCCCTCTCCCTGTCGCTGCCTGCCAACATATTTATACAATTTCTCATTTCATTCAGTTTTCCTGCCTCTTCCCCTCCCCATTGTGAAACATGTCCTGTGTCCTGTGTCTTCTGTCTTGTGTGCTGTGTGTGTTGGTTTTTTGTTTTCTTCCCCTACCCCGATGACGATGGTGTTAGAGATTCTTCTTTCTGCTTTTGGCCCTCGCATCTTAACAACTGTCTTCATTGGCTTTTGTGTTGCCACCGTCTGTCTTCTAGCCGCTGTTGTTGTCGTAGTTGTTGCTGTTGTTACTGTATGCCACCACCTGGTGTGGCAGCAGTATTCGCCTGATTGTTTGGCGACTCTTGACTGTTCCTTTATTTTGCCGATTGCGTTATATTTTGCTGCTTGTCATTGTATGTATATCTGTCTGTATGTCTCTGCCTGTCTTTCTGTCTGTCTGTTGCCGGTTGCAATGTGCAAGTCTTCAGATAAGATGCTTACCCACAAAAAATGAGGGAGTACCAACCTACGAGCGAGTATTGCGAAAACATGGAAAATCATAGGAGAGAAGGCAACATGAGCTTCTCCGAACACAGACATTAACCCTGGGGGCAGGCAACACTTTTTATAATTCCCTCGTTAGTTGTAGATTCCCTAAAAAATTCAGCCAATTTCCTGATACCGCCCATGGCCACAAGGATTTGCAGCATTAAATTTATGTAGAGAATAGCAACAGCACAGCAGCAGCAGCAACAGAAATGTTGTAGGACATCACAGAGAAACAGAGACAGAGAGACAAATCCATTGCATGGCCTTAAGGGATTTTAACCCGAGCACACAAGAGCACACAGGGGGGAACGAAATACGCACCTGAAGGCAAAGCTGCGACGACAGCAGCAACAGCAAATCAGCAATACAGGATTTCCAAATCATCTCCTTCCTTGCCACACGCACACATAAACATAAACATAGATACAGCTACACACACACAAACACAGTTAAAGGGGAAGGGGAGACACACACATGTGAGATTTCAACGGCTGAGTGATTGCACGGCATAGAAAATAAAACAAATGGGGAATGGAATGGAAAACCAAGAAGCAACAGGAATGAAAAATCCTGAAGCATACTTTGCAGCGTCTTCGCCTTCACCTCCCTCGTAACACACACACATACAGCGCACACACACTCTGACATTTATGTTGGCAATTTGGCAGTCAACCGGCAATGCTTCTGCTGCTACTGCTGCCTGCCACTGTGGCAGCCACTTCTGCTGGTGCTGCTGCTGTTGCTACTGTTGCTACTGTTGCTACTGTTGCTGCTGCGTAACAGGATTCTAATATGTCATGTCGTTGGGATGTCCTTTCACCTTTTGCCACGACAGCAGCGGCAGCGGCAGTGGCAGTGCTCCTTGCTACATCTACCTCGGGTTCTTGCCTGTGACTATTTTCCTTGATGTCTCTCTCTCTCTCTCTCTGTTTCTCTAGCGTCTTGGCCCCCCCTCGGTGCTGCGGCAAACCTTGACTAAGATTCGTAGAAGCATGGCAGAGTGGCAGCTAGGAGTTTGGGCTCCCGAAATGAAGATAAATGCACTGGGAAGTTCACGCGGTTACGACCACAACGAGCTGCCCGCAAAAACCAGCAAGAGCTACTCCCCATCGCCCATCGCCCAACCCCCAACCACCACCGAAATCTCCAATCCCGACCCCAAAGGTCCGCCCCAGCGTTTCCCTCGGTGTATTGTTTAGTGGGTTTCAAATTTGACATGTGATTGTTTTGTCCCTGTCTGCCTGGGTATGTGCCACATCTGTTGCCGCTTTTTCCTCTATCTAGTCAAGAGGAGGGGGAAAGGAGGCGAGATGGCTGTTGGGTAATTTTGATAAATTAATTTTTGAGCTTCTGGCATTTTCGTTTGAGGGAAAAAAGGGTTGACAGGCACTTGGGAAATGGGTAGCAGTAAAACAACCAAAAACAAAACTCTTGGCCAAAAGTTTGGTTGCTCTAGCTCTTATAGTCTCTGAGATCCAGGCGACACAAAATACAAAAAGCAAAACGACTCGATTTTTGTGTGAGTGCGAAAGGGATGGAGCGAAGTTTTTTTCGTATATTTGCCTCTATTGTGTGGCTATATTAATGATCCGATCCGATTCAGATTTGGGCCCTATTAGATATGGGCTGTCTCTATGATTCTGCATTTTAGTTTTTGTTATTTTTCAAAATTGTGGCCGCCACAGATGTGCGCCCTTTGTGGGGGCGGAAGTGGGCGGGGCGAAATTTTGAAACACTTTTCTAGGAGTGAGATATCACATCAGTCTGGATAAAAAGTTTGGTTGCTCTAGCTCTTATAGCCTTCGAGCAATGGGCGACAAACAAGACGGACAGACGGACAGACGGACAGACGGACAGACAGCAATTAGCACAAATACAATATACCCTTTTTACTCTTCGAGTACGGGTATAAAAAACAAGGAGAATTAGATTGATATATAATTTGGGGAAACAAAGACAGAGGGCCCCGAATCTCCTGTGCAACATTTGGCATGCGCCTAAAAGGATTCATTAGATTTACACACAATTGATTAATCGTCCGTCGGCTGTCCCTGGGATCTCCCCTGAATGCTAAATGCGTAACACAGAGCGGGGATCAGAGAACGCGGGGGCGCGTTCAAGTGCGAACAGTAAATGCAGGTAATCATCCTAATTGGCACTTGCTGCTGCCACGCTCCTCCCCCACCAAACACAGTCCGGCGGGAGCCATCAGCAGCAGCCTCCAAGTGAAGTGCAGCAGCAACATCAGCCGCAGCTGATTGCAGCCGCAGCCGCTTCAAACGCAGAGAGAAGTGCATTTCCCCAAAGGTGTGTCCTGTGCCGCCGAGTCCTGGCCATGTCTGTGTCCTGGTGTTTGCATGTGCAACTGCGGCAGGTTCTCGTTTCCCTTTGCTGATAGATAGTGTTACCTTGTAATTAAATTAAATTGCCAGCTACAGAGCCAGCAGCAAGGAGTCAGTGCAGCATTTTACTCTGAAATTCTAGTGTCCTGCCACACACCACACTCACACAAAAACAACAGGAACAAACAAATGACAAATAAAAGGCAAAGGCAAAAAAATATCCATGCGAATGAAATGCGGGACGAATGCGGGACAGCAATTGTCAATTAATGGATGACATACGGGATGTTGTGTGGGAGGGGGGAGTACGAAGTGCACGAAGTGGGATTAATATACAACACATTTGACAGTGGGCGTGGGTCGCAGCTCAACTAATACGAATGTCAACCGATTAAGCCACAAAAGGGATCAAACTGATTAGCAAAGGCTTATCACACAGCCACAGTGAATGCTGTCTATACTAGGAGACACAGAAGATGGGGATACATGTACATACATATATATTGTAGTTGCAAGCACCATTTGATTTGGTGTTAATAATATGAGCCCTGTCTTGCCCCCGCCTCTAGCTGAGGGCTCAGCGTAGACAGAGATCTCAATGTTTTATTTAATTTGCTGCCTCTGCCGCCTGACTGCCAGTCGGGCTGCCAGCACGTCGTCGATGCTGGAAGGAAGGCTGAAGCTGAAGCTAAAGCTGAAACGGGCTTATAAGGCCTTTTTGCTTTTGGCACGCTATTTGTCTAACTCTCAGGCGTGTGCAGTTAAAGGATTTCAACGGGGCGGGCAAATAACTTCACATATGCCGCGCTTCTCTCCCTCCCCTCTCTCTCTTTCTCTTCGTTGTATATCTGTATGTGCTCGTTGTTGTTTATTTTTCTATGCGTGGCTGGCTGATGTTTTTCTTTGCTGTTTTCCCATTTTATTTTCACGTTTACTTTTGCGCCTCCTTCATGTCGCCGCCTCATCGCCAAAGGAGAAGTAAGCTAATCTTATTGTTTTCCCCAACAACAGCAAGAGCAAACCCGCGTAGGGCTGCCTGCCTGCTCTGATCCTTTGAGTTATGCTGCTGTGGGTGGCGATGGCAATGGCAATGGAACTCTGTTTGCTTATAGCTCGTTGCCTCGTTTCTCGTAGCTGGCGAAAGCTTTTTGCCATTTTGATTGGTGACGTGTTGAAAATGGATTTAAATTACATTGTTTCACACACTCGCGTGTCGTTGAGTACGTGAGCGGAGAGCAACAGGAGAATGACAACTGTATGGGGTACACACACACACACACTGACAGACAGAACTGACATCTCTCTCGCTCTGTCTCTCTCTCTCTATCTCTCGCTGTTTCTGCAGTGACTTTTCCTACAGCTACAATGTCAATGTTTTCATTGTATTGATTAGTTTTCTATTACGGTTTGCCCCAAAATGCATGTTTGCCTTTTGCCTTTTTGCACAGACTTTTCCCTTTTCCCGTTTTTCGTTTTTATACCCGTACTCGAAGAGTAAAAAGGGTATATTGTATTTAAAAGTGGATGTGCGTAAAGACAGAGAAGGAGTAATTTCCGACCATAGAAAGTATATATATATTCTTGATCAGCATCAATAGCCGAGTCGATATAGCCCCTGTCTGTCCGTCCGTCTGTCCGTCCGTCCGTCCGTCCGTCCGTCCGTCCGTCTTGTTTGTCGCCCATTGCTGAAGGCTAAGAGTTTTAGAGCAACCAAACTTTTTTATCCTGTCTGATGTGATATCTCACCCGAGTTTCAAAATTTCGCCCCGCCCACTTCCGCCCCCCACAAAAGAGCGCACATCTGCGACGTCCACAATTTTGAAGATAGCAGAAAACGAAAAATGCAGAATCATAGAGAAAGACCATATCTATCAGGGGCCCAAATCTGAATCGATCTGATCATTAATATAGCCACAATAGACAAAAAATACGCAAAAACTTTCGCCTCCATCCCTTTCTGCACTCACACAAAATCGAGTAATTTTGGTTTTTCGTATAAATGAGCGCCTTCGTTCTCAGAGACTATAAGAGCTAGAACAAACCAAATTTTTTTTTGCCTAGGCTCCTGTGATATCGCTTCAGTGCAAGTTTATTTCAAAATTTTGCCACGCCCACTCCCGCCCCCAAAAAGACGAAAATCCACAATTTTGAAGATAGAAAAAAAAAAAAATGCAGTATCGTAGAAAATGACCATATCTACCAGATTCCCGAATTTGGTTCAGATCGGATCATTATTGTAGCCACAATGATCAAATGAATTTTCAGCTACGAGCTGTCCCTTTCCAGTTGCGCCGTAAGTCATTTATTGGGTTGATTGTTGCTTCAGCTTCTCTCACACACACACACTCACGCTCAAACATGCTGCCTCGTGCAGTGTACGTACGTGTGTTGTTGTGAGAACTGATGTAGATGATGTAGATGTAGATGTCGATGACAGATGTAGCAAAAAAAAATGTAAAAACTGATAAAACATTTTAAAATTCCACATAAATCACTGAGTACGGGTATAAAAGTAGAGTCGCGTTCGGAAGCGACCTCGTACGTTCTCTTTCGTTTTGTTTTTCTATGACCGTGTAGTATGTTTACTTTGTTTTTAGGCAACGGCAGCGGATTTTACTGCTTTGCGTATTTATTTATGGCCCTGGCTTTGGCTTTGGCTTCTAGCTCTGGGATCTGACTTTCCTCAGCCAAAAGGCTTTTAACACATTTTACGTGGTTTTCTATTTTCGTTTGCCTTTTGCATAAATAAGATAAATATTGTTTTGTTTTCACTGTAACCGCTTCATGCACTTTGCACAAGTTTCATTCAAGCTTCTTCTTCTTCTGGCTTTGGTATCCTCCGCCACCTACCCCTACTCATCCTTCTCCGCTTTTGACCATAAAAACCACGCAGCATCAGCAGAACGGTTGAACGGGGAGAGACTTGTGGGGGCGACAACAGATAAACGACTCGCTCTGTCTCTCTCTGTCGTTGGTGGGGCAACCACAGCAAAGTAATACATAATCCAGAGCTCAGCTTTAAAACTTAACTACAGAACAGAACAGAACCACCTCATAACTTGTACGAGGAGTTGTTGCCAAAAAAAGTTTACACTTTTGCAGCTTTACGCTCGTGGTTCAGCTACTCCATCATCAGGAAAAGGCCAGCAGCTCCTTGGCGAACTTGCCACGCATGCAGTGGTTGCAGTGGCAGTACCAGTGGCAGTGGCAGCAGGAAGCTGTGGCCAAGCAGCTGTAGCTGCTTTACTTCTTAACTTGGCCCACAGCACTTAAGCCCGGCCAAGTGCTCGCTCGACTGAGAAGGGGACGAGAGCGACGACACTTGTGCCCTGTGCCTGTTGCCTTGTGCCCTCGCCCCCAAAAAGGGCTTGCCATGCAGTTTAAAGGGTGCCTCAGCCATCGCCGTCTCCTCCTCCTCCTCCTCCTCGAGGAGAGCAGAGGCCAAGATGGTGAGGCGGCACTCAGTGTGACATTGCAATGAAAATAAACTTTGCGCCCAAAAAAAAAAAAAAAGGCAAACGGGAAAAGGCAAAAAAAAAAAGGGAAAATGGCAGGAAGAGCAGCCCTCCTCACGGGAAAGAGCTACGCGAAACAAAAATATTTATGCAAAACTTCAAGTGAAAGGCACCGTCAATATTCTTTGGCGCCTGTTCCCTCCCCCCCCCATGCTTTTTGGCTTTATTTCTTATGCAAAATAAAAGAAGGGAAAAGACGACAAAGTGTCACATCAGAATCATAGAACAATTGCTGGTAGCTGCTTTTTTGTTGCTAGTGAAAAGTTTTGCTTTAGATGAAAACTGTGGGAATATTTCTTCGAGTAGTTTTCAGAGCTGAAAATCCCAGCAGAGATTTCTATACATATTTCTCTTTGGTTACCAGTAGCTTCCACTCAGCGAGTATTTCTCTGTAGTTTTGGGTGCAGACATATGTCGCCTTTGTGTAGATTTTCCCATCGAAAACGTTTCGTTTCGTTGCGATTCGATCGATAAATATGCTTATCAGCTCTGGCCGTCACTAGTTTGCGAGATACTTTTAGCTTATCAAAGCATTTTGGTTTATCAAATGCCTTATTATCGCACGGAAGGATGGTGCGGCGCGGCCACTCGGTCATATTAAATTATAACAATGTGTGTAGGTGTCTGTGTGACTGTGTGGGGAGTTACTTGTGCACTAGTATTGGTTGGTGTTTGTATACATATCTAATCAATGCCACATTCCACACAAATACACACAAACAAGCACCCACACACACACACACAGACAATGCGAAGCGGAAACACACAATTGACTCATTAACAGGCAAAACCGCGACAAGCAAAGGCCGATGCAAACACACAGATACATAATCATACTCCACACATACACATTGATAGTAGCATAATCATATTCCACACATTGATATACACGCACACACACACTCACACAGGCAACGATTTGCTTTGTTTAATGATGTTGCTGGTTGTGGTTATATGGCCAGAGCCACAGCCCCAGTCCCAGCCCCAGTTCCCGACCTGTTCCTGTCGCTGTCCCTGTTTTGGACTCCAGCCCCAAAGCTGTCAGATAATTAGAATGCCTTCGGCCAGTACTTCGTACACGCAGAGAAAATAATTAATATAAATATTTGATTTAAATATGCCACATTAAAATAATTAAAATAAAATAAATATAATTTATATTTCAAGTAAATATATTTCATATTTAAAAAAAAAGATATTTTAAAGATATTATTTATATTTAAATAGTTGAAGACTTTAAATTTTTCAATATTTTTACCATTTTGTCTCTGAGTGTACATATTTGTGTACATTTAAAGTATTCAAATATTAGCATGCAATTTTGGCTCCCCGAATATGCATGCGAGGGTAAAGGGGCTTCTGGCTTGGACGGCGGTTATTATAAAGCCATAAATAGCTACAAACTGTCGGGAAGTTTGACCATTCTCCCACTCGATTCCCCCGCTCTATTTCGGTGGGGGTGGGCGTGGGTATTGTGCGTCGTCAGTGGAAGGTTAGGCACAATTATCAAAGTACTTAAACGCCTGGCAATTGCCCACTTGACAGCTAGTTAATGTTAACCAAGTTTAAACATGGCCAAAAGGAGTGCACACACACACACGTAGAAGATGGAAAGCCAAACAGTGGGGAGGCGGAGCGAGAGAGAAAGCGAGCAGGAAAGAAATGGCCAAAACGCTTCTCAACAATTACATTACAATTTTTACACAATCAACGTCATCGTCATCATAATAATCAGGCAAAGTGAAGTATCAAATTACAGAGGCAGGCCCCAAACCCCCAGGACTGGCTGGCTAGGGCTGGCTGGGGCTGGCTGGTCTCCCACAGGCATCTCGAGGAGGCAAGGCAATCGAAGATGAAGAAGCCGCATCATCGTTGCCTCATAGCTGTGGCGGTGGTGGGGGAAGGGCAGGGAACAGAGCTATACATTCCACATACGACGATACGGCGTGTGTCTAGCCACGCACATAGCAGAGATGGTGAGAAAGAGAGGGCGAAGAAACATGCCACAGAGCACACCGAGCCGCACAGCAGCACTCTGGCAATTCTAATCAATTTTTATTATTTTTACAAACTTTGGCAGGCCCACACACAGCCAGGAGCTAGCTATGTAGAGCTCACGTCGTCCTTGTCTTTGTTTCGGTTTCGGCAGAGGAATTTATCTAGGAGGAAAGCAGCAGAAACAAATAGCACGCCTGGGGAGGATTGACGATGGCAATGGCAATGGCGAGACTAGAGAGGTTTTTCTTTGCTTTTCGCTTGCCGCTCTCTCTCCTGTTGCTGCTGACAAACGCACAAAAAAAAAAAAAAAAACGCGCGTCGCAAAGGTGGAAGAGAGAAAATGGCTGGATTGCTGTGTGGGGGTGTGGGTGGGGAAGGGCAGGTGGGCGGTCGAATGTGTTTACGTTATGATTTTCGAAATCAAAATTCAGCACGAATAGGAATAAATTTACTTCCGAATGTCATTAAATTGTTTTCCGATAGAACGTGTATATTTCCACGCAAGAAGTTTTCTTCCCTCTTCTCACTAAGAGCCTTCCTCATCTGGCATCGTCTCCGCTCCATCCAGCTCCGCTTCTGCTTTCCGCATCCTCGTCAATGGCAGACTCCTAACCGCCCCCGCCCCTCCTAAGAGTTTCCTTTTATTATTACGATACTTGATATTATTGATTTTGATTGAGATTTATGTTGGTGCGGCAGGAGCTGCTCCTCCATGGACGCTCCTTCCCGTGTGTTTCGCTCACTTCCTGTAAACCATCGTTTAGCATATTCCTTACTGTGTCCCCCGACTGTGTCCTGTCTGGGTCTTTCGTCTACAAGTACAAAGCCTTCAAAAACGAAAAAACAAACTTGTCGGTTTGCTGCATAAATTTTGTGCATTGCAAGTTCCACTCCACTTTCCACTCTGCCGTCCTTTGATTAATGCGCAAAAGTTTTGGCGCCTTTAACTAATAAAAGTTTCCGGTAGTAAATTGACTCGAACATCTTTATCAACTTTCTTCTTATTCTGTGTCTTCCAGAACTCGGTGGGGCAGAGCGACTACCGCATTCAGTCGCCGGCCGGCGGCTCCCCGTTGCCCCTGTGCGCGGCCAATGCCACCAGCAACAATGCCAACAACTCCGGCGACAGCAACAGCAGTGCCGTGGGCATTTTGCAGAACAACACCAGTGCGGTGAATGCCGGCAACAATACCAATGCCGCCGGCGGACCCAACACGGTGCTCCGGGTGATTGTCGAGTCGCTGATGTACCCGGTGTCGCTGGACATATTGCATCAGATATTCCAGCGGTACGGCAAGGTGCTGAAGATTGTCACCTTCACCAAAAACAATTCATTCCAGGTGAGTGCCCCAGCCCCAGCCCCCCCAAGAGATTTGGCAAATAACCTGAGGGAATCCCATTCTCCGTTTCCCTCTACTCCCTTAGGCTCTCATCCAATATCCGGATGCCAATTCCGCCCAGCATGCCAAGTCCCTGCTGGACGGGCAGAACATCTACAACGGGTGCTGCACCCTGCGCATCGACAACAGCAAGCTGACGGCCCTGAATGTGAAGTACAACAACGACAAGTCGCGCGACTTTACGAATCCGGCGCTGCCACCGGGCGAGCCAGGCGTCGATCTGATGCCCACCGCTGGCGGCCTGATGAACACCAATGATCTGCTATTGATCGCCGCCCGCCAGCGGCCCTCCCTAACAGGTGATAAAATAGGTAACACGAACGGAACATTTTCCCGATTTTCTATCATTTATGTTTTCCTACGCTTCACATACACAAACTATACATATACATACACACACACACATACCTAGATATCTATGCTTTGTTTCAGTCTGTTTTTCTGGCTTTACACTTGCTATCGATTCGTCTAGACACTAGAGCTTAAGTGGCATGCAACAACAGATGTACATATGTACATATGTATATAATCCGGATATAGAACTCACCTTGCGCCTCCCACTAATACCCTATCGATCTTGATCTCCCACTCTCTTTCAGTCAATGGATTGGGCGCTCCCGGTGTCCTGCCACCGTTCGCCCTGGGCCTGGGCACACAGCTCACCGGCGGCTACAGCAACGCCCTGCCCAATCTGGCCGCCTTCTCGCTGGCCAACAGCGGGGCCCTGCAGACCACAGCACCGGCCATGCGCGGCTACTCGAATGTATTGCTCGTCTCGAATTTAAATGAGGAGGTAAGTCGTCGAAGCGAATCTGCGTTTTATATTAAGACAGATCTACCATAAGTAGTCCCGATGCCAGGGTTTCTCGTGTTCTCCCTCCCCCAACACCATTCGACCCCACTCTCTTTCACACTGAATTATGATATTTATAGTACAATCTTTCAATTAGTTTGTCCTTTCATGTTTGTGTGCAAATATATTCTTTTTTTAGAGCAATTTTTTTGCGCATTTATTGCATTCTTTTTTTCCTTCGTTTTTTTTTCTTTTTTAATTTCAAAATCCTTTGACATTTTTTTCACATCTTTTCTCGGTTAAGCAAATACCAATAGAGCGCGGCGGCAGAGTGCGTTTATTTGATTTCTCGCATTTCAAACAATTTTAAATATTAACTACAAATATTAAAAAAATATATATACAAAATTTATTAATATTATGTATGCAATTCTGCTTTTGGTCCGAAGAGACTTTTTTCGACACCTTTTTTTCGCTCTGTGTTTCGGTCTCTCTCTCTCTCTGGTCCAAGGCCAGATCTCAATTCATTCTGTAAATCTGTCTGTAAATTGTCATTGAAACCTTTTTTTCATCTGTTTATCGTTTATCGTTTACTCTTGTTTTGTTTATTATTTAATTTTGTAATACTACACCTACAACGAATCTCTCGCTAACTGACGACAAAACTCTATTTTCTCTTTTTTCTCTGTAGATGGTCACGCCTGATGCTCTCTTTACCCTCTTTGGTACGTCTGCACAAAACAAAACAAAAAACAAAAACCATAAAAAAAATAGCAAATACTTTATTATTAATTTTTATTGTTTCCGTTTGTCTTGTGGGCAAAGCGATGGCGCAGCGGGGGGGCAGCAGAGTACGGCGGTGAGAGATGGATATACTCGTAGAAATTGTTCCAAAGTATCTCTTAGCTTCTCTCTCTCTCTCTCTCTCCCACTCTCTTTGTATTACTTTGTAACTTCTCTGAGTCTATATCTCTGACCGTACATATGCTTGCCCTCAGCGTCTAGCCTTGCCCCCGTCCCAGCAACACATAACGTGCCACACATACATATGTACATTTATTTACACTCCTTGAACAATTTATAAGTAGTTTACTTGATTATTCATTGAATTTACACTGTACATATAGTACGTACGTACCGGTACCGAGTCGAGTGAAATGTCTGCCCAAAGGCCAAAAAAACAACACGAAATCCACAGTAGCTGCTGCTGCTGCTTTCACTCACTCTCTTCCCACTCTCTCTCTCACTGTTTCCGCTTCCGTTTGGCATTTACGCCATTTACGTGCAATCAGCAAAAGTGCCATGAATTATTTATATGTGTGGGTGGGTGGAAGGAGGAGCAGGAACAGGAGGAGCGATGTTGGACAGGGGTAACAAAGCAATAGCTGACAAAAAAAAAAAAATAAAAGCGGCACAAAATGTTTAAAATATTGAAAAAGCCTTAAAAAGAAAACGTAGAGCGGTACATGCAACGCTGGCGCTATAAAATGCATCCGCCATGTGGTGAAATATTCTTGTAAAACGAAGTCATCCCCCACCTACTATAATCCCACTCCTACTCTCATCTGAGAGCAGAACTAGAAGTAGAGAGCTCAACGGAGAGCGATCGAATTTAGGAAGGGAAAAACCGAAAGCCAATAATCTGCCCCTAAGAGTTGGGTGGATTGTGCACCTCGATCAGGTCATAAAACCCATTTAAGTGGTGGTGCTGTGGTGGGGGGGTGGGGTAACATAAAAAGTGCATGCCCCGGCACACTTGTGCCAGTATTTATTGTATTGCCAAATGGATGGAGAGACTGCTGGCTAAAGCCAGCAACAAATGGCTTTCTAATAGCTTTTTGCCAGCTGCATGAATAGGACTCGCAGTCGAACCCGTACCAGAGGCACAGCCAGAGCCAAAGCCGGAATCCCAGTCGGGGCCGGCAAATCCATCAGGCAGCTTGAAATTGAAATTGAAATAGTTGTGGGTCCAGTGGAGGTTGTATCTCGGCCCTGCTGCCATTTATCCAGTCATAAGTTCTGCTTACAAATTGTAAAACAATGAAAATGAAAATGAAAATACCCTCCAACGATGTTATATATAGTACATATATTAAAAACGGTACATGGAAGGGCATCCTTCCTGGCAAGAAGGCAACAAGTGAAACCGCACTTGGGCTAGGAGCACCCACCCACCTACTCTTGGTGCCTCTTGGTTCCTTTTGCACCACTTGTGCATCCGCTTGTTGCTTCAGCGTTGTCTACGACACACGTTCCACCCTGAAAGAGATTGTGTGTGTGTGTGTGTCTGTGTAAAATTACATGAATTAAGTGTGTGCTCTCGTCGTGGCTTGGGTTCTACGCTCCACGTTCGCCCCATTGTTGAGCTGCCGCCCAGGGGCATCCGGGGGCCAGAGTGCAGTGTGGGCTAAAATGCATGCACAAAACACATGCTTTAACATGTGCTCATCCTGCCACACACACATACACATCATACACACACACACACACTCGCATTCTGGCAGCACAAAAGATTGAGTGCGGAAGTGCATAGCTATAAAAATGTCCATTTATTTAGTTATCATTGCGCTTGTTGCTGTCGCCATTGTAGCTCTTCCTCTGTCTCTCAGTGTGTGGTCTGTCCTGCTCCCTCCCTCCATCCATCCATCCTCCCATCCACTACTATTATACATATGTGTACATATATCCTCCTTTTATTCCACATACACACATCCATGCACACAATTGTGGAGTTGTATTGTAGTTTTTGCTGGCTTTTACAATTGAAATAAAATTTACTTGTGACTTTTCGTAGTCGGTTTGGCTTGGGTTGGTTTGGTTTGCTTCCTTGGATATATATGTGAGTGGGAGGGGGCGTGAGGATAGTTCTGGTTGGGTTCTGGTTCTGTCTCTTTTGCTGGTTTTTGCGTCGTCTGTTGTCTGTCGTCTGTTTGCCAAATGAATTTAACTAACTTTGTAAAGTTAATGGGGTTTGCTGTTTGAATTGCTGAATTCTTCCACTCTCCCCCTGTCATCCTCTGGCATTCTGAGTGTGCGTGTGTGTGGCTGGATTTTATTATTTTAAAGGATTTCCACTTGACTTTTCACTTGCGCTGCACACACAGCCATCTTGGTCATCACAGTCGGGCCATTGCTCAGCATTCGTCCATTATGTACTTGATTTAATTACCAAAATACATCGATTGTGCAAGTTTTTGTTTGAATATTCTCTGGGTCTGCTGGGGGCTATCTCTCTGCAGTCGAGTGTGGCGCATAATTGCAGCATAATGGATTTTGTTGCCGCAACAGAAACGAGAACCTCTCCCACACCCCACCCCATCCATTCCCAGGCAGCATGCCACAGTTCTCTGGTGTATTTTTATACCCGTACTCGAAGAGTAATAGGGTATATTGTATTTGTGGTAAAAGTGGATGTGTGTAACACACAGAAGGAGGCGTTTCCGACCCCATAAAGTATATATATTCTTGATCAGCATCAATAGCCGAGTCGATATAGCCATGTCTGTCCGTCCGTCTGTCCGTCTGTCCGTCTGTCCGTCTGTCCGTCCGTCTTGTTTTTCACTCATTGCACGAAGGCTATTAGAGCTAGACCAATCAAATTTTTTCCAGACTGATGTGATATCTCACTCCTAGAAAAGTGTTTCAAAATTTCGCCCCGCCCACTTGCGCCCCCACAAAGGGCGCACATCTGTGGCGTCCACAATTTTAAAGATAGCAGAAAAAAAAAAATGCAGAATCATAGAGACAGCCTATATCTATCAGGGGCCCAAATCTGAATCGGATCGGATCATTAATATAGCCACAATAGACAAAAACATACGCAAAAACTTCGCTCCATCCCTTTCGCACTCACACAAAATCGAGTCGATTTGGTTTTTTGTATTTTGTGTCGCCTGGATCTCAGAGACTATAAGAGCTAGAGCAACCAAACTTTTGGCCAAGACTCCTGTGATACCAAACCTGAACAAGTGTATTTCAAAATTTCGCCCCGCCCCTTCCGCCCCCACAAAAGACGAAAATCCACAATTTTGAAGATAGAAAAACTAAAATGCAGTATTGTAGGAAATGACCATATCTACCAGATTCCCGAATTTGGTTCAGATCGGATCATTATTGTAGCCACAATGATCAAATGAATTTTCAGCAGCGAGTCGCCTCCCCTTGCCCTTCGCAACAAAAATATACATTTTTATTAGGTTGATGGCAGCAGCGCTGCAGGGCTCTCTTCACACGCACACTTACGCTCAAACATGCTGCCTCGTGCAGTGTACGTGTGTTGTTGTGAGAACTGATGTAGATGATGTAGATGTAGATGTCGATGACAGATGTAGCAAAAATGTAAAATGTAAAAAATTATAAAACATTTTAAAATTCCACATAAATCACATGTGTACTGACTGAGTACGGGTGATAAAAAGTAGAGTCGCGTTCAAAGCGACTCCGTACGTTCTTTCTCGTTCGAGTGTGTGTTTGTGTTGCAACACAACAGCACAATGCTCGACTTTGAGAGGTGGCATGGAGTGGGGAGACCGAGAGACACTCACATACGCAGCACCAACAATGTTAAGTCTCTCTCTCTCTCTCTCTCACTGACTCCCATTGTCTCTGGTGACACAAAACGGTTTGCTTGTGGCAACACACACACATGTAAGAGGGATGCTTATGTGTCTCTGTGTGTGTGTGTGTGTGTGTGGGCCCTTTGTTTGCATGCAAATGCATTTAATTTGAGTTTAAATACCCAAATATAAACTTTTGCCAAACAAACGCAACCACACCACCGAACACACCGGGGCCCGGCAGGTCAGTGGGGATTTGAATGGTTGGTTGGCTGGTCAGAGAACGGTCTGGAAGTGGAACTGAGGCAGAGACTGGAAGTGGGAGTAAGAGTGGGTGGTGCAGCAAACGGTCGTTGGTTTAAGCCGCTTGCTTTTCCCTTAACCTGGTGGCCCCCCCATCCCCGTTGTGCCTTTGATTTATATTTACGACACACAAATTGCACTGCATTCTGTCAGCAGTTTGTGGGGCTTATCGCTCGGAGTAAGCAAAAATTTGCCAAACGTATTAATTGCTTAAAAATTGTCCGTTGTTTGTTGATTCGGGGGATTTGTGGTCTTTAGGGGTCTGCCGCAGACAGCCAGCCGTCCTTGGGGGGGGACTTAGGGCAACTGAGCCACAGGAAAGCCGATCAGCAGACTGCTTAGTCGAGTGCAACAGCAACACCAGGGAGCAGGAGCAGGCGGCAGCAGCAGGGAGCTCTAGCATCGTCTGGCAGCTGCCAGTGCACTGCTAATAAAGCTTAGATTGCTGATTAAACGCTTCAAAGGAGCAGCAGCAGCAGCAGCAGCTCTCAGCAACAGCAACAGGAAAAGAAGGAGCAAAAAGTTAGATACATCATACGCACCGTTGCACAGCCAGAACGGAAACGATAGAGGGCAAGGGGCGAGATGTCGATAAGTTGAACGTTAAGCGTATTATTATTGGCCTTCTCTCAAGCCCAGGCTAGAGCCAACGAAGTGCCAATAGATTTAGATAAACTTGGTCGCCAGCCAGCGTGTAATTGACGGCATCTGCCACCCCCCCTCCACTATGGCAGCAGCCAGGAGTCTGAGAGTCGGACAGGAGTCGGGCAATCAGCCAAATGGCAAGCTAAAATTTTATGTAATAACCTTTGAATTTCCAAGTAGCTAAGCAGACACGGGACAGACAGTGGGACAGACACTTGAGAGGCGGGTTGTACGACAAACAAGCGAATGGCAACTGGCAAGCGGCAAATGGCAAATGGCAAACGGTTGCTTTTGTTATGTTAATGGCAACACGCAGGAGGGACACGTAACAACAATTTCCCCACATGTGAGCCAAGCCAGGGGGCAAGGCAAGGCGAGAGGTGGCAAATTTTGCACTTCAAACATGCCCCCAAGCTCAAAAGGCGCTAAGCATACTGGTGGGGCAGGGCCCCAGCCCTTCCCTGCCCATTGTGCGGTTCGCTGCTTGCTCACCTGAAAGCTGTTTGCATGCCAAATAATAAGAGTGGCAAGCGTAGAGGGAGACAGCACCACGCACCCGCCAGAGACAAACAAGTCACTTCAAACGGCAGCGCGTTTAGATTGATCTAGCCATCAGTGGGGCACACACAACAAAAAAAAAAAAAGAACAGCAACACACAAAAAAAAGGGCACACACACTCCGGGAAACCCAGGAAAAGTTTGGCCCCAGCAGCAAAACCCTTTCGATGCCCAGGCGGCAGTCAGACATTTTATTAGTTTTGACAGCGCTTTGTTGCGCCTGAGCCTTAGCTGGAGTTGGAGCTGGAGCTGGATCCTGAGCCTACACGAGGACGACTCAATCGAAAGGGCCCAGGACCCATGGGCTCTCTGGGGCATGCTCTTTAGACACTTGACACATGCCGCTTAGGCTGTCAAGCATTCAATAAAGTCCCTGCCTCACTCAAGAAGCAACCCCCACTGATAGCCTGCCACACACACATGTGGATCCAGCCAGATGGAGTATGGAATTGGGGGAGAGACTCTCTCTATCGCTTTTGCATAACAATAAAAAGAAAACTTAATCAGTCTGGCAAATCGTCTGGGAAACAACAACCCCCAACCCAGTATCGGTATCGACATATGGATGGATACATATGTATGCTCTGCTTGTAATCCGCTTACGTAATTGTAATGGCGTGATAAAAATTTATATGATTGCCCCAAAAATATTGTGGAAACGTGTTTAATTGAATTTTTATGCGTTTAGCCCCTCTTTGCACTATTTGCTGGCGGGTCCTGTGAGCTGCGTGGATTTCCTGTGTGCGCGAAATAATTTCATAAAATTTCATATGCGCTTCATGTTGTGGCAGGAATGCAATTCAATAGAGTGTTCGTTCGCCCCCTACCCTACACTACCCACTGACGAACGGCCCTTCCAACAAACGAAATTTCAATATGGGGAAAATCGTTTTAGCTGAAAAAAACGAAAATGTTGAAAGGTAACAAACAGGCCGAATGATTAAATGGAGGAAACTGTATGGAATTTAAATTTTATCTCCGCCATTAGAGGGCTGACATGGCTGTGCGTAACACAGATAGATAGGAGGGTGCACAATAGATGCGGTGGATAAAGTGGAAGCGAGTAATCATATCCTCCATCGATCTAAGAGCGGGCGCCAAGGCGGCCACAAAACTTTATAGACTCTCGGGCTAATGTGGCAGCGCCAGCCGCATATTTCTTCATCTAGAATATGCTCAAACACACGACTAATGGGCCATCTGGGAATCGGCGTTGCTGTCTGCATACGTTAGTGTCGCGCAACCCACAAAAAAAAAAAAAAAAAAAAAAAAAAACAAACGCGAACAGAGGAGCAGGCAGAGAAGCGGCAGCTAAAACCTCGAGCAACATTTCTCCTGCCAGCAATGGCTGTGCAAATATAGCCGATAATAAATTATTATCAAGTCTGTCGGATGCCGTTGCTGGAGCTGCCGCCTTCCGCTGGATGGTTTCGGTTCGAGGCACTTTGCATGGCCAACCGGTAACCGGCAACAGGCAACCGGCAGCTTCTCATACACCCCGTTGGACGTCAAGTTATGCTGGTGACTGGTGCAGCAACTACAGACAGACAGAGACAGAGAGAGAAAGAGAAGAACTGGCATTCAATACGCTCCACTGCCAATACCCGCCTGCATATGCTCGTTCTCGTACCCAGGATCCTGGCCTCGTGCTTCTTTGCCTGCAATTGTTGCTATGAAATTTTCTGGCAAAACGAAATTTTTCGGTGTTTGGCATAAGTCAAGTTAGCAGTTTACGCTGCAGAGGATACAAGGACTAGCATCCATCCCACAGCCACTGCCAGGGAGAGCTATAGCAAGTCCTGGAGCTGGAACTGTAGCCAGTCAGTCAGTCAGTCAGGTGGCCAGTCATCTGTATAAAATGGATTTACTGCCAACTGTTGAACTGTGTGTCCTGCTTCTGCTTCTGCTCCTGCTCCCAATCCTGCTCTAGATGCACTGCACTCTGCCCCCCCCCTTAAGGCGCCCACTATTTACGAGTAGTACCTGCATTTCCATTGCTACTTTTGTAACTTGTTAGCGCTCCGCTCGCTTCGCTACGCTTCGACTGGCTGCTGGCCCCTCACTTTTATGGCCACATTGCTTGCCAAGTTTTAACTTCTTTCCTCCTCTTTCCCCCCTCTCTTTTTTTGTGTGGATCGGACTACTGCGAGTAGTTGAAAATTTACTTTGCGCATTATTCGATTTGTTGTCTTGGGCTAGTAGTAGTGGGAGCAGATGGAGCGGTTTGCGGGGGGACAGGGGCAGGACCTGCACTTTACATTGTTTGCATTGGGGTTGCCCTTGCGAACCCTGGCAACTACTTTTTTTGTATGCTTGATGGCAATTTGCGCCCTGCTTCAAATTTGCCGCTGATTGGCTCCACATGGTTGAAGGGACTGCAGAGGGTTCCGGGCAGTCGCCCAAGCACCCAGGGGCCCCCTTCCGGGCCAATGGACCGACCTTCGGGCAGCTGTCAAAGCAAAAGTCCAATGACCAATCCCACCAATAACAAGGGGCAGCCAGCCACCGTGCCACTGTGCTGCATCCCCAAATACTTAAATTCTTAAAGTACGTGTCCGACTCTTAATGTAGCTCCAGACGCCAGACTACGGGCTGCAGGCACTCCGAGGACCCCGCATATTGCACAGTTTTGTGGCGTAAGTAAGGTCGTAAAATACAATTCAATAACGCGTTGGACTGCGCCGAAAAGTTGCCCCTGCTTGTTGCACACCTTTTTTCTTGTGCCTGACAGCGCTGTAAAATCTGTGGCATGCTGCGGCCTTAAAAACGGGATACGGGCATGGGCCAGGGCACGGGCCGTAGAAGATGAAGCCAAAGACTTTGGCTGAAACTGCAGCTCTGGCTGTTGGTTGGCTGGTTGGTATTGAAGCTCGTAAAAAAGAGCGGAGCAAACTTATTGAGCTAGTTATGAGTTTCTCGTACATGATACTAACGGCGTCGCCCACGGCAATAATGCGAGTGCTCCTGTCTGCTGCCTGCTGCCTGCCACAGACGCGGCTGAAGCCAGTGGATAGTGGCAGCAGATACGAGCATCTTCGTGTATATGTTATGGCTTTTTGGTGGCGTGTAAAACTTTTGCCACAGCCTCAAGCTATCCGAACAGCATGAGCAGGAGCAGCGATCTCTTTTGTTGGGTGTATCCCTCTGCAAGGACACTTGAATAATGTGACCCATAAAGTATTTGCCATTAATTGTGTGTTTCCTGCCCAGCAGCAGCAGCAGCAGCTAAAATCTCTCTCCATCTCTCCATCTCTCTCTCAAATACTTGCGACACTCGTTTAGTTTTAGCGGCAATGCAATGCAATTACATATACATATACATATATACGAGATACTACTAGTACTACTTGTGTAGCCCAGCCAAAGTAAAGCTAATAATAATCTCCATCCACCCAACCGTCTGACCATTCACAGGTGTATACGGCGATGTGCAACGTGTAAAGATCTTGTACAACAAAAAGGACTCGGCACTCATACAGATGGCGGAGCCCCAGCAAGCATACTTAGGTAAGTTCAACAAATACTGTACATACAAACATACATATACACTACATACACACACACACACACTAAAGCAAAAATGAACACAACAAAACGAAATGAAATGAAAGTAATGAAAAATCTGAATCTGAATCTGAACCATCCTCGACCCAAGAGCTGGCTGCCTGGGAGGATAGAGTAGGGTATGGGTAGGGGAAGTAGACTCCAAGTGCTGGAAAAGAGCAACTGCAATTTGCAGCTTGTTTAAAATGAAAATTCCAGCAACATGAAATTCCAAACGGAGGGGTTGCATTCCTTTTGGCAACCGTAACCGTTGCTTCTGCTACTGCTGCTGATGATGATGCTGCCACAGCCACAGCCACTGCAGCCTGCAAATGCAGCAAACAAAATGTATTAATAATAAAAATTGTTAAAGCGAAAGAGCTGGCGCAAGAGGATGCCCACAAAGAGCCACAGCCAGAGCTGGAACTGGAGATGGAAGGTGGAAGCTGCCACACGACCATCGGAGGACGAGAGCGATGGCTGGCCGGGTGCATAAATGAAATTTTATAAGCGCTTTATTACCAGCGTGCGCCTGTACAGGAGGCAACACCTGGTCCAGATCCAGACCCAACACCGACCCCAGAGCCCAGACCCCAGACCCAATGGCCAGACCCAAGGCAACAAAGGATCTTCGCCTGTTCGGGCTGCTCAGCGGGACATGCCAATCATTTTATTGCATTTATTTGTGTGCACTTTGCCATTGTGAGGAGGCAAGCCATCCAACTGGGCGGGCTATGCCTGTACGCATTAAGCGAAATGAAAGTCCTCTCGCATCGCGATGCGTTAAGAGCAACCAACCGACGTGCCAAATTCCACTTTATTACAAAAACAGGAGCAGCAGGAGCCATACCTGGGGGCCGTGGCAGTGGCAAGGCGATTGAAAGCGCCAGGCGCCGATGACAGTGCGCTGACAGCGACACCTTTCATTTTCAATTTCGATTTGGTTTTATTCCATTTAACACACCAACTATATCCAGCGGCGCCCCAATGTCCACTCTCTCCCTCCCTCCTCTCTCTCTCACTCTCCATCTCTTCTGTTGTTCTGTCTTTCGTTTGTTTGTTTGTTTTATTTATTCATTGAAAAAATAACTCAAAAGCCGTCAAAGTGCCCGCTGCGGCGGCCCCATTATGCCCGCTCCCTCTCTCTCTCTTTTAATTGAAAAGAACCGAAGCGGTTGGCCAGGACAGGGAACCAGTTTACTCTATCCGAGTCTGAATTGCAGTTCCTGTTGAGCCTTTAAAAAGCGCTAATTGTGAACATTTATCAAGGTTGAACACTGACTGCTGCAGTTATTAGCTGCTTATGCGCGATGAAGGCTTATAAGCGGATTCTGCAGCCAGAAGCTGCTTTTGGGCCCACAAATGTATGCTATGACAATTGCAGGAGACGACACGCACAACGCTTTGCATGCCATATGGCCATTAATCGCTCGCACACATGTAATTTATCAATGATATTTTCTGTCACGACTGCTGCCGCCTGTAGGCGGCCTGCCACCTGCACTACAGCCTTCTGCTGTTAATAAAGTTTAAATATATTTAATCTTCTCAATAAATGCAATGGGCGATCGCAGCGACAGCGACAGCAACAGCAAACGGAAATTGCCAGCAAATTGCAGGGCGAGGAAAACGTAAGCTACTGCATAATGAATGCCAACAACTGTTTATTGATTTAAATGGAAATAAAATAAGTTGAATGGTGGGCGGACAAGGGCTGTGTCAAGGGATCGAAAAATCCCCAGCCGCAGCCACATGCCCACCATCCTCATTCGCATCCGCATATGGACACCGCGCCACAGGCCCTTGGGGCCAGCATTCCACGACCCACGAGAACCGCAAACTATTTTTGCCAGCTTGTCGCCAACTGCTGTGCCATGCCGTATTCCCGCCCCTTGCCAACCCTTCGGTGGGCATTAAAAATATGCTTTGTGCTGTACTCAATTAAATTTTTAATTATCATTATGCAAACATGCATATCCGCCGCATTCTGTGCGCCCTTCTGTGCCCCGCGTGCATCCTGTGTGTCGCATTCCTTGTCTCCCTCACAGCTCACAGCTCGCAGCTCAAACGCATTCCCCCCTTTGAGCTTTTCTTTCTTAATTATTTGTGCATGAATTTTCACAGCCATACAGATATAGAGAGGCGGGGGAGGGACATGGGCTAATCAGTATCAGCAGCATACTTGAAAATGCATTGCCTTTGGGTAATGTTAATTAAATTTGTCCCCAAAAACTGACGGAATGCAGACCACAAAATGCCAACGGCTGCACCTGATAAAATAGCAATCCGAACGAACAGAACAGCCTCCAATACTCGTACTAGTACCAACAAAAAGCAGTGTATGGAACAACAAAACCAGAGCCAGTCAAATGTTGGACCAAACAAGCAAATTATTGTACTAAACAAGGTGGAGGGAAGTTCTAGAAGCCTGCTCCCCTGGCTGAAATGGATGCCTCGGGGGCATGGGAAAATATTAATGGGAGTGCGGCAGCATATAGACTACTAATGTGCCGGCAGGTCTGCCAAATGGTAAACACTTCCGCTGGCTCTGGCTCCTGGACACCAGGTAGTGTGCTCTGAGGGGGGGAATGAAGAAGGCAGAGAATGCCAATGGGGATGGGAGAGGGAGAGTGCGCACTTATGCACTCATAAAATATTAACAAATTCATTCGTTACTTTGCCCAAAACTCTCGCCAACTCCAACAAACAAAGACGATTACCGACAGCCCGGCAAACGGAGCAGAGGAGGGCAGGGAGTTCGAAGTACGGGTAGTACGGAGCAGGGAACAGCAGCTGTCCAGGGTCGCCCCCACTCACCCACTCATGCATAGGAAAGTGTCTCGTAAGGTGCTGTGCGGTATGCCATTGATGGTGTAAGGGATGGGGTGCTGGTGGGGATGGCCTGTCCTTGTCTCGGTGTGGGTGTGAGCGTCCAGTCCCCACAAAATACGGCTACAATTGCACACTCAGCATACGAATTACAGCGTAAAGGCGCAAAAAACTTTTTGTAAGCGAAGTCAACAGCAAAATGGGAGACAACAGGGTGGCGATGGCAACGGGAGGGGAGGGTGGAGAACGATATAGAATGGACACGGAGACACAACTCGGCCGAAACAAAGTGCGACAGCAATCAGAAGGCAAAGACAGAGGGCAAAAATAGACTAAAACACACAATGAAAAAACAATAAGCATGGGCAAGGACCACCCAGGACCTCCCCGAAATCTAAGCTTCTACCAGTCTGAGGTGTGTGTATGTAGGAGTGTATTGTAATGGCAGTAGGAAATCGGACCTGAAATGAGAATAGAGTAGAGAGGCGTCTGGGAATGGGACCCTGATGGAAAAGGAAGAGGGAAGGGAAGTGGTTGCTGGGCGGGATTAAGTTTTTGCGCAACTTATTACAAACTATATGTATACGATAGAGACAGTCGCCCGCAAATTTATTGGCACACTCCCAGCAGCTGTCGTCTGGTGTCTGCCTGCGTGATTCCATGGCCTGCCTGACTGTCTCCCTGCCACCCTGCCAGCCTCCTGCATGGATGCTCTCTTTCTCCATGCCATTCCATTCCACTTGTATTGGGGAATTTTGCGTAAATAAATTTGCAGCTTCTGTTATTCCGTACAAATTACTACCAAATATTTTGCATAAGCGTACGCATAAAGGCATTTACAATAAAAGCAAACAAACACGCGCACGCACACACACACGCACACGCACACCGAGACATATGTTGGCAACATTCTATGGCCATATACATTATGGTCCATTACGCATACGCCATGTGGAATCTCGGGTGTCTGTGTATGTGTCTGTCTGCCTGCTGCCCTGGAAATACGAGTAGAGTTTTGTGAAAGTTTTGGCACAACTCTGGGACTATCGGGGCTGTGGGGCTGTGGGGCTGTGGAACGGTTCCCCCCTTCTGACTGTTTGACAATGCTAAGTGACTGTTTGAATGACTTGGCGCCCGGCACTTGGTCCGTCCGTCGGTCGGTTGGTGTTCACAATTAATTACGGTGAGGGGAAACGACTCGGAGAGGATGTTTTGCATAGTTTACGAGCCAGAGATAATAAAGTGTCTGGCAAGTGCAGAGCTATAGATCATAGCCAAGGCATTGCCGGACATTAATCGTTCAAATCATGAAACTTACAATTGAGTTGTCTCACAAACCAGAAACACACATAGCCACACAGCTACACAGCCCATTGCCTGCCTGCCCCCCTACCGTAAAATCCTGCCTCACCTGAGCCGCCGCATTTGCCTCTACCCCGGCCGCTGCTTCCGGAGAGCAGAGCAACTCCTCAGGGTAGTCCCAAGTGTATGGGATGCTTAAAAGTCTTAAACCAAGAACTTCATGCATAAAACAGGGCACAGACAGAGACAGAGACGGAGACCCTCTCTGCTCCAGGGCTCTCTCCATCCACGAGTCATTTCACTTACTTTTTGGGAACCCCGTGCTCAGCTGTGCGTGTGCACTCCTTTTTCTCCTTTATTTTTACAAGTTAATAATGATTTGTTGTTGCTGTTTTTCCTATAGCTACTGCTGCTGCTGGTCAGCCTCGTAATTAAAAGTTTAAGATACTTTTTGAGTTGGGAACTGGGCCCACCCATCCAAAGCCAAAGCCAGTAGCAGCAGCAGCTGCAACACTTTGTGGCTCGTAGGCAAAGTTACGGCGGCGGCTCGTCTTTCCCCCTTCCTTGGGGCAAGTGTCTCGCCTGCACATTAATCTTTATTACAAGTGTTTGTCATACAACGACAACGACAAAAAAAAGAGTATTTAGGTCGCATATGAGCACAGGGGCACCCAGTCTTTGTCACTGCTGCGGCTGCTGCTTCCTTCTCTTATTTTACAATTTATTATATTCCTGGGCCTTTGGTTGGTTTATTTTTTGTATTTTTTGTAAAATCATTTAATCCATTAGGCGAACAATAAACGGCTGAGTAAGCATATTACTTAACAATAAAACAGAGGTGGAGTCCCAACCCATCTCCCACCTACCAATCCCATCTGCCATTCCCAAACCAAATCGTGACAACTGCTGCTCCTACAATGATAAAATGATATATAATTTATTAATATAATGCACGGAAAATGAAATTGAGAAAAGGATATCGCCTTGGACACTTGCGTGGACTAAGCCTTTGCATGATGTGGCACAAAGGGCACACAGTACGAGTTGGGGGTGGGCAGGGGGTATGGGGCAGAGTGAACCGAAATTAAATAAAAAGAAAGTAATCGAAATTGAAATCGAAAACGAATGGAATGGAAATGGAAATTGAACTGTATTTAAGTACGGCTGCCCCAGGCCATGGCAAAGGCATTGCACATGCAGCTGTGTGTGTGTGTGTTTCTGTGTGTCTGTGTGTGTGCCGCAGGTGTTATGAGAAATAAGGCAACAGTACCCAACAGTCCAACATCCAATTGAAGCTTCTGGCTGCAGTTGCAAGTGGGAAGGAGATGGCAGATAGAAGGCAGAATTGCTGCAGGAAGATGGCACACTGGCACTGGCACTGCTCAAGCGAACTTTTTGTTTGGTAATACTTTTACGGCCAAGCAAGCACATTACATTTCTGCTTGTATAAATCACCAAAGGCAGACGACATCGACATTGATAAAGTTGCAGTTACATTTCAGTTTCTCAGTACGAATACGAGCACAAGTATGTAAATATTTGCCAGCACTTATTGCTGACTTTGTTCAACTTCGACGAGTGGCGGCGTCTCTATCGGCGGTTGCTCCATTGGGTGGGAAGGGGGAATGGGGACTGGGGTGGCGCCAGAAAACAATTTTATGGCTTGTGGCACAGCATATAAATTGCATTTGCAGTCACAACAACCCCGATACAGATACATTTTTGCAGCAGAACCGAACCACACCACCAATTTGACGAGCATATGGCCAAAAATAAAAGAAAACAAAATAAACTTTACCCCTAAACTTGTGTTGTTTGCAGTCATTTTAACGTGTTTGTTTGTTTGCCTTTTCCTTTTGTTACAGCCATGTCTCACCTTGATAAATTACGTTTATGGGGCAAGCCGATACGTGTCATGGCCAGCAAACATCAGGCCGTGCAGCTGCCGAAGGAGGGACAGCCGGACGCGGGCCTGACACGTGACTACTCGCAGAATCCGCTGCACCGCTTCAAGAAGCCCGGCAGCAAGAACTACCAGAACATCTATCCGCCATCGGCGACACTGCATTTAAGTAACATTCCGTAAGTATCGTTCCCTTACCACTTGGCAGCCGAACCGTTTAAAGTTGCCGATGCCCCCCCACAGCTGGAGGTGCTGCCTGCCTGCCCGTTCGTTTGTTCGCTTTTTTTTCTATTCTGTCCTACGGCATCGTCAATGAGGCGTTGGCAGGCGCTCTATGGTGCGGCACGACACTGCCTGATAGGATAACAGGCACACCCCAGCCTCAACCCAAACGCAAACCCGGGCACGACAAGGCAATTACAATTACCGCTATGAGCAACAGCCCGGGCTCGAGCTTGGGTTCGGGCTTGGGCTGGCACCCCGCAATGCCATGTCTGCCGAATATGACAAAGCGCCCTGCCAGGCCATTGTGTGTCCCTCTGGGATGGGATGAGGGGGCCAAGGCCAGCCTCCCTGCTCACCGCTCTCGTCTGCCTAAATTTATGAGGCAGCTCCAGCAGGGGGGGGAGCGCCTGCCGAGACGATATCAATGAACGGGCCGCACAGCGGGCACACCAGGCAGTGCAGGGCAGGCATGGTTGGCAAACGCTCATACATAAATCGATATCAGTTAATTTTAAACGGAATCTAACCTATGCATCATTCGTGCACCCCACAGCTCATCCTGCTCCGAGGATGACATCAAAGAAGCCTTCACCTCAAACACTTTCGAAGTCAAAGCATTCAAATTTTTCCCGTAAGTAATTGGAATTGACTTCTGGCGGGCTAGCGAGACTAACGAGATTCTTTTTCACCTTTGTGCCTACAGCAAGGACCGCAAAATGGCGCTGCTGCAGCTCTCGTCCGTGGAGGAGGCCGTCCTGGCACTTATCAAAATGCACAACCACCAGCTGTCCGAGTCCAACCATTTGCGCGTGAGCTTCTCCAAGTCGAACATCTAGAATCCGATTCGTGGTCAGGTTTACTGAACCTGACTGGGTGCCGGCAGCGGCGGCGGCAGCAGCAGCAGCTATGTGCACCACCCCCACCACCAACACCACCACCACCACCAGCTACAAGTCTATTGGCAGCAACAGATACAATCTATTATTCGTAGTACAAGAAGGATGCACGCCCACTTCAACTGAGGATTAAGCCAACCGTACCGTGGCCAACCCGAACCCAAACCAGAACCCCAACCCGAATCCATTCGAATAGAATCAAGTCGAATCAATACAATCTAAGCCAATCCCATACAATCCAACCCAACAACCGATCAACCGATCAACCACCAGCGGCAACAATCGATGTATGAGCTATACCAACAGGAAACAGATGAGCCTACACTCTAGCCTAGGATCTGTGTCCACTCGTGTGTTCCGCAATCGTAACAATCGAATGGGGAACCAGGACAAGCAGCGAGAGTAATCTTAACTAAATTTCTAATGAAATCAAAATCAAAAGAGAACAGCAACAGCAAGCAAACTGCAAAATGCTAAACGTTAATTAAATAAAGTATAAACTGAAATTATATATATGAGGATTTAGCATTTCAACTTACGGCGCACGCAGACAAAGCAAACAACAAACAAACAACCCACTAAACAATCAGCAACATCGTATCTTAAGCTTAACTTTAAACTATAGTTTGTAAGTAAATTGCATTGCATAACAAAACGGATATATAAACAAAAACAAAACAAAACAAAAAAAAGAGGTTTAGCGCGAGAGAATATAGTAGAGGAAAAGTAAATTTAAATGAATGAAAGATGATCGATCGTAAATTAGAGATATTTTTAGTGCACTGTACTGTGTTTTGGTTTTAAAAAACGGCAGAAAGTCAGAACGAAAGAACAAAAAAAAACAAAACAAAAAGGAAACGAAGCGAAACGAATGAGAGAAGAGAAATTATGTTAAAAATGAATTAAGGCAAAAACTTTTTATTATGTATATGATGCTGTTATTATATTTTAAATGAATGCAACTTAACTTTAATTTTTTTATAAATATGCAACAAATCAATTGCAAGAATCGCATAGACGTAGGCTCTTAAATGTTTTTCATTTTATTAGACTTAGACAAAGAGTGGAGTATTTAGTGGAGATGGAGATGGAGACGGAGACGAAGATGGTCCCGAATTGCACACCGAGAGTCCTAGGCATTGAAGCGAACAGATGTGAAGAATAGTAGTAGAGTTTATGGAAAGCTGAGAGAGAATGAAAAAAATGTATTAAATTTGATTAAGTTGAAATAAATCGGCCACTTGGATGGAATTCGTCGAAGATCCAATATATCCAGATGATCCAAGAAGGCGCACTTACATAGCTCTCGTCTGTTTGTTTAGCATTACTGATTACACGTGAGAATAATAATTTTAAATGGCAGTTAAATCAACGCGTACGTAAACCCTATGTGTGTATGTATATGTAAATGTTGTTAAGCTAGCGCAAATTATACACAAATCGATCAAATATATATACATCTGTATAAGTATGTATTGAACTACAACAACAAACCATGAAACAGGAAATTAAACAAATTTTAAGCTACAAAAAAGTATAATCTCAAAATGAAACAAAAACAACAAAAAGAAAACAAACACGAAAACAAAAACAAAAAGAATGGAATGGTAATTATATTTAATCATAGGCATACTGGTAACGAAAGACATATATGTACGTGTTTTAGCAAAACAAAAACAAAACTGAATGATTTTTTGATAATTTTACAAGGACCCCCCACAACATACACAACCAACACGCACGCAAAACACAACACACACAGACACACACACACATACAGACACAAAATCAGACAGATACACTCATATATGAAAGTTTATATATATTTAGAAAGTGAAATTATTTATACGTTGGCGCAAAAGAACAAACAAAACAAAGCAAAACAGAATGAAAAACAAGAAAAAACAACAAAAAAAAACAAAATAAATAAAAAGATGGAAAAACACACACAAAAAGGTTAAAAAAATCAACTAATTGTAACTTAATTGATATGGATTTAGTTAGTAAGAATGAGTAGCAGTGATCGTAATTTAAAATTAACAAAAGCAAAAATAAAAATAAAACAAAACAAAACAGAACAAAAACAAAAACAACCGAGACAGAAACACAGGAGAAGCATACAAATCACAATACAAATTAAAACAAAACAAAAAAGGTAAAAATTATATGAATATATACATATATATGTATATGTATACATACATATATTAAACGTGTACGAAAAGCAACAGTAAAATATTGTAAAATGTAAATCGTAATGAAGTACTATATTTACAGTTGTCAGACAAGTCGCAAGCGGTGAAGAATGTGGTTGAAAGTGGCCCAGAACAGAATGGAACAGAACGTAACGTGTGGGGCATGCATGTATTGAAGGAGCTCACGATAGACAAAACAAAACAAAACAAAAGAATAGTTGAACAAGCCTCTACAACCGACATACACTTTACATGCAACACACAGCAGAAAGCTTACAGAAAGAACGTTTTGAGCCACCAACACTAGCGTTTCATATACATAATGCAACTTACTATCTAACTTAACTTTAACCTTATACTACCTATGTATTTATCATACTACATACATACATACATATGCTCTATATCTATGTCTATGTCTAACTATCTACTACTTATATACCATATACACTATATACATGTTTTGTTAGCGCATCGATGCAAGGTAAAGCGATATGATTATGATATGCTATATATGTATAGTATGTGTATACTATATACATACATACTCGTACGTTTACTATATATCAAAACCCACGACTGCTAGAATTTCAACTGAGAACTCTTGACAAATCAAAAAATTTCATACAAGTATTTAGCGAACTTAATCTACATACATACATACATACATACAATTTCATACCCCAGAAGAAACAGCATACAATAAGTATATAAAAAAAAACAAAAGCACAGCCACACACAAACAGACAGATTACACCTTCATACTCACAGAATGGATATATAGTGAACAGGGGAGGGGATCATGAGCAGCAGCAGCATAGCATCATCCTGGGGCTGTCCTTTGGTATGCATTCAAAGCGTTCAAAGCGTAATCAAATATTTAGCCCAACGATAATATAGAATCAATTTGCGCTTCAGCGTGTAAATGTTGATAGCGAACACGACACCGAGAAAGCAGCATGCGAGCGAATTAATAGAACTAAAACAGAATCTAAACTACAGTTTAAAGATCGGAATACGAAGAATATACACACACAGTAATGCAGCAGATACCGAAACATTTAAAATTAAATCAAGTGAATACCAGTGTGGGAGGGAAAGAGGATGTGCAGAACAGACAATGCAGTCAGTACACTAAAAAGTATTACTTTACCAAGTAGAGAAAACCACAACTAAAATAATTAATTTACAATTTAATTGAGGAGCCCAAAATTGACAGCCTGCTAACGAGAGGAAGTGAATAATCAAAACGTGCATCCCATATAGTACATACAATGTTTGCATTTGTCGCAGTCAAAGTGATCTCGTTCGACTGACATTGCTGGCGACGATCAAGGGGGATCCGCGGAGAGGTTGCCCCACAATTGCATTAGCCTAAAAGATCTAAACTAAAAAAAAAAACATATAGGAAAACATAAAACAGAAGCCAACAGTTTTAAGTTGTACAGTACGAGCTGCAAGACGAGATTTTACCAAAATGCAAAGTGAAGCATAACAAATTGAAGACTAATCGTGGATTACATACTATATATATACCTATATGTATGTATACCAGTATATGACACACAGGTTCATATGTTGTGAGAGGTATCGGTGGACGTGTGCGACATACTGCATGCATTACTTACGTGCTACTTTTACAGTTAGAGAAACCAGATATATATGTGTGTATGTACTATATGTAATTGTAGCTATAACTATATATATATAAATGTATCGGGGAGGAGTGCAGCAAGCAGCAAATTATTAGAAACATAGCGATCAGTCGAATCGGAATGCAGTCAGAGGATGGAAACTATACACGAACCAAAAGGAAATCAAAGTAGGAGTTGTGGAAGGAGGAGGAGGAGGAGGAAAACAGGAACCAGAAACCGTTTTTGTTTTACCGAAATCACATGCGCAACATATACAACATGAACAGAAACATATCAATCAGCATTGTTTGACACATATGAGTAGTTAATTTTAAACAATCAACACCCTTTTATTTTACAGTCACAACCCACAAACAGCACCCCAAAACCAATATTTAAGTTCAGCTTAATTAAGTTCAGTTCAGGTCCACGTACCAGACACCAGACACTGACAACCGACACCAACACCGACACTGGTATACTACATAGTTTCCGTTACGAAGCTCCTGTAATGGCATTATTACGTATATGAAGAATACATTTACAAATCGTTAGTTTGGCAAAAGTCGGAAAAAGTAATACTTAATGAAGGGCGAGGGCACCGAAGTCGTAGGGAATATATGTATGTTTGAAGTTTTGGCAGAAGACAAAACCAAGTGGAAATGCATATACTAAATTGTACAGTTATCGATTTGTGTTGAATGTTTTTTGGAACGGAGATTCATGCGTTTTTGTGCTCGGTATCCAGTATCTTTAGTAGCTGAAATTTTTGTGTGTGATTTTTAGTGGACGAGGAGACGAGAGGCGCCAATCAAAAGTGTTGTTACGTTTATTTGTTTTGTTCATTTGTTTTGTACAATTATACGAAAACGTATACAACTAATATACAATATATACACATACCTACATATTCATACATATATGTTTATAGTTAGCAAAATCTGGATGTGTTTTACGTGCTACTTTTACACTTTTTTTGCGTTCCCGAGACACTCACACACACACACACACACATACCAAACTTACCATAGTACGAGTACAGCAAAAAAAAAAAAAAAAACAGTTGACAACAGGCAGAAGTTCCTACTTTTAGTAAAACTGATAAATGATTAAAACATAACTAACCGAGATAAATTGCAGCAGTGAATTTAATATACGTATACGTTTACGTATGTATGTACACACACACACATAAAGTCAAATTTGAATTCGATTGCCTTACCAATCAATTGCCGCTTTCCTTTAACACTCGCTTTTTTATCGAAGTTGGATTTCCTTGGTCTGTCTATTACTTGTGAATATCTGGTGCGGCTTTAACATTAGTCAGGCATTATTGCGAAATTTAAATAGGGTCCAAGTTTTAAATATTAAAAAATACAACTCAGAAGGAGGGATAAACGAAGAGAGATACATATGAAGTGGCGAAGGCGAATGGCCAGCCGTCTAATTGGTTCTAGTATTTGGTACCCAGTCATCAGGAAGTATTTTATGGAGAATAATGTCAGTCACTTTCTCACCACAGCCACACCCACACCCACACAGCCATCGGCTAACTATGTATCTGTACATCGATCGTTGTAACTGTAACTGAGAAAGCTTAGCAAATGCAAATCTGCCCTAGATCTCGACTCTTAACTGCTTAACTAGCCCCACTGCGAATAGACACACGCGAAACAATCAAAGTTGAAAAACATCTCTTGAATCAAATTTTTAATTATACACCAAGCAAACCACTTTGAAACTTTTGTGCTCTCTAATTGTACAACTTAAAGGTAATACAACAACAAGAATAATCATTTTACGCTCTAAACGAAAAAGTAAACAAAGCAAAACAAAACAAAACGAAACGATACAAAAACAAAACAAAAACAAAACGGCGATGTTTATGTAATGCAAGATTTTTCTCACCAAATTTTACTACAAATCTCTTATGTGTATTGTATATAAAAGAAAACAAAAACAAAAAACAAAACAAAAACTAATGTGTATTGATATATTTAAATGTATTGCGATTGCAAGGAAGAAACTGCAACTGCAAGAGCAGAAAACAAACAAAAACCAGCGCATGAGAAACGTCAAACAAAATGAATTAACATCCAAGAAACAGCAGCTACGCGACTCTTAATTAATTTTTAAACAAACTTAAGATACATTTTCATAATGCGATTGAATTTGACGGCACAAAGCGAAATGTACGAACGAATTGAGCATTTTGCCGAGCTGAAGATACTTAGAACTAATGAGTAAACTGACGACAGGAGGCAGGAAGGACGTAACTGAGGGAAGTGTGAGCAGATCTGCAGGCTGCGGCGCAGCTGGTATTGAGACATTCAACTGGGCGCAGCGTTGAGATTGCAATGATATGAAATGAATATTTGTTATGTTACAAGCATTAATTAATTAATTATTATAATATTAATTATTATTGAAAATATTTGAGAAATAAATATAAAATAAAAATGATTCAAATCATTAATGCAAAAGACTTTTTCCTCAACTTGGGATTTGACAACAAACGGCTCTTGAGCTGGCGAATACATTATATTTTTTCTAATTATGTTTTTTTAATTAAATCTTTAGACTTTTTTATAGTTCATTTTTGTATTCAGAATTGCATTTTTCTATGGAGCTTTATAATTTAAGACAATTATATCTTTAGATCTTCACTCGAATTAAATCTTATTTGTACGAGTATCAGCTCTTCGATATGATAGGCAAGCTGAGTATTTCGGGGCACTATATCTAGGACCTGCTTCCTCAGGATCGGGAGTATTCAGACTGTCGATCTTCATTAAAATTTTGGATACAAAAATTAAGTCGAAACGAAAAATTTCAGATCGAGTTTCCTGACACACAGAAGAAGAATGGAAGAAATCAATTTTTTTTTTTCAATCCTAAAAGTACACTATGATTTCTAATTCAATTAATTCAAATACAATTGTTAAGCAACACAATTTATCTCAATTTGTAAAGTTGCTGATTTCAGTTCCAGATTTGGGATACTAGGCGAACAGAAACTAGCACATGGTAGCTGTTTTATACACGTAATCGAAGAGTTAAGGGGTATATTCGATTTGTGGTAAATACACGTACCCACTTTTGCAACATTTTGTTACAGTGTTTACCAGAGTAAACCAAAGTCCCAGACATAGCTCAACTGAAACGTAATACGATCTGCATACCCGTTACCTGTTGCCCTCCACTTTCTTGTTATACCCGTACTCGAAGAGTAAAAGGGTATGTTGTATTTGTGGTAAAATTGGATGTGTGTAACAGAGAGAAGGAATAATTTCCGACCCTATAAAGTGTATATATTCTTAATCAGCATCAATAGCCGAGTCGATATAGCCATGTCTGTCTGTCCGTCTGTCTGTCTGTCCGTCTTGTTTGTCGCCCATTGCTCGGAGGCTATAAAAGATAGAGCAACCAAATTTTTTTTCCAGACTGAGATGATATCTCACTTCTAGTGTTTCAAAATTTCGCCCCCACAAAAGGCGCACATCTGTGGCGTCCACAATTTTGAAGATAACAGAAAACGAAAAATTCAGAATCATAGAGAAAGACCATATCTATCAGGGGCCCGAATCTGAATCGGATCGGATCATTATTATAGCCACAATAGAGAAAACCATTTCGAAAAACAGGGTTTCCCTCTCTTTCGCACTCACACAAAAACGAGTCGTTTTGGTTTTTCGTATTTTGTGTAGCCTGCATCTCAGAGACTATAAAAGCTACCAAACCTGAACAACTGTATTTCAAAATTTTGCCCCGCCCCCTTCCACCCCACAAAAGACGAAAGTCCACAATTTAAAAGATAGTGAAAAACGAAAAATGCAGTATCGTAGGGAATAATCATATCTACCAGATTCTCGAATTTGGTTCAGATCGGATCATTATTATAGCCACAATGATAAAATGAATTTTCAGCAGCGTTTCCCCGTTTCCCCTTGCAACGTAAGTTATTTATGGTGATGATAGTCGCTACAGATTCTCTCTCTCGCTCACACACTGCTCACACATTCTGTAGGAAAAAAAAATGTTAAATGTAAAAACTGATAAAAATTTTAAAATTCCACATAAATCGCATCTGTACTGACTGAGTACGGAAAAAAAGTAGAGTCGTGTTCACAGCGACTCTGTACGTTCTTTCTTGACTTTAGGCGAATACCCATGAAATCTCTTGTTCAATAAAACAGTAGTGCTGGGATAAACTAATTTTTAAAAATGAAAAAAGATACATATTTATTTTAAAAAGTCACAATCAGTAAGCAAAATTTAGTTGTTATATGTTACGATGAAAATAATTTTTGTGAATAGCGCAACTCTTGATTTTGGGGCGTAAGAAATCATTGCGTTAGAGTTAGTGAGACTAAAAACTATAGGGTGGAACTAAGTTTTTGTACTCTTAATATTGTATTTAACCCAATTGACTAAAAGAAGTAGACTGAAAATCAATTTTGTAAGCGAAAAACGAATCTTTTGCATGGATGGTCGACGAAGGTTGAAGACAAGACCTTCAGTATAATCAAAATATGAAAAAAAATGTCATATCACTTTTTCAATGATGTGACAGGTCGTACACAACTGATTACACATTAGACATCTGCATGAGTCCACTCATAACATACGTTTCATTGAATACATTCGAATGGAATTGAATAGAGTGAGTGGAAGGCAAGAAATGAAACGACATTGTATCAGTATGATTCCATTCCTTTTCTGAGACCTGCAGTTCAAAAGACGCACACATGGACATTTTATTAATAAAATAAGCCGACAAGTCTGTATGTATTTGTAGTCCGCGTTTTTTTTTTTTTTTTTTTTTTGCAACTTGAATCGTTCAAATGAAGCGTCTCAGTTTTCTGTGTTCTCACTTCATTCAATTCGTTTCTCTTTCTCTATTCTTTGTGCGACTGAGTCGTACGTAAGCGAGCCCAATCATTCAAATTCACTCAACTTATTTTGAGCATTGTTCATTTGAATGTGATTTTTTTGCCACTCATGCAGATGTCTATTACACATTAAGTCAAAGAAATTCTGGAAAGTTACGCGTTTGGTCGTAATGCACATGGGTCCACGACTCAAGTTAGAAAAAACGCTTGTGGGCTGGCATGTGTCGCTGTCACGAAAAATACTTTTGACTGATGAGAGTTCAGTTTTATCATATGGTGAGATAGACTTTAAAGAATATTATTGGCATTCAAAGAAATCCAATTTCCCCCCCAAAATCTGGATCAAAACGAGAAAGAACATACGGAGTCGCTGTAAACGCGACTCTATTATACCCGTACTCAGTCAGTACTGACAGTCAGTACACATCCACATAAATGGAAGTTTCAAATGTATTATCAGTTTTTACATTTTACATTTTTTTGCTACATAACTTCTCACAACAACTCACGTACACTGCACGAGGCAGAATGTGTGAGCGAGAGAGAGAATCTGTATTTTTTTCTTTTAATATTTAGCCTTGGATAATGTAAATTTTTAGAAAATGTAACTTAGGAACTATTTAAGGACTTTCATTTTGGAATGTAATATGCAACTGGGACTGCACGTTGGAGCACTGCCGGCGTCTTTCCTTATACGCCGAAGAACATGCGTGGGAGTGACTTAAGTAATGACTGAATTCACTATGAGGCCCATGGACGATTGGACGTAAGTGGAAGTTTGGCAACTAGACAATTTGAGATCTATCGCCTTGATGAAGGAGTGTGTGGTGTCGTCCTTTGCACGTAAAGCAGCTATGCGGACTTGTGCAATTCCGGAGTTTATGTCCTCGTGCGAAGCAATTCAAACATAGCATCTTCTTGATGTACTTATAGCTTTCATTCACGGTTCTCTGTAGGAAACGATGACACTTTCGTACAGGATGATAGTTCCTTCGGCAAAGATCACAAATCAGCGATCTTTTCGATTCCTTGGTGTTGATCTGCATAGAGCTGCTGGAAGTATAAAGGCGTTCATCGCCTGCCACGACGAAATCTCCATATGGTTGGATAAGGACTGTTCCCAGAGCTCCAAGGTCTGTCTGTGCAACTTGTTGGAGGTCAGAAAAACCAGCCAGTAGTCCCAGTTGGCCGTGGATGCTCCGCATTGTTCCAGAGCTGTAAAGCATCCCTCGACAGTGCTCTGCAGTTCTCTTACAGCAGTTGCAGTATCTAAATTGATGCTGGGTAAGTTGAAAAGAATCTTGATCTGGCTAGTGACTAACGATCTCTGGGTGGTACAGACTTTGCCACCCGTGTCTCGACTTCTTCACTAGTCTTAGCATTTTCCATCGGCGTATTACACTGAGGAAGATGTCGTGAATCGGGAACTTCGCGGACCGGGTCGAGTAGGGAGAGCCTTTCTCTTTGGCAGCCTGCTGCGTTCTGTGAGAAGTAAAAGAGTTGTTTAAATATTTAACGGTTCATTTATAACTTAATTAATTTATCAATTTAGTATTAGTATTAGTAGTATTAGTATGATCATTTAGTATATCCACTCTGTTTATTTTATGCTATATTTTCGTTTCACCGCATCACAGTACAACGAGAAGGGACGTGTTGTGTCGCTGTTAACGCGACACTACTTTTATACCCATACTCAGTCAGCACAAATGTGATTTATGTGGAATTTTAAAATATTTTATCAGTTTTTACAAGGGGGCGTGGCGAAGTTTTGAAATAAATTTGTACTGAATTGGTATCACAAAAGTCTGGAAAGAGAGTTTGGTTGCCCTAGCTTTAATAGTCTCTGAAATCAGTCTGGAAACAAATTTTGGGTGCTCTAGCTCTTAAAGCCTCCGAGCAATGAGCGACAAACAAGACGGACGGACGGACAGGACTATATCGACTCGTCTATTGATGCTGATTCCTTCTCTATGTTACTCAAATCCACTTTTACCACAAATACAATATACCCTTTTACTCGTCGAGTACGGGTATAAAAATTAAGATCAGCTGTAAATTCCTGAAAGTAGCCAATTTATAGAGCATTTTCTGGAGCATGTCCATATTATTTTTCACATGAAGTAGTATCGCGTTAAAGGGGACTCCACACGTTCTTAATCGTTTTTTCTACAATGTGTTTTTTTGTACAATGTCCAAATGTATGTATGAATTTATATATTGTTGTATGTACATATGTACAAAAGTAATCGCATCGACCCTATTGCCCGATTTCATCATAATTTAATAGAACTTTGATAAGAGCTTGTGTAGTACAATGTGTACTATATAATTCCACCTCACAATGTTTTCATTATGATTCTTCTCTTCCCCCAGCCCTTGGGCGAACGAACCTGTTAGTTTTTAGGCGCGTTTCATTCGATATTACTATATTTTTCCTCAGTTTAGGTTATATTTAACCAATATCGGAGGTAGTTTGATTATATAGGATTTATATAGGAATTTTACGCAGATTTTTTAAGCTCTCACACTTGGGCACGCGTTGGCTGATCAGCCGCTCGCAAGCTTCGCCTCTTCCAGCCGAAGCCATCCCCGCTCAGAACCGAAGGCCAAAAATTCAGCCGAAGCCGAAACTTTTAAATGATAAGCTTCCCATGTTGGAAAGCGAAGGGTCAGCGATCGATAGCTCGAGAACAATAAATTAGTTCCATTTGAGACTTTCTGAAGTTAAGTCGGAGATCTCTCACTCATAGTCAAAATTTAATAATAAGTTTTGTTAAATAAATCAGTGTAATCAGTAATGGAAAAATTCAAGAATCACACATCCTAACAACACCTACGGACACAAACTTTACTCCACAAATTAATCTGGAGTCTTCGCCAACTACAGAAAATTATGGGATCAATCAACAGTAACCAAACAAATACAAGATATCAGGAAAATAAATGGTAGAAGACTACTACATAATGAAAATAAATGAGCTCAACATATCTAAGGGTAGTAGGAGAGACCTGAACAATACAGGAGGAACAGCATATAGGTAAATACTTATTCGGCACATTCAATGAAGACGAGAAGAGGGAATTAAAACAGAAAATAGACAATATGGCCACAGATGGTTTCCAAACAAAAAAAATAAGCCTTTTAATGGGCTCTATCTTATCTTCTCATCTTCATCGAATGTGCCGAATAAGTATTTATATGCTGTTCCTCCTGTATTGTTCAGGCCTCTCCTACTACCCTGGGATATGTTGAACTACATGGCCAGTAAGCCACTTCATCGGAAATTTAAATAATAATAGTAATTTAACGATTGAAGAAAAATATAATCAACAACCATTAGAAATTGTTCTTTCTAATTACAATCAATTAAAAAGTTACTTATGTCACCTTTGCATTTGTCAAATATGGTACCTTTTTTCCACTATTTATGAAACAGAAAAACCTGAAACTTTGATGACAGACACCAATTTATCAAAACTTCCGTTTGGCTTAAAGATGACACTAAAAGTTGTTATAAAATAATATTCGCTAAATTCCCATTGTACAAAAAAGTTCCCTATCCGGATAATCAAAATAATATGCTAGCAGTGAAACCATGGGTACATATTACATTCACGAAGATAAAATATACAGTGGACTATTTAAGACAATAGTAAAAAACGATTGTATAAACGGAATTTTCAAACAAAAACCTTCAAAATCTACAAAATGTTTATACAAACCAAATGACTATAATTCGCTGATGGATCTTGCCGTGAAAAACATTATGATATTTTGGAATCATAACAAAATAGAAATAATACAGAATTTTTCAGACCAAGAAATCTTCGTTGAAGGAAATCAAATAATTATGTTTCACAACTGCACAACTGAGAATTTTACTGCAATAAAATTTTTGAATTATGAAGAAAAGAGAAAAGAATTTTCGTATTATGAAGAAAAGATAAAAGAATTAACTAAATAATTGTTAAATGTAATATAGTAAGACACCAAAAAATGTAAAATCAAAAGCGGAAGAGGAAGTAAAATGTACCCCGGCAGATATAAATGAGACTCTATCCCTACACCCAACACTAAACGCCTGAGGACTGCCCAATGATTAATGTTGGCGGAGTTAAATATCCATAATGCCCCACACCCGCACACGCATTATGTATGTACATCAGAACCGAAAGCAAAAATTCAGGCGATGTCTCGATTGAGACTTTCTAAGTTCGATAATAAGTTTTTTGTAAAATAAAAATCACTTTTTTTAAAACACAACTAAAGCCGTGAATCTATTATTATACCCGTACTCGAAGAGTAAAAGGGTATATTGTATTTGTGCTAAAAGTGGATGTGTGTAACATAGAGAAGGAGTAATTTCCGACCATATAAAGTATATATATTCTTGATCAGCATCAATAGCCGAGTCGATATAGCCCTGTCTGTCCGTCCGTCTGTCCGTCTGCCCGTCTGTCCGTCTGTCCGTCCGTCCGTCTTGTTTTGTCGCCCATTGCTCGAAGGCTAAAAGAGATAGAGCAACCAAATTTTTTTCCAGACTGATGTGTACTCTCACTCCTAGAAAAAAGTTTCAAAATTTCGCCCCGCCCACTTCCGCCCCCACAAAGGGCGCACATCTGTGGCGGCCACAATTTTGAAAATAACACAAAACTAAAAATGCAGAATCATAGAGACAGCCCATATCTATCAGGGGCCCAAATCTGAATCGGATCGGATCATTAATATAGCCACAATAGAGGCAAATATACACAAAAAAACTTCGCTCCATCCCTTTCGCACTCACACAAAATCGAGTCGATTTGGTTTTTGTATTTTGTGTAGCCTGGATCTCAGAGACTATAAGAGCTAGAGCAACCAAACTTTTGGCCAAGACTCCTGTGATACCAAACCTGAACAAGTGTATTTCAAAATTTCGCCACGCCCCTTCCGCCACCCCAAAAGACGAAAATCCACAATTTTGAAGATAGAAAAAAAATAAAAATGCAGTTTTGTAGAGAATGACCATATCTACCAGATTCCCGAATTTGGTTCAGATCGGATCATTATTGTAGCCACAATGATCAAATGAATTTTCAGAAGCAATTCCCCCCTCCAGCAACATAAATCATTTATTGGGGTTGATTGTGGCTGCATTTTCTCTCACACGAACACTCACGCTCAAACATGCTGCCTCGTGCAGTGTACGTGTGTTGTTGTGGGAACTGATGTAGATGATGTAGATGTAGATGTCGATGAAAGAAAAAAAAAAAAAATGTCAAATGTAAAAACTGATAAAACATTTTAAAATTCCACATAAATCACTGAGTACGGGTATAAAAGTAGAGTCGCGTTCGAAGCGACTCCGTACGTTCTCTCTCGTTTTAGTTAATTTCTCTTATCATTGAACTCTTTCAGAAAGCCACATACAATTCCAATTCCTATTCCGTGCATTCCCCCCCTCTAGTGAGCCTTATGCTCTCTTTACCATCCACTCACCATTTATAGAAAAATTCAATTTACTCACACATACATACATATGTACATACATAGCAATCGAATTGTTAGATAAGGAAATGTGTGGAATTAATTTGATTAAAATGAAGCAAGAAATCTGAACTTAGAATGAGAATAAGTACAAAATCTTATTAAACTAGCATAAATATTCTGTAATTCGAAACTTTGTTAAATAAATAATATTAAAATCATGTTTTTGGCAGTACAGTTATTAACTGATTTTAAATAATTCTACTGTAGTTGAAAGTCAATTAATAAGTATACTGTATTGAATTGTTTAAATATTTGAAAACTATTCCATCGTGTTTCCAATGGAATTTATGCCTGCTTGTGTTAAATAGTTACTGTTAGCCTATTAAGCGTTTTTAATAGCTATTTCAATTTTAGTTTTTAAATAAAGAGCCGAGAAGTAAATATTATTTACAAACTATATATGATGCATAAATAAAAACGAGAAAGGGCGTTTTGTGTCGCTGCTAACGCGACAATACTTTTATACCCGTACTCAGTCAGCACACATGTGATTTATGTGGAATTTTAAAATATTTTATCATTTTATACATTTTACATTTTTTCCTGCATCTGTCATCTACATCACTTCTCACAACAACACTTGCACGGCTGAAGGGTTGACGACTAGCTGCTAGAATTCATTTCATCATTGTGGCTACAATAATGATCCGATCTAAACCAGAGCTGAGAATCTGGTAGATATGATCATTCTCTTCGATACTATATTTTTTTCCTATCTTCAAAATTGTGGACTTTTATATTTTGGGGGGGGCGGATATGATAGATATGATAGATAAGGTCTTTCTCAATGATTCTGCATTTTTAGTTTTCTGTTATTTTAAAAATTGTGGACGCCACAGTTGTTCGCCCTTATTGGAGGCGGAAGTGGGCGGGGCGAAATTTTGAAACACTTTTCTAGGAGTGAGATATCACATCAGACTGCTTGCATCGGTTTGTTTGCTCTAGCTCTTCTAGCCTCCGAGCAATGTGCGACAAGCAAGACGGACGGACGGACAGACAGGAATATATCGACTCGGCTATTAATGCTGATCAAGAATATATATACTTTATGGGGTTACACACATTCACTTTTACCACAAATACAATATACCCTTTTACTCTTCGAGGTCAGGTATAACGAAACGACTCAAATGCGGTCCAAATAAATATAATTTGAAATTTTTGAATATTTCCTGTGATAACGTTTTAGACCTCAACGGACTTATGTATTTTGTTACTTGTTATATCTATAGTTACATATCTATACTTACATACATATATGCATATTGTAAGCCGGCAAATTGTATACATATACATATGTAACTTTAGATAAATTATTAAATACACATTGATTAAGATCATATTCTTTTATATACCTACATATGTAGGTATGTATGGTTTGTACATCTGTAGAATGTAAATGCAAGCTTAGCATATGCACATATATATGATTTTACATACATATGTATGTATACAATTGTGCTCTCCAGAGCTGGAAACCGCTTTAGTTAATAGTGGAAGAACGATAGGAATGTAGGAGGTAAAGGAATCGGCTAATAGCTGTCGGGAATATTTACATACATATGTACATATGAATATAAATGAAAGGATATGCGCATTGTCGGATCACGGAATGGAAGTACTTACATACATATGCAAAGCTGAATTATGGACCTGAACGAGCTGCAGGAGAAACTGTATACCAATGACCAATGAACTGTACTCGAATGAACAAGTCATGTGATGGTCAGGCTTCGTTTCGGTCCAAATTCGTCTATAGTTCCGTTAATAGGTAGAGTCGATCCGTAGTCGCGGCCTGAATAACTCGAATGCTAAAGTATGTACATATGTATGTATAAATGAATGTTGGGGATGTGTTCTCATGCACTTCTTTTGTACATTCGATATTTGAAATATTTTCGGTATCTACGGATAGGAATGCCCATAATTAAACGCAAGCGGCGTGTTTCCCCTTTTCAATAGAACAAATATAATTGAAGAACAATCCAAATTGGTTTTAATTGTATCGAAAGTCACAAAAAGTACATTGAAAGAAATGGGAAAAGAAAATTTGAATGTGTAGAACACCACATGATCCGGTGCGACGAAATCATCCCCCAGAAGATACCAGCACCTATGTTTCCTACATACGTACTCTTGTCCAGCCATCAGGAGCCTACGTCTCTCGTGAACGTATTCGCGCGCAGGGACTTTCGACCACGACACACATACTCGTAGCCACATGCGAATAATCTAGTAAATATAACAGCACAAGCCCGCTCTTTAGCAGGAGCTGGTGGGTGAGCCTGTCTGCATAGTCAGCAGGGACCAGCGATTCGCATTGCCACTCATCCACGTTCAGGTTGATTCGCGGCAATCCTTGGCCCATTGCAAAAACTCCTCCAAAGCGCTAACGGCCAGATTGCGAGTCAGTGCCTTCACGCGCAAGTTCCGATCAGTGGTGATAAGCACCAGCTCCGTTTGAATGAAGCACTTGCCATCTGTGGGAAGATGGGAAGATATCTGGTTAGTACCGAACTGAGGGCAACTCTCATGGCAACACTTACCTTTACATTGTTCCGACTTGGTAGTCTTTGAAACAGCTACAGCCGTGGCCAGAATTTTGTCGTCATTGGACAAATACTCTTCCTCAACCAATCCGAACACCGAGGCATTTACAAAAGATCCCTTTGTAGTTGCACACCTGAAACGAAGAACATCGCATTTGAGAAACTCTGGAAGGGAACACAAATCAAATGAATGTCTTACTTCACATTGCTCTTGGCCGACTTGATGAACTCCAGCGACTTTTTGGCGCGCGTCGACACCTCGTCAAAGTGATGGATACGTTTTGTCTGTCGTGAGCTACGATAGGCGTCCAACTTGACGCCTTTGGAAAGTCCGTCCAGCTCTTTGACGACTGTGAGGGGTATTATGAGCGTATAGCGCTTGTATTCCATAGACAACTTCTCGATGTCCTCCAGGCAATCAATGAAGCAGTTGGTGTCAGGCAACAGGTAGCGCGGCCGTACCTCTATGTATATTTTTGTGTCTACTAATTTAAGAATTTCCTCCAGTTTGCTGTTGCAGAACTTCTTGACCCTGGCCTTTGCCTCGAGCTCCTTCTTTAGCTTGCACAGCTGCGAGACATCAAGGTCTGTCGAAGGGCAGACGGCCCCGTCCTCTGCCGGTTTGGTCTCCTCCTCGCGTTTGCCGATGGAAGCCGTTTCCGAGGAAATTCCGCAACTTTCTGCATCAAAACTATTCAGAGCAGTCTTCATATCATCATTCAGATCCTCAATGATAAAACTGGAGTTTTGTGGCTGCTGCAGGGCATCCTGATGCTGCAGAAAGCACTCCTCAAACTGTGCTATATTTTGCATGCGCACAAGGAACTGCATGCGCTCAGAACCACGCTGACCGTTGACTCTGCTCGTCGTATCCTTTCCCAACGGACTGAAGCCGCTCAGTGCAATATCTTCATCCAAAATGATATTGGACAATTTTTCATCGTCCTCCTTGTCGAGCTTGTACTTGCCGAGCAACCATTTAATGTTTATGAAAAGGGTGGACACCTCAGCCCAGCAATCGATGAATGCGTGCCTGTGGGAAGTTCAAAAGCTGATAAGTAATGTTTTGGATTTAATGAGGTGCAGTTGTACATACTCCTCTGAGCGCACCGGCTCCCACAAATCCACATTGATGCTCAGCCAATGGACGTAGACTTTCACAAACTGCAGATACGTGTTTACGGCTGTGTATCTAGAAGATTATAAAATCAAAGTAAATAAACGAACTCCAAGGCCCATGTCGCATTTGCATACTTTTCATCAGCAAAAGACTGAACGCTCGTTGATTCCTCAACAAAGTTGGCCAGCGTTTCGTTAGTTATTTTCAGCATAAGGCCAAACAATGAGTTGGCAAAATTGAAGCTGTGATAACGCATCTCCCGGCGTGACACTATAAAAAGTATAAAGCACATACATATATGGGTAGCGTATTAGTTTCAATTATCATTTAGCTTATCTGTCACAATATACTCATACCTTTACGCTTGTTGTGCTCCATGACGAACAGGTTAAGTGCCACCATTTTCAGCAGTTTTGAACGTGACAAGAGGTTGTTCTGCTTTAGAGCGACACTCAACTGAATCTGAAGCTTTCGTAGCAGCTGGTACAATGAGTCCACACTAAGAACAAGTCACATGAGAGGCAATATATCTATATAGAGTATATAATATAACTTACTCAGTTCCATTATAGAGTTTGCCAATCAAGTATAGGTATAGTGAGACCACGCGTGGCAAGAGATCCACTGGGGACATTTCGTCGTAGCGGTTAACCTCGGCCAGCGTGACCTTGTTCTTTCCCTTTTTCTTTAGATCAGAACGATGCAAGCAGCGTATACCATCCGGGTAAATCCAAACTTCCTTTCGCATGTGCTTGGACTTCTGGTTGGCCTTCGCGATTGGCCCACTCTCGAAGGGAGATTTTTTCATTTCGGTCTCCTCGTACTTCCGGCGAATCTCGTCGAACAGATCCAGCAAGCTCTCTTTGGCTGTTTGAATTGAGTTTGAAGTCAACAAGCTGCGCACATAATAGTATACAGCATCGAAGCGCTTATGCTGCATAAATACGGAGGAATATTTAGAAGTTAGTCGAATAAAACTCTGAAGAGTGCGCCATTTACTTACATGAAAAATCGAGACGATGGCCAGCTGGTTGTAGGGCGCGCCGTTTCCGGGCACTAGCTCCTGAGCACGATGGTAGTAGCGTGCAGCCTTCAGGTAGTCCGTGCCTTGTACGTAGTTAACGCGATAGCGAGATAGGTCACCCAGGCAGATTAGAAGGCGTTGGGCAACAACCTTGACGGCGCTCTCGCAGCGCGAGGACGACACATACTTAGTCATGAGTTGTTCATAGACAGTGTGGTAAAATTTGAGTGCTTGTTCGATCAGCAGCAAGGTGTGGGAGCGCGCCTGGTCGGTCTGCTGCCGCTTCAGATACTCGCGCACGTTGTAGAAAAGCAGCTTCCAGAAAAAGGCATCCACCTTGTGCTCGCAGACAAACCGCAGCTGCTCCAGCATCAGGGTTTTGAAGGCTTCCTGCAGCTGGTTGTGGATATAGCAAAAGTTCTTCCAGTTCTGCAATGAGCAATGCAATATTTTTTGTCAAGTAGTCTTCGGCAACCTGGATTAGTCACAACTTACGACGAGGATTAGGTTCCTCTGCTGCAGCACCATTAGTTGGTCGTACAGCTGTACAATATCCTTTGCACAGGCCATAGACAGCATGGGCTCGAACCACTCGGGATGCTCGGTGGTCAGACGAGTCCGCTCCTGAGGCGAGTGCGGTGTGTGCGCCTTATTCTTCTTGGCCTGAGTGCGTGGTCCACGTCGCCGTCCAAAATGACAACTCTTAGCAGTAGCATTTTCAGACACGTTTGCGGTGACCCGCAGTATGCCTGGTATGCATACGTCCTTTAGTTGCTTGCTGATCGACCCGCTGGTATCCAAAACGGGCATTATTTCATTACATTTTTCCTTTACTGATGAATTGCTCAGAATCTTGCCTGTGAATATGTCAAAGTGGAAAAAAATACATGATAATAAAGAAATAGCCGTTGACGTATTTAAACATACTTGGCCTTGGGCAACTCTTCTTCGTTGTTGTGGATGTAGTTGTTCTTGTTGTTGTAGCAATCGGGGGCTCCGCATTTTCAGCATCTTCCAATGCTGGTGGTGCTGTTGCTGTTGCGTGGCTACAGCTTGCAGCAATTTTGTTTTGCAGCCGCTTCGGTAGCGTCCCAATGATCAACGATACCTCATTTTGTTCTTTCGTTCCCTTTCGACTCATATTTCAAGCGATTCTTTTGCTGGTGCATTGATTTCACTTTAGTTGAAATGCGCCTTTGTTGCAGAAAGGTGGCAGAATGTACGATTTACGTCTCGAAAAATCCACTAGCGATGGCCTGAGCTAGAGTTATCGCAATGCCGATACGTGACGCAGTGTGGCCAGCGGTTCGATACATCATTACAAAATATACTGACTGGTAGTGCATTGGCTGGTATGTGAATGCATTTTCTTGCCGAATCGTGTTTTGGAAAAGTTTGCTGTCTTTTGAAAAGACTCTTTCCAACACTTGAGTGTTAAATGTCAGTGCCAACATGGATCAACACAATCATATTAAAATATGATAATAACAATATATTTTTCGCTGGCAAAACGAGGGATGATTTTTGGAAACGATAAGAAGCAACGATATATGGGACGAAATTAGTACTCAGACGAATACAGCGTACGTAGAGGTGGAGAAACATCGATGTTTTCGATGTTTTTCGCGAAAAAAATCGATGCTTCATCAATGTTTAAAACAAAAAATTACAAACACAATTGTTTCTATTTTATTTAAACTTCATTTGAACTTTTAATAATGTTTGAAATTAAAAAACAAATAGTTCTTGACAAAAACAAATTTTTTATATTATTTACACTGTGGATGAAGTTTAAAACATGTTTAACATAAAAAAATTTTCCATTTTATATACATTTTTGATTAAGTTTGATAAGAAAATGTTTAACAACACCCCAATCTTCAAGCACCGCCTTTATTGTTTCGGCAATATTTGATGCGGTGTGATTGGTATTGATTTCCGTTTTTAAGGTTATCAGGATGAATGTGTTTCAGATGGCCAAGAAGGTTTATTGTATTTCCGGCTGTTTTTAAAGCTTTACCCCACTAGTTGCAATTTCCATATGTTTTTTCAACAGTTTTCTCAAAGTGCCACCGAAACATCGCGTTTCTTTCTTTTTGGGTCCTCCACATTTTGATCTGCTACTCAATAAAAAATAAACTGTTAAATTACAAATTCCATGTAAAAATACAAAAAAATACAAAATACAAAACTATATGTGCACCATATATGCATACATGGGTGGCGGCTAGCTGTTGAAAATTTATTTCATCATTGTGACTATATTAATGATCCGATCTGAACCGGATTCGGAAATCTGGTAGATATTGTCCTTCTCTACAATACTGCATTTTGTTCTATCTTAAAAATTGTGGACTTATCTGGACTTTATGGACTTTATCTTTTGTAGGGGCGGAAGAGGGCGTGCCGAAATTTTGAAATACACTTGTATTGAAGTGGTATCACAAGAGTTTGGACAGGAAGTTTGGTAGGTCTAGCTCTTTCAGTATCTTACGGCCGGGGGGCCAGACCATAAATTTAATTCTGACATCGCATTGTCATTTAATCAATAATTTATAAACAATTTCGGCTTCTCTTCTTTTTACGAGAGAGCGAGAAGAAACAGTCGAAATCGGTATTTTTTCAAAATATATCAAAATATTCGATTGACATTTGTATATTTTTCTCTATTCCCTCCAGCTTTTAGTACTTTTGGGAGCAATAAAATACATTTTTAATTGTTTCCATTAATTTATATTTACTGTGTGTATTCCCTATAGAGAACTGATGTTTGACTACTTAACCCAAACATATTTCTCTGGCCCGTTTATTACGAATCAAACTCGGACACAGTTCGCATCGAAAAAATGTCGTGGAGTATAATTTGGATATTTTTCATACCATTGGCAATATATTCGTGTAGTGCTGAAAAGTTTTTGCAAAGTTTCAGAGAGGACTACTGTGATTTATACTGTAAAGATTTATGCAAGACCAATGATATAACGTGCGACCAAAATGGATCATCTATCAACACAAACTATTATACATTGGATTTAGAATATGGAATATTGACACTCAAATGGATCAATAGCGGCTTCAGAAAAGGGCATATCACCCCAATTTCCAATGAAACTAATGTCAAACTGCAAGTTTTAGAGGTTGAGGATGTTGAACCTGGCTCCGGGATTCTTTTTCCCTCAGTATATTATCTCGAATATTTTGGTGTACAAGAAGTAACAGCATACCATTTCACTTCTCCATATATTGAAATATATGAGAATGATATTAATTATTAAAATGGTTCAAAAGATGTTAAAATTTATAATTATAACAACGTGTTTACAGATCAGTTTTTTGAATACTTTGAGATAAACAGTCTGAATAATCTAGAAATGCTTAGAATTGTCGGTCTATCCAGGATACATCCTGTACTCTGGATGAAGGACGATTTTTTTGTGGGCACACCAAATTTAAAATGGCTTCACTTTGTTGGTTTATATATTCGAAATTTTACCGCAAATGTATTCAACAGCTTGACCAACTTACAGAGATTAGACCTCGGCAATGTCTTTGTAGAAGATCTCTCATTCTTAAGGTTCGTATTGATATTGTTGTAAAAATCATTAAAAATATCTAAATAATTCAATCAATTTAAAATAAATCTTATAAAACAAAATATCTGTTGAAATCTTGTATCAGAAACCAATTTAAATACACTAAATTAATACATATAATCGGATTATATGAAAATTGTGTTCGATTCGAAATTTTGTTTTTCAATTCATAAAATCATTTGGTATTTTTCTTCTTCTTTAGATGTGAGACTCTTGAGAACAGCCTGGTGAATGTTAGCCTGCGGGTCAGTCGAAAGGTGGATATGAAGTATTTCAAAAGTTACACCAAATTACAGTTTATTTTGGCGGATGAATACGAACCATATGAGAATCTGACTGCCATAATTTGCGAGTAAATTCCAGGGAATTGCAAATTCACTCTCGGTATCAACGGCATAAAGTGCCCTGATAAATGTAGTTGTGAATTTTATTGGAATTCTACAAATTTTGATATAAATTGTAGTCAAGCTGAACTTAAAACAATTCCACCATTGCCAATTGCGATTGCTGGCGATACGGCTCTATATCTGAATTCAAATTATATCGAAGAACTACCAAAGAATACATTAAGTGGATATAACGACATAAAACATTTATTTGTATCCAATAATAGATTAACTAGACTTGCGATTGATCGGCTACCAAAGAAGCTGCACAGTTTAGACATCAGAAAAAATGGCATCCAAACACTCGATAATGATGTTATAGAATATCTCAAAAAGTTGATCATTTCCATCAGTCAAACATCTGTTGGATCGTCAATTGTGATGACTATCGTATGCTGGAGTTTCTGCGTAATGTTTCCCATCCAATTGTTAAGAGAGAATCCCATTCCATACCTCTAAGGTCGACAATTCCTGTCATTCTTCATCATCTGAATGCAACGTGCCCGGATGGATGCCATTGTTGCTTTAACCGTAGCACGGATAACTTTATAATCGACTGTAGGAGTTCTGATATGGAATTCTATCCTGAACTTCCGCACTCAATACCCTATAATGCCGTACTCCAGCTGGATAGGAATAAGATTACCAGCATCAGAAACTCATTGGGCCATGCTTCACTGAGAGAACTTTATTTGTTTGGGAACAAAATAAAGGACTTGCCATTCCACTTGATTCCCAAGAACATCGCACATTTAGATCTACGAAAAAACCTGTTGAAGGCTCTGGATGATCAGGTGGTCGATTCATTGAGAGATCGTGAAGTCAAACTATCTGGAAATCCGTGGACATGCGACTGCAGGGCAAAGTCCTTCCTTTCATTTCTGAGGCAAAGGGAGCCGCTGGAATATACCGCCGCCCTGAATCGTTGTAATATATTGTCTTGAGGAACGTGTCCGGAGACTTGCATTTGCTGTCTAGATAACTCAACGTTGCCGTCGTTAATAATTGACTGCAGATTCAAAGGACTCACAGAGATACCCACGCCATTACCCACAGCGATATCTGGAGAATCGATTCTTCATTTTGAGGGGAATCTTCTCGGTGCATTGCCCTCCAATTCCCTGCGCGGATATGCACATGTAAAACATCTTTACCTGACCAACAATCGATTGACTGCAATTGACGAACTACCCGAGAATATAACAACTCTGGACGTACGAGATAGTAGGATTTCGGTGCTGAACCGGCAGTTGCGAGACTTCTTGGACAGGAGAATTGCCGCCTCCACACAGCTGAAGCTATTCCTGTCGGGAAATCCTTGGGTTTGCACGTGCGAGGACAAAGATTTCCTGCACTTTGTGAAGACTCGTTTGCGGTGCATTGAAAATGTCACAGACCTCTACTGCGATGGTGGTAGAGGACAACTCATGATCGCGACGGATGAGAGTGATCTATGCCCTTCAGGCATCCTGCAGTATGTGACTCTCACCATTTCGTTCATGCTGTTGGTCCTATCCATAAACATTATGATCTACCTCAAACAGCCCCTTTTGATCTGGCTATACGAGCACAATGTATGCCTCAGCTTCGCCGCTCGAATGGAATTCGACAAACAGAAGAAGTTCGATGCATTTCTGTCATTCACCCACAAGGACGAGCAGCTAATTGAGGAGTTTGTGGAGAGACTGGAGAGTGGCCCGCACAAGTTCCGGCTGCGCGACTGGCTGGTGGGCGAGTCCATTCCCGAGTGCATCAGCCAGTCTGTGAAGGACTCGAAGCGCATTATCATCCTGATGACGAACAACTTCCTGAAGTCGACTTGGGGGCGACTGGAGTTCCGTCTCGCTCTGCATGCCACCTACCAGGATCGGTGCAAGCGCCTCATTGTGGTCCTCTATCCCGAGGTGGAGAACTTTGATGATCTCGACAGCGAACTGCGCACTTACATGGTGCTGAACACCTATCTCAGGCGAGACGATCCAAATTTCTGGAATAAACTAACATATTCAATGCCCCATGTTAATGTGCGACAAGAGCCTGATCCAGAGGCAATATAGCTTTCAGTGTTAAGTCGTAATGTTTGAAAATATCTTAACCATTCTTGCTTATTTTTTATTCTTATCCAAACAATTTTATTGAATAAAGAATTTATTCTAGATTTAGATGATTCTCATTAATGTGTGCATTCATCCTTCATCTTCATCTCTCTACATACGCACTCATTCGCAACAGCCCAGAAAAACAAACCCAAGAAAAAACGAGAAAGAACGTACGGAGTCGCTGCTGCCGCGACTCTACTTTTATACCCGTACTCAGTCAGCACACATGTGATTTATGTGGAATTTTCAAATGTTTTATAAGTTTTACATTTTACATTTTTTTGCTACATCAGTCATCTACATCTACTTCATCTAAATCACTTCTCACAACAACACACGCACACTGCACGAGGCAGCAAAAAGATTTGGTCCCTCTAGCTCTTATAGCCTTTGAGCAATGGGCGACAAACAAGACGGACAGACGGACAGACAGCAGTTACCACAAATGCAATATGCCCTTTTACACTTCGAGTACGGGTATAACGAGAAAGAACGGGTGGTGTCGCCGTTAACGCGACAGTACTTTTATACCCGTACTCAGTCGGTCTGATTTATGTGGAATTCACAATTGTTTTATCAGCTTTTTGCTGCATCTGTCATCTACATCTACATCAGTTCTCACAACAACACTCGTACAATGCACGAGGCAGAGTGTGTGAGCGAGAGAATCAGTAGCGGCTATCAACCCTAAGTGTCGTTTTTGTTGCGAGGGGTGGGGGGCTTGCTGCTGAAATTTCATTTCATCATTGTGGCTTTCATATTGATTCGATCTGAACCAGATTCGGGAATCTGTTAGATTCTCTACGATACCGCATTTTTTGTTTTCTCCTATATTCAAAATTGTTGACTTTAATCTTTTGGGTGGGCGGAAGGGGGCGTAGCGAAATTTTGAAATACACTTGTACTGAAGTGGTATTACAGGAGTTTGGACAGAAAGTTTTGTTGCTCTATCTTTTATAGTCTCTGAGATCCAGGCACTCATCTATACAAATGGGCAAAGTCGACGCGTTGGGGTGTGAGAGAGAGCGAGGGGTAACGAAGTTTCTCGAAATGGTTTTCTCCATTATGGCTATACTAATGATCCGGTTTCTGCTAGATATAATGTCTCTATTATTCTACATTTTTTTATATACATTTGTAGGAGTGGGATATAATATCAGTCTGGAAAAAAAAATCTGTTTTCTCTAGATCCTATAGCCTTAAAGCAATGGGCGACAAACAAGACGGACGAACAGACGGATAGACAGAGACACGGCTATTGATGCTGATCAAAAATATATTTACTTTATGGGTCGGAAACGATTCCTTACCTATGTTACACACATCCACTTTTACCACAGATACAATATACCACCCTTTTACTCTTCGAGTACGGGTATAAAAAGAGTAAAATCACACAAGTGTGGAAATATTTTAAAAGATCCGATGACAAAAAGTTTGCGAAATGCCTCGACTGTGGCAAGGGAGTCGAAACAAGCGGTAATACGTCCAACTTACACGACCATTTGAAACGATTTCATCCTAGTTTGTAAGTTCATAAACCAGTCGTTGCAAATACCGGCCACATTGCTACAAGCAAGATGTGTATGCACCCAGTAGATTCAAGAGAGCCGTCTTGTACGAGTCGAATTCAAAGCGAAAGAACAACACTGACAAAGCGTTGACTGAGATTATTGCTAAGGATGTACAGCCATACAATATAGTGGAAAATTAAGGATTTGTCAAATACACTTAGGTATTGGATCCCAGATACAAACTGCCAAGAAATCCATTGGTAAGAGCTGTGCTATTGCTTAATTATTTCAAAGAATCTTCTATTAAAAATTTCAATAATATTTGAAGATATCTTGGATATTTCAATCACATGTGACTTGTGGACATCAAGTGCCAACGCTAGTTTTTATACCCGTATTCGCAGAGTAAAAGGGGATATTGTATATGTGGTAAAATTGGATGTGTGTAACGCACAAAAGGAAGCGTTTCCGACCCCATAAAGTATATATATTCTTGATCAGTTGATCGATATACATAGCTATGTCTATCTGTCCGTCCGTCTTTTTTGTCGCCCAAACTGATAAAACATTTGAAAATTTCACCTAAATCATACTGACTGAGTACGGGTATAAAAGTAGTGTCGCGTTAACGGCGACTTCTTTCTCGTTTGACTGTCATTTTTGTGTATAATTACGATTTAAAAACAGCAGTTTTAGCCACAAAAAAACTTCTAATGGCAGACATATTAATTCATTGGAACATCCTCAATAAAACGGTGTGCATTGTGCCAGCTCCATGCTCACAGCATGTGGAATATTCCAAATTCGCAATCTGCCATGCTTTGCGCACACCTTAAATCTGGTGGTGCCAGATGCGTTGAAATTTGATAATGACGAATTACTCAAATCTTTCTTTACTAAGTGTACCGCAATGGTGCGAATTTTTAAACAAAGCACCATAGCAACTGAAAAATTTTAATTGGCTCAAGAAGATTCCGTGTATTCCCTATTACAAGAAACGCCTACTAGATGGAATAGTTTATATTTCATGGATGAGCGCATTTTAAATAAAACGGCACCATTGCCAAAGTGTGGAAGTAAATGTATTAATAGGCTTCGAAAAAGTATTGACTTTCTTCCAGCAAACAAGTGAGAAAATATTTGGTGGAAAGTATGAAAGTATGTTGTTGTACCTATGGCATATGGACTTTACCGCAAAGTCGAAAGTATTTTACCATTGCTACAAACTTTACAAGGAAACGAGAAAGAACGTACGGAGTCGCTGTGAACGCGACTCTACTTTTATACCCGTACTCAGTCAGTTCACATGTGATTAATGTGGAATTTTCAAATGTTTTCAGTTTTTACATTTTAAATTTGTTTGCTACATCTGTCATCTGCATCAACATTATCTACTTCACTTCTCACAACAACAAACGAACACTGCACGTGGCAGAATGTGTGAGAAGTATGTGAGCGAGAGAGACAATCTGTAGCGACTATCATCTCAATAAATGACTTACTCTGCAAAGGTTAGGGGGAAATATCTGCTGAAAATTCATTTCATCATTGTGGCTACAATAATGATCCGATCTGAACCAAATTCGGGAATCGGGTAGATATGATCATTCCCTACGATACTGCATTTTTCATTTATTTTCTATCTTTAAACTTGTGGACTTTCATATCTTGGGGGGGCGGAAGGGGGCGTGGCGAAATTTTGAAATACACTTGTACAGAAGCGGTATCACAGGAGCTTGGACAGAAAGTTTGGTTGCTCTAACTCTTATAGTCTCTGAGATCCAGGCGCTCATTTGTACGAAAAACCAAATCGACTCGTTTTTGTGTGAGTGCGAAAGAGAGGGAATGATGTTTCTCGAAATGGTTTTCTCCATTGTGGCTATACTAGTGATCTGATCCGATTCAGTTTTGGGTCCCTGATAGATATGGTCGTTCTGTATGATTCTGCATTTTTAGTTTTCTATTCTTTTCTAAATTGTGGACGCCACAGATTTTTGACCTTTGTGGGGGTGGAAGTGGGCGGGGCGAAATTTTTAAACACTTTCCTTGGAGTGAGAGACCACATCAGTCTGGAAAAAAAATGTTATTGCTCTATCTCTTATAGCCTCCGAGCAATGGGCGACAAATAAGACGGACAGAAATACAGACAGACAGACAGACAGACAGACAGACAGCCGGACAGACATGGCTATATCGACTCGGCTATTGATGCTGATCAAGAATATATGTAAATACTTTATAGGGTCGGAAACGCCTCATTCTGTGTGTTACACACATCCACTTTCACCCTTTTACTCTTCGAGTACGGGTATAAATATATGCAAATTATTTTATTAGAGTCCATAAAAAACCCCTTTCCATTTATAAGCAAAGGACCGTTAGCAGGATGGTTACGATATTGGATCCACGTTTTAAAAAGAATGGTTTTCAATACAGTTAAAATGCTGAACAAGCGTCAACATGTTTGGAAAACGAACTAGCGACTTTATCCGTTGAAGAAACTTCAATTTGCACCCGGCAAAGGAGACAAATTCACAGGACACATTATTTAATTTTTTTGGGTGAAAGATATTTAAACAAACTCGGAAACGCACGATAAGATTCTATTATAATTAAAAGGCAGTATCTGAAAAGGGAAAAAGCCACATAAAAAATGGATCGCATATTATGGATTAAGGTAAACCTAAACAACGAATTATCAATTATATATAACTGTATGTATTAAATTGTATTTTAAGTGCATCACCCTGACTTTCCCTTACTCAAATGTTTTTGTTTTTAAATAATTGTGCATTTCTGCAACGTCCGTGGAATCCGAAAGAGTTTTCAGCAAGTCGGGCCAAATTGCTTTCAGAGAGGCGAACCAGGGTCAAGGAGGACAGTATTAATATTCTTTTGTTTGTAAATCAAAATTTTGGATTTCTTGTTTACATAAAAAAAGTTGATATTATCGACGAATATCGATAGAACTATCGATGGATTCAAAATAACTGTCGTCAAATATCGATGGCGCTGACTATCAATAGTTCTATACCTCTAATATAAGGCACGTTTTAGGGCTACATATCTTTTAATTCTGTCTAATACAGCTTCTCGTCGAGAGGCGATATACTGAAAATTGAAATCATCCACCATATGATGGGTATTATTACTGCACTGCACTATTTGAAGTAGCCCATTTCCAGGGGCAGGATATGAAAGCAAATTAGTTAAGGTAAACGAGAAAGAACGTACGGAGTCGCTGTAAACGCGACGTGTTAGAGAATTAGTAACGGCTATCATCCCTCAAAAAAAAAGTATATATTGTTGCTTGAGTTGCGTAGGCGCGGGGGCTCGTTGCTGAAAATTAATTTCATCATTGTGGCTATAATAATGATCCGATCTGGACCATATTCGGGATATGATCGTAGATATGATCATTCCCTACGATAATGCATTTCGTTTTTCTCTATCTTCAAAATTGTGGACTTTCGTATTTTGTGGGGGCGGGTTGTCCAGGTTAAGTATTACAGGAGTCTAGACAGAAAGTTTGGTTGCTCTAGCTCTTATAGTCTCTGAGATCCAGGCTACACAAAATACGAAAAAACCAAATCGACTCGTTTTTGTATGAGTGCGAAAGAGAGAGAATGATGTTTCTCGAAATGGTTTTCTCTTGTGTGGCTTAGTATGATCCGAATTTAGATTTGGGCCTCTGATAGATTTGGTTCTTCTCTATGATTCTGCACTTTTAGTTTTCTGCTATCTTCAAAATTGTGGACGCCACAGATGTGCGCCTTTTTTGGGGGCGGAAGTGGGCGGGGCGAAATTTGAAAACATTTTTCTAGGAGTGAGATATAACATCAGTATGGAAAAAAAAATGTTGCTCTATCTCTTTTAGCCGTCGAGCAATGGGCGACAAACAAGACGGACAGACAGACGGACGGACGGACAGACAGGGCTACTCGACTCGGCTATTGATGCTGATTAAGAATTTATATACGTACTTTTCAAGTACGGGTATAAAAATATCAAACGTTTTTTGGATGTATTTCTAAATTACAAAATTTTAAAGTCACTTCAAGTAGCTGAGCGCCTCCTCAACGTCAGCCTTGGAGCCGAGGAATATGGGACTGCTGTTTTGACTCGGTTGACCTTTGAAAAATTCGTTTTAATCTCTTTATAGACACACACAAATTTATTATCAGTTCACGACGAAATTAACGGCAGAATAAATACCTCTACAGAGCTTTGCTAGCGTCAGTTCTCTTTTAGATTTCATTCAGAGAAGTAATCGCAGTTCCATTGACTTTATATTATTGGCGATAACCTTGGGGAGATCTCTCTCCCAGCATTGTGAGGTGAGTGCCACGTTCAGTGTTTTGCCTTCAAAAAATTCTAAGAACATTGCGGGGCCCACCAATAGGATGGATCTCAATACGAGTGCGGAGGCTACGGTTCCGGAGCTGTGAAACCGATCCTGGAGTACCTCGCCATCCTGCAAAAGCGAGTGGAGTCCTATGAGGCCAAGCTTCCGGCAGATACTATCTCGAAAATCGCACTAATGGACGAAAAGTTAGAGACTCTGCGAAGACAGATAGCGATCCAGCAAGAGTTGTAAATGAGATCACAGGAAAAAATTCAGAAATTGGAGCTGCAACTGGCATCCGAGCGGAAAGAAGTAGAGGAAAAAGTAGAAACTGTCAGCCGAGCGGCAAATTAGAGACTCTGGGCACACAGATGGCGAACCTGCAAACGTTAGAAATGAGATCACAGGAAACATTTCAGAAATTGGAGCTACAACTGGCCTCCGAACGTAAAGAAGTACATAGATAAAAAATTAGAGTCTCTGCAGAAGTTAGCAAAGAGATCGGTGGACAGATTTCAGAAATTGGAGCTTCAACTGGCAGCCGAGCGGCCAGAAATTGAGGAAAATTTAAAGACTCTGGGCACACAGATGGCGATCCAGCAGCAGGTGAAAAAAGTTCACACGAAAAATTGCAGAAATTAGAGCTGCAACTGGAAGACGAGGTAATAGAAATAAACAGAAAACATAAACCTACAAATTAAGAACTCTTCAAACAAATAGGTAGCCATAGAGAACAAATGGAAAAAATGAGCTGGCACGATGCCCTAAAGAAATGCTATTGGATGCTGTAGCACAACTGTATCATACTACCGAGTGCCCTCATCTCAACATCGCTTTATATAGATTATAGATATAGATATAGATTATAGTATAATACAGCTTCTCGGCGAGAAGCATCCACCATCTGATGGAAGTGCGGCTAAAACTAGTTGGAAATTATTACTGCACCATCTGGAGTAGCTCACTTCAAGGGGTAGGATATGAAAGCGAATCAGGTAAGGTAAAAAATATCAAACGTCTTTGGATGTATTTCTAAATTACAAAATTACACTTCAAGTAGCTGAGCGCCTCCACAACGTCCGCCTAGGAGCCGAGGAAGATGAGACTGCCGTTATGACTCGTTTGACATTTGAAAAATTCGTTTTAATCTTTTTATTATATATTATAGAATTATTACATCGCTTAACTCACCCATATCCCATCCTCGTCTTCCAGTTGCAGCTCTAATTTCTGCAATTTTTCGTGTGAACTTTTTTTCACCTGCTGCTGGATCGCCATCTGTGTGCCCAGAGTCTTTAATTTTTCCTCAATTTATTGCCGCTCGGCTTCCAGCTCCATTATCTGAAAATTTTCCACCGATCTCTTTGCTAACTTCTGCAGAGACTCTAATTTTTCATCTACTTCTTTACGTTCGGAGGCCAGTTGTAGCTCCAATTTCTGAAATGTTTCCTGTGATCTCATTTCTAACGTTTGCAGGTTCGCCATCTGTGTGCCCAGAGTCTCTAATTTGTTGTCTATAATCTGCTGCTCGGCTGACAGTTGTAGCTCCACTTTCTAAATCTCTTTTCCAACTCGGTTAGAGTTTCTACTTTTTCCTCTACTTCTTTCCGCTCGGATGCCAGTTGCAACTCCAATTTCTGAATTTTTTCCTGTGATCTCATTTCTAACTCTTGCTGGATCGCTATCTGTCTTCGCAGAGTCTCTAACTTTTCGTCCATTAGTGCGATTTTCGAGCTAGTATCTGCCGGATGCTTGGCCTCATAGGACTCCACTCGCTTTTGCAGGATGGCAAGGTACTCCAGGATCGGTTTCACAGCTCCGTAACAGTAGCCTCCGCACTCGTGTTGAGATCCATCCTCCTATTGGTGGGCCCCGCAATGTTCTTAGAATTTTTTGCAGTCAATGCACTGAACGTGGCACTCACCTCACAATGCTGGGAGAGAGATCTCCCAAAGGTTATCGCCAATAATATAATATAAAGTCAATGGAACTGCGATTACTTCCCTGAATGAAATCTAAAAAGAACTGTCGCTAGCGGGCGTTGTGGAGGCGCTCAGCTACTTGAAGTGACTTTTAATTTTGTAATTTAGAAATTCATCAAAAAGACGTTTGATATTTTTAATTTAACTAACTCGCCCAACTTATTCGCTTTCATATCCTGCTCCTGGAAGTGGGCTACTCCATATAATATGTAATATCGCTATATAAATGTTCAGTTTATCGCTTCTCGTCGGGAAGTTGTATTATATCGTATGTAAATCTTTATTTAGACAGAATGAAAATTAAAGATATGTAACCCCAAAGCGTGCCTTTTAGTTTCAGCCTTTTCATTTGTATTTTCCAGCCAATGGGTCAGCTTCCCGCTGCCATTCTTGTGAAATTAAACAGTTATGAATTATACAAAAATTGTGGAGAGTTTCTGATATCGTGGTCCAGTCCCTTTCCGATTGCAATTAAATGCGGAGTGGTCACATCAGAAATATAACATGGTTTCGTTAGATATTTAGAAAATCTAAATGCAGAAACTCCTAATATGAATACTGGTACTTTGACATCACCTTTTAGAATATTCGTCGAGTAAGTCCGACTCCTCTAATTATAACCGTACTTGAAGAGTTAAAGGGTACATTGTATTTGTGGTAAAAGTGGATGTGTGTAACACAGATAAGGAAGCGTTTCCGAACCCATAAAGTGTATATATTCTTGATCAGCATCAGTAGCCGAGTCCATATAGCTATGTATGTATGTCTGTGTGTCCGTTTGTCCGTCGTGTTTTTCGCTCAGTTCTCAGAAACTATAAGAGCTAGAGCTAGATCACACTGGTACAAATGTTTTCGAAAGTTCGCCTCGCCCACTTCCGCCCAACAAAGTTCCCACATCTATGGCGTCCACAATTTAAAATATAACTGAAATAAAAAAAATGCAGAATCATAGAGAAAGGCCAAATGTGAATCTGATCGGATCATTAGTATAGCCACAATAGAGAAAACCATTTGGAGAAGCATCGTTCCCTCTCGCTCGCTCTCACACCCCAATGTGTCTGCTTTGCCCATTCGTCCAGATGAGCAACCACTTCAACACAAATGTATTTCAAAATTAAATATAAATAAATATAATAAAATAAAATATATTAAAATATAAAAGTCCACAATTTTTAATTTTTATTTTAATTTTAATTTTTAATATAGAATAAAATGCAGTATCGTAGAGATATGGTCATTATCTACCAGATTGCCGAATCCTGTTCAGAGAGGATTACTAATATATGTAATTAATAATGATAATGATGAAATGAATTTTCAACAGCTAACCGCCACCCGGCTCAGCCACCACAGCGGAACTATACTGCTACAAAATTCGCCACGCCCATTTCTGCCCAACAAAAGCCCAACTCAACACGTTTCTTGTCGTTTTATGTTGCTCCACCGCAAGTAAAAGAATCAAGTCTTTCTGAACCATTTTTCTGTGTGTTTTCACAATTAGCTTGTTTTCCATATTTTCATCAAGACAAATCAAAACGGCGCTAGTTTCGATATCGAATGCAATCGCGCGGCAGTGACTGTAAAATAGTGACTTCTTGTCAGTATCTTTTAAAGTATTTTTAAAAAAATACTAGATTCCGTTTTGCCAACTTTCTTTTAGAGAAATACTCCGTTACTCGTTAGAAACAAAAATCGAACACACAGGCAATATTTGAATTAATTAATATTTTTTATTAATAAAATGTTCATTATTTTGTCCGTTTGTCCAAAGAGTAGCCATATATTCCCCAAAAAGCAATAAGTTGGTCTAATATTTAGTACTAGCTATAAAAGAGCTGATTTGGCAACTCTGCATTCTGCCTGGTCACTCTAATTAATGAAAACAGTTCTGTCGCTCAATAAAAATAAGCAATTTGTTTTTTATTTAATATCCACGGTCTTCTACTGTTAAATGGCACAGGTGGCATTCCTTGATAACTTGCTGAGAGAGTATCTCGTATTTCGAGGATTCTCCAGCACTTTAAAGGCGCTAGACCTAGAGCAGCGAACCGAGAAGGATCAGCACTTTCGAGCAGAGCGAATACTAGAGCAGTTTACCTATGCCGTGCAAACTTATGACCTGCACGGACTCCGTAGCCTGTGGCTGCACCTGGACAATAATCTGTTCACCAAGCTGGACCACACCTACGCCGTTGGTAAGCATTCCATTGCGACCACTCCAATTGCTGCCAGTTTACAGTCATTTTTGTGTGATTCATTGTACGCCCTTAGCCGTAAAGAAACTGGAGAACAGCCTGCTCAAATACTATCTGGTGACGGCCTACAGCAACAACAAGTCGGACAAGATATCAGAGTTCTTCAACAAGATGGCAGGCGAGCTTCAGCAGCAGAGCGAGTGGAAGGATTGGTTCTGTGGGTTGAATTATGGAATATCTTATGAGACTTTTCATTGGTTTTTTTTATTTGTTTTCAGATTTCCCCTTCTGCAAGAACGCAGAAGAGTCGCCCACCTTTGCCCTTTACTTTACCAAGCAGTGGCAGGACACGTCGCTATTGTCCCTTCGCAACTTCCTCACAACCGTCTATCAGTGTTTGCCACAGCCCTCGTTTGTGCGCGCCGAGCAGGAAGCGGCCCATATGCAACGCCTCAGCGAGGACAATTCCGGGCTGCGCTCTCGCCTCCTACACGCCCAGCAGGAGCTGCAACAGCAGGCGCAGCAGCACCCATTCAGCGGTAGCTCGCACAACCTGAGCGGCGACGGCAGTACGCGGCGGCGCAGCGTTTATCGGCATCAGCAGAGCCTAAATGATATCTTGCCCTTCGACATTAGTCCGCCGGGACACATAGTCGACGACTTCTGCATCATTGCTTCCGAGGCGAACAGTGTGAGCCAGGCCAGTGATGCGCAGGCTCGCGGACTCAAGCTACTAATACGCAATATTGGGTCTGGCAGCTCGCCAGTACTGGGACGAAAGGATCAGGCCGCCAGCTCGGTCGGCGACAAGTCGACCAAGCGCAGATCCGGCAGCGTGGGACGCAGTTGGATATAGACATTCAAAACTCGTAGTAAATCATTCAAACATATAAATATGTACTGCCTGTTCTCTGTGTGTTATTCAATGTATTTATTGATTAGCAATTCTCCTTAGCTCGTAGTAGACGTACAAAAGAAAGAGCAATGCGTGTAGCGTAATACATAATTGCAATAAATAATGTAAAATTACAAATAAATATAATGTATTGTATAGACCATTCGTATTCGTATTCGTATTCATATTTCGTATTCGTGTATAAAATATCCGTTTATACAAGCAGCACAATTTTAAAAATACAGTTTATTGTATAAAGGTATTGTGAATATATATAGTTAATTGATATATGTATGTATAAGTTTTGCATAAAGTAGCATCGCTTTTGACTCGTTCCATTCCGTCAATAAATGCAGGTTCAGCGTGTGGCTAGTGGGTAAGTGTCGGTGAAGCCTAAGGATTAGGATTGCTTGTCTCGATTATCCGATCGTCTCTTATGGAATATGTATATCTAATCTATCCGAAATCTGCTCCTCCTTGCGTGCGTCCTACTTCTGTGCCTCCTGCGGCGTCTGCAACCGCGGGTTAGACCCGCTTGCATCGCAAAAGTCTCTTAGAGCGCCGTCTCAAAAGACGGCAGCGCAGCGGCCACTAGTGAAGCGTTCGCACATTTGTTGCTCTCTGCGCTGGCCCCTGTGGAGCTGCCAGTAACGCCTCCTTTGCCCGCGAAGGTGTGCTTCAGCTCGCCACGCATGAAGTTGTTCTGCTCCGTTTGCAGGAAAAAATTGCGCTTCAAATCGTAGCTGGAGGTGACCACGGGGGGGCTGGCTCGCGTCTCGCGAGTCTCCGATGCTGCTGTTTCGCCCGCCTCAGAGCTGCCACGTGATCCTCCGCTCGTATTGGAGTGATCCTCCTCGCTGTTGGCCTCCAGTATAGTGGTGGACATAATGTCCGTTCGCGGTGCGGCAGATGCAGCGGCCACCACATTCACAGGACCACGCGCTTTTGGCACGAAGGTCTTGGATGGCGACCCGAACTGGCCCTGGCGCAGCATCCTGCGGTTGGCAAACGTTTTTGGCGAGCCGCTCAGATCGAGCAGCTTGAGACTGGAGTTAATTGTGGCTTTGGCTGCCCCAGGCACCGCAACGCCCGCTTTGGGAACAGGCCCACTTGCCTTCGTCGTGGGTGCTGGGCCAGAAGCTGGTCCGGAGGACTTCTTCAGCAGTTCAACGGCTGACATTTTCCGCTGTACGGGACTGGTCTTGGCTGACTTGGCCAGCAGCAGCTTCTTGAAGTCCATCAGTGTCGTCTTGCTCTGACCAATGCGATCGGCGCAAGTGTTCAGTCGCTCCGGGGCATCATCGCTCCAGTTGCGCGAGGGCTGCTTCATTGGTGGCACTTGGGCATTCGCTCCTGCCTTCTCCGCCTCCCCGCGAGTGGGCGTGGAAGTGAGAAAGGCTCCGCCGCGAGTTCTTGGCACAATAGGCGATATGTTGCTCTTGCCATTCGGGTTATCCGGAATAGCTCCATTGGCGGCAGCTGCGCGGGCCAGGCGATCCGCTCGCCGTATGGGCGTGGCGTAGAGATCGTCCCGGCAGGTAATGTTGCCACTGGGCTGCGGTTTCTGCTGGCTTCGGCGACTCTGCAGTGTCCAGTAGATGGGTGCGCTTCGCTGGAAGGGCGTGGCAGTGTCATCTGTGGGCTGTGCGGTGGTGGTCTGTGCTGGCTGCACTTGCTCATAGATGTTAGAGAAACGTTGATACCCTGTGGAGAAAAGATAAGTTCGATGCGGATTAGTCACCGGAAGCACATGACAGCAGATTCCCTCCTGGGTTTAGTAGGCAATTTCAAGTGCGGATGGTTAGGATAATCGACTAGAGAGAAGCATTCAAAGCAAGCGGTTCCATACATACCTGTGCGTCCCGCATGAACGTATTCCCCTCAGACTTAAATGCACGATTACATGGATATATACATTGATCTGGTGGATCTGTCTTGGGTGCTATGATGTGAGAATGCTTTTGGATGCTTTGGGGTGCGTGTGTTGGGGTGGATGGATGGTGGTGGTTTAAATATGGGAGATCCTTTACCTCAATCAGCCATGATAATGTCAATGATTCAATGCCAAATTTTCGTTTCGTTTCGTTTCTTTTCGATTTATTTTTTGCAAAAACATTACTTACGATCGGTGGGTGGGTGCGGTTAGATATGTTCTTTTTGTGTGGAATGTGGTTTGGACTTAGGCAAGAACTTAAGGTTATGGCCATGTGCTAATTTTTCAAACTTTCTACAGACTTGGATCGTTAGTTTTTGGGGGAAAAGTGTGCAAAAAACTACTACTACTACAGTAACATAGACAAACACACGGGCATGCTGGAATACTCGTAAATGATGCAATAGAAGTCTTTTGCACGCTTTTCATAATACATCATAGATCATTTTTGGATACAAAACTCATAAATCATAATACAAGTAGTCTTTACAAAAATTAGCATCATAGTCGTGGTAGAACATAAAAAACTTAGTGGTAAAACGTGAACGGTGCAAAAAACTTTACAAAATTTACAATAAACATGTGTTTGGTTTATGTTAAATTACAATTAGTTACACAAACATATACTAGTATGTATAATAAGTATTCTCTTTAGGGGTAATCGAACACATATAACATTAATGATTAATCCTTAATAGTTAGGGTTAAAAAACACACACATAAAATTGGTTAAACGAGCTCAAAAATTTTATAAAAATAAATTACAATACAAAATATCAGGGCCTAACACCCCCGTAGACTGTCGCATGGGATCAAGTATATCAAGTGTAGAAACGCAGCAGCCAGTGGCAGGGACATTGAACCCCAAGATTCAGGACTTGAGACTCCACCAGGCAATTGAACACGCACACGAGCCTAGTGGCTGGTGTGCTGGTGACTGGTGCCTAGTGCCTGGCAACTTTAATGAGGCGACGCCACAATGTGAAGAAGCGGTGTGGTGCCGAGATTGTCAATTATTTTGCAGTGTTTGCTCAAGACGCCTCCTTGAAGGGCGCCCGCCTGGCACATGTGTGAAAAGGGTTGGACATTGACAAAAGGTCAAACTACAGCCAGAGAGTCCCGGTCCGTCCCTCTACCAGATCTCCGTCACCTCGAACTTTTGCAAAATGCGCTGACGACGCGCCCCGTTGTCGTCGTGGGGCATAATAATTTTGAAAGGACGCAGCAGCACGCTATCCACAAAGGACTTGTGGTACTTGGGGGCGGGCATGGGCGTAGTCAGTGCCTCCATACCGTCCTCCGAATCGGAGTCAGAGTCAGAGTTGGGCGCTGCAGCAGTGTCTGGCTTTTGTTCGCTTTCTAGAGACTCATTGGCCAGGGCCAAAAGGGCGGGTGAGTCATCGAAATTCTCCAGTGATTTGTTCTTCAAATAGGAGGAATCATTGCCGGCAGTGAGGGACAGGGAGAACTCATCGACCAGACGCTCAAAGGATTTGGCTATCTTGCGTTCGCCGCTGGCAGGTGTGGCTGGCAGATTGCTGAGGTTGCGCAGCCTAAGGGAACTTGTTGCATGCTGCATGGGGGGCAATGTACCCGAATTCGGCCCTGCGAGAGGGACAACGACTCTCTCGGCACCGAACGAGAGCTGAATTTCGTGGTTCTCCTTATTCATTTCCAGCTTCAGCTCATCGTTGGCCAGCCTGTAGCTGTTGTTGCGCTTGAGAGCGGCGCGCGGCTTGCCGAGATTTGCATTCGCATTCGGAATCGCATTCGGATTCGGTAGGGAGAAGTGCACTGCAATTGGGTCAATCGATAAGGCAGGGGCTGGAGTTGGATTGGGAGTTTGAGTTGGGGCGGTTGCTCCCCTCGTATTGTCATTTACTTTCGCCCTCGGCGGCAGTTGGGGTGGCAGCTGCTGCTGCTGCTCCCCATCATCCCCATTCGTATCCCCACGGGGGTTAGTTTCCATTTCAGCAACCCTCACTTTCGACTCGCAATCTTTTGGGTTCTGCTGTGGATGCTGCTGCTGCTGCTGCTCTACACTTGATATGCTCGTGCCCATTGATGCGGATTTTGACTTGTTTTTGACTCCAAAATTGTAGTGTTTGTTAATGTTTGTTGCTGTTGTTGCTGCTGCTGCCGCTGCTGCTGTTGTGGCAGTGTTGCAAAGTAGCGTGTTATTTACATTAGCAGAGGAGGAACAGGGTTTGGATTCGGACGGGGGATTAGACTTAGGTGTAAGTGTAGGTGTAGGTGTAGGTGTGGGTGTGGGTGGGCAAGCGTAATGGCAACTGTCTGCCGGCGGCTGGAACACTAGCTTACCTTCTTCGCCGGAATGGGCTGATGCCGTGGAGGAGGACGAATTGGTGGCCGTGGAGCCAGTCGATGAGTTGGATTTGCCCGAGGGCGAGGGCATCATGCTGCCGCCCGTTGCTGGTGCACCGGCGGCGGCTGCTGCAATTGTTTCGTAGAAGGGATTCGTGTGATTGGCCAGCAACTGCTTCTGCTCCTGGTAGCTGCTGCTGCCGCCGCCTCCGACTGTTACTGACTGATACGCAGCCATGCTGCTGCTCTGGGGGATCTTGCTGAGCGGCGATTTGGCGACTATGGGACGCACATTGGCCACCTTGCGCTGGTTGCCAGCGTTACCGCCGCCGTTCAATAGCAATAGCTTGACGCTCTTTGTGGATGCTGCGTCTCCTGCTGCTGTTCCTGCTGCCGCTAATGTTGCACTTTCGCCCGTTGTGGCGTCTCGCGTTGCACTGAGCAGGGCACTTTCGGTTTCCTTCACGTACGGCCCAGGTGCGAAGGTGGTGTGTGCACCCTTGCGCCGCTTCAAGCTATCGGAATCGTAGATGACTCTGCCCTCAGCTGTCGTGCGCACCCGACGCTGCTGCTGCTGCTGCTGCTGAGCGGCAACGAGCGATTTCTCCTCTCGCAGTTCGCTGATTTCCGCATACATCGGCACCCCGCAACCCTCACTCCGGGTGGGTTGTTGCTGCCTCTGCCGCTGCTGCTGCTGCTGCATATGGGGTGGCGGAGTGGCCTTGCCAGCTGCCGCCGTCTCACCAGGCACCAACAGCAGCTGTGCGCAGGCCCCGCTCTCGTTCTCGCTCAGCGGCAGCGGCAGGGCAGAGGGCGAGTGAGAGCCATGTGCTGCATGCCGACGCAAATGCTGAGGCAGCTCGTTCAGCGACACGTACTCGGACGTAGCCGCCGTCGTCGCTGCCGAAGCCGAACCTCCACGACGAACTATGTCATTGGAATAGTAGATGCCGAGGCTGGAGCCAGCGCCCGAGGGGGCAATCTTTGCCCTCTGATTGTTGTTGTTGTTGCTGATGTCCGCGATGGTGACGTACTCGCCCGCCAGGTCGTAAAGCTCGTCGTCATTGACGGCACTGGCGGAGGCGGGCTTGGGCTTTGGTTTAACCGGCGAGCTTTTGCCCGGCGCAAGCTTCACCTTGAGCTTCTCGAACATTCCGCTCAGAGCTTTCGTGGGCGTCTGCTTAAGCTCGTTGAGGTTGTGGTCCTTGCTGCTTCCCGCACTCGCATTGGTTGGAGTCCTCTGCTCCGCCTCTAAGGCATCGTCCTGATCCACATCCACGTCCACGGAGAGATTCGTGAGAGTGCGATCCGCCTGCGACTGGTGCTCGTCATCGTCGCTGGTCGTGGGCGTGATAATGCACATGGAGGGTATCCGCTTCGAGGTGATGGCCGTCTTCTGTTTGATCCGCTCAATCCGCTCCACGCCCTCCAGATCGGAGCTCTCCGAGAACTCCAGCTCTGTTGCCCCGCCTGGTAGAGTCATGGCCGAGCGCTGTTGCTGCTGCTGCAGATCCTCCTGCTGGGCGGCATCCACCGCATTGGGTGCCATCTTCACGTTCCTCTTGATGGTGCCCGTTCGCTCCAGGGTGCTGCCGATGGTGCTGCTGCTGTAGCTGCGCTCCAGGGTGCTGCTGCTGGCGCTGTTGCTGTTGCTCTGACTGTGGCTCTGGCTCTGGGAAGAGCTGTGCTTGCCCAGCGAGCTGGTGCGCTCTGGCACATCCGGTCCGGAGATGGCTCCATTCAGGAGCGTGGTGCAGACGGTGCCCGCCGAGCTGGTGGTGGTCGAGGTGGAGCCCCGCCCGTACAGCTCGTACTCGTTCTCCGCATTGAGCACCGTCTGGTTGGACTGGCTGCCGAAGGAGTAGGAGCTGGTGTGCAGGCTCTGCTGCAGCGGGGTCATCGGTGGCTCCTCCTCCTTGAGCGTGCGCAGGCCGCTGTCCATGTGGAAGGAGGTGTAGTAGCCCTCCGTGTCGCAGCTGTACGCCGAGCTGGTCTCGTCGTCCAGGTGATTGGGATAGGCGCCCGCCTCCGTCTGCAGCTCCGGCGTGGCCGTGCCCTCGCTGGTGACGCTGCTCGAGGCGGAGGTGTTCAGGAATCGCCGCCGACTCATCATGGAGGAGGGCGGTCCGCTGCTGTTGCACGGCTGGAAGCTGGACACATTCAGCGAGGTGTTGGAGGCGCTAGACTTTGGCTGCATCGTAATCTCGCTGCCAATGGAGGCGCGTCCCGACTCTGAGCTGGCGCTCCAGTTGCCGCTGGACGAGTGCGGCTGTTCATCCTTGCCGGCCAGGCCGTGCAGTCCGTTCCGCCTCTGTCTGTTCAACGTGGCGGTCTCCCGCATCTTCACATTCGCCGCCGCCAGTGAGGAGGAGAGCTGGAGCTTGCCCCTCAGCTGTCCGCTGCTCGAGACGCTCATGCTCTTCTCCGAGGAGGAATACGAGGGTTTTCGTTCGTGCGAAAACCTAGATTCACTCTTCTGGGCGATCAGATCGTGCACCACACACTCTTCGTCAATGTCCCGCTTGACCTTCGACTTTCCACCACGCTCCACGCTGGAGGAGGCCAGACCCAGCCCCAGGCCAAGGCCGAGACCCAGGCCCGGAGGCGATCCATGGCTGCTGCTGTCCGGCTTCTCGGCGGAACTGTTCTGGGAGCTGCATCCGCTGGTGTCCAGCTGGCTGCTCTCCCCAAGGCCATTCAGCTCGCCCGCCCGGTGCATGAACTTGAACCGGTTGCGGCCCCACTGCTTCAGGGAGTTGAGGCGAGTCAGGGTGCTCTTGCCCTTGTCGTAGGGCAAGGCAACAGATTCCTTTTTTAAGATGTCGCTGGACTTGCTGCGTCCGAACTTCTTCGATTTCTTGGCGCCCTCCGGCGTGTCCGCACTGGCCGCGGCCAGCGGTGCCGGCGATGTGGCATTCGAGGAGGAGGCATGCTTCGACGAGGAGGACTCTCCATTTCTGCTTACGTGTGTGAAATTGTTTTCGGGTTTTGCATAAATTGTGCAACAAGAAACACATTTTGTTGTTGGGTTAGGAGGGAACATAAAAGAGAAAATATATGTTTGGTATTTGGTTAGCATATTTGTAATGATTGATGGTAGATGTCATATGGCAGATGGAAGATGGAAGGGCATGGAATAGCCCCACAGAAAGAAGGAGTAAAATGGTGTAAAAGAGAGAGAGTTTATAGCGAAGAGAGAGAAAAAGAGAGGGATACTCCTATGTGATGTGATTATTGTGTGAAGTTTTTCAGTCAAGATTTGCTTGCTAGACGAACGTTCTATTCGATTGCTGTTTCTGGTTAATGGGAGAGACACAGATGCACACAAAAACACACACAACAGAAATGGGAATGGATGAGAATCTATTGTTGAGTCTAGAATCTAAATTAATTAATGGCACAGTTCAGAGGTTAATTTTCCCGAATACATTTGTATTTTTCGTTTCTCATTTTTCATTTTTCCATTTTCTTTCATTGCTTTCCCGCTGCCTCATCTGTTGATTATTAGAGACGATTACAACATCTATATTTTAGTTTCGAGTGGAGCAGATCATCCCCTCCCCTCCGCTACTCTATGAGGCAGCTGTGTGGCATGCAAAGTGCTAGCATGAGAAAGAGAGCGAGAGGAGGCAGGGGCAGGCAGGGCGATAAGAATTCGACTCATTCCGATTCTGGGGCAGAAACAGTTTGAATTAGGGGGCCCCAAAGTGCAGTCATTGCTAAAAGATTTCCATTGAATTTCAATGTATACTCGAATGAGCACAAACAAAATCAAATACGAAAGAAATGCTAGCTTTTGGGGTGGTCGAAGTTTTAGATACACTTTGCTAAAAAATCATTAAAAATAAAACTTAAGTGAGTGGAGGAGCATCAATGTGCTGCGTAATGCACAATTTTTGGCAATTCTCGGGCGTCCTCTTATTCGCTTGTGCGTGCTGAGCATCAATGTGTAGTGTCTTATGGAAGTAATAGGGAGCTATATAGTGATCTGAATTTGACCAAATTTATTTTGAATGCATATTCTCTCAATTGCAAACCTTTGCCTGTGAGGGTACCAAATATGCACGAAATGAATGCACTTACAGTTTGGCAAGTATTGGCCATGGGGCGTTAACTTTTGCGCTTATTTCAGCATTTTTCGATTGCTGCTGCTTTTGCCGATCGCACAGCATACAAATATTGAACAGCATTGACATAATGTGGCACACACGAACACACACTTCCACTTGAAGTGGAAATCTATCTGTATGTGTGTGTGTGTGTGTGTGTGTGTGTGTGTGTGTAGGGTCTCATGTTGCATATAGAACGCAGTCAAATGGAATGACGCCGTCTCTGGGCTGTCGCTGGGACTTGGAGCCAAACTCCATGGCTTTTGTGGGCAGACGCCCAACAAAACAAAATAAGATTTATGAAACTTTTAGCAAAAGGCGTCGCGTCGCGTCGTGTCGTTTCGTGTGTGCCGTGGCATTTGAAAAGCACAGGAAAGGCTGAAAGTCTGAAAGCCAAAAGTGAAAAAGAAACACACAAAAAAAACTCTACACATTTCTGCTGGTACATACGTAGTTGTACTTGTGCAAATCCTACAGAGGAGTTTTGCCTCTCGCATGATTTATGCTGATGATGCGGCGTACAGCGGAGTTACGGGAGAGGAGCTTGAAAGAGTGGGTCGACTGACTGACGACGACGACGACGACTGACTAGTAGTAGATCCCAGCTATGGCTATGGCTATGGCTGTATGGCTATAGGTCCAAAGAGGAGTGCAAATGCTGCGTGTGTGGGTGTTTTGAGGTTCCTGGCCTGGCTAGGAATGACGGGGGCGGAAAAAGGGCGAATGTCTGGTATGGATCATGATATGTAGTACGTGTGATATATGGGTGTATGTATGACTGTTCGTATTTATGTGGGTGTTCTGTATCTGTATTCATGATTTTTCATTGAATTTGTTAGGCTGTTTTTTTGCTTTTGTTGTCATTGAATCAAAAAATATATCCAAAATTGCTTTATGCTCGTATGTAATATTTCCATTGTCGAATTTCTCAAAGGTATGCGGCTGAAATTTAATTGAATTTGGAATGCAACAACATGTATCTAATTACGTACATTAAGCTAAAAAAAAATCATAATTTATTTACAATTTTATATTGCAGTTTGCTTTTTACAACATTCAAATTTTAGTCAACAATTTTCATAATAATTTCATGCATTTTGTGCGGCTAATTCGGCAAACAATATATGTATATATGTAGTATATGATATTATAATAGTTAATGGCACAGGAATCGGCTTTGTTTTTATACAGTCATTAGAAACAAGAAAAATCAAAAAAAAAAAAATAAGAAAAACTAAACAGCATAACAAATTGTTCAGCTAATAATTTGTCTGTTCACAATAATCTCATAGGAAAATGCAGTTGAGAATAAATGGGGGTGGCGGGTAGGGAATACGATGTACGAATGTAGGATGTACGATCTGCTGAGATCTGCTCAGATATGTACACATTGATATACGATGTTTAGTATGGGACTTATGTATGTACAATTCTGATAGGCAGTAAGAGAGTTCTAGGAACAGCTCAGCATTTGAGAGTGGGACATTAAGAAAAATGACAGATAGATATCTATAGATATCAATAGATGGATAGATATAGCTAAGGATACATACCCATTGGCTGCATCCTGGATCTCCTTCTGGTCGATGCCGGCTATCGTGTTCCTCCGCTTGCCACGCACCTTGCGGGATCGCGATCTCCGGCTAACCGTCTGCACATTGTCGTCCAGATTATTGGCCTCCGTCTGGCCGTTCTCCGGACTGGCACTGCTCGAGGAGGCCGCAGGGGTGGTGCCACCGGCAAAGCATCCCGTCGTGGACTTGCGGGCCGCACACATCCGCTGGAAATTCTTTCCAGAAATGTTCACCGAAATCACTTCGGCGGGGTATCTGTGGAGAGGGAGCGAGAGAAAAGGAGAGTCGGGTCATGCTTTGTCCTTCTCTGGAGTTCGATCCCCTGCTGCTGGGGCACAGTTTGAAGTGCACTTTTTGTGGTTACCCAAACAGTAATTCGCTTAACCGAACCACAGCATTTTTGTGCCCCCAATCAGTGGAGCATGAACAGGGCTCCGTCTGGCGGCAGCGGCAGCGGCTGCTGCTCCATTTCGGAGCCTAACAAATGAGCCATGGCCGGAACGGGGCGTGGCCCAAAGGGAGGGGGTAAGGGGAGGGCGACACTTGCATAATTGTGCGGCCACCGCACTGTAAATATTCATACGTAATTCAATTAATTTATTTAAGCATTTTTTGTTTTCCAACCGATACGCGCGATGCGCTCTCTGAACAAATATTCGACTGAACCAAATCGAGGCGGGAAAAAATGTGGAAAATGTGGTGGAAAAACAACAGTTTTTTTCTGTGTTTGTGTGTGTGGCTGCCACAGGAACAACAAAAGCAAACAATAGTTGCTGTGAAATTTGCATGAAAAACCTATTAAAATTGTCTATTTAAAAAAAAAAAAAAAAAATGAACATCAGACACAGTACATGTTAAACTGTAAGCATGTAACTGTGGATGTCAAACTTTTAGCTTAGCACAGTGGATTTAAAACTGTAAGGAAGTTATTTTTCGCTTGGAATGCCACTCAATGAGTATTTGTAAGTGGATCCCTATATGGTAGGTTATATCTCTTGGATACTCACTTTAAGGCAATCTGTTTGGTCTGCTCCTCGGGTGAAGGCAGTCGATGATTCAAAGGCACATCTTTATTGATATCGTTCGGCAGCAATGCCTGATGATGATGATGATGGGATGGATGATGATGATGGGCACTGCTGTCCGCCGCCTGGCTCAGGTTCTGGGCGTAGAGGGCGTCGACGGCATCGGCGGACAGCACGGACGGTGAGAGGGCGGGCGTGTGGACGCCACTGTCGCCGATGACCATGGAGGTGCTTATCGAGGTGTCCACATGGTGCATGCAATCGGGCGTGACGGTGACATCACCCAGCGCCTCGCTGGACGTCCACTTCCGCAGATCCTCGATGGCAGCGGGCTGAAAGAAACCAGATGGGAAAGGGTTGAAACATTTGGCCATTTGGCATGCAAATAATATTGTTTTATGTATGTATGTCCTGCCGGACAGCTCCCTAATTAGTTGCTGGAGGAGTCACGAATAGGGCCTAAAAAATGTGTCTGCCTTCTGGCATTTGTGTTTGCGCAAACATTCTCTATGCTTTCCGCCAATTGGGCCAAGTCACGCCATTTTCAAATCCCCTCACACAAAAAAATGAGCAGCCACACGCGTTCTATGCTTTCAAAGTGAAATTCAATCAGTCTAATTAAAAACAATAAAGAAACACGTGGTTCATGGATACCCTTCCAAAGGGAAAACTTTAGCTGCGAACCCCCACGAAAAGATTTCTTCGTGCTTCAAAGTCTTCTATTAGTCTTTCTTATGTAAAGTGGCTACACACTCAGAGAAGAATCAGATAGTAAAAAGAATATTGAGTGTATAAGTGCAAACACTAAGAAAATAAATTGAATTAAATATCATTCAAATATTATAATATTCAATACTTGCTATATTTAATCTAAGTGTAAACAACTTTTAAATTTAAGTGTAATTATTAAAATTTGTGTGCTTTTTTCTCTGTGTGTATAGTATTGAAAACATTTCCCAGATTGGAATTGTTTTCAATTTCTAAAGTGAATTACTCTCTTAAAGAAAAAAAAAAAGCAATCGTTTCATTTGATTTTCGACTGTTCGACTGGTCTCGGAATCAATTGTAACAATTGGAAATCATGTGCGGAGTGGGGCGAGTGGGGACTACGGCATCGAGGGGAACCCACACCACCCAAGAAAAAAAATCTACATAAAAAGGCACTTGAGCTAGATTTCCAAATGGCCAAAGTCAATGGCGGCTCGGCTCTCTGACCATAAAGAAAGACGGCGACGGGTATGGGTATGGGTATGGGTAAGGGTACGGCTACGGGTACGGGTATACCGCAACGAAGTCACAATTGGAGTCTGCCAAAAACTCTTTTAGAGGGGTGGGAGGGGGGTGTCTCCATTTCCATCTTTCTTGTCAATGGCTGGGCAACTTTTAACGATAAAATATTCGCACATAAATGTCGAGTGCCGTATATAATAATGCAATTTAAGTGCCGTCAAGTAAACAACAATAACAGCAACCTCCCCATTCTCATTCCCATTCTCGTATGCCTTTCCATGCCTTTCGTTGCCATCTTGAAGATAGTTGCTGCCGTAACCAATAAACCGCAGAGCGCTAATGGGTCTCCCCAGTCTGGGCTCGGGGTTCTCTTTCTCTTTGGGTTATCTGGGGAGTAACCGGTGCCAGGCCAAGCGGAACGTTGCGGCCAACTAACGTCAAACGCAATGCGAAAAGGATTAAAAGTCATTTTATTAAGCAGCAGACGACAGAAACAGAATGGAGCAGCTACATGAGAGGGAAGGGGAGAGAGACACAACACAACCAGGGAGAGATGGAGATGGGGGACTGGCGACAGTCGACTGGGATTGACAGCCGGGCGCTGTTTTTGCCAAAAACAAGTTTGGCAACCTATCGAACAGCGATCCAAATTGTCGTCTTCGTCGTCGTCGTCGTCGTGGCTATGTCTGAGAGTCTGTGCCTGTGCCTTTGGCAATGGCATCCTCTATTGGCCATTGGCTGTTTGTCTTTTGGAGCTTATCTAATGGCCATGGCCAGAAGATAAACAGGAGACGACACAAAGACGACGACAAAGACGACATCGAAGTGGGACAACTGCAAAAGCGCGTTAGCTCAAATTAACTGCAATTTTCTGATATGTTCTCAAAGAATTTGCGACAGCGAACAAAGACCAAATAGATGGGAAAAAAAAGATAAATGCAGTTGAACTTGAGATTTTAGATTTACTTTTGTATATAAATAAGATTCTATCATGAAAAATCTTCAAATAGAAACAATAAATTCCAAAAATTGCATGAGCTTCAACCAAACAAAAGAATTTTTCCAGATATTTGAACATTGAGTGAAAAAAATGAAATATACAATACATGCTGGAAGCAACTTAAATATATTTGTAGATAATATATACCATATACTTTAAGGAATAAATTCCTTCTGAAAACCAATTTAATTGAAATATTCCAGTAGATATGTACTTGAGATGTAGAAGAAGTGAAGTTCCATATGGAAATTGTCAAAATTCAATAAATAAATTCAGAAACCAAAAGAAATCATTTTAACAAAGAAATGGAGAAATACTTTTAGAATCAATAAAATAACGATTTTCTGGAGAAGATACTTAATATTTAAAGGAAATACAAGAAAGAGTTTACTTCTTTTTTATATTCTCAGGAAATATTCGATTTAGAAATTGGCGGATTCTTTATTTGCAATTGGATTCAAAAACAGCATCTGGTAGATATTTGTTGAAGAAATTTGGACTGATATGAGATCTCTGCTTGATCTATAACCTCTCTACCATAAAATATTCTAAAAGAAAACTCTTCGAATCCAGTCCAATCAATTTTGAAGTCATCACAAGTCACAAGCCTTGAGCCACAAACAAAAGGAGGGAAATCCCTGTCGACTCTGACGACTCTTCCGCCCCACAGCGTGGAAAAGCCATAATGGCGTGGGACGACACTTGAGCAATTAAAAGCGAGTCAACTAACTCGAATGATTTGATGGAGTCTTCTTAGCCTGCCTTCAACCCGTTGATGGGGCTGCAGCTCCTCCTCGTTAGACGTTAGCCATTAGGCGGAGTTGCAGCTGCCGCTGCTGCTGCTGGAGCTGGAGCTGTGGCAAGATGTGTGTGTGGTCTCTCTTCGTTCGATGTTTGCTGTACGACAAAGACTGCAATCTGCACAGGCTCATCAGTGTGTGGGGGCTATGGCTATGTGGAGCACATGGATGGACGCCAGAGAGAGAGAGAGGAGAGTATGGTCTGTGGCTTTTAGAGGCGACACAGCTGGCAGATACCAGGAAGCCACAGCCACAACATCAGCCACAGGGACCACACACATGAGGTCGTTATGGGGTTCGCTTCATTTTAGTTTGGTTTGGTTTGGGGACCTGGTCTGTCCAGCTCTATGTCTCTGGTCTGTGCGTGCTCTCCGGCCACTAAACATATTATTTATGCATGTGGCATTAGCTTTTGCGAGTACCTGTACCTGTACATGAAAACGGGCCTAACATCGCCTAACGGACCAGCCTGGGTAAACCCGTTAAAAAAACTCACCAAACGTATCTCGATCTCGGCATCGATGCGCGTGCGCAGCTTGCGATTGGCATTGCCAAAGTCGGACACGCAGATCAAGTAATCCTCCGATGACGCCTCTGCGGTGCCATTCATGAGGACATCGTGGCCATTGTGGGCTCCCGTCGTTACGTCCCCATTGAAGGAGATGGAACGGGGCGGTGTGGTGCCGGTGGCCGTGGCATTCGACTGGGCGAGAGCGGCGAGGGCACCTGCCGTGGCCGCTCCGACGGGCCGATCCTTGCCCGCCTCCGTGTACAGCTGGCGAACGCTAAGCGGCCGCGAGTCGCCGGTGAAGAGCTCCTGCTGGAATGACTTGTCCGTCTCGTAGTGCTCCTTGCGCTGTGCAAAGGTGAGCAGGTCGCTTTCAGCTGTCAAAGAAAAATGCAAAAGATGACATTAGATACGTGAACGATGAGGGAAACTTAAGGAAATGTATAAATCAGAGAATATATATAGGGGGATTGTTTCACCCCAACAAAGAGATCCACAATCTAAAGCGGCATCCATCAGATACAGATAGAAGCACTGGCTCCGTCTATAAATAGCATTCGGGCTTTCCCTATATGTACATACATATCATTATCATCGTGAGCAAATATTCAAAGTGCTTTATGTGTAATCTAATTGAAAGCGGCCTCCTGCCCCGCCCAGCTGCGTGCGTGTGTATGTGCCCCTCTTCTGCCGCCTCATATTAATTGGCAGCTACCATTGATCGTCCAGAGAGAGAGAGAGAGAGATCCGTAAACAATGGCAGACCGGCCGCAGAGGATGCTCGCAAATAAATCAATGCGAAAATTAATAGAGTGGAAAAATCGCCAGAGACCAAGGACACAGCAGCATGGAAAAAAAAATAATCAAAATAAACGAATGCCATGAAAAATTGTAATTAACTTTAATAACCCTGCCACATGCCACCGGAGGGGGCTCGGCTCCTCCAGCAGTTGCATATTTAATTCTCATAACAGTCTCGTGGCCGGCACTCAGTCGGAGGGATAGATGGATGGAGTGGAGTGGGGGAGGGGAGTGCAGAGTGGAGGGGCTATGGACTACGGCCGTTTGTCTTTCTGGCTGTCTGCACATTTTGCATTTAATAGGCCGGCCATGTGGACTTGGTCGGTAATGAAAACAAAGCCCGAGGAGTTCGAGGAGTCCGAGGAGGAGCAGAAGCAGCAGCAGCAACAGCAACTACCAGGAAGCAGCAACAAACGGCAGCTACAACAAGATGGAGCAGAAGCAGCCACTCGTAGATTAACAAGCCCAGAGCAAAGACACTTGACACAGCAGCAACAGCAGCAGCAGCACCCAGAGATGGAGACGCAGACAGAGCTGGACCGCTGCCAGGCACTGCAACTGCAACAGAAGCAGCCAGCTCCCAGCCCCAAAATGAGGAGTGGCAGAGAACGAACCTAGCGCTAAATTCAGGCAATTTTATGGCACTCGGGCCACATTTTGACATTCAGTTGCGCCACTGGAAGATGCATGAGTCTGTGCCAGCATCCACCAGATTCTTTCCCCCACACACCACACCCCACACTCCACAGCAATTTCAAGTGCGCAGACATTGGCACACGCACTCCGGCACTGTCACTGAGAGTGACCCCCAGATACAAGATACAAAAATACATTTTCCATTCCATTTTTAAATTTATTTTGTTGCTGCCAAATGTGAAATTCAATTAGGCATGGCTCTCAGGTGCAAGGCTACTGCAACTCCTCAGTGGCAAGCGGAAGCTGACAGACATAAGCAAACCAGCAGGAAATGGCAAATTATCATGGCAGAAATTATTTTTCCCTAAAAATATATGTGGGTGGCGGGGAGGGGTGGTGAGGTTGAAAGACCCTGCAGGGCACAGGAACGGGGGCAGTGGAGGCGTCGTCACGTCTGGGTGACGGCCATGGGCACATAATTTATGACTCATGTACAAGCCGCACAAGAATGTCTCTTATATACTATATAATGTATAGTAGTACTCGTTATGTGAGCACAGAAACGCCGCTGCCACATATTCAAATATATATATACGGGCACAAATTGCAATCGTTCCGAATAATGGAGAATTTGCTGAGATTGCTACAAATCGTATCTGTCTGTCTGTGTGTCTTTCTGTCTTTCTATATGTTGCCGTTTGATTACGAGTGCGCTCCAAACATTGTCACAGACAGAAACAGAGACAGAGGCAGAGACAGAGGCGGGCACCATATCCATAACAATATCCATATATACATATAAGTACATACATATGTAAGAGTATATGTGAATGTGGAATCCCGGGTGACATCCTAATAAGGCTGTAATCCACTTTTATGGTTATTTAGCCGTTATCCAACGACAATTGTTCAGCCAGCAAAGGAGTGATATATTTATGTATGTAAGGGGAAGACAAAAAATATAGATATAGATAAAGTATTTTGCAATACTCTTTCTTTCTTTTTAATGATACAAATATAACCGCTTCGCTTATACCAAACGAAATCTGTAGGCTATGCAAAGCTTTACATTGCTCCCTGATTTATGCATCGGAAATCGACCGAACAAAACAAAATACATGCAATGTGCGTAATCGAAACTCGGAGGCCGTTAATGCATAAACAAAATGCACACAGTGGGCGCAATCGAAATTCTGATAAAAAATGAATTTCAAGTCCTAGTCAAGCTTCCAACTTGGGACCGAAAATGCAAATACAAAAAATACACGCAATGCTCCAGTCGAGCCTAGAAGATAATTCATTCATTCAGACAATTGATTTACTGTACAAATTACCCATAAGCGAACAGACTCCTTCTATACAAACATTTAAACTCTATATGACTTTGGTTGGGTTCTTTATCATGTGAAAATCTCTCCCAAAAGCTACACTTTTTCCAGCCATCCAATCAGCCTTAACAAATTTGCATGGCCCAATGGGCAAAAGCGATCTGCATTTGAGAGTTAGCATCCTATGGCCTATACGAGTGGAGATGGGAATGGGATGTAAGTTGTCGCCTGGCTTCTGTTGACATTTCTCGATTGTCATGTCAAAGGCGATGAAATTTATAGTGGGTTGGATGCTATCGCACACATTTACGAGACTGATGCCACGCCGCCAGATGGAAAACCATGGAAAACCAATAACCCCGAAGCCAATATATCAAAAGTGCATTTGGCATGGCAGTCAGTGGCACATTGACACGTATGTGGCAGATACGAATACGAATACGAGTGTGTGTATATGTGTGTGTGTGTGTGTGTGTGTGCCTCTGGCAAAGCCGCAAATAAATGAGATTTGCACAAGATGTTGGCCAATCGAGCGGACCGGCTCAAACAGCGAATCCAAAACCGAATCCCCACTTGGATGCAGACACTTTTTAGAATTTACTCGGGCCATAAATTGACACTGCTACGTACTGCCGCGGGAAGGGAGAGGTACATACATACATACATAGGGGTATGTACGTGCAACACGAAAGCTACGCTGGCACGTCGACAGCAGCAACATCGGCAGCATCGGGCTATGGGCTATGGCTGTATCTAGCAGATACAATCTGTCATAGACTAACGCGTTCTGTAGCATAATTTGCAGCCAAACGAAACGAGTTTCCAGTGGGGGAGGGGACGGGAGGGCATAAAAGGAGATAGCCGTAACATGCTACGTGCTAGGTGCAATGGCACTGCCACTCCATGGCGATAATGTCTTGGCAATAAATGATTTATAAGCAATCCATGGCGATGGCAGTTGCTGCCTTAATTACGCTGATTGCACCAGGTTAGGGTTCAATGCTCGCAAAATTCTCTCAAAAAAAAGAGACACACAAAAACATAATTGCAACGAGTGGCAGTCGCTTCGAGGAGGAGCCTATTCCCTTCAATCAGTGGAATATCCACTTTAATTTAATTATTTAAAGCGAAAAACAATTGCAGTCGAAGCCAAAGTTAAAGACTGAAGAGGGACAGAGGGAGAGACAGAGGCAGAGTAACTGCCCTTGGCCCTTAGCCAGACTGTACTGTGGACATTACTGGGCATACTACCCATCCACATACAGTAGTTACTATCTGTATCTGCACGGGCCCTGCTGTGCGTAAGTGTCGTAATAGCATTTAAGGCAATTACGGGTCGCATTTGGGTCTGGCTAGGGCTCGGGCTCGGACCCGGCACTGCCTTCTCGCTTTGGCCACGGGAAATAAAGGTCCTGTGACATCCGATGCGATAAAAATGAAAGCCAAGTGATAAATTAATAATGAAACGAGAGAGAACGTACGGAGTCGCTTCGAACGCGACTCTACTTTTATACCCGTACTCAGTGATTTATGTGGAATTTTAAAATGTTTTTTTTAAATTTTACATTTTTTGCTACATCTGTCATCGACATCTACATCTACATCATCTACATCAGTTCCCACAACAACACACGTACACTGCACGAGGCAGCATGTTTGAGCGTGAGTGTTCGTGTGAGAGAAGCTGCAGCCACAATCAACCCCAATAAATGACTTGCGCAGCAAACGGGCGAGGGGAAACACAACGGCGGGTATTCCCGCTACTGAAAATTCATTTGATCATTGTATACAATAATGATCCGATCTGAACCAAATTCGGGAATTTGGTAGATATGATCATTTCCTATGATACTGCATTTTTGGTTTTTTCTATCTTCAAAATTGTGGATTTTCGTCTTTTTGTGGGGGCGGAAGGGGGCGGGGCGAAATTTTGAAATACACTTGTTCAGGTTTGGTATCACAGGAGTCTTGGCCAAAAGTTTGGTTGCTCTAGCTCTTATAGTCTCTGAGATCCAGGCTACACAAAATACAAAAACCAAATCGACTCGATTTTGTGTGAGTGCGAAAGGGATGGAGCGAAGTTTTTGCGTATGTTTTTGTCTATTGTGGCTATATTAATGATCCGATCCGATTCAGATTTGGCCCCTGATAGATATGGGCTGTCTCTATGATTCTGCATTTTTTTTTTGTGTTATTTTCAAAATTGTGGCCGCCACAGATGTGCGCCCTTTGTGGGGGCGGAAGTGGGCGGGGCGAAATTTTGAAACTTTTTTCAGGAGTGAGAGTACACATCAGTCTGGAAAAAATTTGGTTGCTCTATCTCTTTTAGCCTTCGAGCAATGGGCGACAAACAAGACGGACGGACGGACAGACGGACAGACGGACAGACGGACGGACAGACAGGGCTATATCGACTCGGCTATTGATGCTGATCAAGAATATATATACTTTATATGGTCGGAAATTACTCCTTCTCTATGTTACACACATCCACTTTTAGCACAAATACAATATACCCTTTTACTCTTCGAGTACGGGTATAAAAAATATAAAAAAAACTGCACAAGAAGTTAAACGGCAATCATTTCGGAGCCAAAGTCGCAGTTGAAATACTCTGTAGAGGGAATATTTAAAGCCAAAATATCTTCTAAAAATCCAGAACCAAATACCAATCTATCGAAAACTTAATGCACAAGTTAAGGTAACATGTTTAAGCTATCCCTAAGGAGTTTTTCAACATCACAAGATGCAGTTTAAGTTTAGTTTGAGCTGTCAGCATTACCATTAAATATTAAAAGTATCTTTCTGCATTCTAAGCATCTCCCATAAATCTCAAAAGTGTCTCCAAACTGTACCAGAGGCAACCATCAATCTAGGCTTTATCTTTTGGCACTGCTGAAACTACTATGCACACCTCTCCTCTTCCGGCTTAAGCCACCTAAGACTGACAAACTTCTTGGCCAAGTTAACATGGCTCTTGGTTGTATGTACGTAGCATGGCTGTGATTACCATGAAAGAAACACTTGTTATAAATGATGAGAGAGAGCCCAAAACCTGTCTCTGTTCGTGTAGCAGCTCTTATCAGCGAACAATGTCTGCGTTCAGCTCTCGGATGATTTATGGGCTGGGGATTATGGGGGGAGGGAGCACTGAGGAGGGAGCCGAGAGGTGTAAGCTTAAAGTGTCAAATGGGTTGCACAAAAACTGCAAAATATAATCAAATACATGCGATACGTACATATACATACATACATGAGTCTGCATATGGAAATGGCAACGTGGTAGTCACATGTGCTTTATGGCCAAAAAGTTTTTGCTTTTTGGCTGGGTTTTGGGTTTGGGTCTGGCCTGGTCTGGTGGGATGGGGTGGGATGGGATGTGGGGGATTGGTTGCTATTTTAGCAAATTTTCGCCAAGCCAACAAAAGAGCCGCACCACATTTGGGGCGCCCCACAAGCGCATAAATTGTAAAGCCAACAACAACAACAACAACAGCTAGACAAATTTATGCAATGCCATGGGGAGGCATGAGGCAACTTAGGGGTGGGGCAGCAGTAGCAGTACAGCAGCAACAGCAGCCGCTGCCCCCAAACAATCAACGAGCAAATGTTGCACGTAATGCGACAGTAAAAATGTAGCCAAAACAAAAGCGCAAAAGAAATGTTGACAGCGGCTACCAAAACAGAAAATACACAGACAGAGAGAGGGGGAGCTACAGAAATGGCAAATAAAATTGGTTTCGCTTTCTGCCCTTTTTCAGGCGAAAAATCTCATTAAAGAGAAGTCTCCTCTCTCCATGCGTAGTTCCCCTGCATCCGGACTGCGGAGTCACAGGAGAGTCACACATAGTTCAGTCCATCAGGAGACAATCGAATCAACTGCTTTCCAGCTGCACTATTAAAACTGATTTATGCCTGCTCCAGGCAGGGTCCTCCGCCCTATCCAAGACACACCCACGCATTGGCAAACGCATTGCCAATTCTCGTATAAATGGGCAAGTCACGTGATGGTCGGTAGTGATTCTGATTTGCCAAGCCCACAGGCCCATAAAAGGTCAATGTGACTGACAGTGTGGCCTGGGGCTTACAGGGGGTGTGGTGTGCCGAAAGGGAGAAAGGCAGTGTGAGTGAGAGTGAGTAAGCCCATGGCAGCAGGCCTGGCCAGGACCTAATGATCTGAATTATGCGTTGTTGTTTTTTCCACAGAGCTCTTTTCATTAGGTCTCACGATGGCAGATAATGCACGATTCATTGATTTGAAATGAGGATTATAGTAGAGAACAGAAATTAAGTTGAGGCATGCATACGGGTGTGTTGGGTTTCCATGCCCCAAAAGATAATTTGACTTTTACTTTCAACTTAAATTTCTTTCCAGGGAAATCGTTCACTAATCTAATAAATAATTGAATAGAAATCCCACTGATTAGAACTAGTTTTGGTTATTCCATTAAACGTTTTATAAATGATTGCCTAAGTTAGATTATTTTTAAAGTTCTCTTAGGGAAAAAATAATCCCGAAATTCCTAATAAAAATCCAACTAAAGAAGGAAAAACTATACTTAGTTTTAAGAGTTCTTAAAGATGTAATTTGAATAATTTAAAACAAATATAATTTCATCTACAAATACCGAAGTTCTATAGTTCTGAGTTCTTATTATTTCCTCTACTTTATCTAGTTATTAGTAAGAGCTTTAGGAATTTGATCAATCATTTCTATTCATTACTAAACCCATTTCCAAGAAATCAACAAAAAACATATGTCAATGCCAGTAATCTTCAGCCGATATGTGGCGTATAATAAAATAATAAACAATACATTTAGATGCCTTATAGATGAGTGTTTCATTTTCTGTGTTGGTTTACATTTCCCCATTGAATAATTTACATATGTGTAAGTATAATTCGAATCGTAGGACTATAGTCACTATTTTGGCTAGGCTTGAATTGACTACAACTTAGTTCTCAGTGTATAATCTTCTGCAAGCTGTGTATTTGCTGTATTTTGATGATACTTTGATGCGAGAGTGCGAACTGTGAAAGGAGATTGTATTAAGAGAGGATCATAGGAGCGAGACGATATGAGCTGTCATCGAAGAGCATGGTACTTAGCATGGTACTGCCCACAAATTGCATTGCATAAACAATTGCCATAGAAAAGAACTCTTCACAGAGCTTTACTTTTTGTTTACTTTTATGTGGAAAGTACCACCGATGACAGGCATCGTCAAACCGCCCACAAATTTAATGAAGTTTATTTTCTGTTCGGTTTCCTTGACTTTTAGTCGAATGATACCCTGAAGACAAGTTGTCTTTTATTTAAATTAATTGACCCCCAGGCACTTGTCGTGATAGCAATTAGCATCGTCATTTCGTTCCCATCTCCAGCTCGTGTTTTTTTTTTTTGAGCTCCAATTAATGGAACACTGAGTAGGGCTTTGGCTTCTCGTTGATTAAGTAAGACAGACTTTGACTTCCGCCATGTCTGAGTAATGGTTTGGATCATGGATCGTGGCATGGATGGATGTATGACTGGCTGGCTATATCGCAGAGGGAGGGCATTTTCATGACTCTACTGCCTACTGCCACATGTAAATAATTAAAAGAAAAACGTAAAATTTGCTGCTAAACATTTTAGTATCCCCCCACCCCACCCAATTGCTGACGCCCCCGCAGTCGTGCTGCTGTCTTTGGTTCTCTGTTCGCCGTTAAATTTCAATCATGAATCGATGCCGCTGCTGCTCTATCAATCGATTTTACAGCCCCCAGACGTCCATAAAATCAACTGAAAATTGAATGAAAAATGCATCTTACAAGAGAAGCAGCAGTGTCAGCAGCAGGGCCCTGCGGCATGCAACTGCAACTGCAACTGTTGTTCGGCTGTTGGTTTTTCCATCGTGCAGTTGGGTTTTCCAATCCACTCTTCTGTTGTTGCTGCTGTTGCGGCCAATAAATTTAAGTGACATGCGTTTTTCAGCGAGTACCCGCGGGATAACTTTACTCTCGGCATTCCAGCCAGGCAGCTCTACGGGCTCTGGCGAGGGAGAGAGACCCGGACGCCGAAGATCATGCGAGACTGATATCATTAAAAGCGACATCCTCATCCTCACTTCCACGGGGTTTCCTTTCCACCCTCTGCGGAAGTGTTTTACGTTCACGCTGCGGGGTAAAAATATCTCCAGCCAGCCAGCCAGCAGCAGCGGCAGCAGCAACAACAATTTTATTGAGTTTTGTGTCTAAAATTAAATTGAATGGCCCCGAAAAATTTTGTTCAGAGGTTCGACAATTTTTCACGTCCCAGCCTTGCCAGATGTGTGTGTGTGTGTGTTTGGAGAAGATTTACTCCAACAACCACTTTAGTCGATCCCCCTAGACCCACACTTATTCCCATTCCCCTTCCTTTCCACTTCTCGCGGCGACATTTTCCGGCTTTCCACCCTCTATTTCGGCATTAGGCTGCCTTTTATTTTTAACAGCTCATTTGCCCTGGCACCTTTTGTGTGTGTGGAGGTGGAGGGGAGTGTGGAGTTTTGCCTTTTGTGGTTTATTCAAATATTATGGATGGACGCATAAAAAGTGAGGCAGCTGAGGCGTTGAGATTATGGCAAATGTTTGACTTGAACTTGAAAAGACTGGGAAACGAAAGACAGGGAAAATGCATGACAGTGGAGTGAGAGATGCAACGATACAGAGGAAGTGAAAGCAGTCAGAGACAGAGAGATATGTGCCATATCCGGCTCAGGGTATCCTGGACCTATCCCATTCCCATTCCCATGGACCATCCGACCGTAAATACCTTAAGTAAGTCGTTTTCTTTTTTTGTCTCTTTTTCTCTGTTTTTTTTGGAGTCACTCGATTGCTGGCTGTCTGACTGCCACTCAGAGATCTACAAATTGCCCACCGCCCCCCCACCAGAGCCATGAGAGTCTCTTCAATTGGCCCTGCCTCGTCGAATGGCATGGAAATGGTTAGGTTAGCCCTGGGCCCAAAGCGACCAATTGAGTTAGCATTGAATACAATTGAAAGACACTCTGGTACAGAGCACAGAGTATGGAGTACACAGCACTGGCTCTGAGACCCAAAACGGGTTTTTGCACAATTCGTGGAAGACAGACACTCTCAAGTCTCAGAGTTGAGTGCCTCTCCTGCCGCATAAGTGCCCCCCCGTTGTGGCATATGTTGATGTTGGGTTCGGCATCGATCAGTGCTAGCTAGTAGATGGCCGGTTGAGAGATGAATGCTTTGGTTTCTTATTTACTATTCATTGGAACTCATTCCGGGGTGCGGGGTGAGACGAAGCGAAAGGGAGACGCGTATTGGCAACCTTGAACTATGCCTCTGATGGAGCCTGAGAAAATGCTTGTAATTCACAGAAGAAATATATACCTAAAAGTTATGGCTGGAATCAGTGTTGGTTTATGTCGCTTTCGCACACTGTTTCCCCCACAAGCAGAGAGTGTTTCAAGCCGTGAACTTTCAGCTCTTTCATGGCTTCCATTTAATGTTTATTATAGCCATAACTCATGGCTAAGGGGAATCACGCACAGCTTCCTGGATGCGCAAAGCCCACTCTAAAGAGTGCCTCAAGTGTCACTAATTGGCAACCCCCTCGGAAGGGGCAGGAGCAGGAGCAGGAGACCGAGACCCTGTCTGTCTGTCAAATCAAAGTCAGAACAAGGCTTAGACTTGCAATTGAAACATAATTCGCATTCGCATTTGCATTTCCATTTCGCATTTTGCATTTGCATTTAAAGTTATGCAGGCTGCAGCTCTATAAATACTAATTAAATGCTTAGCCATCCCCGACACGATGCTTGGCGTTTGTCTGGCACTGCACTGGCGAGCACTTGGCCAGGAGTGTAGAGCCTCCATGGCCAGAAGTGTCTGCCCCTTGTCTGGGACTAGAACAGGGATAGGGATTGGGCTCCAGGGTTCTACGGGTTCAAGCAGCAGCCGTAATGCATTTTGCATTAACATTTTTTTTTGTATTTTTTTTCAGCCCAGGCGACAGCCGTGGAACAATGCCGCGAGAGGGCCTACAGGGACACTTTACACGCCACCCCTCACCCAGTCGTTACCCATATGGAGGGTAGTACCAGCCAGTCTCGCCTTTAAAGGGGAGATCCGGAGAGCCAGAGGTTAGGGTAGGGGCTGGGCTGGTGGGTATTAAATGTACTCGGGGGCTTCTTTTTTCACAGTTTATTTTGTTCCCGAAAAAGTTTACGTTTTCTTGCCTTTGACACGTGCTAAAAGTTCACCGAGAGAGAGAGAGAGGGAGAGAGAAGAAAACTTTTGCCGTGAAGTGGAGTAGACAACAGGAAATGCTGCAGCAACATTTGGCAACACTTTTGCCTGATGAACTGGAGGAAGAGAGGAGGAGAGCAGTACCAGTAGCAGTGGCAGGAACAACAACGAAGGGGGATGTTTCTTGGAGGGGCAAATAAACAAACAAACAAACAAGCAACGATACAGCGGCAGGGCAAAGAATTCCCCTAAAAAACAAAGCGGCCAAAAGACGGGAAATATTTCCCAGGCAGGTACACAAGACAAAGGAGAGGGAACAGGAGAGAGAACAGGAACAGGCAGGGCAGGGCAGGGCAAGGAAGCGGCACGAAGTCCTTTGGCTACCCCTAAAAACAGTCGCAGTCCCCTCCTGCCCCTGGGAACCGGGCATTCCGGTGAATGAAACTCAAGGCATTTGCACTTATCATTCATTTCTCATGTATGAGGCAGAGGCCTCTGCCAGTCTGCCACTCTGCCACTCACTCATCGCCTGCCGATTTCTATGGTTTCCTGTGCCACAGGACCAGGGGAACCCTTCAAGACGTTGCGTTACGTTTAAGGAGCAGCAGCAGCAGAAGCAGCAGAGAAGCCCTTGGGCGGACGGACCGATTGAATTACATTTAGCCCCTTGAAGTAGTGGCGCATCCTTACAGAGTCTTGCGTCAATGTCAACCCTTGAATGGAATTGAATAAATATTTGCATTCCCACTGCTTACGCCAGGCAGATACATTCATCATATGTACATGCCAAAGCGAATGTATCTTTTTGTGGGGTGTTAGTATCTGTATCTGTAGGTGATAATCATGGGGCTACTGTTGTGGCTAATTGGTAAGACAACACAAAGATTGCCTTGTTGTTGCAGTTGCTGTTTTGCCGTTGCACAAACACATTTAGAAAGTCTTCATTTGGTTCCCTCTCTCCATTGAACTTATGAACTCTCCTGTGCGACCAGGCTAGATATGAGTTTCCCCTGCCCCCGGGCACCATCCATATCCGATAACTTGCGGCCACTCAGGTGACAATTGGCAAGCGCTAAAACGCAGCTCCAATCTAAGCGAATGAGGTTGGTGTGCATCTAACGGGGAAACCGCAGAGGATCTAGTTACCATTTGCCTGCCCCTCCCCTACGGCAGGCAATGTGCCACTTTATTTTCGTTCGTACTGGAGACGCCTGCAGCTGCTGCCGCTGCTTTTGCTGTTGCGGTTAATTAAAGCCAGAGACAATCAAACGAAATCAAACGAAACGAAACGAAACGGAATCAAATGAAATGAAACCAAAGCGCGACAACATCGACAACAATTTGTATGTTGGAAAGTTGCACATCCGCAGAGGGGAGGAGGGGTGGCTCCAAAGCAAAGGACACCCAAAAGTGCTGTGCTGCAATCGGATATGAAAAAGTTGCTCCAGTCGAACACAACTTTTGATCTGGGTTTATAGGTTCTTGTTGCTAGCTAGTTTTATCTGTTGGATTAAATCGGAAAATTAATTACGAGCTCTTGGCGAACGAAGCTAAAGATACTCTTTGGATATTTCAAGGAGTATACACTGACAGAAAAAGTGCATACCAAAATATAAAACACAACCGTCTATATATGAATATATGTATATATAAATACAATACTCGGTTATAGAATGGAAGATTGCAACAAATAGGCTTTTACACATAAAATTTTTGGAATTATATTTTTTTTTATTTTTTAAATTCGAAATATATTTAATATTAAATTTCTTATATAAATATGGAATGCATTTAAAATATTTTTTAAATTCAAAAGTATATTTAATTTAAATGTCAAATATTTAAATTTAAAATATATATAATTTAGAAATATGCATTATTTGTATTTGATTGAAAATTAAAATATTTTCTATGGGTTTAATTGAAATATTTATTTTTCTTTGTTCCTATTTTCTGTGCAGAAACTCGAACATCCTCTAAAAATCTATTTATCAAGATTTAAAGTACAGGTTTAAATCTATTTATTTTCCTATATTAGGAATTAAAACTTTGAATTAAAACATTAAAACTGCCTGAAGAGTATCAATTTTTCCTAGCTCTTTTGCAACAGTTTAATCTTTCGTTAAGATCTTTACTTGACTGCATGTTAAATAATGGCAAACAATTTTTAACATCAACATCTTTGGGTAATGAAAACCCCACTATTCGAGGAGGAACAGGAATGTTGTGTTTTTTTTTTTTTGCAAGGAAAAGAATTTCCGAAAGTTGTTTTTCCACATCTTCAGCGCAAAGGCTTTCCCATTTAGAATAATGTCAAGACTCCTCCGCCGATGTCCAGGCGACGATTAGCCGTGCTGCATGCAGCAGCATGTGGCAAGGTGTTGGCTGCTCTGGCTCTGGGTCTGGGAGGGAGTCTGTGCCTCTGGCAGAGTGAAAGGCAAAAATGCTGCTGCACGGTTTTAGCCTCAAGAGCAAGTTGTGTTTTCTTTTTGTCTTCTGTTTTTGTTGGGGGTGCGGGTGGTTGAGGGTGAGGAGAGTTCAAATTGTGTCAACTTTCCCAAAAATTTGTCTCGAGAATGTGCCTGATTTGATTTGCATGGAAGGCAAAGCCAGTGAAGGACCGGGGCCATGCCACAAATGGAGTCTATCTAGTGCCATTAAATGCAGACAAAAATATTAAGATAATCAGCAGACAGCCGACAGAGTGTAGGGGGAAGAGATGATGAAATTGCAGCCAGGAAGCAACAACAACTTCAACGTATGTATGTCTTGGGTTCTGTTCTCCGCCAGACGACGACGGCGACGAAGACTCTTATCAAGTGCTGAAAAATCTGCAATTTCGAGGTGTCTGTTTAGGTGCGTTGACAGTGCGAGAGATGCGAAAGATGGGGCCCTCCGTTTAGCGCTAATCTCTCCTTCTATCCAGCCGCCTGACTGCAGCACAAGTGCTGGGTCCTTGAGACAGCATCATCAACACTCTCCGGACACTGAAGATGCAAGACACACACAGAGAGACAGACACAGTGTCTCGGGCTGTGGTACTGTGGCTGTGGCACTATGGCTGCATCTGTGGCTCTGTGGCTTTGTCTTTTGACGGAACGCTATCTCAAACATAATTATTGCCTCATTATGCGACAATGATGGGGTGTTGTTAATGTCTTTGACAAACATCCCATCGAATGGGAAGGCAAACATTCAACAGCAAACAAACAGCGCACAAACCTTAATAATGAAATGGTAAATAAATTGTAAACGCTTTTCGACGCTGCTGCTGCGCCCAAAGGCAAATATTTGTACGCCCCATTACATATTGTAGCTGTATCTGTATCTGTATCTCTCTCTCTTGATGTATCTCTCTGCACTTGTATCTGTGTGTGTGTAATCTTTGGCTTTCCACCAAATATATTTTCAATTTTACGAGTATTTGTCAGTGTTTTTTCGTCCCCTGGCTGTCAACACTTTGACAATTTTCCTTCTTTTTCCCAGCGCACTCGAGAGGAGGACAGGAAACAAACAACCCAAGCAACCCAGAGCCAGAGCCAGAGCCAAAAACTGATAAAAAAGTGAAACACAAAACTCGAATATTGGAAAAGTTTTTGAAATTAAACCGAAACCGACTATAATGGCTTTTCAAATACTAAAAAAAAATCAAAAGATAAGACCAGTTTCTGATGACTGCATTAGACACGGTCTTGATGTTTACGAGATGTTTTTGTTGGATCGTAAAATACAGAGAGAGCCAAAACCCGATACCCGTTTAACACCCAAAACGAAACCGAAAACCAGTTAGTGGTTTCATCATTTCATTATCACCTGTTATCAGCCCAAAGACCTCACACAAACACACACACATGCATTCATTCATTGCTGCTGTCTATAGAGGAGGTCTCATACTGTACTATATATCGTAATCTAGAAAATATATTGCAGATTTCCTAAGCAAATACTAGAATCAGAATTGGTTAAAGCTCACTCTCTCTCGCTCCTCTCCTGCTTTCAGAGTGTACAAATTCCCCAATGATATATTCTTTCAATAAAGAAATTCATGTTGATTTATTGTCTACCAGCATGGGTGATTATATGGGGAGGTAAATGAATAGTTTCCTCAATTTTCTTTGCCATACAAAGCAGAGAACATAACAGAAACGAAACAGTTGCATTTTCCCGGCCACCAAATGCACTATGGGCAGAGACTTACTTTTTTCTAACACAAATATGGCATCTTTAGTATTGATTCGAATTATAAGTTTCTTTATTTGTAATTCAGAATGCTACAAAGAATAGTATTTTAACAAAAATATTAGTGACTTCCATTAATATTTTTACCATAAGTAAAACAATTTTTTGTTTTTTAAAATTATTTTTATCCTGTTTTTGACCCTTTTTATATATTAAAATAAAATCTATAAAATATTTAGCATGGAAATGAGCCTTTACAGACCTTAAACTTAATTCAAAACATCAACTTAATAGAAACTACCCAACAAATAAAAATGATGGCTCAAAAATTGGAAAAAACCATTAAAATCCCACATTTTCTTGAACTTATATTTGTGCAAAGTTTAAAGTCGATTTCTAAACTAAATGTTTACACAAATTGAATTTGTACCCATAGTGCACTGCTAATGCGCACCCTTATGGGTTGTTCATTTCAATTAATTATTTGTTGCATTGCCTTTTCATTGGATATTATGACGTTTTTATGTCCCCACACATTGGAAGAGGGGAAGAGGAGGAGCGTTCGACTTATTGAAACATAAATTAGGCAACACATGTCCATAAAACATTTCATAGTCACTTGTCATATCAGCGAAATGTTTCTGATTTAACAATTTACGACTTGTATGGAAGGGAGACGCTCTTCTTCTCTGTCTCTCTCTCTCTCTCTCTCTCTCTCTCTCTCTCTCTTTTTCTCTCTTTCGACACTCTCTGACACACACGGACAGGATGCGGATTGAAATGTGAGAGTGCGTCTGGACCATTTGGCAGATAAGGATACTCCAGACTCCGGACTGTGTGGCCCTTAATGGCTTTTCGGCCAATGCCAAATCAATTTTCCAGAGCATAAATCAGCCGAGATTGAGAAACCCCAGAGTGGAGAGCAGAGAGAAAAGCCACAATGAAAAGCGGCAGATAAAATTAACAATCTATTACGGGTGGGGAATCAATAAAAGAAACATTAGCAGAGTGGACCATAAATTTGTTTTGGGGTATGGAAACCCGAAATAGAAAATGAAAATTAATACGAAACGATAATTGAGAGAAATGAAAAGACATTGGAGCCGCCAATAAATGTCCAGTGGTGGATCGTAAGATATTTAATGTGTAGGTTAACGAAGATCAACAAAAAGATCAATTGATTGTCGAGATTTTCCCATATCGTAGAGTTTTACCATAAAATTAACCAACTTTAAGCAGTTTTCATCCCGTAATAGACCGTAAACCAAAAAGAAAATCTCAAAAAATCATCCTAAAGATCATTTGTTTGGAATTAAATGAATTAAGTTTTCAAATTCATAGAGTAAATATTTCTCTTGTCGAAGACACCTTCAGACAGTTCTGCCACGGAATGAAGCATTTCGACACGTTATAGACAGACAGAAAATCCCCCAAAAATATATCTTCCAGAGGTCAGTGTGGAAAACTATTTGGGTCAATTGCCAGCAATTATATGCTTAAAAACTAAGTCTGACCATTCGTTAAGTGTTGAAATTGCCCAAAGTAATTCCCTCAACGGAGCAATCATAGGAAAAAGTCTCAAATTTCTTGTCTTGTTCACACGTTGCTCGGCTGGAAATCCACCAAAATCCATCATTTACCATTGTGCGGCGGATAGACGGGACGGGACGGGATGGCCCATCAAAGCAAAAGCAAAGCAAATCAACAACACACATTTACCCAGGGCGTTAGATAACTCAAGAAACTAATTTTCAACATGTTTTTTTTTTCTTCTCCACTCCACTCATTCTTCCTCCATTTTCTTTACAATTTTTGCCGCCACATAAAAGCAAATCATGCTGCTCCAAGACGCGAGACAGAGAGAGATAGAGAAGAGCAAAAAGCCTTTGGCTCCCCTTTTTTTTTTTTGAAAATTTCGACTGTAAATCAATGCCAACGTATCTTGCAGATACTTGGGTGCTGCTGCTGCTGCTGCTCCCCAAAAGTCCCCATAATAATTAAGAACAAATTCATTTACACTTTCAAATGGAGGATCGCCTTCAGTTCGAAGGCCCCCCCCCTTCCACCCCCTTTCGGCGGTTGGGTTTGACAATGTTTTGAGCGTTGGGAGAATTTATTTATTTATTTGTTGTGAATGTGAATGGGAAATGTGAAATGCATTTTGTATAAAAAACAAGCGACAAACAAGCAGGCGGAACCAGATTGCTTCGCTGTGAAGCGCAACAACAGCTGCCCGCCTGTCTGTCTGCCTCCCTGAATGGATGGATGGGAGTATTTCAGATGAGCTGCAAGTTTATTGAACTCTGTTCCAGCTGGATCTCTCCCTGTTGGACTTTGGCCTCGCCCACTCTCTGGCAATTGCAAAACAATGCAAAAGCCCCACATACCCATCCCCATCCGAATTGGGTCACTGTGCTCATTAAAACTGAAACCGTGAACTTTTGCTGTTGCTGATCTTTGGCGCTCACTGGCCTAGCCAGCGCCCCCGCCCCCGCCCTCGAGCTGAACGTTTTATGATTTCATTAATGCAACGCACGCACCATGTGTGTGCCCCGCCACGCCTTTGAGGTGCATATTTTCTCTTTCTCTGTGGGCCCTAAATGGAGGCTAAACTGCCTCATTAAAATGGCATTGTCCACGCTTTGAATTGGAATTCAAACGCCAGGTTGCATTTCCGGTTGTGTGACAGTTGGAAGCGCCACTCGTCGTCACTCGCCCGCCGGATGTTCGAAAATGAAATCGGGGCTGGGGGAATGCCATCCATCCATCTAACAATATTCAATATTCAATGCCTAACAACAGCATTAGGGCCCAGGCACTTGAGCCAGCGACAGAGGTCTGATCGAGGGTTGTACATATGTACGTTGATTATTTTGTGTGTGTTTTGTTGCATTGTCAAACAATTATGCGGCATTTCCTCCCGATGCGAATCCATTTGATGACACTTTAAGTGCCGGTTCCTGCAACCACCCTTCCTGCTACCACCCAAACCAAAAAAAGAGGCATAAACCACACAGCCACACAGCTACACAGCTGTTCCCGTGACCCAGTGCTCGTCATATCAGGAGGGGAAAGGAGAGCAATTGCAATCGCAATGCTTTTTCGGTTTGTTTCCGCATTCGCATCCGCATCCGCGTCACGGCTCATTGACTACTCGAGAAATTAAACAAAAGGGGAATCAGCATTTGACCCAATTGATGGATGGATGGCCTGGCATCGCATGGCCTACAGGGGTTCCGGTTTGGGTTCCCCTTTAGATTTGGAATTGAAGGTAAACAAAGAGAGCAACAGCTTCTCATAGCGGCCTGTAGAGTCGGTAGAATTTCGAGTTACATTCTTTGAGTTTTTTTTATTGGTAGGTTTTATAGAATAATCTACAAAGAAGGAGAGTAATCTGTGACTTTTTTGAGGGAATATTTGGTGTACAGCATCCTCTTAGCTGCACAAGCGAAAATTGCAGAAGAGAAATTACGAGAATCCAACCAAACAAAATACATTTCGTGTGCTTGATTAAAAGTATAATTTGATGTTTAGACAAAGTTTCTATAGTAAAACTGAGATGTTAAGCAGTCATAATCCATAATCGAAAAAGTGAAGAGAATGCCCTAAAAACAGCAGAAAACAAAATACATTTCATGTGCATAATACTATTACGCAACAAAGAAGACTCATTCATCCCTTCTTTTAAGTAATATTTAGGGTATCTACCTATCGTATATATCTATAACAAAATATCTTTTCTTTCTTTTTTAAATACAACTCCAAAAATCGGATAAAATAAACAACCAAAATCTTTTGACATAAACAATCTTTCACATTCCAATTGGTACTTTCTACGACGCTCCCCCTCCGAGACTCAGCGCCATATCCGTTGCCGGTATGGATTATAACATAATTTACGGCTCTTCCGCTTGGTCGGCATTGTAATCTTCCCTCTCCGCCAGCTTCCCGGTGGCCCGTACAGTCCAGAGTCTGGGCTTGGCTAAGAGTCACAAAAATGCGGCTAACCAACTCCTATCTGCGGCTCTCTCTCTCTTAATGTCGAACTCAAACTTGCCCCTGCCTCGGTTGCCTGCCCCGTTTTCGATTTGCCCTAATGTCAGGGCATTGTAATTGCATTTCGTGCTGAACTTCTGGTCCTACACCGCAGACAAGAGTCAGAGTCAGAGGCACAGGCACAGGCAGAGAGCATCCCAAAAAAAAAAACACGATTTCAACTCTGGAGCTTTTTTTTTCTGCGTGCTGGGATTGTATCTGTGGGCCCAACAATGTTGGGCCAATATCTGAGAGTCGGCATCTTTGGTGGCCCGTCGCCATCATCGTTGTAGAGTCAGAGAGACAGACCGACAGAGAGACAGAGCAACGGAGAGGCAGAGAGGCATAGAGCCAGATCTCGTTTGGTTTGGTTTTGCCATTTGTCTATAGTAGATTTCAATCTGGCCGAGCTTTTGGGTTTTTAATCGCTTTGGGAATGGGTTCTCCTGAACTTTTGGAACCTTGGAATTAGCTGGAATTGTGGCAGAAACCGCAACATTACAAAAACTCTATCAAAACAGATCTCTCATCTCTCTCGCTTTGGGCACATCTGTCAGGCCTACTGCCACGTGTGGTACGAATATGTGGTACTCGTACTCAGGCAAAGTATCTGTGTATCTGCTGTATCTCTGCCTGTTTTTATATCCGCACCGAGTAGCTCTATCTGGTTTTCGGCTTAAGCGTATTAAAGCGACTCTAAAAACACATTCAGTTTCTACCCTTAATGGCCGCACGCCCCTCAGCCCTAAAGTGAACCTCCAGCTGCTGCTGCCGCTGCTGCTCCTGCAACTGTTCCTGAGTCTGTTTCTGTTTCCTTTTCCATCTCAAGTGGCCGACTGGATTTTCGGGGCATAGACAATCTAATTACCGCTTTCAGTGTGCATTTAGCGTAAATGATAGCCCACATGGGCCTGGGGCATGCCTCACACACATGTGCGTAATAAAGATACGTACGGCCAGGAGGGGAGGGGCATGCCACGGCTGAGCGCGTTCCACCAGCTCCCGTGCCCACACCCACACCCAAGCTCAAGCCCACAGCCCGCGGCTACACATTCACCTGCAGTCTGTCATTCCCGAGGCAAAACTCTTTCTGCCACTTTTTATTTGGGGGCCCTTTTCCAGGTTTTCTTTTTTGGAGGGAGCTTACTGCGTGGCCTCCCACTCCTGCCTCCAAATGGGGGAGCAGCCATGACTTGGCAGAGAGCTACCCACGCACTCTGCCACGCATATGCCTGGCTCCAGTTCCAGCTCCAGCTCCCAGCTCCATGCCCCGCTTAAGCTGATCAAAATGCAACATCTATGGACTGTACTGGCTGGCTGGCTGAATGACTGAATGACTCTCTGGGTTGACTGACTGGTTGACGGCATGACGCGGCTTAATTGGCCATTACGAGGCGGTGGCGGCTGCGGCTGCCTCTGCATAAGAGGCTCTTGTCTTGCGCAAGTTTCAGGCTTCCAACCGCGAGAGACAGGGGCAGAGATTCTCTCTCCGGTTGTCTTTCAGGTTTTACTCGGATAATGGAAAATGATTTTTGTACCGTTGCAGCTTTGTCTATATGCAAATCAAGTGAAAGCAGCCACTCACCAAGCCCTGAGAGGCTTTAGAAGCAACAAGTTATCCACAAAATATTCTATACCAAAAATGGGTCACAGTACACGACATCAGCAGGGGGGGCCCCAGAATTATATTCTACCTTTTCCTAGATTCATTTCCTGGTAACTAAATTAGGAAAAAGCCTAAGTCTTGACCTGAAATCCAAAGATTTACGAAAGGATTTAGATCGTTGTGCGCCCCATGTGTCGCATGTGCTACAGTTGTTCAACATGAGAAGATAAACATCAGAAATGATGTCAGTCAAGCTGCCTCTGTCGTCTCAGTATCTCCTCCAACGCAGTTTCTCTACCTCCCCACCCCCCTGAACAGCCCAGGCAAAAGACAGAACAAAAAGAGTATCTGAAAAGAGTACAGAGTAGTGCGGAAGGGAGGCAGGGAGTGGCAATCAGAGCAACGTGTTTTGTATCTAATGAATTGCGAGGCGGGGAGCTGCTGCTGCTGCTGCTTCTGTTGCATCGTTTAGTCAGGGTAAATGCCGCAACTTCAGTTATAATTACAACCAACAATGAATAAAAGATACGAGCACGAGAAATCGTGAAGAGATCACGCGATTGTTGGGTGCGTTTCGTCGCTTCTAAGGGATAGAAGAATACGAAACGATAGATTGAAGCCAGGTGGTGCTGATTGGGGGGTTGGGAAATCGAGGGAAGGGTTTATGGATATTGAGCAGAGGTGACAACATAAAAGGAGGCAACCCCTCCTAAGGGTTGGATGTGTTTTAATAACGAAAGCAAATAAAACCGATTGGTGGTTATTTTTCATACTATAAATCACATAATTCCTTCTTCCTTGATTTAAGTTGTTTCCAATGCTCTTATTTCTTATATTTCGACGTACAAGCGGAGAATGTCAAAGAGAATCCCAAAACAAAATGCATGTCTTGTGCATTACGAAAAAATTAATGCTTGAAAGCATTACAGAGTCGCCCACAGAGGTTGTTTTTCTTATTGTTGGACTTCTTCCCAGTTCAAAATTCGTGCCTACTACTGGATCCATAAGATCGCTTAAAGTAGGGGGACTTTATTGTAAGTCAAAACACATTTTGAACTCATTCCTAAAGGCCACTATACGAGTAGTACTAGTTATTACCACACAATGCCAAACACACACATACACACCTTGGGCACCATATCAGGAGGCCGGTGTAAACATGTGATAGGTACTCGCGTTCGATAAGCTATCTAGGAACGAAAGCCTAGACCATTATATCATACTACATATAGTAGAGTGTATAGAATCTAAGGTCTGACTGGCATTGAAAAGGTTGCGCCTATCGCTTGAGGCAGCTGCTGCTGCCTGTCTTTGAATCAATTCCGGGATTAATTCCCATGCAATTACGGCACAGCCACACCCCCCAGGACCGGGGCACAGTACCTGGCCCTAGTGATTAATTTGCATATGACATGAGCTACGCGATATGATCAGAGAGCATCAGCTGTGCCTCTGTGCCTCCCCGCCACTGGCACGCGGAGGGATACCAATTTTGGTTAAGGGAAAAAACTTGTTTTTATGCCACAAACAAAGCAATTTTCGCACTGACGCGTCCTCCATCCAGGTGAGACCCTCCACGAGAGAGTTTAATTATGAATGCAGCGCGCTAAGGGTGGTTGAACGGGTTGGTTGCATGCAACATAGAGCGTACATTTTGGCAGCACCATTTACAGTGTCTTTCTGTCTCTGTCGCTGTCTCTCTGTGGTTTACAATGGCCGGAACGAATGTTTTACCTGGCAGACGAGGCACAGGAACAGGAACAGTAAAGGCGGCAGGACTAGGGATAAGGGACAGGGTCAGGAGCGAGTCTCTTGGCTCATCTGTCGCCCGGCATTGCGTGATGTTTGCCTGATGAATGAGAGTGAAAAATGAAACACAAGTTGCTGCTGCGACTGCTGCTGTTGCAATCAGTCGTCCGGAAATCAGCACAGACAGGCAGAGGGCAGAGGGACAGAGAGGAAGGCAGGAAGGTATATATAGGAAGAGGACTTCCAGGTGAGACAGTCAGACAGACAGTCAGACAGAAGGGACATTAAGACTGCATTATGAAACGCCGCAATGGGCGACAAAGTGTTTCCAATTTTGTCTTCTCCTGTTCCCTGCCGTGCCGTGCCTCATGTGTTCCATGCGTTTATGTAATGCCTCTCCCTGCATCTTGGCTGCTGCCTCAAGGCCTCTGAATGGACCCTTAAAGCTTCCCAAAAACCAAGAACGAACGAGGAAAAAGCACTTGAAGTTCTCACTCTCTCTCTGTCTCTGTCTCTCACCCTGGGCAGCAGAGAATTCCCAGAAACAAGTTCGAGTCGAAGCCGAGACGAAGATCTCGAGGCAGGAGGCTGAAAATTCTGTGAGAAATTCCAATGGTAATGCAAGTAATGGTCGCTGGTCGCTTCCCAGGCTGGTGGCTGCTTCCTCGATGCTGCTTGCTGCTGCTCCGCCCTGCCCCTGGGTTCACGTTGCTTTGCTTGATTAGTGACGCTGTTTACCTGTGGCATGATGCTCTGACGCTCTATGTGTGTGTGTGTGTATTGTACGTGTGGTACAGGTTTATGGAACGAATCTATAAACTGAAATCGCATGCTGCCACCGCCAGATACACAGATACGAGATACCCCGAGGCTGTGTGTGTCTGTGTTTTATTATAGTAGTTTTACCAATGGAAATTCCAACGCACAATTTTCGCAGCACTTTCCCCCCCTGTACCGTGCCTCGTGCTGTGTCCTAAACGCCCACGTTTTATCCTGTCTGCATCCCGCCGTATCTTTGTCCTCTGCCCGTTGTCCTGCTGCCGCCTGCTGTCTGGCTTTTTGGGTTATTTACAAAACACGTTGCCTCGGCATTTAATTGAAATGCCATTAAATTTCCACCGATATGAGAGAGCTGACGGCCCTGGGGCCAGCACATTCTCTTTCTTGCTGCCACATTCCACATCCACATGCAAATAGAAGCGTAGAAACAGATTAGAAAGTCCAGCTCTTAAACGGTTAATGCGGGTGCAGCAGTCTCCGAAAGGTGTTTACGACAGGCTTTTAGGCAGGGTCGAGAGACCCTTCAATGGCCTCAAAGTGCCATTAATCAAGGCAGCACGATTCGGATCCCATGCGACACTATCAAACGCGCTTCTCCCCCCGTCTGCTATAAATATTGCCTAACCAAAGAGGCAGAGACAGAGGCAGCTTGAAAGGTAAACAGACAAAGCCAACGACAGACAGACAGAGACAGACACATCAATTTTAAAGTTCTTTCATTCTTTTATTCTTTGGTTTACAGAATTGAAAAGCGCAGCACTTCAAATCCAAACGAAACAGCAGCGATCCAATCGTTCAGTCTTCGATCTTTCCAACCTATCGATGGGGCTGACTCTCTGTGAGTGGGGCTGGGGCTGTGGCAATGGGGAGTTGGGGGGAAGACGCATAGCTTAAAGTTCAATGACTGAAAAGGTGCGTTCTTCTGACTGCGGTTGTCGTTCTTCTTGCTGCTGCTGCTGCTGCTGCTCGTTGCTGTTGCTCTTGCGGTTGCCTAGAAATTCATCAAAGCTCCGGCGATGACTTGGACTCCATTTATATTGGCCATTTGGTTTTGGTTCTCTGCGCCCGGCTAGCGAAAACGTGCAAAAATGCGGCCTGTGCTGCAGCCCCGGCCACGATCGGCAATCAATCTGCAGATTCCAGTCAGTCGCGAGGAGAGGCACGCAACGAGTAATCTTTTCGTTCCTCTCTCCTTCTGCTGGCTCTTTTGCTGATCTGTGTGTTTGTTGCCGTTGAACTTGTGGCCTTAAGTGGCTCTGCTTTGCTGCTACACTTGCACCGAGTTGGGTAAACAGCCACACAGCAGAGGAACACAAAAAGTTGCCTCAAAAGTATTATCTAAAAGGCAGAGATACACAGAGAGTAAATATTATACGAGCCAGTGCCAAGTTTGTCTGTAGAACTGAGGATATGGCAAGTATTTTCCCCGAGAACTAATACGAAGAGACTAAGAATAAGTCTGTAAACTAATCAGTTCGCTTTGGTTCACTGTAGACTGAAAAAAGGATATCCGTTCGCTTATGGGAAATTTGTAAAATAGCACAAGCATCATTCAAAGAACGTCATCGAGTGTTTCCTATTGGAAGGAGTCTATAAAAATACATATAGTATATGGAAAAAGATAATCTCAGCATTTTTTTTCGGAAATAAGGAACATCCATGGCTCCTTTAAGCCCTTCCTTCCTCTGCATAAACTTGAAAATTTCAAAGCCGGGACCGTGCGACTGGCATCCCATGCTCCTTCTTGTTGTTTACAACCAGACCGATGACAGGCGCGTCTATTTATCTGTATCTCTGTATCTGGCGGGTCTTTTGCTTGGTTGGTTTACATTTCGGTTTTGCGCTTCAAGTGAGAGAAAAATGTTGGAAAAATAAACAAAAAAAAAAGAAAAAAATATCCAGCAAGAATTCCAGCCAGAGAGGATGAGCGCACCGATCCCATCCGAGCGGAGATGAACTGAAGTGGATTGGCCCCAAAATGAAAAACAACGAAAAAAGGGGGGCCCCTGGGCAAACTTTGGGCTGCAACAATCAAATGCTCATCAGCGCACTTGAAAAATAATGCGTTTAAGACAAAGAGAGAGATACAAAAATACAGACAGACATACATAGATACATAGATACAGATACGAACGGGCAAACAGCAAACGCACTATGTATCTGTATATGTATTTTCCTTTTTTCTGTTTCTTTTTTTTTTTTTTTGGTATGTATCTTTCTTTTTTTTTGGCTGAGCATTTTCATTGCTGGTTTTATTTTTCGTTGGCTTGTTTGTTTAGTTTTGTGGCAGCACACACACACACCCAGATATACATACATACATACAGACACACGCAATGGCAGCTAAATGTTGCAGGTGGGAACAGGTTTTGCGTTGTTGTGTGTTCGGTGTTCGGATGCGGGCTTCTCTCCATATCTCTTCTGGTCTTTCGGTCTCTCTTGCCTCGCGCGCGCGTTATTTATGCCCCACTGTGGCTGTAATTACAAATTTTTGTTTCCTGCAAAGCCTTTTGGGCATTGGTGTTGTATCTTGTATCTTTCGGATGATGCCCACGCTCACATGTGGCAGCTACAGACAGACATACACTACTGTATCTAAGTACTATTCTAAGTACAACAGGAGAGGCGGCGAGAGTACAAACAGCGCCCGCTGCGCATAAACAATTCTTGTTGCTTGATCAGTCCAGTCACGTAGCATATAGAAGCATATAGCTGACACAGCAACATGTTGGCAGATCGATTGATGGCTGGCTAGGTAGAGGGCCACTGCCAGGAGGGGCAGCCAACGGTAACCGTTTTCTGCGGAAAGAATTGCAGGAGCCAGCGACCGGCTGTATCTCACGCATGGCTGCTCTTTGGCCACAGCTACAACCACTTCCAGCCCCCTTTTTCGGTACGGTACGGAACGAAACGAAACGGAGTGGAGTGGCAGAGGCATGGTGGAGTGGTAGTTAACATTTGCCACAAATGGCGCGATGTAATGGCATTTCTAATATGGGCACATTAATGACTAGAGCACACACAGGTGAGATGGAGGGGGAGGGATGAAATGCCATTGCCATTTGCAAAATTAACAACCTTTATAGCCTCTTTGTGTTCTTGTTCTTTATCGAGCTTCAATACCTGAACAATTAGTGCGACATTTTGTGGCACAAGCAGAGGCAGAGCAAAAGCCAGAGCCAGCTGCCGTTGTGCCTTGAGCAGCTGACAAGCGGCGGCACCCAGTGAGCTACGGAGAAGGGGGACAGGGTCAAAAGTAAGCAAAGTGAGTTCTTGCAAAATGACAGCTGACAATGGATGTGCAAACGTTACGCCACGCCACGCCACGTACTCTGCCCGCTGCCATTCCTCATGCAACCAAAAAAGCAAAAAAATAACAAAAAATACAAAAGGAAAAATGCTGCAGTCAGCGTCGGGACAGTAAGGCGTCGAGATTTTCATGAAATTATCGAAAAATTTCAAGCGAAATAATATATAATTTGGATTTGCCAACGAAAAACGATAAAGTGCTGTGCACGGTGGAAAACAAAATGCACACAGCAATGGAGCACAGAAATTTTGGGTTCATATAGTTTGACAGCCACTGCATAACCTGTTGCTGTTGTGCCACACAAATCATTAAGGGGGGAGGGAGGTAGGTATGGAGAGCGGGTGGGGCACATAAATGGCCATTCGTGTTAGCCACAATTTAACACAAGGTCGCGAAAAACAATAAGCCAAACGACTCAAGACTGCTTATCTCTGCACTGCTCCTTACTGCACTGCTTTGCTCTGTACTGCTTTACTCTGCTGTAGCTGTAGTTGTCGGAGCTGGTCGAAGGAACTAATTGTGTGAGCAGGGGCCATGGAGTGGGGATCTGCCCATCTCTATCTACGCCCCACACCCACAAATGGGAGAACAAAGCGGAGGAGGCGACAAAATAAACAAGGTGTTAATTTCTACATTTTCTCTGTGGGCCCCGAGAGGCCTCTTTTAAAATATACCCTTTAAGTGGAAGTTGGGTATATGCCAACCATTTCAAAGAGAAGTTTAAGCCATTGTGGATTAAGTAATGAATTTAAGGTATTCCAGTTATATGAACAACATAAAAACTATTTCAGATTCAACTATGAATTTACTTTATTTGAACTTCCACTGTATATATTTAATTATGCAGTGCAGGGTATTCAAAGCTTCTCCTTTGTCTCATCTTTATTACTTTTGTTTTTATTTTTGTTCTTTTTTTCATGCGTCCTCTTTGTGCCTGTGTGCAAATTGAATTGCCGACTGAGTTTTGCGAAAGCAGATAAGATTTCAGCACGTTTCATGCTACCGCCGCCTGTCCGCCCACCCACACACACACAGAAGCAGCAGCACCGTCGCGCATACAGAGCCGCACGAGAGGTGGGACACCGAGAGAGAGAGAGAGATGACAAAAGATAAGCTCGCCTTTGATAACGCACTTGACTTTGGCATTCCCCCACGCCCTGCCCCCACTCATAACCATAGCACTGAATGGGAATGTGGACCGTATTCATATTCATAATTGGATTCATTTAATAAAGGGGATCACTTTGAGGCTGGTGTAGCATTCAGAGATACTTACGAACTGTGACCATTTTCGGATCGTAGGCGCACACGCGCCGCTCCACGGCCGCTATCTTGCGCTGGACCCGTCCGGCCCGCTCGCCCACCGACTGCAGGTCCCGCTGCAGGTCGTCGAAGATGTCGCTGGCGATGAGCACCAGGCTGGCCAGCTGCCGCAGGGCATTGCTCAGGGTGATGTTGCTTATGGAGTCGAACTCGTGCCCGGAGACGACCTTCGAGGAGCCGGCGGTGGGCGAATGGGGGGCGCTGGCGTTCCGCGCCATTGTCGGACGCTGCTGGCTGGGGTGCCGCGAATTGGGCAGCGACTGGGAGGCACGACCCGGGCCGTGCGTCGGCGAGGTGGACAGGAATTCCACGTGCTGCTTCAGCTTCTTCATGGGCAGGGCCGCTGGCGGGTGGGGCTGACCGGCTCCGTCCTCTCCATCCCCGTTCACGTGCACCAGCACTCGGGTCAGCGAGGGCGAGGTGGGGGAGGTGGCCCGGCAGTCGGCGACATCCGTTCCCGCCTCTGGCGACTGCTTATTGATGCAGTTGTTGTTTTTGCACTTGCCGGGCGCACAGTGGAAGCGTGTGGAGGCATGCCCAAGGCTGGCGGCAGTGGCCTGGGCCACATTCACGGGTTGCACCACGCGCTGTACGAAGGGCATCTCTTGGCTGCTGCTTCACTAGCTGGTGCTCCTCCTCATTGACTTGGGGCACTGCTCACGTACGGATCGGGCACTAGATGCATACCAAACACACACACTATCTCTGCGTCAGCCTTTCAGCCTTTCAGCCAAAAAAACAAAAACGAGGGAGAGAGACGCACACACACAGACAGAGAGCACGGGAACTGGTCAAACAACTTCTGGGCTTGAATCCTCCGCAGCTTCTCAGTGGTCGGTCTGCTCCTATACCTATTGTTGTCTGTTTTCGGCTCTCGGACGCCGCATAAATTCCTTTGCTTTTGGCCGTTTTCTGTGGCTGCCGTTGCTGTTGCACACGCACAGTACACAAACTAGTTGGTCGCTTGGGGCGACGCTGCTGCTGCCTGGCACTGGTTTAATTGAAAGCAAGCCGGGACCGGCGTTTGGGGCAACACTGTGAACTGGTTTATGCTCTGCACTTTACACCGCATTATGCATTAACGTGGCCCGAACCGACACGACACGACCTGACCTGACAACAAAACCAACCAATTTACAATTTACACGCCGAACACGATTTTGTAATAATTACGCTTTTATGGGCTCTACTCTCTTTATTACCGGTACGTAGTACGTACGCGTGTTCGCCCGCTCATTCGCAATATTCAAAAGGTGTGGACGAAATCAAGACCGATAACAATCCGCGCGCACGTCTAGCTCGTTCGCCGGTCAAAATATAGTGATGCGTTTTGGATGCGGTAGAGCTGCACAACCTTCGATAGTACTATCGATAGAAGCTTGACTGTTTGTATTGATCACTATCGATAACAGCCACACTACTCAAACACTGCTATTAAAATATTATACGCAAGGAGACACAACACATCAAATCTGCCGTATTTTATATCACAGAACGTATCAAATAAAACGTGTAGTAAAACTATTGATATTAAAATTTCATATAAAGATTTCAACACTCGAGAAAATTTGCTACCATCAATACCTCTTTTGCATTATAAATTTTAATTTATTATATTTAGTATTTTAGGTATATATATAATATAAAACGATCTATATGACCCAGCCGATATATCGGGAATTTTTATGGAAAACTGACATTGACAACCCTGGCCACATACGGGCATACTTAAAAAAATTACAAATAAATAAAGCGAAAATATTGAATTTGTATGTAAAATAGAATAAACCAAAGAGAAAATTGGTTTGAAAACAAAGCAGCAGCATGCCCAAGTACTACTGCGACTATTGTGACACCTACCTGACGCACGACTCGCCCTCTGTGCGAAAAACACACTGCACGGGCCGCAAGCATCGCGACAATGTGAAGTTCTACTACCAAAAGTGGATGGAGGAGCAGGCGCAGCATCTCATTGATGCCACCACGGCGGCATTCAAGGCCGGCAAGATAACGAACAATCCGTTTGCGGGCGGACCCTCATCGGCACCCCCCAAGCCATCGGGTGTGTCCATACCCCCGCCCAATATGGGTGCGCCGCCACGTCCTGGAATGCCCGGCATGCCGTTTATGCCGCCCATGATGAACCCCATGATGACTGGCATGCGTCCACCGCCCATCATGAATCCTATGGCCATGATGGGGCCACCACCGCCGCTGGGCACCATCCCTGGTGTCCGTCCGCCCATCATGAATGGACCAAAGTGACAAAAACGAGACCCGCCAGACGACAATCAAGATCAGCGGCATTAATTAAGAATTGTAGCATAAGTAAACTCAATTGCAAAATACAAAATAAATACATATTTAAATGTACTTTTATATCAAACATAAAACGTGTCCTCTTGCCTGCGAACTAAATCATAAAAAACCTTTCAGTTAAGATAGAGGACATCTAGACACATACGATTTTATTACAATTTTAGACTTAAATGCTATATTAAGTGGAATAGAATATAATGTGATTATAATTGTTTAAGTAGGTGTGTTTCCCATAGGATGGAAGTATTCTATTAGGGTTAGGAGTTACCTTTCCATTGCCTTCGATTGTGTGCGGCTCACCGACCGGAATGAGGCCCACAACATCGTCATTTAACTAAAAAAGATTAGGTACAAGGGATACAATTGTTTGCCGGAACAGCTCTGGATTGGTTATCTGGACATTCTTTGGCGTTTGCTGGGCGACACCAGCACCTGCGTCGGCTGATGCGTGCCTGAGATTGCATCGAATATGCTCGTCTCCGAGCGCTGGTACTCGCTGCCAATATTCTCCAGATTCAAGTCGGCGTCCAGCACCAACACCTGAAGCATACGAAAAGAGTTCGATATAAGCATCTGCCACGCATCTGTGTGCACGATCGAGTACTAACCTTGCAGGCCTGCGCTCGGCGGTGATGTATGAGCCAGTCCTCGTGCAGTTCGTGCAGCTCCTGGAGATACTTGAGCGGCACACAGCTCTCCTCGGAGCGGGCACGCTGTCGGATGCGTTCGTGCGCCACTTCCGGGGATGTTCGCAAGTAGATAATGAGATCGGCCTGCACGTGTATGGACTGCTCGATGAACTTGTACCACTCCTGCAGCGTGTTGTACATGCCCGTCTCCAGCGAACCATTGCGATGCATATTCTCCACAAAGCAATACCTAAGCGAGATGGTTAAAACCGGATCTAGATAGTCGGAAGCGGGGTTGGGGTTGGGCACACTCACCGAGCGCTAAAAATGGAGCGCTCCATTATTTTTAGCTTCTTGTCGGTGGGCGCTGTGTGCGCCTGCAGCATGGTGAGCGTGACATAAGACTGAAAGGGCATTGCCCACTTCTTGGGCTCCTTGTACATCAGCTCCAGCAGATTGACGCCGTTCACGTTGCGCCACTTCTCCACGGGCTCCGTCAGCAGGCAGATCTCGTCCTTGTACTTCTCAAAGTGGTTCAGATACGTGGTCTTGCCGCTGCCGATATTGCCCTCGATGAGCACCGTGAAGGGCTGCGTGCCCTCGGCGAACTTCTTTCCCTGCCTGACGCTGGCTGCTGCTGCGGACATCATGGCAGATAAACCGCGATCTGCACGTGAAAAACAGTGGGGTAGTGAGTTGTCTATGGTGATGCCGGTGATGTTTTGTTGCTGTGGCTGTGGCCCGATCACGATTCGCGTCAAGAAAGAGGCACTGTACTGTACTGTGCGACTGGTCGAGTAAAACTAACCACCAGCAGATCGGCATTTGCCGCCGAAAAGCCAAAAGGGCGGGAAAACGGCCATTGGATTATTTATTTTGGGTTGGCACCAACAGCTGGTGGTTTGAAGTGGAGGTGGGGGTAGGAGTTGTACGGAGTTAAAAAAATCTTCGCCCACAGAAAGGAAAATAGATGCTTCCTTAAATTACCAATCAACCGGATAATTCCCATGTATTGTAATGCAATGTAATTGTGGAATGGCAGTGAGGTAGAGATGATCTACAACCAATGGATGCATATAGAAGCATCTATTTTATGCAAATACACAAATACCAACGGATTGAAGCAAAACTTGTTATTTTCTTAAAAGGACACAGTTTTAATTTCACAATAAATGCATTTATGCACATTTTATCAATAAACAGCTGATTAATCGATAGGCGTGCTTCAAACTATTGCATTCAAATTCGGATTACTTACAGCTGTTGCCGGCAAAGTTATCGCACGCTATTGTCATCTCCAAGACGCATTTTTATCAATATTTTCAGAAAATTGTAAATAAAACAAACAAACTGATTTTAAACGGATTCCACTTCGTCTGACACTTTCGCAGCATGTCTATTGAAATCGAATCAGCCGAGTGAGTACATACAAGGGGCCCCAGCGTTTCCTGCATGTGTAATTTCCCTCTCCACCCCACCCCACACAGCGTGATTCGGCTTATACAGCAATATCTAAAGGAGTCCAATCTTATGAAGACGCTGCAGACCCTGCAGGTGAGTGAAATCGCCCCTTCCATAGCATATTAAACCATCCTCCCTACTGTAGGAGGAAACCGGCGTCTCCCTTAACACTGTGGACAGCGTGGATGGCTTCGTTCAGGATATCTCCAATGGCCACTGGGACACTGTGCTGAAGGTGACGCAATCGCTGAAGCTACCCGACAAGAAACTGCTCAATCTCTATGAACAAATCGTGCTGGAACTGATAGAACTGCGGGAGCTGGGCGCCGCCCGTTCTCTGTTGCGGCAAACGGATCCCATGAGCATGTTGAAGCAGCAGGAGCCCGAGCGGTACATTCATTTGGGTATTCTATTCGATTTTGTGTTGCCCGGATAAACGTTTATTTGCGGATCTTTTGCAGAAAACATGTTGCAGCGAGCATACTTTGATCCCCGCGAGGCGTATGCGGAAGGCAGCAGCAAGGAGAAGCGCCGCACGGCCATCTCCCAGGAGCTGAGCGGTGAGGTGCATGTGGTGCCATCGTCCAGGCTCTTGGCCCTGCTGGGCCAAGCCCTGAAGTGGCAACAGCATCAGGGACTCCTTCCACCCGGCACCACGATCGATTTGTTCCGCGGCAAGGCGGCCATGAAAGATCAGGAAGAGGAAATGTATCCCACGCAGCTTTTCCGGCAGATCAAGTTCGGGCAAAAGTCGCACGTGGAGTGCGCGCAATTCTCGCCAGATGGCCAGTACCTGATAACTGGCAGTGTCGATGGCTTCCTGGAGGTGTGGAACTTCACCACTGGCAAAGTGCGAAAGGATTTAAAATACCAGGCGCAGGATCAGTTCATGATGATGGAGAAGGCTGTGCTAGCCCTGAACTTCTCGCGCGACTCTGAAATGGTGGCCTCTGGTGCCCAGGATGGCCAGATCAAGGTGTGGCGCATCATCACCGGCCAATGTCTGCGGAAGTTCGAGAAGGCCCACACCAAGGGCATCACCTGCCTGCAGTTCTCCCGCGATAACAGCCAGGTGCTGAGTGCCTCCTTTGACCACACGGTACGACTGCACGGCCTGAAGTCGGGCAAGATGCTCAAGGAGTTCAAGGGCCACTCGTCCTTTGTCAACGAGGCCACATTTACGCCCGACGGCCACAGCGTACTCAGCGCCTCTTCCGATGGCACTGTCAAGGTTTGGTCCCTCAAAACAACGGAGTGCGTCGCCACCTACAAGCCGCTGGGCAATGAGCTGGCGGTCAACACCGTCCTCATCCTGCCCAAGAACCCCGAGCACTTTATCGTCTGCAACAGATCCAATACGGTGGTAATCATGAACATGCAGGGCCAGATTGTGCGATCATTCTCGTCGGGTAAGCGTGAGGGCGGAGCCTTCATCTCGGCTACGCTTTCGCCACGCGGCGAGTTCATCTACTGTGCTGGCGAGGATCAGGTGCTCTACTGTTTCTCCGTCTCCTCCGGCAAACTGGAACGTACTTTGAACGTGAGTTTTTGCTGATGTGACACTCGATTCTGGTCTCTGGTTGATACTTTCTTTTAACAGGTTCATGAAAAGGATGTCATTGGCCTGTCGCATCATCCGCATCAGAATCTTCTGGCCAGCTACAGCGAGGATGGACTGCTGAAGCTGTGGAAGCCATAGATCATTTAAGCCCATTGCCCCATTGACTTTCTTTCATACCTAGTTTAAGTTCCAAAATACATCTACTGCCCCCGACTACGATTACTTAAAGTTTCGAGGTGTTTCTTGGATTTGCACTTGCCCCACCCCCCACATCAATATCTTCAATCATGTCTCTATATGAAACAAATTGACTTTAATTAAGCATTATGCAAAGCGACGACGAGCAGGGCCCTAATCCGCAGAGCACAGAGTTTGCCTCAATTGCTGGCTCAGCGCTTAAATTAGTCGAGCAGCCACACTCAACGGGTTCACTTGCATCTCGCGTTCAGTCCCAAGTCCCAGCCAGCATGAGGAGCGACGAGATCATTGATAAAATACGCAACAAGCTGAAGGAATCGGACCCCGGCCGGCGCACTGTGGTCAACACCTTTCAGTTCAACTTCACCGATGCCGACGGCAAGCTCATCAAGAGCATGGGTGAGTGAGTGCTGGACCATTGGTCGGACCACCGTTGACCTTCTCACTGTAGTCTTTGATTTCCAAGCATTGAACATCTACGAGGGCAGTGCGGCCAGTGCCGATGCACAGGTTACCATATCCGATGAGGATTTCTATCTGGTGGGCACCAAACAGAAGACTTTTCAGGAGATTTTACAGCAGGACAAGGCAAAAATCGAGGGCGATGAACAGGCAATCAACAAAATGTTGGAGAAATTTCGCATTAATTCACAGAACTGATGGGAACTACCATGCCATCTACAATCATATACCATAAAGGCATTTTGCATTCATTTAAATATATTCGATGCAATATAATAAAAATATCAATTATAATTCTCTTTACCAAAATAAAATATATACTTTTTTTACTCTGAATAATTCAGTGGATTAAATTGCTTTCGGTGGAAAGATAACCCCATCTGGGATGATGCCCCCCCTGCTGGTATAATCAGTAATTGAAAAATTGTTGAAACATTTTGAAATTCAATTGGTTTTATTATTCATTTATTTAATTACCTTTATTTATATTTAATGTTAACATGGAATTGTTTTTGTAGGTGTTTCCTTTTAATTTGAAATTGTTGGCTTCTTTGGCATATTATTTATTATTTTTCAACTATTTTTTTTTTGTGTTATTTGGCATGACGCAACGTTTGGTGCCAATGGGTGCGCCTGAGATTCTGAATTTGATTTCTGACTGTTGTTACTGGTCTCGGATTCGGATTTGAAATCTGTTTTTGGATTCATCTGTGTGTGTCTGTTGCCTGCCTGTGGCTTACTTTTAGGTTTAATTGTAAATTTAACATTTGCTCATTTTGGGTTGTTTTAATTTAACTTTTTGTGTTACTTTACTTTAGTAAAGGTTTTTTTTTTAGTTTAAAACATCTTTTTTTTTTTTTTGGGGGGTTAGGGTTCCTTTGGGGCTTGCTTGTTCGAACATTTTATTTGCTTTTTTTGCTTTTTCATTAGTGTCTCTGCTTTAGTACTATTTTGTTTTTAATTAATTTTTCGTTTTAAATTTTTATTGCTAAAACACAAATTCCGATTTTGTTTATTAACTAATTGAATTGTTGGTTTCTGGGGGTTCTTCCTCCTTTTTTTTAATATTTGGTTTTATGCAATACAACAACAAAATTTGTACACTTAAACTAAAGTTTTTTATATGAATTATTTCTTAGGATTTACTTGATCATTATGCTTTTTTTATGCAACAATTTAACAACGTTTTACTTCATCAAGGTAATTGTATTTACTTTCGGTTTTACTCATTAATTAATTACTTTTTGTTTTATTTTATTAATTTAGCATTTGTAACACCTACATACGTTTATTATAAATGGTTTTTACGTTAAACGGTTTTAAGTTTCCTTCGCTGATTTAAGCCATTTTCATTAATTTCGAAAGTTTTCTGTTGCAAAACGTACGTGCGCTATGAAACCAATACTTATTCATTTTACTTTACGAAACATTAGAGGGAATTTACTATCGACTGAGAGCTCCCAAATGGAGCAGGAAACTGACTGAACAAAACACTCAAATAATTACAATACAATGAAAACAAACACTATAATATACAATCATAATAATAATAATAATAACAATAGTTGGTTGATTGCCAAATCTGGTTGTGGCACAAATGGAAATTAAATTGAAATTGATTCCTCGATTTTGGATTTGCGTTTAGTTCATTTTTGTTTAGTTTCTTGTATAATTTATTTTATTATTATCGTTCCCTTTAGCGTATACATTTTTATAAATATTTTGTTCGCCTTAAATGTTTATAAAAATGTGCTTAAATAGACAAAAATCTTTTTCCCGAATTTATCCCGTTTCTCGAACCCATTTCCATTCCATTTCCGCTGCTTGAATCCAATTACCATTTCTTGGGGGGGCCCGCTAATTAATGTTTTTATTTAATTTGCTTCGCTTATAAACTCCTTGATCTAGCTTTATTTAACTCTGCGCTTTTATTCTTTGCTGGAAGATACAGTTTTGATAGTCACTAATTCTTTTATTTATGCATTTTTCGCTCCTCTCGCCTCTGCGGTTTTTATTTGCTTTTTGTTTGTTTTTTTTTGTTTGATTTGTGTCGAAGATTTGTTGTACGTACAAAATGTGTAAATAAGGAGTCATGTCATGCGCATATGATTAGGTAGTTAATTATTATTGTTTTATGCCCTTTAGTGTGTGTTTTGCTGCTGCTGCCTCTATTCTGCATTGGTTTATCTATCGGTTCGCGAGAATGTGTATTCATTTATTTTGCGCCCACGCTCATCGTCTCGCATTTGTTGTATAATTAATTCAATTTATGCTTCACCTAAATATTACTCGTATCAAATATAAAAATCAACAACTTTATTTATTTATTTATTTTTGGTTTTTTTTTTGTTTTGTTTTTTGTGGTTTTCCCCCTTGTTAGCGGTCTCTTGTGGCTATGAAAATGATCGTACTTCCGGCACTTCTCCGTTTTCTACTTCTCGCTTTTTACACTCCATTTCCGTCCGTCTTTCCGCTATTTCACATCCTCTCTTGCCATACGTATTTCGCTATGTGTATAATATAGTATATTTAAATGTAGCTATTATTTGTTTGTTACTTCCTCTCGTCCTTCTTCGCCTTTTGTTTTCTGCTATTGAAACGCGCCTGGCTAATCGTGTTAATCGCAACTACAATATATTCGCCCTACTGTACTGTTATTTAGCGTCCATCGTCCTCTAATTCCTACTTACTCCTTCGCGCTTGGCTTGCTCATTAAATTTATGTCTTAATCAATTCGCATTTTTGCATAATTTCTTGTCTTTTAGGTATTGTTAACTTTTGAATTACTGTTTCTCTGTCTATGTTTATGTTTATGTTTCTGTTTCTGTTTCTCTTTCTGTTCTGTCGAGTTATCGTTTATCAGTTGTGTCCTTCGCTTGGCCATCTGTGTCCGAGTGTGTGCGTGTATCTGTGTGTTGCAGTGTATGTATGTAAAACTACTTCACTTGCTCTGCAAAGTTCGCTCTGTTCGCCATTTACCTAGTTAGCCTTAGTCTAAATGCGTCTTAAAACCGAAACTGAAAGTCACGATAAAAATGCCTAAAAATGCTCTAAACCATCGTTAAACGTTCGCCATTTGGTTGACGTGATCAATGTTGTCCTCATCGAAATGCACATCGTTGATGAATATGTCGGCGACCAGATCGTCCTCGTCCATGTCCAGATCATCGTCGTCGTCCTCCTCCCCGTTGGACATCAGGCCGTGTCCCATGTCCACACCGGCAATGCATATGTGGGGCGGCGGTGGCACACTCGTGGGCGGCAACGGGGCGGGTGGTATGATCAGGTTACCGCTATTGATGCCATGCAAACTGCCCGCTATACTAGCCCCGCCACTCTGCAAATGCCTCCGACTGGAGCTGAGACCCGCTGTAATGCAAATTGGATTGTTATAGTCATGGAAAGTCTGGGGAACGAGGGAATCTTAAATCAACAAAAAATTACCTGGAAACTAAAAATACTAAAAAAAAAAGGAAAACCAAAATTCAAAGAAAACCTTAGAAAAGCACAAATCAAAACATATGTATGTGGTTAGTCCTTACGGAGGGGGTTTTCGCACTCCCAGCTTACCCGTTGCACTCGTCTGTGAATCGTAATGGGCGTTTCGATGCAGCCCCAACTGGCGTGCATGGTTCCTACGGTTTCTTCTGGAGTGACAGAGTGTGCATAGGAGACAGATTAGGGACAAGACGACGATTAGTGTTATTATAATTAGAACGTCGTGATCCGCCTCGGCCGCTTCCGTGGTACCTGTTTGCATTTCGCATGGGTGGAATGGGGGAGAGCAAGAGCATAGAGAAGATCATTTGTTAATCGATATAGTACGGGAATACTTCAATAATTTAATATTATTATTAGATATGTGTGTGGATTTCTAGTTTTGTGTGTGTGTGGTTCATGTGGTGAGTTTGAACTTGATTTTCTTGTTCTGTTGTGGTTGTGGAGATGTGTCTGAGTCTGTGTCTGTGCAGTGGATTCCTTTAGACATTCCTTTAGATTTAGGGTTAGCTTAGAACAGTTTAGAGTACTCAGTTCAGTTTATCATAAATGGGCACCAGGAAGATAGATATATAGTACAGTATACATACTTCTGTGATATGCAGTGCGGAATTGAGCGGAAAGGTGCAGAACATAAAGAAGCCAGAACGAAAGAGGGAAAAATCACATGCCATGAACTAAATATACTGATGAGCAGATCAAAAAACTCTCGCAATGCGCTCGGTGAATGGTAACTGAAAAATGCAACAAAGGAGAAACTTCGGTATGGACTCGGATGATCTCGGCTTAAGACAATCTACCAGGGCGTGGGGTTTCTTCTATTCTAGTGAAACTTTACTTGGATTGAATACGAGTACTGTGCATTTCATGAGCTTTGTGGCTTTGTGGGCGTGTCGTGACGTGGCGTGGATTGAACGTGTTTAACGATTTTGGTGGTAAGGTAGGTAGACAAGCTTATGCAGAACTCACGTGTTAAATGTGACCAGAGAAAGTATTTCTTTTTTTTTTTAACTTAGTCATAGATTAGAGTTAATATTTGGTTTTTGTTTTTGGTTCGCTTCGTTTGTTGTTAGAAAAAATGATTAAAAATTCTTGCTAGCAGAATGTTTCATTTATAATTTCGCGATTCTTTTTTATCATAGGTAATTTTCATAGTTTTTTTTTTCTTTTGATTCTCGTGACAATTGCAATTCCGATTTGAAAATTTTGATTTTTTTTTACTGTTTCTCAGGGTTTTTGTTTAGTTGTACGTATTTAACACTAATGCCATAATTGCTAAAATAAGTGTCTGTAGAAATGTGGGCAGATGCGTGGAATTGGCGTCACCTGTGCCACCAGGGGTTTTGTGGGGTTTAAATTTCAAATTTAAGTACAGATGGTTTTTTTTTTATATTTGGTTTTGTTTTTTAGTGAAGACAAAAGAAAGAACAGAGAGAAATATAGGTAGAATTAGACAAGTAGTAGAGAGAGAAAGAGAGAGAGAGAGAGAGAGAGTGAGAGTTTTAGTGTGAGCTGTAGACAGCGACTGAAAGTGTGGGATGCCATACGAGAGTGGGTGGTGTGGAGTGTGAGAATACTGCTACCAAGTGGAGTAGATTGAATTAGATATTTGAGAAATATAGAGAGTGAGATGTATGCATGGGTCGTGGGTGGGGAAGTCTGATGGGATGGCAGGGGTAGTGGCGTATCTTGGATCGTGGAGCACCCTAATCTAACCACGAAGTATGTACAAAAGTCTGGCCATTGAAATGAATAAAACCCAAAGAAAAAAACAGCTAGTAAAAAGAGATTGAGGACAAAATACGAGTACAAATACGAGGTGCAAATATATTTATACTTAGAGAGAGATAGAGACAGAGAGAGAGAAGGAGAAGTAGAAGTTTGATTTTGGCCTCAAATATATAACTGGTATGTATTTTTAGTTGGTATTTTTAGGTTAGTATATGGATTAGCATAGTTTTTTTTGTATATTTAGTGATTAACGGTTTTTGCAAGTGTTTCGTCGGGTTCAAGTTTTCATCGCTTATCAAAATGAAGAAAGTATAATGAAAATATATGTATATTGTACAAAAGAATGTTGCTCAAGGAAGGACCCATTCTAGTCCCAGTCCCTGAGCCAAAGGATACCAAATCAAACCAAAACGAAAATGAAAAGAGTTACAATAATAATTGTCCTGGAACACACAAATACGAAATAAACGTAATGGTAACGTAAACGCAATGATAACGTAAACCTAGTCAAAGGAGGCAAATAAAAATTGAACTGAACCGTTCGACTCACTCACGACTCACAGTGCAATTCGTCACTATCGTCGCCCGGGCCGCAGTTCTTGACACCGTCACACCGCAGCTTATCCGAGATGCAGTACCCGGCACCGCACTGGAAGTGGTAGGTGGACTCGCAGTGCAGGCCCACGGACGGTGGACCCGGACCCGAATCCTGTATCTCAGTCCACACAATGCGAAAGCCCTATAACAGAGGGGGAGCAATGATCGTCACTCTGTGCTGATTTATGTTAAATGATATATCCGTGTCTCACCTGTGCACCTACTGTCTTGTCGCTGGTCGTGAAGCTTATGCGCGCCGTCTGGCCCGTGGAGGTGTAGTGCCAGAACTCGATGGGCGGCTTCTCGCCGCACAGCTCCATCGGCGGTTGGTCAGAGTCGACATTCATCCAGAGCCTCAGCACAGCCGCAGGACAGCCGCGATCTGAATTGCCACCGATTGTAGAATCGATTGTAGGGATTAAATGTATTCTGTACTCACTTGCTGGATCCCCTTCGAGACCGAACTGCTCAAAGTGAATGGACAACTTGTAGCCGGGTCGGGCGGTCATCACCCAATTGCAGGCATTGGAGGCGAGGCCACGACCGGGCGCCTTGTAGCCCGCCGGCCAGTTGGGGGAGGTGATGATGCCGGAGTCCTCGTTGCTGAAGTTGCCGCCACAGTCGCCGGCATCCGATTTGGCCGACTCGAAGAAGTAGCGCGCCTTGAAGCCGCTGGCCACGCTCTCCTGGTCCGTGTGCAGTGTGATGCGCAGCCCCACAGCGCCTCGGGGGCTCTCGACGGGTCCGGGTGCTGTCAGACCACAGTAGCGGCCAAGCAGGCGATCGTTGTTATCCCTGTAGACGACATACATCTCCAGCCAGTCCTCAAAGCAGGCGCCCGAGCTGCAAATCAAGTGGCGCCACAGTTAGCTTCCATACCCCACGAAGCATGGCGAGAATGCTTACCCATACGCTCCGGCCGTCGCATTTGCATTGTTGTCCGCCTTGATCTTGAAGTGATCGAATACAATGGTCACCTGCTCATTGGCCTCGGCCAGGAACAGATACGAGCAGTTCGTGTCCGACGGATAGTTCGAGGGATACCGCGGACTGTTCAGCTCCCCGCGCTTCTTCGAGCTGCTCACGTACGTGAAGCTGCAGGTGCCATCCGGGGCCGCCGTTCCGGGTATCTTGTATTCCGTCTCGAAGGTGTACTTGCCCTTGAAGCCACGCCCCTGCAGCTCACCCGAGCTGAACACCATGGCCAGGCGTGGCCCCTCGCTGATCACGCGCTGCGTCTCGTTGCCACAGAGCTCATAGTCGAACTTGTCGTAGGCATCGGCCGTCTCCTGTCCCTTTAGATAGATCTTCAGATAGCCATCCGTGCAATTGGATCTATTTGAGAGGATTATTGGTATTACTTGTGCTCCCAAATCGTATCATTATGCTCCTTACTCGCTCTTGTCTTTGTGCATAACTTGGGGTATGTTGAAAGTGCTGGTAAACTCGAGTCGCACACGCTCCAGATGCTGTGCATCCTGCATGCCATAGATGAAATATCTATAAGATGATCAGAATCCCATTTGCACTCTTTAATGCTATTTGGTGATGCTATAGGTACTCACCTACACACAGTTTTTGGTATATAGGGATAGGGATAGTTGGGGGAGAGCACAAAGCCGGTCGACTCCTTTTTCGATAAAATCTTTTGATCACATTCTGAGCCACGTATGTGAATGCCATCATTTTCACCTGATGTACACAACACAGTACGGTACAGTACAGTACGGTATGTATGTATGTATGTATAATGTATCATAATTCATAATTTGTTGTTGCATTTTTTGTTGGTTGTTTTTGTTAGTAGAGTTTTTGAAAGAGCATTCAGATCAGATCAGATCGTGTCAGATTATAGTAGAGCAGTGTTCATCAGATAGCGCAGAGAGAGAGAGAGAGAGAGAGAGGAAGAGAGATTCGTATTCGTAAAGTAGAGAGAAATTTTGGATGAGAGAGTGTTTCTTTTTGGTTTCAATTGGTATATGGTGGAAATTATAATCGAAAAATGCATCAAAAATGAATAAAGCCAGGTGGGAAAGGGCGGTAACAAGCACATACAAATAGCTGGTAAATGTTTAACGCTGTGGCAACCATTCTGTGCCACCTTTGGGCGCCACAAAATGGTTGCCGCGGGGAGAGAGTGGGTACTGAAATGATTGATAAAACAATTGCGGTTAAAAATGTTATAGTTGAGTGGGTACTTACGTATAAAATCTAATTTAACAAAACCCTCGCTAAATTCATAAAATCCTTTAAAGCCACGATTCTGGGTATTGGCGGTGCGCGGTAACGTATAGAAATGAACAAAAAGGCTCGACTCGCTCGAATACAAAACTAAGTTTCTTTGCTGTCCGCAATATGTACCGATTAATGCTGACGAATTATCTGGGCCATCGTACACTTTCACATAGTCAAATGGGCAGCTGTATTTATTTATTATTCATGTAGTTGTTCGGGTAATTGTGATACGTTTTTTTTTTGGCATAGCAAATTGGATAGATAGAAAATTTGTAGTTTTTTTTTAGAGATATTTATAGTCGAATGAGAGTATAATTTGTAGACAGATTAAGAGTGTTCGTATGTGTGTGTGTGTGTGTGTCTATGGTATGGCTGCTAATCAAAGCAAACTCTAAGCTAAGAACTTGCTTTGATTTTGACTTGTAAGCGAGTGGGGGGTGGGAGTGATGTCTATGTGTGGGTGTTTTTGCATTTGTTCAGCATTAGAGGTACTCACTGTGGTCCACCAAAAAATAGATCAAAATCACGAAACTCTAATCTAACTCTCTGATTCGATTCACCAAGAAACTGATATGTGCACGACATATCCTTCGGATAGGCACCTGGATAGGTTGGCGATATGAGCGTACCGGTCTTATTCACACTCATGCTCGGCGTTATCGTGTAGGAACATGGCGATCCCGCAATGGGTATGCCAATTTCATATTCCGCTTATCGATTGAATTAATCACAAGAGAATTAGTTATGTATTCATTTGCATGGCAAATGTTTGACTACTGGTATTGGTACTTACATGCATTTATAAACCTAAACGTGCCCTCGAACAGGTCGGTGGACACGTTCTTGTTGCTAAAAAATGAAATGACAACGGCTCGGTACATGGAAATGCGACGACGCGGCGGTATGGAGCCACAGTACCGGCCACCGAATGGCGAATTGATAAGCTCCGCAGGCTCTGACGATTGCACCTCCGAGTATATATCCATGTACTCATGAACACAGCTAAAATGATGATAAGATAAAACCATCTGTTAGTTTTTATTTTCAATGCAAAATTGTCAAAGGTTTACCTTGGTAATTCACCGACGGCCGAACCGCTGCATAAATTGAATAAAGAAAAAATAATTGAGCACATATCAATAGTAAAATTTATTATGGGATACTTACTCTGGTGGACTTCCTCTTAAACTAAACGATTTAAAAACTACTTCGACACGCTGGCCAGGTCCTGCTAGGAAAGTGTAGAGGCATTGGCGCGAATGATTGCGATGGTTGTGCAGCAGCGGGGCCGAGAAGGTGCCATTTTGTGGCCCACCAATCCGCGACACAAATGTCTGATCACACTCTGTAGAACAATAGAGAGAGAGAGGGGGAGAGAGAGAACAAACGGGAAAGTTTGCAGGCATTTTGGCCATTGATAAGTCAAATTGTTTTTAGGATTTTCGGTTGCAAGTGGTTAGACATAGACACGCACAACACACACACACAGCAATGCAAAACACATACATATACATATACATATACAGAACGAAGCGGCAGAACATTATGGCATCTCAGTGTAACTTTTGTGTGTATGTGTGTGTAAGCGAGTATCTGTAGCTGTATCTGTATCTGTGGTTTTTGCAATTTACAACTAGCAAGCGGTTGGGGGAGGAGAGGGTTTGTAAACTAAGATAACTTTCAACTACGAGTAGATACTAACTATGTAACTGCTAACTACAGGCACACCCGGCCAATACACACACACACACAAAGAGATACATCGAGAGGTGGAGAGAGATTTGAGAGACAGACAGAGAGACATGGCGCCACCTACTTGGCGATTTCGTGGGTCGCGACGACACCTCCAAATATGCCACCACGGGCTGCATCCAAGGCTCGCCATCACCGCTGGACGACTCTAAAAGAGCAATGCCTGCTGCCCCTGTGGGGGAGTTGGGTTGGTGGATGGTAGTTGGTGGGTGGGTGGTAGTGGGAGGAGACAAATATACATATATATACATACACAATGTTAATGATTTTGATTTGTATGACAATTGCGCTGAATTATGTGATTTATTTAGTTGAGTTGGAGTGGGGAATGGGGAGGCACTGTGGGTGGTTCCTGCTCTAGTTAACAGTCAACACTTGATGCTTAACACGGAAATGCGCTTCTCGACTTTATGACAAGCTGTCTTAATGCTCGTTTATTTGTCTGTGTATCATAATAAGTGGCTATGGGTGTGGGGTGTGGGTTGGGCTAACATGTTATTATCAACTTTGATAATGCAACTCAAAAAGGAAATTCGTGTACTATTATCCACAGGCGTATGCGTTAGAGGGAGAGAGGGGGCGGGAGAGAAAGAGAGTGTGTGTGGATTTTGTATGTTGCTCAGCCAGCGGAAATTATTCAGAGCTTTTCTGCATACATATACTATCTATCCCTCTACCCACTAGCCCGTGCAACAGCAACAACTTCCATCAACTGGCAAAAAGCCTTAAAGCCATATTCCCTCTATCTGGTTTCAGCGTATCCCATGGACTCCCTTTTTCTGACGGACATCAAATGAAAATGAAATTGCTCTGACATGGCCAGAGCATTAACTAATGCTTTCCCATCCAAGGCACTCTCCACTCCCCATCCAATTAAATTCAGTTTCGGGCACATAATAAATGGCAGCCTTGCTTTATTCTGGCTTTTGTGGCTTTTTTACACCACAGAACCTCCCCCAGCATGGTTGGCCCCTCCCTCACCCTACTGCACTGCAGTTGCGGTTGCCTAACAGTTGTATATTTTGTGGATGAATATCAAATTTTGTAAATTTTTGGCATTGGCATAAACGTTTTGGTGTCGTCTATTGATTTTGCGACATTGTCTCTAAGCCTTTGGAAACAATTTCCACCTAATTATTTATGCCACCACCGAATGGCAATCCTTTTACGCAAGCTATCTAAGCGATAATCCTCCCTCTGCTTATAACTCTTTAAATTAATTAAGCGAAAGGATACAAGTTTGTGTGTGGAATGCAGTTTGCAAAATGGCAAAATAAATGGCGTTCGGTGTAAAAGTTTGCTCATTAAAATGAGAGCGGATTTGTATAACAAACACAAAGACAAGCGCACAGATACACGCAAACACACACACACACACAGATCCGCCCAACATAAACACACATGGATGGAGGGGAGAGTGGGGAAAGTGGGGGTGGGCTGACTACCAGCATTCGCGGTGCGTGCAGCGCGTCCCAAGGCCTGGCTACAGCAGCAGCAGCAGCAGCAAAAAGCAATCTGGGCGGGGCTAGGGCGTAACAATGACAACCGCAGCACAAAACGGTGGCAACCGGAAGCTGGCAGAGCCAAATCCAAACACCCCTAGTGGGAGGGAGGAAACCTTCCCCCCTCGAATGACAATGCGCAGTAAAGTGTCAATAAATTTTATGCAGACGCCATTTGCATTGCCATAAATATTTTTGTTGTGTTCCGCCACGCTCAGCCGTGTTGTCCGTTGGTGTTTCAGGCATTTGTTTTCTTGTTCAACTGCCACACCCACGCCAACCCACCCGCTGTCATTATGTTAATTTACACCTTTTGTGTGCCTGGGCCTGGACACGGTTTCAATGCCAATCCAAAGGCAGCAGCAGTCGGAGCAGCCAGCAGAACAATGGATACAAAAATGCAACCAGCTTTTAATTGCGTATTGTAAAAACTGTAACTGGGAAGCTGGCAAAATGGCGGCAGCACTTCCTGTCTACTAAATGTATTTACCGACAGACTAAGCAGGTTTAATAGGTATGCGGGGGAACCGCATGGAGCTGAGGCTTGGGTGTAACCACAACTTTGGTGTTTAGCACAAATTGCGCCCAGAGGATGCCAGCAGACGCATAATGATGGCCATGACGAAGATGTTACACAGCCTCAAAGACAGGCTAAAAGAAAGACAGGGACAGGGGGCTGCTTGTGTCTCCAAAGGAGCTCTTAATTTCAGACACACTTGCAAAAACTTTTACACACATGCTGTCAGGCGACAAAAGGTTTAGAGAAGACATCTCTTAGAGAATCCTAAAAATTACATATATTAAAAAAAATCCTACGGCTAGCATTCTTTCGACAATTTTATTTATTAGTAGCTTATTTTGTTAAGAAGAGATTCCACTAAGTAATTCATGTCTAAAACAAAACCATACCACACAAAAAATAATTTAAAACGAGAGAGAACGTACGGAGTCGCTTCGAACGCGACTCTACTTTTATACCCGTACTCAGTGATTTATGTGGAATTTTAAAATGTTTTATCAGTTTTTACATTTTACATTTTTGCTACATCTGTCATCGACATCTACATCTACATCATCTACATCAGTTCTCACAACAACACACGTACACTGCACGAGGCAGCATGTTTGAGCGTGAGTGTGTGTGTGAGAGAATCAGCAGCAGCCGCTTCTGCCATCAACCCTAATAAAATGTATATTTTGTTTTGGTTGCAGGGGCAGGGGCAGCTCGCTGCCGAAAATTCATTTGATCATTGTGGCTACAATAATGATCCGATCTGAACCAAATTCGGGAATCTGGTAGATATGGTCATTCTCTACAATACTGCATTTTTATTTTTTTTTTTTCTATCTTCAAAATTGTGGTTTTTCGTATTTTGGGGGGGGAGTGGGCGTGGCAAAATTTTGAAATAAACTTGCACTGAAGCGATATCACAGGAGTCTAGGCAAAAAATTTGGTTGTTCTAGCTCTTATAGTCTCTGAGAACGAGGCGCTCATTTATACGAAAACCAAAATTACTCGATTTTGTGTGAGTGCGAAAGGGATGGAGCGAAGTTTTTGCGTATGTTTTTGTCTATTGTGGCTATATTAATGATCCGATCCGATCCAGATTTGGGCCCCTGATAGATATGGGCTGTCTCTATGATTCTGCATTTTTAGTTTTTGTTATTTTCAAAATTGTGGACGCCACAGATATGCGCCCTTTGTGGTTGCGGAAGTGGGCGGGGCGGAAATTTTAAACTTTTTTCTAGGAGTGAGAGAACACATCAGTCTGGAAAAAATTTGGTTGCTCTATCTCTTTTTTAGCCTTCGAGCAATGGGCGACGAACAAGACGGACAGACGGACAGACGGACAGACGGACAGACGGACGGACAGACAGGGCTATATCGACTCGGCTATTGATGCTGATCAAGAATATATATACTTTCTATGGTCGGAAATTACTCCTTCTCTATGTTACGCACATCCACTTTTTTTAGCATAAATACAATATACCCTTTTTACTCTTCGAGTACGGGTATAAAAAATACCAAAGTTGAAGACACATAAAAAATTCTAGAAATCTTCAACTTAGAGTCGCTATATCTTCAGAAATATCTTCTTGTCTATCTATTTCATCAACACGAATCACAAATCTTGTGAAAGGTGATAAAATGTTCTTATCTTGCAAATTTAAAGTATAAGGAAATGATCCACTCGTGCAGCTCTTTAACCCAATGAATTTATGCTCTAGAATTTCAAGATACTTTTAATCATCTATGTATGTAAATGAATGCTGGGAACTCCAAGAAGTGGAATTATTCAGCGATGGGTATAAATTCATAATTACCATTCGGCTGATGTTAGCCCACTTAAATGTTAGCCATAATTAATGGCCATTTCTGTTTTCACTTTCTCGTACAATTTCAAGTGAAACTTTGACCCAACAAAACTGCTAAACTCTTTTGCGAGTAAATCAACTTTTTCGTTGCTCTCAAATGAAACTTTAGAAACAATGACAGGGGCATGGCACACAGCTTTAAGCCAACTAAAATCAAGAGTTTGCGCTGATTTAAAGTTTTTCCATTCAGAATTTTGTTGAATATTTTTCCCCCAACTCTGCTTGGGGGGAACTCAAATCACTGTCGTTCCGTTTTTTGTTGTTTTCTTTTTTGCCGTTGTCAGTTTCTGCTTTGCATTCAGAGGTGACACTTTTGTCGCCTTTTGCACATATAAACTTTAGTGGGGCTCTTTCTCTCTCTGTCTGCGGCAGCCTCCTTAGGCCCATTCTTCCCTGCCAGTGTCTGCCTGGGTTCGCCTGCTCGAGTGCACACTTCTTGAAAATTTAATGGCTGCCACTGCTGTTGGCACTTACACGGTTGCCCGCTGAGCCCCCCCACCCCATGCTCAAACCACAGCCTCCCAATTTCCACATTTTCATTCTCATTCCCCAGGCATTCCTTCCCCCCACCCCCTCGCTGACACCACACAGTCGAAGGGCTCATGTTACAGACAATTTGCGTTAAATTTACACAAGTATACTACACCATTCGCCAAATGCCAGACCAGAACCACGAACCAGGACAGCCAGCCGTAGCAAGAACCAGAGATGATGCCACAGCCACCTTATGTTGTTTTATTTTGCTACGGCATGCCGCTCGTTCAGGTAACAGCAACGGCAACAGCAATTAAAGTGGATTTTCATGAAAATGAGTTTTCCTAATAGTTTATTTTGGCCTACGAATAAAATCATGACGATAAAATGCAGGGGAGCAGGGGAGAGGCAACATTCTGGCATGACGAGATGATGGCTCTCCCCAGCAGGATAAACATCTAAGACACAGCCTGCCTGTCATGGTTTTGGTTTTTGGCTATGTCTATAGCTATAGCTTAGTGGTGTGGGTGGAGTGGCAAGGCTGGCATAATTATGCATATTATGTTGCAGGGACTTAAATGCATATTTGTGTTAGCCATCAGGTAAATTGGATCTAATTTATTGCCAATTAAATGGGTGATTAAATTCGAGTGATTATGGCATGGCTCGTCTCGTTAATGGCGCCTTGGCGAATGGGTTAAATTATTAATTAAAATCACGCATACGCACGAGTGGCTTGGGGAGGAGGTAGTGGAGCAATATCTGTAGCGATTATATACATTATTTTCGATTTCATTTATCACGCATACGCCCCTTGGGATGCCATTCTAAGTGCTGGTTCTCTTTACTCAAACTTTACTCTAAATGTTGTGGTCCAACATTTGGCCAGCTCTCGACCTTAAACTTTATATATTTAATTTGAAATCTTTTTGGCCTGCACTTGTTGTACTACTCGTATTTGTGCCTCTCTTTTTGGTATCAAATTTATCAAGCTGCCATTGGGGGGGGAGGGGCACTTCAACTAGTATGGTATGAACGTCGAAGCCAAACTTTTGCCGATAAGTGGAAATACTCGTAGTAATAAAATTGGCTTTGGGTAGTACTCACGCTTTTGATTGGCTCTTGTGTACGTACCTGCAACGAGAGAATGAACGGGGGGGCAGGCGTAAGTCAATATGAATTAATAAAAAAATACGTTTATTTCACAGAAAGTTAATGAAAGTACTTGCTGCAACGCTGCCACGTTGCAGCATGTGGGATGCAACACAAAGAGGACTTGGGGTCAATAAGGCGCAATGCAATTAAAACGGAATGAAGAGAGAAATTGACATAATGGATGTGGGTGGCAGGCAATCAAAGAGATTGAGGGAAGGGCACGGCATGGCATGGCATGGGTTGGGGATGTGACTGCCACTCGTGCAGCCTTCAGTGTCCTGTAGTCAGAGGCGATTCCAAAGATACAATGCAGACACTGCTGCTGGCTGTGGCCATGGCATGGAAAATGAAAGGCAAGGCAAGGAAAGCAAAGGACTCGATTCAATAAGCGTCATATTATGCTGTCTAGTCGGGTTTCAGCTGAAGCACCTCGTGTTGCATGCTGCTAATCAATCATGGCATGCAATGCCAGTGCAGGGGCAGGACACAGGGGCAGAGCGAATGCTCTTCCAGCAGCTGCCTTCAATGGGCAATTATTGATTGATGCCAAGTGCACATCGTCGCAGGGAAAAGAGCCATGTGGCATAGCAGCCACCCGTTGAATGGGTTGCGCCACCATCTATCTCTCTCTCTCTCTTTTTCCCTCTGAAGTGGCTCGCAACCCTGATCTAGTGCCCCCTCTCCCCTCTCCCCTTTCCACTCTTATCTGTAGCAACTTGTGTGGCTGCCGCAGCGTGAGCAACTGCTGCAACTACTGCAACTGCCGCATCTGCAGTCAATGTTAAGATTTTAGACATTGAAATTATTCTTTTGAAGCGCCTCCAACAGTTTTAAGTTTTTACCATAATTTGTTGTTGTTGTTTTCTAGCTGGCCAAGAACAAGTTGCCATGCAACATTTCACGAGTTTCCCTCGCTCTCCTTGAGCCGTGTGGCCTTGTGGTTTCTGTCGTCCTGTCAACAGTTTGCTTCCTACTCGTCTGTATTTGTTTTTGAAAAGTTGTTCACAGGGCTTTGGCACTCATTTGGCAAATATTTTCCTCATAATTGTATGTGAATGAATGTTTTTTTTGTGGGGAAGGGGAACAACAAAATATATTTTTGTGATTTTCAGTGATTTTTTCTGCAACATTTTTACAGCCTGGATGTGACGGAGGAACGTGTTCGGCATTATCAAAATGTGCTAAAACCAAAACAAATGTATTTAAATGACTCAGGAAAATTAAGTGGAAATGTGAGTGAGAGGTGGGTGGGGCTGAATGAGGGAAATACGCGAGATGTAGATAAGTCGAAGCGAGGCAAATTTTAATGCCGCTCCAGCAAACCTTAGACAAATAAAACTATAAATAACGAGAGAAACCTCCCGAACCTCCCGAGTTCCCTGAAGCGGTGTGTGGTTGTGGGTTGGCTAGGGCAAGGGAGAACCTATTTACATAAGTGCCAAAACCCCCAACTTCCACCCCACTCGTTTGTGGCACGTGTTTGATATTTCTTTTAGTTTTATGTCAGAAAATATCATGCCACACACACGGACAAGGGGGCACATCCGGCCGTTGATAATTCAATAAACTAAACAAGATTCTGGGGGAGATTTATGGGTTTGCTGAACTGGCTCCAACAGTCAACAGCCAAACAGTCTGACATTCAGCAGTTTCGACTGCCTTCAGGCGGTTTATAAATCTTCACTTCAACGCACAGATACATAGAAAAGACACAAGCATAACGACATTCCGCTCTTAGCCACTTATTAAAATGCCATTTTAGAGAGAGGTGGCGGGCAGCAGGAGCAGCTGGGGCAGCGACTGCTTCATAAATTGCCCACACTTAGGTATGCCCAATAAATGGCCATAAATCTGGGGAGCCGACGACTCGTTGGCGGCATTAAAATGCGCAACGACACGGCCACAGGACACAGTCGCACACAGCCGAAAAGTAGGCAACAAAATAGGCTGAAAACGGAGGGCGATGGAGGAGTCGATTCGTTTGATACCCTAGCCAAACTGTTGTTTAACTAAACTAAAATTAGATAAGCTTTATTGAATTATTTTCTACATTTATTTATCATTAATTTTCTGCACTTGGTAAAGCAATCAAAATTCAAAGCAAAACTTCAAAGGTTTCCCCTCACCAAAAATATTATCATAAGCCAAATGACAGATTTATTTTTAGACCACTTCTTACCTATATAATAAAGTGACTGGCTGATCAAGCATGTACATATATACTCTCAGAGTTCGTTAATAATTCCTTGACTGCGCTGCCACCATCTGTCCAAAATCAGAGCACCCTCTGCACTCTCTGTCCAAGTGCGAGTATTACAGACAAATGCCACAAACAAATAAAAAATAATAAAATATGTCCCACGGATTGGGTGTGTGTGTGTGTGTGTCTGTGGGTGACTGGAGACAAATCTCTGTTTGTTTGTCGAATCATTCTCCACGGCTTAACAGAAAAGCAAAATGTAATTTGGTTTTAAAAATGCCAACATTTGTTATGCCAACTGGCCCGAGGTGCTGCTCCTAACGGGCGGACATTAAGCCCCTACCCACCCAGACACCACCGCTGGAAGGCAGTCTACTAAATTGATTAATTGACACTTGATTCGTCATCGTTTTCGACGGTCATTCTGGACTTTTTTCGGTCAACATTGTTGGACGAGAATTGTGTGTGTGTGTCAATAATAATAATGGGGGGCGACATGACGTGCCGTCATAAATCCTTGGGTCAGCCAGATTTCGCTTCTGCTAGATTTCACAAAAGTGCATTAAATTTCGAGCCATTAGGCAGGATTTTCAGCACTCTGTGCGATTCTATTGGCAACAGTGCCTGCCGCCTCCTGGACATCATCTACTATCTACAGTTTACACATCGCTGAATGCAATTCTCGACGCTATCTCTCTTGGCCATTGTAAAATGTTCATCATGCAAATGAAAGAAGCACAAAAAAAGTAGTTGCTCTACTTACTCTGCAGAGAAAGAGAGAGAAGGAGCATTCGAATCTAACTTATACATGCACAAATATCCTTTTATATACTCGTACTCGAGCTGAACATTTCTACATTTTCTACAGCCTTTCACATTTTGTGTTTTTGCTTGTGTTTTCGATTCCGAGTCTCTAATTGAGCAATTTCCTTGGGTTAATTGCTTTGCGCGCTGTCGGATTTGTATTTGGATTCGGTATTCCGATTCACTTACAGGCAAACAGTCTCCACCCCTTTAGGAGCAGCCCCAAAACAGTAGTGACAATCTGCTCTGTCTTGGTCAATTAATTCGCTATAAGCAATTCACAAAACAAGCGAATTTAAATTGCATGTTTTTCGGGGGGTTAAGTGGGTAGAGAGTGGAGACATCTGGAGGACCGGATGCAGCACTCCAAAGCAGTCATAAAACGTGACACTTGGCCATCAAGGCATCGACTACTGTGGCCATAAATACGTGTTTCGGATTCACTGGCACCCAAAAAAGGTAGCAAAAATTCAAAATGAAGCATAATTTGCATATGGCTTTGGATGTGGAGGAAACATTGAGGATGTGCTTGGAACACACACACAACGGTTATATATGTGTGTGTAGTTGCTTGTTGGCTCCTGTGTGAATATCCCAACATCAAGTAGGCAAAGGCAAAGCAAAAGCAAAAGCCAGCCCCAGCAAACTTGGCCTAATCTGCATAATAATAAACCACACAAACCTAAAAAACTGGTACACCTACCCCTAACTGTACATATATATGTAAATATGTATGTATATATGTATATATGTGTAGCAACACACATTTCTACACACACGTTGGCCCCATTTTGCCTTGCTTAATATTGTGTAAATTGAATTTCCATCACTTTATGATTACTTGATGCGAACTCGTATGGAAATATTTCATCAAGTTGACTTTTGCTCCCGGGCTGGTGGTACCTTGGCAAAACCCCAGGGGGTTACTCGGTTCCTCGGTTCCTAGGTTCTTTGGGTACCACCTCTGGTCGGTCGTCCGACTGCACCTCAATGTAGCTGGGCATATCAATTGTAATCAAATTGACAGCCGTCAGCAGCAATAAAAGTTTATTAGTACTGGTAGGAAATGTGCAGCTGTCGATGCCACAGTCTAAGCTGTGTTCTAGGAACACCCTCCCACCCACATAGATGGATGCAAGTGGCCAAAGTGACATGTGCCAGAGGACTTGTAGCCGCTGTCCTTGAGAGATACTCTCCTACTTGAGTATTCAAATATGTAGACACATTCATTCATGTGTGTATTTGTCTGCTTTCTCTCCCTTTTTTCAATGCATTTCGAAATATTTAAATATTTTGCTTACCTTTTCGCTGGAAGCTGTTTTTTGTGGGAGGGGGAAGCTGTTGGTTTGACAGTTGGTAAATGACATTCGTATTTTAATTGATAAGTTAATTAATGCAGCCCGCACGTGTGTCGATTGTATTTTGTTTACTGATTTTGGCATTTTCAATGGGAATTCCGTGGAAAATTATTCGTATTCGTATTGTTTATAGCGCGCGCGTACGTTTTGCATTGATTTTTGTTGGATTAATTGGCTTTCGACATTAACATACAGTGACTTAATTGATTTAACAACATAGATTTCCATGGGGGGGTTTATCGTTATCGTATAGTTATAGTTGATAATATGGCAGATGCATAGATCTGCTGCATGCCTCTTGCTGTATGTACATCAAAGAGTTGTTGGCTACACACATAGATATACACGTAAAACTTATCCAAAAAGTTGTTTGTTTTTTTTGTTATATATAAAATGCATATCTTCTCCATATAGTTCATATCTTCCTCCGATCCATTTGCTGAGCCATTAACAAGTGCAATTTGCTTGACATCCAACCCATTCTGATATGATCTTATACATACTAGTACATCCGGTACATACAATTGAGCTCTCTGGTTGCTTTCTCTATTGTCTCTCCTGCATTTCTCTCTCTCTCTCTCTCTGCATTTCTGAGTTTTGACATCGCTGGACAACTTATGTATGTAAACTTATTTCACTTTCGTGCATGTAGGTATGTTGTACATATATGTATGTATGTATAGTTACTATATACGTTGAATTCAACATCAATAAAACATCAATAAAAATCGGTATTTGTTAATAACACTTTTATAAAAACGAACGCAACGTTACGACGGTTGGTTGGGTTACGAATAAGTATATATATATATATATATTTCTATATATTGTATGTATATAGTATGTACGTATGTATTTCTTTATATATATTTTATCGTAAAGTTATCTGTATATATATATATGTATATATTGTGGTATCTTCAAACACACAAAAGATTTACTCTATAACATGAGAGAGGGGATGTTAGTTAGTGTATTATACGATGCGTTATGTTCCAAAATTGATTTTTGCTTCACATATTCTAAAAATTTCACATCACAGCCAATGGATACTGACGATGGGACGCATTTTCCTTCCTCCTGATCTCCTCCGATTGCCATTTCCTGTTGCTCTGCTGCTCTCCTGCTCCTGATGATACTGATGATGATGCTAATGGCGATGCGGATGTTAATGCTGGACTGACTAACAATTGGGGGGCCTCTGTTATCCATCTGGGAAGTTGCCAGGTCCCAGCTGGAGCATGTCTCATTTGGGCTCCTCGATGGTCTGCCCAACCACAATGATGATCACGATGAACACCGCCAGCAGGACGAGGATGCAGCAGATGGCCACAGCCACCATGGCGCTGTTACTCATTCGGTTGCTCCTTAGTGCACCCTCTTCACTCTCGAAATGGAAATCGAATTGGAGTCGAGCTAACCCACTCACTCACTCACTCACTCAGTCAGTCGCTCGATGATGTCTGATTGTGCGAGTCTATATGTAGGTACTATATCTCGCTGTCACTGCACTGTGTTGCGCGCTGTATCGGAAAGAGAAGAGATATTTGCATATTTCCAGGGACTGACATTCCGACTGGGACTGGGGGGAATGCCTTGTCTGTGCACAGTTGAGATTATCGGCCCATCCACTGGGCAATCACTTGTCATAAGTTTCCGCCCCGCCCCGCCCCTCTACAGCGCCTGGCACTGACAAATACCCATCCAGGCAGACCGTACAAAAACCCGGAGAAACAAATTGCCTGCCATAAATTGAGAGGGCGGGCCATCAGACGCTTGACTGGGCATGAAATGCCTGCCTGGCTGCCCAGAATGTACAAGGGGGGAGAGAGGACACAGCCTGACAGCCTGTGGACAGCCAAAAACTTGTCGCCTTTTTGTCCTCTGTTCGTGCGTGAGTGTGTACCCCGAAAGTGGCCCACAAGTGGGAAATCACTGCCAATAAGCCCGACGACCCAAGCTGTTTGGGTTCCCCCCGCTTCCTTTTGTCTCTAATCTCGAGCCTCTGTGTGCCACTGACAGCTGATTGATGTTGCCCCCTTGCTGCACAGCCTGCCTGCCAGCCAAAGCCAAATGCAATTTCAAGTATCAATAGCCAGTAGAGTATATCCTGTATAATAGCTGTAATGCCAATGCAATACACTCGATGAAAAGGCTGCCTGGCCCACAGCTCGAATACTTAATTATAAGCTGAACTCGGGCTCGGGCCGCAGGGGCAAAAATTCAATTACATCGAAACAAAACCTGACAAGCCCTCGATGTGATTCAATATAAAAATAAATACAAAAAGCTACAAAGTATAAAAATGAAATGAAAACCAATAAACGAAGGCGAAACCTTTTTGCAGGTCGAACCAGGGAATACACTTTTAAATCGAAGAATTATGGCTAATATCAATGTACGATAAACTGAGACATTTAAATCTACTTTGCATTAGACAAATCTGGAGGCATTAGCATGCCTGGAATAATCTGAATTTTTAGTGTCGATATCCAAGACAATTAATGAGCTCAAAAGGATATTGTATAACCTTTCATAAAATTTCCTTTTATGTGTGTCAATTAAGTAAAGGACTTGCCCCTAAAGATATATCGAGGCAGAGTTTTCTGTAGGTGCAATTCCCAACAAAATAAGCATTTAAATTATCTAAAAAATCTTACGATTCTCTAAGCAATGTTTGCTTGTATATTTGTATAATGTATAATTCTAATTCAAGTGTTTTTAATTTTAAATTTGATCACTGAGTAAAAGGAATCGAAGGAATCTTGTTTCTTCTTTAAACATCCATTAATGAACAGACCCTTTCAAAGGGTACAAAAATCATCAATGTAATGTTATTTTTTTTTCATTTTTTATTTTGTGTGTTCAAGCGAATGGGGGGGCTCTGGGCGATGACATTTTGCCAAAGCAGGAACCCGGAACCAGGAACCAGGCACCAGCCAGACAGGCAATAACAACGCTAACAGCTTTTGCTACAAAAACTTTTGATAAGTTTTCGCCCTGCCAAATGGAAGGTGAACGGAAACGGAATTGAATAAACACGTAAAAACTAATGCAGCTCCCCCAATGGGTGGTAGGGGGGATAATAGAACAAATTCAATTCAGTGGGAAAAAGCCCCGACTAGATCTTAACTAGAAAGTTAAGGCGAAAGACCCGCCTTAAGCTGGAGGAGGATGGGGGGTCTGGCTTATTATTTATGTACTCGGCGACCACTTGCGGTGCGTGTGATGTCCAGGAGCTGGGACCCGTCTCTATTAGCAGACTTTTAATTATGCCGCTCACGCAAAATAATTTATTTTCTCCTGGGCCGGACCGGGCTATGGGTCGAGCTACGGGCTCGTCATTTGCAGGCCCGTCAATGTTTGTGGCAGTTTCTATTTTTTTTTCCTTTGTCCGTTTGATTTCTGCTCTGCCTCCCCCGCTGTACGGGGACCGGGACTTTGGCAACTTTCAAAGGCTATGCCGGGACTTTGGTGACTTTTAAAGGTTGGGCCTATTTAAATATACTCGAGTATGCCTATTTGTTTGGGCTTTTTTGTCGTCTGGGCTGTGTCGAGCGTTTAGTACCGGGAAGTAGCTGCTATAAATAAGCCTGCACAACTAACTGACTTTCGTACCTTTTTGGTGCCTCGCTTGACCCGATTGTCAATTTCTTTGTGGTGCCGCGCTGTCCCTTTGAATTGGTCAATTAATATTAATGAAATGCCTTCCTTCCGCCAGCCCAAAAAACCACCACCGCCACAGTGCATATATTATGCCTTTGCCTTCCTGTCTGGTGTTTTCCACGCACATACATACATATAGTATGTATGTGCGTAATTTTCACAAAAAAAGCTTACACAAAATACTTAAAAATTAACCTCCGTTGGGGTCAGGACTTCTCCCCTACCAAATTCAGTTGTAATAAGTCAATTTATCAGTTTATTTTTAGCTTACACTTGTAAGCCCCGGGCATATCCATCAATCAAATTATGTTTGCCGAGCGTAGCAGTAGCAGTAAAATGAAATGAAAATGCAGCTGCCTCAGCCAATCTGCCTCTGCCGCACCGCACCACGTGTCGTATGGGCAATGTGTGGCCAAATGTTTGGGTTTTATGGCTGGCGATAAAAGGCCGCAAAGATATTTTATATTTGTTTATTGTCTGCCACTGTCTGCCCCTGTCTACCAGCAGAGTGTAGCGGTAGGCAGCCTACACTTGAAAAGATTTACAACACATTGCACACTGACACATACATACATACGAGTGCGTATAGTATATTGTGCGTCCGTCAGTCCTTCGAGTCTTTGAGTCTTAATTAAATTAGCACGCCCCCTACCCACGCATAGACTAGGCAGCAGGCGCCGAGACACAAAATACAGATACAGCCACAGATAGAGACAAAGGCAAGATGACAGACAGACAGACAGAGAGAGAGAGACAGGATACCCGAACTCCCACCGCAAAAAAATGCCAGCACAAAGGAAACATCATGTCATATGTATGTAAATACATACATATGTATATGCATATATGTAAGCCTATTGGTAAGAGTACTCGTACTCTGTATGTCTCTGTCTGTGTCTTTGTTGTGGAAATAAAATAAATTTTTGCAATTTCGTAAGTTTTATGCGCACATTTGCGAAATTTGTTTATGCTGTCGAAAAGAGGCTTGGGCGTAGATATGGTTATGGATATGGCTATAGCTATAGAGCTATGGGAACAGATAGAACAGAATGGGCCGCATGACGCAAGGGCGAGAGCATGAAGGCATGAAGGCCTCCAGGGGGCAGATGGGTACATAGGCTACATGGGATACATCGGAAAGGGGTATGGGTATAGGTTAGAGGTTAGTCAAATGGCACCCCAGAGTGCGTGCGGGGGCGCAGTGACGTTGGCAACATTTCTGTGCCTCTGCCAATGCCTGTGCCCGTGCCTCCCTCCCCTTCTCGTGTGCGTTGAAACATAAATTCAATTTGTTTCCCTCACCTCAAACACACACAAAGAAGCGACGTTGAAGGGTTAACCTAAACCTTTGGCCAAAGTGAAAATTATGGAAAATTGCACCGACCGAGCGTGGGGGGAGGGGAGAACCGTTTTCGCAAAAATGAAATTGCATGCAAAATTAAAGCAAAGCCAAAGCAAAACCTTTTGTCAAGTTCAGCTGCAGGGATGGATGACCTTGGTGGATGCCACCGAAGGAGTCCTCTCCGACCAAGTGCCGTTGACTGTTTGTAGTGTTTCGCGTGTGTATATGTGTGTCTGTGTGTGTGTGTGTTAAAACAATGACTAAAATGCTTGAACAGAGCTTTAAGGTCTTGTCTGGCAATGTCAAAAGTGCATTAAAATAATTGCACTTGTTTAAGCCAGCAACTTGCCAGCGAACGGTTTTGATTTATAAAACGCGCAACCAATACACACACACACACACACACACACACATATGTACCTGTCTTTCTGCTCTTTCGGTGTGTGTGTGAGACTCACATTTCCGCCTTCAACTACACTTAAACTTGATTTCTGTAGTACTATAGCAGAGCTTTTGTCTTAGTTCTTTAGACAAGCGTCTCAGCGGCTCATTGTGGCCCCCACATGAATGGAAAGATTTATGTGCACGTATGCGAGTGTGTGTGTGTGTGTGTAAGTCAACCTCGAGACGTTAGTCCCCTTAGCCTTGTCATGGGCCCGCTTCCTGACTCGACCCCTCCAGCTTGTTGCATGTTTCACGTTTCGCTTTTATGAAGGAGATTTTTTCATTCTGTTTTAAAGCTTACATCACGATACTACTCGTACAAGATATTTTGCCCCCAAAAATGCCATTTTTAATATGCCACGGAACGTGCATACTAGATAACTGGAATTCCCGACTTAAAGTCTGTGTGGGGGAGAATGAAATCAAAAAAAAAAAAAGAAGGAAAACAGCTGACAAAACAAGTTCAAATTTAAGGGGAATCACAGCACTACGAGAGCATGTGGCATGAAATTTCCTAGAATTATGGGGAAATTCGATTTGTGTTTTGTTTGCCATTTGCATTCGCATTCGCCATTCCTGGCCACACACCTGACTCTTCTGCCGTTTTTAGCCTTGTTTATTTATCAATTCGATTGGCAATGTGTATTTGGACCAAAGAGTTCATTAGGATGCCCCCACCTCATCGCATTTTATGGGTTATCTGCGGTTTGTTTATCTGCCCTGGCCTAATTATCATTGTATAACATTCATGACTAATGGTTCGGAATGGTCGGAATGGTTCGGCCCTCTCATTAAGAGTTCGGTTAGTGATTTTTATTGAAATCGGCATAGTTTTCGCCTGGTTTCACTGCCACTCTCTTGGCTCATAAATTCGAGTCGGATATGGGAGTGGGGAGAAAGTTTCGCCCTGTCCCAATTGATTAGCAGTTTGATGAGCCGCGCGACAGCCTGGGCGCTAATTGATTGACTGAACAGTGAGTTCCTTGGGGTTTAGCCCGGGTGAAAGTTGAGACGAGTTTTCCATCACAATTTCCTTGCTATTAAAGCCACTTAATGCAGGTGGCACATCAAAGGGCTCTCGGTACTCTTTTTTTTTAATCAACAAACTCATTAGCAGCAGCCCAAAAAGTTAACTAAATATAAATTAAAGAAGAGACGAGACCATCTGCAGCTAACATCCTTCCGACCTAGGCCCTCTTCCTCTCTTTTATGCTCTGCCACTGCTGCTGTTTTGTGAAAAGTTTTCACTTGGCAGCCATCAAGTTGATGTAATGAAAAAGTTGCAGCATTTTTCTAACAATATTTCTCATATCCCTGACACGGACACGCGGCGACTGCGACTGTCTGCACCGGGCGCTGCTAATTATTTTCCAACTGGGATTTAAAACACACACAAAACAAAACAAAACAAAATCCTGCTCATACGCAACAATGGCTACAGCTGTGAGAAATTTGAATAAAATTCATTGGAATAGAGCACAAAAAACGGGAAAGAAATGCCAGAGATAGAATACAAAAAGAAATGAATAAACATTTTCCACGGTAACACACACCATCCCCCCGAAATGGATGGTCATTGGTGGAGGGGGGTGCTGTGTGTCGTAAAAGGAAACGCTCTCAAAGCCGACGGGAAAACCATGTGAGTAGCGGAGAAGGACGCCTCAGCGATGAAGCCACTGCAACTCATTATAAAATAGCCAAATAAAAAAAATCCCCATTTTCGGTTTGAGTGCGGACCGACCTGGTCTGCTTTAAGGGGGAAAGCTACCCAAAAGGAAATTTTAATGATGCATATAAAAACCCGGCGACGTCAAATGAATAAATAATTTATGCGTAAAGGTCCTAAACGAGACGAGTGAGTGGCTGCCACATTATTTGGCAAGGTTTACTCCTCTGTTTTTTTTCTTTGCACATTTTCCACACGTAGCAAATTTTATCTCTCTATTACCTGTGCTGGCAGTGCTGGCTGGGGCTTGATTTAGTGTCAGAGTTTGCTCCCCTTCCCGGAAAGAAAGGGTTGTAAAGGGATCCCTTCCCCATCGACTCGACTCCCCCATCTGTTGTTGTTTGCTTATCACCTGGTGGCAAGCTGGCAAGCGATTGCTGCTCCACTATTTGCCCAGAACGGGGCACGTTCGAAATATTTTAGAGATTGCCGCATGCCACGTTAACTGCATGCAAATCGCACGAGTCGCAGGAGTCGACTCTCTTGTATCTTCTGCTCCTTTGTGGCCCGCTCTCTGAGGCTTAAGCCTTCTTTGCTCAGCACTCACACGCATTCGATTAGTCTTAAGCTCTGGGGGGTCTTAGCAAGAGCTACTACTATGGAGCAATGGGTGGGGTGGGGTGGAGGGTCATCCTTGAAGCCAGGGACATCCACTGCAATCTACTTTCATCCCCAGAGCACGGAAATTGAAAGTTCCCCAAGACATTGACTCCAATTAACCACAGCTGGAGCTTCATAACTTCCATCAGAGTTCTCGCTTTTTATTATTATATTTATTTTTGCATTGACTATTTATCCTTTTTGCGTGGATGTATCTTTTATTGCAACAGTCCGCACAATGACACATAAATCCCCCAACAATTGCCTTCATCGCAATCGCTTTGGAAGCCTTTCAATGTACAGATTGCCACAGTACGGGCACAGAAAATCAGGATACTCAGATATTCAGGGTTAACAATATGTAACAGTATTTGTATCCTATATGTATGCATGAGACATATGTACATAAGTACTTTTGTGGAGGAGTACATTTATCTGTCATTCATTCAATGTAACTCGAGAGCAAAGGAGACACTGCTTTTAGTCCGGGATTAGCCTACTGTGGAGCAACTGGGGAGTGACAATAATAACGTAGTGACCGCCCAGCGACTGGCCAGTATCTGATGGCTTATGGAATCTGCAATTCAGTTCACATTCATCTGGCAATCAGTTACTTAGCTAGGCATCTTGTTGCCTGTTAATCTACACTCCAATATAATTCTGATATTTTATATTCATTTATTTAGAGCAAAAACCATCATTGATTTTCGCTCTCTCAAACTGATCCACATAACCTTCGATTGCCCTGCGAATCGTACCCAAAGCTCAAGTGTGCACCACAGACAAGGCAATTCAAAATTTAAATTCATATTTAAATTATTCTCAAGTTCCATTTGAATATTTACGTTTGCTTCCAAGCTAAAAGCTTTTTCCAAAAATTGATTTGTAATTCACTTTTGTTTTTCAAATTTTTTTTTGTCAATTAGTTTTTCATCTGCAGCACACTTTAATGGGGATCCTGCGGCCAAAGCGATACAGCGCGGAACGGAGAACTGTAAACGGAGATCTGTCAACGGAGATCTGTAAACGGAGATCTGTAAGCGGAATACTGTAAAAGGAGTACTGTAAACGGAGAACTGTAAGCGGAGAACTGTCAACGGAGAACTCTAATCAGAGTGTGGCAGAAGAAACTTTAAAGTGCGCGCGCGATTCTGGTTCTTTGGGGTCCGGCACACGATGCGATTTGTGTCGTCGGCTGCTGGTCTCTGCTGAGGCTGTAACTGTAGGCTGCTGTAAGCTGTAGCTGTAGCTGAACGGTGTGTGTGTGTGGCACGGCCGACAGAAATCGACTGAGCCGATTCGGCTGCTGGCACGGCATTTAAAAGCACTCGACGAGCGAGAGCCCAAAGAGCGCGAGAGAGCGGAGGAGGACATGAAGAAAGCTTTTTCTTTGGCCACATTTGAATCTGAAGGCGGTTGGTCCGAGCAGCAGTCCCCTCCACCGACCAATAGAACTTGAATAAATCAAATTGAATTTATGATTTCATTTCTTGCTTAGCTGCCGTCCCCCCACCCCTTTCACATCCTGCAGAGCTGTCGTCTCGGTCTGGCTCTGGATCTGGGTCTGAATCTGAGTCTGGAGTGGGTGCTTAAAGTTTGTTTGCCTCGAGATTTCATTTCGTTTGAGGTGCTGCGGCTCAATGAGTCGTTGATTTTATTTGTTCGAGTGGCCAGAGAGAGAGAGAGGAGTGCCCTCAGCCGGGACGCCGCTTAAATCGCTCCACTTGACACCCCCACCTGGCAGTTGGCAGTTGGCAGTTGGCAGGTGGCAGCTGCCAGCTGGTGCCCAAATCTGACAGGTGAGAATCTTATGGCTTCCGCTCATTATGCCGCCTTTGGCCGCTGAGCATTTCTCCTGCTCCATGTTCCATTTTGTGTGGATAATTGCTGAGTCAAGGAGTCGCCAACCTCGACGCGCACGCCCCTGCCCTTCCCCTGTCCCTGTCTGGTTCTGGTGGCTAATTTAAATTGGCTGCAAAGTTGCGTCGCTTAATTTTCGATCTCATTTAATTTGCCAAAAATCTCATTAGACCGAAGTAGACAACGACAACGGCAACGAAGACAACATCGACGTCCTGTAAGATAAATGTGAATGTCGATTTTTTTGTTGTTGCTGCTGCTGCTCCTTTGGCTGGGCTACTGCTGCTGCTGCTGGTTTGACCTGTGCCCGGGGCCGCCTGGCCTGGTCTTTGACTTTCTTTCTTTCATTCATTCTTTGCCGGCGCCCCGTTATTGGTGGTTCTGGGCGCCAAGTCAGCGATTTATTTGAGCCAAACAAAAGGCCGTGCCACCCAGCAAACATTTGCTCAATCACTTGGGCACTGATAAGAGCCGGAGAGCGCTTTCCTCTAAGCCAAATGATAACAGGGAAAACATCCACCCAGTGCGCAAACGCGAGCTTTCAGAAAGAGAGAGCACATGAGAGAGAGAGAGGGAGAGATGAAGGGAGAGCAGGTTCTTCTTCGGCTAACACTGATAAGAAGGAAGACAGAAAGACTAAAGCAAAGTCCTGGTGCCTGCATCTGTGCCCCGGCAGCGGCTGCTTCAATTGTCTTTAATCGCTGCTCAAATGTCGATGATGATGATGATGGGGGATGGTGGGATGGGGATGGAGATGGGTGTGGGGGGGTACATTTAACGAATTGTCATTGATTTCTTTTGAAATGGCGCCGCTTTTGTTTGCCTTTTCTTCTGCCACATTAGGCAGCTGAGCAGAGCCGCACAGAACCAATATTCTGCCCCACTCCCCTTCCCCCTGATTGCTGCAGTACTGGCTATCACAAATTTAATCTGGGCACTAGCAGCTTCTCTTAAATAATTATGTTGCAATTTAATTAATAAGTTTGTGGCATTAACAAAAGCCAGCCGCAGCGACTTTGGCCCCCTCGTTGAGAAGGGTCAGCGCTGTGGCAAGCAATTAAGAAGGTCCATCTTGCCACATTGTCTTCAAGCAAAAACCCCAAACGCTTGACCCTAACTTTTTGTAATCATTTTGCTGTTGTTCCTTTGGGGGGTTTTGAGAAATGAGCGACGAAACGAACCAAACGATGAAAAAAATGTCACACAAAAAGATTTAAAAGGGAAAAAAAAACTCTACTCTGGGGCACAGCCATGGCGGGGCAGGATCCTTTCCTTCCTGCCGGCAACGCACACATTTGTAGGTCATTAAATTTTTGTCCGCCTCTTGCCTGTGGCAGTCGATACATATTCCGTTCGGTACATAAATAATGAGCTCTGTTGTTTGGCCAGATTTGCCACTGCCACTGCCATTCCGTTCAATATCATTTATTTACCATGCAACAAATACAGTGAACACTCTGCAAACTGGCAGAGCGAACACTTGAGACTGCCAACTAAAGGATAGAATAGACTGGGGCATGCCACTTACCTGCATAGAACAAGGGCAGCAGATTGAAGATGATAACAAGCGGAAATATAGAGCGTGCAAACTTCTGCATATCCATGAAGATGCTGACTGCAGGAGGAGCGTTAGTGGGAGTGGGAGTGTCCCCCTGGCCAGTGCTGTTCCCGGGCCCATCTTGATGGGGCTTTCGTTGTGATTTTGTAGAGTCTTGGCATTGGCTGGCATTGGAAGATAAGCGTGATAGGCGAGGGCTGGGAGTGATGCTGCCAGTCTGGGGACCAGTCTGCTTGGAAATCCCTGTAGAGGCGGCCACAGTAGCCAGAGCCAGAGCCAGGCATGGCTGCTGTTTGGCCACAGCAGAAGCAGCAGCAGCTGCAGCAGCGGGAGGAGCGGCGGCAGCAGCAGCAGCGGGAGGATATGGCTGTCCTTGCCAGCGGCCAGCTGTGGGCAGCATTCCGTGATTGTGGCTGGTGGCAGCGATCTCAGGTGTGGTCCATTGCCAGGCTGATGCACCTTTATGACTTTTCCACGTTCGTGCATCATCTGCTGCAGCTCCCCCGGCCTCTGATGCTGTTGTTGCCCCTCTGCCTGCTGCTGTTGCCCCGAGTGCTGGCTGGCATAATGTTGCTGTTGTTGCTGCTGCTGCCTCCGGTTCTCTTTGTGTTTGTGTGTGGCATAAAAAGGATTCGCTTTGAAATTGCTTCCGTTTGCTGTTGCAGTTGTTCGTGTGTTGCTGCTGCTGCTGTTGCTGTTGCTGCTGTTGCTGCTGCTGCAGTGTTTGTTGTAAGAGTTGTCGTGTCGTTGTTGTTGAAGAAATTGTTGTTGGTGTGTTATAGAAATGTCGTATCTGTGCTGAGGCCATGTTGTGCCCTGAAATGGTATTAAAAGAGAAAAGCAGAATAAACCATTAAAGAGGCTCGTGTGTGGCATCGTTCAAAGGACTAAGGACAAAGTCCTTAGTGTCCGTTGTACACTTTTGATAATCCAAACGCTTTGATTATCGATTCCCTGTGACCGGACAGGATTACATGGCAGAGAGCGAAGGAGCCTGATGGATAGCAGCAACAACAAAGCATTTTGGGGTTCTTGTCTTTTTTAATCAATTTCCACTGCCACGGCCCCTCGCCCCAGCATTCGACCAACGCTCTTGGGCAATCCTTTTGCTTATTTTACATGCAACAAAAAAAGAAACACTACACGCACCCAATACTCCTCCATTCCGCCCCAAAGGGTTTTCCCAATGAGAGTCCTTACATCCTTAGATTTCTTTGACTGTTTGCCCTCCTCATGCGTGTTTTTATTTACATTTAAACTGGACATATACCGCTGTGATGCGAAATTGAAATATCACAGAGACAGCCAGCCATCATCATCAGGCAATACCATTAAAAGTTCGAGCTGCTTTGAAAGTAGTTTGATAGCATACCAAAATCCTTTTATGGCTGATACATATGTATTATGGCTGAACCTTTGCTTTATGGCACATTTACAGGAGCACTGTAAAAGCTGTAAAGCAGTGCAAAGCTTTGGCGGCATGTAAAATTACACAAGCTCTTTGATACAGCTGTAAATGAAAAGCTCGTTGATATACAAATGTAAATGAAAAGCTATTTGATACAAATGTAAATGAAAAGCTTCAGATGTAAAATTACACCAAACTATGAGTTTTTTTACACACAGAAGGTGCCACAGCCAGAGCAACGCAACTCTTGCAATAGGGAAATTTATGCACAGAAAACGTGGAAGAAATTCTCCGAAAATTTCATAAAAAAATACAAATAGCAAAACTCTGCTGTAGAGAGAATATGGGAAATTCTTCAGCAGAATTACACCCAAAATGATCCACCTGACTATCGTCTGCTCGGGGCAGAACATTCCTCATTTGCAGGCCATCAAAATATGCGAAATAATCATAAATAATCTGCCAGAACACTAGATAAACCCTCGCCGCATGCCACGCCCAGTGGGTCAGGTCGGACATTTATCAAAATTTCTTGCTCCCCACTCGAAATGTTTTTTTTGGCAACAATAACAGACGCCGCAGAAAGTTCACCTCCAGCTCCTGCCATAGGCAGGGAGGGTGGATGGATGGAGGGGTGGGGAGGGAAGGGGGCTACTATGGCGATTACAGACGTTGATAATAAAGTAAAAATTGCAACAATGAACGCATAAGGAATCATGTCCAGTCCAAGGCAGTCACCAGAGTAAGCAACAACGCCCACACGTAGCAGAGGGCCATAAAAGGCTCGTAATCAACGTGAAACTGCGACGCAAACGCACACGCACACACCCATACACCCATCCATCTACGAGTATTCGTATACTCCATCCTTCCTTCCTTCCGTACTTGCTTCCTTCCTTCCACAGATGATGTGCGAGTGTCCTGTACCGGACACTGGCTACTGGCTACTGGCTCCTGCCGTCTGTGGCCTGCCCATTTTGGCAAACGAAAATTGTCTGCAATGCTGCACTAATGTCATCAGGGCGTATGCGTAACTATGTAGTAGGTGAGTCGAGTGCCCAGTGGCGAGTGTCGAGTGGGTTCAAGGCAGTCGAGCAGTCGAGAAGTTGGGGGTTTCGGGGTTTGGAGTTTAGGGCTGGGCTGAGTGGTGTTTTCTGTTACGTTTCTACTGTATCCATTAATTCCGGGCAGCTGGCAAAAAGGATGTGTGTGCTCATGTGTTTGTGTGTGTATCCTGCTGAATAATTAAAGGAGCTGACATGGCAGGCAGCTAAAACTACGCCGTGTCCTGTGTCCCTGCAGTGTCCCTGTTCTGTCCCGCCTTTGATGTGGCTGCCACATAATTGGAAAATATTTGCTGCACTCCTGCACCAGCGACGACACACACACACACACATGCAATTATGAAATTCCGACTGCAGTCGCAGACAGCGAGAAAACAGATGGAAACGGGGAATGGGAAATGTGGGGAAATGGAAAATGAAAATGAAAATGCGGTCCATGAATTGCAATTTGTTTTTTTGTGTGTGTTTTTTTTCTGGCTAATGTTTATTCAAATGTTGGGCTCGCTTTTACACCTGCATTTGTTTTGTTGCGGTTGACCTGTTTGGCCATTTCATCTGCTGTGGCCCCTGCCCTGCGCTGGCAATTAGTTTTGCTTCTGGTAATACTTTGACCCCAGCTAATTGTGCGTTTGCCCCAGCATTTTAATGAGTGCAACTTGAAAAGCTCTCCCCCTCCAATGCTGCCTGCTGCTACTGCTGCTGCTCCCTGCTGCTGTTGGGGCAGACAAACGCGGATAATGAGAAAATAATAAAGACGGGAGGAAAAAAAAGTATATTAAAAGCCAGATAGAGCCAATTAGAAGGCACTAAAGCCCGGGAACCACGTCAAAGGGAGCACAAAGTGGGGGTGAAAAAAAAAGAAGAAAAGTAGTTGCTGCAAGCCGTTGCACGATGCCCTTTCAGTTTTGATGGATGGTTGCCCAGGATATTTGGGCAGCATCTACCAAGGGATAAGCTGTCACTCTGCCAACACTTCAGTCTGGAAGCATCGATATTGTGGCACTCCCTAAGCGTGCCAACACACTCCAAAATAGTTATTAAACTCTCAGCAAAGGGTAAAGAAAAAAACAAGCAAACAAAAATGGCTGCCTGAAACAAATGGGCGCTTGTTGCCAACCGCAGTGACGCCGCCATCATCATCATCATCAGTTGCAAGCGCACCAGAAAAAATACTATAGATAGCAGCGCACTCCATCCACACTTTAGTTGCACGCCGCAAGTTGTGGCATAAATTTAGCCATCCACAGAGTAGACAACTGCTCTCTGTCTGACTGTCTGTCTGTCCCCTTCTGCAGATGCATTTGTATCTGCATCTTTTGTGAGCTTCCACACTGCCATTTGCAATGCCATTTGCTATGCCATTTGCTGTGCCACTTGCTGTTGTGGTGGTGGCAGCTAACTGTCTGCTTTCCAGCTGTCTGATTAACATTCTGCTTAAGCAATGGCATTAAAGTTCTGTTCTTTAGTTGTGCCAACAACAAACAACGGCTCTCTTTCTCTCTCTCTCTCTCTCTCTCTCACTGTCAAAGTGAATGCACAGCTCGTTATGGAATGCCTTTGCCTGGGCCGCCAGTTTGTGGCATGAAACGATGCCAGAACCAAAGAACCTCATCATCATCATCATCGTGTTGCAGCTGCAGCTCCATGGAAATTAGCGACAGCCTTGTGCAACATACACACACACATTCACACACACACTGTGACATACAGTGACAAATTGCAATTTAAATTTGGCTTTTGTTGACGCACCAAGCTTCAAGTGTGTATGTGTGTGTGTACTCATTATGAGTCACAATTATTTGTAGTTTTTAATTAGAAAACTTGGCATGTCTCCCCTCATCACCGCTTCTGTTATACACTCTTCTGGCTGGTGCCAGTGCAGTTCATGCACTTCAAAACATCAAACCAGCAAAATACTTTCATGAATATGCAATGCGTTTGTTAATAGTCCCGGACACATGCGGCGTATGAGTAATGCATGATTTATGTACATGTTTATGGCGTGTGTCTCCCCCACAGTCTATCAGTCGCCCAGTCTCTAGGTTGCATTTCAAATTAATCAACAAAATAGGATGCTGATGTGCACTTCACTCACCATATCGTCTGCATTTAGAGCGTTAGGGTACAACACGTCCTAATCACGGAATCCTTTCAGTTTCTGCAAGTAAATACAAGTGTAAAGATCTTGTTAGAGTTAATTATACCCGTACTCGAAGAGTAAAAGGGTATATTGTATTTGTGCTAAAAGTGGATGTGTGTAACATAGAGAAGGAGTAATTTCCGACCATATAAAGTATATATATTCTTGATCAGCATCAATAGCCGAGTCGATATAGCCCTGTCTGTCCGTCCGTCTGTCCGTCTGTCCGTCTGTCCGTCTGTCCGTCTGTCCGTCTTGTTTGTCGCCCATTGCTCGAAGGCTAAAAGAGATAGAGCAACCAAATTTTTTTTTCCAGACTGATGTGTACTCTCACTCCTAGAAAAAAGTTTCAAAATTTCGCCCCGCCCACTTCCGCCCCCACAAAGGGCGCACATCTGTGGCGGCCCACAATTTTGAAAATAACACAAAACTAAAAATGCAGAATCATAGAGACAGCCCATATCTATCAGGGGCCCAAATCTGAATCGGATCGGATCATTAATATAGCCACAATAGACAAAAACATACGCAAAAAACTTCGCTCCATCCCTTTCGCACTCACACAAAATCGAGTCGATTTGGTTTTTTGTATTTTGTGTAGCCTGGATCTCAGAGACTATAAGAGCTAGAGCAACCAAACTTTTTGGCCAAGACTCCTGTGATACCAAACCTGAACAAGTGTATTTCAAAATTTCGCCCCGCCCCTTCCGCCCCCACAAAAAGACGAAAACCCACAATTTTGAAGATAGAAAAACCAAAAATGCAGTATCATAGGAAATGATCATATCTACCAAATTCCCGAATTTGGTTCAGATCGGATCATTATTGTAGCCACAATGATCAAATGAATTTTCAGTAGCGGGAATACCCCGCCGTTGTGTTTCCCCTCGCCCGTTTGCTGCGTAAGTCATTTATTGGGGTTGATTGTGGCTGCAGCTTCTCTCACACGAACACTCACGCTCAAACATGCTGCCTCGTGCAGTGTACGTGTGTTGTTGTGGGAACTGATGTAGATGATGTAGATGTAGATGTCGATGACAGATGTAGCAAAAATGTAAAATGTAAAAACATTTTAAAATTCCACATAAATCACTGAGTACGGGTATAAAAGTAGAGTCGCGTTCGAAGCGACTCCGTACGTTCTCTCTCGTTTTTTGTAGTTGTTGCATTTGTTGCATGTCTCTCTCTCTGTTTTGCATAGCTGACAGAACTGGCAGAAAAAACGAACGAACGAAGAGCCAACCAACAGGGCTAAAAGAGCTAACAGCTGGAAGCACTTAAGTAAAAGTTACGAACAAAACATTTGCAACTGCAACATTAATGCGACTTTTGGGGAAAGTTGGAAAAGTTTTCGGCAAGGCGCGGGCGTGTCAAAAAGATTGCAAAGCAAAGAAACTCAAAAAAGTGCGGAAAAGGGGTGAAAAGCGGTGGAAAAAGTGGGGGAAACTTTCAGAGCGAATCAATTCCAGAGCAAACTAAATTAAACAACGACAAGCTAAAGCCGAAAGCCGAAAGCCAAAGGCAGAAGGAAAAAGCAAGCTGCCAAATACTCGTAGATAAAAATGCCAGCCACACGTGCCACAAGCGTGGAGGAGACACGACACGACACGACAGGGGGGAAAGCCGCAAACAAATTGTAAAAATGTTTTTGCAAGAGAATAGGAAAGAAGCATTGGCAACTGGCAACTGGCAGCGTCTTGTGTCTCGAGTCTCCCAGAGCAATTTATCATCTCTATGTTTAAAATTTATTACATTTATTTTATGTTGTTGTGCCTCTCTCCTTTCTTTTTTTTTTTTGCTATGCCGGGCTTCTGCCACTGTTTACTTTTAACTGTTTATACCCGTACTCGAAGAGTAAAAGGGTATATTGTATTTGTGCTAAAAGCGGATGTGTGTAACATAGAGAAGGAGTAATTTCCGACCATATAAAGTATATATATTCTTGATCAGCATCAATAGCCGAGTCGATATAGCCCTGTCTGTCCGTCCGTCTGTCCGTCTGTCCGTCCGTCCGTCCGTCCGTCTTGTTTGTCGCCCATTGCTCGAAGGCTAAAAGAGATAGAGCAACCAAATTTTTTCCAGACTGATGTATTCTCTCACTCCTAGAAAAAAGTTTAAAATTCCGCCCCGCCCACTTCCGCCCCCCACAAAGGGCGCACATCTGTGGCGTCCACAATTTTGAAGATAGCAGAAAACGAAAAATGCAGAATCATAGAGAAAGACCATATCTATCAGGGGCCCAAATCTGAATCGGATCGGATCATTAATATAGCCACAATAGACAAAAACATACGCAAAAAATTTCGCTCCATCCCTTTCGCACTCACACAAAATCGAGTAATTTTGGTTTTCGTATAAATGAGCGCCTCGATCTCAGAGACTATAAGAGCTAGAACAACCAAATTTTTTTGCCTAGACTCCTGTGATATCGCTTCAGTGCAAGTTTATTTCAAAAATTTTGCCACGCCCACTCCCGCCTCCCAAAAAGACGAAAATCCACAATTTTGAAGATGAGAAAAACCAAAAATGCAGTATCGTAGAGAATGCCCATATCTACCAGATTCCCGAATTTGGTCCAGATCGGATCATTATTATAGCCACAATGATGAAATGAATTTTCAGCAGCAATCCCCCACCTCCCTCTTGCGGCGTAAGTCAATTATTGGGGTTGATTGTTGCTGCAGCTTCTCTCACACGCACACTCACGCTCAAACATGCTGCCTCGTGCAGTGTACGTGTGTTGTTGTGAGAACTGATGTAGATGATGTAGATGTAGCAAAAAAGTGTAAAATGTAAAAAATGATAAAACATTTTAAAATTCCACATAAATCACATGTGTACTGACTGAGTATGGGTATAAAAGTAGAGTCGCGTTCGAAGCGACTCCGTACGTTCTCTCTCGTTTTTCTTTTGCCTTTTCTGCCCGCCCTTTGCATTGTGCGTGTCCCTATCTGTGGCTGTGCCTGTTCCTGTGCCTCTGTCTGGTGGCTCTCTAACAATTCCCAGGCAACACTTTAAGGGCCCAGTCGAGTGGATAAAGTGTGTTGGAGTGGAGTGAAGTGATGGCGGTGGCGGGACGGGCAAAGAGTTCTCAGCCGCTGCCGCTGTCAGTTGAGTTATAGCGCTCGACTTGGCTTGACTGAACTCAGGCCCCGGCTTTTGTAATTGAATTTATCGCTGTAGCAATATTCATCAACGTCACAACCTGGAGGCACCCCCAGCATGGATGGCGCCGCCGGCATGGAGGCTCCCCCCTTGCTGCTGTCGAACAGCTGCCTAACAAATGCCGAGCGATCAAATGGAAGTGTCAAAGATTATGATTCCCTCTGCAGTTGCGCAAACGCAGCGTGGCTCAAACTATAGCCCCCTGTAAAGTAAAGAGAGTCCAATTCAATGCCATTCAGCCAGTGTCCCACCCGTAACCCGCATCCCAACGCACTGACAGCATTGCCAAATTGCTTTCGATATCAATTTCCTGGCAGCAGCAGCAGCAGCTTTCCGTTTCCCTGGCAGCTCTGGCCGCAGCTGCAACAAAATCCGATTAGAATGTATGCATTGCCCCTGCCCCGTGCCCCATCCTCTTGTGTGTCTGCATCAAAATCGAATTGTTTACGATGCTGCCTGTTGTTTTGGGGCAAACACAAACACAGGCACAAGAGGCACACACACAAAAAAGGGTTTTCGATGGCCAAAGTCAATGGAGCATCAACAGCAGCAGCAGCAGCAGGCAGCTAAGGGAGGTAACTGCCATGGCAATTGGAACCATGGAATAGTCATGATTGAGTTGACTGTACATGAAATATGCATATGCTGCAGATGCCCGATGCCTCGTTTCAAGTTCGACACAGCCACAGGGCTGTGAAATTACTGGACACTGGATACTCGTACCTACCCATCGAGACTAATGAATGCCATGCCAACTCAGCAAATTGAATCAACCCCCTGCTGACCACGACGGGGATGCAACGCAGACTTTGCAAACATTTAACAAATGTCTGTCTGTCTGTCTGCAAATTCAATGCAGATGAAAAAGTTTACCCCACACACGAGGCACGTGGAACGTGGCACGTGGGGGGGAAATTGTAGCGGAAACCTTTCAATGCGGACTTTAATTAAATGGAATTAAATCTGATGGCTGCATAATGGTTGCTATGGTTTATGCCGGATAGGGTTGAGAAAGGGTTGTCTGGCTTCAAAGCGAAATGATTTTTGGCAAATTGTAAATTGTAAATCGAAAGCTAACACGAATGCATATTCGAGTATGTATGCGTGTATGTCTATCGATTGCAGCTGTCAGTGGCAGGTTGCCATGGCAAGTGGCACATGACACACGAACACTGGCAACTACCGGATGATGAATGAATCCTTAATGAGCGACATTAAGCCGGCGTCACTTGCATTTGAGCATCAATTTGTGAGCCTTCGATGATATGCTTCAACGCACGGCAACGGACTTATGGGACAACGCCTGTCCAGCCGCCTTGGTCAGCCGTCGGAGCATGTGACAGGAGATAAGCAATTGAAAAGGAAACGGAAACCATGGAAGCCATGGCAGACGAGTGCATGTCGCTGTGTCCCTGACAGACGGCATAATCAATCGCCCCTGTCCTTTGTGTTGCGCATTCGTGGAAATTGAGAAGAAAAAAAAACAAAATTATTCACTCTGTACTCTGCAGGCGGCTGACAATGACAGCCCACGGGTATTGGGTGTGGGTATGGCTGCCACGACCCCCTGCCACGACTGTGGGACAGATGTGATATATGTTTATGGCTACCGGCGCCGGGGTGCATGCAACATAAATTATCAAAGTGCAAGTTGCAAATTGCTTGGCCTTCAGCCTGCGGCACGAAATGTGCACATAATTTCAAAATTTATTACGAACCTACGTGCCCGGGCGATATGAAAGGGAGAGCCCTGCGACAACGCCCACGATGCACGTTGCACTCTCACAAAGGATATGACTTTTGGATGCAACACCAGAAGAGGAACACGAACACCAACACACATGAGCACACTGAGTTGCAAGTACACAGAGGGAAACCAAGTGGCAAGTACACTGAGGGAACCAAGTGCCAAGTACACCGATGAAGCTATGGTGTGGCTTTATAATTGGAGAATTTATTTAGAATTGAGTGCAATAATGCAGTATTTTCGGATCCCCATCCGCTCTGCTCTTTCCTAACACTCTCCTTCCACTCTCTTTGACTTTGATTAAAGTTGATTCGGTGTACCCAGATGTTTGTTGAGTGAATTTCATTTACATGGAATAAATTCTTTCTTTTACACAATTTATAGAGAATAACACCTAAATGCCTTCAGTTTATTGTTTTCAATAAATCCTTCTTCCATTCAAGGTTAAGAATTTTGCTAATCTCCGCTTTGCATTTGATTACTCTGCACATCCATATGCCATGTGGAGTGGAGCCTTCGTTTTGCTCAGTGTAGTGATTGCTGCATCTTGGCTGCCTCTACTGCATATCAGGTATCCCTGGCACGTTGGGGTCGTGTGTGTCACATGCAAATAAGGTAACACACACACACATACACATGCACATACATACACACACACTTTTGGTGTACAAACTCGTTATCCCGCTTAAGACAAGCCAACGCCTGCTCTGCGGCCATTGCTTTTGTGTCAACTTTTGAACGGGCCACGCCCTAGTGGCCCGCCCCCTAGTTTGCCGCTGCTTAGTTCCCTTTCCCGTTGCCCGTTCCTCGTTTCGATTTAATGCATCATTTCCCCGCATTTCAGATGCAGAAGACCACAACCGCAGCCCCCCAGCCACCCACCCAACAGCCACGGGCACCTAGATGGGATCTGAAAGGATCCACAGGAGCCAAAAGCAACCGCAGTCACCCAACCCCCATACCGCATGCCTCATGCCACCTACTCTAGCCAACACGATGCCCAGCGGGCATCGCCCTCCATCCGCCCTCGAAAGGAATGTTGTGCATTTGTGTGTTTGCCTTTGTGCCGCTGCTCGGCATCGTCCTGTATCCAGCTGTGTCCTGCGCCATGCTAACAATCTTGTACTTTGGAGCCCCGCTTGAGTGTAACTATGGACGTTGTTGGTTGGTGTACCTCCTGCCACTGCCACTGCCACTGCCACTGCTCCTACCAGTGCCAGTACTGTCGTTGCTGTCAGAGCCATTTTGCCGTTGTCCTCGGTAATGTTACACGGCTTTTTATACTCCTTGGAGGCAACGACAACGGCAACGACAACGACAACAATAAAGCAGGTGAAGGATTCACATAAAAGTTGTAAAACTGATTTAGCCAGGGCTGGGCAGGCAGGCGAGGCGAGGACACACAGGCGCACAGATAGACGGACTAGAAGAGAGAAGCGCCCGGACCGGGGTCCGCACGATATTAAAAATCAAATCAAATTTCAGCTTAACCGTATAACCTGATAAGAGATGGCAGGGCGCAGTACCTTTGCTATCCTGACCTGACGACCTGAGCTGTCCTGGATCATCCAACCCAATGCCAACACTGAAGCTGAAACTTACTTTAATCTGTGCCATCGCCCGATTCTCCGCTGATGATTAGACAGAGGAGGCGAGGCAGTTTACACAAGTTGCTCAATCAGACTTGGGGCGTCTGTAAATCAATCTCCTGCTGGCACTCGGATCGATGCACTGCCATCAAATTACTATTTTTTGGGGGCCGGGCAAACATTGGATTCTGCCACTGCTTTTGTGCCAAAGAATTTTCCATGTGCTGGCAATTCAATAAGCCCGGTCCAGGCCCATTGCCTCTGGCTATTTGGCAAAGCCCGAGCTGAGCTGCATTTCATATCAGTTGATTTGTGTTGGACGGGAAAGGAAAGGAAAGGAAAGGGAAGGGGCCGAGGCTTGTCAGAGAGCTTCAACAATGGCGCTGGTGCCAAGGAGAAAATTTTAATAATGGCTGCCCCGTCCGACAGGGCGAATGAAATGCGAGACGCCAAATTAGTGCCAAGCAATTAGATGGCAGCAGCCAAATTGAAAGCAAATGAAATGCTCCGGCACTCACAAAAGCAACTTGTTCCGGGCTCTTGTTCCAAGACTCAGATTCAGCAGCAGCCAGAGACTTGCAGGCAATTAGCAGCGACACCCGTTGCACCCGTTCCTTGCCTTCTTATTCATTCTCTATACTCACATTTATGCTAGTTGCATCGCATGGCATTTGCTGTTCCAGTTGGGCCATGTTCTTGCCACTGCTACATTTTCAGTTAATTGCTTCAGTTGGGCGAAGAAAGGAAATTCTTTGCTCTCGGCTGCAATGGAAATAAATTAAAAAGAAAAGTGAGAGATTTTCATGGTAGTGGAGTGGCAGTAGGAGGCAGTAGGCAAATGCAAATGCAAATTTTGCCTTCTGCTGCAGCAACTGTTTAAATCATCAGTATCTATTGTAAGAGGAAACGAGCGGCTTAGGAATGGTTATTTTAAGGGTCTTAAACACAAGAGAATTAATTTGGTTAAGTAAAGAAATTGTTATCCATTTCGACTAGATGTAGATTTCTTATGCATTTAAACAACTTGTTCCATATAGAATCGAATCGAGAACTTTCCTTCAGCTTCTGGCTGTAGTTTGTGTGCAAATATCATGTGTTTGTAGACACACACACTACTGCAGCTGGCAATGCAGTAAGCCCCCATGTAATATATGTAGTATTACATGCCACTCACGTATAACATGTCTGTGCATAGATATCATTATGGGATGGATTATACTAGTATATTCCCCTCGCCGGTCCATAATTGGCCATGACTATGCAAATTGCGTGGCAGCCACAAATGTATATGCCACACAAATACAAATAGTTCAGCCACAAATGGCATTAAAATGAAACACGCATCAACGAAAGTTAATTGGAAATCTAGAGAGGAAACGAAAACGAAATAGAAATAGAAACAGAACCAGAACCCAAAGGCAAAAGGCAAACAAAGCTGTGCCACAAGCTCCGTATCAATCACAACAAAGCATACACACACACACACACACACACACACACACAGAGAGACATTCCAAGTGAGTGTGAGTATGGTTGGGGCGGAATGGCGGGTATAGGCTGGCGGATAGGCAACTAAATTACAACCAATTTTTATTGCTGTGAAAACAAAAGACGCAGCAGCATATTATCACAAAATGGCGCTAGCAGACAGGCGGTGCGTTGCGTTGCGTTGCCGCTGACTTTGGGGCGTGGCTGGCTGGCTGGCTGGTTGGCTATGCTCGTATCGCGTGGTATCTGTGCCTGCCAAGCGCACGTTTTCACACAAAAAGGACACACAATAAATGATAACACATAAATTCCGCACATAAGTTTTGTCCTGTTCGAGTTGTTTTCTCTTTCGCTCACTCTATCTCTCTCTGTCTCTCTGTGTGTGTGTGTGTGTGTGTAATATCGTTAAAAGTCAATTGTAAACTTTCGCGCCCAAAGGCAGCAAAAAGCTACAACTACAGTCACACCCGCACACACACGGACATACGGGGACATACGGACACACACAATGTGTCTAAGGCAGATCGAATTATAATGCAAAAGGCAACTTCCAGCACCACCCTCTACCCCCCTGCAGGAGGGCGTATTGCCACCTTATCAGTGGCAGTCAAATCAGAGCATAAACACACGAGCAACCATCGCGCATAGACAGTCGAATCGGATCGGATCGGGTCTCGGCTAGGGTCTCGGGAAGGGTAGGGCAGCTCTGCAGCAGGGTGGTGGGTGGTGGGGAGGAAAGCATCGAAACAAACGCATTGGAGCGGCAGCTGGATAACAGTTACATTGACATTGCCCATCCACAGAGAACCATCCTTTGTGTCTCTCTGTTTGTGGCTGTGTGTGTGTGTGCGAGTGTTTGTGGGTAAGAGAGAGCACGCCTGCGCTGCCCAGCGCTTACACTAACGAATAAGAGTCACATGGATAGACACGCAGAGAGCCAGCCATACAGCCACACAGCACAGCAGCCAGAGACATTGCCACTGCTGCCGTCGCCCTTTTTATTTTGCCACAGACAGAGGCAAAGGCAGCGGCAATGGCAACGGCAAAGGCAAAAGGAAAATGTTGCTGCTTTGTTTTTGCTTAGAGTTTTTCCCTTAGCCTTTCCCTTTTCGCTTTCCCTTGACATTCCCCATATACCCTATGTACCATGATGGCCCATTCCATTCCCTATGTCTCCTACCCCACCCCGGTTTGTGGGGCTTGTTTACGCTTTGCCGCATATGTCGCTGTCAATGTATTTAATTGTGAGATGCGCACAAAAGTAGGCAACGATTATTTCAGCCTCCTTCAGCATTTGTGGATCTGTGAACGGGCGAGTGTGTGTGTGAGTGCGTATGTGTGTATTGTGTGTGTGATTGTCTTTTATTTATTTATTTATTTTGTTTGCCATGCCTTTTACTGGCAGTCACTTAATGACGTAACAATTATCTTTGGACGCATGCTTATGGCACTCACGGGTGCGCTTACTGCAGCTTACAGCCTTAGGTTTGCGAATTGAAATTGCCAGGACACACACCCACACACACGCATCCACAGGGGAGGCGGAGAGTTCCCATATTGGGATTGAAAACTTTTTCAATTATGCAAAACGTACCCTTAACGTACTTTCCCATGCCTCATTTCATTAGACACAAAACGGGGGCGGGGGTGGCTCTTAACTCGCTGCTGCTGGAGCTGCTGCTGCTCTAATTTACCGCCCAATGGCCAGGCAGTGTGTGGGCCTGGATAAACGTTTTGCAAATAAACTATTTCTTATTCATAAACAGGACTTGGCGCACTCTAAACGACCACTTAAGTGTCTCCCCCTAACAACAATAACGTTGGCAGCAGCAGCAGCAGCAGCAACAACGATGTGGCAAATATGCAAGCAGGTCTTTTCCCTCCCAACCCCAACCCCCAATCACAACCCACAACCCACCCAGCCAGCCATATCCGGCAACGTTGTCGTCCTCGTCCAGTGCTGCACAAGAGCAGAGTGGAGCGCATGAATGGATGAGTTGAGTGAATGCCTGAATCGCCAGTGGCAACCAGACAGACGAGCATGTGTGGGGCGTGGCCAGCATTGCGCCCCAGCATTGTTGATGCGGTGGCAGTTGCTGCTACTGCCCCCTGTCCCCTGTACCCCCCTGGCACATCTGTGGACTGTCGTTTTCCTCTAAGTGCACGGCAAGAGCGCTCCAAAAGTTCTTTCCTTCCACGGGTCTTTCCCCCTCTATGTGTTTGTGTGTGTGTGTGTGTCTCTCTGTTTGTTGCATGATTATTTTTGCCGCATCTTGGGGGTCCACCATTGTTGGCAGCAGGACCCCGTTTGTTCATGACTAAGAAATGTCAGTTGTCAGCGTGGCCTATTGTCTATATGCACAAGTATCCATCCATGTGTGCCCCTTCCTCTGTGTGCTCTGTGTGTGTGTGTCTGTTTGTTCTGCCATTTTCAGGCAATTTGTATAGAGGACTCAACATTTGTTTCTGATTACTTTTATTTGGTTTAAACTCTGCAGCTCCACCTTGGAGAATACCTTGGAAACGAAACCCTTCGACGGTGCGAATTTGACACCCATCGATTGATGGAGCGAACCCCTGAGGACGCAACGAATGGGAATGTGCCCCAGCAGCACATTTGTAATTAAGAAAGTTTTTAGCTGAAAGGCACTTAAATGAAATTTTAATTTATTTCTAAAATGCTGCCATTCCCAGGGACACAAAAAACAATAGTCAAGTGGGGGGGGACGGACCAAAACAAGGGCGAAAGAAAAGGCAAAACTTTTCCCCAAGCCAAGTGTTGTCGCACCATTGACAGAGACAAACAGACAGAAACTCTGACTCTGACTCTGAGTCTGACTGAGTGACAGGGACAAGGACAGTTGTCGCTAGAGAATGGAAGCTGAAGGAGCTGGAAAGCCTATTAAATATTTAACCTTATCGCAGCCATTGCTTTGGCCATTGCAGGAAGACACTCTCAATCCGTCTAGGAGACCGCATAACAACAATGGAAGACATTTTAAAAAGCGCCTCAAGGACACACCGCTGCCACATTATGGCGCCCCATGAAACGCTTAAGCTATCAACACGATATTCGGTAATTAACCCGGCTAAATACGATACGACAGGCAAATTATGCCCAGGCAAGAGCAAGACTAAGCAAAGCAAAGCCAGGCCAGAACCAAAACCAAAACCAGAAGTAGAACCAGAACCAGACGAAAGCCAGCCCAGGAGAAGCGAAGCCAGAACGTGTACTCCCTTAATGTCGTCCTGTCTTTGGGGATGGGGAGGCGGCGGGGCAAAGCCATCCCCCTCTGTGCTTCCTGTTTGTATTTCGTATCTGTCGCCCGCATTATCCTGATTAAAATGCTGCAATTTTTAGGCAAGTCAGGACTCGCACCATCAGCGGCAACATTAACGGCCGTCGTCGTGCAGCCGTTGTTATCAGAGGCAGGATGCATGAAGCAGCACACCACCCACCCACACACACCCACATAGTCCTCCCCCCAACAGAGAGAGAGAGAGAGGAAAGGGAGAGCAGAGAGGCCGAAGAGAGACCGACAGCGCGTTAAAAGAGACAAAAGAGAACGCAACCACTACTCGTGGTCGCCCGTGTGCGTGTGTGTGTGTGTGTGTGTGTGGGGGGGGAGAGTGTGCGGTTAGCATTGTTAGTGTGTGTTGTGCTGTTGGTGAATTGCCACAAAAATGAGAGACGGTAAACAACTTTTTCCTGACTCTTGGCCGAGACGAAGAGCGGCTGCCAAAAATCGCCCATTATCCATTTTTATTTTATCATCAATTTTATTACACACCGGAGTCCAGAGTGGGGAGTGTGGAGTGTGAAGCAGCCATCAACATCAATGAAAAATGCCAACAACAAGAGTAACTCAGAGTGAAAGCCGCACCACTCAGCCACACACACACACACACCCATACTCACATACACACACACTTAAGCAAAGACTTGCAAAGAGAGAGGATAAAAACACACGCCCTTTTGGGAAAAACCTGTGATATGTGCCACAGTCTAAGTCTTAGTTAGTCCTAGCGTTACCGCTTAGTTAGTTCTGTTTGGTTTATGGCTCATTGTAGTCTGACTTATACGCACCTAGAGTGGGGACTGCATTGGAGTGCAGTCTGACGGCTCCTGGGGCCCCGATCCTGTTTCGTTGCTGAACACTTTTCGTTTTGTATGCACTTTGGCTTGGGCTTGATTCGCTTTGTTCGTTAGAATATCATTTCGCACTCGAGTCACATTCACATTAAATCCTTTTGCGTTTGGGATAGAGAAAAGAGTAAAAGGATTAGCCCTTCACAACAGAGTCTGTTCTGGGTATTTGTCTGATCACAACACTGCTCGTTCTCGTCGTCACGCACTGGCTGCTGTTCGGCAACTGAAACTAGATCTGGCAAGTGCCAAATCACCTCATCCAAGCCAGCACAATAACAATACATCATCTTTCGAGCTCGTAATCATTCGAGCCAATCACCTAAGCAAATCTTATTCAATTGACCGAACAATAAACCCAATTTGCATTGCCCGACTGCATGCATCTGTGTGTTCGTGTTGATTGAATCAACAGCAGCAGATCCAGCACCAGACGAGTAAACAGATTAAGATTCGGACACTTTAACTAGCCACAATGGACAGCAAGCAACAAACCACCCCATTCGGACTAACTAGCTAACTAACTAACTAACTATCCCTGTACTATGTGAAGAGAGCTCTTCTACTATACTACTCGCATTTCGCACTTATTCAATTGAGACATTTGGTGGAAATTTCACTGTGGCACACCAGAGGGGCACTCTCCTGGTAATTAGCCCACAGCTCTTAGCGAACACCCAGCTAATGACAAAGACCTTCAGACCTAAGACAAAGTAGGTCGGGGCATGGGCACGCCCACTTACTGTAGGATACTTATCAAAAAGAAAAACTCAATACTTTTTTTAAAACTTCATTATTTTTCGATTTCTGTTTTCTTTCTTCACAATTCTTCTTCTCTTTCTTGTAATTTCTTTGTCTGTTGTTGTGGCTGCTCTTCCCCGTTCCACGTTCCTTGTGCCTCATACCTCATGCCTCTTCCTGCTGCTCGCTGCTCTGCTTGTTGTGGATAAATTCGGGATTTTTTGGGAGCGGCCATTTGCTTTTCTCTTAACATTTTCTGTCTGTCAGTCAGTCCTCTTCTGGTGTGTGTGTGTGTGTGTGTGTGTGTGTGTGTGGTTGGGGGAGGAGCAGGGCTAAAGGCTTTTGTCTGCTGAATATTCTGAAACAAATACTGTGGGCTGTGTGCTGTGCAATGGCATAAAAAGTAAAAATTTCTACTTGACTTGGAGGTTGACTTTTGCCGTCTTTCTTTTATACGAATAGAATGAAAAAATAAAATAAAACACTCCCACGTCTGGTGTGGCGCTGTCTGCGCTGTGCGACGGGGGGATTGATTTTTCTGCTGGGGGCTGTATGTGGCGGCGACAGAGCAGGGCATGCCATACACGTTATGCTGGGGGTTGGGTTGCGGTGCGGCTGTTGCCACTGATGACGCTGCCTTAACGAACATGGACCGACAGCACCATCAGTAACAAAAGAAGCACACGCAGACGGTTTTCCGAATGCACACACGTTTCCAATTTCACGATTTTCCGCCTTTCCGCCATAGTCCTTTTCGTCATAGTCTGGTCTACCGCACTGGGAAAATGACACACACTGACCGAACACACACACACAGAGAGAAACACTCACACACACACACAGATACAGACACTGGCGGGGATTACATGGTAGCAGAAGCAGCGACAGGCATGACCATTCCCATTTCCATTTCCACTTCCACTCTTTGCCGCTTGGCCTATCCTCTTGTCTGTGTTGGTGTTGGTGTTGCTGCCACTGTTGTGGATGCCGCCGCCACTGCCTCTGTGTGGTGTGTCGCCTGGACTATTTACCGAGCCTTGTTCCGTTAGCCGCCGTCGTGCCGTCGCTCTCGAGTTGCAAATTCACTCTGAACAGAGTTCCGAATGCGAATAACCATCCACTGCTGCTGCTGCTGTCACTGCCACTGCCACTGCTGCTGCGAATGCTTCGTGGACCCAAGGACTCGGCGGCGCAGAATGTCACACGGCGCACCAGCTTGCGCCGCCCCAAATCTCTTTTGATGGCCGTAAAGAGCGAAAGAGCGGAAGCGCGTGGTGGATTAAACACTTAAAGCTGTGAATCAAACCGAAACAGGAACCGGAACCGTTAAACGAAATAAACCGATTCAAACTCAATACCAGAACCAAAGCAGATATTTTGCATTTATTAACAACCAGTAACTGTAAATACTGTGATGCAATAAAATTTCCAATTCCAAGACGCAATAAATGCTTGTGAAACTATTACAGCTGACAGCTCTGAAACTCTAGCTGGCTGATATGAAACTATAGATGTTGTGAAACTATTAATGATGGAATCTGGTTGCTATGAAACCATTAACTATTTGCTATGATACAATTAGCTAAATGCTAGCTTCTGAAAAATGTAAGTTGTCTGCTCTGAAACTATCAGCTTGCTGCCAGGTAACTAGAAAGAATATGAGCAATGCTTGAAATTATGTGTTAAATTGAACTAAATAAAAAATAAATCTTTTAAAATATGTAGGGTAGATATTTTTAAATATTTCTTTGGCGTATTCTAATTTATTATGGCGATCTATGCGATACTTTTAATATCACTTTGGGACAAGTGGCCCACCCCTAAGTGAGCCCATATATGACTGAAAACTATCGACCGCTCTCAATTGAGCGAAAAAATGAGCTCAAAATCTCTCCAACCTGGATTTGTATTATCTCGTTTGCGAACAATCGCCAAAACTTAATTAGGTTGAAAATTCACGACAAGTGAAAATTTCAGACGTCCAAAAAATTGATCAATCGAATCCCATCTCTAGCCAGAGGAGTTATCGAATAGTCGTTTCATAAATTTCGACTATTCGAGTGTTCCATCACTGAGAAATTTGTGTTGCGCATATTTCGTTTCGGAAATTTATATAACTTTTAAACAGTGTCAGACAAGACACATAAACAACCCGAATTTTAGACATCTGAACATTAAATTTCAGTTATCCGAAAAACACGACCCGCCAGCGATATAGTAAAATTTCTGGTTCTTAGGATCAAGGCCCAGACAGCGAGAACATCAACAACAACAAACAACCTGTAAGACCTTGAGGAGCAATGCTTACATATGTTGAATATAATCTGGATTTTACCCTCTAGGTGCTTTACTTAGACTTTCCCATCCCCTACTAAGGCATCATGTCCATCAGACGCGGAATGGCCACAACGGCCAGCAAGGAATGGAGGGACTACTTTTTGAGGTGCGTTTGAAGGTACCCTTGGGTATTTAGAACTCGTAATTGATTTCAGCTTTCTCTGCTTATCTATAGCACCCACTTCTGGGGACCCGTGGCCAATTGGGGCATTCCCTTGGCCGCCCTCGCCGATACACAAAAGAGCCCCAAGTTCATCTCGGGCAAAATGACACTAGGTAAGTTCTGGGCGCTGAGCAGCAGCAAAGCAAACCAGTTTTGAGGCGGTGACACGCGTGCTCAGCATCGAAAGTTTCCGTCTCAGATTTCGTAATCAGAAGTGGCACTGGTTTGTGTGATATGGCTGTGTGCGAATCACTACTGGCTGTCTGATAAGCGAGATACGGTCAAGTCTGTCGAAGGGGCGACTGATAAGGCTGGCATTAATTGAATCCCACATATGTACATAGATTACTGATCACAAAACATTTCGCTTCCAGCTCTGACGCTCTACTCGTGTATCTTCATGCGCTTCGCCTACAAGGTGCAGCCCCGTAACTGGCTTCTGTTCGCCTGCCATGCCACCAATGCCACAGCCCAGTCTGTGCAGGGCCTGCGCTTCCTCCACTATCACTATGGCGAAAAGGATCAGTCGGCGTAAACAATGCCCTTCCCTACCATCAGCCCAAGCCTCCACCAACGCCCCCAATCACGGACGCGCGATGCCTCTTCAAATGTTTACCCAACAGCAGCTACACCAATTTACTGCCGACACGCAACGCACATGCAAATTGCACTGCCCATTAGCTCCAGCCACCAGCCACCATTCACCAGTGGGGGCAGTAATTGCCCGCAGTAACACCCGCACAGCTGGCTGAATCTCATCTCTGGACAAACTGAAGTTGTCATGCCACTGCGGTTGACCTTTGACTGTAGCGCTTTATGGCGTTCATCGAGGGAGAGCTCATCGCGCGACGCCACCAGCACAATCCCCGAATCCAATTCCAGACCAGATGAGTCTAATCCAAAGCGAAGCTACTGCACTATTTGTTTGTAAATTGTTGACTATATGACATAGCCATAACACTATATCGTTCGGCGGTTAAGTGCAATTTAGTCAAATTTAGAGAAAATATAGAATATAATTTTTATACGATTGGCCTTCATGTATGTATATCATCTATCAATATATGTATGTGGTTTAAAATTGAATAAACCCCACTGAGAATATAATTCAAGTGACTTTAATCTGCAAAGAAGGAAACTCAATTTGTTTTGATTTTGTCATGCTCTTTTGTAACATGAACTTTATTCAAACGATTACGCATATATGTATATTGTATATAATATAAGTGAATTGTTCAATTGTTCTTAACAATAGTACGTACATTCATATATGTATATTTTTTTTGTTGGTGATTTTTAACATTTTTTTGCTCATTGAGGTTAAAACAATACATTTTTTGTAATCTCTACCCATATGGAGGGGTTATATTTTTTTTTGTGTGATTTTCTGTTTTTTGAGATTACACTTAGAATCGAAAACATTATACGTGGGATACAAAAAAACATGGTGGTAGAATTTTAGAGTTCTTTCAAACATAATAAAAAGTACGTTTTAAAAATAATCACACCTCGCGCTCTCTGTGGGTCGGCGCCTCTATTCATAATGTGTTGGTAATTATGGTGTAGGTTTTACATCAGGTCATCAGATTTGCTGACACCCGATGTTATCCCCGCTTCTGGCGGGGATGCGTAATGGATATTGGATTTCTCTTCTCTTCTCGACTACAACGACAACGACAACTTACATAACTAGACAATGGATGACAGGGGATCTCCCTCGACTTAGGCTATTCACCGCAATATGCGACATCGGTAGGTAACGACAGTTCTAATTATGGCTACGAGAATCTACGGCTGGCTCGGCTGATCACAGCTCCCTTTTGACGAAGGTGCTGTTGTTCCGCTGGCGGACCATCAGGTAGTTCTTGAACAGGTTCTCCTTGTGGTCCACCCGCTGCGACTGGGCCAGCAGGCTCTCGTGCTCGGCCACCAGCTCTTCCTCCATCTTCTTCTCGTCCTCGTCGCGGTTCTTCGTCTTCCGGCGCGAGACGCGGCTGGCCTCGTTGTTCTTGATGCGGTCAATGTAAGCCTTGCGCTCCTCCTCGTCCATGCGGGACATCAGCTCCGGATCTGGTCCGTCCGCGTGCTCCTTGGCGGGACGGCCGCGCTTTCGCTTGGAGCTGGCGGTGCCGTTCGTCGAGGCGGTGGCGCTGAACTGGGAGGTACTGGCGACTGAGTATGCGGGGGAGGCTGGAGCAGTGAGGAAGCCGCCGAACCCGTTCTGGCAGGTTGGAGCTACGCTGGAGGAGCACGCCGAGTAGTAGCTGTGCGGTGTGTTCGGAGCTGAGAAATCGGTGGTGGTTTCCTCCTCGGCGCTGCGCAGATCCTCGATGATTCCGGCTTGTGATGTGATGAAAGTGTTGGTGGCGGCCTCGGGCTGTTTGTGGGAGATAGTGGGTCGGTTAGGAGTCTGCCACTGGTCTGGGAGGTTGGGTCTGAAAACACTTACCCTCTCAAAATTCAAGACGTGCTCAATGATGTCGGGTGTGCTTATGTCTTCTGATTGGCTGAATGCAGGCGGCGACTGGCTGTTGATCTTGACCATCAGCTTGCTCCGCTTCTGCGCTTGTGTCTCGCCCGCAGGGGCGAGCACTGCCGCCGAGGCCGTGCGCTTTAGTCCAACGATTGGAGAGTTGGACAGGGTGTGTCGGATGGCCATTGAGACGTTGCTGCCGCCAACTTCCTGATCGGTAATTGGCTTGACCTCGTCCACCTGGCCGAAGCCCAACGACTCCTGACTGCAGACATACAGGCTGGCGCCGCAGCTGTTCTCGTCGGCCAGCAGCGGCTCTTCGCTGAAGCATTTGGTGTTGGTAGATGTCTGAGAGAATGTTGAGAGCATGGGGTCTTGGGATCCGGTGAGTATGTAGGTAAGATCTATGTCATTATTCGGTTGATTGAAGTTAATGCCGCACATGGGGCCCATGTCGAGGGTCTCCTCCTCTCCAGACAGTTGCTGGAAATCGTGGTCATCCATTTGAAGTTTAAAGTCGTCGAGGTTGTCGTTGTTGATGTCATCCATAACCAGATTGCACCGATCCATTTTCTTGGGCTCAAGCTCAATAAGATCCTCGGCAATCAAGTTTATATCAAAGTCAAAGTCAAGAATATCCGTTTCAGTAAAAATCTCCTTTCCGTTTTCGCTGCTACACGATGACGTTGCTTCTATGTCTTGCAGGTATTCTACGATAAAAAACGAAATATTATTAGAATCATTTGTCACAAAATTTAAGTTTAATGAGTCTGTACAATATATGTGCGAGTGTGTGTAAGCCTTTTTTTTTAAGAACCTATTATTGAATTCATCGTTTCAGATCCACTGAAGAAGATCATAAAATATTTTTAATCTAATTTTAAATTCATATCCTCCTAAAAACTAAAATGAATATTTATTAAGAAAATATTTAAAGTTCAGTTCAAATGTAGATTTATAAAGTAAATATACATAACATCTACATCGTGTTGAATTGGCTCAGTGGCGCTACGCATTATCAGTAACAATTTTTGTTGGCTTTAGAAGCTTGGAAGCTGAGAAAAAATTGTTATATTTTGTATAACATTTCTAAGAAAATATTTATATATTTTGTATATCACTCCTGTAGACTAATTTCAATCGTTTTGTATTGGTATTCTACATACATTTTACACAGACATAATTTACTTTCACATATACACATCGCAGTGGCGCCACCAGATTTAACGTGTAGTTTGTTTTTGGAACTATCTTAAGTAAAGGAGTAGCGCAACAATGTCGCACAATATTTGTCTCTCTTGCACTTTGTTGTGAAATTAAAAAGCAACGAATAGCGAGTTGAATTTGTGGAAAGCGCAGAAAAAAAATCAGGACAAAATATATAAAATTGTTCAAATTAAAAACAATAGGGGAAAAAAATAATTAAAAAAAAAACCCAGTTAAATATTTTAAGATTGAAATTATTTAAAGTATGCAAATATAAAAAAAATAATTCTAATTGCAAATGTTTTTCATTTCCTATTCTCTAAATCTAAAAAAAAAACTACGTGTATTCCTTTGTTTCCCCCGCAATAAACAAAAATTTCAAACCAAAATGAGGGAAAATTTGTAGAGAGAGCGGAAGACACTTTTCAGACAGAGAGCGAGAGTGCCACTCACACATTGAAAAGGTGCCTCATGACGCAGAGCAACAATTGCCGGCACAACAACCACACAAAAACTGAACACGATCGATCGTGTCGAACACTTCGCTCGCACCGTGCCACCGACAGCTCTTGTGCGACAAGTTGTCGCCGTCAAGGGGTTGTTAATGCGACAAATGGCTCAAACTGATTCGGGAATTTTACTAGGAGTTACATGGCTTAAATGGCAAACGCAGACAAACCAAGTTATTGTTAATATTACTTCAGACACAAAATATTAGCAAATAAACATCTAGAGATTGGAGAGCAAAATAATGAATCAGAATAAACGATTAATAACTTCTGAGACTGACTTCTGTGACGACTTCTTTCTGCCCAAGATCATAAAATAAAAGACAAAAATCCCAATATCTCGAGGGAAATATTTCGAATGGGTCGCAATATTAAACTCCAATAGATATTCACCTATATATATTTCGAATCGTCGGTGAATCCCGCGCTGAGTGCTGTTTTATCCGCTTACGAACTTAACGCTTGCAACGACTTTTTACGAATGGGGAGCCTGGGTCGTCGGCAGTGGCAATATCAGCACGAGACGAGACTCGCAGCTCGTGTAAAGGTATTTGTATATGTGTGTCTGTCGTGAGAGCGAGAGCAGAGCAAGAGAGCGCACAACCTACACCAACAGCTGACACAGCGACGACGCGCAAGAAGTACAATGTGTATTGCCATCCCTCTCTGACCCTGTCCGAACAAATGCATGTATGAAGTTTGGTGAAAAAGAGAAAGACAAAGAGAGAGATAGAGAGAGAGGATTGCTGGCGGCCGCCATCCTCTCTACCCAAGTGTGGTTTGTGCTTGCTCGGATTTATTCTTCTGCCAATTACATAGATACTTGACAGCGATAGGCTGCCGAAAAGTAAGTTAACCGTTTTGGAATGCACTAATACATTTGCCACTTGAATTTCACCAGAGCCACGCAGGGTTGCTAGTTGATATCTACTATATAAGGGCAGTACTTGAAAGGGAGTTTAAAGACAAAGGGACCAAACGATCGGTTAATTAATTGACCATGGAACTAACAATTTTCAGTTTTTTCATATTTTCAATGAGCAAAATATGGAAAAATATAACTAAATAAAAGAAGTTTATTTAATTACAATAATTTAATTAGCAAAAGCCGGCAACGGCTCGTATACGCGATGCATTTTGGCAAATAACATAAAACATGTGTGCGTGTGTGTGTGTGTGATACGTTAACCTGTTGCCGGCCATACATGTACATATGTATATATATATATGTTTGTAGAGCTCTCTCTGTCGCTCAGAGAGAGGGATGTATGTATTGGCAATAAGAGAGCGAATGAGCTGCAGTGGAGCACACGCACGCTGCTCCCACGACTGAGCCTCAAGCAGGGGCTCGTATGTGTATGTAGGTATGTGTTATGCTCTCTCTCAAAACTATACGGTGTTTGTCTCGTTCTCTGTCTCTCTCTCAATGGTTTCTGCAGATCATTCTTTTTGAATTTCACAACAAATAAGTGACCCTGAAAAGGGTTATATTAAAACGAGCCCCGAAAATCGGATTGTTTAATTAAAAAAATTTTATGTTTAACTAAATGCGAAAATAAGTACATATGTACATATATGTATATACAGATATGTGTACATATATTGGCATTTGCCGGCTAGAAAAACGTGCTCGCAAAAATTTGGGTCATGAATCAGCTGTTTGCAATGCACTTGGACTTGTGACATCACAAAAGGCAGTGGACATAAATATACATTGGCGAAAATACCTCAACATCTAATCTATAAACCTACCCGATACGTTAGGGGAGCGAACCATGTCCATAAATGGACATAAAACATAGTACATAAATATGTATGTATGTATAATTTAAGGAAGCTATAGGCGAAGAAAAGATAGATCAGGTGATTTCGATTGCATTACAAAAAGACTGCCCCCAGTCACCCAACTGAAATGGAACAGCTCATCGATCTGGCGACTTCGGACACATTTACCGGACAACAAATTATACTATATGGATCTCTATGGGCTCTTTAGTATTTAACGTCTACGTGTGCCATGGAATGTAACCCCTTCCAAACAATATATACATGTTTTTACATATGTACATCATCTATATGTACATATGTATGTACATATGTGTTGTCTGTGGTTAAAATTGAAAAGCGACTTGCTTAGACTCGGTGAGTCATCAGAGTTCCATTTTGTGGCCTCATTACCAACTTCAAATAAAAGAAAAATCGATATAAATATGTACTTTAGTATGTACATATATAGAATATGAATATATGTACATATCTGCATATGCAAGTACTATTTAGATTTGCATAAATCTGCTTGCATAAATAGAAGTTTCTTATCAATTTCGCAGATTCATTTTTTATAGATATTTTCGAACTTTTTCCCTCTCTTGTTTTCCATTAAAATAAGCCAAATTTCTCGTACATTAGCGTTCAGATATGTATGTATGTACATATATGTACATATATGTATGTACAGATTATATGTAATATAGCCATTTAAAACTTCAGTACGAAATATGAACTGCGCAACTGGTAGTTTCGCTAGATGCGACGATCAAATGATTCACTCTTGACAGCCATATTATCGTCACATAGCAGATAAGAAGAGCACATACATATGTACTTATAGTATTTAAGACAAATGGAAGGTATAAAAATCAACAAAACTCTCATTCGTCGTGGGAGCAGAATCGTTTGGGAATCGAATCATTTGTTGCTATGCAGATCAAATTGCCTTTTTAAAGTAAGGCGAAATTACAAAATATATTCTATAACTATGCAATTTTTCGAGCAAATGGAAGTTAATTGTACATACAAGTGTATGACGAAGTAAGTCAGTTTCCTCCAGTGCCATGGGCACAACACCATCGCTTCAAATATTGAGTAAAACAAACAGGAAACAATAGAAAATATGACTTTTTTGCGGTTTTAGTTTTTCGTTTTTGAATATGGTTATGAGAAAAGTTAGAACGGACGTTTGTTTGAAATTGATTAAGCGACAAAAAGAAATTATAATTAGACGCATAGGAAAACATTTGCGAAAACCATCGACTAGAAAAGTCACAAATGCATGAAATATCTGTATAAATATTTTTTGGTGGCTAATTAAACAATTTGTCTGACATTTTTGGAGAAATTTTAAGTTCTCATATTCAAAATCATATACAAAATCAATCAGGTCGGAGCGATATAAAGTATAGCTGCGATACAACCGTTGTAAAAATATCGGTTATTTTTTAACTTTGACATCAAGTCTGCATCTCTAAACGTATTATAATTTATAACAAGTAAAAAACAGATTTAAACCTTGAGACCTTTGAAAATTAATCCCCACCCCAAATTAATCTGCATTATTGTTGGACTTTCTCCAGAAGGTTTTACGGTTTACATATGTACATATATTTCGTTAAAGGAAAAAGTAACCCGGTTCGGACAGTTTCTGATCTAATGGCTAAGTATAAAACTGATTCAATTGTTGCGTATTAGCAGACAGATCTAAAGTTTAAAAGACACAGACGGACATGGCTATATCGAACTGACTTTCAATGAACTATAGTTAATGAATATACAATATATAATGCTCATATTGTAGTTTTTCTGGTTAAAAGAATTGCAGAGAATGTTACCTCACCCATAGTTAGAACAGGGAAAATATTAGCACCCTAAACAGATGGCTAGGTACATATAAGTCGATAACCAAAAATTGAACAAATACATATAATAAACAAAGGAATTAGAAAAAAATACATGCTGGAAAACTTTGAAAAATGAAAAGGGAAGGGAATATCTTTGAGATATATACAAGAAATAGAATATTACATTCCATTTACCGACAGATCAGGCTACGGACAAGGCGAGCCGGGACCTGGCCCGCCTCGTCTCCGATGCCGTATTCCATCTGGAGCTGGGCCACGGCCTTCAAGCTCGTTTCTTCAATGGGTCATTGCACTGTGATCTTCTTCATCGCCATCTAAGTGGTGAAAGTACCTTGATGTCCTTGGCAGAGAAGCACCTGCCCCCCGCACCGGGTGGGCGGGGGAGCTGGGCAAGGCTCGTGCCTGCTATCTGACTCTTTCTCTAACTGATTGTTGTATTGTTTGTCGATAATTTTTTGGCAAGGTATCGCAACAGTAATGAGAGAGTTCTGGGTACATATTTAACACACACAAAACACAGTACTCACCATCAATGAACACCGGAACATCTATCTCTTCAACTGTAGCAGTAGGCATTGCTCCACTCATATCCTGGCGGGACGGCTGCAAGTCTGCACCTGTCAGCTGGATACCAGCCATTGACGCCAGGGTCTGTGACTGAGGCGTGCTCGAAACCGGGACCGTTTGCGTCACCATCTCCATAGTCCGTGTACCGACTACTGTCGTCTGTTCGTGGCGCGTTCTTGGTGCAGAGCTGTGTTCTAGTTGGTATGTTGCAGTCCCAGTCGCTGGATACCGTCCGATAGGGGTTTCCGTCGCCGAATTCTTCGAGTTTACTATAGGCACCACCGTAGGCAACGCCTGTTTCGCTGGCGGACGTGTTGGTACCGACCCTGGTAAAAAGGGTATTCTGATAATGCGAGTTCGAGGCGCACTGCACTCTGTCCCGCTGCTGCTGCTGCTGCTTGTTTGCGTCTGCGTTTGCGTTGGCACCCTGATCAGTATGATTCTTGGGTTTGGCTTCGTATTTATCACGATCGGTATGGTTGTGCTGCTCGTCGACGTGCACGTAGCCGAAGCCTTCATAGGCACTGGGACTGTTGTCGTTGTTCTCCTGTGAGAGCAGCAGCAGTTGGGCGATGAGTTTCTCTCGCCAGACAATATCGTTGTTGCTGTTACGCTCTGAGGATGCTGGGAGCGTGCGTTTACGTGTGCGCTCGCCTGTACCGGTGCCTGGTTGGTTGCCCTCGCCGCTTCGTATGTTGTTGCCCGTACTCGTGCTGGCTCCTGGATCATCAATATTATATCTCTGAGATTTTCGGGATTCTCTCTCGTTGCTGTTGGAGCTGGTCTCGCTGACAATACAATCGGACTGGTGGTTCTGGGAGCTCTGGCTGGTGCTGCTGTTGAAGAAGGTCTTGGTCTGCTCGTGGTTGGTTGTGTTGTTTGTTTCGCTCTTGGGCCTGGCTTGGCTGGTTTGGGATTCGACGGAGAATGCCATTTTGAACGGGGCTGTTTTCGTATCAAGTATCAGCATATTTTCGTTTCGTTTCAAATGGGTTTTTGGTGCACGGTTCGTTTCGGTTCGAGAGGATTATTTCAAAATTTGCCAAATTTATATAATTTCGATAATTTAGTTATCGATTCAGACAGGATTTGTTGATGAGTGGAGCAAGCGCAGTTAAGAGTTTTCGGTATATTTGTTTTTGTTTTTATGTGAAAGAAAATAGACAAAAGAAAAAGATTTCGTTATTACACAGATCGACGACGTTGGGGAGACACGATCCTTTGTGGGGCTCGCGCCTCAAAATCTTGGGTTTTGGGTGGGGTGGGTTAGCAATGTACAATGCCTGCCGCCTCCCGACCATGGATCCTGCTGTGAGGGGACCATGGGCACGGTCGGTCAATGTCCCAGAGATATCAGATGCTGGATATCCCTGATCATTGATTTGTCAGGCGTTGGTTTTTTGGCGATTTCGAGCAGATTGGATGTGTGATGCGTTGGTTTTAGATGCTTGTTGTGGGTGTCTTAGTGGTTGGGTGTGTGTGGGTGTTTTTTTGTAGGCCATGTTTTGTTAGTTGCGTGTCCTTTTTTCTCTTTTGGCTTGCTTTTTTCATATTCACACAGTTCCCATATTTTTTCTATTTGTTTCTTAGAATTATTTCCTTTTTCCTTTATTTTCATTTTATTTTTTTTTGTGTTTTTTTTGTATATTTTTTTTTTTGGATTTTATCCTTTTTTTTGAATGGATTTTCTCCTTTTTTGAATGGAATTACTCCTTTTTTAAGTGGATTTACTCCTTTTTTGAATGGAATTACTCCTTTTTTGAATGGAATTACTCCTTTTTTCTTTTTTTGTCTCTTATTTTCTTTTGATTTCTTTTCTTCTTGTCTTTTTTCTTTTTTCATAAAACATTCTTACAAACTAAAGGTGCAAGGACGAGCTCAACCAAGCAAACATGAGAGGCAGTCTTATATGTATGATATGATATGATCAGGACTTTGGATACTCACTTTTAATTGACCGTTAGAAAGAAACAATGAAATTGTTAGGATCCCTCTAAACAAGCTCTAAAAAGAGTCGTCGACACAAGTTCCCCTTAGGCTGTAAATTAAAGAACGGAAGAGAAGGCACATTACTTATAGGGCCCACAACATGGAGATCAGATCGCACTGATAAATTTCGAGAATATCATAATATTTGCTTTTGAGCCCTCTTCAATTGTAATTACAGATAGTCGAGTTGTTTTCGCCAAATATTGTACTAGTTCCTTGTTCGATAGGGCTGCCTGCCAGCGCCTTTCAAACGTCTGATAAGTAGGCCCACGCCCGCCCCCCGCAAAAGCTTTTGCCACGCAAAACGCAAAACGAATTTCACCAGAGGCATGGCATGGCATGGCACGGGGGCATGGCACCGACCGACCATCGGCCAACAGGTCTCTGCAGTCAGAGGCGGGGGGGCTAATCTAATCAGCGGTTGGCAACGATCGCCCCCCCCGCCCCGCCCGGGCACCCTTCCTCAATTGTCACTTAGATAATTGTGCTACAGAACATAGCCATGTATGTACATGTATGTAGCTCGCTTAAATATCAGAGAAATTGTCGTGTGGCCGGTGCAAAACAACACCAAAAAGCAATTATCAAGCGATGGAAAATTTCCCCCCACAAAAGCACACGCGAGCTTTGTCTAATAGCACACTAATACCGGCACGGCACACGTATTGTTTTATAATTATTATTGCTCGCAAATCAAAAGAAAAAACCCCCCAAACCCCTGTGTAAATTTGTTCAAAGTTGTTGCTTGCATGCATCTGCCTCTCTGACGTCACTCACTCACTTAAGCAATTCAATATGGCGGTCTTTTCACTCATTATATACATGAAAAACAATACACTCTTGTGCACATATATACATATGTATATATAATGTATATTTAATTCTTATTTTCATATGGATTTACTTACATTGACTTAGTAAAAATGTGTCTTCAAGCGCGGTTGTCCGGTTGTCGAAAACCCGACCGAAAAAAATGCACTTGGGAATTTTTGCTGCGCAATTTATTGGGTGGTTCCTGGCACCACCACTTGGATATTTGGTAGCCTGCGGCCGTTTCTGTGATTTCACGGAATACTTTGTTCCACGACAATTGTCTGGTTGTTGCTCCACGTAGAACAACAACGAATTCTATTTGTTCACACTTTGGTTCCTTATTGCAGGAACTAACTGGCTGCTCGTTCTGTTGACTTGTATAAATTTCACTCAACTTGTGTGGAAGAACTTTTCTGTTCACTATATATTGCTCGACGCGGGACTGGTAATGTGTGAGTCAACTGACTGCTTGAACAATTCACTGCGAATTGAATCGACCGCACGTCGATTGTTCGTTGCAAGTCGGAGAAAACGGAGACTCTGTTGGGCCTCCAACAGTTGTATGAATTTAGATTTGTTGTGAAATTCAAAAAGCTCAGCGCAAACCAGTTTGCCATGTTCAGATACTTTTCGTGTGCGTGTGTGCGCCAGCTTTTACACACGAACAGGCGCACACAAATGGTACAAGTGTGCGAGCGAGAGAGTATGCTAAAATTTCCCCTACGGCCAGCTGGCATGCGAATGAATTTCCCTTCCTCCACTTTGCATGTGGTACAAATGATTTACAGATACAAAAAGATCTGAGGCCGGCCGGCCGGCAAGAAAACAATAAAAAATAACTATAAGTACATTGCTCTCATGTTTTAACTACAGATGCATGTCGAACAATTTGTATAAATGTATATATTTTATTACTGAGACATTCATTCTGTATATGATTCATTCGTCTTTTCAATATACATATATAGTAGGTACTTTTGTGTGTATGAGTCAGAAATGCCGGTCAACTGACCTAGCGCAAGGGTACGAGTATATCCATAGAATAGAGAAAAAAAATATATTGCTAAGTAAAGTTTTTGTAAAACTTAAACATCAAATGGAATGAAGAAAGATTATTCGTCCATTATTCATACTTTAACGTTTTCATCTATACAATAAAGAAGCAATTACAGTCATACCCTACTGTTAATTTGGCCAAAAAGGATAGACATAATATTTCTATTTTTAGCAGTTACATATCTCCACATCTGTATATAAAATGTATTCCTATATTCCCAACCCCATTTTGTAGCAATTTCAATGTTCAAAACACCTTGCAAGATTCTATACATTGAGGTCGGTCCACGACAATGCAAAAAACGTTGACATTCAAATAGGGGAAATTTCTGTGTATATTCTGTCTCGCTTTTAAAAAGCTGCATGCCCATGCATACACTCAAACAGAAGAGCTTTCGTGCAGTAGTGTTTGTAGTCGCAGATAAAAGCTTAAAGAATTCTCAGAATTGAACAGCTTTCATCTGGTAGCTACAATCATACAAACTTTGAGATACACATACATACATATATACATGGGAAGCTTTAGCCGATAATTAAAGAAATTCATGAGTCATGCTGAAAAACAGAAATCACCAAACCGAAGAAAGCTCCACCAGACGACAGACGTTGGCAAAAAGAGTGTCATCATGTGATATTTGTAATGCGACTGACTGCGAGCACTAATCGCGTGGGGTTTAAGTTTGGGCCACGTATCTAAAATACATATGTACACATACTTAATTATAGGTCTCTGCCGGAATACATAGGTATGCAGAATTCGTGGAAATTTTTGCCTTAAAAGTCCACTCCGCAAATGCCCACAAGGTGAATTCCGAATGCCAATCTGGCACCGAGCACCGACTGGCACGAGATCTCCCTCGGAATCGAAAACAAGCAACAACAATGGTCACACTTTGTTGGCAAACTTCCAACGCAAAAAAAAGAAACGAAAGCCATGCTAAGGCCGCCTCATGATGATTCGGCTAATTTCTACCACAAGCGTAGAACCAACCTCATACATAGAGTATGGAGACATTTTCGCTTGCTTCCCTGTTTGGTTTCCATATCTTATCACGTATTTCTAATCAATTCTGTTTATCTGATCCGTGAACTTAAACTGTAGAAGCGTGATTCCAAAATACATACATACATATATATATTTGCACCTATGACTAAGGCTGAATAAATGTATTTGCCACGATCAAATCTGAGGTATTGCCTAAATACAAGGCCAATTTTTAAACGTGTCTTAGGTATTTGTAGGGGACATTCAGTTTTGTAGGTGAAGGGCTCTAGTTGAGTGATTAATAACCCTAGAATGTGCTAATAGCATAACGTATCGTGAATACCCTTATAATGCTCATTGGGATTCACCCTGATAATATGCAGTTTTGAGTAGTATACCCGAATGGAATCTACCTTTACCAAACAACTGTGAGACCCCGATAGACCTGCCCACCCTTATAGAGAACTTTTGTTGTTTCTTTCCGTATCTCATGTAAGTTTACAATAGGCCTAAACTGAGGGCTCGTCGCTGTAGTATAGTTTTTTTAGTGTCCGATGTCATTGACATTGCCGGCAACAAATGTGTCTAGAGAATGTTGTCTAGGGGTAAAAACTTACCGTCCATCATGTTGCTGCCGGGGCAAGCAAGTTCCGATGACGACAGAAAGGTTCCTTGTTCCTTGGTTTTTCTTGTGGTTTCAGGATCTGTGTATGGTATGGTGGGCTGGTCTGGAGTGGGATTTTCTTATTGCTGATGGCTGGGAGTGCCTCAAAAGCGAATAAAAGAGCGACGGCAGGTGTTGCCCCGAATGATGGTGACGTTCCGCTTCTTTCGTAGCGACTTCTTTAGAGTGTTCTTAGTGCCGCCGGTACAGGTGCCACACTTGGTGGTGCTTAGGTGATTGTTGCAGTGACTAATGTTGTTATTATTAAGCCAGCCACGCATACGCATACACATGAAATTATTTAGCATGGGAACTTGCTGCTGCGAATGTTGCACACACATGGGGAGGACAACGACAGGCGAGTGGTGCATGACGTTGAAGCTCTGCTTGGGGTTAGACTTCTTCTGGTTGCTCACTATCGTTGCTGCTGTTATTGTTGTTGTCGTTGTTGACACAGTAGACACAGCGAACATAATATTAGGGGCGGTGTGCCGATTTAGTGATAACGTCTATAGGCTATAGATCTAGCTATAGTTGAACCGATTCAGATAAGGGGTTTTATTTTTCAAAGTTTTTATGTCGCACTCGGTTATCTTATAAGCATCTAGATACAACTCTTATCTCAGATACTACAAGTATGTAAAGTATATATAGTATATAAATAAATGTTTGATTTTTGCACACTGGACTTTGCACCAAAAATTGGATGTTTGTTTAAGATATTCACACAAAGGAAATTACTGTGATATGAATAAGAAATCTTTGTAACGATGTTCAGCGCTTGATGCCATTAAGAATCGCAATTGGATAAACTTGATCGGAATCGAATCGACAATTTCACAAATTCCACACTTATTTGCTCTCAAAAGGTTGTTCTGTTCACGACGGCTGAAGTATTGTTACTAACCGACTCTGCTACGTCGACGCTGGACGATTGCTGTCCGGGGTTGATAAAAGTATTTTTGCTGACGTATTCGCCCGCGCTCTCTGTCTGCTATATTATACTATAGTATATGGCGCTTTTTTCCACTATATGTAGGAGCTCTCTCAGCTCTGGCCGTGCCCCCAAAATCATCTATGCTGAGATCTCTTTTTGATGCCACAAGCTACAGGGGATAGACTTTTATTAAGGCATCTAGGTTCGAGCAATGGATAGGTATAGTCAAATAGATTTTACCGTCAGAAAGTAGTTCAATCTGGATCTGATAAGTGTAGAAAAGTTTAATGAATCATTTCTTTGGTATTCACTTCGAATAACATCTGTAAAGGTGTGAAAAATACATACATATATATTCTTTTATAACTTATCATGCAATATTTTCCGTCTAGTGCGAAAACCGCAATCTTTTCATGCTCTGGCTCGTGTACTATACATACAATAATTGTATAGATAATGCTTTGGCAAACCGAATACTGCGGCTTATCAAGGGCCGCCAGTGATAAGAAATGGCTAAAAGATATATGGCTCTGAAAATGATCAGACTGTTGTTCCATGTGTTTTCGCAAAAGGTTATCAAACTGAAATGTAAATTTGGGAAGCGCTTTATGCGTGCCTGCTATGACTGGTTTGTTGGGTGTAGGGGAACCGGTTTGGCGGTGTGCCGAGGCAGCAACCACAGCATGCACCATGCGTAGCGTAGCTCTTTCTCTCTCTTCTCTCGGAGCAACACGAACTCTGTGCGGCTCTCTCTCTCTGTGTGTAGGTCAGATTGGCTGATGCAACACTTGCCACGCATTTCAACAGATGGTTGGGCCCACAGCTGATTTGATTGCTGGTTTGGACTGTTTGGCTTGCTGCCAAACTCAGAGGGAGGCCAACAACATGTTTCCAGGCTGCAAAGCACGTGCTGCGGAAAATCCAGAATGTTGACAAACATGTTGCATCAAAAGTTCTGGCAATGTCGTCTGAAGGGGGTGGTTGGTTGGCTCAACGTAACTGTCTAAAATTAACTGAGTGGCAAATGATTCATTTCATGTTGAAGGATAGTTTAGGTGGTGCCCTCTTATGTAACATCGAACTGCGCCGCAAACGCTGTTGACGTTGCAGACATTTGCGTCTTTATTCCCTTAATATATAATATAATAAGCATCATCATGTGGGGGTTTCGCTGTGGATGAACCGTCAGCTGACGTGGTTCCAATTGGATGTTTTGTATCTGCTGTCTGTGGCATGATAAAATCGAATTCTAATACGTGGTGATTCCCTAATGGACAGTGTTATCCGTACTATGTATTATAACGTGTAGCTTAAAACTGTCACCTTTTTTGAATGCCAATGAGGAAATATTTGTATCGAATATGTTTGCATGAACAAAATACACATACATACATATGTACATAAATACATATGCACATATTTACATACAAAACATACATACATATGTATGCACATATATGTAATTACCATGGTTAATATTTAATTTGTATTTCCCTCTCCTGCATTTCCCTTTATTGTTAATATTCTAAAGCATTTTAGCAGGTAGTTCTTTATTCAACAAATAAATATACATATAGTGCAATGTATGTATGTGCTTCACTGTGGCACTTTATTGTTGCTTGGATGAGAAGTGAGTCGAATAATACGTTTAATATAAAGTAATTTTTTAAATAATTAGACGGTTTAAAATAACCATGTTCCGTTTTCGTCATCTTTAGTTGGTCGTCTCCCCTTACCGGTTTTCTTTGTAATAAAATTTGATAACAAAACGAGAAAGAACGTACGGAGTCGCTGTAAACGCGACTCTACTTTTATACCCGTACTCAGTCAGTACACATGTGATTTATGTGGAATTTTCAAATCAGTTTTTACATTTTACATTTTACATTTATTTGATGCATCTGTCATCTACATCTACATCAGTTCTCACAACAACACACGTACACTGCACGAGACAGAGCGTTCGAGTGTGAGTGTGAGAGAATCAGCAGCAGCAACCCTCAAAATAAATGTATATTTTGTTTTGGTTGTAGCGGCGGCCGGGGCAGGTCGCTGCTGAAAATTCATTTGATCATTGTGGCTACAATAATGATCCGATCTGGACCAAATTCGGGAATCTGGTAGATATGGTCATTTTCTACAATACTGCATTTTTGGTTTTTTTTTTTCTATCTTCAAAATTGTGTGGATTTTCGTCTTTTGTGGGGGGGCGGAAGGGGCGGGGCGAAATTTTGAAATACACTTGTTCAGGTTTGGTATCACAGGAGTCTTGGCCAAAAGTTTGGTTGCTCTAGCTCTTATAGTCTCTGAGATCCAGGCGACACAAAATACAAAAATCCAAATCAACTCGATTTTGTGTGAGTGCGAAAGGGATGGAGCGAAGTTTTTTCGTATATTTTCCTCTATTGTGGCTATATTAATGATCCGATCCGATTCAGATTTGGGCCCTGATAGATATAGGCTGTCTCTATGATTCTGCATTTTTAGTTTTTGTTATTTTTCAAAATTGTGGCCGCCACAGATGTGCGCCCTTTGTGGGGGCGGAAGTGGGCGGGGCGAAATTTTGAAACACTTTTCTAGGAGTGAGATATCACATCAGTCTGGATAAAAGTTTGGTTGCTCTAGCTCTTATAGCCTTCGAGCAATGGGCGACAAACAAGACGGACAGACGGACAGACGGACAGACGGACAGACAGCAATTAGCACAAATACAATATACCCTTTTACTCTTCGAGTACGGGTATAAAAAATTACCCGCGAACGAACGTACATAGATAATCAAAGCAGCCCTGTATTTTGCGCTCAACATCACATTTGTGCGCTTAAAGCTCAACTTTAGCCTACTGATAACTAACCGGTACCATAACCCGCACGGGAGATGCCATCCCCTATAGTTTTAAATGTTCGAACAGCAACCGACTATACATACATACATATGTATATAACAAATATTTTGTATACCCGTACTCGAAGAGTGAAAGGGTATATTGCATTTGTGGTAAAAGTGGATGTGTGTAACATAGAGAAGGAAGCGTTCACGACCCATAAAGTACATAAATTCCCTATCAGCATCAATAGCCGAGTCGATATAGTCATAGTCTGACTATAGTCTGACTATAGTCTGTCCGTCCGTCTTGTTTTTCACTCATTGCGCAAAGGCTATTAGAGTTAGAGCAATCACTTCCAGATTGAAGTGATATCTTACTCCTAGAAAAGTGTTTCAAAATTTCGCCCCGCCCACTTCCGCCCCCACATCTGTGGCGTCCACAATTTTGAAAATAACAAAAAACTAAAAATGCAGAATCATAGAGAAAGACCATATCTATCAGAGGCCCAAATTTGAATGGGATCGGATCATTAGTATAGCCACACTCACACACCAACGTGTCGACTTGCCCATTCGTAAAAATAAGCGCCTGGATCTCAGGGACTATAAGAGCTAGAGCAACCAAACTGTTTGTCCAGACTCCTGTGATATCCCTTCAGTGCAAGTTTGTTTCAAAATTTTGCAACGCCACCTCCCGCTTCCCCAAAAGACGAAAAGTCACAATTTTGAAGATGGAAAAAAACGAAATGCAGTATCGTAGAGAATGACCATATATACCAGATTCCCGAATTTGGTTCAGATCGGATCATTATTAAAGCCAAAATGATCAAATGAATTTTCAGCAGCGAGCGCCCCCTCCCTCCGCAACAAAAACGACATTTAGGGTTTATAGCCGCTACTTATTCTCTCTACGCAGTATACGTTTGTTGTTGTGAGAACTGATGTAGATGTCATCTAAAAGATGCAGCAAAAAAATGTCAAAATGTATAAACTGATAATCCATTTGAAAATTCCACATAAATAATAGCGACTGAGTACGGGTATAAAAGTAGTTTCGCGTAACGGCGACACCACACGTTCTTTCTCTTTTTTTTTGTGGATCAAAAGACATTTTTAGATTGAAAGTGTTTAAGAAATAAATTGGTGGGGTACTTATACAATATTTATATGTATTAAAATTTAAATGACAGTTATTCGTAACGGGTGCGTACTGTAGTCAAACCGCTCTGAAAGAAAGTCGAACAAAGTGAATGTACCTAGACAGATAGATGTATTAGTAAGCCCCCGCTGCTGCCGCTGAGCCCCGTGCTGTGAGAGGGAAAGAGATTAAAACTGGAATTGAATGGGACTGGGATTGGGACTGGGACTGGAAGTGGAGGTGAGCGAGCCGGAGAAATGTGAGAACAGAGCAACAGGCAAAGATTTTGCTGAGAATGCTTAAAAAGTATTGGAATCATTTGGGCCTGGCCTCAGTGCGGCGACGACGTCCATAGGATTACCTTGTGGCTCTCAATTTGCTGCGGTTCGAGCTCGGATTTAGAAATTTTAACGATGCGGCTGTTCATCACAGTGCTGGTAATTCTAGCGGTCGGTGGAGGAACTTATTGCCGGGCAGCAGAACCGAAGAATGTTCTCCTTCTGCTGGCTGATGACGCGGGCTTTGAGATGGGGGCCTACCTGAACAAGTTCTGCCAGACGCCCAATCTGGACGCCCTGGCCCGACGCGGTCTGCTGTTCAACAACGCCTTCACCTCGGTGAGCAGCTGCAGTCCCAGCCGCGCCCAGCTGCTGACGGGACAGGCCAGCCACGCGAGCGGCATGTACGGACTCCACCAGGGAGTGCACAACTTCAACGTGCTGCCGGAGGTCGGGTCGCTGCCCAACGTGCTGCGGGAGCAGAGCAATGGCCGCATCCTCAGCGGCATCATTGGAAAGAAGCATGTGGGAGCTGCCGCCAACTTCCGCTTTGACTTCGAGCAGACGGAGGAGCAGCACTCGATCAACCAGATTGGACGGAACATCACCAGGATCAAGGGCTATGCCCGGGACTTCCTCAAACAGGCCAAGGACGAGAAGATTCCCTTCTTCCTGGTGGTCGGATTCCACGATCCACATCGCTGCGGCCACATAACGCCACAGTTTGGCGAGTTCTGCGAGCGCTGGGGCAGCGGGGAGGAGGGAATGGGCAGCATTCCCGACTGGAAGCCCATCTACTACGACTGGCGCAATCTGGAGGTGCCCGCCTGGCTTCCGGACACGGACGTTGTGCGCAAGGAGCTGGCCGCCCAGTACATGACCATCTCGCGTCTGGATCAGGGCGTGGGCCTGCTGCTCCGCGAGCTGGAGGCTTCGGGCCTGGCCGACCAGACACTGGTCATCTACACCTCTGACAATGGACCACCCTTCCCCGGAGGACGAACCAATCTCTACGAGCATGGCATCCGGTCGCCGCTGATCCTCAGCTCGCCACAGCAGGAGGATCGTCGTCATGAGACGACGGCTGCCATGGCTAGTCTCTTGGACATCTATCCCAGTGTGCTGGATGCCCTCCAGCTGCCGGCACCAAATGGAACCAAGTTCAGCGGAAAATCACTGCTGCCTGTGCTCAAGCAGGAGCCGCCAGCCAAGGAGAGTGACGCGATCTTCGGTAGCCAAAGCTACCACGAGGTGACCATGGCCTACCCCATGAGAATGGTGCGCAACAGGCGCTACAAGCTGATCCATAACCTCAACTACTGGGCGGACTTTCCCATCGATCAGGACTTTTACACCTCGCCCACGTTCCAGCAGATCCTGAACGCCACAATCAACAGACAGCCCCTACCCTGGTATCGCACCCTCCTGCAGTATTACCAGCGACCCGAGTGGGAGCTCTACGACATCAAAGTGGACGCCCTGGAACGGTACAACCTGGCGGACAAGCCCAAGTACAGTGGCACCCTCAAGCAGCTGCGCCAGCAGCTCTACCAGTGGCAGGTGGACACCAAGGATCCCTGGTGCTGTGCCCCACATGCTGTGCTGCAGGAGCAGGGCGTCTTCAAGGAGGATCCTGTCTGCCTCACCCTGGGCCACGAGGCACTGCAGAGGAACAGGCGGAGGGTCCTAACTCAATATGAGGCGTATGTTGTTGTTTAGCCCCCCAATTTGGCAAAGTTTTTTTTACAACACTTACTATACTGTCTTATCGCACCGTTAATAAATGAGCAAGGCAAAGTGCTGATAACAATGAGAACTGAACATTTTGGTGCTACTCACTCTAAGAGATACACTGCTCTACAAAACTATTGTAGAACCCCATCAATAAAAGCAAAACAGAACAAACAGAAGACCCTGTATAGCTGATCGATTCTTATTTATTAATTGAAATATTATTGTATTAATTTTAAAGATCAGATTCGAAATAAAAATGTTGCTTGTTTAAAAAGTAATTTTTGAGTTTAATCATCATTAAGAATAATTAATTGTAAACAAACAAACAAATGTTTTTATTAATACAAAATAATACCCACTTCGAAAAGGGGCATAACAATCCAAAGTGCTGACTGATAACAAGAACGACTTTCCTTTGTTACTCATTTCCCCAGTGGCTACACTGCCCCACAAAAAATCCATAACAAATGGCATTCGAAGTGAAAGAAGTCCCATGGAAGCGCTTCAAAGGTCGCGTTGCAGCATCCTCCAAACACTCGACGCCAACTAACAAATATTCCTGGCCGCATGACCTCAGCCACTTTGAGGGGGGGTGTCAAGCTGGGATGACTCTCGGGGTGGTGTGCGTCACGTTTCAATGTCATGCCCATTGTGGGGGGATGGCTGCTTTTGGGGGTACGCTTCGGTACGCCTCGCCTCGCTTTTGTGTCTCGCTGTCTCTGGTTGGAAAATCGAAATTTTCAATGCTTCTCTGGTTTATTGGTGGCGCCGCTGCCAGGGAGCGCCCCTTCTGCCGTGCAGCATCCGAGTCAGTGTTACACAACATGCACAGAGACCTCTGGTTGGCTGGCTGGGCCAAGGCTGCCAACGGGGGTAGGAAGGAAGCGTAAGCGCCTTCCGGCTTAAGGTCAACTGGGAAATACCAAAGAGTAAACTGGGTTGTGCGTTTTTCTCATTTATGACTTTGAACGAAAGACACATTAAAAATTAGAATTTATTAATTTGTTTGGTTTTGCATAAATTATGTTCTTCAGTTTAGCGTAATTATTATATGTATGTATGTGTATATTTTTTATATTGTATATTATTTAAGTTTCCGCCCACACAAATGCACAATTACAATTATTATTGTTGCCATATTTAAACCGATACTGGGAGGGGGGGCCACCACAGACGGCGCCACCCCTCTGGAAATGATCGGGCCTGCACCTGCCTACATACATATAGTATGTACATATGCGCGGGGCGAGTGTATCCATATAATTTTTGTTAAATCTTTTTCGTTTTGCTCTTTAACTAATTTATTATCAACACAAGTTGCATGGATTTTTTTAATTCAATTTCGCTTTATACGTAAATATATATGTATATATATTATTGTATACGTATATTTCTTTGCATTCACATAGTATACAATAAATATGTATGTACATTCGTGTGTGTGTGTGTATAGATCGCATATATGTTTGTACACATATGCCAACATGATACTATTTAAATAATTTTAAATTTGTTTTGTGGTTTGTTGTTTATTTGTTCTGGGTTCCATCTTTCAATCGTTCAATTCAATTTCAATACATATATTATTTGTATGTATGTATGTATGTATATAATTTGATCTATATCTGTGGTTAGTAAACGCGTTTTAGTTAGTAGGTGTTTTGTTTTGTAAGTGTTTGCTATGCTTCGATTGACTTGACTGGTTTCGCTTACGTTTACGTTTACAGATTTATTATCAACATCAACACATCCTTCTGGAAATCGTTTAACTAGTTTCATATATATGTATATATATGCATATATCTATGTGTGTATATATCTGTATATGTATGTATGCTGGTTGGTATTGTTTAGGAGGATTCTGTTACATTTACTTTGCTTCTAGTTTAATTTAGTTTAGTTTAGTTTATCATCTCGTTAATTGTTTTACATATATTGTATTACGTTGCTGCTCAGTATAATTTATAATAAATACATAATAATAAATATACATGTAGATAATACGCTTAATAAATATATTTATATATATATATATATTTGATTTCATTCATATATATAATAGTTATGTATATAAATAACAAAAAAACAACACACATAAAAAGGAGCAAAAGGTAGGATACGATACAAATTTTGCTTTTGATTTATCCTTGAATTATCTTGAATTATTCTTACAATTTTACAACGAACATCGAGAACGGTATTGGATTGGTATTGGGTATTGGTATTCCGTATGCCATTTAGAATCGAATAGAATAGAGTGTGGGGAGAGTATTGTTTTCGCACAAATATGTATGGGTAGTTAGTTAGGTATTTGGGTATCCAATAAATAAGCTTGGGTATATGATGTGGATAGGATAGGATAGCGTTAGCCCCGCATAGAGAGCTCATGCTTAGAGAGAGCAAGATAGAGTTAAAATTACAACAAACGATGCGCTTGGGGCTTAAGAGTTGGAAGAAAGAGGGAAACAATATCATTGGGGGGACCTCTGCCTCTGAAAACACTATGAGTATGGGTAATTAATTAATTCATTAACAAGAGTGCCTACTGTTGTCCGTAATATTCTAGTACTTGCTTGTGTCGAGTACGAATAGAACATGCCTGCATCTAACAACATTGCCGACATCGAAGAATAAAATGGAAAACGCAAGGAAATCGCCTTTCGCTTGTAACACTTGTAAATTTAGTTAGTTATACATATGTACGTACAATATTAATTTAACTTGTAATTCATTTGAGTTTTGTTTTTGTTAGTTTTTTGCTTTTGTAATTATTGTGTTGCCAACTGGTAAGATTTTCGCAATTTGTAATTTTGGTTTCTTTCATATGGTAATCGTATGTATGTGGTTTATGTGGTTAAATGGTCGTCCGCCCTCCTGCCTGCATGCAAATGTCGTTTATGGCCACGTGAATGTGCTGAATGCTAGCTAGCTAAGCCGTAAACATATCCGTATAATCGTATCGTAACCGTAGTAACCCGCATCTAATCAACTATATGTATGTGTGCTGCCAAACTTTGCGCCTCTAATGGCGAAACCAACATTAAGGTTATTGTTCTCCACCATGATCTACGACTTCAGCCAATTTGATAGGGGTGATAGGGTTGTGGGAGGAAGCTGATAGCTGATACATGCTAGCTGTTAGCTGATAGCCGATAGCTGTTTAGTTACCATTGGGCAGGGGGACCTGCACCTGGACATAGGATTGCGGGAAGTAACCGGTGCGGCCATTGACGGCACCCTCATACCAATTGTCGTCGACGCGATTGAGCAGCGTGATTATGTCGTTCTCCTTGAAGCCCAGCTCCCCGGGATTCTCCGGATCGAAGTCGTAGAGGGCTTGGCAGCAGGGCTGCTGCTGGCGCGATGGTGTTACGGCCATCGACTTTGCGGGCGAGCGCATCGGCGAGGGCAACGGCGAGGCGCTCGAGCTAATGTGGGACGGCGTGCCGTCATCAATGAGGCCGCCGCCACCGCCGTCCAAGTTCAGATCGAGCAGCGTCTTGGGGACAAACTCATTGCGTGGCCGGCTCTCAGCCTCGGATCGTTTCTCCTGCAGCGTCTCCTGCAGGCCACGTAGCACATCGGCACACTGAGAGTGAAAATCGTATAGTGCCTCAGCAAAAGTCACCAATTGTGAGACATGTTCAGTGTCGTTTTCCAACAGATTGAACATGCCTACTTGTGCCAATTGCAATGATTCGGCGAACTTATCCTCGGCACCACGAATTTCATCATCTTTGGCCTGACGGCGACGCTTGCAGTCGAAGTCGAGGCGCCGGCCCTGCAGCTTCTTGCGATGGTGCATAACCTCCTTGAGGTCTTTCATCTGCATATGATGCAGGGGCTCCAAAAAGTTCTGCTTGATATTGTCGTCCAGCGAGTACTTGACGTCGGCCATCTGTTTCAGCGACTCGCCAAACTCGACGAGCGCCTGCGCGAACACGCTGTTGTCCTCGCCGAGCTTCTTACCATAAGTCAGCATGCATTCGGCCAGCAGCCCCTCGGGCTGTGGATACGTGTTCGACTTGGCCTGTCCCGACAACTTCGAGATGCCCTTGACTGCGGCCATCTTCGCGCGCGCCGTCGGATTCGGCTGCAGGAACTCCTTCGTCTTGAGCTGCAGCTCCTCCACCAGCTCCACGGTCACGTCCGTCTTTCGCTCCATCTCCATGAAGTCCATGTCCAGCTTGGTGCCCTCGGCGCCACCCATCTTCTCCGTCATGTACTGGTTCGCCTTGTTGATCTGCTTCTTTAGTCCAGCGAAAGCCATGGTGATGCTTTTTTCTCTCTCCCCGCCTCTTGTCTCTAATGGAAATGTGGATGGGACCTGGTTGTCCGCCTGCTACTGCTGCTGCTGCCTCTGCGCGGCTCTGCTGTGGTTCAACGACGACGCGGTTGCTGTGAACGGGTTGGTTGAGTTAGTTAACTTGCCTGTTTTTGCCGAGAGACTCAATTTCAATTTCAATTTCAGTTTCAATGTCGATATCAATTGATAATTTGAGGCGTTTGCTGTGCTAGCTGCGCGTTTCTATTTTTAACGTTTGGAAGACTTACGCGGCGTGCACTTTTCGTCACTTTCTGCTCTGGGCTGCGTTGCGTTGCGCTGCTGGTCTCCGCAGTCTCTGTAGCTGCCACTGCCTTTGCTGCTGCTACTACTGCTACTGGCACTGGTACTGCTGTGGGGGTGCTTCCGTGGGGGTGCTTCTTCGGCAGCGCGCGTGTGTGAGTGTGTGTGTGTGTGTGTCGTTGGAGGCTGTGTCACAAACGCCAAAGGCAAGAGAATATTAATTCGAGTTCTACTTTTTCTCCAGCACTTTCACTCGCTTAGCCTGCACTGCACGTTCTGGCTGCTCTGCTTTGCTCTGCTCTACGTCTGAATGCGATTCAGCTGGCTTCGATTTTTTCGCAGAACCTTGGGCTGCGTAATTTTTGAAGGACTGTCGTTACTACTATTTCTCCCACTGGCTTCTTGGGGGGCTGGGGGTTCGCGTTTTCCAAAGCAAAAATCGATATCTCAACCGTGTACAACAATTTCCGAATAGGGATGGCCAACTAATGATTGGCAAACGTATCGATATGCATTTTCATCGGATATAACATTTTATTAACATACATCTTTAGCGCACTGTTAAAAACAACAGGGTTGTATTGCAAACAATAATCAATAAACTTGGCGGACTTTTCAAATTAGAGCACCGTTTATGAATGGATAGATAAGGATGTTCAAAATACTTTTAAATTAATGGAAAGCAATGCTGGAAAATACTTTTTCGTGTGTGTCACATGTATTTACAAATGTTTTACTATCCAATATGTACTTATTACTTCCATGTCACATTAACATATATCTTTGGCGGTAGCTGTTAATAGAAACGCTGTTAACTCATTAACAGAATCTGTAATATTGCAATTTTCCCGCTCAAAACCCTAACATCGGTATTTCAAAAATGCAATTATAGTAATTCAAAGATGTTTACCCAAGTTAGTATTAGCAACAGCCATGACGTCATCGCATGAGTCGGCACTTTTGCCAACATTCTTGTTTCCCCCTTATTATCTATAAAGATAACCCCCGTATGGGGCTCAACCGAACAAACAACGAACATGTAAATCAGTTCAATCGCGGTAGCGCGGTAGATATGGTGAAGATAAGACCATCCTATGCCATCTTGTTTTTAATTGTGTATAAAAGCCCCCTCCACAGTGCACCAAAGCATTAGTCTCTCCGAAACCCAAACGACTGAGTCCCCTCCCCCGACTCAGAAGAAAATGAAAATCGCAATTGTTCTACTTGTGGCCAGCATTGCCTGCGCCCACAGCCAGGTAAGGGAGCGGTGGATAATTCCTATATTCAATATTAATACTTTCCTCCAAACACAGGCGGCACCATCTGCAGGCGGCGGTGGCATTGCCATCAGTCCCTTCGCGGCGGCCAATCCCTATGCGGCTGCCTTCAATCCCTTCCTAAACGGCCTCTTCGGTGGTTCCGGTGCAGGCGGAGCAGGAGCTTCGGCTGCTGCAACCCCACCCTTCGGCGGTGCCTCCATCTCATCGTTCTTCCAGTCTGTGGTGCTGCAGCGCGAGGCCGAGCGTCTGCTCAGCCAGCCCAACTTCCCCACCGATCTGGCCGAGCGCGTCCAGGATGTGGTGGCCAACTCCCAGGAGGCGATTGCCGGCTGCAGCACCCCCGCCACGCTGCCCTGGCTGCAGATCCGCTGCGTCAAGCCGCTGCTGTCCAGTGCCAAGAACGAGCTCAAGCTGATCGATGACGAGTGGCAGGCCCGCCAGGCGGCCGCTGCCAGTCCAGCTGCCCCAGCCCCAGGCACAGGCACAGCCTAGAAGTCCTACCAGTTGCACTTTCACTCCAGTATTTAATACCATGTTTAGTCTATGTTTAGCTGAGGGCAATCGACCAACATAGTTGCAATAAAATTCAAATAAGCTCAATGCTGGAATTCTTTCACTTAGTTCTAAGGGCTGTGGGGAGGGGGAAGGGGCAAGTGTGGCGCTCTTGACCTACACCAGAAGATGCTTTGATGTGGCTGTAGCTGTGGTTGGTCGGACTTTCTTGCATTCTTCGCTTTATTAAATTTCCCATTCAGGAATTACAAGATTTGACGCTGCTCTCCGCTTTCCTTCGAATCGACTCGACTGGAGTGGAGAGTCGTCGATTTCGGTTGTGGGGTGAAAAAATACTTTGCTGTTCGCGTCACAATAAGTTGAAGACGACCTCGACCCCGATGGTTCTGCTGCTTGCTCTCTGCCCCCTCCCTGCCATTATTGGCGCGCCCTTGGGGCTGTTAATGCTGTGGCGCATACTTGAGTCGCCAAGTTTGGGCCGGGTCGGGTCTTTGGGTCTTGGGCCATTGAGCGCAGGCAGCGCAAGAACTTGACGCATTTTGGTCAAATATTTGAATTCCGTTGCCCCCCCCTGCTGCTCCACGCTTTATTTTCCATCCTTTGTGCGACTTTTGATGCTCCGTCTTCGTCTTTGACCGCCGCCTACAGTTTGGGGTTTAGGGTATTTTCTGCATTTATCAATTTTCTGTAGACATTGGCCTGCCAAATTGTTTCCAGTGCACTGCAGTGCATGATTTGGCTCATGGAATTGGCCCATGGAGATCCCCTGTCAGAGCCGATGTCGAGTGCTGATTTATGCGGTGCAGTGCAGCAGCCCCAATTATCATTGCCCAATTGTTGTTCCTGCTAGGGCCGCCACCCAACCGAATTGCCCATGCCCCCATGCTCGATTCGATTCGATTTGTTATGGCATTTGCATATGAAACCCAGGAACCACAAGGGCTCTGACTGCTCTGACTGCTGCTCCTACTTCTCCTCCTACTCATAACTGGCTCGGCTTAACGAGCCAAAGACTGGCCGCAAATGACCAACTGGCAGGATGCAGGAAGATCGATAAGCCGAAAGAGAATGGACAAAGCCCGCAGTGGACACAGCGTACAAAGGACAGAGGGCATCGGTTGTAGGGATTTAATTTCAAATTCAAATTCAAATATGTAATTAAATGTAAATTTCAAACACAAACGCCACTGCCAGTGGGGATGCCACACACACAGCAGGACTGACAGCGAATTAGGAAGGGCATCGAGTGGGGGGGGACGAGTGCAAAGTTTGAGCCACTTAATTGAAATATTTTGAAGATTGAAACTTGGGTTTCTCTTGCTCTTGTCATTACAGCAACATCAACCAAAAACAGCTACCGAACTCTGCAAAGTTTTCGTGTAGTGTTAGCCGCGAGTGCCACCCCACCCATGCCACTGCCACTCGTAACTTCCCAATCTCACAAAAACTGAAACCCCAAAAGCTGAAGCATCCCTCTGCCCTGTTTTGGTAATGCAAAAGTTGTGCAATTCGAAATTCACGCAACAGCAGTAAAAAAATGAAAATGCAGAGTCCCAAATGAAATCCAGCCGCATTCGGGCTGCCCAACTAAATATATATGCCAAAATCGGTTACCAAAAACAGAAGGGGGGAGGGGTGCCACTCTAAAAGTGCATGCATATATACTCGTACATACATATGTATGTAAATTTGTTATGGGCTTGTGGCTTTTGTTTTGATGCAAAAGTTGGATGACCATTTTTTTGCGGCTGTGGCTGCTGTCAGAGTTCGTTAGTTTGGGAATAGAAAATTTGGGAAATACTTTCGACAAAAGCGAAATCGAATGATGAATCATGCCCCCCCTTCCACTATTTAGTTGCTTGTTGTTCACACTTGCTACTGTTATTTGAATCTCCGAGTGCCACTTCCGCTGGGTCTGCGCAGATAAGCGAACACTTGTCTGATCTCTTACCAAGAAATATGATCAACATAATCATAATTAGGTTGAGGCTATCAGCGGCAGCAAGATAATGGAGGCTGTAAACACTATCAGGGCAAATACGCATAATCAGGCAAGATATCCACGGCATCACCGTGAATGGGGCCTCAGTTGGCCAGCGAAGGTTTTCGGAAAATGTCGAGTGCATCGCTGATCGTGTTCTGCGTCGTCTGTGCGCTTCTGGTGCGTTTGGTTTATACTAAATTAGAGTTTCCTTAACCAGCAACTTTCCTTTCCATTGCAGCTAGGACAGACTATCGGCCAAGATCCAGCTGTCAACTATTCGCTGCAATGGGCCAAAGATACAGGCATACACATACGGATGGTCATCGAGGAGAAGCTGCCACAAACGGCCAGGGCTCAGGCTGAGGGCAAGGAAATTGCTGACACCTTCGACATGGGACTGGGCCACTGCAACACCGAGCTGGTCAGCACTCGGAACCTTGCCCAGCACAAAGTCTGTGTTAACGCCCTGGCAGCTGGGGCCTATGCCTCGCTGGATCGTGTCGCTGGCCAGCAATGGGCCATCTATGGGGCCAGCTCGGGGGCATCGCGTATCGGTTTGTTCTGGTAAACCATCAGATTTGCAGCATTTCATATTCAATAAAGTTCAGCAAATCAGACTTATATCTATGGTGGGTATCCTTGAATGGTTTCCAATGCACCAGAAGAGACTAGATGAGGCAAATCTGTCAAAGGATATGAACTTTGGCCATATTGCCAATGTCTGACGCTTGTGTGCTGCTTGGCTGGATTCAATATAGAGTGCAGTCCCTTCGCCTCCCTTCCCTGCCTGTATGTCTATGTCTGTGTTTCTAGTGCTCATTAGACAGGGGACTAATGGGTAGGAGGGGGGTAATAAGCTATTGGTATGGGGGGTGGCTGTTTCGTAATTATAATCATTAGATACGAGCGAGACAAAGGCCGCACATAGCAAAGGCGACATTTGGCTTCCACTTCATGGAAATGTGTGTCAATGAAGATGAATCTGCAGGCGAGCCCTGGGACTGATATTAGGAATGGGAAAAGGGGAATGGGAGTGGCAATGGGAGTGGGTGTGCCAATGGGTTTGCCTTGATAAATGCAGACACTGGAATGCTGTCCTTGGCATGAGCCTAATGAGCGACTGACTGCTGACATGGATATCCTATCCTACCCATCCATTCAGTGACTTGCAAAGTTCAATATTCCGTCCGGTTTAATGTCGTTATTTTTTTGTACATTTTTTTTATCATTTTTATGATGGTTGCACTTTACTTTTCTTTTTTTTTTTTTTACCATTTTTGAGCCTTTTAAAGGCAATTGCGTGGATACAGATACTCGTATATATTTGCCCCAGATCAAGCCTTTGACTCTGCCTCGGATGTGGTTTCCGTATCGGATGGGGGCGCATCCGGCTTGGGCTCATCCGTGCTGCCGCACACACACATGGGACACTGCCAGACGAATAAGATGAGCTCAGAAATATGGAATACATATGGGGGGTAGTTCCTAGACTTACCTTCTCCTTGAGCACCAGGCGGTACTTGGGATGACTGGAGGGGGCGAATTAAAACCTCGATTAGACTGGCTTCTAACCTGGTCTGCCACTCACCTGATGCCATACACGATGGGATTGTAGACGGCGCTGGTCTTGGCAAAGGTCGCGCCCCAGATGGTGGTCAGCGGGGTGAGGCCATCGATTTTGAAGAGTCCAAAGTAGCAGATGACGAGGTAGGGGGTCCAGGCCATGAACCACAGCGAAATGGTGGTGAGGGCCACCTTGGCCAGCTTGCTCTCGGCGCTCTTGTCGCAGTCCTCGGAGCTGCGCAGCGACTTGACATTCATCTTCTTGGCCTGCTCCCGCATGGCCTTCTCGTGGGCGGCCACGGCGGCGATGATGAACCAGTAGGAGTAGCAGATCAAGAAGAGCGGCGTGTAGTAGACGAACAGCGAGTAGGTGATGAGGTAGGAGCGCGGGTTCCACTGGCGTGTCATGTAGTCGATGCTGCAGGCGGTCAGGTTGCCCTCCGGCACATAGCTGCTCCAGCCGATCAGCGGCATGACGGTCCAGAACACGGCCATCAGCCAGATGAACAAAATCTTCATGATGGACGTCTTGATGGTCATCGGCGTGCCGTTGATGCCCTTCACAATCACGTTGTAGCGGTCGAAGGCGATCATGCACATGGACCAGATGGACACGCAGCCGAACAGGGAGCCGCAGGCCGCATAGATGTCGCACCACAGAGGCCCCAGCACCCACGTCTCGTAGTAGAAGTTGATGATCATCACCGGCGACTGCGAGGCCATCATGCAGAAGTCCGAGAAGGCCAGATTAAGCACCAGCAGATTGGCGGGTGTGCGCAGTGACTTGGTGCCCCCAAAGATGTAGACCACCACGCCGTTGCCGCAGCACGAGATGATCAGGATAATGAGCGTGAACAGACCGAGTATTTTGCTCATAGTGGGATCCATGGGAGCGAAGCGACTCCAGTATGGATTCACCAGAGGCGCCATATCAGGGAGTACCTACCATACAAGAGCCACTAATCCCTAATCATGTGTCTCCCCCCCATCCGCTACTTACATTGTCCAGCACTGAACGATTGCCTCCTCCTGTTTGCGCCTCGAATCTGGGCCCCAACAGGGCCGTGGCCAATGGACTGCGCTCCATGCTCCGTTACCCGATTCCGATGCGCATCGAACTATGGCTGAGGCATGGCTTCGGCTGGGGGCACCTTTTATGGCGGATCGCTAAGCCAATTAGCTGGCAACCCATCAAATGGGTTCTCAGTGCCAACTGCCAGATAAGAGTCATATTTATTTTCAAGGTCTACACCTGCCACATGGCATCGTTCGGGGAGGGGGCACAATCAATGATTCAATTACGTTTTCAGAGCGAGTCCAAAAATTTCTTTCCACAGACGAGGCACAGTTTCCGCTGGCGGCAGCTGGACGCGGTTTCGTGGTACTTGGGCAGGGGCGAGGACAGAATCTTTGTGCAGACGCCCGTCAGGAAGGCGTTTGTGGCCAGGTCCATGGTGTCCCCCATCATGTGCGACCGTTTGTGGGTTGGACTCAGGTCAGAGATATGCCGAGACATTTGGGCAGCGCTATACGTGTCCACAGTCTTGACGGGCTCGTCCTCCGGGTAGGCGTAGTCCTCCTCCGAGCTGGGCAGCGTGTACTGCACAATGCTGATCTTTTGGCTGAGTATGAAGTACTTGCAGCAGTCCTTGATCTGGTAGTAGGCAGCCCGAAAGCTCCTCAGCTTGTAGGTCTGCCAAAAGGGAGGCAGCATTCAGTTGAAGTGACTCCAGTACCGAAGGATCGACTCACCGGTGACAGTTCATTGATGGTCGCCGGCTTGCCATCCTCGCCGAACGAGCTGAGCAGCAGCACCAGGCACTCCTTGGTGGAGCGATAGAGGTTGGACCAGAGCAGCAGCTCCTTGTACACCGACTCGTCCATGGCCACAATGTAGTCAAAGTACCGAAAGTCCTGGACAGTAAACTGATGGGGGGAGGAGACAGCTCATCATCAGTCTCTTATATATTTGGGCCAATCCTTTTTTGCTCACCTGACGACAGAAATGATCGGAACGGAGTCCGTGCTCGCGCAGGGTGCGCAGGCAGCGATTGTGGGGTCGGCGGCCAATGTTCCAGGAGCGCAGCCCCGCACTGTCCACCTCCCAGTAGATGCTCGTCTTGACCATCAGGCTCTGCATGATGGCCTCAGCCATGGGCGAGCTGCAAATGTTGCCTGCCCTCCCACAAGAATTAGAGACGAACTCCACAAAAGGCTCTTGAGTATTCTTACCCATGCACACGAACAGGATTTTCTTGTGTGACATATTCTCCAGATGGTTTTCTATATATTCACAATCCGCAAGGAAATTGATTCAATTTAATTTATATATTTTATAAATTTATATATTTTTAACTGTTTTCAGACTCGAATTTTGAACTAACTGAAATTTCATAGAACACATCCGAAAATCTGTAGCCAAATGCCGTATGCATGCCGCAGTCTACTGGGTTCGTATGGATTTATCGAGCATGTCAGAATTCCAGCATGCTCAGGTTAACCCCAACCCAACCCCACTCCACCACCCACCCAATCAAAATTATAGTAAATGACCAACCCAGACTCGACTTGACCACTTCCTTAGATTATCTCTACTAATGCACTTTTGCTCGCATGTTTTTTTGTCCTCCTCCTGAACTGGGTTTCGAGTGCAACTTGAATGTGGCACGCCCACAAAGACATTACGAGTGTTGCAGCTGCATGTGCCACGGGGCGGGCAGAAGGGTTTTCATTTGTTCAACTAGTAGATAGTGTCAAGTGGCTGTCAAGTGGCTGCTGGCCACGTACACGTTCACGTTCTCGTAGCGAATCGTAGCATTCGAAATTAGTTAACAAGTTCAGCGAACTGCAAGTGGACCCCCTCCCCTTTTCGTATGGTAAATGGAATCCCCCCTCCACCACCACACCACTACATATAATCTGATGTCATGTCATGAAGGTGTACAATGCATTTGGAATTCGTTTTAGTTCAGTGTCAATTATGCGAGAGTTCGCTGTCTGCCACTTTTTTTTGCTTCCATTTCGATTAAACGTTTTCCCATGCCCCTCTCCCCACTCACCAACCAGTGTCACTCTCTTCCCCCCCGCTCTTCCTTGTTGGCTTGTTACTTTGGCCATTGGCAATATCCAATTGGAATTGCATTGAACGACTAAATTGAAAATTCAGCTGAAAAAGCATATTTCACTTATCACTTTTCACACAAAGCACAAACACACACACGCAGACAGAGACACACAGGCACACACAGATACAAACAGATACACAAGCAAATGGCGAAAACAAAGATCACCGGCCAGAGGGCAGATGGCAGATGCCAGCATTCAGGAAGTAGAGCAAAAGAGACACCAACAGCACAGAGAAAGAGAGATAGAGAGAGCGAGAGAGAGGGCGAGTGCAACAAAATGAAATTGTAAGCGGCAAAGCAACAAAAACATCAACAGAAACAACAGCAACAAGTCAGTCAGTCAGGGAAAATAATATGTGTACGTATGGGTACGGATACGGGGTACGGTATGTGGCCAACTAGTGGGCAGAGGGGCAGGTTAGACGGGCACACACACGGACAGATGGATGGATGGACGGCCGTACGGAAGTATGGCACTGGCATTGCATTGTTGTTTTAATTAAAAACAAACCTCCATCGAGCAACAAAAAAAAACACATGAAAACAAAACCAAAGTGAGCAAAACCTGAGAGGAAAAACTAAGTGAGAAAGAGCACGAGATTGACAGTGATAGTGAAACAGAGAGAGAGAGAGAGAGAGGGATATACATATAGTGTACTATATAAGTGGGATAGACAGAGAACGATGTGTGTGAGAGCGGATAGAAGAAAGTGTTGAATATTTGGTCCAAAAAAACAAACGGGAAAAAGCAACTAAACACACAAGAGTCGACTAAATGATATCCACTAACAGTCGGATACACAAAGTTTAAAATAATAGGAGTAAGAGATAATATTTTACACAAGATAATGGTAATTATATTCTTTATGGATGTAATTATTCCAAAATGTATTTATATATATTTCTATATTTATATTAATTTTTATAGCACTAATATGCGTACCAATATACCCTTCTAGACTACGATTACTGAATGCGGAAGCTCGTCCAAATGTTTTTCAAATATTGTTAGCCCAAGAAGATGACACCAAACGGGGAAATGAGAGACAATCTGCTCTGCTACATATGTAAGTGTTGCTGCCGGCCGTGTTTGTTTCTGCTTCAGCTAATGGCAGCCGTAATGCTGTGGCAGTCCCTAAATTAAAGGATGAGCCCGGCATGGACACACCACAGAAAACCACACCTAATGGCAATTTAAATGAACGGAAACAGAAACAGAAACAGACACAGAAACACACACATACAGAAACGAATATCGAAGTGGAAGAAATGTAAACCTGAAGCTGAAAACAAACACAAATAATAAAACAAATAAAAAAAAAACAAATAAAGCCGAGCCCTGACTCTGGCCCATTGTTGGGCAAATGGCAAATGCTTTTTGTTGACCACAAATGCAATTTACAGCACAACAATCAGCGGTGGGACGCTACGTACGCAGAATGCAGCAGCAAAAGCAGTCAGAGAGAGAGAGAGAGTGTAGAGTGGAGAGAGGAGAACTGCAGCACCAGAAGAAACTAATAAAACACAAACTTTGTTGCTTTGTGCTGTGGCAGTCTGGCGGGGCAGGCACGGCTCTGCCACGACTGCCACTGCATTAACTGACCAGCGAACAGGCAGGCAGGTAGGAGGCAGCTAACCAACCACGTTGAATGGGTTGCACACAGAGGAGAAAGAGAGGTGCAACAGCAACAGCAACAGGAACATGAACAATGCACAAAAGAAGTGCAAGATGCGGTAGTCGGTGCTTTAAATACCCTTGAGGATCCAGCGATTCTTTATTTAATTTAATTTATTTATTGCATTATTTATACCATTTTGTATAGGAGATAGCAAACATTCAAGTAAAATATGATAAATAATATTAAGGGTATAAACAACATCAGCATACTCATAGTTTTGGCCACACATGGCACATATGTATGTATGTACAATTAGATATACAGCTCGTTGAGGTTATACTGTGGCACGGACCAGAGGCAGGTGTGGTGTGGGGGATGGTGTGCCGCCCCACTGGTGCTGCATTTTGCCGTCGTGTTTGCGGCCATTTCCCGCTGATTGAGGTTCAGAGGTTCATGTAGTATGTTTGGGTTTGCTTTTTAAAATTAAATTTGCCATAAGCACACGTACTCTAGAGTGTGCATCTGTATCTGTATCTGTGTGTGTGTGTTTGTGTGCTTCTCCTCTTTACATTGATAAATAAACGCCACCGAAACAACTACTTTGTGTGTGGTTTTTGTTGTTCATTCAGGTGTGATAAATAAATTAGAATGCATAAGAGCACTACTACATATATAGTGTGAGTGGGATTCTGTTGCCCATGTGAAGGGGCACTCATAATTGCGAGGGGAATGTTGCCAGCTGGAACATTATGATTTCATTAGTCAGCAAAACACTCTTATAGATTGAATGTGTTCCTTCATATATGTATGTTTGGGTAATTGACGTTTCTGAATCGTGTGTAATCTTATCTGCTTTTTAATTTTTTATCGTTTTTCTTTTGGGAGAGAGATGAAATTCCATCAATTTCCGTTGCCTGCTTTCAGGCTTTGGCCGCTTTTTGAGCCATTTCTTGGGGCCACATTAAAAAATGATGAGGGAAAACAGCAAACAGCAGGGCAAGCCACGAGGGGGAGCGATGCAGAGGGCTGCTCAGACAACCCAAACAAACGGAGGCTCATTAAAAAGCCAAAGGCAAATATGGCCGAGTCGTCTTGGCCATTTCCTCAAACCCTAAACGCCGACGACCTCATCAATAGCCGACGAGGCGGTGCCAGCGGCAGACAGCAAGCTTGAAAGTCTTCTGTCTGGCCGAGATTTTTTGCGGCCGATAATGCGGCACGTAACGGCAATTCCCCAAAAATGATGCAGTAGTGGATGGGAGCGGGGACGGGGCACGTTCCGGATGCCACACGGCACCAGCCACACGCCATGGTCCATGGGCAAGTCAATCGCCTTTGCAGCGGCATCTTCATCTTTCTGCTGGCTGCTGCTCGTAAGTCATTTAACATTTTTTGAGGTATTTAATGAGCCAAAAACTTTCTGCCGCACATAAATTAAAAGTCGACTAGAGCCGGGGCCCGGCCTGACCGATGTTTACCCAACGGCATCTGCCGCCTTGTCGGACCGGCCCGGGCCGTACTCGGGGTCAGGGTCAGGTGTGCCGGCTGACCAGGCAATGGCTCTATTAGCATGCCCATTAAAATTAGACAAATGGTTCGCCATTGCCGTTTCCCATATCCGCATTCTCTGGCCCAGTCCGCAGATTTATGGCCATCTAGCAGGGGTCTGAGTCTCCGTCTGGATCTCGGTCTGGTTCTGAGTCTGGGTCCGGTCAGAAGTTGAAGTCTGAGTCGACTTTTGGCGCAATCACATAAGCCACTTGAGAGAAATGTGCTGCGGCCATTTGATATGATAAATGATATTGTTGCCACCATCCAACACCAACACCAATTGCATATGTGAGCGAGTGAGTGAGGAAATGTCTGTGTGTGTGTGTGTGAAGGTCAGTCAAAGTCATAGGCAAGAGAACTTCCGCATTCAGCATTCACGGCTTTAAGCCGTTCAAGTGGGAGTGGGAGTGGGAGTGAATGGTGAGGGAAAGCCTCCTCGAAACAGCAATCGACACTTTCTTCAATTGCGTTTTTCCGTTCAATCATAGAATGAGATCTTCCGTGCTGCTGCGGCTGCTGCTGCTGCTATTGACACTCTTTTGTGCGTTGGCCTAAGCCGCTTCTATGCGGCATTGCTTCTGCCCCAGCAAATGTAACCCTTCACTTCATTAAACGCACTTTCCAATACCTACCCCAAGGGGCACACAAATCACTCTGGCCACAGATACAAAAGCTGTGGCTGTAGCTGGTCCAAGGAAGGAGTAGATTGTGGATTGTGGGTGTGGCCATTGAAATTCGACATACATTTACCCAAACAAAAGCCTAATCGTGCAGCCAAAGCTGCCTCTGCCTCGTCTGCCTCTTCCGCTCACCTTGGCCACGCCTCACAATGGCTCCAGGAACTGGCTGCTGCCGCCTTTTGGTTGTAATCCATCAAGCGGCTTCGGTTTTGATTCGGTCGGAAGGGGGGTGTGGGGGGAGGAGGCTACTGTCACAACAAATACAGCCAGCAAAAGCAAAAGCGAAAGAAAAAGCAAAAGCAAGACAAAGGAGGCGAAGGATTGGGTTAGGAATTTGGGCATTGGAAATGTGGATGCCACAAAGAGCCCCCAAAACGTAGCAGAAGCAGCAGCAAATTGTTTTCCATTCTGCGATGCCCCTGCCTCTTGTTGCGTGTCCTTGTTCTGCTGCTGCTGTTGGTGCTTGTCCTTGCTTCCGTTTGTTGTTTTAGGTATTTAAGCATTTAGTCAGTCGACTGAGCCCCTTTCACAGACGGAGTCCATCAGTCATTTCAAGTAGTAGTGTTTTTCCTGTGCCCACTTCGTGCCACATTCCACATAAAATGAATTGAATGTGGCAACACATTCGCACGCACGAGTGTGGCAAATTAAGCCCAAAAGCTCAGTGCTGGCGAATATTGTTTCAGTTTTTGCCACTGCTGCTGCTGACAGCTTTTGGGGGCAGGCACATTTGCTTAATTGATATGCTTTCTATTTGGGGGCAGTGCCCCAGTGAGGTTCTTTGACATGCCCATGCCCAGTCGATGCTTTGGTTGAGTCCCTGAGCCCCTGATCTGATAAGATGCATCTTCCCTTTTGGCTGTTGCAGCTGCAGCAGCAGCTGTTGTTGCAGCAGTCCTTCTCAATGCCTCACGCACATGACTTGACCGCAAACTTTGTTATTTTCCTATGACTGTCAGGCCAGACACTCCCGCTGTCACTCCCACTCCCACTTCCACTCCCGCTGCCACTGTCTGTGGGCGTTGTAGCAGCTGAAGCAGCTGGGGGCAAAAGTTTTCCTTCCTCCAGTTTTCGGAACTTGCAACTTTTCTCATTTGTGCGTGTGCATTGGTAAGTTCCTCTCCCCCTAATCTCTCTCTCCCACTCTTACTCTCTCTCTCTCTCTCTCTCTCTCTCTCTGTGTGTTGCAACTTGCAGTGCGAAATGATGTCCAACTGTGCTTGCCTCTGCCTCTAATAGGACAAGCACGAAACTAATCCGCAACATGACGACAAGAAAATTGAATTCTAGCAACTGTCAAATTGAATCTGCCTTGTCCTAGTCCTACTCCAACTACCCTCTCCCACTCTCTTCTGGCATGTCCTGAGTTGGCAATTGTGGAATCAAAGCATCAAGTTTTTTAGGGTAAAATGGGGAACCTTCTGCTGCCGCTTTTTGTTTTCGGGGCAGTGCACGTGACAGGGCCAAAAGCGTCGAGGCGTCAAAAACTAAACGGACAACCCGGCTAGAACTCATCGTTGAACGTCATACCATCCCCCTAGCATCCCCTATCCATCACCCATCTCGTAAGCTTTTTTTTTCCTTTTCTTTTGCTGACTTTTTGGCATTGTAAATTTCATTTATTGACTCTCCCTGACACCAGCGACAGGCAGGCGGGAGGGCGTTCGGTCTGTTGGGTGGTCTCTCGTGATAATGACAGACTTCATCGATTACGCGATTATCGCAATGTCACTTTAGAATTTTTCGCCAAAAAATATTTCCTCATTTCAGGCGGGAAAAGCTTTTAGCTTCCGCCCTCCGCCCACCACTCCCCCACTCTTCACTCAAGCATCAGTTGGCGGATGAAATTGCTGCGCTTCAAGTGTAATATCACTTAAGCTCTTAAGCAGTCAACAGAGAACACAAAAAAGAATCCCAAACCAGGCGAAAGAACGCTTCAATTGCCGCACTTTTAGCCGTTTGCCCTGGCCCCTTGGCCCCTTAGCCCCTTGAACTGCCGCCTCCTTTGCCCTGGCAGAGTACCCGCCCACATACACGAATACACGAATACAAGTAGGAGTACGAGAGTGGGTGTACGATGAGTCCCCTCTCTCAACTGTCTCATCCAGATCGAGTACGAAAATAAAACGTCTCTAATGTGTTGAACTGTTTAGCGCTAAAAGGATTTTGCAGTTTTGAAATGCAGCCAGCGGCAGTGGCGGCTGCGGCGGCAGCAGGGCGACAATAATTGAACAATGGCACCACAAAACATTTTGTTTGCCATTAAATTTGCATTGGCACGGCACACACACACACACACAGAGCGCGCGAGAAATGAACCAGAATGGAAAAGCACTTGAGCCGGCGACAGGTGAGTAGTACTCGTACTCGTACAATTTTATTTCAATGCTTTTCACGGTAATTGCAATGAGGCAATCAGCAATAGCAATAGCAGCAGCAGCAGCAGCAACAACATCGAATTAGTCACCTGCTCACAGTCATTCTATAGAGAGAGAGACAGCGAGAGAGAGAAGTGTGTTTTTTTTGCCGGAAATGTGTGCCTTCAGCATAGGGAGGAGAGCTGTAGCGGAAATTTATGCTGCAAATGCAGGCAAACAATAAAATAACGAGTTGTCTGTGCAAGCAAATTGCATCAAAAAGTGGGAGCACGGGACAGGGCGTCGTCGTTTGTTGCACGTGCCAAAGTCGAGGAGGCAAATGTCTTACGCTTCCCTAGCTCGCCTAACAAACGTGGCAGCGACAACACTTCAACCCAGACCCAGACCCTGCAACCTGCAACCAGACCCTGCTTAGAGTTCCAGTTGCAGCAGACAACAAGGCTAACAAGGCACAAATGGCACCCAAGTGGCAGCAGCAGCAGCAGCAACAACTTTGAGGCATGCTAAATTTGGTGCATGTTTGCATAGTTGTGCTCCTGTTTGTCAGAACAAAGAAAGAAGGTTGGGAGTGGGGTTGGGTGTGGGGGGTGCCAGGTAGAAAATAATGCAAATATATAAAATGTTTGTTTGACATTTCAAAAGGTGCCAGCAAAGGGCAGGCCAGCAATAAAAGTGGAAGTGGAATACGAGTACTCGTACATAAATGCATACCAATGCATGGCCAAAAGGTTGTCTTAAATGTGTGAACTCTGCTGTTGATTCCAGCTACTCGAAGTTAAAAGAACTACGGGGGCATGCCACCTCCCATACGATAATTCCCAGAATTTGCATTGATCTGATCAATTTCAGCAATTCAATTACCGCTCTGTCCACACTTGTTTGGCGCTGTCTCTGTGCCACATAATGTTACATATCCCATGCCCCACTCGCCACTGCAGTGTCCAACAATGTCGAAGCTCATTAGGCAAATCCTCACTCCCAGACTGGGCCAAAGGACTGGGCCCTGTACATGTTTAATTTAAAGCTCAAATCGAAATGGGGAAATGGGCAAATGCGAAATGCTGCGTGACTTAATTAAATTGCAATGCCATCGAAGGGGAAACCATGAAATCATTTTCGTGGCCCGTCCTCGGGCAGTGCCGGGGGGCAATAACAATTTAGATAAACAATGGGATGCGGCATGTGGCGCGCGTGATATGCAAACGTGCGTAATTAACCTTTTGAAATAGATACCCAGGTGTCGTTGTTCGATGCTCACCCCCGCGCTCACACTATATACATGTGTGTGTGTGTGTGTATATATATATAGTCGTATTCCCTGACTAATCACGATATGCAGCTGATGAGTTTGGGGCCCCGAATGTTGCACGTTCGCACACAAATGGCCGCCGCTTATGGGGCTAATCTAGGGGCTACGCGCCCATTCACAATGGACTCCGATGAGGCAACAGCAAATGGAATGGGGAATAATTATCAGTTAAATGCAACTATCGAAGCCCCCTCCTGCCTTACCCTTTGCCACCACAAGACTGCGGTTTCTTGGCCAAATGTCATCATTGTCGGGGCCATCAAAGAGACTTGCAAATGGCATATCCAATGACATCTGAGCTCTGACTCTGCCCCCCCAGTCCCTGCCACACATGCTACGCATAGGGAGGGGGGGATAAAGGATAACGCGCTGGGAGTGTGACTAATGCTGACTTGATGATGATTAAGTTGTTGTCCCCGGACTCATTGCGTGCGTGTTGATTGAGGGCAGATGTGGGCGTGCCTGCTGCGTCATGGCACACACAACTATTGAGAAAAAAAAGGGCAATCGAGTCTCAAGGCGCCCCCAACCTCAGTCCCAGTGCCCATTGCCCATTCCCATTCCCATTCTCCGACGAACGTGATTCAATTAGATGGCAAAAATACTCGAACGAACAAAATAAATAAATGCAATCTACTTAAATACTTTCTGGCAATAATCAGTCAGGGGACTGTCCCGCCCCCACCCTCCCCCTCCAGGGTATAGTCACGGCACCTTTTAATTATCTTGATAATTAGTTGGCGACGTGACAGCTTTGAAGTCAGAGCCGCTCTCCAAATTCACAGGGAAGGACTCGCATCGCCCTCTTGGTCGACAGCCCAGCTGGCAGCAAAGCAGAAAAATTGTCAAGATACGAAACAAGGTTGCATTTTGGACATTCGTTGCTGGATGGGATAAGCCCTCCCCCCCTCCCAACCAAACTGAACTGCCAATCATGTAGGACGGGGGACTCCTGTTCGGGCTCGTGTAGACACTGCAGATAACAAGATGTCCCTCCAGCAGCAAGGACCACAGCTGAGGAGCTCTGGCTCCACCTCCTAGAATGGAGTGACAAACACAAACTGTGGGATAAATTTAGTCGGACAACGTTCTCATTCCCATCCTGACAGCAGCAATTTCAGTTTTGGATTCGTGTTGGCAATGGGATTGAATCACAGGACCTAGAACCTACCCGTTGCTCGTTTTCGTTCTTCCTCTTGCTGCTCCTCCCCCTGCTGCTGTTGCCACCGCATTGACTGTTGCATGTGTCAATGCGTCTTTGAATGCTCAATTAAATTTCGGACTGATTCGGCTTAGCTCTACCACCCACCCCCCCGTCTGCTCTATCCACTGGCCGACCCGACATATTGGATTGTAATTGGGATTTTTGCATTCGCCATTCGACACTCGACGAACTGGATTCGCGCTACTCAGAGCTCTCAGACTCGTACCGTACCTCGTTGGCTCATGAATTATTCACTCCGTGCTCTTCCTGCTCCGATTACGTTTGCTGTTGCAATTTGATTGTCGACCAGGATGGACAGTAAATTGATATGTCAAGCAGGAGGAGGAGCATGAGGCAATTCTCGGATTCACTGCATTCAAGAGAAGTTATAGCCAACCTATTTCTATAAGTCATGTTTACAAAACACTTACAACTCGGCATGACGAATGGAGTTAATGAAGGTTTATTGGGCATGCGGCATCGATTGAGCCCCGGACGGATTGAGTGGGTGATGGAGTGCCGCTCCTAATGAATTTTCCCAGTTGAGCGGAAACGGAAATACGCCACCAATACGACGCCGCCTGTTTGTCTGTGGCTGTGTGTGTGTGCAAAGAATAGAAGTGAAGGGTTTTCCACGTGCCAATTGGCTGGGGTTTTCAATTGTTAATGAAACTCTTTGAGGGCTCTCTTCTCCCTTTATTTTCATTTTGTCTCAGCTATTAGGCATCTTCTTTTATCTTTCACTCCCATCTGCTGCTCTGCAGCCCGCCAACTTTCGCTCCCCGCCCCCGCCCAACTTAATCATTTGACTTTTGTCTAAAGTTTTCCCTTTTTGTTTAGCTTCTTGTAGTGTGGCTTGTTTTGGACGGCCTAAAAGTATGTGTAGGTAAGGGCGATTTAAAGGGGCTGCTCAAACTCAAGGCTCTCTCGAGTGAAAGCAAATTACAAGGGAGGTAATTTCCCCAAGTGGATTGTTCGGAGAGGGGTTTGGGTTGAGCCTCAATCGAGGCTTTAACGAGGGAAGGAGACAGTTCCCGAGGAAAGGTCAAGGGAGTCAGAAGTGCGCGCTCGAAGTAGAAGCCAGTGAAAGTTCAAACGGCCAACGGCGAAATAATTAAATAATTAAAATAATAACACCAGCACCAGCAAAACCACCACCCTCAAAGAGACACACTCGCCCAACAGGATCCAGCAGCGCTGGCCCAGCGTCCACGTCGACAGCAGCGCTAGCCAATCGCCACCTGAAGCAGCGCTTCCACTTCTCCACACCCGCCACCTGAAGCAGCGCTTCCACTTCTCCACACCCGCCACCTGAAGCAGCGCTTCCACTCCTCCACACCCGCCACCTGAAGCAGCGCTTCCACTTCTCCACACCCGCCACCGGAAGCAGCGCTTCCACTTCTACACACCCGTCACCTGAAGCAGCGCTTCACACATCCCCACTTCCGTCACCTAAAGCAGCGCTAGACAAACTTCCATCTGCAGCAACAGCGCTAAGTTTCGGCTTTTACAACCCGCCCGCCCCAACAACAGCGTCAGCGCGCCCGACAGCAGCGGTAGCGCCCGAACCGAAGCCAGCCTCAGCAGAGCAGGCGAACGCCAGTAACGGCCGTTAATTTAACTAGCTTTTAGCGAAGCGCCCTCCGCGCAAGAGATTTAATAATTTAAGTCCAAGGGAGGGAAGCTAAAGCGCGGGAAGGGGTATAGAGCGCCAGGCGATGCTATAGATCGGCTCCCATCTCCCTCTCCCATAATTCCTTCATTCCCTTCTAATTCCCGCCAAAATCCATCCAGCCAAGCGCGAGAGCAAGAGAGCTGCATCGGTGCGGATGAGCGTAGGTGCAGCGAGAGCGTGTTTGTGCGCTCTCCTTTGTTCTTTTCGTTACAGCCGACGTCGAAGCGCTTCTACGTTGGAGAGGAACGAAGCGGGCAAGTAACTGCCGCTACAAGGTATCGCTTTAATCTTACTCTCTCTTTCGTACCCTATGCATTGCTCGTAGCTATAAACTTTTTCCCTTACCCTCTGTCCCAAAAGAGCTGGAATTCAGCAGCTTGCGCGTTCGCGAATAAGAGCGCAAGCATCATGGGTTTTCTTTTTACATTTGGTCAGAATATGCTTAACATTAACGTAACATTAGAATAGCTATCTTTACATTTAAGTTTTTGATATATGTACATGTTTGTTTGCTTATAAATGTTCGTGGGGTCTTTAATATTAGGTTTTATGTTAAATAAATTTATATTGTTCATTATGTGCTAGTTCTTTTTGGTTGGGAGCCATGCGTCGGGAAATGTTGGTGTGTAAATAGATCGAGTGGCGTAAGGGATCATCAAAATTTGTAAGGCAAACGATGATCATGGTTGGGAGGGCGAAGCGCAAGCAAAACATCCGCTGCGAGTATTTACGCCACCGCAATCTTGTCCGTCTGTGTTCTGTGTAGTGGTTATGTATGTTGCGTGGATAGGTTTTTTCTGTTTTTATGCACGTGAACAATAATTGTATCTTTAATGTTAGCGAGCACGGTATCGGAACGAATTTTTATATACCCCACCCATTCTCTACCGAAATTGGAAGCCGGAACAAGCACGTGCCTTCGGGTCCGATCCAACCCACACCTGCTCGAAGGTATAGGTGATATATTACAGTATTTATCTATATAATAGTTAATTAAAGATATAAGTTATTTGGCGCCCAACGTGGGGCACGACGCTGTTGTAATGACAGGTCCATCCGGTATGCCCCGATTTTATTAATGTAAAAGTATACGTCTCTAACATCTGACGATACATCTTCTTGACATTAACCCATCCACAATAATAGTCTGTCAGTGGAAAAAGTGCACGAGACTCGTACCCTTAGGATAGCTGGATAAAGTTTAGCTACCCTAGCGATAAAACCGCATATGAAAGGGGAGTTATGTTAACATATGTTTCTTTTCGTTATTTAGGTGTTGTTTATTGGTTTTACGCGGACAACTGCGCTGCGGCCATCCCATCTATTGACAATGAACGCTGCTAGAGTTAGCATATGCATATTTTTTAATTTTTCTGTATCTGGTCTGTGTTAATTGAGTGTTAGTGTCACTGATGGTCCTTAAATCGACAGAAACCAATTGTTGCCGTTTGCCTTTTTGTATTCTGTGCGTGTTGGTTCTGTCAGTGATCCGTAAACTTGTAATAGTAACGTCATAATAGTAAGATCAGTTGATTAAATGTTCAGTGTAGGATGCGTAAACGTGATACTGTCAATATATGTACGACTATTGACAAGCCATCCTCACATGTAGATACACATACTTCTTCTCAGGGACGGATATATGTAGGACAAGTTTGATCTAGAGGACATTAACGACAAACGATTGCATGGCACCCAAATTATAGACTTTTTTGATTATTTTCCATTTCCTTTGTTTAGCGTTTAGCGTTTTGATTTGTTCGAATTTTAGTATAGATTTGTATTCCTAATAGTCATACTTTAGATAGGCACTTAATATAACTGTTAGATATGCCCCTTACTAGAAGTACTGAGAATTTGTCCACCTTGCAAGACACGGGAAAGAATTGTTCGATTTGCTTAGAAGGAATTACGGTTCAAGCGCAGTTGCTAGTGACCAGCTGTGGTCACGAATTTCATAGAGCTTGTTTTTCCTCCAGATCGGGAAGAAATAAAAGTCTGTCCAGTGTGCTCCGGTGCTCAATTGAGTGCATCGCTGGAAAGTTTGACCTCTGACGTGCAGCCTTCCGGGTCAAATTCTCGAGCTCCTACAGTGGCGCACTCATTATTGACGCGAGCACAGAGTAAAGAGAACGACGGAAGCCAATATGTCCAACCCAAATGCTCCCCTATTGCACAAGCCTCGACTGGTCCATCATGTGATAGTCAGGTTTCAATGGTGGATAGCATGAAACAAGCTATTGCTGAGGCAATGGCAACGGCCATGGCACAGCAGACAGAGTTCCTGGCAACGTCCATGATGCAGCAGACGGAGAGGTTAGCTCAAGCCATGAACATTGCCTTCCAACGCAATGCTCAGTATGCAACATCTCCAGTTGAACTGAACCGAGAAGTCTTCCAGCAACCTATGTCTCAGCCATTTGATCCTAGGGCACAGCATCCAGAACTGCAGCAGTCAGTACGAGGTGATAACTTATCACGCGGCACGTCCACGAGTTCGTTGAGGCCCGACAAGGTTGCTCAAATCATGTCGAACTGGAAACTTCGGTTCACGGGGAAAGGTCCAATGGCAGTGGAGGATTTTATCTACAGGGTTGAGGCATTAGCGGCACAGACGTTAGATGGAAACCTGGACTTGGTTGCACAAAACGTTAACAACCTCTTTGATGGCATTGCCAGTGATTGGTATTGGCGATACCATAAGAGCGTTAGGGTTGTCAATGGCATGCGTTGTGTTCGGCATTGAGAGGCCAATTCATGGACGATCGTACCGATCGTGATATTCGGTCGGAGATAGAGCAGCGGAAGCAGCGGTCGAGCGAGTCTTTCGATGATTTTTACAGAATAATAGCGGCATTGGCGGACAGGCTCTCACAGCCAATGTCCGAGCAGTCCATGGTAGAAACCTTACGGGCCAATCTCCTTCCGGAGATACAGCTAGAAATTTTATATGAGCCTTCAGCCTCTGTCACTCAACTGCGCAGACTGGTCGGGACAAGGGAGATTTTTATGAAAACTGTGGGGAAATCGCAAGTGGCAGTACATCGGCCAGTGCAAAAAGACAGGTTTGCTCAGTGCAGTGCCAGGCCGAGCCAATTTCGGACTCTGAAGATTCAGAGGATGATTTAGAGGTAGCAGCCATGGAGCTAGTGTGCTGGAATTGCACCTCCAAGGGCCATAGGTACCAAGACTGCACCGCAGATAGACGCGTCTTCTGTTATGGCTGTGGGGAAGCCAGACACCTACAAGCCCAGTTGCAGTAGATGTAACGGCCAGACGTCAAAAACTCCTTAGGGCGTGCACAGCTGAAAAAGCACGCAAACCCATGATTTCGAAGGGAACGATGACCGATTATATGCTGTTCCAGGAGACATAAACACCAGCCAACAGCACTTAACGACTTCCGACTCACCATCACATATAAAATCCCAGGGAAGCAGCTTGTCCCGCTGTAAAGCACGCCGAATTAAATATACTAAAGTCCATAAAGCCGAACGTAAACTCCTTCTTTCAGCGATTGTAGGCCAACTCAGTGACCTTCGACCTTACGCCCAAGTGCAAATTTTGGACAAAACGGTCATTGGTTTGATGGACACGGGAGCTACCGTAAGCTGTATCGGGGAGCTTAGCAGCCGATCTGCCAAATTTGAACCTGGCTTATACTAAGCTAGCTGCTACCATACGGACAGCTGACGGAAAGTCTCAACCAATTACAGGGCGGTTAAAACAGACGTGAATTTCCGAGGCGAAAGAAAAAATTAACTTTTTATGTGGTACCCTCACTATCCGGTGATCTGTACTTGGGTATAGATTTCTGGAAGAATTTCGACCTTTTGCCAGAACTTCTTTTGGAAAAAGGTCAAGTAATTTCATCTTTAGAAGAACCGCTGACCCGATCTTTAACACCATCTCAACAGCATTCGCTGCAAGCGGTTATTGACACTTTTCCTTCATATGCCGAAAAAGGATTAGGCCGTACGGACGTGATCACGCATTCCATCGAGGTAGGAGAGGCCAAGCCTATTAAGCAACGGCACTATGCCGTCTCACCAGCTACGGAAAAACTTATGTATGCCGAGCTGGATCGAATGATCCAACTCGGGGTAATAGAAAGAGTCTGCCAGTGCTTGGTCATCACCTGTGGTGCTGGTGCAAAAACCGGGTAAGGTGAGACTCTGTATAGACAGCCGAAAGCTAAACGAGGTAACAGTGAGAGATGCATACCCAATGCCATTAATAGAGGGCATTTTGGGAAGGCTGCCAAAGGCAGAATACATTACGAGCCTAGATTTGAAGGATGCCTTTTGGCAGATCCCTTTGGATTTAAAATCACGGGACAAAACTGCTTTTACAGTTCCTGGCAGACCCTTGTACCAGTTCTGTGTTATGCCGTTTGGTCTATCCAATTCTCCACAAACAATGTGCAGGCTGATGGACAAGGTAATCCCACCTGAGTTGCGAAACGAAGTCTTCGTTTATTTGGATGATCTGTTGATTGTATCAGATACTTTCGAGCGTCATTTGGAGGTTCTGAGCGTGGTTGCAGGTAATTTAGAAAGAGCGAAGCTGACCATTAATGTGGAAAAAGAGCAAAATTTTGTCTCACAGAAGTCAAATACTTAGGCCACATTATTGGTAATGGAACAATAAGCACAGACCCGACCAAAATATCCGCTATTGTTGACTTTCCGGCACCACGTTCCCTTAAGCAAGTGCGTCGATTTTTAGGTTTGACAGGCTGGTATAATAAATTCATACGAAACTATGCAGCAGTAGCAGCTCCTATAACTGACACTCTTAGGAGCAATCGGAAGTTTGTGTGGACTAAAGAGGCACAAGAGGCATTTGAAGTTCTGAAGAACCAGATGTGCACAGCGCCTGTCCTACACAGCGCTGATTTTGATCAGGCCTTTTCGATTCATTGTGACGCAAAGTAACACAGGCGTGGGTGCGGTGTTGATGCAGACAGATGCAGAGGGAAATGAGGTCCCTATTGCCTTCATGTCAAAAAAAATTGAACCGTTGCCAAAGGAACTATACAGTCACAGAAAAGGAATGTTTAGCTGCAGTACTTGCCGTGAAGAAGTTCAGGGCATATGTTGAAGGGCAAGAATTTTCAATTATCACGGACCATGCTTCGCTCAAGTGGCTAATGTCTCAGACAGATTTGAGCTCCCGGTTGGCGCGTTGGGCCTTAAAGTTACAAGGCTTTAAGTTCAAAATCCACCACCGCAAGGGGAGTCTGAATGTGGTACCTGATGCCTTATCGAGAACATTTACAGAGGATCTCTCACCTATGGAGATAGCCAGTATGATAGATCTACAGGCCAAGGAATTTGACGACGTGGATTACGTGGCCCTTAAAGAAAAACTAAAGTCCTCCAGCCAGATATCGGACGTACAGGTCAGAGATAGGTGCATCTATCGTCGAGCAGAGCATGCGTCGGACGAAAAATTATCGGACGACTCGTGCTGGAAGTTGTGGATACCCAAAGGGTTGGTTCCAGACGTATTAAAAAAGGCCCATGAAGATCCGTTGGCTTCCCATTTGCGGGATAGGGAAAATGTTGGAGAATTTAAGGCGATTGTATTATTGGCCCAATCTGGTGGTTGATGTGAAGTCCTACGTAAACAATTGTGATGTTTGCAAGGCAACAAAACATCCCAACAAAACCTTAAGGCCAGCGTTGGGGAACTCAGGCCAATCCGAAAGGGTCTTTCAGCGGCTGTATGTAGATTTTTTTAGGCCCATATCCGAGAAGTAGCTCAGGGAATATTGGACTGTTTATAGTAGTCGATCATGCGTCTAAGTTTCCATTTTTAAAGCCAGTGCGGAAGTTCACAGCTGACGCCATAATCCCTTTCTGGAGCAGGAAATTTTCCACTGCTATGGGATACCTGAAACGCTTGTGTCGGATAATGGGGTCCAGTTCAAGTCGATAGTGTTCAACTCCTTGCTGGAAAAGTACCATGTCAAACACACGTATACAGCATTATATGCTCCCCAGGCCAATGCGTCCGAACGAGTAAATCGGTCGGTACTAGCTGCCATCAAGGCGTATATACACCCAAACCAGAAGAACTGGGATGAGAAACTTAGCAGCATCTGTTGTGCGCTGCGATCAAATCTGCATTCAGCCATCAGGACCACCCCTATAGGATGTTATTCGGACAGCACATGATAACGGATGGAAATAGCTATCAGGTATTGAGGGAACTAGAGTTGTTGGAGGATAGGACGGTTCAATTGAACAGGGACGATTCCATAGATATCATCCGTCAGTCAGCTCGAAGCTCGATGCAAATTCAACGCCAGCGTAACGAGCGAGCATATAATCTCCGCAGCAGAGAGGTGTCGTTTTACCCGGTCCAAGAGGTGTATAGGCGTAATTTCCAGCAAAGCAATTTTGCGAAGGGCTTTAGTGCAAAACTGGCACCAGTGTTCATCAGAGCGAGGATAAGACGTAAACTGGGTTCCGCCTATTATGAAGTCGAGGATCTACAAGGCCACTTAATTGGTAAATATCACGCCAAAGATCTGAAGCAATGACGGATGTCTGACAAGCCTGGATCTCCCTTGTGTGAATTCTTTTCCCCGCAAGTGAGATCTTAGTGGGGGAAATTGTAGTGTGGCTTGTTTTGGACGGCCTAAAAGTATGTGTAGGTAAGGGCGATTTAAAGGGGCTGCTCAAACTCAAGGCTCTCTCGAGTGAAAGCAAATTACAAGGGAGGTAATTTCCCCAAGTGGATTGTTCGGAGAGGGTTTGGGTTGAGCCTCAATCGAGGCTTTAACGAGGGAAGGAGACAGTTCCCGAGGAAAGGTCAAGGGGAGTCAGAAGTGCGCGCTCGAAGTAGAAGCCAGTGAAAGTTCAAACGGCCAACGGCGAAATAATTAAATAATTAAAATAATAACACCAGCACCAGCAAAACCACCACCCTCAAGAGACACACTCGCCCAACAGGATCCAGCAGCGCTGGCCCAGCGTCCACGTCGACAGCAGCGCTAGCCAATCGCCACCTGAAGCAGCGCTTCCACTTCTCCACACCCGCCACCTGAAGCAGCGCTTCCACTTCTCCACACCCGCCACCTGAAGCAGCGCTTCCCCTCCTCCACACCCGCCACCTGAAGCAGCGCTTCCACTTCTCCACACCCGCCACCGGAAGCAGCGCTTCCACTTCTACACACCCGTCACCTGAAGCAGCGCTTCACACATCCCCACTTCCGTCACCTAAAGCAGCGCTAGACAAACTTCCATCTGCAGCAACAGCGCTAAGTTTCGGCTTTTACAAGCCCGCCCCAACAACAGCGTCAGCGCGCCCGACAGCAGCGGTAGCGCCCGAACCGAAGCCAGCCTCAGCAGAGCAGGCGAACGCCAGTAACGGCCGTTAATTTAACTAGCTTTTAGCGAAGCGCCCTCCGCGCAAGAGATTTAATAATTTAAGTCCAAGGGAGGGAAGCTAAAAGCGCGGGAAGGGGTATAGAGCGCCAGGCGATGCTATAGATCGGCTCCCATCTCCCTCTCCCATAATTCCTTCATTCCCTTCTAATTCCCGCCAAAATCCATCCAGCCAAGCGCGAGAGCAAGAGAGCTGCATCGGTGCGGATGAGCGTAGGTGCAGCGAGAGCGTGTTTGTGCGCTCTCCTTTGTTCTTTTTCGTTACAGCCGACGTCGAAGCGCTTCTACGTTGGAAGGAACGAAGCGGGCAAGTAACTGCCGCTACAAGGTATCGCTTTAATCTTACTCTCTCTTTCGTACCCTATGCATTGCTCGTAGCTATAAACTTTTTTCCCTTACCCTCTGTCCCAAAAGAGCTGGAATTCAGCAGCTTGCGCGTTCGCGAATAAGAGCGCAAGCATCATGGGTTTTCTTTTTTACATTTGGTCAGAATATGCTTAACATTAACGTAACATTAGAATAGCTATCTTTACATTTAAGTTTTTGATATATGTACATGTTTGTTTGCTTATAAATGTTCGTGGGGTCTTTAATATTAGGTTTTTTATGTTAAATAAATTTATATTGTTCATTATGTGCTAGTTCTTTTGGTTGGGAGCCATGCGTCGGGAAATGTTGGTGTGTAAATAGATCGAGTGGCGTAAGGGATCATCAAAATTTGTAAGGCAAACGATGATCATGGTTGGGAGGGCGAAGCGCAAGCAAAACATCCGCTGCGAGTATTTACGCCACCGCAATCTTGTCCGTCTGTGTTCTGTGTAGTGGTTATGTATGTTGCGTGGATAGGGTTTTTTCTGTTTTTATGCACGTGAACAATAATTGTATCTTTAATGTTAGCGAGCACGGTATCGGAACGAATTTTATATACCCCACCCATTCTCTACCGAAATTGGAAGCCGGAACAAGCACGTGCCTTCGGGTCCGATCCAACCCACACCTGCTCGAAGGTATAGGTGATATATTACATTCTCCTCCTCTGTGGGTGTGTGTGTGGGTTTCTTTTTTCTCCGCTGCTGCTGCTATTTGTATTACATTTGTGATCTTAACAACAAATTTACATGCAAATAACTTTTTCAACTTTGCCACTTCACATACACAAACACACACACCAGCCCACCCATTTGAAAAAACACAGATACTCACACACACACACACACACACATACATGCGTGTCATCTCAATTGCCACTTATCAGCTCATCGATGAGGTTGGCCAAAGTTTTTTTTTGTATTTTTTTAGGTACTTTTGCCTGTGCCCCAAAGGCGAAACTTTTTGCAGTTGTTATTCCATTTCTCTGTTTGTGTTTGCGGTGTTGGAGTATTCGTATTCGTATTCGTATTTTATTGTAATCGTTTGGGGTCCGTGAAACAAATCGCACGAATCGACTGGCTGTCTCCGGCTGGCATTAATCTGTGATTTTAATGCGGCCACATTAATTCCAGCCTAAGCCGAGTCCTTTAATAGCCGTAAAGTGTTGACGACCCCCCACAAATGTGTCCTCCCAGACCCATGACGACATCGCTGTAGGAAGGGAGAGAGGGAGGGAGCTGTGCTTATAATCATAAATTACGACCGAGACCACATGCGGTCGCCCTTTTGGAGTCGTAAACGATATTGTGGGGCGGAGGGGCACGACTGGGACGACGAATGGGGGATCCTTTGATGCACTGCACGGGCTTAACGTGAATTATTTGCATTGCGGCCGGCTGACCACCATCAGCCACAGCCTCAGCACCAGCGGAAGTACCCAGCAACAGCAGCAGCCTCTCCAGGTCCAGGTGTGGAGTAAGCCATGCATTGACCTTTGGCCCGCAGGCAACTGCAGCTGCACCTGCACTATGGACCTGCACCTGCACTCTGCATCTGCCACACCCTTCTTCATACAGTTTATAATTGAATTGCTCGGCCGGTCAAATGTACGCGCAGCTGCATCTGGCGGTGGGTAATTAAAATGCATTTTGCTGCAGGATTTAATTGTGCATTTTGCCTTACGTCCCCCCACGGCCCCCTCCACAACCCCCATTAGACCATGGAGGCAAGCCTGACCGCTCCTGCCGCACCTTGTGCCATTTAGAATGCATGACATGCTTCAAAATTGCCATTCAAGAGAGGGGCAGAGCCCGCGGATTGAGGTTGACTAAACAGCAGGGGGGCACTGACAGTGGGGCCCACACTCTGAATGGATGGCTGTGTGGCCCAGACGATCCCTGCGGCGATGCAGCTGCAGTTGCACTGCCCGGATGGCTGGCTATATCCTGATTAAGCGGTCAAGTTAAATTTTCATTTTCGCCTGGCTTTAACTCGAGCTTAAGCAATCAATTTTGCGTTGCTCCCCGCATGACGTCGTAGGGCTGGAGCCGTACCTAAATTTATTGCTATGTTTTTTCTAAAAATTCTCCTACATTTATTTCTATAACTATTCCTATACTTGACCCTATAGTATTTTTTATAGTTTTCTCTCTTAAGGAGTTGTTCCGCAATTGTTTCTTCTATGGTTTTTTCTATAGGTTACCTCATTTATTCCTTAAGTTATTCCCGTAGTTGTTTTTTCTGTGGTTTCTGTAGGGGTAACTTCATTTGTTCCCTGAGTTCTTCCCCTCGTTGTTTCACTGTGCCAAATTTGTCTTCTGCTTTATTCCAGCCCTTGGATTTGGTTTTTGATATACTGAATTCTACATTCTGTATATATTTTCCGCTTAAATCGGATTGAAATTCGCTTCGCCAAATGTTGCTCCCTCCGCGGGTTGCTGTTACTGCTGCTGCTGTTCCGCCCCTCTCTGTTTGCCAACCAATTTCGTTTGGTCTCGTTTTTATTTTTGGCAAGTAAATATGCGTTTAAACAAATATTTTAGCTTGTTGAGAGTATGGCTTTTTTGCTTCACTCTCTCTCTCTCTCTCTTCTGTTGTCTGTTATGTTTCGTTTTGGGTACTGTGTTTTTTTTGTAATTTCGTTGGTGGCAAAATATTTGCTTTTAATTCCGGTTACTTTCAATCGGCCATTATAAGAACGATAACAAAATGGCGGGGGCCAAATGAGGGTGGATCACATCCGGTTACGGAAGAACGGATACAATAATGTTGCTAACAAAATGATTGAAATAATTAATGGATTGCAATTGATGACTCATGCGTTCTTTTGTACAGATAATATATACTTTATATTCCTTATCCATTATACAATATGAACTAGAATTAGTGTATCTATACACTGATAGAAAAAGGCTTAGTAAAAATAACTACCATTATATTTTAATTACATATTTGATTGATTGTATATGAATTTTGAATACAAATATAAGAACAAAATATAGAATTTAACTTTTGAATACATATAAACGTATTAAAAAGTCTATTATTTAAATAAAAACACCTTAAAATAATTATTATATATTGAATTTGTGGTTAAAATGTTTCATAGTTATATTAAATATTGACTTAATTTGAAAAAATTAATTTAAATAAAAAGAGAAAATATATTTAAATATTCCTTAATTTTTTAAATATACGTATTTTTTTACTGTTTTTTTGTTTTTGTTTTGATGTCCCTCAAATTCAACCTGCTACCGCCTTGAATACGAATCTCAGTGGAAGTGAAATTATCTTTGCAAAATGGCTTAATCGCAAAAAATACAATTGTACTCAGTTTGAGTTTATTACTAGTTGAAAACTTTAACTTTAAAATATTAATATTAAATTCATTACTTTATAAATTAAATATGTTAAATTAAAATATGAAATATATTTAAAATATATATATTTCAAAACAAATATATTCTTATTAATATCAATATGTGCGATATTAAAATTAAAACCATAAATTAATTCTTATTTGTTTTCTTTATTTTTATAATAAAAATTCTTACGGTGCCTGGTTTCACAAACATCTGTTTCGTTTATCATAACTTTTGTAAATAGAAACTATCTATATAGACAAAATGTGTTTGAAAAGTAAAAAAATACAATATTATTATGATTCAATTTCTCGATCCGACGATGATTTTAAGCTTATTTTAATATTATTATGCTTCATGACTGCGGACTCCCAGGTTTTATACGAATTTACACAAAAGTCAGTGATATTGTGTAATCGTTTTTGTCAATGCCACCAAGAAATTCCATTTTTATTTGGTGCTTCACCATTTTTGGTATATCTACCATTTAACGAACTGAAAAAGAAATTAAATTAATTAAAAATAATTTGGATAAATAAAGCAATGATTACCTTTTTCCGCAATGATCATCCTGCGTAAACCACCACGGACCGTCGAATTCACGAACGCATGAATTACTGCTGTCCCGATCCAAAGTAGCGAACTTTCCTGTCTCGTGTGTCCTTAGGGAGTCTCCTGCATTACCCCAATATTCACCCAGTGATTTAAGAATAAAGCCTTCTTGTTCGCTTCCCACTGTGAAGTTGTCATATCTGGCAAAGCGTTCAGTGCCATTGGCATCACGGAGGTCTATGTACAATTCCTGAGGATGAGCTGCGGTAATCAAGTACAATTTGTCCAGACCAATGAAGAACTCTCCCCACATGTCTCCAAATCCGTTCTTGTAGTCTTTCCAGTTTCGTTTAAAGTTCACACTTCCATCGATTCGCCTTTGAATGACCGTCCATCCAGAATCGCAGCGAACTGGGAACGGCTCCATTCCCTTGACCTTTATCCGGAAAATGCTATTTGACCCGACATTGGGGCATCTGTCGGAGAGATTCTCCGCCGTTTCATTCATTTTCGATAGCTGGTAATTTTTTTCAGAAAGCACTCCAGACATTATTTTCACCTGCTCTCTAAAGTCTGTAATATGTTCGTCTTTGTCCTTGATTTGCTTTCTAAGATCCTTGATTTGATCGTCTCTGTCGTTAATTTGGCTCCGCAAACTGTTGATGGTGACCTCCAGTGTGTGTATTTTGTCTTTCATTTCATTATTGGCATCAGTCGCCACTTTCAACTCGGCGAAATGGTCGTGGCAAGGCGTGGCCGTTAAGGAACAATATTCATTACACTGCTCCACGATGCAAGCGAACTCTTCCAAATCTATTTCGTTGTTTCCACTGGCAAGGGAAAATTCACCTTGCAGCAAAAGCCAGCAGATGATTACCACAAAGCCCGAGTTATGCATGTTCACTCGACTTGCGTACTGCCGATTTAAAACCAAACTGAGGGAAATGGCTCCGATGCACATTTACAAATAGTATTTCTCTCTTCATACATGGAAACGCATGTAAGCACATATGTACTATATATACATTATATGTATATTATAATCGTGGAACTGATTAATATTGCGTTGATGAGCTATGGGTTTAATCTCAAGCTATCAACTAAGGGCATACATATATTATTTATTATAAAATTATCATCTTCGACCACAAAAGTATATATTTACATATGTTACATACATATGTTTACATGCACATACTACATACACATATATACTAATCGTACTATAAGTGACAAATTGAAATACAACCACACTTGAAGTAAAATCAATGGCATAAATATTTAAATCTAACTAAAAATAATACAATTTTAGGGCTTTTAGCTATGGGTGTATGGAAAGTGGCATCAGCTTCCGAAGAACAGGGAAACTTTAGATGGAATTAAATTACGTAAGTAATAAAATATTAATCTGAAAAATGCTCTCTTTAAGCAAAACATTTAATTGTAAATAATTGAAAAGATTGCGAGCAGAAATCTGCGGATTCTGGCTGGCCGCATTAATGTGTTGTGACAATTTGACAATGGAATTTCTCATTTAAATGTTACCCCGGGTCTTACCAATATAATTGTTGCTTTAATAATTAATGCGATAACATTACAAAAGTGCTTTCCACATGTACACATGTATGTGTACATACCATATGTTTCTATGTATGAGTAGGTGTGTAAAAATAGGCTTGTGTGAGGAGTGTGTCTGTCCGTCAGGCAGAGTGCGTGAAAAGCGGAAGTAGCAAACCGGAAGCCGCAATGACAGGCAACCTCATGAATTAATGCGGCTTGTCCTGTCCATGTTCTGTCCTCTCTGTTCGGTTCTGCTCTGTTCTGTTGTGTGTGGTATGGTGTGAGCTGGTTATACATATATACATCCATATGTACATATATTAATATTCAATTTACGTATTGTTGAAATGCTTCGCCTACATTCCGCTTTATTGGTTTCCGCCTTTTGTGATCCACTCGTGCAATGCAATGGATACACTACATATAGTACATATATGTAGTATAATCATAGCTGCAGCCAAAGTAGCAATCATTATCAATTAATAAATAATACAACAAGAGCAACAAAAAACTCCAATCGGCAGCTCAGCTTAATTCTTGTTTTTCCCCGATTAACTGATTGCTGATTGCAGCGCAAAAGAATTGTCAGAAATGTCAGCTTGGGTTGAATTTAAAATTAAAGATGATAATCAAGCAATGGAATGATGTTCTTGGCACTAACGAGGTACATATTCGTCGCGTGTTTTTTTATGTGGCTGACTTTTTAATATTTCGCTGTTGACATCACTCAGACTGTCTCGGGCTGTCTGTAGTCCTCAGCCCGCCCTCATATTTCACTCGCTGTTGGTTGTTAAATTTTATTAAAATTTGCGCCCATTTGCCATAATTTGTATTATTCAATTCCACCCACATGCCGAATGACAGCCAGGACCCTGGAGTGCTGCCTCCTGAGGCTGGGGCCGCAGATGAGTTTGACAAGCGAATAAGATGTGGAGGCAAAGGCAAAGGCAAAAGGAAAGGAAGTTTGAGCTGGAGTGGGTGAAAAAATAAATGAACACAAAGAAGAGAGGTCTGGCACACATGGAGGAGTGCCTCCCTGTAGCACCATTTGTTGCAACCAAATTAAATGCCAGGCAGCACTCGAATTGACAGGCACCCACCAGCCCACCCCCACCCCTACAGCAACCATATCAGAATTTTCATTTCCCATTTTTTGGTGGGGCACGAGTGGCGAGTGCAGCTTTTATGTATGAAAAAGCATTTTTAATTTGCATCGGTCGTTGGTCTGACTCTGGCCTGTTAAGCGGGTAATCCATTTACAGGTAAATGCATTTATTTGCACTTTGGTTGCATTTATTTTTGATCGCGTGTATCGCGAGTGCTAAATGAATAACAACAACAACAAGCACACTCAACGAGTTGTTCTTTATTGCTCATACGCACTGCTGACATTTGATTTGCTTTGCATAATTAATAAAGGGAGGGGGAAGGGGGATACAGCGGCAAAAGCCAATCATTCAACAGCGAATGGCAGCGAGACTGCCATCATTTATTAATGCTAATGCATTTCGCATTAATCCCAGGCACCAGCATGGCCGTGGGAACTGCCAGGCTTAATGGCCAAATGCAATCCAAGGAATGAAAATGAATTGTTGGAAATTAGTTAAAACGCATTTGATGCTTTCTAAGTTTTGCTTTGCTCTGCGTGCCGCGTTCCCAAAAATGTACGTACATCCACGTGCCAGGGCATGGAGCCATGGTTCAGGAGGGGGTGAACGCGTACTGCCAACATTAATAGTTATACAACAGCTGACATATTGATAAATGAGCACCAAAGCTGAAGCAGCAGCAGCAGCAGGAGCATCAGCAGGAGAACTGGAACTATTTCACTGGCAAATGGCTCAAGGCGAAGTTTTCGGTGGGTGGAGCGTGAAAAACGTCGAAAAATGGCTTCAGCGTGAGAATTTTCCAAGAGCTTCAGCATACACGCATTCCCCCCACACACACACACACACGTACCCACATACAAACACCCCTGCAGGGGTGCAAAACAAATGCTTGAACATATTTCTGCAGCTGTGATTCGTTTTCCTCAAAGCAGAAATGGTGGGGGAGGGAAGCTCAACCATTCGACTTCGAATGCTTGGCAATGAGTCAATTTTTTAACATTTATTTGACAGAAATTTTCATTTATTTTCGACTTCTGCCGACTGACTGGCTGGCTGACTGCCTCCTGCCACGACTGGATGACTGGAGTAGAAAAATTTAATTAAATTGAAATTAATTTGACAGGATATTGCAGGCGCCACCAGAACTATTAATAATGCCCCATGTGGTAAGGGGTAATGGCAGTAGCCAGGGCCAGTGGGAGTGGGTGTGAGTCTGAGTGCATGTGAGTGAGCGTTTCGGGGGGGACAAGACAAATGTGAGCCAAATAAATTCTCATGTTGCGCTTTTGACTCGCTCGCTTTTCCACCGTCAAAATTGCACAAAGAAAAGCAAAAAGAGCGGAACACAACACAACAGAACAGACAAAATAGCGAAATACATCCAGCCTCCAGCAGCCGCCCCCCCCCGCACACGCACACGCACACGCGCGACTCTAGGCTCGTGTGAGCCTCAATAAATCATTGCAACTCGTAGTTCGAAGCGTAGCTGGGGCAAAAAAACGCAATTTTCCAGGCAGCGGCACATAATTAATTAAATTTAACTTTTAAGCACTCAGCCATGCCCAGAAATATCACTCATACGCACTGTTGTCCTTGCCATTGCCATTGACTTGGCGGCGCCACCGACACTCGGCATTGACATACGCACAAATAAATACACGCTATAAATTCAATTCCCTTTCTCGTGGTCGGAACCCACCCGAATCCCATTCCCATTTCCCGAAATATTTTTCCCTTACAATGCAAAACTTTCGCTTAGGTGTGCTGCGGCGAGTATAATAAATCGCGTGCTCTTTCAGTTTTCAGTTTTGGTGCCGCTCGAATGCTGACAGCTCTACACTACAGCTGTAAAGCTAAGACTTCTGAGCTGTGGGCGTGGCATATCATTTAAAGGTTCAGCAGAGGGACAGGACACCGCGAAGGAGCGTCGAAAGGAGAGAGAGAGAGAGAGAATGCCACGCAGGGAAACGTGCTCAAGTCAAATAAATAACAAAACATTGGCGGACAGCGAATGAATTTATGGCCAAGGCAAAAGAAAAAGTGCAAAATTTTTCAAGCAATTGGATTAGGAAAAGGCTGGGAGGAAATGCTTGATAGAGTGGAAACAGAAGTCGCTCTTACGGTGTCTCTCTTCTGGATATCTCACTCCCTGGCTGGGTCCAGAAATGAGATTAATGATTTTTTAAATGTCTTGCAAAGCAGGCCCAGGCCCAGGCCCAGGCCCAGGCCCGAGTGGATGAACTGGGGAATCCACTCGAAGTGACTGACAACTGGCAGCGACAATGATGGAGCAGACCCTGCAGAGTCGAGTCGAATCGAGTTGAGGTTCGGTGTCGAGTCCCGTGTGCACATCATTGGGCATTAGGTATGCATGCCGTACTGCTGGGGCCTCGCACTCGCAAAGATGTTGAGCAATGCGACCAGAGACAATGACAACGAGCAGGACGGGAGCAGCAGAAGGAGCAGCAGCAGCAGAAGGAAAATGGGTAGCCGGGTTCAATAATGAAGTTAAAAATTCCATACATACAAATACAAGCAGACAGGCAGAGGCAAAAGAGAGTGTCGCACGAGTGTCTGAGGAGAAGAGAAAAAATAGTGTCAGAGACAAGGATGCAGTTGTTGTTGTTGTTGTTGTTGTTGTTGCTGCCGTTGCTGTTGCTGCTGTGCGGCATTTGGCTTTGGTATTTATGAGTACGTTGTCCTTGATATGCCTGCGGAATTACTAAATGTCCCACACTTGACACTAGCTTCACACAAACGCACACACACACAGACAGGCAGGCAGGCAGGCATCATGCATAGAGAGAATCCCTCACAGATACGCACCGACATATACACCACATCAGCCATTCATTCACTCTCTGGCAACTCTGACTCTGACTAGGCCCGATCTGGCTCTTGAATTTGGAGCTGTTGCTTAACACTGTCAGCAATATGTTTGTTGCCACGCCACGCCACGCCCCAAAAGTTGCACACGTACGTACTACACCTTCTTCTTTGCCTCGCTCCCCCCTTCTGTATACTTATATATATATATATTTTTATCTTTTACGTGCAGCAATGTGCCCAAGGCGAAATTTAAATAGAAATGGCATGTTGATGTTATTTGGAGTAGGTTCCATATTTAATTTAATATGCGAGACGCTCTCTACTCTCATCTCTCTCTCACACACAAACTACTGTGCGTGTGTGTGTGGGTGATAAATATTTTAATTTATTTTGTCGAGAGCTGGGCTAGCAAGGATGGATGTGCCACTGCACTGCACTGCTCTCTTTAATCCAGCCACCATAGACTGCATAGACTGCATAGACTGCAGTCGAATCCCTCGATACTGGGCGTAAGCTCTACCAAGACGAGTGACAATCCCAGTGCATTTTGTGGCATGGCATGGCCCTTAAGAAAGCTGCAGTTCCGCTTCCGTCTGTTTGTTTTTCCTTGTCACACACACACTCACACACACAGATACACAAGACACACTTCGATTGCGTGTGTATGCTGCCGGAGAACAGAAACTTCACAATTCCGACTAGATAAATAAAAGTGAGCCTGGGGGTAACGTTCTCCCCCAAAGCAGGAGTGTGAGGAGAGGGTGCTGGGTGTAGGGTGTAGAGTGCAGGGTTCAAGGATGGATAGGACCACGCCCTTAACCAGAATCAGAAACTCAAGTGGCAACAAGTGTAAGTGGGCTGATCGGCCAAGTGCAGATAACTAGTCAAGTGCTCTGCTCTGCGAGACCTAGCAGGTGCCAGTATGCCCTTGTGTTTGTGAGAGTGTGTGTGTGTGCGTGTGTGTTTGTGGCAACTGAAGGAACTCGTCTCCAGATTGTGCATGAAATCAAGCAGAATGAGAAACCAATTTGTGTGGAAAATACAAAGGCAACAACAACAGCACTAGAAATGAAATTAAATTGGCCAAAGGGTTTAAGTTTTACCTTCCCTCTTTGCTGCTTCCCCCCTTGGCCAAATCTCTGAATCGCTTCGCGAATTTTGAAGGTAAAGTCAGTGGAAAAACATGCGGAAAGCAAAACTTTTCATAAGTCGCTGCTAAAGTCGATGGCAATAAATTTCATTTCATTGGCAACTTTTTCGCTTTCATTCGACCGGAGAAGGAATTTTAATTCAATGCGAGCCAGCAAGGGAGAAACCTCAGAAAAAGGTCAGAGCCGGAAACATAACCAAGACTTAGCCAAAAGGAAGTACATACATACAGTCCGAAGTTCGAGTTGTTTAAACAGAAAACTAGTTAAAGCTTAAAGCTGCAAAAGTATCCTTCCCTTTCTGTGTGTATTTACTGTGGGTACGTGCGTGTGTGTGTGTGTTTGTGTGTGGTTAACCGGTTCGTGGTCTGGGTCCAACATTATGGGATCATTTCGCACTGCTCTCCCTCTCCCTCCTCGTTCTGCATAAATGAAGCCCCAAAGCCAGACCTGCGCGAGTGTGTGTGCATTGTGGGGGGATGGGGGTTGTGCCTGCATGGCCACTAAACGTGGGCCCAGTGTGTGCGACGCAGTGGAAATGCACTCGAATAAACACAAAATTTATATGAACACAGAAAAGACAGATTAGGGCGTGGCGATAGGGGAGGGCCATGGTACCTACCCATGGACATGCCCACTTCGGGTCGGGTGTGCCCGCTTTGTGTACTTTTTGTGGGAGCAAACAAAAGCAATTTTTGCGTTTTATAAATTCCTTTGGTTCATGGCTTTGGCCTGCTTCCATTTGTGGCATAGAAGAGCCAACAAACGGGACAGGAAGAGACTAGAGCAGGAGAGAGCTAAAGACATTTCTGTTTCCCCCATCAAAGCAAAACATTTAGCATAGCATACTTTTGAGAGCATTGTCAAAGTTCTCGTCCTGGTCAAAACTTTTCTGATCGACCCAAAGTACGGCGTGTCAGTTTAATGGAGTTGCAGCTTTGCAGCAGCAGCAGCAGCAGCAGCAAATGCTTTCCGGTCTGTGGCCATAATGGAAACCCCACCCAGCACAGACATCAGACCCATCCCTTGTGCCTCACTTTTGGTCACATAAAATCTCAATTGAGTCGTTAAATATACAAAAAAAAATGTGATAAATAATCAAATTACATGCACTTGATGCTTGATGCCCCCCAGATTCAGGGCTTCCAAAATTTTTATGACCTCGACATTTTTGTTTTTTTTGTTGTTGCTCATTTTCATAATATTTTCCCGTTGCTACACCATTTATGGCACAAATTCGTGATGATTCGGCCTTTGAGCTAATGCCGCGTGGATTTGCCAGTTTTCAATTATAAAGTATAGCCACAAAGTGGCCCCTGGCCCGATCGGATCCCGCCCGGACCAGCCCGTACCGGCCTTTGTCCTGTTCTTTGGCATGCGTACGTTTTCCATTTCCAATTAGATCGGAGAGCAAACTAATTTCATGCAAATTGCTGGCACAAAACGAACAAAAAAAATAATTTTTACTGGGAAAAGTCTTCTTTCCTCTGGCTTGCTGGCAAAATTTTCCATCGAGCCCAAAAATGCTGTCAAAATTGTGCGTTGATCAGTTGGGTTTTTTCTCTTTTCGTTTTTGGTTTTTTGTGTTCACGTTTCGTTTGTTTTTATTTGACGGCAGTGCCAAAATTGCCCGCATTGAAACCGAAGTTTTAGCACATGACTCGGATGGGTTTGAGCTTTTCCGGGGTGGCATGCATCGCATTCCTCAGCGCCCCTGCCTGAGTGCTGTCATTTAAACAGAGCTGAGCAGAGCAGAGCAGATTAATGTGCTGCCATCAATGCCATGTCATGTATACGTAGCGTAGCATGACACGTCGCTTCGATGCTATTATGCATTTGATTGGCATTTGTTTGTGCACAGCAATCAGGCAGGCTCCCTTCTCTTCCACTCTTCCGCTCTTCCACTCTTCCTCAGTCCTGACCTGGCCACAGCACAAGCCTGTCAAACCCGACAGATGGGGGCGAGGGCTCGCTATATAATGGCCCGCACTGAATCAGTCAACAGGTAAATGGCAAATGTAATTTTCGTTTGGAGCATTTTAATTAGCCGTAAGTTGATAGTCCCAAAAAAAGGGCAAGCGCTGACAGCTCTTTGATGTGCCGGACACTGGCCGGCTGGTGGATGCTGCCTGCCCCTGACACTGTCCAGCCGGAGCAGCAGCAGGAGGGACCCGAGTACGTCAGCACGGACAGTCACGGACATTAATGGGGTGGAATTCACAGTCTTGGCGACACTGTCAGTGCCGTGTCAGGGGGCCATTTGATATGCCTCTGACAGCTAGCACATTTTTTTTTTTTTTGGCTCACCTTCCCAGCCCCCGCCCCCGTCCCCTTTTTTATACAGCCCGTGACAGTGACCAGAGTGGCGATCCAACGCTGACAGCTTACAACATTTGACTGGCTATTTTTGGGGGCGGCATTTAGTCAGTATTTTAGTTTGATCAAAGGTAAAAAAAAAAACAAAACACTTAAGCACATTGGGGCTGTTCGAATGCTCGAAGGGGCGAATCCGATCTCTATTTGCTCTGAATGCTTAGCCTAAACATACAAACTTATCATCTAAGGTGATATGGTGTGGGGGGGACTACTGTGATTCCTGCGACTCCCTGGTCAATCGTCGCCGCAGCGCACGTCGCAGCTCTCCTGGGTGCAGAAGCGGTTCCGGTTGCCGTTGCAGCCCTTGTACGTGAAGGATCGGCAGATGCCCTTGTCGTAGTACCACCGGGTTACCGCTTTGGTCTGATCCTTGCTGTTGCAGAAGTTTCCCTCGTTGCGGCCCACATAGCAGTTGACATTGTCTGAAATGCGAAAATTCCGTTGTTAATTGATTCCGGGGAAATGGTCTCCCGATGCGCTCCAGTGGCGCTCTCTGGGCGCCATTTTGTGCAATTAAATGCCTTTGTTTATGTGGGGGTACGAGGCAAGCGACGGAATATTTCATAATTCTCACTGGCCACTGGCCACTGACTGCACTGTCTGTCATGGGCGAAAAAATAGAACAGAATTGACTGACGTGCAACGGACAGAACTTGGCAAGACCCAGGCAGACTGCAACTACTCATTAAGGTAGAAATAATTTAAATATACTCGTATTTATGGTATTGCCATGGGCAATCGAGTTCTGTCGATAATCAAGTAACAGCATTACGACATCGCCGTTTACTTTGTACTATACTTTGTCTTTCTGATGATTTTCCTTTTCTGATTTTTCCTCTACGCAGCACTAGGAGACTATGTGGCCATGTGGCCATGTCTATTTCGAGCTATTTTTCAAATTATTTTGTCCAGTGCGCTAATTAGGCAGGTTTTACGAGACAGTTTTGTTGCTTGCCCCGCGATACTTACTCAGCTCCTTGCATGCCGCATCAGCGCCAGCGCTGGATGCCTCAATTTGCGCGGTCTGTGTCAATAGAATGATGGACAGAAGGCCGACAATTGTGGCCCAGAGGAGCGTCAAATTGATTTTCAGTTTCATGTTTTTCACACGGCGAACAACGGACGCGGAGACGGAGGCGGAATGGAGCGGCAACAGCTGCGGGATTTGCTTAGAGGTGTGCGTTCCCCTGTGTGGATCAACAGAAACTGGCAGCAGCAGCAACAGAATGCCAGGCCAGGCCAGAGGCTGTTCCAATATTTTCGTTTCTGGTATTTTTAAGTAATTTGCGCTACTTTCGAGCAGGCAAACGAGCTGCCGGCCAACGAAGCAAAGCGAACTAAAAGCAAGTCGATACGAAACGATACGATCCGATACGATACGAACCGAGTGAGACTGAGCAGACTGTGGGGCACTTTCAGTTTATATACGAAATGCCGGAAATTGTTCGTACACTCATCGTATGTACAGCCCATGTCCCATTCGTCAGATACTTGGGCAGGTTCTGCTTCGGCGGCTGCTTAGAAAATTCTCAAAAATATTTCGAGCATTGAGCGCCTGACAGTTGCTCCGCTGCTATGCTCAATACGCATCTCCAACAGTCTAACAATTCAACAATCTCTCAGTCATACAGTCCATGCATTTGGCCATTCATTCAACCCGCCTTGTCCATCAGTAGGAGCAGATATTTTCGGTCGACAAAATACTCGTGGGGCCCACCGTTGTGTCGCGTGGTCCATCCAAGTTGCACTTAGTTTTATCTTGGGGCGTTTACTTTTCGCGGTGCTCGTTTGCATAATTTCTCTCAACTTATTGAATATTTTCCACATAATTAATTTTAATTATTTGTGTTTCTTTCGGGCGTTTGAATTAATTTAGATAAGAGGCGACGGCGGCGGCAGGGTCGGATGGGTTGGATGGGTTGGATGGGTCGGGGTCGAAAAGGGCCAAAAGGGTAGCCGCACTGCAGTCAGCAGGGATCTCCTCCATTGTCTCTAATTACAATGGGCAGCATTTGTTTTGGGCCAATTTTTTTTGTGTTTTTTTGGTTGGTTGGTCTGTGCTGCTGCTTTATTTCTTTTTTTTTGGCTTCTTGGCAAGTGGCGCGGGCATCGAGCATTGGTTCGCGCTTCTCCTCAGTTTCCCCCTTTTGTTCCACATTTTCCCCATTCTGTATTTTGCGCACTGTTGTTGGTCCTATTTCAGCGAGAGAAGAGCAAAAATCAATCTTCATTTAAAATTCAATTTAATGCGCTGCGTGCATAAAGGAAGTTCCACAGCATCTTGGCCCCCTTGCCCCCCTCTCCTGTGTCTTTGCTGGTCATCAAGAGTATTGGGTTCGTTGGGAGAAAATTAAAACAAAAAGAAATAAAAAAAGAATCGTATACACTTCGGACTGACTGGGCTGACGCATCAAAGAGAATTTTCTGGCCGCCGCACAATGCCGCACAATGGCATTAAGTAGCGCCTCCCGGGGGAAGCAAAGGGAAATGCCGAAGAATTCCCGATTGACAGATGCCCAAAAGTCAAGTAGGGCGAGGACCTATGAATATTTTACCATCCCACAGGTTTGACCTGAGCGTTGCTAAAATTTTGGAAGACAGAGTGCCAAGAATGGCCACTAGAAAGGCCACAAGATTCACACATTACAGTCAACGTTTCGTGTCGTGTCGTATGAGTAATGGATAGGGAAACGGCATCAATTTGTTCAAAAGGAACTTCACTCCACTCCAGTGATGGGGAAATCATCGAAATTACACCAAACGGAAGACTAAAAACACAAAGAGGATGTTCGGCGAACACAAAACGGAAGTCTTAACTAAAATCGGTTTCAGGTATACGGAAAACCCAACCAAGTGGAAGAGCTGATGGGGGAGTACCGAGTGGAAGAGCAGCCACTGCCACTGCCACTGAATGGGCAGATATGACGAGATGTGGAGTCGCTGGGGCATGTACGTGATGTATCTGCGCCACTCAATCAATATCCAAATCGGGGGACATCTAATCAATCGGGAGCGCATAAAAACACACACAATACTCATGCTCATATTCATATAAAAATTGAACGCCCTCTTGGCCACGTTCCTGCTGCTCTGGCCACTCTTTTTGACCAATTTGACGATTTGGTGGTGATTTGTCGCCTTTAATTCCCACACACAATTTTTGGACGCACTCAGGCAAAAGTTATTTAATGGCTGCACTTGAACGTGCCAAAGGACAGAAGCGGCTAAAAGAAATGCGAGAGATTACAGAGCGAGATACGAGAGAGAGAGAGAGAGAGACAAAGAGAGTGAGCGATTTAGTAGTTGGAAATTGAGTTGAAAAGCATTGAAGTCGGTCTCTATCTCGCATTTTGAGGATATTCTTTGCATATAATTCACCTACCTTTTTGTTGCTGCTGCACCTCCCCCATGCCCGCCTGCTGCCTTGAGGAATGGAATTATTTGCTCAATCCCTTTTGCATACGCTTTGAGTTGTTTCCCTCCGTTTCCCCTTCGAATTGAGGAAATGAAAAATTTCAATGATTTGCTTCCGGCTTTGCTGTCCATCAGAGCGATTCATAAACAGAGAGAGAGAGAGAGGGAGAACGGGAAAAAGAGTTTTGTTTATTACCTTTAAGGCGCTTTCGGCCGCAAGTCCCAGATAAATTATTCAAATTGCAGCTTTGATCTGTCTCTCTTCATAGCTGGGCTCCCTTCCAGGGGTAAGTGGAAAATATTATTGATTACAATGGCACGAGAGGCAATTTCTTACACAACATTGCCACAACAGTGACAATGTTGAAAATGTTTCCATAGCCATTTGCCACGACCATCACAGCAGCAGCAGCAGCAGCCAGCAGCCAGGGCCGTGGCCAAGCGTTGTGTTTTTTAGTTAAAATTTCGCAATTTGCAATAAAAATTCCATTTTTTGGAATTCAGTTTTGTGCGCACACCCCATCCCCAGCCCCCAGAGCCAGCTTCAGCTATGGCTCCAGCTCCGGCTTCAGGAAAGCTTCGTCTTGTGGCCTTGCGGATAGGAAAGGAAAGGCAAGGCAAGGCAACGGAGAGCGTCAGCAAAAAGGATACGCAGCATCCCAGCAGAGCACAGGGATGTCCGGGGCTATCAACCGGCAATTATTATGCGTCCCGAACTGCACGTGCCCCATATAATGTCTGTCTATGTATGTGTGTGTGTGTGGGAGAGAGTGGGTATAAGTTTAAGTGTGAGTGTCAGTGTCAGTGTGTTTGTGTGTGTGGTGGCAGCTGGGGCGTGCCGACAATAATTTAATATCAAAACATATTTTACTTGCATGCCGAAGAAGCTGAGGAATGCGCTCAAAAGCTTAAGGGGAAAAAAAAGGGAAAACGGGAAGCCAGCGAACCAAGTCGAATGAGGAGGCGATGAAGCGTTCATCTTGTCCTTACGTTCTTACGTTCTTTCACTTTCTCTTGCTCCCTCCTCTTTTGGTGTATCGTAATTATTTTAAAGCCCCTGGAGGCGCCTCCGAAAAATCTACAGCCTCGGCCACAAAAATTCGTCGCCTGATGTGGAGTTATGGCTGCAGTTGGGTGGGGCCAAGGATGGGGTGGGGTGGATGCCTGGCTGCCAACCCCATTGTGTATTTTCCTCATTTCCGACTCAAATGGATTTTGATTGTCTGCCTTGGCCTCGCTACGTGTCTGCCATTTGTCTGCGCCCGTTTTGGGCATCCTCGGGGCCAGCCAGCCAGCTCCGCTCCGGTGGCAGCCAAATGACTTTCTTTTCTTGGCCATTGCCTCGTTTGGCTGTTGCTTCGGGCCCATTTGGTTTTATTGTAATGATTTCTATTACCACACTGCCTCAGTTTCTGTCTCCGTCTCAGTCTTAGTCCCAGTCACGGTCTCAGTCCCCACATAGTTTGGTGCAACTTGCAGTTGACCAGCTTCCAGCTTCCAACTCTTAGATCCCCAATGGACTGTTGGCAGTTTACGTGGCCATCGCGCTTAATGAGTAGTTATTTCCGCTGCTATTTCTTGATCAACTCGTGCATGGTGCGACATTTGCGGTAGTTAAGGCTAATGCCGGCACACGTCCCCACGTCCCCTATTAATTGCCGACTATTTCAGTCGCTCCTCTGCTGATGGTTCCCTGAACTTCCCTGGCTCTAATTGAATTTATTTCATATTTTTTGTATCGAAATATTTATGCGGCATATAGCTTTGATATTTATGAATTTCATTTGGTAGCTGTCACAACAATAGATAACAAAGTGAGCAAAAAATACTCCGCTCCCAAATGAGATGAGCAAAATGTTAATTTTCGCGCCTTCTTCTGTGCTCGCTCGCTCGCTTGCTCGTTTGCTGTTGCAATGAATAGGGGAAAAGCATAATTAATTTTAATGCGCTTTTCCGCTGTCTTGTTTTTGCCAGAGAGCTATCATTTCCATCACGGAATAGCTTTAATTATTCAGCTCCATCCAAGGCGGGGGCTTTCCTGTGGCAGTGCTGTCAAGGATTGTCCCCATCCGCACCACCACCCCGTTCGCACACTCAATTTGTCAGTCAGGAGGACTGACTCCCTGCTCAAAGGAAGAGATTTTCGGGGAGTAGCACCTCCCTCGTATATTGGTTGTACGAATGTGATCCTGTTTTCCCCCCCACCACTCTCCATTGACAGCAATCGAAAACCGAACCAGACCAATCCACATGCTGATGATTATCAATTTGCGAGATTCGTTTTGGTGTAGAAAATTGTTTACCCGTTTGGTAAGCAGCCCCCATCGAACCACTCAACCAGCACCTACCATTGACAGCCACGCCCCTTGTTGCGGGTGCGGGGAAATTGAAAATGCAAACAAACAGACTCACATGGAAATTGAAGTCTGATGTTCCACGCTTGTGTGGTGGAATCGCCGGCTTCCGGTTTCAGAGTAGTAGATGGCATCACGTCTCTCGCCTCCCTGCCTCCCCCGCCTGCCTGCGTCTTCCTTGCTGGATTAATGGCTGTGTAATTTATTGAAGTTTGCCAATAAAAACGGGTGGCACAATTCAAATTAAACTCGTCTTCCCCTGGCCTTTCTTAATGGCAGCAAGTGCATTTCCCCAGATTTCCCCTAGATTTCCCACAGATTTCCGCAAACATTTGTTGCTTGTCAGCGGCAAAGGGATTCGTGCCGCAACCAGGGGAAAATCCCAAACACTCTGAACACTCTGCTGTGTCTTGCTTTCCATAAAGTTGGCTAGGAAATCTACTACTATGGCAAATGCTATAAAAGTTGCTCAAGTTTTAAATGCAAAACTGCGCGGGAGTGCGGCGGCGATGGCATTGTGCCCCAGCAACAGTGGAAAGTTATGCAAATTTGATGCAACAAAGTAGCGTTTTTGCCGTTTTCTGTTTTCTGCCGTTCGTCGTTTGTTGTTCTCTGCCTGCAAGTGATTTATGTGGCCAAGACCGTGACCGCGCCGCGCCCATTCACTGAGCATAATGCGCTACTTAATGTCGCTCAGTAACAAGCAATGAATGAATGCAACACAGTGGCAGCCACAACAGAACAACAGTTCCCACAGTTAACAAAAACGATACTCATACGCACCGTGGTACATATATGATTTATATTTGATTACTTTATCTACTTTATTGGGGTCTAAAGTGATTCCTTCTGGTTGTTAAATGAGTATAATTGAGGAACTTCTTCAAGTATTCCGAGTTGCTTTTCCATTCGGATCAGGAGATTCTTCTACCGCCTGGCAAGCACAACCTGAGCGGATACGGAACGTGTTTTGCTGGCATTTTCACGGACCAGCAGCTGCCGTGAAAGTTTAAATCGAATTGGGCGCCAAAGTGGTGTAAAAGTGCTCCAACAAATGGCCACAAATGGCCGAACTTATGCGCATGTCTTATTGTGTGATGGCAGGCAGGACGCTCCGGCACACAGGCTCAGAGGCTCAGAGGTTCAGAGAGGTGCCGGAAGCAGCCATCTCCGCTGTTGTTCGATGTGAGATATGCAAATATCCAAAACTTGTTAATATTTGATAGGAAACAAGTTTGCCAAACTGCAATAAAAGCAAACACACACATATAGAACAAGAGCAAGTTCCACCCACTGGAGGGGGGTGTGAAATATTTGACTAGCTTCTCGAAATTGAGCTGCTTACGCTTACGCTTGGAGAGGGAGTTTTCCTGGGGGTTTCCTTCATCCATATTTCATGAGGCAGCAGCACTTGCCGGGGGATGGCCTGACCGCAGGTTGATTGCCTTGCGGTGGCCAGAAATTAATTAAAATAACTTGAAACATCGATGCAATAGTGCGTGGTGCGTGGTGCATGATGCATGATGCGTGCTGCAAGTTAAAGGATCGAGTTTACTCGAGTTCCCCCAAGGGAAGGACGTGGAACTGTGGCAAAGTTAATGTGTTGTCTGGTAATATTGTTTACAAATAATTCGGTTAATGCCGCCCAGCGGGAAGGCAACTCACTTAGCAGAAAATCAATTTCCATTGCAATCCCCGACAGACGTTCGTTGTGGCACTCATGTATCTGCTGCATGCTGCATGTCTTTGGGGGTGCAGGAAAGTGCAGTCCGGCAACAACAGCATTAACATAACACCTCATTCAGATATGTGAGCCAAATGAGTGTACGAGTGTGTGAGTGTGGGTGCGAATGCATTCTGTATGAAAATGATGTTTTTCGCTTAAAAGGGAAAATTCTCATTTTACATGCGCTGCAATTTCTCGCTCACTTCAATTATGCAAATTGTGTGTATGTCGAAAACCAATTTGCATTGCCAGCCCGCCACCACCCCTCTGCACCCAGTGTGCAAGTGTGTGTGTGTGTGTGTCGACAGTGGGTGCAAAAGAAAAGCGCATCAGCTCCTGCCTGAGCCGAAGCTCGAGCTCGAGCTCGAGCTGGGGCATCAGGGTTGTACATGCAATTAACATCACGGCGACAGCTCAACAGACAGATATCCCGATAGACCGGCAGGCAACTGCAGCACTGGCTGTGGCAATGGCAATGGGAACGAGATGTAGCCGAAGACTCGTCCGAAAACTTGATGCATGCCAGCCAGAAAGAACTCATTATAATTTTTCTTCATTTCAATTTTCCATTCGCCATTCAATCCAGCGAAGCGGATGTCCTTCCTGCTCTCCGGTCTCCCTGCTTGTAATTTAATTTACATGAGCTGTGTGCTACATCAAAATTATCTGACACGAAAAGTTTTCGGCCATCACATCCTGCCCCTGCCACTGCCCCCACCCAGAGCTTTATTAATTACTAATGTGAAAGTTTCTGGTGTCCCTTTTCATCGCTCCATCTTCATCTACATCTACATCTGAATGGCCATCTTCAGGACTAGCCTCACACCCCTTGGTCGAGCAATTATGAGTTTATTTTGTAGCTGTCCGATTTCTTGGCTTATGTCCAGACCATTCACCGACGGAAATCCCATGGCTGGATCCAAGTTGGCAAGCAAAGTACAAGCCAATTTTGCAACTTTGCCAAGAAGTGTTAACTCAATCAATGTGTGCAAATATTGAAGGGCGGCAGGAGAGATGGCAGGAGGGGGGAGTGCCATTACAAACTGTGGGGCCAAATTAATTTAAGTTTAATTGGACTCTGAACTAAGACCAAGTCATGGCATATTTGCTTAGCATTTAACCCGTCTGGTCGGCTTGCTCTAATTGGTTTCTCCCAATCGCAGTCCCTGTCCCTGTCTAGCCTTAATCAGGACACACTGTCTCGAAAGAAGGGAGCTTTGGTTTAATCAGCTCATTTTTAATGCCGCCTCCGACTCTCTGACTTGCTCACAGCTGGCCAGGCCAGAGGAGCAAGGGGGGAGATTGGCCAGGAAGCGGATATCTTTGACTGGCCAATTTGGCTGCCATTAAGTGGGTCAGACATGTGATCCGCTCCAGTGCATACAAACTGCATGGCTCGCCTGGCACTAAACCAGAGTAAACACTCGGATTGGGGGCGGTGTATAGGGCAGATTGTAAAATCTAAACGTGCTCCACATTTTTCAGCTTCAATGGAGCGCACGTACGACTAAACTTGAATGTTGTATTAAAAAGTTTTGCAGAGGAAAGAGCAGAAAGTAGAAAGTAGAGAGCAGAAAGCAATTCAATTTAATTAGAGTAAATTTGGCCGGCAGAAAGCAGCGAAAGCCGAAAGCCCTGTCCCGAAACTGCAAACGCAACTAAGACTAACCCCCGTTTTATGTGCCAATTTTATGAGCGTCCATTGGCCTTATCCCTATTCCTATCCAAGATATCTCCATCCCCATCCCCAAGCCAACTAGCAACCGCAGCATATGGCCAACTCATGGCATATTTGCGATTTTGGTAAAAGAAAATGCACATCAATGGCAAAACTTGCGGCCGGGGCAGCCACTTGAATGGAAATAAGGTTTCGGGGGCCAGACCAAATTTGATGGATCACCACTTGCTCCGCTTCCCTCTCTGACAGCTTTCCATTTCGCAGAAAGAAATCCTGCCTTGGGGTAATATTTCATCTTTCTTATTTCTAAACTGCCATTTCCCCTTGCATTTCCCTTTCCTCCCCGATCGATTTTGGATGATGGACTCGGGCATGATTTTTGTTTTGCCAGCTCATTATTTGTATTTCAATTTGGTGCGTTGCCATTTCCATATCCATTCAGCCCACACCCCCACTGAGGCCGATGGCAACCTCTCACCTGATATGCCTTTTACTTTACGGATTTTGTGGTTGGGCTGCCACTTTGAATAACAATTCTGTGGAAAAGTTTTCTCTGCGCGGTGGCTTTCATATATATGTATATGAAGACGCAATAAAAAAGTTACTTTATTCCACGTCTACGTGTGCTCTGCCCAGAATTCTCTCTTCTCTCACTCTCTCTCTCTCTGTTTGGAGTGGGTGAGTGTGGGTTAAGTGCGGCTTGTTGCGGTTGGGAAAATGTAGATTTAGCAACACTCGTCCTCACTCCTGCCATTGGCATCGCATTGACTCGCCTGCTGCCAGCCGGCTCCTGTCTCTCTGTCTGCATTGCATGTTGGCCTGACATTGGCAGCAGGTTTTTCTCGTAAAAGCCACTCACAGACACATCGACCTGCGAATGCAAATAGAAAGCTCCATAGACACACAATCGTTTATCAGCATCGAGGCCTGTCCTGAGTCCAAAGTCCCCCCGTGTCAGAGTTCAAGCACTGGAGTCTTTCCCTTAAAAGACTCTCTGCGAACAAAGTGACCAAAAGGAGAGCAGCTTAAAGCCCTCAGTAGGCCAGCTGTATCTTTAAGATATAGTTCAAGGATGGAATGGAAAGGAAAAGCAAGGAAAGCTGAATAGTACGCTCAGGTGTAATTTTTGCATTTAGCCAACAATTTGCTGCTGTCTTCCAACTGGCATGCTGTCTGCCAGGGCCAGGTCCAGCCATGCCAAGGCTTGTCTTGGCTTCGCTTGGCATATCCTGGCTGGTTAGCATCTTAAATTTTTATTGCAAGGGAAGCGGAATCTTTAGTAATTGCTCTCTGGGCGCACATAAAAAAATGTGTAGCCAGGTAAGCAGAAGAAGTTGCTCCTCCATCCGAGAGCCCCCCCGCCCACAGCACGCAAGATATCAAAACACAAAACTATTACAAGCCTGTCTAATGCCTTCCCTCTAACACACACACACACACACAGAGATAGAGACAGCCGTGCATAGGCAAATAACACAGCCACGTACATACATACATATAGAGTGTGTGTGTGTGTGTGTGTTGAAGAGGCCCTCGAGAGTTTGTTGCGCACTTGGCTGCTGGCAGGCTTTGAGGCAGAGCCAGAACCAGAGCCAGGCAATCTGTGCCATCTCCTCCAGTGCCTTCCAGTCTTTCAGTGCCTCTCCCACTCCTTCACACACTGGACGGACGGACACACTGCAGGTGTTAACTGGCCGCCAGTGCACGGGAACACACTTATTCACATTGCCATCGAGACAACTAGAGAGAAGAGAGAGATAGAGAGGGAGTACTTTGGCTGTGGAGTGCTAGTGCTCCTCCAGTTGGAGGATGGAAAACTTTTGCGCCTAATTGCCAAATATCTTTGAGCGGCTTTCCGCAGAGAGTGGGAGAAATGAAAACAGCTCCTGCCAGTTCATAATTCAGGCGCCAACTGTTGGCAACAATTGCAAATTGACAAGCTTATTAATCGCCTAATCGGCCTGCAAAGTTAATGTAAGTCTTTCGCATTAAACTGCGCTTTGTTTTCAGTCTCGAATGGCCAGATGGAATACCATGGAAAGCTCTGGGAGTTGGGGGAGTTTGGGTGGAAAACTTTTTGGCCTGACTTTCTCTCTCCCCCTTTCTCTCTGTGTGTTGGTGAGGGGAAAAACTTTGTGATAATTGCGCTCGAATGGTCTCGGTCTGAAAGGGTTGCGCTGGGCCCCTGATTGAACCGCCAGCGAAAAAGCAACTCGAAAACTTTTTGCCCTCGTTGGTGGCTCGTTGGCAACTGTGCGTATGATTAATATGTACGCAAGAAATACTCATATATACAGTATAGTAGAGAAGTCTGCTTTGTTTCGACGTGCTCGGTTGTGTTTAGCTTTGGGCTTAGCTTTAATGAGCACTGAGCCAACACTGGGACTGGGACTGGCACGGGCACTGCGACTGGCATTGGAGCTTGGCAAAAAACGCTTAATGACTCGAACATATCACTCTGTCTGTCGGTCTGGCTTATCTGCCCCCGTGGGCCATGAACTAAGCCACCCCTCTGCACCATCCCTGTCGCGCTTCTTCAGTGCTCAAATCTTGCCACTCGCTTTGCATTTCACAATCACATAAATAGGAATAAAACCAACGCTAAATGTGGCACATTCAATGCGATGCGGCACTGGATGGTGGTCTTTGGGGTTTCCCCACTCTCAATCATCAGCTTGCATAGTGCAGCCCACAGCAGGGCAGGGCAGGGCAGGGTAGCGGTGGAAAAGCATTTTCCATTTTCCATTTTCGTTTTGTCTTTCTTCTGTGTCCCCGCTGGACCAACTTCTGGTTGTGTAGGTGTGGCCAGAGTCGTTACTGGTTTAGTTTTCACTTAAACTCCCCTTCTTATAGCCACTGTAAACCATAAAACCAAAAGCGAAAAGACTGTCTTAGGGACTGAAGCAGGAAATACCCTCACAGACACTGCCACAATGATATACCATAAGACGATTTGGTAAAATTTCTTACAATTATTTCTGAACGACATTTTAGTTTTGTATTTTCAAATTTAATCTTCGTGCAGTGCAAACTACTGGAAAAAAAAATGAATACACCCTTTGTCAGGGTATAACAACACGAATCGAATAACAAACTTAGGTCCTTCTTTTGTTTTTTCGCCAGCATTAAGAATTTATAAGACTGCCGCTCCCAAAGTTGACATTCGTTTGGATGGATTTTTGGGGGCAGCTTATGGCGCGTCTGTATGTCCAGGGCAGTGCTCTGATCGATTCAATTGGCGCACTTGTTGCCAGCTATTTCATGCTCTGAGTTATGTAAATCCTTTCGCTGGTATTGTCCCTCGCCCCTCGGCCTGTGACGGCTTACGATTTCTAATCAAAACTCAATCAAAACTTGGCCCGCCATTCCGAACACGTTTTTCATTTTATTGGTCCTTTGTTCTCTCGCCCATCGATGGCCATTCCGTTCACAATTCGAAGTTCCCAGTTCCCAGTCCCCAAGCGTATTTACTAAATATTGTTTTGTTGTTTTAAATTTCCCCCCTAAGCCCCACTGCTCCGCTACGGGGAAACAATCAAATGCGAGGAGAGCGTATGCAAGTTACCCGTTTTGTTGGCAACTTTGAAGTTTGCTCCTGCCTGCTGCCTGCTGGCTGCTGTCCACCGCTCAGCTCACCTAAAATAATTTTTGGGGAAACTTTTGCCACACACACACTTTGTTATGCATTCCATTCGGTCTCCAGTCCAGTCCACTCCTGCTGGCGAAGGCAGGAACCTCCTCTGCCAGTGGACCATTTTTTTCTGTTGTCCTTGCTGGGGGGATGTTGGGTTCGTTGCTGGTCCAGGTGCCACATGGCGGGGGCTGACGAGGTGTCGCTTAGTTTTTAATATTGTTTGCGGAACAACATCCGCTTCCAGGACCACATCCACACCATTCTTGTTGTAAACGTATTTCGCATTTCATTTCGTTGCTGCCAGGGAGAGAGGCGGGAGGAGAGGCTATTGATTTTCCATAGAATATACAAGTATTTAAATATTTGCAGATTGCTTTAAGCCACAAAATGTGTCGCTATTTTATGCAATTTTAATATATCTTTAAGCCCATGCAAAGGGGCATAATAATTTTCGCATAATTCTGTAGTATATGAAAGTCGAAGAATAGAAAAAAAAATATGAAAAGAATTTACCGAATCAAAATGGAAATAGATCGCTATATTTCTATACCTTTAGCTGTGGTTTCATACTCTACTTTAATGTTGTTTCCAGTGTTCCCATTTTTTTGCTAATCAACTCGATTATCTGAACTGAATGCTTTTGCGTTTTCGATTAGGGAAAATTCGTGCGTGAATATGCTACATAATATGCTAATAGTCCGGCCAAAACTGTGTTCTGAAAACACACACCCACATCCACATTCCCGCAGACCTTTCACACCGACCGAGTGCCGGATGTGTGAACAAATATTTGCTCGGCCACAAAATTATTGTGCAAATATGGAAACTATGTAAGCGGACAGAGAGATGGCCTGGGAGAGAGGGATCAGAAAATCGAAATTATTCCAGAGTGTACATGAAAAGTTTGAATTGTAAAAATTGTATAAAATTTCAGCAGGAATAGCAATCCCCCCCTCCCCTTGGATAAGCGCCGTACCGTTGAGCCTTTGAGAACATTTTTGCATAAGCTGTGGAAAACAATAAATACAGATGGAAAAATACATAAACGCGCCACGGATATAGAGAGGGGGGAGTGGGCCAATAACAACAATTACGATTTGCATATAGACCAGAGGAGAACCCACCTAAACCTATACCCAACCTACCTGTCTGTTCATATTTATATTTATATAAATTGTTTATTTGTTATTGCGGTTGTGTGTGTGTTTCGAAGCCCCAACAGCAGCAACAGGGAAAAAGTTTCGAATTTCATTTGTTTTTAACCAACTTGCCAAAGAGGATCATCCCCCCCATTAGAATTATCCTCTTTGTGGGCTAAATGAGTACGGAATTGACCAGAAATTATTCGACAGCTTTAAAGGGAGTTCCGAAGGGACTCGTGACCGAAGGATACGTGACCAAAAACATATTTAAATAAACTATTTTGCATGCGTGGGACTTTAATTAAAATTCTGTCGCCTTTCCGCTTTCCTTCTGCCACACAAGCCAAAGGCGAAGCCAAAGCCGTTAGGCAGAGAAATCTGCCTCATTACCTCGCAAGGGGACACCTTGCTTAAGTGTGATTAATGTGGGACATGCTGTAAGGATTGATACCTGGGCACACGCCTCCACTTCCGCCTTCGCAGCCAAACTGATTTCGCATTTCGTTGGCATCAACCACATTGGTGGGGGTGGGGGTTGCTTGTGGGGGGTGTTCCTTAATAGTTTCGTGAACCGCCACAGACCGAAGCAATCAAAAGTCTCAAGTCCTTTTTGGGGACCGAAAAAGGGTTTCAATTTGATTTAATGATGATGCCAGGACAAATTCAACGCCACGCAATCGCGACTCGAGGCGACGACTCAACTCGACTCCACTCCGCTCCTCTTCTCTGGGACACAAAAGTCAATTCCATCAAGTTCCGGATGCTGCATTGAATATCAACTAGTTTGGCCCAGAATCAGAATCTGAATCCGCTTTGGTCTCGGTCCCGGTCTCAGTCCCAACAGAAGCCAGAGCCGCAGCCGCAGCCCAATTAAACTTCTGAGGTGAACGACTGGTGGGAGCTGGTGGCGGGGGAGGATGAGTACAAGGACGACCAGGACGGATGTTGCGTTATATGGTAGAGGAGAAGGGAATGCCAGTGGCGAGGTTTTCATGTCAGCGTAAATTTCCGTTTCACTGCCACAAGTCGGCGCGTGTACATATGTATGTGTGTGTGTGTGTCTCGTATATATCTATGAGTAGTATTCGTGTGTATCTATGAGAATGCGGTGTGCGGTGTGTGTGTCCTGCAGGTGCTAGCCTGTCTATGACTTCATGCATAATAATGAGGCTCTTGTCCTGCTCAATACCCACCACTCAACCGCCCAACCGTCCGCGTGCCCAAAAATCCCCCACTCCACCCAACCAAGCCCCACTGCGACGATGCGACGGGCCAAGTCCTGCCCTGGGGCAAGTCGATGTTTGATTTTTGCACGACACAGCCATTGCTCGACTTGAATGGCTCTTGGTGTGTGTGTGTGTGTGTGTGTGTGCTTTAGTTCTGGATTTATTGTACGATATTGCTTGTTCAACGGGGACACTGGGACACTGAGACACTGGCGCACAAAGAGACACAAGAACAAGGCTCAAATATTGGCCCAGCCAATTGTCGGAGATGTTCGTGCTGTTTGTTTTGCATTTTGCAGTTGTGTTTTCTATTTTTTGACATTTTCTTAGACCCCTTTCGCACGCTCTAAACTCCCCGTTCTGGCAACCCCTTGAGTATTTGCTTTAGTTGCAGTATTTTGTTCTGGGTAGTATCTTTTGCTGCCGCCTCTCTCCTGCTCTTGTCATAAACACAATTTATCAACATAAATGTCACAGATTTCACTCTCCTGCTACTATCTATTTCAATTAAAATGTACAGTATATATATACATATATAGTTCTCTCTCTGTGCGAGGCAATCAGATATATCCAAATAGAATTCCATTATGCATTGTCAATTTCCGAATAAAATTTGTGTGTATGCCTGTCGGCTATGCAAGGCAAAAGTTTCTACTACGTATATAGTATATATAAGAACTTGGCTTATTCAATTGAATGCCTACTACATCTTTTGTTATGAATGCCCAATTAATACTTGACTTCAATAAATACTTGACTTTGCGACAGGCACACAGTGGCCAAGAAGCATTGGGCTATGGCTTTGGCTTTGGCTCTGGCTCTGGCTCTGGCAAATTGCCGGACAATTGGAATTAATGAGGACTTTAATCAAATTTTCCACGCAAAAGCACGTTCATTAATTTCGTACGCAATTATTACTGGTCAAAGCCCATAGCTGACGATGGCTCGTTCCATTCCAACCGAATTGCGTTCACAAACAAAACAAAATACGCACAATCAAGCGAATATAGGCGCAAATTACTTTTCATTACAAGTGTAGAGGCCAACGTCTGACCGGCATGGCAAGTGCCAGAGACCCCCAAGATGCCAACATCAACCAGCCCCCGTCCACCATGTTCCCCCATGTCCCCACGAAAATCCCAATTCCAAGTGCCAAATGCCACCACAGCATCCGGATGTGGCTGGCTGGGCATTTAAGGACAACTTCATCATCATTAGCACTACAATGGGCATAGCGGAAAACAACTAAGATGGTTTTTTTTTGTGGCAGATCTTGCGACTATCTGCATACCTGTTGCTGACACTTCTGTAGAGGGGAAACCCATCGAAATCCATGAGAGAAGAGTCACCCATATAACCCCTCTGCTTGAAGAGCAATGGGTATGCGTACAAGAGAATAACATGACGGGCATATAATGCTGATTATGGCATATAAACACACGCACACACACACACAAACATTCTTTCTTATATATACATACATACATATACAATATGGTGGCATTAGTGAGCTTCGCTGGCTTCTTCCTGCTGTGCCTGTGCCGTAAAATCATATTGAGTGTGGATTAAATGGCGGCACGTCGACCTCTCTCCGCTCTCCTCTCTCCATTCTCCGTTCATGTTGGGCGCATAAGAATCCATTAGAAGCGGAACTCTTCTTTGCGAAAGGGAGAGTAAGAAAGGGATCCGCACCCCAAAGGGGCTTCTAGTGGGGGCTCGACTTGGTTTAGTAATTATCACAGTTGCAAATGCTTCGATAGCCTCCTCCCCCCCAACTGTGTCAGGAGTGTGTGCGTTTGTCTGAGAGCACTTAGCAAAACGTTCACGTTTAATTTAGCCTTGACTCCAATACACGCCCATCCCCACCATTCACTCCATTCACTCTCACGTATGTGTTTAACCCAATTTTAGTTTATTTCCCCCACTAGCACAGTGTGAGGATTGTAAGCGGCATGTTATCGCCACTCAGGCAGTTGGGCAAACACACACCCAGCCATGGATTCGACATACTCCAGACTCGTAATTAGAATCTTACTACACTGGTTACTACTCGTACCCGTACTCGTACTCGTATTTGCTGCCCTGACAAGTGCTTGAACCGATTTCTTTGGAATATCTTTGTGTGAACCCCGAACCCCCACCCCTTCACACCCTCGCACACTCAGACAGTCTGTGTGTCTGATTTTGACATTCATTTCTTGGGCAAACAGACAAGAAGGCAACTTCTTACCCATCAAAGGGGTAAGCTCCTGCCTGCCGCCTGCATTCTCCTCAAGAGATAAGACGCACATATGTGCATCCCGGCCTGGAGGCCCGGGCCTGTCACAAGGGAAACTTTTGTACAAACTGCAACTGTAACTGCAACTCGGCCTCGAGGACGCCCTATGTCGATGGGTGCAAAGTTTAACCAGGGGGAGGGGGGGTAGGGGGACACATTTCGCACTGACGACAAATAACTTTGAAAATTTGTATGAGCTTGCAATGGGGCTTGTCAATTATGTTCTTTTCGCTGTCCCGACTGTCGCAGACTGGCAGACGGGCAAACTGCGCTTCTCCCGGGTAAGTGTCGACTGTTTTTTTTTCGCTGTCACAAACTTTTGCCTAGCAAAATCCCGAGTCACCTTTGGGGAGTGCCTGCAAAAGTTGCACCACTGACGGCTCCTGCAAGTGCACTTGAATATTTAAGCGATTTAAGGGTACACGCCCACGCCCCAGTCTGACATGCCGCTTGGATTGACCTGAATGCCACTGGGACCGGGGGGATTAGGTTAATGGAGGCCCCATCCCCACCACACAATGATGTGTTGCGCATACGCCGCGTGTTTCGGGCAGCAATAACTCAAAATCTTAGACTCGTAAGCCAATTTTCGTTGATTTGGTTTGGTTTTGTTTATCTCCAGTGCCGCAGCATCATCAATACAAATGCCTCTGCGTCACTGATTCCCATTTGACTACACGCCCAACATTGATTTCATTTGTTGGGGGCTGCCTTCCTTTCGAAGTTCCTTGCCTCGACTCCAGGCGACTCCAGTGGGGGCGACTTGGTCTTGGGACCAAGTTGGGATTTGGTTCGGTTGGCAGACAATTTGATTTATTGGCACAAATTGCGTTACATTACGTTATCGCTTTGAGTTGGACTATGTGTGAGGGGTTTTTTGTGTGTGTTTTGGCCCGGGGACTGAAGTGGAGACATGAGCCCAGTGCCTCCCAACATTTACTTTGATAGTGCACTTTTCAATTACTTGATGGTCAGATGTCGCCCCTGTGCCAGGTGCCCGTTTCCCGTTTCCGACTCACTCCCATCTAATGGATTTGTCCAATTCCATTTGAGCCGCGACCCGAATCGCTCCTGGCGCACCCCATGACCCACACAAATCTAGATGGAAAACCTGATAAATGGCAATAAATAAAGTCCAAAAGGTTGGAATAATTGCTGGGATATGTAAAACAGATTTCGGTTTAGTATATCAGGGAAATCCGTGTCCGTGTCCGTGCCAACCTCTGCCCTTTGGCCTGGCCAATTGCGACAGGTGTCAGATTGGCTAGATGCGCTTGAGTTGGGTTTCCCCCCCAAAATGAAACCCCTAAAGGTTTTTATTTTTATATTCTTTTTGGGCGACCAATTGGGCGCATTTTTGTTCAGATTTAATTGAAATTCAAACTCGGATTCCAAATCCGATTCGCCGCGCAGTTCGAGTGCCGCTAATTAAGTTGTCTATGCATTAATTCGCATTTCGAATGTTTCGCCATGCAATCGCAATGGATTTAATTAAATCAAGGCAGAACTCTGCAGGTGTCCTCGGGCAGAAGCGGCGCAGAGAGTGAGAGAGAGAGATGCAGCACGTGCAACATGCCAGTAAATGGGGAAGTAGAGAGGGCCTGGAAATACTTTCGTGCGTTTTTGGGCACAAAGTGAATTTGTAAGCAATTTGGCGCACTTAAACCGGCAACAGAGTAAAACTGGCTTTTTGTGGTTGCCACCTGCCCATAGCCAAAGCCTCTGCCTCTCTGGAGTCAAAGCCTCTGCCTTTTCAGGCAGAAATGGCAAAACTTTCAACGTGCCACACAATTTTGCATAATGGTCTGTTCCGGGAGGAGGGACCTCCCCACTGTCGACTGTGGCTGCAACTCCAAAGAAGTCACAGCCGCCTCTTTAGCCTAATGCTTTCTCTCTCTTCTCTTTCTCTCTCCCCCTCGCCCGTCCCTTATTGTTCCTGTCTCCATTAATTAAATGCGGCTTGCGGCCTGCAGCTGCAGCGTCTGCGGCTTTCAGCGATGCCATAATGAGGACCAATAAACAGCAAATTCTGTTGCTCAATCGAAACCTAGTGGCAGCTCATAAAAGCCCGCCCACCTGAGGACGGAGTCGTGCCCGTGCCCCAATTAAGTTTCATCACGTTTGCCTCCTGTATGCGAAGGAAAACTTTTTCCCTTTTCCTTTTTCGGCCAGCCCGTCAACCGAAGCGAAAGTCAAACTGGGCGCTTGGCCAAATCAAAGGCTACTCCCCCACGGGGAGTAGGAGTGAGAGGAGCCTTGACCCCTTGCCTGTTAGCAGGAAGTTCATTAGATCGGCTGTGTCGCCCTCGGAATCACATCGATAACGATGTGCGGCGGAAACTGTTATTGGATTTGGCCACAAAGTCGCAGGATTGATCTCTGTTTGGGCCGATTGTTGTCGGAAATGCATTCAAACTGAAACCGAGACCGAAATGATACAAACGGCTGCATAGTTGGCCAAAGTTGTGCAAATGCAATTAATTTTCACTTTGATTGCATTTTTGTTTGGATTGAATTTGGATTTGGATTTGCTGGCTGGCTGGATTGGGTTGGGTTGGGTTGGGCTGGGCTGGGCTGGGTTGGTTGGCAGCACAATCTCGATTGCCAGCAGCCTCTTCTCGTCAAACATTGCAGTTATTTAGAAAATTCAATTTGCGTTGCGTTTCTGCCACACAGCCACAAAGGGCTACAAGGGTGGAAGGGGTGGAAGTTAGGGGCAGCTCACAACAAATAATTTGCAATGTTCGTAATGTGGCGAGGCATTTGTTCAAGTGCAACTGGAATCGAAAGAGGTTGAAACAGCAACAACAGCAATGCCACATGCTACATTGGCAACTGTACTCTAAGTGAGACTCCTGCTGCCCCATAGAGGCCGAGGGCTGCCGCCTAAAAGCTTTTTCAGCTGATTAAAGTGACCTGCGCCAAATGAGGCTTGAGTGCCCGAAGTGCCCGGAGTCCAGAGTCAGGGCCAGAGCCAGAGCCCACATCAAGGTCAGCGCTGATTGAAAATCAATTGCCAGCAATGAGGATGCATCCATCCACTAATCTCGAGCCAGAGCAGCAATGATGGCCTGCTTTATGAGCGTGTCTAATGGTCACCAGTTTCACCCACTCCACTCATACACACACATTCCTAACCCAACCCAGATGTATCCCCCCCCACACTCCAGAGGCAGAGCAACATCTGAACATGTTGCATTTAATGTTGCCTCGTGTAATTCCACATGTTTTACACTGCGCTCACCAACACACACACACACACACATAGCAATGAATTTGGACATTTGTTATGCAAGAGGAACAAAAAAGCGATATGCAAATATTTGGCGTGGAGGGCGTCGTTTTAGGGCAGCGGCTGGTCATGCCAAAAACTCTCACAGATGTCTGTTTATGTAAATGGATTCAAAATTAGTTTCAATTTTGTTGTCTTCCCCTACCCCCACCACTAGACGCACCACCTTTAAACCAAAAAAAAACAAAGCCAAGCTAAGGCAAGCCAAGCTCTTTGTGTCCAGTGCTGCAGCATATGCGGGACACAGAATTGGTTACGAATTCCAGGACATGGCTGGAAAGAACTTATCTCAGCATTGTGGCTTCGAATATTATAGTTTCTGAATTGGGAACGATCGTTACAGCCAGTGAGAATTTATGGACTGGAAGGAGCTCAATGATCTGTATAGGAGTATAGGAGTATATATCCCATTTGATGGTGTGCCTAAGCCATAGGATCTACCTGAATCTTTGAGTACTAAAACTACCTTTATAATGTTTCCCGAGAGATTTGTTTCTATAATCTACAGAGCCAATCATCCGACTATTTCGCTGACTTCACTCCTCAAAAATAACTTAATTTTTCGGTTTAGTAGTACTTTTGTGTATTTTCTACATTGAATTGTTCCACTTCAAATGCATTTCGTATGTCAGCGTGGCATCAGGAGGCACTCGAGGAGGTCCCCCCCCACAGGAGTATGGCACTGCGTCTGGCAACATTAGTGGCAACACAACATTCTAATTAAGTCATGGGGTTTTGTATTTCCAGCAGCGCCGGGGGCTCTTTGTGTAGCAAATTTTTGTGCAAGCTTCCAAAAATGTGTACATAAAACAAGAGAGCGAAAATGCCAGGGAGGCAGAACTATAAAATGGGCCAAAGGGAAACGCAGCGCAGCGCAGCAAAGCTGTTCATGACTGACGCACACGGGGAAGTGGCAGGGTACCCTACCCTACCACTCCCCCACCCGCGACGTGCTGTCAGAAAGCAGTGCCTCGAGGCAAAAGGCATAACTGTAGCAGGAGTCTCTCTACCAGTCCTTCTTCGTGGCGTCTCCTTTGGTTTCCCGTTTCAACGTTTGCTTTATTTGCAAGTCCAAGCGTGTTCATGGCTCGCGGTGCGTTTTCCCCGAAACAAAAAGGAAGGCTGCCAGCCCAGCCACCCACCCACCCACCACCCACTAGCACCGCCTGACTATCATGGCACAACATTTTTCGTTTCCCTCCCCCCCGCCATACTGCCGATCTGCTTTTGTTTGTAACTTTTGTTTGGTTGTCGGCGCGGGAGCTAATTAAAAGAATGTTGAAAAAGTGTAATGTGTAAGCAAATTTCAGCCGAGCCACATAAATAATGCCGATTATTCTACCTGAGCCCCCCCTTCCCGGTTACCATTTCGCGCTCTTTACTCTCTTTGTTGGGTTGCTCGAGAATTTTAGCTGAATATTCAAGACCCAAAGGTTGCAGGTCCGTTTGCAGGACCGTCATTCGAACCAGGAATGGGTCATTGGCCAAGGAAATATGAATCTCAGAATGGGAAAGGGGAGAGCGAGAGATTGGAGTGGCAGTCAAATGACCATGACTGGAGGCTAGACCTATGAAAATGGCGCAATTAGCTGCACAACTTGCCCCTGGCAAAAGATTAATGACAGCTTCTCCTCTTTTGGCAGGTCCTTTGAGTTGTCGCTGCCTTATTGACTCTAGTTCGAGCTCAAACTGAAATTTCCCGGCCAGACGCGAAGGCCAATCGGCTGTCGGCTTGGCTGCTGGCTGGCTGTTGCCTGTCGTGTCCATAAAACGTTTTCGGTGTACATAAAAATAATAAATGATGTCAGTTGAGTTGGCCAAATGAACGAACACAAAAAGTGCAAGTAATTAGACGCATAAATTTCACGACAACTTTCCTTTAATAATCCCAAAACTTTGGCTTTTCCTTGGGCTCTCAAACGTGTAAGATTTGTGTCCAATACACATCTCCATCCTGAGCCCATACAAATCTTAACCAGCTATGCACTTCCTGTGCCCATGTCGGCCACAGATTTGCCAACAATGTGTCGAACGAACTGAGGCGCATACAACATGGTCTGCCATGTCGGATCACGGCCGGGGGACTCTCTACTTGGTAGGCATTGTTGGCACATGTTACCCCGCTGAATCCTGGCAGGCCATGCTTCAATGTAATGCCTCAAGAGATTAAAACTTTAAATGGTTTTGGGCCATAAATACGAGAGGGGTGTCGCCCGGTTGGAATGGCTCTCAATTAATTTAATTTTGTTGGCTATTTAACGCAGGCCGATTGCCATTTCATTTAACGCCAAATGCGGATTGATCAAACGCACTTATTTCCACACTGTTGTCTGTTGTCCGTTTTCCGCTCTTGTTGATAATATTTCTATAATATTCACTGCTCTTGTTCGCTGCTCCTAGTGGGATATAAATAATTGCTGCTGACAGCTTGATAAATGTGCTTTCAGCCGGGCTAATGAAACTAAAACATGGCCATCGAGCTGTCTGCCTGGCAGCCCGCCTGCCAGTTTGTACATTGTTTGCTGCTCTCCACGGAGATGATAATGATGATGATGCCAGCGAGTTTTTAAATTAAGATAATGCAGCAGAGCAGACGGGGCCACGGTGCGTATGAGTAGCACAATTTCCTGCCTCGCTGCCAGAAGCTGCTTCTCCTGCTGCTGCCGCTGCCATTTGCCATTTACAATTTACAATTTACCATTTACCACTCCTCCGTTTCCAGCTGGGCATGTGAGAATCTTTTAGCAACAATTTTGCCAGCTAATGCGACTGATAAGCGCACATAATATATTTGCTGCCATTAGCGCGCTGCATTTTGGGTGGGTTCGGGGAATTACGGGGGCATTATCCATGCTGCAGCAGGAAGCGCACACATTTTTTGGGACCTTTTTGGCTCAGTCCATGGCCCACTTCGGCCATGGCCCATTTCGTGTATTCTTTTTTTTGGTCTAGCGAGCGCTGAGTGCTCGATTTATGGGTCCTGGATATGCACCGCCGCGGCATCCTTTGCTCTATTTTTCACCCACAGACAGCCGCAGCCCCCATTCAGCACTTCCAATTCGCGTGCGCCCACAAATCCGATTTCATTATGGAAAACGTGCAGCGAATTAAAAGTAGATTTAGCATGGCTTGCAACAAAGCAAGGAATGCAGTTTCATTCAGAGTTGCGGCACCCATTAGCGGCAGCACTAGCTGGAGTGCGTGCTGGTGCCAGCAGTTTGCAGCATGCAACAGTCTCCCCACTACTCCACTCTCCGTCACTCCACTCCACTTCGTGATGTATGTGCATGCATATAATTTAATGTATGCGCATTCGAGATTTGCGTCTTATCTGTGGGACTGCCTGGGCAGCCGAGATGGAGGGAGATGGAGAGGAAAATCCAAGCAGCGGAAACTGTAGCTGAATCAGGACTTGTCGCAGATGCTTGGCGGGTATGGGAATCACTTGTGATGGCCGTGATTTGATCACCCCGGGGAAACTGTCACTTGCAGCATTTTATTTTCCAATATACGAGTAGTTTTTATTGCAAACTGAAAGCAGGAAAACAATTAGATATCAGGCATCAAAGGGGATCGTAAAGCTGAGGCAAAGAGTCAGACCCTGTGCTATATATCTCCTACGGAGATAAGATTTGACTTGAGAGTTCTCTGCTAGGTCTCTTCTCATCTCTGGCGGGCTACCTGGTCGCAATCTGGCACACCTTCGCAGGCAGTTAATATAATCAGAGCCAGAACCAGAGCCTGACAAGCAATCTTCTGCCATGCATTGACGATGAGTGCCCGATGTTGCTTTTGCTTTTGCCTCTCCTATCGCATGCTACTGTTTCTACTGCTGTCGCTTGTTGTTTCCGGCATTTGTCACTCCACTGTGTAAGCGTATGTGTGTGTATATACATATATCTTTATGTGTATGTGGGGGGTCCGTCTTAGCTTGTTTGTCAGGTGACGGCCTTTTCGGATTTATTATGTTGATGTCTCTCGCTTCGACTGAACTGATGTGTGCTGCGTGTAATTTGAAATTATGCGCGGCAGCGCCAAGGCGTATGCTTAACATAATCAAATAACTCATACGCCCCATACATCTCCACACTTGATGAACAACATCAAGTCGGTTCCTAAAACAACACAAAATACGAGAGAGAAGGTGCGCTGTCTTTCCCCTATCTACTTTGGCTGTTTGTGTGTGCTTCGCTTTTTCATTATCATAATTTCTAGCTGATTTCATTGCTCCATCAGCAGAAAGCAGCAATAACAACAATAGCAGCTACCTGTACGATTGATACGCTCAAGTTCGCTTTTCAATTATGTGCCCAACAGACGTGACTATCGCGCATAATATGCCCGATATGTTGGCTGCTACGATTGCCTGCTGGCCTGTTGGCTCTTGTCCGTCTTGGCTGCTTCCCCATCTGATTTTCGAAGATGCCTGCCTGGCTGCCTTTTCGTTTCGTTTTCAATGCGCCCGCACACCTCTCGCGGATGGATAGCTTCATTACGCTTTTATTGAGACGGCCCAGGCCGGGGCCCGGGCTTTAACAGGCGTGAGAAGTGTTTAAAGGCGAGCATGACCAACATTTAACGTGTGGAAACAAAGGCCCGTATGTGGGTTAAAACGAAAATGTACACAAAAGGTAGCATCGCACACATGGTCGCAGCCCTGTGCCTTGGCCGGCAGCAGTCCTCAACAAACATATGAAACGGGCACCAGGAGGAGGGGAGCCCAGCCCAGCGCCGGGCTCTCCCTCCCATACAGCCGAAATGAAAAACGTGAAAAGTGCTGCCACAAAAATAAGTTTTGGTTTTTGGGTTTGGGGCACTGGGACAGAGGCAAACAAAGCACAACAGAGCGCAACACTGTGCGGCGTGCGGAACGTGTGGCAAATGGAACAGAGAAAATGTCCCATCCGTGAGAGAGAGAGCCGAAAATTTCCCACCTGCCGTTCACTTGTGTGGAACCTATCGGGTAGTGGCAACAAACGAACAGCCGAAGAACCAATCTGCAATTCGATATCCAAAACTGAATTGAAAATTAAGAGCACTCGAAAACGGAGATTATTGAATTGGAATATGCGAAATTTAATATTTAATTGTTTTGTGTCAATCAACAGATCGAATAACGAATGATTAACTTAACAGTATATACGACTAAAAGTGGAACAAATACAAAAGAAAACTATTAGATATTTATAAGATCTTAAGACCCACTTAACAAGTATTCGGAATGTGAACTTGGCTCAGATTAGTATCTTTTTGTTCGCCATTTGAGACCCAAAAGTAAACTAAATGCATTGAAAACGTATTATCGAGACGATAAACAGACTGTTTATGGGATGGGATTATTATGATTACCTTGAGATATGCGAATTTCGATTATAAAGGCAAATATTGTTGCACCTTTTGTTGATTAAACGGGCACTATAGTATTTACACCACCAAAACGATCTGCAGAGAACGATTCAGAGTGCAACACCCACAAATGGGAAACGTAAACAAAACAGACCAGAGCGATGAATGAATGAGAATCCCATACACCAACAGTCTCCACAATGGGACTTTAGAGACACAAGCAGAAAAAAGAGAGAGCGAGCGAGGCACTCAGAGAGAGAATTTCCCAGCGAAACAACGGAACGATGAGAGCGTGGCGCACGACGACACGCAACGAACGACCGAAGTCAGTCGCCCCCATGGCCCCATGCTGCCCCATGTGGATGCCATTTTTGGTAGCAAGTCCGTCAGTGGCAGTGTCAGCGGATGGCATTCAGTTAGGATGTGCAGTTCCAGCGGTGCGAACGTGTCCCGGGCGCGCCAATTGGCCAAGTAGCCGCAAAAAGCCAAGAGGCAACCAAAGCAGCCGCCACGGCAACAGTTCTCCATAGCCAGCGCCAGCACCGAGCGGGAAAACACGCCCGACCGAGAGTGAAATTCGCGGGTCGCGCGCTGTGTGTAAATAAACAGAGGAAATCAGGAAAATTGGGAAAATCGAGTGAAAGAAAAACAGCACCTGAAACGGATCATCCATCATCGCCTCATCTATCAGCGATCCCCACGATTTATTGCGCCTTTCGATGCGATTTACCGCCCAGTTGCAGGCCAACAAATATTGAATTGAAACTATTGCCTAGCGGTGATCAGAACTTGTGGCGGGGGGAGTATCTGACGGATGGATGACTCGGCAGCCAGCGCCATGTGAGGAGAGCGAAGGGCAGTGTAGACGCCAGTCAATTGTATCGATGGGATCGTGTCCCGCCAGTGGCATAAGAAGAAGTTCAGCGAGGATGCCCCCCTCTTGTACATAGCCAGCTTTTTCTACTCGTCTCTGTCATGTGTTTGTATCTGTGTCGGTGTCTGTGTCTGTGTCCATAGCCGTATCCGTAATCGTATTCGTATCCGTATCTGTGTAACTGTATATACTGTATATGTGCTATAGACTATAATTGATTAAAAGAAAACAAAAGAAAAAACATAACTTAAACCAAAACCAAAAAGAACCGCGTTCTTCCGCCTCATATGTAGATTCATAGATGAGCGGCAGAGGCGCCACACACGAGTTTCGGTGCAAAACGGGTATTAAAAATCGAAATAATCGCACAAAGAGTATTGCTAATGCTAGAGCTATGCTATGCTAGGAATTAAATAATAAATTATTAGGGTTAATTGGAATTTCGCGCGTAAGCAAATTTAATTATAAATACGAGCCGGTTGGACGGCAGCATGGGACCAATCAGACTATAGAGCCACACACACACACACCTAGAGTTAGCCACACAACCAGAGTCGGACCAGATCGCACAGCGGACCGAAGACAGCAGCACCACCACCACCATCATGGACTACAGCAGGCTGAATGCCAACATCAACACGGGCAACATCAGCACCGACGACTTTCTGGCCGTGTTCACGACCAGCTCCACAGCCACAGGCGGGCCGCCGCCCAATGGCACCCGATACCCGGACAGCCTCAATCCCCCGCTCCTAACCGTAGACGGCCAGCTGACAGTGCCGGGCCTACTCGACCAGTCCACCACGGGATCGGGTGCGGGTGCGGGTGCTGGCTATATCAATGTGAACGACACGATATATCTGCTGAATGGCAGCTTCTACAACAGCACCCTGCAGCTGGCGGGCAGCTACTACAATCAGAGCGGCGGAGCGGGTAACCTGAGCGGGGGCTACGGCCTCATGGGCAACGGCAGCAATGTCACGGAGGTGCACTGGGACGGACGCTATCCGAGTGGGTACACGCTCACCCATATAGTGATCGCCTCGATCATTGTGACCATACTGATGATCATCATCGTGGTGGGCAATATGCTGGTCATTATCGCCATTGCCACGGAGAAGTCGCTGAAGAACATACAGAACTGGTTCATCGCCTCGCTGGCCGTGGCCGACTTCTTCCTGGGCCTCATCATAATGCCCTTCTCGCTGGCCAACGAGCTGATGGGCTACTGGATCTTCGGCAGCTGGTGGTGCGACATCCACTCGGCCATGGACGTGCTGCTCTGCACCGCCTCGATCATGAACCTCTGCCTCATCTCGCTGGACCGCTACTGGAGCATCACCAAGGCCGTCGACTATCTCAAGTCGCGGACGCCGGCCCGTGCCGCTGTCATGATTACGGCGGTGTGGATTATGTCCGCACTCATCTGCATCCCCCCGCTGCTGGGCTGGAAGGTAAAGATGCCCGAGGGACCGCTGCCCAAGTGTGAGGTAAGTGGAGCCATATTCCCATATTCAATGCGAAATTGACGCCAATTGATGGCAATTGTTGTACTGCTACTTGGGATGGTGCTACTGATGGGTGGATGGTGGAATGGGGGGATGGGCGGATAGGCGGATGGTGGATGAGCACTTGTATTTGCAAACAATAAAGCGTATGAGTCTAAGTGTGTAGCTGAAATGTAGCGGATGGAAATATGCAAAGCGCAGATATTGCGGCCTCTTTCTATGCAAATTTCGAACAATTGTCAGATCGTTCGGTGCCGGGTTTGTGTCTGGGTCTGGGTCGTTGGCGAAAGTCACGCAGAGAATAAAGGCTGAGAGATATTTATGCATATGAGTGGCGGGTACATTCCCCGAGTGTGTCTAATTCCCCTTCCACCACCCCTAATGGAGCGAGAGAGCATGTCAAAGCCTACCCCAAAAAGTAGGCCATAATCCATAGAAATATGCGCATTATCATGCGGCTCTGCCAGTTGTTGAATTTGAATTTGAATATGTGGCAGGCGTAGGAGTATGGGTGGGGGTAGGAAAACAGCGAAGAAACCAAAAGATACATGCATGAGCCTGTGGCAGGGGGAAAGCACAAAACAAACTAGCTGGCAAATTCACAAGAGAAATTCCTTGGCAAGCGAAGGGCCCCACAACATCACATCCCATCAGTGGCTGCCACAAACTGCCGCACGCCTGTCTTGCCAGCATTGCCAGCTTGGAGCCATTTCGGGGCTGCTCTGCTTTTGGAAAATTCTTTAAATTGTGCCACAAATTGAAAACGTCCCTCAAACGAATCGATGCACTCAGTCAGTCAGGGAGTCCGGGTGTCAGTCAGTCATTCAGTCAGTCAGGATGGGACAGGCGAACGTTCAATCACAGTGACTGACCACTCGTCCCGAAGGAATTCCGTTTAAAGCCACCACAAGACCAGCGAAATTTTACAGCGAAATTCCGAGCGTTTAAAGCGTTTAAACGGGAATTTTCGCTCCACAAAAAAGTACGTAAAAAATCAAATAAAATATTTCGCCCTGTTCCCTGGTCAGTGGTGGGTTAAACCACAATATTATTTATTGCAATCATGATAAATGCGTAGCACAAGACTCACAGAGAGAGAGAGAGAGAGAGCCAGTAAAATGGAAAATGCAAATAGCCCGTGGCATTCCATTCCCCTCTGGAGTATACGTATCTGTATCTGAATCTCGCCTGTCTCCAGAATTTTTGATTAATTTTTGTGCGTGTGTGTGTGTTGTTGCTGCTGCTCTGTTACCGCCACACACTCTCATTGGACATTGGACACTGGACACGGGACACTGGAAGCAAAGTAAAGAAGCAAAAATAATAATAGAGTGCGCGCTGGGCAAAAAAAATAAAGTATCTTTATATAGAAGAATGCTTACGTAAAGTTTGCCATTCAAATTAACCTTGAGACAATAAAATGCCAAGCTGTGTGGAGAGCGAGCGCACGGGGAGGATGTAGAATGTTTTTATTTACGGCCAGAGATGGGATGGCCTATGGACTGGCGTGGACTGGGCATCACAGGCCGGCAAATGCTGGCACTTTAATCAAGCCTAAGTGGCCTGGATAAAGTTGCGTTGCGAGAGTGAGATTGGGCCCAGCTTGTTGGCAGCCTTAAGGCCTAATGAACAGCCATGTAGCCATGTTTTTGGCCACCAAACCAGAACCAAACCACCGCCAGAATGAAAATGTATAATTTCGATGGCCAACTTTGCATATAAACTGAAATTAGTGTGTTTGACCAGCCCGCCCAAAGGGATGGATTACCTGCCACCTCGAACCCCTCTCCCCCTCTCTCCACACCTGCACACATTCAATCATTTATCTCATTTAGCGGCAGAGCCCCAATTAGCTTGCCGCCCCTTTTGTCCAACAAAGGTCGGGACACAAGCGAACAAACCGCCAAAACCAATCAGCTAACTAGCCATATCGACACGGATACTCCTCGCATCTATGTATTTGTCTCCCCTGGCCATGACCCCGTCGCTCGACCAATCATTAAAAGTGTCTCCCAGCCAGCAGAGGGGAGCGGTGCCGGTTGATTTCGGGAAAGGAAATGCCTGTCGGCAATGCCCTTGTTCAGGGCTGCTGCTGCCATCAAAAATCACCTATTTACAGCCGAATTTGCAGTCGAATGGCCTGCCCCCACCCTCGATGGGGGTGTTCGGTGGCAGAGTGGCATGGCCTGGTGAACATTTTAATTATGACACCATGTTGACATGTACAAAATTGTTGTAGGTCGTCGTCGTTGGCGTCGTGGCGCGACGCAGCGCGGCAGCACATTGAACCGCAATACAAGCCGCACAGCAGCAGCAAAAACAGAAAAAAAGGGGAAAGCTGCCATTAAAGGTCGAAGCATTTGATACTCTTTCCGAAAACAAGACTTGTTGCTATCTATGCCTTGCAAACATCTTTACACAATCGTAGTGCCAACTGTAAGGGTATAGAAAAGTTTTTGGGTGTCATATGAAGAGGCAGGAGACTGTTGGAGGAGGTGGTGTTGGTGAGGCAGAGCCATGCGCTGATTTGGCACTTGTCTGCTCGATTTAATTAATAAAAGAACATTTTAGGGAGCGATGACGCTGATTTTGTTCAGCCAAGAGAACCGAGAGGCGCGAGGCCTCTGCTCTCGCCATTGTCTAGCCAACGAACTATTTACGGGGGTGGCAGAGTGGAATGGAGAGAGTGGAAAAACGAAAGGGGTTGGCTTACCCTACCATATGTGTGTGTGTGTGTGTGTGTGTGTGTGTGTGTGTGTGTGTGTGTGTGTGTGTGTGGGTGTGCAAATATTTTGACAGGGGCATTTAATTGACATCAGCATCAGCTGGCGCCGCCCGCAGGGTGAAAGCGGTGAAAGTTTTGCGCTCCCTGATTAATGCGCAGCCTAATGAGGTGTCTCTTATTGTGCGTGGGCGCAGTTCTGCTGCGAGTGCTTTGCTATTTTTGGATGCCTAATAATGCCTGCGGTGTGGCACCCCCGTGGCATGTAAATCAGCCCCCAAATGAGTGCAATTTGGCCATGGAAGTGCCTCATTTGGGGGCATCCATTCTTCAAATGTACCACCGACTGTACGAGTATGCGATTACTCATGCATACATATGAATGTATCAAAGGACGCTTGTGGAGTGGAAGAGTAGCGGAGAAGAGTTTCTAATTCGTGGTAACTACTCGTACATTATTCAATGGCCCCCTGATTCCATTGGCTCACAATGCAAACAAACTCAAGCTGGGCCGCAGCACGTCCCATTGTGCCGCAATGAGGTCTTTTGTGGTCGACGCCAAAGGGTCGCGTCGGGTCTGGCCGGGACAAGCACGACCACAATGGACCGACCCTATTATTATAATCCGTAAAGGGGCAAACACTTTATTGAAATATTAATCGAATATTATATACCATTTTCCGGCATTTTCCGGACAAAGGGCAGACACAACTCAGCTCTCACAATGGAGCAACAATCGGGCTTAGCCCCAAAGAACTTTCATCGAATCCGGCGGCGGAGAAGAATCCGAAAGTTTTGCCCAAATCAAAGTAGTTAAAACAAAAAGCGTAGACTCTCATGGGGTGGGGGCGATGGGAAGGAAAGGATCAGCTTTTGTGGCAGTGTCAAGGCAATTAGGGTCTTGCGGCAGTTTCGTTTGCGTTTGCATCAGCTCAAATTGTCTCTTGCAGATGTGTAGCCGGGACAACGGTGCGTATGTGTATGTGTAATGTAATGTCATGATATGCGACACGCCCAGCCATCCGACCGCCCGCACAATAACGACTTAAGTCATTGCCTAAGTAGCTCATTAGCGTCAGTTTTTGCTCGGCACTTTAAAGGAAATTAAGAGAGAAAAAATTGCAGAGTGGAAACCATCTCGACCCTGTCACAGTCATCACCCTTCGACGATGCTCCTCTAACGCATAGTATAGAGCTTACCCTACCCCCTCCCAATGCCTATTTTCATCCTCAATGTCCTGGCCAGCGGCAGGGAACGACTAGCAGAGCTTTAAGTTGACATTGAGTGTGGGTCCGAAGTGTGCGTGAGCCTGGGCACTTTTGATATTTTCTCATTATTTCGTACATGTGTGCAGGCATCTGTGTGTGTAAGTGTATGTGTGTGTTATGTGTGTTATTTGTGTGTGTGTGTGTGTGAGGCTGTAATTCTCGTTAGGTCTTTGTTACATTTCATACACTTGACTTGCTCTGCCTTCAGTCTGGTTGTTCTTGTTGCTTCTGTACTTACATTTGCCATCCTAGATGTGCATGTTTATGTGCTGTGTGTGTGTGTGTAGCCCTTTACGTTAGCTAAAGTATTTTACATTTTTTTTTGTAGCATTTTCATGCAAAAGAAGGCAAAGAAATGCCAGAGTACCAAACGAAACGAAGTAGGAGCGATTCGGGTATTGCGACGCATACGATACCCAGTACTAAGGTTTATAGGCACCAATGGAGATAGAAGCAAAAAGTAAATTGACACCAAAGTATTCGCAATGTTTGATAGCCACAAATGTCTTTTAAAGTATCTCCAATCCCACAAAAAATTAATCCAAAATCTGTCCAGATATCCAGGCAACCAATATACCCTTTTTTGTGTACGATTAACGGGGTAGAAAAAAGGTTCAACAACAGTGGGCTAATGGGCTTAGGCCTTGTAAAGATGCCTTTGCCTATGTGGGTGTGTCTGTGTGGGTGTGTGTGTGTGTCTAGTCCCTGTGCTGGGCAGGAGCATACTTCTGCACTACTCGCACTATACTATATATACGTATGTGTGTGTGGAGGCTCCACATCGTTTGAAAAGTTCAGTTTTTTTTTGTTGTCGGCCATTACGGTCTGTGATGGCTCTTAAGATCATAATCAGTGGCATTTTATTTTGAAGCAGCTGGCTGGGGCTTGAGCTGAGGACGGCAACATTTACGCATTGAACTGCGTTATTACATCCTTGATTTGTTTATAACAGGAAATTATTAAAGAAAATATATGCCAGGCAGCAGGCAGCGAGAGAAAATCAACAGAAAATCAAATAACAGGCATACGCCCCCCCGTTTACATTCATTCAATAGCGTCTAGCTCCCTGCCACTCCTCCTTTGACTGTGTCTGTGGGCGCTCAAATCGTTTGCTAATTTCCGCTTGCCGCGCACTCATCGCTGCTAACATTACAGATAGGATGTGGCAAGAAAGGAAAAAAGGAGGCAAAAGAGAGTTTTCTGCTTCTGGAGAAGCTGCTGGAGCGGGATCTCCCAAACAACTGGCGGCACCAAAGTAGCAGAGCGGACATTCCTTTGAATGTCCGCAGTGGCTGTGGCTGTGGCAGCAGCACAGTGCCTGCGAGCAGGCATATGCCTTGGCATTTTATGCGTGGCATAGGCAAATATTGACATTTTAGCTTATGGCGCACGCACCACTAACTGGCGCCTGCCCCAGCCGCAGTCCCTGCCACAGCCCCCGCTCCAGCCACGGACGGGACGGACCCGTCCTTCGTTGCTTAAATTAAATTACAGAGCAATTCTTTCCGGCTGCTTTTTGGGGACTGCTTCTGGTTCCCGTTATTGTGAGTGTTGCACGTACATATACCATTTGCGGTCCCCCCAATGCCAGCCATATGCAGTACAGCCCCTCATTGGCATTTGTCATGCCTCCGCCCGGTCGAAAAACTTAAAGTCGAGGGGCCACAACTCCGAACTTCATTTGGAGTCACATACATGGACATGCCCATGCCACAACCAGATGAGATTGAGGGGCATGGGGGCTGGCACTGGGCGCTTATCCCCTCGTTCATGATTCTATCTCGGGCCTGTCGCGTGTTCCACGAGAGGCGGCAATGGCTTCTTTTCATTTTCATTCTCTGGGCCCCAGAGCCTCAGGGTCTGGGGTCTTTTGTTTGGGGGAACTTTTCGTGCTGCTCGCTCTGTCGGTTTGATTAAAATAAAGCCAAGTTTCTAAGCCCGGATTAGTGTCCGAATTATTATTATTTTTCCTTGCCTCTCTGTCTCCTCTCTGTCTCTTATCTGCCTCTGCCTCTTCTCTTTTTTTTTTTTTTTTTTTTGGCTGGGCGAGATGGAACGCGTTCTCAGTCAATTGTTTGGCTTTCATTGGCTGTGCGGCTTCTTGGGCAAGTCAGCTGCTGGCGTTTATTTATTTATTTTATTTGCTTGTTCCTTGGATTTCCCTTCCCGTTCGTAACTGTTTCTTAAAGACTCTCCGCTGGCGAAGGAGGATGCTCGCCTCCGGCTTATAGAATTTGCATTGCACACTGCGTGGGGCTGTCTGAAAAGTTTTTTATTGCATTCCATAAACTGCAGAGGAGAGAGCAGATTCCATTCCCATCCCCATGCCCAGTCTTAGTCTCACCTCCAAGCCTTGCCTCGAGGCAGAGACATAGAGAATGAGAGAGACAGAGAGTGTGGGTGCCGTTACTCACATTTGCTTTTGTGCTTTCTTATCGCATAAAAGTACTTTGCCCCAAAAAAAAAAGTTTCAGCTCCAGATACTTCGTATCTGAGTCTGAGGCGCACACATGCGTAGCAATGCAACTCTGTGTGAGCTGATGTCATCCCGTATGAAATATATAATTCCTTTGCTAAAGTTTAATATCATTATTTTTGTTGCTGCTGTCCCCGGACTCTTCTCCATCCTCTATCTGTGCGCCTTGTGCGAAATGTGCTTGAAGATTTCGCACGCGAATTAACTTATACTTGGCAGGAAACATAAACAAGCTTTAAGGCCAATGCCAATGCCAATGCCAACAAGGCAAGGCAGGGGGTATCGCGGCCAATGGAATTTGAAACTGATTTGGTATTTATGAGCCTGCCACAAGTCGCCTTCTATCTACGATTCTATCTGCGGCAAAAGTAAATTATAGTCGGGTAAATAAATCGAAGAAAAAGCATGGGGGCCTGAGGAAGAAAAACTCCTTTACAATTGACTGAAGTTCCGCTGATTCTAATTGAATTAAGAGGAATCGCAAAGTGGGCTGGGCCCCCGATTGTGCTGTGCCCAATGTGCTGATGACAACCATTTCCGCTGGCCCGCAGAAAGGGTCAAAGTTAATTTATTGCCCAAGTCTGCCAGAATGGGAGGGAATTGACTGAATTCCGCACAAGTCCTGGACTCTGGGACGAATCGTAAAGTCAAATGGCGCCTAATTGGCAAAACAAGCGGAAAATCGCAAATTAAAACAGAAACTTTCCAGAGTCAGAGCTGGAAATAAACTTGTCTCTCATCACTCTACCCCACTCCCACTCCCCTCCAGTGAGAATTTGCTCTGCCTGAAGACAAATAAAACAAATTGCGCATACGCCCCGCAGCCGCTTTAGTTCTTGCCCTGTGATTTGCCATTAAAGGAAATGAAACGAAATTAAATGAAACGAAATGCTGGCTCTGGTTCTGATGCTTTCTCTCTCTTTGCTCAATCTTAACCCAAGGCCTGGCGCCAATGCGGCACGCAATTTCCCATGTGATTTACTTGGCCAGCTGCCAGAGAGCCCTATCATCAACACCAGTCACAGAGGGTTACCCCATAATTAAAGGGTATTGGCGCGGCAGTTAATTTCGTGCGCTCGAGCCACACAGGCAATCACCGTTCGATCATATCGTATTTCTTTAGCGAAATTCCACAAAAAGCGCTTGACATTTATGACAACATTTGCGCACACATGAACACAATAAATTAACTTCACGCAAAAACTTTGCCGGTTCCGCTAAAGGGTCTGCCCTCGGCATATGTAGGTCTGGGCAGAGGTCGGTGACGGTACCGGGGTTGACTGTCATAACAATGTCAAAACTTAAATATTGACAATGCCATTGACAGCGGGAACATCGGGGACATCGGTATCGAGGCTGCTGCTGCTGCCGTGCACTGCTCTGTTTAGCCGCGCTCAGCTTTTATGGCCACGCATAATTTTACCATATTTTCGGCTGTGTCAAAGTCACAGATTTCCACCAGAACCCTTTCACACGGACTAAGAGCGGGAGTGGGAGCTTGCTCGGCTTTTGGCTTTGGCTTTGGCTTTCGGCTTTTATGTGCAAATTGCGCGCAGTAAATAAAAATAAATGAGTATGAAGAATTTTTTACTCCTATCAGCAGTATTTTTTTATTCGACTCGTCGGCACACATGTCGTTCGTGTGGCCCCCCCATCCTCTGTGGCACCTCCTCCATAATAATCGTAATGAATGGCTTATCACGCCAGCTGGCGTTGTCACCATCGCCAGGGACATTGCCACTGCCATCGCCATCGCTATCGTCTGGCGCCGCCTCCTTTTGTTGGTTCGATACACTGCTGGGGACTGGGACTGGAACTGCTGGGGGTGGACCTTGTCTGGTCTGTGCCCCCCGCCTCCACGCAGGAAATGGTTAATAAACGAAAGAGTTATGCAGTTCGCAAAGGAATCTCTTTCAGCACTCTACAGTCTACAGTCAAAAACCACTTGCACGCCTCGACAATAAAATGAAATTTAGCAATTCAATTTAATGCGCTATTTGTCGTAAATTTCCACCGTGCCACCACCGGGCCATATTGATTTATTTGCACTTAAGTGAAAGGAAAAAACAAACTGAAAAACACACACTGGCAAAGTGAGATAATTGCCAGTTGAGTCAGCGGCAGCACACATGGGATCTCGGGATCCCGAACCCGCTGGCCGTGTGAAGATTTATGGCCACGACGGAATCAAATACCAATTTTGCCATTCATTAAATTCAACTTTTGAGCGGCGGCCGCTTTAAGGTTTTTGGGCCGTGTGGCTGTGGCTTTATCGGCTCGTGCCAGGAGCGGGATCCGGATCTGGAGCCGGATTCGGGACCGGATCGGGTCCTTGGCACTTTGTCGCACATAAACATAAACACTTACAAATTCGGCGGAAAAAAATAACAACAACAGCAGAAGCAAGGAAAATGGCGTTGAATTATTTTGATGTTGTTCTTCTTTTCGGCGGGCAGGCGGCATAATCCATTTTGAATAAAATTCCGAATGAACAGACACGGCAAAAGAGCCCCGACGGAGAGAGAGACGGCGACTGAGGCAGAGGCATAGGCAGAGTCGAAGTCGAAGGCAGTTCAAAATCCCGCAGCATCCTTTGTTCTGAGGCCCGGCGTTGGCCTTTTTTTCTTTTTGTTGTTCGAGGGAGACACACAAACACAAACACACTTAAAACATGAGCACGAAAAACATTTACATAAAATCGTCTTAAAGTATTTGCGCGCCTCATCGTCGCGGCAAAGCGAGAGAAGCGAGAGTGAAGAGAAGAGAGGAGGAAAACGGGGACTCGGATGCGCCCGTAGGCCAAATAAATTACACAAAATGTCGCCGTGCCCCCCCGCCCCACCAGTTTTGTGGGCCATTTTGTGCTATTAAACATAAAGTGAAGTGGGCCACAGAAAAAAGGTTCAGCCAGAAATTATAAAAATTGCATTTACGACGGCATTTGGCCGAAACATGAATAAGTTTTTAATTTGCAGTGCCCCCTTGCCCCATGCTCTGTGCCCCAATAATCGCGCACTAAATGTGAACATAATTACCCCAGAGCCGGAATAAACTCTCGTTTGTGCAATGCAATTGAATTTGCCAGCTGAAATTGCATTGCGTAAGTGAATTTGTAGTTTTAATTTGCCGGCTCTCGCACAGAGGCTGGGACGCCAGGGAACTGGGAACACTGGGGGAACTGTGGTAGCTGCAGCTGGGGGAAAACTTTCAAATCAACTTTCTCTCACTCGGCGCACATGTCGCTGGGGAGCGGGTTTTGGCCGCCAGAGAAATCAAAAAAGTTTAAAATTAAATGAGACAGTCGGAGCGGGGGGGCCACACAGACAGAGCAGGGGGCAGGAACATTGGCAGGATTTTGTCATAACAAATAGTACAGGACCAGCTCTGGCCTCGGCTTCCGAGTGGCTCTCGAGTATCATTGGTGACCCCCCATGGGCGGTGGTGGGAGGGGGGGCTGCAAATTTAATTTCGCATACATGAGTTTAATTCTCAACATTCATAAATCCCAGCCAAAGCCAGGATGATTCATGTACTACTGAATGGCTGGTGCTACTCCCCTCCCCCCACTCAGCTACTTATGCAAAACTTTTTGCTTTTTTTTATTGCCCGGGCTACTCCCTTGGGTCAATTTTAATTACGCTCATTTGGAGCCTTTTAATGTAAATGAAAAAAAAAAAACACACAACGGAGGGGTAAAACTCAACGAACGGAACGGAACAGAAGGGAAGAAAAAAGTAAAAGAACAAAACATAAATATGCCCTAAAATGGAATTGAAGAAATTTTAAATTAAAAACAACAAGCCGTAAAGCAGGGCGTGTCAAATTTGACAGCGGCAACGAAGTGAAAATTGCCAGAGCATAATTGAGAGGGAAGTGGCAGTGGCAGTGCCAGTGCCAGTGGCTGCCGCAATCCCTTTCCCCTATATTTCGACTTTTGTGCATAATTAAAAGTGTGCACATTGACATTTGTGGGGGCAGTGAGAGGCCATGTTATAAATATTAATTTTCTGGCTTTTTCACCATTTTTAAAATTCCGTTGGCACTTGTTTTGGTTGTTTCTGTGACTCTGGCTAAGCCTTTGACTCTGACTCCGAGCTGTGCATCTCATATCATCTCATTTGGAATGCCACGAGCCAGAATTCAGTCTCCTCCAGGATGGCATCTAATTTCGCATTCCAAAGGGAAACTCCCCGATCCCTCTTTGCCGCCTACTCTTCCAGAGTGGAGTGTATAATCGTCAATCATCATAATTCCGGCACTCTACCGCACCGCACACACACACGATGCCCCCATGTCGATGGCTCATTTTTACAAATGAAGCGCATTTTACAGTTCACTTTAATGTGGGCCATAAAAGCAAAAGGCAGGCAACCGCCATTGCCATTGCCATCGCCATTGCCATCGTCTTTACCATTGCCATCGCCTTTGCCTTTGTCTTTCATTAACACGCAGACGATGAAGACGGATGACAGTGTGATGCGGGACAAGGAGAACGAGTACGAGTACGAGAACAGAAAGGAGTGGATGGAGTGAATGTGGATGTCGACAGGCTTCTGATAGAGTCAGAAACGAAAAGGAAAAGATGGCGACTGAAATATAAAATTGAGTCTGAGACAAAGTTGGTGGTGAGTGGGTGGTGAGCTGTGAGCCGACTGTGTGCGCCGTCTTGCACTCATTTGCGCTTTGTCTGCTGGCGGCGCCGAGGCTTTATTGAGTTATTGTTCCCATTGTGGGCCCTGGCTGGAGCCCCCTCCCTCTCTGGCTCTCTGACGACCGGAAATGGCGCGCTCATTGCGGTGCTTTGGTTTCCCCCCTTGAAACTGCACTAGACAAGTTTCCCATTTTGGCCAAAATAAATCGGAGAAAAGGCCAAAAAGGAAAATCCAATGTGCCAATGCCTTTTCTGACCACACGTTGAGCGAACACGATAAATCCTGTGCAGCTTCTACGTATAAAACACTCTCCGTGTCCCGTCTTCGACTCTCCTCTTTCCGATCCGCTCGGTTGCTGCCACACTGCTGGCATTTTTATTTCATTTGGCATTATGAAATTAGTAAATGCCAGGCAGGCCATTGTTACTGCTCCAAGGAACTCAGGAGCCTTCTGCTGCTACTGCTGCTTTGTTGCTGCGGGAATAAACGTTAAAATATGATTTGATATTATGGCCTGGACATGCCGCATGTGGCACTCCCATTTGTTATCCCCGTTACGGCTTCGAGCGTGTGGCAGGCAAGGGGACTGGGCAGAAAATTAAGTGCGTCCCATCAATGGAATTTTGATTGCAAATAACACAAAACCCTATCTCACGGCTCTGATCGATGGCAACAAGTGGTGGGTGGATCCTTGACTTCTAATGCCACAGGAAGGCAGCTCGGAAATGAGTCTTAGGTTGGCAGAGATTCGCAGCTGAAATAAAATCTGGCAGCCACTCCCTGATTCCTGTGATTGTATTGCCGCATTTCCGGCATATGTTGTGCGTCAGGCCGAGGCTGATCATAAACTTGCCACACGCTTACACAACCCCTGCCCACACACAGAAGCAAATAAATAAGGCAACCAGAGAAGAAAAAGAAGAAGAGGCCCAGTCAACCCCACGCAATCCTATTTGCAGCACCTACAACCTATGCTTGCCACACTCTTTCGAGTTTTCCAAGCAGAAGGCAGACGAGGCCAGAGAAGAGGCAGAAGGCACACATATCATTTGTCGGTCTCTCTGTCTGTCTGTCTGACTGCCTCTCCATGTGTCCTTGTGTGTCTTTCTCTCATTGCTGCTCCTGCTGCTGTAGTTGGTGATTGTAGTTTGTTGCCGCCTCCGTTGTCGTGTTTGTGGTTACACTTTGCGTGCTGTGCTCTGCACTTCCCCTCAACCCCACACGGCGTATACGTTTTTTTTCTGTGTCTCCCCAGACCTTTGCATGCGGTCGACCCTTGCCGTGTCTGCCAGAGCTGCTCTGTGTGTGCGCTGGCCTATTGTGCTAATAGGCAACACTATCGTATTTTAACAGCTTTTATTTACATGTGCGCTCCGCACACAAATAAAGAACAACAGAAGTTAAGCAATTGCCAGGCAAGCCGAAGCTTTAAATACCCTAGAAGTTGGAACTTAAATTCATATTAAACTGAACTGCATTTATTGTAATTTCTGTTAGCAAAAGTGGAGACCTTTTCGTCTTTGGAAAGGGTATAACATTTCATTGTATTGCGGAGTAGTCTTTAAGCGACTGTGGCCCCAACTGCAATTGCAGTTGACGTCGCCTTTAAGCGGATAAAGTTCACTTTATGAATTATAAGGGACCCGTCTGTCGTCTGTCAGCCAGTCAGTCATTCCAGTCACCCACTTATCCACATGTCAGCCAGGGTAAGGCAGGGCAGGGCAGGACAGGGCAGGACAGGATAAGGCGTTTGCTCTGGCTATGGTCCCTGAATGATTGGCATTTTCGAGCATCGCACAACCTTTCCCTCGCTGCCCGGTGTCAGCAGCGTCCTTTGTTAACACATTTCCTTCGTTGTTCGAACCTTATTTTGTGCACAGCACACACACACACACACTGATAAAAATGGTGAAATGACAGGTTTTATAATTGGCGATAAAATGCCATTAACAAGGGACATTGTAAGTCCCGTCCTGCTGGCTGATGTCCGGGATGGTCACGTGTGGTGCGTGCCACCTGTACGGAAAGTTTTGAATGGCATGCCACCATAACACTTGCCTCTCAAAAGGATCAAGGCTCATCCACAAACACATCAGCTGCAGCTGATGCTGCTACTCCTGCTCCTGCTGCCTGCTGCCTCTTAAAGCTGCCTCTTAATTTTCCCATTTGTATGACAAGGTCGAATAAAATGATGAGTAATAAATTTCCCTTTCGGGCTGTTAGGCATGTGAAGTCAATAAAATTTTTAATAGCCCCGCACTCTAGCACTCGACTGGCAGCTACCCCGCAATAGCTGTAACTGCGAGTGGAAGTGATGGCCGTTTCCGAGCGGGAACGGGTGATTCCAGCTAGAAGAAGCGCGCCCAAGTTTCCGCTTGATACGGGATGCCGGAGAATACATTCGCAGAGGCGTCCCGGCGGAAGTTGCAAGTAACGGAGCTTCCTGCGAACGGGCGCCAGTAAACTGTAATAAGCACTAAAACGTAAAATGCCGTTGCACAGACTTTCCCCCCACTGGCGCTCTCCCTTTGCCTTGGACATTTGACTGACAAATGTGGCCAAGGAAATGGCAAGGAAATTAAAACAAATATAAAATGCTAGCAACTAGGCAGACATCCTCCGCCCACCCCGCAGCACCCCGCTCACACAACAGGAAAAACTTACGCGAAAAATGAAAATAAATATGAGGCTAACTTTCTCCACGCTGGATGGAGCTCGAGCAGGACGTGGACTCTGCTCTGTTGCGCCAGTCATTTGCCATAAAAGTCAACAACTTTTCCTGGCGCAACGCTGATAAAGGCCAGGCCCAGCCCCAGCCCCAGCTCCTGCCCCTGACAGCGGGGCTTCCTCCTCTGCTCCTTCCTGCCGCCCCATTCATTTCGATTGAATTACGCGTAATCGTTGGCAGTGCTTAAAAATTAAATTAAAATTTTATTTACTTGAGCAGGGAGAAGACACCACCCCGCAATACACCTCAGCCCTATCTGAGCCATTCCAGTGGGTGGGGAGGGGCGTAATGTACCGCAGCTGTGATAAGAAATCGATTTGTCCACGGGACGTGGGCCCCAAGCCGCGAGGGCATAAATCAGGCAACGACTCACACATATCGACCAAAGGGGGAGGCATACAGCTGCCCTACTCTACTCGTATCGGGGTGGATGGGTGTTGCATTTATTACCGCTATTTCTGAGAGTTGTTTCGAGTTAAATCCCCCAGCAAAATACTCAAAGCCTTTGTTTCAAATGTGCCCCACTCAGACTTGGGTTTTAGTCGATGAGACAGCCAAGTAATTGAAACGAGTTTCGACAAGAGGAAGAAGAAGCCTCTAAGTAATGCTTTACAGACTATAAGATACCTCCTAATACTAAGGTACTTTGTATGAATAATAAAAGGGATATGCATCCCAAATGTATTCACAGCTTATTCTTAGAGTATCCTCGATTCAGCATACTCTACGCATAAAGAGTATTAAAAGCCATTGTTGCCTGGCCCAACCCATTGTGTAAGCCCACTGATTATGTGTGCCCCACACACTGCAAGAGGCAGATGGAAGTTGCAGGTGTGTATGTGGCGTTGATTTATTCACGATTTACAAGCAAATCCCCGGCTGAAATATAATTTCCATGTGTTTATTTTGGCACGAATTTAACGGAATCGATTGAGCGATGACAACAGCCACCGAGATCTGTCTTTATTTTGGTTCTTGCAACCCAAACCCACACCCAGACCCGGACACTCAGAATCGCTGCTCGAACGGAGGAATCCCAGTGTCTTTTTGCCAGAGCCAAAGCAATGATGAATGCTCCCTCCGCCTGACTGCCTTTTCGTGTGTATGCTTTTCCAGTCCCCGTTTGCCGGCTCTCTCCTCTAGCTTTGTCTGTGCCATCCCCGCGCCACTCCCCCTCCGTGTGGTCTGGGTCTCTACGGTAATGTTTTCGCTTCAGTTGCAAGTCGAATATTTTCAGCGATTGCCTCAGAAGCCGCAGAGTAAACAAGCGCTTTCACATTAACTTTCACTCACTCTCTGTGAGAGTACTCTCTCTCTCACTCTCTCTCTCTCTTTTGGCATACACACACATACATACATAGACAACTTAAACGCTTCATTTCATTTTATTTCGACTGCGATTTCAATTTAAATTCCATGATTTTCCATTTTCCTTTCTGTCTGCTGTGTGCTGGCTGCTGCCTTCTGTCTGCTGTCTGCTCCTTGAACAACTTTTACTTTGGCTTCGCTGTGGCTTTTCTGATTTTCCTCTGCCGCTGTTCCTTTCTCTTTGTGGCTTTGCCTCGCAGGAGACGCTCATGAAAATGAGGATGGATTTTGGTGATTTTAATTTTTAATTCAGGATTTTGGGCTTTCAATTGATTAGCCCACAAGTTCGGCGGTGCACCGGCTCTATCCTTGATAAGAAATGCAACAGAAAATGGCAGGAAAACCGCCAATTAAATGGCTCACAGGATGAGTTTAAAATGTATGGGAATTATGCTGGGATGCGGTGACCTTTCCTGCTGGATAGTCTTGGCTGCGAGTCGTCGGAGGGGAATGCCAAGAACGAGAATGTTTTAATTAACTTTTGTTTGCCTTTGCCTTTGCCTAAAAGTTTTCAACGAAATATTTTGAATTTTCCCCCACAGAATACAATGCTTAAAGCTGGCCTAAAAGTGATTTTCTCCCTGCAAGACGCAGTGCCTCCAGCCTCCCTCCCATCTGGAGTCTGGGGATCTGAGACGGATGCAGGTCCTGTTTTTTGGCTGCCTTGCATTGTAACGGCGCCTCTCCCAACAGTACGCATTAAAATAGATTGCTGTTTACTTTCAATTTAGTTGGCCATCACCATCTCAATCTCAATCCTTTGCAGATGTGGGGGGGAGATGCGTCGCAGTACGTAGATGTACGTCGCTCGACAAATATTTGCCTTTTATTAAAATTTTCTGTACCATTTCGCGGTGTGGCCCACTAACAGTGCACAGGCAGGAGATGGGGCAGGACCACTGCCTGATGACTCGACTCAGTGTCGACTGATGCGATTGCATACCTGTCACCGAAGAGAGCGACTTGGCTGGGGCGACAAAAAAATATTAACTGACATATTTCACTGGCATGCCCGTCAAATAACTAAAGCTGTCAGTGGGTCTGGTCCCCCCCGGGCTTCGGCCTCCTGCGAAATTCCCCAAAGCTACACGAGAGAGAGAGAGAGAGGGAACAACTGCATAAAAAGCAGCAAAGCGCATTGTTTCGCCCAAGAGCGTGGGAATGTCAGTCGGGGACCAGCAGCAGCGTCAGGACGATGACGACGACGACGATGAGTCCTTCTGCCAACTATGCAAGTGAAAGTTTGACATTTTTTTTGTGCTTCGGCTTCCCGTTGGTTGGCATTTTTTTATTTGAAATTTATTTCATTAGCTTAATGCCCAAAGTGGAATTTCAGAGCTTTGACAAAGTTGTGCCATAGTTAATGAGCAGCATAGAATGCGGCTGCTCATCATCATTATCATCATCATCATCATCGGTGTCATCATCATCATCATCATTCTCGAAGCGGATGAATGTCAGGCTTGGGGCTTGACCAGGTGAAAAGTTCACCTCTCTAATGTACTAACTTGGCTTGGTTTGCTGCTCGTTGTAGTTTTGTTTTAGTCCTTCTATAGTATAGTCCACCCTCCCTGCCTGCACATTCTCGAGCAATCAAATTCATTACGCTGCGGAAATACGCAAAGTTGGCAGCGCGTAAGAGACAGAGAGAGAGAGAGACAGAGAGACAGAAGTGGAAGCCGTACCACTATGCTGGGGTATTAGTGGTTGCTCCTGGCGTTGAGAGGCCATTATCGCAGCAGCGAAGCAACGGGATAGGATGAGATGGAATGGGATGGACGGGATGGGATGGAAACGACAGACCCGTAAAGAGATGCGGCCAGCATGCGACCATAAATGGCTTTTGGTCGGTGCCAGAGTCTGCTGAGGGAGGGTGGGGTCTGAGTCTGAGTCTCCGTTTGCCTGCAAACAACATGACAGGGACAAGCTGTTCCAACTCCTGCAGAATCTCCTGCTCCTGCCGACTGTTGGTGCCACACTGTGGCAGCCACAGCATAGATAAACAATCTTCTGTTGCCGCTGTCATAACCGCATATACTATCGCTCATAAACGCCGCCATAAAAGCGACACATACACGTACAATACAAACAGCCCCCAAACAAATATGCGATAAAGGAACGGCCCAGGAACTACTATACAGCACAGTTCAACGGTCTATTGGATTTGACTAAGTAAAAACTTTCGTCACTGTCATACATACTCGTAAAACTCTCCCCTAAATATAGTGTCTAACATGTTTTATTTATTTTCCCAGGAGGCAGGAGACAACTTGTTTCAAAATCCATTTAGAACATTGTTTTTTTTTTTACTAAACTAAACAGAAACATACAAGAACTCTCTTTAGTTGGCTCACATGTCGTATGCATTTCAGGGGGCCTGGCTTGGGGTCTAATTCTCGAAGCTTCCGCTAATTAAACGCTGCAGAGGCCGGCAAACGGAGCAGATTATTGCATTTGTTGGTCTGCCATCCGTTTTCTCTCTGTGTGTTCCCCCGGTTGATAAACGTTTAGCGTCATTAAAAAGGCAACAACAAGGACAACGGAACGGGATCCCCATCAATGTTGGCCCACTGAGATGCAGACAAGATGCAGCGACAGATAGAGATAGAGATGGCAGTGGACGTGGGAGAAAGAGATGCCGCCAGCACTTCTCGTGCATTTGTGCTTCGGTCCCTCTTCCTTTTGGGGCCCCGGCCGGGCCAGATGAAAAGAGTCCTGCCGGCCTGCAGCAACTTTCGCCAAGTTGCAAGTTGCCAGTGCCAGCGCCATTCTCCCAGTTCTCACGCAGGATGCACGCTTTTTGTTCTAGTTATAGCTGTTGTTCCTGCCCCCCCTGCCACCACTGCTGCTGCTGCTGCTTCTGGCTACCATTGTTATCGCAGCCCCGTTGAAGGACCAGCAACAACAGAGGAACATAAGAATGGCATTGCAGCAGAGCAGCCGAGCAGCCGAGCAGTCGAGGAAACTGGGCTACGTCGTCGTTAGGTCCTGTTCAAATTAAACTGAAAATCCTGTCCCGTCGGCTTGTCTCGCCGACTCTGCCTGCATCCCATACCATACCATCCATGCCCGGCCCATTTGGCCTTTCCCTCAGTTGTCAAACAAGGTTTCGAGCCCAAGTGCCAGCACTTTTTCTAGCACAATGTCCCCCCTAAGCATCCCATCACCACCCAAACCCCATTTTATAGCCCGGCTCAGAGTCAGCCCATGGCTTGCCTGCAAATGTTGTAATTAAACTTAAAGAATTCTGCTGTGGGCAAAGTTTGGTAGCTGTTTCCCCGAACTGAAGAGGAACGAACAAAACAACGAACAAATAATACGAATATGTAAGAGTGTCGAAGCAATAGATACCCTATAGCAGCATAAAGTATAAAGAAATCGAAGCATCAAAGCTTAATATCTTCTATATGTTCAGTGATTGATTGGACTAATTTAAGATACCAATACGAATGTTTTGCTCACAGGCAAAGCAATATATTCAAATTAGCTGCAAATGTTTATAGCCTCCTGCGAGGGTACACAAATACGAGTGCTCCTAAACAAAAGTCACGGACCAGGGGAATGCAGAGCTGAGTTGGGGGGGCCAATCGATAGCTCTTTAACTTTGGCAGTGATGGGTTAAGCTTGCGCCTAATGGCCGCATAAGTTGACACAGGCAGTCTCGGGACACAGTAATGGCATCAGATGGAAAAAATGCTACAAAGATGGAGGCAAAAGTTTTATGTTGATTTATTAAATTAATTGCTACCTCAAACTTCACGATGAGAGGGGAGAGGGGAAAGGGCAGAGCGCGTGTGGGCTAACGTTTATTTGTGTTTAATTTAATTTATACAGAATGCGCTCTGGTTGTCCTCAATGTCTGCGACTGGATAAATTGAAGCTGTAGAAAAATAATATAAAAAATAAAAAAATAACAGCCATAATATACTCGTGTAGGATTCGATTTCCCACATAAACGCTTTCCATTTCTATCGGTTGATATGCTGGAAAATGAACAGGGGGAAAATATGATTTATGCACAGACGGCACGCAATGCTGAAAGGATGAGCCAAGCCGCGGCAGGGGGAGGGGCGAAATGAATAGTAGATCTACGTGTTGCTGTTCCACACAATTTCCGGGCCAACAGCCATAGCCCAGCATAGACCAGGTGCTCCTTTTTCTCTCGAGTCTCCCCCCCCCGCCTGACAGCTCACACTTTATCACTCAGCCAGGAGCAGTAGAACATCGCATCACATTTCGCAGACATTTTGCAGTTGATTTAATGTCGCCCGCAGGCAAGAGTTCGGCCTAGAACTTTTCTCAGCTCTATTCAGTATCCTTTCGCAGTTCCCCTTCCCCAGTTCCCCTTTCCCATCCTTCGATTCGATTTGTTGCGTATTTCCCAATTTTCCAGCAGCTAATGGCGTTACAATTTGCCATTGTTATTCTTGGTGCTGTGCGCGGTGATCTCCCCCTTCCCGCCGTTTGCGTGTGAGGGTCGAGGGTCGTGTAAAAATGACGCCACAGAACCCCACGGTGCAAAATGCTCATTTATTTTGCGAAAGGGAGTGAGTCCGGGAACCTCTTAGGGGGAACTTAACTGCTGCTGATGTTGCTGCCCGGAATATGTTGCACGTTAAGCGTTCGCCTCGGAATTTATTGCTGGGCGGCTGCGTGGTTGGCTGTCAACCCATAAAAACTTCGACTCCCTCCCCCCTCACCGTTTCTGGGGCACACTGGGCTGGGACTGGTGGTGCAGAGTTGGTGTCCTTTGGTTTTGTGCGCTGAGGAGTTCTGGGGTTGTGGGGTTCTCGGGTTCCAGGGTCTGCTCGTTTATTGCATTTACAGTTACTTAATTCTTTTGCATGAACTTGCCACAGAACACAGCACCTGCCCCAGCCCCTGCCACCGCCCCGCTGCTGCTCTTTGTTGCAGGTGAGTGAGTTCTGGAGATTTGTTGTTGTGTCACCCGGCCAGCAGCCAGTCAGGTGGTAAAAACATTTTGATCGCTCCAAAACTTTTCGAATGACTTTAAATGGCGCTTTCCAAATTACAGCTCAGCATATTGTTGCTGCTGCTGCTGCTCTCATTGTTGTGGATGCCACCGCTGTCCTTGCTGCTGTTCCTGCTGCTGTTGCTGCTGGGCGCATTGATTGTATTTTGAGTGACGGGTACCGCAAAAAAGCTTTTAAGTCATTAATTTCATTTTGAGAGCCATCCAGCCATACCGCCATCCCGCCAGCCCACCGTTCTCAAAGGATTTTCAAGTGTACACTTTTTGGGTTGGATGATTGAAGGGAGGCGGTGGTGGTGGTGGTGGCGATGGCCCATTAGCAGAGCTTACAGTCAGCTAGAAAAGTGAGTGTACATACGAACACAAATGTTCACCCATTACTGCCAACAGCAACAGCAACATCCAACGAAATGAAGTTGCTCGGGGTGCGTGAAACTGTCGGGCGAATATAAATACACTAATAACAGAGATTTATGTATGGCTCTGGGACTGGCTATGGCTATGGCTCGGTCTCTGGCTGGTTGGCAGATCCTCAAATGAAAAGCAAACATTTAAAACGGGGGAAAATGCTTTGCACAGATAAGCGGGGAGTGCCTTTTTCCCTTGTGTGTGGGTGCGCCAATCAGAAACACACAATCTGCATTCAAATGAATCAAATAAATTAGTTTGGCCACTTTTTGAGGCCAGAAACCGAATGCCAACAACAACAAAGAGACATTTTTGCAACACACATCCTCAAAGGGGACGTGGGACCCTGCAGGGGCGGTGGGAACTGTTGCTCAAACTTTTCCACAGCCTTATTTGATTAAAATAATTTCCACTTAACTTCTTACTCTACTCAATCTTTGGGCTCCTACGGATGTCTTCTTGGGGTTTTTATCACTGAGCCAGCAGTCGAGGAGCCATCATCCAAAGGACACAAAAAGGCAAAAGTAATTAAGAGAGAGAGCCCACGCACACACACACATATGTCGAACTACACGTCAGGGTGAGAGAGGCGGGGGGAGGTACAACTTAATAGATACAGAGGAAAAGTCAAAGCCAGAGTCAAAGCCAAAGAAATACATGAAAGAAGTTTACTACCTACGGGATATACGCGAGTACTAAATACCCTTACTGGGAAAGGCTCAAACGATCGTATCTAAAAATACTATAGAGACTACTACTATTTTCTCTCCTGTTCGTTGCAAAAATAATTATACCCTTTGCCAGTGTACTCAAAGGTACCAAAGCATACAGAAATGCCCAGCATAAATGACTTTTAGCATAAATTGTTAGCATTGATTGTCTATATAGTATGTGTATGTATGAATGTGTTTGGATGGGTCTAAGTGTGTGGCAGAATGTATGCCTGTGTGTGTGTGTGTGTGTGTGGGGTGCTCAAGTGTGCGCGTGAAAAATATGCCAAAGGAGGATTCTCCGACATTCGCCCTACACTCCAAATGAAGTGGCCCCAGTGTCTGGCTGGGTCTGTTCTGACAGTAAGATTTACAATGTGGCCACGCAGGCACGCATGTGTACGACAGAGATCGCAATAGTGCGAGTGAACGATAGAGGGAGAGCGAGATAGCAGCATAGAGGCAGGTTATAAATGTCTAGGTGGCGCCATTTGGCTGTGAGCTAAGCAAACTGGAAATAGGGTTAGAGCCAGAACCAGAAAGTGGAATTCCTTGGGAATGGTTGGGATAAATGGGGATTGGCCAGGCGGGGAGGGGAAACGGAAATGGAACAAGGGTTCTCAAATTGTATTGTTTTTGTGTAAATTAGTTCACTTTGTGCGTGTGTGTGTGTGAGTGTGTGTAGAGTGCAAGTAGAGCTCGCAGGACGACGACGTGTTTGGACCTTTTAATTTGCATGTTTTATGTTCACTTCATGAGATTTTAGCTAAAGGCGGTGGGTCGGGGTCGGGGTTGGGGTTGGAACTGGCGGTTCTGTGGTTAGGTTTTAGCATAAAATATTCAACCGGCCACATGTGTGTGAGTGCCTTTGCCTCTACATATATGGTATGTGGCATGTGTTTGTGTGCCATAAAGTTTAGCTGTGATCATAATTTATCGCTGGCCTGCCTGTGTTTGTGCCTGCTGCCCCCCCACGCCCCACCATCCCCATCAGCAGCACCAGTGGCCGGAACCAGAACGAGAGAACCAGAACCCAAAACCAAAACCAAAACCGAGTTTCAATTTGACTTTTGCCTACAGGGCGAATGCCAACCTCAATTCTCTTAATATTTTGCTTTCCCTTTGTTGTTGCTGTGCTTATTTATTCGCATGGCTCAGTGAAACCACTCTAATCAGTCCACAGCCGCTCATCTGGCCTGGAAATTAAGTTCTCCACCCCGCCAGTTGATGGCACATAAGCCAGAGAACCGTGCCAGAGCCGGAGCCCTGCCCGGTCTCATTTCCGTGTAAGCCAAATGGCAGTAGTTATAAGCCGGCAACACGCACGCGCCTAATGACGAACTCCGAGCTCCGAATTGGTCAGTGAGTCGATTTTATTTATGGACACATTTTATGACACTTTTAGCGTGGGCCCAAACGATGCGACAGCATGCAAATCCCCTGGCCAAAAGGGCTTCAGCTAGGCTTCTGTTTGTACCAATTAAAAATCGTCCAGAAGAATTTTGCAATAATTTAGCTGCAGGAGAGAACACAACAGAAGAGAGTGTAAGAAAGAGATGGGGGGATACATTCCAATTGTAGTTATACAATATATTATAGCCGAATTGTGTACGTGCTGGGGCAGGAAAAGAATGATGCGTTGTGGCAGGGGACACGAGCTGGCGAGCACATGTTAAACTCTTTACACGGACATAAACAGCGAGCGGGAATACGTGCGTGGAATCCATACGCGCGGAAGAGTAATTGAAGCCACAAATACAGATGTAGAGGGAAGACCAGGACTCTTTTGGGAAATTGATGGAAGCATAAAGAGGGATCTGTCGATGGGACGCGTGTCATATACCACCAGTCGAGCATATTATGTATGTACCTACACTCATTGTACGTACATATGTGGCTCTGGCTCTGTGTCCGTGTCTGTCAGCGAAACACAGAGAGGAGTTCAGATTCGCCGCCGTCTTGCTTGCACCACGCCAAGTCGCCCCACGGAGGATTGTGGCAAGCAATCGCATGGAAAATGCAGCAGCATTCCCCCACATCTCCTTGACATGTTGCGCGAGTGCAACTGAAGCTGAACCGAAACCAAAAGCAAAGCAAAAGCAGAACCTGCCGCAGGAGATGAAGCACAGCTGGAGGATTTCAAGAGTATGCTAAAAAAAACAGGGAAAAATAGATAGAGAAGAATAGCAGGGAAAGAAAGATGATACCGTCTCTTGGCTGACTCTTGGCTTCAACGACTGTCATCGGAAATTGCTGTCATTGTGACAGAGACAGAGAAAGGGACAAGAACAGGGAGAGGGAAAGGGAAAGGACTGGTCTGGGACTGCGATGGATGGATGGATGGACACTTCCAATTCCCGCCATAAATCTGGAAATGAAATAAGTGTGCACTGTTGTATATTTGACATTTGGTCACTCACAATCGTCCCCCCCCCCCCACACTCCGTGACACTGAACGAGTGTCGGTGTCTGTCTCTATTTGGTCTGTCCGTCTGTCTGCCTCTTTGTTTGTTTGTTTGTTTGCGTGCGTGGTCAGCATACACCCAAACACACACATACACACGTATTCCCAAGGACTTTGTGGCGAACACATACACCCACACACATAGAGTACAGATATATGAAGGTACATCTCCATCAGTCTCTTCCTATCTCTAGCCATTCAGCCATGTCCAAAGTGCGGGCAGACATGTACATATGTATGTTTATTTGTGTGTGTGCATACATGTATGTATGAGTAAGATGGACAAGACCAAAATGGGAATAAATGAGATATTACCAATTTGTATTGAATGCCTTAAACGACATAATGGAGTGGCTTACTATATATGTATGGAATCCCCTCCCTCACACCACCACTCCCACTCCTCTATCTGCGTGTGCCAATGTTGGTTGTGCAAACACATTTAGGAAGCGAGCAGAGCAAATACTCGTAGAGCCAGTCATTTACCTTTTAGCGTGTCAAAGGCGTTGCCAAATGCCAAAGCAATTATCAAGCATACGCCGTGTGGGGTCCGGTGGGGAATGGAATGCCAGCAGCAACCTGCAGGAAAGCAAGAGTAAACCAAAGCGAAACGAAACGAAAAGAACGAAACTGAAATACTCGTAATAAAAAAGCGAGCAACACCCAGCGGATCAGCCAGGGGACACATAAACGGGCAAAAAATATGTCAAAACAACGTTTTCCATTTCCTACCCCCCCGCGTCAGACCCTAAACCACCGCTCACCGAAAATGGACAAAGCATGTGCAGGCTGCCAGTCAGGTCCTTTATGGCACGAATTAAATGGACTACAAAACAACAAAAGACCAAGGCAAAGCCGAAGCCAAAGGAAAAAACAAAGCAACGCGCGGAAAATCGTAACCCATGAGGCGGGGAAGTGGGTGGAGGGAAGAGCACAAATTCGTACACAAATTGTAAAGAAATAAAATTTTAGTATGCGCATATTGATTTTATGATCAGACATAACTACGCATAGGACTAGGACACAGGCACAGAGCCCACAGATACCCGAGAACAGAAACAGATTTCGAAAACTGCAAAGCAATCACGAGTGTGCCAGGCAGCAACAAAATAAAACCTAGTCCCACCAGTCTCACCAGTCCCAGTCTCTGGCCTGGCCTGGCATGGCCAACAGCAGTAAAGTATCTTCTGGGCATACGTTTCGACATTTGTAATAAATTTCAGTGCCAGCAGAACGCATTGCTGTCGCTGTGTTTTCTCTCTGATTCTCTACGATTCTCTCTGATTCGCGCTGGTCCTTTGTATTTGTGAAATTATGCCGAAACATTGCCCTGATTTTCCCCGACTTTCATCGCTGGTGTCTCTGTAAATATGTTCGCTCTCTTTTTTGCTTTGAAATTTCTGCCTAATGCAAAATTGATTGGAGCCGAAAGAAATAGATGTACCATAAATATTTATGCTTACGCTTGATTGCATCTCTGAAGTGTCAGTCAGCCACCAGAGCATCTTTCGGGCTCTTCCGCAGGATGCGCCCCGGGCGTTGCACTGATGGGACTTTGTCAGTCTTTAGAGAGCCAGCGTGCCCATTGCCGCCGAAACTTAAAATCTCATTTGCTCATTTCTCATATATACGCTTAACAAGGAATTCTGCTTAAAGCCGCTAAACCTGTTAAACCTTCTGATTCTCCGCCACCCAGCCAGCCAGCAAAGTTCAGCCGGGAAGAAAGCCAAACAAACGAGCAACAATGAAACAAATTTTTCAGACCAGACACACACACAAACAGCAGTAACAGCAGGCCCAATAAAAGAACACCAAATAGCCGTGGATTGGAAAGAAGGCAAATGGAAAGTGTCTGTAACCGAAACTGAAATAAGATGGGCCACAGAGCAAAAAATGCCATAGAAGATGCCAATATATAAACAAAAATTTCTCCGCTGCTGCTGCCTCTGCATCTGCGGCGGCTGTCCCAAAATGTATGCCACAAAATATTGTTTACAAATTCTTGTTCAAATGCAATAGTCATAAATTTGTATGCGGGGCATTTTATCCCTGATATTTCGTCTGTCATGCGGGTCAGAGGTTGTAATTTCAATATTTACTCAATTTGGCATGCTCCCAGCTTACGAAAAACTTTCTGCTGAGCCTGCTTCAGCCTACCACCCACCGCCTGAAGATAATATAAAGTTGCCTCATCTCTTGATTATGTTAGATGCGACAAAGGGTAAAACTTTCTCCCTAAAATCTACTCTCGTTGGTTTTTTGTTGTTGACATAGAATTTTTCTGCTGACATGCGAGTACAATTAATGAAAACTTTGGTGACCAGCCCACCCCGCACATAAATCGCCGGCATTTCGCCATATATAGTACATATGTCTAAAAGTGATAGAATGCAACGAAGAGAAGTGCAGATTTAGCGGTATCTAAGGCACGAAATTTAATATTATTGATTCATTCAAGCAGCGAGCGCAGCTGCGCGAAACCGCTGATAACTTGACCTTGGATACGTTTTAAAGTTATAGGCCTTATGTCCAGAAAAGCAATATCAATTCGCAAGACTTTGAGCAAGCCAGTTGCAGTACCCACAAAAGTTCCTACTAGCGGGGGGCACTAGCTCTCATGTTGGACCAAGGCTTGACAAATCAGCCATTTTTATATTTTTTTACCTATTTTTAGGGCGTGCCACGCCTTTTTGAATAAAATATTAATTTCCCAACATGTTCCCGAAATTATTTTCTTTTTGCAATTTTAAAAATAAAATAAAAATTTTATTTTTTTATGAAAAAGGAGTTGCCACGCCCATTTTTTCAAAATACCTTCATTTTGCTCTTATCGACTCATAAAAAAAACTTAATCAAAAAATATCGTTTCGTTTGGAAGTTATTAATTATTGCCACAAAAAGTGGTCAAAGTTCCCATAGTGCGTTGGTGTGACTGGACTTGTCAGTCCATAGAGAGCCAGCGCGCTGGGTGCCGCCGAAACTTTTAATCTCATTTGCTCATTTCTCACATTATACGCTTCCCAAGGAATTCTGCTTAAAGCCGCTAAACCTGTTAAACCTTCTGATTCTCCGCCACCCAGCCAGCCAGCAAAGTTCAGCCGGGAAGAAAGCCAAACAAACGAGCAACAATGAAACAAATACTTCAGACCAGACACACACACACACAGCAGACACACAGCAGGCCCAATAAAAAGAACACCAAATAGCCGTGCCCTGGAAAGAAGGCAAAGGAAAGTGTCTGTAACCGAAACTGAAATATAGATGGGCCACAGAGCAAAAGATGCCATAGAAGATGCCAATATATAAAGCAAAAAGAAGCTCTCCGCTGCTGCTGCCTCTGCATCTGCGGCGGCTGTCCCAAATATATGCCACAAAATATTGTTTACAAATCTCTTCAGCAACGCCCACAAATTTGTATGCGGGGCATTGTTATCCCTGTTGTTCGTCTGTCATGCGGGTCAGAGGTTGTAGATTTCAATATTTACTCAAGGCCCACCCCCTCCCAGCTTACAAAAACTTTCTGCTGAGCCTGCTTCAGCCTACCGCCCACCGCCTGAAGATGCCTTAAAGTTGCCTCATCTCTTGATTAAATTAGATGCGACAAGAGGGTGGGCACTTTCTCCTCCGTCTCCTCTGGTTGGTTTTTTTGTTGTTGCTTATTTTTCTGCTGACATGCGAGTACAATTAATGAAAACTTTCTGACCAGCCCACCCCGCACATAAATCGCCGGCACTTTCGTCCCCAGTCGGAGGGAGGGGCACATGACCACAGGACCTTGACTGCCATAAACTAGAGTACAGAGCAGGCAGGAAAATGACGCCTCGGATCCATGGCACTTGTTCAGCGGGGCACTTTGGGGACGCACACACACACACACACACACACACAGAGAGGGTGAGAGAGACCCGCTTAAGTCTCAGCTTCCGCATCCGTTTTCTCTATGTGCGTGTGTGCGTGTGCGTGTGTTAAGAGAGCAATAATTATGTCACATTTTGAGTAAATCGATACCAAGATCCACAGCTGACGCAAATTGTCACAGTAACTTGAACTTTAACTCGACTTTAAATGCGGCCTGGCGCCGCAGAAAACGAACAGAAAACAGAAAAAAAGGCGACCGAACTTTTCGCTCGACTTAAGCAGCAACAACGACCGCCGCCATTATTGTCCTTTAAATGACATTTGCCATAGCTGCAGCCGACGTCGACAGATGCCGAACGTTTCCCCAACGCCCGGACACGGAACGCGACGGGAAAAACAGAGCGAAACAGAGGAAAAGCTTTGCGGAAAAGTGTCAAATAAGAAACTAAATCGCATGTCCTCTGTTGTCTGTTGTCTGCTATCTGCCATCCGCTCTGGACCCTTTGTCGGTCAAAGAATTGGGAAAATTTAAAGCTTTCCGTCTATGTAATGTGGGGTGGGCATACAGCACACAGCGGAAAATGGGCGGAGCAATGGGCGGCAAAATGGTGTCGACTGACGATTCCATCGGGGTCGTAGAGCAGCTGCCTGCCCCAGGGTAGCATTTAATTACGCTCGTGTTCCTTGTAATGAGGCAAATTGCTTTTTGCTGTCAATTAAAGTAAAGTTTTCGCCTGGGCCGACTCCTCCGCTCAACTCCGTTCAAAGTTGCCCCCATTTGGGGCCAATCAAATGCGTTGTGATTCGCTTCTACACCCTTATGGGGGTTTAACACTCAGTTGGCACACACGAAAAAGTATCTCCGACATCAAAAGCTGTTCACATACATTCCTGATCAGCATCTACCGCTGAGTAGATCTAATTTTCATCCTTTTTGTGTAAAAATTTACTTGAAACATTCTTAGAATTTATAGAGACAGTTCCCAGTCGAGTTTCAAGGGTATATACGATTCGAAGCGAACAAATCGGAGCTCACGCATTATTTTCACCAGGTTCCTTTTTTTTGGGTGGTAATTTCTGTTGTAAAATGAAGTCTGGAGTATGGGCTAAATTAGAGACCATCTCCTACGTATGCCTATTCCGCACCCGTGTCTCCCACGGCGCACCCTCTCACTGCTCTGCTGGCACTCTGCTGCTTCCGTTTCCGCCTCGAAGCAGTTGTTGCTTCCGCGGCATCGTTCTAGTTTCGCCCGTGCAAAAACTGACGGCGAATGCGTGTACCGATGTGTCTGTATCAGTGTCAGTGGGGGGTGGTGTGTGGGGGAGCGTGTGCAGTGTCTTAGAGCACGTTTGTAAACATCTTAAATGTGCTTTTAATGGGCAGCTTCCCAGGCAAAAGGCAGACGACGAGGAGGAGTCAAGGCAGCTAGCTGACAGCTGCCACGGTCCCGCAGCTTCGCGCTCCTTGCTCTCCACTGTATGTGGCACTACCCTTGTGGCACAGTCATTTCTATTGCCTTACCGCCGATGCTGATGACGTCGTTGCCGTATTTTAATAACGCTAATTAGTGCCCTAATTAGTTGTAGCTTTAGTTTGCCACTAAAGGTGTGTATGTGTGTGTGTGTGTGTGTGTGGTGTGTCTGTGGGTATTTGTGTGTTTAACGATTTTAAAACACGCACAACCGTGTCGGGAAAGCACACCATCCAGCCCAGATGTGGAGGCCCCTTGTGCAATCGTTTAATATTAAGTGCCTCTCAGTGCAGCCAATGCATTTCCACTGAATATGCACTGCCGAGCGCCCCCCAACCGTCCGAGCTCGTGCCGCGGAGTAATGCTTAAAAATTAATGAAAATTTAAACAAAATTATTACCGGAATTTTACATAACAAAACGATGCCCTCCCTGCCTTCGTGTCTGACTTGTGGCAGCTGCCTCATTTCGGCTTGCGTGCACCGAACACATTTGGTTGCACTACAAAATGGTTGGCAGCGCCAACCGACCACGAAATAAAGTTGCAATTAATTAGCCATTAATGAAATTGCACTCGAACACCGATACAGACAGATACGAACAGATACGTACAGCCAGACAGACACTAGCAGACGTTGCATGCCCCGCGGTTGGATAATGAAAATGAATACTGCCAATACTGACGCTGTTAGTGGTCGTGAGTGTCCAATGACCAATCTGGACAATGGCTGCCCCAGCCAAATGAAAACAATGAACTGAAGCTTATGGGGAGGATTTAAATTTGAAATCAAACTGACATTAATCAAGTGGAAGTGCAACGAATACGTTCCCATTCCACTTGAGCTTCTTCACATTGTTCTTGGGCAGCAGCTTTAATACTTTCAAACTCCAATTGAATATATTCTATTGGTTCTTAAGCTGCTGCATAACTATGAGGCTTATACTGATACTTATACATACTACGCATTCATAATATTTCCAGTCGTAATCAAGGTTGCGTTTTGATATTGTCATACTGCATCTTATACAATTTTCATTCAAATCCGTTTTAAAAGCATTTTGTGTATATTTTTTTGAGCATTAAATCTACAGTGGCCACATGGCTGGGCAAGGAATCGTGGAGCACCACAGCTATGCTAAGAACATGAATTAAAATCAATATTTTCTATTTTAATTTATTTATTTTGTGCATTTCTGCTACGTAGTTAGATGGATATTAAAGGCGGTTCGAAGGAATGCGAAGAAGTTCTTTCATTCATACATTGTACATCCGTATAAGCATCCGTTGGCCCACTGCAATTACGTATATTGAAATGCAATAATGACAGCAGCAGCCACACACGCACACACACGCACATTTTGTTAAGTATTTAAAGCCATAAATAACAACTGTGTGTTCCTGCCCCATAGAGAGTGGTAGACAGCAAACGGGTGGTGGGGGGAAACAAACAACCGAAAGCAGCAACAACAGAAACAACAGCAACAACAGTTCGAATGAAAATTGCGTGATATGTGGAAAACTGTTTTGCTTGTTGAGTGCCAGGCGTTCTTGTACGTACGTACAGTAGTTTGTGCTTGTTATCGTTCTGGCTGTGCGGCCTGGTCCTGGTCATGGGTTGCGGTCGTGTGCCACTCCCACTCCTTTGCCGTGTCATCTCCTCTGCCAAGGGGCACACGGTCAGAGTCCCAATGGCAACTTGTCCATGGCTGCTGCAGCAGTTGTTCATTTGTCCGGCTCGACCGAACGAGTATCATGCTGGCTTTTGTCCGAGTCCGGACCCGACTCCTGCCCCAGTCCCATCCTTATCCTAGGAGCAGCTCCACCCTCTGTTGGTTTGTTTGTGTGTCAATAACCATTAAGCGTTAAAATTTGTGCAACATTCTTGTTGTACTTCTGGTTGTTGCTGTTGCTGTTGCTGCCACAAGTGTGTGCGTGCCAATACAATTCAGAGCCAACAAGATTCAAAACACAGTAATTATTTTTGCCCAATCGTTCAGGCCGGTTGGAAATTTGGTCAGACATTCAACATAAACACGTTCTGGATGCCATTTGATTGAGGTTTGAGTGAAAGCCTGAATCAACACTGGGAAAGTTTTTCAAGTCCTTTAACATTCCTTATGAAAAATTATAAAAAAAACTTTGAAACGGTTTAATAAAAGCATAATAAATTTAAAAGCATAATAAGACCAGTATGTATTTCGGTTTTCCAGGAATGTTCCAATTTATCAGAAATTAGGAAAGCTCTCCAGATTGAAAGGGATTAGAAGATTATAAAGATCTTCAGGGAAGTACTTCAAATTTATAATTTTATCTGTGACTCTAGGGCTTGCTTCATGTATAAAATGTGAGGCTAGGTTCTTGTCATTATACTGTACTCCCTTTAAGAACCCCTTTTGAGTCTTTGGAGCTGTGACTGTTAGTCCTGGAAAATAAATGTGTTTATTTGTGTGGTTTTAGACATTACAAATAATTGTATAAGCCTCTTATGTAAAGCTTATATGTAGTCTCTAGGCCACTGGTTCTGACCATGAATAGAAATAGTTTTCGGCCATGCACAAAGTCTGTTATCTAGTCTGTTAGTCTGTTAAATACGTCATAAAACCGAAATGCGAAAACTTTATTGTAGGTTCGGGGTTACTATTTCCCTCAGTGATGCTGCTCTTCCATATATCATTTGAAATTTCCAATTGCCCCGCCCGGGCATCCACTCACAAACGCAAACACAGGAACAAGCACAAAGTATGTGTGTGTATGTGTATGCGGACAGCTATAGCTCTGGTTAACTGCCTGTTTGGGCTTGAAGCACGGCTCAGTGGCAGCTTCCGGTCGGTCCTGGTCTCTGCTAGGGGCGACTCAGCCCTAGAAGGCATGTATTTAATTTACCGTTAAAATTAACGAGACCGTTGCCACTATGGGCCCGAGCCTGGTGCTGCTACTTGTACTGGTTCTGGCTGTGGTCGTCGTGCCACTTGTGTACAAGTTTGCGGAGTCCCAAACAACCGTTTGGCAACAATTTGTTACAACCGGCAACTGCAAATGATTAACAATGCATGCGACATTGTGGTTAAAGGCATAATATTAGCATACATTTAGGCCTTGTCTCTGCCATACACACACACACACACAAGCACATTCACACATGAGCATACACCGTCAAGCCCTCTGCCATATGAAAATTAATTTTCTGCTATTTTACGTTACATTACGTCCTCTCCATACAAGATGCCCACTCCCCCCACCACCGATCCAGCATGACATCGGCTTATTGTGCTATTTACGGGCATATCTGTGTGCCTGCCATTATTCTCGTAACAAGACAAAAGCCCGTATTAATTACACAACTCATTTGTTCTGCGAAAGACTATAACCAATGACACAAAATCAATAGCTAAACGGGACACTCCCCTCCTCCACCCAGCTGGCTCTCATGGATAGAGTCATCAAAGGGGAGGGTTTGACCCGGTCAAGCCCGACCACACAATGAGCCCGCAACGCAACCGGTAATCAAATAAAACGCAAGTCAAATCGTGTTGCATAATTACAGTCATCCAACGGCAAACATCAATCACAATTTCAGGCGGGCTGCAAAAAAAAAGAAACCAGCAAGAACTTTGGCACGCCGAACATTGTATACCCTTTCTGCTGGAGTTCTATGTCAAAATATCAAAAACTCTTCCGTTTTGCATGCTCTATACGCATACAAGCGCACTGCAAAACATGTGAATGTGTGCGTGCCGACCCCCTGATTTAAAGGAAAGAATTTCAAAAAATAAACCCAACTAAACACATATAGTATGGATACGATATATCAGTATTTTGCAAAACAAATACCTAAACTAAATTGGGATACCCCCTGTAAAGGGTATACGCGTACACGAGTGAAAAACGACTGAAAATTGACCAAGGCGGCAAACTGAGAAAACAAATTGCCGTGCACCAGGTCAGGTTGAACCCATAGACTCGTAGTACCCCAACTCCAGCTCCAATCGGTTTACGGGGGTGGCCTGTCTGCGTGTCAACAAGTAATTTCCGCAGCCGTGGATTCTCTATAAAAACAACAACGAATCTACGGAGCAGCAATAGGAACAACCATAGAGCAGCAACAGTTGTTGGTCGCTTTTGTTGCTATTTTATTTTTACGATAATATTAAGCCGAACCGGCTGGGAACGGCTGGCAATCAGCATAAAGTGGTTGCCATTAAAAATATCAGGCCGCATAATAAAATGGTCGTTTCGCAGCGGATATACCGCGCATGGCTAGGCATCCATCCCGCGGAGGTCCTTCGACTGGTTGCCAGACCCATTGTTATTGTGTCTCCAACCCCCCTGCTCCTACTACTGTCCCTGTCCCTCGTTCTGTCCTGGCTGAGAATCCATGAAATCAAATAATAAAACCATAAAACTGGCCACAGCAATTAAAAAGCCTCCAGCATAATTCCGGCCACTGTTTTTTGTTTTGTTTTTGTTTCCTTGTACTCGCATTTGTTGCCTATTTTTTTTAGTGGAGCTGGGCCCGTGGACCGGCGTCAGAATTGCATTTCCCGGGGCTTAGCGCATGGCTGGAGAGCCTGAAAAATTGCAATTTAATGAAGCATGCCGTTAGCCGCAATTAAGCGGCAACAACAAATCAGCCATACTGCTGGCTTAACAGCCCTCTCCGGGGGCAGTCCGGGAGTTTTTTTGCTATTGAATTTATTAAACAAATTGAAATGGAAATAATTCGTTCGTTATTTTACCCCCAAAGCCACAGCACAAAGGGGGATGCGGATCGCATCCATTTTCACTTAATTTGAAGGCTGCACTGCACTCAACAAAACGAAAAGGGAAACAGGAAAAGGAATACAGAAAAAAATAGAGTGGAAGATAACACTAGCAAAATATAGAATAACATTTTGTATTTCAAATTATTTGCTTGTAAAAAAATTCTAAAATTTTTACAGTGCAGAACCGAAATGATTACCCGAGAGGGGCGATATTCTTCCTCAATGTATCATTGTCCTTCGTTTTTAATTGTTATAAAATTCGCTGTCAGTGGCTCGTGCTGGACATTGTCCCGGGCTAAATGGGGCGAGCAGATGAATGGATGGTCGAATGGTCGAAGCCCGGTATTAGTCCTCATTTGAGTGGCTCGCCGGGTGCGCACTGGGAGCTGCTGCTCGAAAAAGAAAATGAAGAAGCCACTTGATTTACATTTATGGCTTGTGCGGGCAAGCGTTAACTTGTGGAAATGCGAAAGGCAAAGGAAAATAGAGTCAGCGGGCGATGACTAATAGAAAATAAGGAAAAGCAATGGGAAATTGCCAATGCAGTCAATTGAGCTGCAAGCACCAGGAGGATGCCAGAGTCGGAGTCGCAGGCGAAGGCAAAGGCAAAGGCAAAGAAATACTTGCAGTGCCACGCAAATTGGCTATGCAAACCGTACAAAATGGCTGCTGATTCAGAGGGCAGCGACAAACGAGCACCCGAGTGGAGCAGTGTATTGGCCCGATCCACCCAGCCAGCCAGCCAGCCCCTTCAAGTATTGACAACATTGTCAAAAGGGAACAAAGCGAGGGCCAAAAAGGCGTCGTCGCCTGTAGCCTGTAGCCTGTAGTTGCACTTTAGATTTATTGATTGTCTCAGTGCGTTCTTGTCCTTGGCGTGTCCGAATGCGTCCTCCTGTAGTCCCCCTGCAGTTCTGCAGTCTTTGCTGCAGTCCCTGCAGTCCAACGACAAGTCTTGGCTTATTGCTGTTGAAAAAACTTGCTGGAGCAGCAACAAACACCCAACCAGGACACCCAACAATGCTGATGATGACAGCAGCTCCTCCTCCTCCTTCGACTCTTTGCTGTTCGCTGTTCAGGGAAAAAGAACGCATTTCTTATATATACATATATACATGTGTATGTGTGTATTTGTACAATATAGAATACTCTATTTGTAAGTTTCCGTGCTTGGCTCGACTTTTTGTTCAGCGCAATTTTTATTCCAACATTTTTGTATGCGTTCAAACTTTCTGCAATGCGCCGCGCTATTCGGATTGAAACTCTTTTGTGTTTACAGCGGAATTTCTTCGCTATTTTACTCCATTTCGCATTATTTGCGTTGACTGCCAGCAGATATTGGTGTGGCCATAAACTCCAATGGGTCCGAGCAGCCGAGCGGACTTAAATATTTTTAATTACGCTCATTTCTGCTTGCTTTTCCATGTTTACATTTCAATAAATTTCTACTCGAGGGGTTTGCTTGCGGCCCATCAGCCCTTTCATCATCTCTCTGCTACACTTTTTTTCACTCACAGTTTCTCTCTGTTTTCTTGCCTGCTCTTCTCTGTCATCCTTCTTGGGCACTTGTCATCATCAACACTTGCCTGCTCCACTCCCCCCCTCCTAACGAATTTGGTGGCGCATAATGAGTTTTTGTTTCCGTCAGCTTAAGTTCCTCGATGCAGGATGCGGGACCCAGGAGCCCAGGAGCCCAGGAGCCAGGAGCGCCAGCAACAACAATTACCATTGCCATTTAATTAAAAATTGCAGAATAATTATTTTTCTTTTTCGCATCGTTCTTTCTTTTTTTTTCTTTTTCTTTCGCATCGCGTCTTCTCTCCGTTTTCCGTTTTTGTTCGCTCTCCTTCGGTGTAAGCTTGCAGAAACTTTTCAATAAACAAAAGCGCCCTCTGCAATTTGAAAATCTGCAAATTAGCACAAATTCCACTTGCGGGGGGATAGATGAGGGGATGGATTGAGAGATGGCTTAAAGAATGGTTAGCTCAGCGAGGTAAAGCACAGATGAAACTATATCTTTTCCACCGACAAGCAAACAAAATCAGTAAAGCAAATCCGTACTATTCGAACAAATTCTTTGCTACTTAACCTTGCTAGTTTTGAAATACATGTATAGAATGTATAGTAGAAGCCAGAATATGTACTGATATCGTCGGTAGAAAACGTATCGTATGAAAGCAGCTTCAGGGAGGATTTGCCAAGATGAAAATGAGTTGACCAGCAAAACGGGAAACGAAAAACGGAAAACAGGCTACCAGGCCAGGCGGGAGTGAATGCAGCAGCAAAATGAAGCTTTCAATTACATTAAATCCGCTGCGAGAAAGTTAACGTCACGCACACAGTTGACAATTTATTTTGTTCGCCCAGTAGTTTCCGGCCCTAATGGCACGCCCCACCAACCAGGTGTGTGTCCCCAGGGCCAGTGACAGCCAGTTTAGTCAGTTTGGTTCTTGTTTTTTGCCTCGTACAAATGTCAGTTTAAGAGCTTTGTTCAAATGCGTTAATAAAATATACGAGTATATCCTCCTTCTCCGCCCCTTGGCCCGACATCATTATCAGTGTGGAAAAGTTGGCACGTTGTTGCTATAGGTGTTTCCCGAGCTATGTACGTGTGGGCGTAACTTTTGGGCCTACACATAAAGTTTTTGGCCAACTTCAGGCCGAGCTTCAGCCTTGGCTTTGGCTTTAATGCAGCGGAGTCTCGGCTCTGGTTGGCAACGATTTCAGTTCGTTTTGCTGACAAATGCTGTCAATATATCAACAGTAAAACGTAAATGATGAGACGATTTATTATGTTGCTGCTGCTGCAACAGCGCCCGTAACCGTAGCAACTGCTGCTGCTGTTGCAACCGAGTCTGCCTGTGTGGGGCAGGCAATAAGTTGGAAACCGAGACAGCCAGCCAGCCAGCCAACCAGCCAACGTCAGCATTCAAGAATCCAGCTTAAGTAGCTGTTGGTGGCTTCTCCAGAGTCTTCTCAACCTGCCACTTGATGCATATTTCGGCAACATTATACTCAACGCTTAATACTTGATGCTTATTTTGTTGCCGCAACAGAGTCCCGCAGGAGCAGCAGCAGAAGGAAATTTATTTTCTGCTTTGGCAGCAGGATAAAGTTGTCTCGTATAACCCCGTAGGCACCAGCCCCAGCCCACGCCCCCAACGGCTCCCTGTTGCAACTTCGTCTGCGGCTTATGATAAACTGGGCTGCACTTAAGCTGCCTCTGCCTCTGCCTCGCCCGCTGCCTCGGCCGCTGCCACTGCCACTGCCACATGCGAGTGCAACTATGTGCCTCTTATTTACTGTTAGCTCTGCTGAAATTCAATTTGTGTGTGTGTGTGTGTAGAATACACTAGTACGAGTATATCAGTATGGGTGTGAGGGTTGTAAGCAGCTTAAAACCTAAATAAATTTCGTTTGTGACCAGGACTCCTTTTTTCCGCAATTTTTATAAATTGCCTGTCGATTTCCTTGCCCGGTTGCCTGCAACCAAGAGCACGAGCTCAAGTTGTGGCCAGCTGATGCTCGGCCCAGGCACAGGCACTGGCATAGAGCACGGTGCACTCCATAACCCTATACCCTCCATACCACTCAACTCAACTCCCCTCTCAAACCCATCTGCTGAGGTGGCTTAAACAAAGAAGGGCCCTTCGCCGAGAGTTATGCGTGGCTTGGGGTAGGATTGAGGGGCGTCTCTGAACTATGTATAGCAGCAGTAGCACCAGCAGTAGTACCAACAACAGCAGCCAGAACACCAGCAACAAAAGCGGAACAAAGGCTTTTCATTATGCACGCCACTCGCCGGCGAACAAGACGAACAACAACAACTGCAACAACGGGAGTCTCAAAAGGCCATGCCCTGTTCCCGCTCCCGCTCCTGCTCGTGCTCCCGATCCGCCTCTTGGCTGCCATTCGCATCAAGTGCACTTTCTGTACCCTTGCAGAGGGGCGCTATGATTTTGAGCAGATTTTTGCAGTACAGCCAAATAAAAGACTTCCGACGAGCGTCATCCAAGAGCAGAGTTGATATACGAGCTGCGAGCAGTCCGATTTGTAGTGCCTTAGTGTCAAATATATATCTTACTGAATGTTGTCAGAGTCAGATAGAGGATTATTAAGCAGCATATGGGTCGATTTTTCGGGCATAAAATTCCCATAAGTAGCGAGGGTATATAAATCTTCGTTACGCGAACTTAGCCACCATTCCTTCTTGTTATTCTATGCCTTTCATCCAAACACTTAATTTGCATAATTTTTGTGAAGAGAATAACGGCCAGCAGCAGCAGCAACAGCAACAGCAACAGCGGCCGAAATAAAGCGATTTAATTCCGCCATCTTTAAATAAACGAAATGCAAGTGCCACAAAATGTGGTACATAATTCGCTCCTAATATTTTTGGGCGTTGGCAGGTAAAGGTGGATGTGGAGGTGGAGGTGGGGTGGCTCTTTTGTGGTGGTTGCTTGGTAATCTAATACTCTTACTTCATTTAGCGTTATGAAATTTCATGCACCTTTGGATGCTCGGGTAGGGGCAGGGGAAGACAGCAGCAGACAAAGGAATTTTCACAGGCCAGGGAAAATGCAAAATGCATTTTCCAGTAAATCAGCCTAATGCACTCAACGACTCCCCCCTCCACACGCTAGTGGGTGCCCAAAAAGAAATTGCCCAAAGCATATTCAGCTTCTGAATAGGTAAGAGGATAAAAAGTCCCTCAAAGAGAGAGGATGGCGATGGCGGAGGTTGTGCATCAAATTTAATCTGGCAACCGATAGTTGAGGTAACTTTCTAACGGTACTTGTGGGCCATAAGCTGGAGCAAAGGGAATAAGCCAATACAGACTAAATTACTCTTAAACTTAAATATCTGAAATCTGAAACTTCTTAATAATCTCCTTAAACATTATCCACATTATTCTATTCCAGCTGAGCGAGGATATCGGCTATGTGCTGTACTCGGCCCTGGGCTCCTTCTACATACCCAGCTGCATTATGGTCTTTGTTTATATACGAATTTACTTTGCCGCCAAGGCACGGGCGCGGCGAGGCATCAAAAAGCATCCGCGCAAAACAAACAACGAACAGGTGAGTGTTCCCCCACCCCCACCCACATTTGGAATTGGATGCAGACTGACCCTCATTCTGGGGTTCCTAATGAACTTTGATGGCAGCACATTTGAGGGTGTGGCAGTGGCATACCTGAGGTATTAGTGCCAGTGCCCACAAAATGTCCTTCCTGGGGATGGAAATTTTTACATTTCATTGCGCAAATGTAATTTCCATTTCTATATACCTTTAGGTGGGTCAAATCGATGTGGCATATGTGTGGCGTATGCGCAATATTTGCTCACCTTTCACCTGCTTAAAGTAATTGTGCATTACCAGGAAGCTCCAAATTGAGTGCACACACTCTCACACACACACACCCGCACACACACACACCCGCACACACATGCTTTACCTCAATTTCCCATCAACGACTTGGGGGATACGTGGGGGATTTGGCTGGGCTTGTGTTGGGTTTGCGCCAACGTTGCAATTTTGGGCGCTGCAGCTGTTGGCCACGTCTGCAGCAAGCAGGGCCATTCCATTGAATGGCTTTTGCTGACTCTCTCTCTCGCTCTAGGTCTGGGTACCTGGTTGGGTGCCCTCTCCTTTAACCTATTTTGGCGGGGCTTTTGTTGAAAATTATCGAAACGCCACCTAATCCTCTGATTGAGTGAAAAGTCTCTAATGATCGACGTGGACTGCGTCAATTACCTGCAATGGCAGCAGTGCGAGTGCATTGCCAGTACAGGCCACTCCTCCAATTCATACACAATTTGCATTTTCAATTAACTGAACGGACGGAACGGAACCCCCAAACACACACACACACACACACACACATTAACACACACACGCAGAAAAGAAACACAAAATGGAAAGCGCGAAAAGCAGGAGGTGGCCAAGGGTGGGCAATATCAACGACACTTGCCGGCCATTTCATGCAAACAAATGCAGGAGCAGCGGCCCAAACGAGCGATTAACGGTATATGGAGAGACAGGGGGTAACAGAGGGAGGGGGTTAAACAGGGGCAGACATATACAGAGTCACACTCACTCACATATGTATGCTGACATTACGCTTTATTCTGTGCATTTTTATGCACGGTACTCATTCAGTTCGAGGGTATACTTCACTCGTAGGCACGAGATTCACTAGCCAGCTGCTTGACTAAATAGCATATACATATATATAGAATTAGTATCTAATAGTTATTTCTTCATTTTACAATAAAAACCAAACAAGTCTGACTAGTGGGTATCGATTAGTCGCTTGCAGTTGGCCCTAGAATTTTTAACCATTTTATTTTCGTGCTCGTTTGGACGCGGAGGGACTCTGTCTCTGCCTCTGTCCCTGTCGCTGTCTCTGTCTCTGTTAATTGCCCTTCGTAATTGTTGCTGCTTTTCGCGCATTGCATATGCACAGCCATTTCCCCCACCCACTCCACAACCCACCCCTCCAGCGACAGCGACAGCTCTCACCCGTGTTTGTGTAATCCGCGCACTCTGACGCGTCTCTTCTGCCACTCCCGCCAGTTGGCTTAAGCGGGATTTTCGAAATGGAAAACTGTTGTAGCAAATGTTTGGCCATCTGTATCTGTCCCTAGTCCCCCCTTTGTCCATGCCGCCCCTCTTCCAGATGCTGAAACCTAATTTGCAATGCCTTAATGCCCTTGAACTGCCCTGAAATATGATACGTACGTGTTTGTGTGCGTGTGTGTGTGTGTGGGAGAGAGCCTAATTACTGTTTCCCTCTCCCACAGGTAACGAGCTTCACCACCGCCAACAAGAAAGGAACAATACCGATGCCATCCTCCAGCGGCGCCTCCGCGCTGCAGCTGCACCAACAGCGACAGATAGCCACCATCGAGACACCACCGAACAGTGCCACGCTGCCGATGCAAATACCCACGGTAACCATGGACCTGGCCTCGGACATATCCACCTCCGAGGCGGGCGAGCTGGAGGCCGTGGCCGCCCAGACAGTGCTCGCCTATGCCAGTGCCAATGCCAATGCCAATCCCAATGGTGGCGCGAATGCGGTCACCGTGTCCCCGGGCCTGTGCTCGCCCAGCTCGCCGAAGGAGACGCTGCAGGTCAGCACCATAGCCACGGGCCGCGTCGGCCTCAATGTGCCCGTGCCCCCGTCCATGGGCAGCAACAACTCCATCAACGCCCTCAACAACAACAATGGCAGTGTGGATGTGGCTGCCAACAGCGTGGCCGGCGGGGGCGCGAGCGTGGGCGTGGGCGGGGCCAGTGGAGCTGCATTGGGGACCACGGTGACGACTAGCAACGAGTTGAGAGTGTCGCCGATCGGCGGACGGTGTCGGGCGCTATCCGTGGGCGTTGACACGGACATGGTGAGTGAATTCGATCCTTCCAGCTCGGACTCGGGCGTGGTCAGTCGCTGTGCCGTGGTCAAGCCGCTCAAGTTTCGCCTTTGCCAGCCGATCTTTGGACGCAAATCGAACCAGCAGCGGCGCAACGAGTCCAAGGCAGCCGCCGCGGCATCAGCCAAGAGTCCGACCCCTGCCGCGACGGCGGCCAAGAACCAGCAGCAGCAGCAGGTGGTCAAGGCCGAACTAGAGCCAGCCATTCCGAAGACGCCGAAGCCGCGGGATCCCGAGAAGGAGAAGCGACGCATCGCCCGCAAGAAGGAGAAGCGGGCCACGCTTATCCTGGGCCTGATCATGGGCAGCTTCATCGCCTGCTGGCTGCCGTTCTTCTTCCTGTACATCCTGGTGCCGGCCTGTAGCAGCCACTGCAACATACCCGAGTCGGCGTTCGCTATCGCCTTCTGGCTGGGCTACATGAACTCGGCCCTCAATCCGGCCATCTACACCATCTTCAACAAGGACTTCCGGCGCGCCTTCAGGCGCATCCTGTTCAAGTGATGTTTGGCCTACGTGTGCTGCTACAGGTGCGTTTATGCGAGCATCGAGAAGGCTACCGAACGTGCCATGGGCAGCACACCCATGGGCTATGGACATGGCTCGTATCAGCATTACAGGCGTTAGATTTGCTTTGGTTTGGTTCCTTTTCCCATCCCATCTCAACCCAACCCACTTTTCCCCCCGATGCTTGGGTATGTATTTTTCTTTAAATTTTCTGTTTAAAACAAAAAAAAGTAACGAACATTGTAGCTCATTTAAAAAGCAATGAACGGCTGTGAATTTGATGGAATCTCTCAATTTCAATTTACGCATTTTGGTTTCGTTCCGTTTCTCGTTTCTTATTTCTCGAGTACCCTTGAACCCAGCTCCCAGAACACAGTCCTTGCCCCACAACCCGAACTCGAACCCAAAACCAAACCCCAACACTTTTCACACTCGAGGAGCTCATAGAAATGCATGAGCTGGGCAAACAAGAATTTCAGCTAAGCAAACATCTATTATGCGCCCTCAATGGATGTCGACTGCGGCGTCTATGGCCATTCAACTTGAAATAATTTCGCAAATTTCCATTTGCGGCTGCATTGGGAATGGCACAGCCGTCCCAGCCGTTCGCCGTTCGGTTTGGGCATCAGGCTTCCCCCCTTCAGTCCCCTGACAGACGGACGGCTGTGCAATCTGCTAACGTGCTAACAGCCAGGTAACCCAAATCCAATGGCCTGCAGACCACCATTGTGTTCGGTGCCAATCCTAACTGAGGTCAACAAGTTCAGGTCAAAGTGGTGGTTGGTGGTGATGAGGATGATGATGATGATGGTTGCAACAAATTAATTTGATTTATATTTAATATTTTGGCAAACTCTTTCTCTCTCTATCTCTCAATCTATAACAAACTCTCCAATTCGTGGCGAAATGCAAATCTAATGCCGCAGTTTGGCTGGCGGCCAGATCAATAATTCCGAGTGCACATAAATGTAAAGTGCGACTACGAGTACGGGTATAATCCTGCGCAGCCAACACACAATTTGATGTAACAAAGTGAGATTCACACAGATGCTTGTACACACACGAGCACAGACACTTAGGCATCGACATAGGCATCGACATTGGTGCGGAGATAGATTCCACAAGGCAGCTGCAGTTTTATTCATTCTCTCAAAGATATTTCAGTTGGAGGAAAATAAACGAAATATATGGAACCCCAGTGCCTAATGGGCACACACAAATGCAAATGTAGCTGCCACACCATTTTCCCCTCCATTTCCCACTTTAGCTCTTGGCCAAGGCATCAGAAAATGCATGTGCCCGTCCGAGTGGAATAGACAGCCCGTCAGCCAGTCGGACGGAGAGGGAGAGGCAGAGGGAGAGAGAGACCCATCGTCAAACAAAACGCTACACTGACACGGAGACACAGCAAAACCAAGAGAAAGCGGCAGTCAGTCAGTCAGTCACGCAAACAGACCAACAGACAGACACTGTTTTTGGCATGTGGCCCAAAAAGGCTCTCCATTTCGTTTGTCTTGTTTTGCCAGCCAAAGCCAAAGCCAAAAAATGCAATGGAATACATACATATATACAAAACGAGCCCAAAGATTCTCCTCCATAGAACAGACATACAGACAGTCCATGCATAAATTGTACGTACAATTTGTTTTACTTTCTCTGTGATGTCTTTATCTCTGTCATATTTCTGGGACACTTTGTGGCCAGATGCAACTGAATCTTAGTGTAGACTGGACCACTTGTAGACTGGAATCTCGCTACCTGGAATAGTCAACCTTCGATAAACAATCTGTAATCTGTAATCTTCGTGTTCTATGGCCATCAAATTTATGGCAGCTTTTAGCAGTTCTCCCCCACACCTCACAGCTTATTGGCCCTATCAACACATGCCAGATAGATCAAATTTATAGCCTCGGCCATGGGCTAAGTGCTTGCGGTTGCTTTAGACCTTTTAAAATTGTTTAAGGGGCATAAATAATGGCTACGACCGAAATCTGTCAGCCATCTGGAGAACGAGAACGTAGATACATAGATGGAAAACGTGCATGGGGGTGCATGTGTTCCATTTGAACAAATGGAAATCGAAGCAAGAAATTTGATGGTGTTGAGAGACAAGCAAGTTGAAAGCTCTGTACAGGGTCTGGCGATGGCTGGGGCGAGGTGCTTGCTTTTTTATGGATCACACTCTTCCTGTCGCACTCTCCTTCTGTAGTTTTTGGCATTGTCAGCAATGTGTGTGTACAACAACTGCACTCAAATGACAATTTGAACAACGACAGGCAGTCCAACAATACGAGTAACAGCTACAACAACCAACTAAATGGCTAAACAAAAAAACAGAGAGAAAAAACAACAACAACAAAAAGGGAGCATCGTGCACAAGGCAAAATCGAAAACAATTGAAATCGACGGCAAGGCAAACCAGGCAGGACCTGCCACTAGGGGAGGCACATTAAAATGCGCGACACACACTAAGAGAGCGCCACACTCCCACACACATTCACACACACTCACACACATAGCACTTAACTGCACTTAGGTGCGACAGCCAGATGAGTGTCGAGCAGCATTGCACGAACGGCATTGTTTTGGCCGTCGCACGGAAAGTCATTTTCACTTAAAGTGTAAAAATGCACGTCAGCTGCTTTCGACGTGGCCGAAATCTGGATACCCTTGCAGTACGAGACAAGCAGTTAAAGTTTTCTCTGTACCCAAAAGACAATAATCGCATATACATCGCTTTTTGCCTATCGATTGGTTGTACTTTCCGTTGAATATTTATTTATATTAAAGTCTTGCCTAGAGTTTCGCTACAAGCAACTTGCTAAGATTAGCATACCATCTGCAAGGGTATAAATTCCTGACGAGCATTTTCTGTTTAGGCCACATGGCGAATACGCAACGTTGTCCACAATGTTCTTTGTCTTTGCCTCCACTTTTCGGTTGGTTTTTGCGGCCTGAGCTATGAATGGACATTCATAAAATGGCAATTAATGTCACAATTAGCAATCAGCATAAATTAAATGCTCCACAACCATTTTAAATATATTATTTTAAACAAGAAATAAACAATGAAAACAAAAAAAAAATGTGGTAAACGTTTTGAATAATGCAAAATCCATTCTGCATTAATGCCTTTAATTGAATTATACGATTTGGAATGCAAATTATCCCTCTTCATCATTTTGTTTGTTTGCTTTTCAAAGAAAGAGTTTGTGTGCAAATAATGAATAATTAAGTGTAAAATATTTACAATAATTGCATACAAATATTTATGCTTAAATTTCTGATTTTTTTTGTTGCGTTCAAATCTAAATTTCTAACTGCCAGAAGCCACAAATTCGACGACGAAATTGAATTTATTATGGCAGCAAATGCGTAAAATGCGTAAATTAGAATTTGCATATTTCTGTCATTTCTGTCAACAGCTACTATTCCCACTATCCATATGCAATAAGCCAATTTAATGCCTGATTAACTTGCTAAATTGCAGCACCCACTGGGTAGCCAGTGTTTCCCAGTCGATTTCGAGATGTTTCGAATGAGCAATGGAGAGGGTAGGAGTGGTGTGGGATTTTGGTTTTTAATTGAATTTTGGTTGCGGTTGCGGTGGCGGTAGCGGCCCGTTCAAACAGTATTGAAACAGTTGATAAATATTTGAGCGCGTATTTGCTGGCACGGCATTCACTTGCCCGAATTGGCAAACAAATGTTTATTAATGCGTAACTTTCAGCCAGTGCCTGCCAGTCATAATTAGTGATTTATAAATTGCAATTCAATTGCACTTCAAGTCGAGTGAATTTTCAATCAGTGTACTCGCATTACGACCCATTCCCCAACACACACACATGATAAACACGTGGAAACTGTAAACAGAGAGCTGCATTTTCAATTTACCTCAATCGATTAATCGTTGTTTGTGGTGGAAATGGGAAGAGGGAGAGGGAGGTGTTTTCGCAGTGGAGCGTGAGGCGCCGTCTTTTTGGAGGGCCTGTTAAGTATTTGTGGAACGCTCTCGCTGGAAGCAATTAACGTGGCCATTAGGCTGCAGGCAAATGAATCACAAGAATGCCTCGCGTCGGCCCCCGCCTATTAATTAATAAAGTAAAAAGGCCATAAATGTAAAACTCATAACAACAAATGCTGGCCCCATAAATATGCACTTAGGTATTTATGCGCATTGACAGCATGAATATTTATGAGGATGATGGGCTGTTAAAATGCGTCCCAGCCTCTGCCACTGCCAGTGCCCCTGGCCCCTGCCCCCATCGTGTTGATTAATTGGAAAAGTTGTGTTGCCGGTTCGGTTCAACGGGTGGGACTATGCTGGATGATGATGATGATGTTGTTTCCTATTCCCATTCCTTTTTCCTCATCCCATTCCTGTTGTCCTGTTTTACATGCCTGATTCTGTGGCTAGAGAAATGCCGCCCAAAACTAAGCAAATCCAAGGCCTGTGCCAAGGGAAATTCAAAGGAAATGAAGGAATTCTCGTACTACGAGTATTTGCCATTAGATAGACCCAGCGACCATCTCTACACAAGTTCAAGAAGTTCTTGCGGCTTGTCTCTCAGATGAACCCAAAAGGATAACAATGACTGAAATGCTTAAATGAAATTATTTCATTATAAAACACAAGTAAATCCAAAAGAAATTGCAACTAAACTTAACGTATTTCAATATTTAATCGTAAACTTAAACCTAAACTTTTTTGCTAAACTAGACACAAATATTAATAGCGATAAATAATGATTAAATAAATAAGTTAAAGTATATATCTATACATATGTGTACAATATATATGAGAGTTGAATTTTGAACTTAGACACAAGTGAAACTATATAATTAGCATAATTTCTAGTTACCAATAGATAATACTATAGAGACGTTTAATCATTCAACAACAAACATATGTATATGCATAGCAACAATTTTAACTCTTATTCTCATATGCTATGAGTCTGTTCCCCCTACATATGTAGTTGTGCGTAGATCAGATACCCAATATGAACTCACAGTAACAAAATTAACCCAAAAGAAAATAGCTAAATTAAATGGAGAGTTGTGAGTAGATGAGTATATCAAAGCCAGCGGCAAATGAGAATCAAATTTCGAGAATCATATTAATGGTATACATACATAGTTAAATCAAAGTAAATTATGCATACATACATACAGTATGTATGTATATTGTTAAACTACATACATTTTAAGCGGAAGTCTTCCACTACAATTAGGCTCACTCCATTTTGCGTTCTCAGAGCCCTCTCATTTAGACCGTTTTACCCACCCCATCTGTACCGAGATGGCAGGCTACATAAATGTACATTTATAGTTCAACATTATTAAATAAGTGTGTGTGTATTTCAAAAGGTTTCTTCCCGTAACAAAATAAACAAACTTAAACTTGAAAAAATGCTGCACAAATTCGCATTGGTAGTCATCTTAGGAATTTAAGTAATGCTAAATAAACTGTAGTTAACAAAGGGTAAAATACACAAAATATACATACATATGCAATGTATTCTATAAATAAGTAATAAACTATGTTTAGAACATTCTCATTCGGTTATTTATATAGTATACATTGTGTAATTGTTCCACATGGCTAACAACGAAGTAACATGGTGCTATGAGTTACGATTCTCCTCGGTTCATTTCTCCACCATTCAGCTATTCAGGGTGGTCAAAACGTTAAAAACTGAGCCCCTTTTAACGTCTTGTTTCTGCCATCACTTTCATCTACATTTACATACATACACTTGAGTATATACAGCCACAAACAAACACACACACAAAAGTTGAATCAAAGTTTCTTAAGGGATTAAAGAGCATTTCAAATTTAATTAGACTTAGATTAAGCCTTGTAAATACCTATTAATTATGCTATGTTATACATAAATATATTTACATAGTATACATATGTATCTACATTATGATAACGATAAAAAAAACCATGTAAATTGAGCAACAAGAAATTGCAAATTGAAGCCACCAAAGAATTGAATTTTCGCATGTAAGTCGAACAAGAAAACTAACAAGTATTTAATTATACCAAAGCTAAGACTAAGATTAAGTGTAAAGAAAACAGCAGACCCACCCATCCGAGACCCCACTAAAAACACCCATTCATACACACACACACACACACATAAGAACTCTTAGCATTTAGGCAATCATAAGTCATAGTTAAACTAAACTAAAAACTAAACATAAAACAAAAACTAAACAGCAACATCAGAGGCATCGGAAATGAAAGGAAATTCCTCACAAAACGAATTGTACACTTCTGAGAAAACCAACAACTAAAAACGCATTTAAAAACTTTTAAGTTTTGTTCGTTCTACCCACAATACAACAGACCAACACAACACCCCCCACACATAACACACACCAGTTGAGTTTGAGCAAAAGTAACATTTACATACAAGTTGTTCTCCTAAGATCTTCTAGTTTAAGCGGAACACAGATACAACTAAAATAATATATAAAGAAAAACTATTAGTTAAGTATATACATATGTCCACTAGAGAGGACAATAAAGATTTCATTGAAAATTATACCATACGATAACAATTACACAAACAAATATAAAATAATATCCCGAGAGGCTCCAACTCAATCTCATCAAACAGATAAGAAAACAAACAGTAAGCAAAAAACCGATAAAGAAGTTAGCTAAAGCTACCAAAACATAAATACATACTATGGAAAACCTTTTAAAACTTACTCTCGTTAGGCGAATCAGCGAACCAGTGCGTAAACGTAAACCCCAACAAATAATACAAATAATAATAATAACTGAATAATTAAAACCGAAAGTATTCTTAAATTCTTTAAATGCATTTGTCTCTTTCTTTTATTTCATTTGGGGGCACTGGGGGGAGCGGCAAACAGTGAAAGTGGATTGGCAACCCTGCTTTCACTCCATTCAATGCCAAGGTGAATGCCAATGTCGGGGACAAGCAAAAATTCCAGCGGAAAGCGAATGTGTCACGGAAAAGAAGGAACGCAAAAAGACAAACAGAAGTCGCAGTAATAAAGGCAAAAATTCACAATAAATTCTGCAGCATTTTTGGCTGTGTGTGTGTGTGTGAGTATGGAGTGTTCGGTGGGGGGGAGAAGGCGATGCGGCGTATTAAATGGCATTTTAATTTCCTGTATGCGCAGACGCCGCTCAACCATTTGTGCTCCTCATTCGCTTATTGATTTTGCCAGCAGGCAGCCTTGACTTTTACAGAGTTGTCAACGCATCGAAAGAAGTTCGAAATGTGAATATTGCCTACTTTTGGGGCTATGGATCGAAAGGTAAGTGTAGTCAAATGGATTGGCATACTTTTAGGCACAACATTGGAATCATTGTAAATTAGTGAAAGGGAGAAATGGGCTGCTAGGCTGTTTAACTTATTTATCTTAATGATCAATGATGATCAAGAGAAAATTATACTTAAATAATGGTAACCACCACAGGTTCAAAACCGTCAACCTATGAATCAACCTATGAGACAATGTCGAGTGAATTTTAAAAACCATATGATTTGCCAAGATTAAAGATAGATTTTGGATAACCCTGGATGAAGGTATCAATACTTTTCCATAAGAATGTAATTCAAAACGAGAAAGAACGTACGGAGTCGCTGTAGGCGCGACACTACTTTTATACCCGTACTCAGTCTGTACACATGTGATGTGTGTGGACTCTTCAAATGTTGTATCAGTTTTTACATTTTACATTTGTTTGCTGCATCTGTCATCTATGTACATCTACATCAGCTCTCACAACAACACACGTACACCGCACGAGGCAGCATGTTTGAGCGTGAGTGTGCGTGTGAGAGAATCTGTACCGACAATCATCCCCATAATTGACTTACGCTGCAAGAGGAGGGGGGGAATTGCTGCTGAAAATTCATTTGATCATTGTGGCTACAATAATGATCCGATCTGAACCAAATTCGGGAATCTGGTAGATATGTTCATTTTATACCATACTGCAATTTTGGTTTTTTGAAGCGATATCACAGGAGTCTAGGCAGAAAATTTGGTTGTTCTAGCTCTTATAGTCTTTGAGATCGAGGCGCTCATTTTTACGAAAAACAAAATCGACTCGATTTTGTGTGAGTGCGAAAGAGAGGGAGCGAAGTTTTTTCGTATGTTTTTCTCTATTATGGCTATATTAATGATCCAATCCGATTCAGATTTGGGCCCCTGATAGATATGGTCTTTCTCTATGATTCTGCATTTTTTTGTTTTTTGTTTTATTCAAAATTGTGGACGCCACAGATGTGCGCCCTTTGTGGGGGTGGAAGTGTGCGGGGCAAAATGTAAAACACTTTTCTAGGAGTGAGATATCACATCAGTGTGGTAACAAAATTTGGTTTCTCTAGCTCTTATAGCGTCCGAGCAATGGGCGATAAACAAGACGGACGGACGGACGGACGGAGACGGACGGACGGAGACAGGGCTATATCGACTCGGCTATTGATGCTGATTAAGAATATATATACTTTATAGGGTCGGAAATTATTCCTTCTCTATGTTACACACATCCACTTTTACCACAAATACACTATACCCTTTTACTCTTCGAGTACGGGTATAATTACCCACCATACTCTTTCAGAATCTAGCGAGTCATTTTATTTGTATATCTCCGTTTTTGGGGATAAATCTTTTTCTTTGTTTTGCTGGATTTATTCAATGACGAGAGGGAAAGTTGTAAGTCGCAGTGGCTGCAACTCTACTTTTATATCTTATTCCGTTTATATATACATACACATTTATATGTAAATATGAATGTATGTATGTATGAATGTTTTGTGTAATTTTAACAAGTTTTATCAGTTTTTCATTTACATATACAATGTAGGTTGTACATCTCCTCCGCACACGGCTCAGGGCACTGTGTGTGCGACCGAGAAAGAGAATGAGTAGCGGCTGCAGTCGTGAAATGGAGTGAGGTTATCAGCTGAAAATTAAGTTCCTCATTTTGGTTAATACAACCCTTCACTCTTCGACCAGCGGAATAAAAATATTTTAGTTTTAATGAAGTAAATTTTAGCAAAATGGGACTACTTATTATGCATATGCGTATATATACATTTTTTGTTCCTGTTATTACACACTTCCCGAGCAAATTGTTGATATTCTAACTACCGATATGCAAAACATAATTAAGTCAATGGATACTCTAACTATATAATTTTAACACGCACGAAATTGCACACTATAGAAAAAATATATATCCGCGTAATCAAGATTCGTCAATAATTTGCCCGTCACCTATTCAGCTCACATTAGGCAGCCTTTTTTTTTGTTTGAGCGCCATTAAATAATTAGAGCCAAACATGCGCTTTTAATGCCACCAGGCCGCAACAGTCTCATTAATCAGAGGCGACAGAAACAACGGGTACTGTTGTACATAACTATGTACATACATACGTATATGTATATGTATACCCGTACTCACACAGCGAGCAGTCTAACAGGCGAGCAGCCGAGCAGCATGCAAAGTTTGTCAAGTCAGTTTGTTTGCCCCGTCTGCGAGTCGCTAGTCTGCGAGTCTGCCAGGTGCTAATTACACACGTGACGCCGGGCGACGAGCTGCAAAAACTGGGCTAGGTAAAAGTTGCATGCAACAAATAAGGAAGGAAGAGAGCTAGCTGCCTGCCGAGTGAAGGCCGTGAAGCGAACCTGCGGGCTAAATCTAAATGCAAGGCAGTGTGTTAATTGTTTCAGTTGTTGCTGTTGCTGTTGTTGTTGCCGCAGTGGCCCAAAGTTGTGCAACGTTTATCAACCAGGTCAGAGTACCCTAGTCGGAGGCAGAATAAAAAATTATTAAAAGCACCCGCGTATAATTGTCATGGAGAATAGAAGACGAGAGGAATAGAGGCGATGGCTGGGGCTGCAAGAGTTGTGCAAGTTTTAATTAGTTAATTTAACGCCTGGCGCCGCCAGGAGTCCCGTTGCATGCTGCGTATGAGTAATGAGACTCCTCACACACCCATGACATCTACATATATGGTGGGGTGTGCTCGTACTTATAAGCCAGAGCTAGAGCTATGCAATGTGGGGGAATTTCTTGAAGCTGTCAACATTTTGCCAACGTTTTAACTTTCGCCCCCCAACGTAGGCGGAGAGTCAGGGGAGCAAGGAGGCGAGAGAATTTTGCGGTCGGCTGTGCTAAGTAATTTCCCCTTGCGGATGCAACTAATTACTAAACATTTCGCATAAAATTCTCAACTTGACAACCGCCTCCAACTGCATGGCTAAGGACGCGGGCCTAAAACCCCCACAAGATAACTACTTGTAGGCTTCTGTGGCTGTGTCCCTGTGTGTGCTATGTGTGTGCGAGTATGTGTGCTTGGGAGGGTGCCAGGATGTTTGGGGGTGGCATGTTATCAACAAATCTAACATGCGGCTTGTGCTAATTCACTCGCAGAACCAAGCCAACCGCCAAACAGTCGACCACCGCCCTGCTTAGCGGTCATAAAGTAAACGCCGACAACCGGGGGGAGCCAACAGATTTATAAGTACACAAGTGCGGAAAGAGAGAGAGGGAAGATAGAAGGAGATGGGAGATGGGAAACACTTCCGCTGATGATGATTATGCGGACAACACCCACACTCACGGCCCTAGACCAGACAGCACTAGGATACGCAGACCAGCCAAGAAGACACTAAAGAAAACGAAAGTTTCTGGCTTCCAAAACAACCAAATCCTTCCTGTGCCATTAAAATAGTTTATATACTCTATGAAATGTTTAAATACTCACAGGCACTATGATAAAGTGGGATATTACAACGTTCATTGCGGCTGGTCTTTCGCACATCAAAGTCCATTAGGAAGAGGATACAAATTGCTTATTTGAATAAACATTTCCCCATGAACAACATATCCAAAATCTTTCCTTAGATACCTTCTGAAAGGGTATAATAATCATAAAGTAACTCAAATTATTTAACACTATTTTACATTTAATGCAGAAACTTTTGCATTACTTACTCTCTTGCCCTGTCTCTGTCTCGCGTTGCCGTCGTGACTGTCTCTATCACTTTTGCTCTTTTCTGGCTGGAAAACTGTTGCCGGAAGTTTACAAAAGTTGCAAAGTCTGTGCCACATGCAATCCAGCCCAATGCCGACAACTTGAGCGACAAACGAAGCGATTAATAGCAACTATTTGTTGCTGCAGCTCCTTAAGCCTGCCCCACACACACACACACACACACACGGACGGAGATGCGAAGTAGCATGATGCATAGCCGGGCCTGTTGTTGAGGGCTAATTATCGCCACGAGGTGCACCGAGATGTGAGTCAGTTACTGGGCCACCTTTGCACAGGGCTTTCTGGATATTCCCGCCTCTCGAGTTACTTTTAGCTGCTTTTGCCTTGCACATGCCCTGCACTTGACTCTCTACAAGTAATTGGGCAAAGGGCGCCCAACGATTGTCGTGTTGTGTATTGTGTGTTTATCTGGCTTGTGTTAATTACATCGCGTTACGTTGACAGCTTTTCTTGGCATTTTTGTGCGAGTTCTATTGAACATTTTCGTTCCGCTGCCAGAGCTGGGGCAAATGCACTCTGGGTCAGAATCAACGGCTGGTGGCCAGTGTCTGTACGCATATGTAGGCCCGAAAATCAAGAAACCGGCTCTGTGTAGCCGAAGCCAGTGCGTAAACAAACCTATAATGCGATATTTGCCTTTGCGGGGAGGCCAAGAGATCTTCGCTCATTTATTGTACAATCAACGAGATGCGATGCCATGCGACGCGACGCGACGCGATGCCCGACTCTGTGATGGGGACTTCGGCTGAGCTGCCAGCGTCTGCGTTTCAGTCTCAGTCTCTGTCAGCGTCAGCAGCGGCTGCACACGAACCTTCCCAGAGGTAGACGTGTAGACGCTGTGGCAGCGGCTGCGGCTGCGACGAACAAGATCGGGCCAAACAGAAAGAAACATACAAATATGCCGCCCAAGAGGCAGACCCAGCTGGCGATGAAAACAAACCCGTCGTGGCGCTCGCAGACACAAGACGCAGTTCCCCAATCGATCCGCGCAAAAGTGAAAATTTTGAATCAATCCACCTTAACCGCCGCCGAATCCTTAGCGAGAAACTGAGAAAACGGAAGCAAGCCCAAAGTACACGAAATGTAATTGAAGTTTGTTAATTATTTGGTTTTGCATCTCGAGACAAACGCCATTAGCGTGCCATAAAATATACTATTACCCCTTTGATTCCGCTAAAAACGTTTAAAAAAAAGAACGCAAATAAAGTGGGCGATAAACCGCAAAATGATTGAACAAGTTCGGCATTATCAGAGCTTTGTAATCACGCGATCTATCCGCCGCTGAGAGTTCAATCGCATTCAGCAATTTACATAACCCCTTTGAGGGCCCTTGTCAAGGTATTCTTGGGTCACTCGGGCGAGCGGACGTGACAGAAATTTCTGATAGCGAAGGTCGCGCCCCACACCCCACAGCCACCCATTCCATTACAAATGTGGAAAATTTTGTTTCGTAAAACTGTGCGACCATACTCACGAAATAAGGCGGAAATTTTCCAAAAAAAAATCCCCCATTCCACTGTTTATTTGTAATGGAGTCCCAAAAAAAAAAAAAAACAACCACAGTTTCGATATTTGTTGTTGGTTGGCTGGCTGTCATTCTTCTATTTTGATAAATTAATTCAAAATGCTAAATGTTTACGAACTTTTCACATGGCCAGCCATAAATTCTTTCTGGGCCTCATTAGCAATGCAAACGAGTTTCAAAAATTATTATTCGAAGCGATTTGTAGCCAAACTTTTCAAATATGTCACATAAAGCACGAAATAGTTAACAGAAAAAGAAAACAGGTTTCCGAGAGGCTCACGCTCACTAATTAAATATAGATTGGGTCTGGGATATCCATGCATACATATGTATGTAAATCCCTCATAATCGCTCCACAGATCTGCCCAAGTTTTTCCGGTCTTTACATGCCATTCATATTCATGTGCTATACGTTTTGCTGTGTTCGTGCCTGCACATCTGTTTCAACTTGCTTCATATATACATATGTACAACAAAATAATGTAGATATATGGAAAATTATTAACAAATAACAATGGACTGTGGTAGTGGCAGTGGCTGTGCCAGAGGGAGAGAGTGGTACTCGTATCGGCCCTAGCCGGCTGCAATTACGACTACCTGGCCCCCAGTGCTGCTGTGTCACAGCTTCCGCAAATTATATTCGTCGCTCGTAGTCGCTCGCTCTCTCTCTCTCTCTCTGGCTGTCGCTTACCCCCCACACAATCAAAATCACAATTCACAATCGCATCAACATCGGCATCGGCAGTATTTTCATTTTCAGCCCAGCAGAAAGAGTGAAAATTAATTAGTGCCGTTATAAATAAAGCATAAGCATTCGAAAAGCAAATCATTTGACATTCAGACGCGCCTCAGCCACGGGACAGACAAGTGCGCGAAAGACGAGTGACGAATACAAGCCAAAACCCAAAAAAAAAAGACACACACACACGCACACAAAAACAAAACACTATCTGTGTATGTACAAGTAGTAAAAAGAAACAACTGAAAAATAGAAAAACCGAAAAAACAGAAAGCGTAAACCGGAATCAAAACAAAAGTAAAATAAATAAAAAAGCAAACCGTGTGTAGCCGGTCAAATAATCGAATCATTCGATAGTCACGTGATCATTATACATACGTATACGAGTATCCCCCCGGTATTCATGTTGAAATTTTAATTGACTGTGCTTCCCCCCCGAAAGCGTATCTATGTATCTATTATATTCTATGAATATCGCTGGAACTCGCACGCTCTTCGAACCGGAATGGTGAACCATTGGGCCAGGAAGGACTGCCTTCTGACTCCCAAGATTTTCATGCTATACATACATAGTTCCTTCAGTTTCCTCTTTCTGTTTCTTAAGGTTTCCCTTCACTGTCAATACTTACACAACTAGAACATGTACTATAGTTCGTCAGTCATTGTTCCTTGTTCTGTTCTGGGGACTTTGTTTATCGCTGAATGCATTTCGACAAAGGCATGGGGCGGCAACGTGGATGGGGCATGGGATGGGGTCTGGGGACACCAGAGTGTCGCGTGTGGGGGCCAATGCCACAAGAATTAAATGCTCTGAAAGGGAAACTGGCAGATAGCCAGCGAAAAAACAAAACAGATAAACCAGCGTGCATATATATGTACATATAAATACGTAAAATAAATTGAAATATTGTAGAAATGATCACGCGTATAATACGTTTATGGATGATTATTCCGGCGGGGAGAAACTTGCAGAGCGATGCGTATTTTTGGCCCGGACAGAGTGCTAAAAATATTTTGTTGCGGTGTGCTAATTAAACCATCAAACTTCTTTTTTTTACCCCACTGTTGCCAATGAAGATACAACGAGACGTAACGGAATTCACGCTAATCCAATCAAGCGACACTTTCCCATTGGAGATTGATTAAAGGTAAGTGTTAATTGTAGCTTCGCATAAAAATTCTCTGAATCAGTTAAAGTGAATCACTTTTCCGGGGCAGCATGGTGGCGGCATTCTCCCATTGTGGATACAACTATTTATCAGCCATGAGACATCTGATGGTGATGGGGATGGCAGATATAGTATGAGCATGGGTCCCGGGGTGTGGGTGCTAAACATGCAAACCCCCTTTGGCAACACTTTTTGCCGACGCGTTTGTCATGCAATTTTAATCGCAATTGCATTTTTAATTTTCCTCTTCCACCTGACGGCAGCGCAGATATCTCTATCCTTCTCAGTGTCTCGCCCTCTCTCTCGCTATCCTCTTGGAAAAGAAAAATGTGCTCGGCAGAGGAGAAAAAAAAAATAAAAGCAAATAAATATTAAATGCAATACACTCAATACCCAGACGGACAGACAGACAGACAGACAGACAACGGGCAGCAAACTGGCAAGCAAACTGAACTGACAGTCGGCAAAAACAAGGAGTGGGCCATCGGGGGAGAATGGCAAAGCCATGAGGAGCCACGGAGGAGAAGAACGAACCATCCAAACGCCTGGCGGGCTACTAACACATTGGCATACAGGGAATGCGAGATGCGACAGGATGCGAGCGAGCGACCGACCGAGCGAGAGAGCTATGCGTCCCATTTGCATAAATCTACATTTTAACTATTTTTTGATACCCAGTACTCACTCGAGTATCACTACGGGGGCATGATGTACATGATGTCAGTAGTATTCTTGGTTCAAAAATGGATCCTACGATCGGTTGAACGTTGCAATCTGAATAAGGTTCCATCTGCATATAAAACAAATTAATATACATAACGTTAGCTGTAGTATCATTCAATTAGTGGTTCAAAATCCTATAGTATATGTAATTTGTTCTACTTTGGGGGTATCCCATAATCGCAATTACCCTCGCTGCTCTCGTGCTGCTGCTGCTGCAGCTGCAGCTTTTTATGCGCTACCAAAGACGCCGTAGACCCAGAGAAAGAAACGGAAAAGGCAATACAGAGAGGGACCTGAGGGAGGACTAGAGACTAGGGTAACTTGATAAATATTCGCGAAATGGTGGCGTGAAATATGCAACGATATTTCTTGTGCAACTACTCGTACTACCACTGCCACTGCAACAGCAGCAGCAACAACATCCACAACTGTCAACCGAGTGTCCGAGGATTGGTATTTGAGTTCGAAGCGGAATTGGTATTGGTATTGGAACTGAAATTAGTTTTTATTTGTTGTGAGTGGTGGGCAAACTGACATTTTCCAATGAGCTGCCCCATCGATTGAAAAGCTCACATGTCAGAATTTTTGACAAACACTGACTAATTATACATGAGCCCGCATCTGCCACATTGTCAAAATGGCATTAACATTTTCCCACAATCTGACAGAGCAACAATATATTGTTGTACGTAGTAACCACATCGACCACAACCTGCGACCGCACGGCATGCCAAATAATGAAGTCAAATCCTCTACACACACACACACTCGTTTGTTATTCATGAATATTTTATCTGGAGCCGGGAACCGCTAGCCTTGTTGATGGCTATTTAATGCTGATACTCGCATTTTTTATTAATATTTTTCTTTTATTGATACATTCCTGTTGACATCCGACAAGCAATGAATGAAAGGCGCTCTGGAGCCCATCCAACTGTCAACAATTTTGCAGAATATCCATGCTTCGAAATAGAATAATATTACAAAGTGGACTATTATCAAGTAGCTGAAGATCGTGCCATCACATCTCGTGACAGTACACGAGGTGCTAAGTTGAAATTGTTGAGGCATTCTGTTGCCAGGAATCCCATTTATTTCGCACAAACGGAAGACTTGAGACTAAAGGAAAGCCGACTCTCCTCGACATTTAATTGTGCGTTTTGCAGATAAATCTTAAAGATTTCCTTAAGATATCACTGAACTAATGAGCCTAAACGTTTGTGTGTGTGCGTGTGTGTGTCTCAGCAAGGCTACGGCTGCATGAAACACTTCCCATCCAAAGTCCATCTAAGCTGTAAAGCTGCTATCCACTAGGAAAGCAAAAACAAGCCTATTGCTCCACCACGTGACTGAATACCGATACCGGTTGCTGTCGCACTGCACTCGCTTCATTCGCACAATCTACTCGCAGTAATAAATGATTTCCAGTCTGAAAATAGCAATTCCATTTGCGTGGCAAGTCATGTGACTTATCTTCAGAGTCATGCGACTCGGCAGACCCAATGCATTGGGGCACATCATAAAGTTACCACACCACACCACAGATATCAACAGGTTCTCTGCAGACCTAGAGTATCCTATAGCAAGCTATACATGTATATAAGTCTATAGCAGATCAAGAACGATCAATGATCTTCCCCCGAAATGCTTTAAGGTCTTAAGTTCAATATTTATATAAGTGCATCTGACATTGACACCTCGCAAGTGGCCTGGATATGCGCGATCTGTTTGCCCGGTGCAAAAGTGCAGTGAGCAAACACCTGAGCACACTTAAGCCCCAGAATGTGACTCATTCAAGACGGATTTGTTTGCTCCGCTGATGGCTGATGGCTGTGACTGCTGGCTGTGACTGTGACTGACTCTCACAGGGGGAGTGGGGCAGATTTATTTAATAATTATATTATGCCACACCATGCCCCCTGCTTAAAGTGAGTCGTAACTTCTGGTACTGGAGCTGGGTCTGCTGATGCTGAAGCTGATTAATTGCCATCACATGATGCCGGTTGACTATTTTTAAATTGAATTTGGCCGAAAAGCCATAAGAGGTGTTATAAAAAAATGCAAAAACTTGTTCCGAGCGCGCGAAAGTCTCCACGAGCGATGCTCAATGCTTCAATGCTACCCAGTTTTGGATAATCAATACAAATCGATGGCAGAAATTCGCAGACATTTCACAAAAGTTGAATGACTTTTCAGGAGTTCGGTTACCTTTGGGCTGCCTGGCCAACTGATGATTGCATATGACCCAAATTGGTTTTAAGTCGATTAAAAGGAGCACACAGAAATAGCAGCACCGCCGTACTCATTCCCAGGCATGCAATCGAATCACAATCACAATCGAATTGCCATCGAACAAACAACGAAACGAGCAGCAACAGCAGGAACATCAGCCAGAGCAGCAACAGCAGCAAATGCAACTTGCATGTTGCATGAGGCATTTATCAATGAAATTCAATAAAAATAAAAATAAATATATTTTGCATGGGCTTCCCTCCTGGCTGTGGAGAAATGGGAAGGGAAAAGGCATTGAACCGGCAACCGGCACTCGGCACAAAGGACGTCCTCGAAGTCGAATGCAACTTCTTACCTGTTCCATTTCATTTGTCTGGCTGCAACAATCTGCGAGAATGTCTCGAAACGCGATTTAAAAAGTCTCAGTCCCTCAGCTCCGTAACTTGACCTGCAGCAAGTTCTGCAGTCCGCACCCAACAGCCAGACAGCCGTGATAAATGTGACAACAACAGGCCAATTGGCGGCATCCAGCTGGGCATCCCATACCATACCATACCATTCCAGTTGTGTGGATGCGTGAGTGAGCAACCAAACCCAAATCCCTCCCCATTCCTGACTTGTCATTTCAATTCCATTTGGCCAAAGTTGAGATCCAATCTGGTTCTGCTTAAGTGCAAGCCCAATTCCCGCTCCAGACCATGGCCTTCTTCAACACTATTAACGACCAAAGGCAGAGCCCGAGCCAAAGCCAGAGTCGTGGCCGCTTCTCGTATTTCAACTTCTGCCTAATTGTTGTTGGCATGGCGACGCTTTCTGAATATTTTTGCCCGGCTAATGCGCTCCAGCCACGATTATTCCGAGTCGAATCGCAGAGGTACCTACGATGTACGAGTACGAGTACGTGCATGAAATCGTGGCGATCTTTGTGGCTCTCTAATCATAAAGTGTGGCACTGTTTGCATTTTAATTGCTCCCCGATTCGAGCTAGTTGCACTGCCCCATGCCATTTGAAGATTGATTTGGTGATTGATACTCGTGATGGATGCCCGAGCTGAGTCCGGATCCTTGGCAAGGCCGAGTGTGCATATTGAATATGAAATTGCACAAACTTTTGGCACCATTTCGTTAGCTCTGATTGGCACAATCAGGGGATGGCACACACATCCACAGAACCCCAAAGCAACAGCAAAAAATGAGAGGGAAAATCCATAACAAAGTAATCAATGAAAGTTGGATGGGGGCAAGTGGGGGATAGTGCCTCAGACGGAAGCCAGCAACAACAGTTTCTTGTGGCTTACCCGCCTCTGTTCTGGCCAACACGCCAAGCAGACATCTAACCAACCAAACAGTCCTCGCCTGGCCAAATCAAACGGGTAGCGCCAGCCACTCCCTTGCAGCACAATCCCTGCCCGACATTCGAGCTTCCTTTTCCGCAGCTCAGCTCTCTCTCTTCTTCTTCTGTTGCACTTTACCAACAACAACAACAACAACAACTATGAAGTGGCAGTGTTGCTGATAGTTTTGTGGGAAAGTTTGCTGCCCCGAGAACCTCCTCTAGTTATCAGACTTACATTTGCTGTGCTCTATTTGACTGGGTCCATGATTGCTGCTGTGCCGCTGGCAACTGATCGAATTGCTTGCCACATGCAACACGAATCCCCCAAGAAATACATATAGTAAGTACAAGCCGAATGCTGTTTTCAATTTGTTCCATTTTTGGCGACCGACCGCGGCCGTCCCATTAAGGGTGGCATAATTTTTATTGTTCGCTGCGCATTCTGGCATACGGGGCGGATGTGGAATATGTGTGTGTGTCATACATAGGACTCCCGTTGAGTGTGCTCGTGCTCTCTCCTCATGATAAAGCAATTTGAATTTTGCCTATGCTCGCATTAAATCACAAGAACACAAACCGAATGCAAAACGTGCAGTCAAGTCAAGTACTTACTTGCTTACTTGTACGAGTATCTGCGCCCTGTGCGGCTGACGTCACGACATTACGGCAACAACAGGAAGGGGCCCAACAATAACAGCAGCAGCAACTCTAGGGAACGCCTTGAAGTATGCTGCATGTACATGGATGGCCCTGCCTTCTTCTGCACGCAACATCCTCATAAAAATTAGAGCCTCGAGTGCTGAAGCTGACGCTGAAGCCAAAGCCAGAACAGAGCTGAACTAAGCTCAGCTGGGTTGCTCTTCAAGTTGCATGCAACATCGCTATTTATGAACTCAACAAGAAGTACGTTCTCAGACGCCGCCCCTTTCTTGGTCCGCCCTCCGAGAGAGTGTGTGGGTCTGCCGAATGTGTGCAAATGGGAAGGGAATGGAACGGGAATGGCAATGTGTATGGGTGCTCTCGACATGAGCCCAAAACATGCTCCATAAATCGCCACAGATACATTTTTATTCTTGTTCTTGTCCTTTTTTTTTTTTTTTTGATTTCGTTCTGGCCTGTATTGGCCTCAATGTGGCCTGTTGTGGCCTGTCGTGTCCTGACCTGGCCGGCTAACGAAAATATTATTATGTGCCTTCAAATTCGGAGTATAATGGACATATCGTTGGGTTTGTTCCAGCTTCATTGGTACCATACATTTTGAGTATATCTTTAAAAGAAAATTGAATATCTGAACAAAGTCATTGAGCCGGATAATTATTGATATTTAAATATGCCATTAATATATCCAACGGTTAGGGTAATTATTCCATTGATAAACTAATCCGCAGAGAAACTGTGGAACACAATCCGAGTATCATAGGATGTACCTTCCTAAAATATTTCATAATTTAAAAGCTACATTTATTCGCTCTAAAAGTGTATCAAACTTGCATCTTGCAAAAGTGTTCCCATTTGTCTCTGTTGTAAATGCAGCAGGCAGGCAGGCGGGCTGCAGGACCAGGCCAAGTCGAAATTGTTTTCATGCTCCTTGACCAACCAACCGACCGAACAACCGAACAACCAACCAGGCCATCCAAGCCACCCAGGCCTGCCTTCCAGATCCATTTTATTTATGTCAATCTCTGGCCGCCACTGCTCCTTGGCCCCAGCCCCGGCACCGGCCTGATCATAAATCTTGGGCCGGCAGTAGGCGCTGAAAGTGCATATACCATATAAAAATGAGCAGGCGTGCAAGGCCACGCCCTCATCCCGGAGCAGAGCTTCCTCTCTCCTTGCGGTGCAGGCATTGTTTCATATATAGTACGAGTATGTATGTACAGTGTACATATGCCAATACGTATACATTTAATTATTTATATTATGCTTTGTTGGAAATGCCTTTTGGCCTTTGTAGTTTTTATTTTATCATTTTTTCTGGATGCGGTTTTTGCTGTCGCTGTGCGTTGCTATTGGTTCTCACTGTGGATATGCATTCAAACGAGCTCAAATTAATTACATTCTTAATACCGACCATAATCCCAGCCATCATGCTCCACTAAAGCCAGCTAAAAGTAAGCCGCTTTGAATGCATAACAATGAAATGTGGTCGGTCTATGGGGGGCCACAATTCAACCTTTCCACTCATGAGTCATTCGCTGACTACTCGTATGATTATCACGTGTTCCAATGTTTTTCGCGAACTAAATATATAATGTTGATGACTACTGTTAATTAAATATCAAGACAGCTGCGTCTGGGCCGGCGATTACGTCTGTAGAGGGGAAAGTACCGAAAATGCGTATGGAAGGAACCAGATATTTGCAGCGACCCAAGATTGCATTGTTTATTGATTTGGCGAATGAAAAGAGCCAATTGAACAAACATATTACCACGCAATATTTGCTCAAGCAAATAAATACATACATACATATGTATAGTACATTTCAATTTCAATATTTGCAGAATTAAGAGGGAAAGGCCACAGAACGCAAAGTAATTTAAATTGAAACAGCCTCCCATTGTGGGAGTCATTAAAAATAATTAATAATCAACGGAAAAATACACACACAATTTCATAAACATGGGAGGTGGCAAATTGAAACTGGCTGTACGGGGGAAGAGAGGAAGGGGTGAAGAAGGGAGCGCGACCCTACTCTCCCGAAGGGATTGTGTGCCGCCCGCCCAGCTTGAGTCGCAATTAAACTGTGCAGCAATTACCAATTTTTTCCCCGCTGTGCTCTGGCCACATTTGGAACGCATTTTAATTGCTTGTCAGTGGCCCTGCAGCGGCCAGTGCTGCTTCTGTAGCAGAGCAGAGCTCTTGTGGAAGCAGCATTTAATGTGCACTACACCCTGCGCGTGTCACAATAAAAAATCACTCAAGTGCAATGGCCCACCACTCAACTCCACTCTGCACCACATCGTACATCGCACATCGCACGACCACGCCCACGCCCACTCATCAGGCATCAGCATCAGAATCACCATCAACCGTCAAACAAATGCACTACACGCACACAGGCCTGGCCGCACTTCGTTAGCCTCGACAGTGCTTGGGGGTTTCTGCGTTTCGGGATCTCGTGGTCAGCCACGGACGGACAGATAGCCAGAACTTGAGCTGCGGAAATGCCAATGACAATGGCCATGGCAATGGCAGCACTACACTGGGCTGGGCTGGTGTCTGTGAATGCTCCAAGTGCTCTGCTTGTTTGCCTGTCGGCCAGAAGTGCATATCTGGCTCACGAACACGAGAACTCAATTTGGAGATACAAATAAAAACAAAAGCAAAACAAAAGCAAAAGAAAAAACAAAAACAAAAAGGAATCATGCGGAATTCATAGAGAAACTGCAGGCTGGTCATAAAAAAAGAATGCAATTAAATTTCGAAAATCTTTAAAGTTTAATTACAACTGAAAACTAACTTAAAACTTTTGATTTATTCAACCCACATGAATTGGGTTAAAAGTCTTCCAAACTCAATTAAAAACTATCTAACATAATTGTCGAATATTTTAATACAAACATTTCAATTACTCAATTTATTGATTGTAAACCTTGACGGACAATGGAACCGCCTACATTTGAAAATAAGGATTAAGCACCAAGAAGTTATTTAATTTTTTAACAGTACTTCGCTTCAATAAAGTATACAGATCGGTCAAGGCTTTTACCATGGACATTTTACATATTTGTATAATTACAATGGGTAGAGGATTTTCTATCTGGCACTTTGTCTTATCTCTTTACCTTTAAAGTAATTCAAAATGAATTAATTATTATTTGGCTGATTATTAACCAACTCTATTTATACATACTGTATTTGCTGTGACTATCTAATCGGACATAAGTGTTTATTTATCTTGCAAGGCCTAACCACTTCTTTATTCAATTAAAATAAAATTAATTGAATGAGATTATGGCATTCAGTTTTCTTAGCAACATATATAAAATTAGTCATCATTGCTATTTTATATGACCCGCAGAGCGGACAGTCTAAATCTGAGATTTATTTAGCTTCTCCAGATAACAGCAGAATTTTTCAGCAGACCAAAATTCGACATACTAATTTCCACATTAGTATTTGTCTGTGTAGATAATAGACTGAGAAAGAACTTCCATTTTTTCAAGATAACTGCTATTGTTAGCAAGAGTCACGTGTGCAATTTCGATCTAAGATTTATTTAGCTTCTCCAGACAACAGCAGAAATCTGCAGCAGACTAAAATTCGACATACAAATTTTCTTATTAGTCATTGCCTGCGTAGATAATAGACTGTGGAAGAACCTCCACTTTTCTCCAAGATAAGTGCTATTTTTAAAGACAAAGGAAAAGTTGGCTGTTTAGCAGGAGTCGCGTGTGCAATCACTTCAAAAATTAAAACTCAAATCTAAGATTTATTTAGCAACATACAAATTCCCTAATCGTTATTAACTGTGTAGACAACAGACTGAGGGAGGTTCTTTAGAAGAACCTCCGTTTTTATACCCGTACTCGAAGAGTAAAAGGGTATGTTGTATTTGTGGTAAAAGTGGATGTGTATAACATAGAGAAGGAATCGTTTCCGACTCCATAAAGTTATATATATTCTTGTTCAGCATCAATAGCCGAGTCGGTATAGCCATGTTGTCCGTCCGTATGGCCGTCCGTCCGTCCGTCTTGTTTGTCGCCCATTAGTCGGAGGCTATAAGAGCTAGAGAAACCAAATTTTTTTTCAAGTCTGATATGATATCATTGATATCACCAGATACAAAAAATGTTAAATGTAAAAACTAATAAAACATTTGAAAATTCCGCATAAATCATACCGACTAAGTACGGGTATAAAAGTAGTGTCGCGTTAACGGAAACACCAAACACGTTCTTTCTCGTTTTCAAGATAAGTTCTATTGTTTATGACAAAGTAAAAGATGGCTGACTACCAGTAGTCACGTTTGCTTCACGTGACTATACTATAGACACTATAGACTATAGACACTTTAATAATTAAAAATCAAATCTGGGATTTATTTAGCTTCTCCCGATAACAGCAGAATTCTTCAGCAGACTCAAATTCGACATACTAATTTCAACATTAGTCATTGCTTGTGTAGATAATAGACTGGGGAAGAACCTCCACTTTCCAAGATTAGTGCTATTGTTTATGTCTAAGGAAAAAATCGCTGACTAGCAGGAGTCACGTTTGCTTCACGTGAATAATTCATCACTTCAAACATTAAAACTCAAATCAGAGATTAATTTAGCTTCTGCAGATAACGGCAGAATTCTTCAGCGGACTGAAATTCGGTTCATCGGAAGAACCTTCATTTTTTTCAAGATTAGTGATATTTTTTATACCAAAGGAAAAGATGGCTAATAAGCAGGAGTCACGTGTGCAATCACTTCAAACACTGAAACTCAAATCTAAGATTTATTTAGCTATATACAAACTTCCTTAATAGTCATTGCCTTTGTAGATAATAGTCAGAGGTTCCTTATAAGAACCTCCTTTTTTCAAGATAAGTGCTATTGTTTATGCCAAAGAATAAGGATTCACGTTTGCTTCACGTGAATAATTCATCACTTCAATAATTAAAAGTCAAATCTGAGATTTATTTAGCTTCTGCAGATAACAGCAGAATTCGACATACAAATTTCTCGATTAGTCATTGCCTGTGTAGATAATGGACTGAGGTTCCTTGAAAGAATCTCCATTTTTGTTCAAGATAAGTGCTAAAAAGATGGCTGACTAACAGGAGTCGCGTGTGCAAATACTTCATTCATTAATACTCAAATCTGAGATTTATTTTCGCTACTGCAGATAACAGCAGAATTCTTCGGCAGACCGAAATTCGATTCTTCGGACGAACCTCCACTTTTTTCCAAGATAAGTGCAATAGTTTGTTGCAAAGGAAAAAGTCAGCCGACTATCGGGAAGTCACGTGTGCAATCAATTCAATCATTAAAAGTCAAAAAGTACCGACTTTGGCGACAGTATAAGGTCTCGTTTTGGGGTCTGGCTATTATTTAACATTTGCTTTTATCAATTAGTTTCAGCACGCAGCGCATTTCCAACATTTCCAGCACTACGAGTATTTACAATTGTTGATGTGTGACATTTTACACGGGAAAACACGCAAATGACAGTTGATGGGTGGATGGGTTGATGGCTTGATGGATGATGGGTAATGGGTAATGGGTGACGGGTGAATAGGTGATGGTGGGGCAGATACGAGTAGGACCACTCAGCGAAAACAGTTGATTGCTTATTGTTATCGTCATATAGTAGATAGAGGCTGGATGGGTTGGGTTTTTTTAGCATCGCAATTGTCAATGTCGGGGTCTCTCGACAATTTATTTGCCGTGAATTGTTTGTTTAAGCTAATTGAAAAGATGCCCAGGCGATAAGTGTGTGTCTGTTGGCAAATATATTTAATTTGGGCGACATTTTTGATTACTTTCATTTGTTTTAATTTCGTTTCGTAAATAATTCAGAAAGCAATTTAGCGTTTGTTGCCACAAACAGAAAGCAATCAAAATGTGCAATCAGCTGCACTTGAGATTTGTGCTTTTTGCACTGCCTGCCACCCCGGAGGCAATTCCTACAAATAACTTCATCAATATTTGCCAGCCTCAAGTGTAACTAAATACACAAATATGCAGTGCATTCTGCAAATATTGGCAGTAAACAATATTCATTCAATACGAGCATGTTGCACAGCAGCTAATCGATGGTAATATGGCCAACAATTAGGTTGCAAACAACTAAGGCTGCAGGGACCGACAGCCACCCGGAGCCTCCTCCAATCATCGAGTGGGTGGGCCCCAACGGTTGGCAGCCACCGCCATTCGCCATCCACTGGAATTTAATTAACGGGTCTGCGTAGCACAAAATTAGCATAAATCATTTAATTAAAGGTAAGTGCTGACGAGTGGCAAAGCAGAGCGTAGCGGAGAATCTTGTCTGAGATTCTCCTCCAGGGTGAGGGTGAGGGTAAGGGTGTGAAAAGTGTGGAGACCGTTGCCTGCGCCGTTGTGTCTGTTGTTGCGAAGCGCTAACCGAATCATGTGTTAATTTTTTAATCACATTTGATAAATATTTCAAGCTGGGCTCGTGGCACTCTGCTGGCAGCTGGCCGGAGTTTGGTTCCCATCTTTACACTGAGAAAAAGCAAACGTGAACAAGCCTCTGTAGATGAGAAGAATTCTGTTTCCATGTAACCCAGAAAACCACTCTCATCAGCTGATAAATTCATTCAGTGAATTCTCCGCTCTAACCATTTGGGAATTACAAGACATCATGATAAGATGTTTGTCCAGATAACATTGTTTGTTATTCTCAATTTAAAGAATCCAACTTTGATTCATCAGCACCGACATGTACTATTCATACTCACCTCCCAAAAACACTATTCAAAAATTGTATGCGACAATCTTGAGTAATTGTAAGTTTTGTGTAGATAAATTTCTACTTCCTCGTTTAAGAAAAAAACATTTAAGTCCAAGGAATCCCATTTTATTGTTATGTTTATTAACGGAAGAATTTTTTTAAGTTACCTAAACTTTTTGGCTCAGTTGTAGTTTTCCATAGATAAGATTGTTTTTTTTTACTTGAAAGAATATGAACTTGATTATTCAGCTGTCAGAATTCAGTTGTAGGTGTATGTATGTATGTAGTTTTGTCTAATTAAGCCTAATATCAGCTAAGCAGATATTTGATTTGGTATACTATTGCCGGTTCGATAGAGAAATCTTTCAACCAAGATCGTTTACAAACACTATAGATACCTATATATTTTCAGAGTTATTAGTTGATGTTTTTCCCTCAGTGTAGTGTACTTAGAATTGAATCATTTGAAGTCTCTGGCATAGAGATTAGAGAAAGGCGTTTATATTAATAGCTTTGTTGGCTGCTGTTTTGTCATAATTAAATTGTCTAAATACTTACTAAATTTAATTTAGCATAAAACGCTTTGCGCCAGCACTGTCAATGAATACGAGAGAATGTGTGAGAATGTGTGGAGAATGCAAATGAGCTGGATCCTTTCCACTTTCCAGCCTCTTTAGGTTCGCTATTTGCTGAACCCACAGAACAACTGTTGTCAGCGAAATTTAAGTGATTTTAACGCTGTAAAACTCAGGCAAATAAATAAGCAAAATAAATAAGCGCAACAGCTGCAAATATTTAACTAAAAAAAACAGGGAACAATGCCTCCGTTGTTATCGTTATTATGGTAAATAAATACGAGTAAAAGCCGCATCAAAACTATTGTAATAAAAACGTTTTTATTCGCATTTTCACAATGAGCAGCGCAATTGAAAATTGATTTGTGCGGCTCTGCGAAAGTTCTCTCCTTCAGAAAAAAATGCGGAAAGTATAAATAATAAACACAGCAAAAAACAAAAACAAAAACAAAAACCAACTAAAACAAAACAGAAATGCAGAGGAAAAACAAACTGAAGAAGCAGCAACAACAACAACAACAGAAATATGCATCGAATATTTTTCAAAAAAGCTTATGAATTTTTGATAGCGATTTCCCTGCTGAATATTTAATCCAACAGTTTTCATCAGTGGCCCAATACTGGAGAGCACTGAAGCACTGGAGTTGCTTAAATTAGCTCATATTTAAGTCGGAATAAGCGCGAATTACTGTACTCAAATAAGTTAATATTTGCCACCCACCGAAGCCCGGCCCAGGCAAATATTAACACTGTCGGATTAAAACAAAGGATTTTACACGCTCAATGCAATTTACTATAGAGAATATTATGCGGGCAAATTCGCTCAATATCCGATATAATTATAACCTATTTATGACCATTTAATTATGATTTATGCTCAAGTGGAATACATTTTAAATTATACTCTTTTTTTTGCTCAATTTATCATTTTAATTTAATTTCCATAAATGCAACAACTATAGAACTATAGAAATGCTTTCTGCTTTTATGTGTGAAAATCAAACCCATTCCTGAACAGATGTTAATCAGCATACGAAAGCCGTAGAGTCAACAGAGAGAGATACGAATGGGGGGAGTGGGGAGAAGGGAGCAAGGCTTATCTCCGTTTTGCTCTTTTAGTTCTCTGGCAGCTTTGCTCGTGATTGGTTTTTAATAAACTACCAAAGTCAGATGGAAACTTTTAAAGACTCGTGCTTTATGAATGCAAAATTCGTTTGGCTCAGCGTAAATTTCAATTAGTTGGCAATGCAAAGAGATGAAACTTTTTTCGCTTATTTTTGGGCTTTTGTTTTTCGGAGCACCCGAGCTGGCCTGTAACCTGTAACAGTATTCGCATAAATTTAGCATATTTATAGGCACATAAACTCCATGCACACACACCCACGCATATCGGTACATACGTATATGTGTACTTGTTGTATACTTGTTGAAAGGAGAGGGGGGGTCGTTGCAGAGAGCACCTTTGGCAATTGCCAGCCATTTGCCGACCCTGGCCTGGGTGTGAAAAATGAAACATAAATTAAATCTGCCACACCAACACCAACAGCCCCGACCGAAGTCAACCCACAATTCTGGCCGGGCTTAGGATTCTTTACCAGGCGCCGCTCCTTATGCTCCCTTTTTATTTTATTTTATTTTATTTTATGATTTTAAGCAAATGAAAATTTATGAAGCAGATGGCACAGCCCACTGCCGATGCTCTTGTTGCTCTTGCTGTTGCAAATTCCAAGTCAAAGCTAAATCCTAAGCCACTCGCTAAAAAATATGAACTTGAAATTGTGTGGTCGCAAAGTTTTTTGTGGCAAACAAAAATAATGAGTCATTATTCTGCCAAGTGGCGGCCATAAATAACGTTTTACATCCCAGCCATATGTATATTTGCCACTGCACTGATACTGCACTGGGAAAAAACCGGAGCACATCAGTAACAATATTTCACTCCAAAGAACATCTATCATGACTGACTGCAGTCAGTCGCACTTCCCTGGGCGCCCCCCGGGAGGGTTAAAGAAAGGGCCCCAAGTCTGTATGTCGAGTACGTAATTAATTCCAGCTACAACTAGTAATTAGTTCCGAGGAATCTTCTGTAAGCTACCCCATCCACTGGATCTGCATTCGCCCCACAGAGAGAGATGATTTACGACTCATCCATATAGATAAGACATTAGAGCGACTGCGTCTCAGTTTTGGGCGAACACTTCCGATTAGGGAGCAGACAGCGGACAGCTGGTAGCTGACAGAACTTGGTCTAGGTTGAGGCATCTTCCCAACAGACTTTGACGACTTATCACCACTGACGCTATCCCCTTATATGACTTTATTGTCGGGCAAACATTTGTGTCTAGAGCGATTTCGTTTAACATTTAATACAGGTAAACAAATTAGCACGTTCTGCGGAAAAATAAACGTACCAGCTGAACCAGTCGGCCGCCTCTTATTTGCTGAAATATTTTCCACCTTATCTTCACTCCTCTCCGCATGGGGCGCAGATAAATAAGGGCTCTTGACCAAGGGCTGCTCACATTTCTTGTGCGAACACAGACATCGTCGGTCATTCGATTTCTGGTCAACCACTTACGGCAGTGCACGAAAAGTATTTAAAAGAAATCCACAAATAAACGAGTATCTATAAATACGTTAACACATTCACGTGAGTAAAAAGCACAAAGGAAAGACCCGCTGAAAACCCATTGCTGATCGTTTAAACAGCTGTCAGTGCCTTTGACGCTGAGGCTGACCTACATACATACTACATATATAGTACATATGTATTATGCCATAGGCAAAATAATTTTCGTGTTTTTAAACCTACGAGTATTTTTAAGATTGGTGTACTGGCAATTTATTTTGCATCTCTCAGTTGTCTTTAAGCTGTTGTCGTGCCAAGTACAAAACTCCATGTTTGAGCCAGTTGATTATGATTTCCCCTCGAGTGTGCCGTTTACCGAGTAAGCCCAACACAAGTTCACCAAGTTCAACAGAGGGGGGGAAAAACCCTCATTTTCCCTGGCCATATTAGTGCAAGTGTTGGTCTTCTTCTAGTCCGGAAGCCATGCTGTTGGCCTTCCCAGCACTCGGAAGTTGCCAGACAATGTTCTTAATGAGTTCTTCACAACAAGAGTAACAGCAGCAGTAACAGCAGCAGCAGCAGCAACTCTATGCAAATTGATTCAGTTTCAAGCAACTTCATTTGAGTTCGTTACGTATGCGGGCAGTTGGCCGACTTAAGGACCCTGCCCAAGTGTAAGCAGGCTAAGTAAGCTGCCTTAGTTATGACAAAGGACAGCACAACCTTTCGAGAACCACACTCCCACACACACATAGAACCCCAGCAACAGCTAGTACATCTGGCTAATAAATGGTGTGGCGGCCACAGGGGCTGGCACAGGGAGGAACCCACTTGAGGTCTTACCCCACACACACCACCCCAACCCCCTACTCGAAAACAAAACACCCCGAGAACAGATGTTGCTGTTGCTTTTGCTTTTGCTGTTGCTGTCAATCAAGACAAGCAACATTTTTGCGACACTGTTGCTGGACAAGCTGCCGCCAACAGAATAGACTTTGTCTCCTTTATACACGATGCCTGTGGCTAAAAAGAGTATATGGTTTTAATGTGGGAAAGTGTGACAGTAACAAGTACCAAGTATAGTAACTATCTATCCTCAATAAGCGGTTCAAACTGCAAACTCTTACTACCGAGTACATACCGAACCATAGAGATATGGCTTACGAGAATCCTATCTAAAGAAACGATTGCAGCCGAAGCAAGTCGATCTTTTCATGTACTATATATCTGTCCGTTTTTCGCTCTTTATTTATATTTATGTATGTAAATATTTCTTGTAGATTCTAAGAACAACTATATGAAAACTTTGCAGATTTATAATAATTATCATTAAAAATCTTTAAAGTTGTTTTAAGTAAAATCTTTTAGATTTTAATCTGCCTTCTTTGCTTCGAATAGTAGTTATAATAAACTACAAGAAAGGTAGGGTGACGGACAGATATACATTAAAAGATCTCTAAAGAATTTATTTACCGATCTGCCGAAAAGCATAATACTATATACTATTGGTGGACTTTTCCAAGGGCAACTTATAGTCGGAATATGAATTTTACTTGTGTATTTTTTTGTTTTTTTGTTTGCACTCCTCCTCTGATACTGACACTGACTCTTCCATCTCTTTCCCCCGCTCTGTAATTTCTTTGCCTCTGTCTGTGCATCTGTCTCTCTCTCTCTCTCTCTTGGTCATGTAATTGCTGTTACACTTTGGCCAAGTTATTAAGTGATTGTTATTGTTGCTACGGTTGGTGCTGCCTGTTGTCGTTGCTGGCTGATGCAACAGCATAATCTAACGATTATACCAGGCTTTTGGCCCTTTCAACTCTGCCAGCCAAATGTAAATTAACTCGTGTTTGAGTCGACTCGCAGTCCAAAAAAAAAGAAGTTCAACATGTTGGCTTTGGCTTTGTGTTGCCTACTTTTTCGGAGGGGAGGCTCTGGCAAATTAATTTCGATTTTTGGGTACAGTCTGGAAATGGTTTCAGGGAGACAGAGACAAAAAGAGAGAGAGAGTGAGAGAGCAATTTGCCAAATTGCCAAATTGCCAATTGCAGCATGTGCCGCAAACTGTTGCAACTGGGCAAACTAATTGCGTGTAATTATGAATGCAAGCACTCCACAAGCCACACCACACCATACGTACAATGTGTACAATGCCCCCAAATGGGCCACAAAAGATACATTTTATGCGCCTGGTGTCTCTGGTGTGTCAGACACGGCGTATGAGTAATGGGTGTCTAGGTAACAATGAATTATCGATTTAAAGTGTCACACGACCCAGTGGCAAGTGGCAAGTGGCATTCGCACACCGAAGAGAGCTGACAATAACTAATTGCACTCCACACGGCCCACCCCCATTTGGAATATTTTCCTGTCAATTAAGCTGATAAAATGTTCCACCGAATAGGTAAAGAGGCAGAGGGGCAGAGAGATGACGGGGAGAGCGACCTTTATTTATCTGCAAATATCATTTACATGACATTAATTGCATATTGATAGTGTTTGTTCAATTGCTGCCCTTTGTTTGTCTTTTATTTGGGGGTGGCTCGGTTACATTGCCGCAGCTTTCGGGCACTCCATTCAATCAATCAATCAATCAATCAGTATATCCGTAGATCAATCAAAAAAAAGAGCTTTTACCTAATTGTTCCTCAGGCGTGTCAACATTTGCCCAACCCTGGGTTGGCTGCAATTTGCGTCTCATGAATATTTATGGAGGATGTAATTAAATATGCTAATTACAACTGATTGTACGCACAATCATTTGAAATTATAATTCTGCGCGAAGCCAGAATGCTGCTTCTTAGCCGCTCTTATAGCGCCAGCCACCGCGAGCAAGGGACCAAGCCAGGACAATCCAGAAGGATAACACGCACTCTCAAACTGACGATTTAGCATAAATTCAAATGAAATAAAACAAAAAAGGGGCGGGGACAAACGAGGATTAAACTGCTGCTGCTGCTGCACGGTACGCTTTGCACCGACGCTTTTCCACAGCTAAAAACAAACTAGAAATGGTTTTAATTCCTCTATTTTCCATCCGTAGAACACATAGCGTATGAAGCAACATGCCTTAGGGGTGGGGGAACAGCAACTGTTGCCAGCAGAAAATTGCTTTGCAGCGTGAAAAAATGGTGTGGAGGGGGGAGAGAGAGAGAGAGAGAGAGAGGAATTAAATAAATTACATTGTTGCCAGCATAAAGTTGACGCTGCCAGCAAAACAATTTGTGCAAGCAAAATCCCTACCCCTACCCCGTACCCTCCACAGACGCACAAACCTGCTGGCAACATTGTCGTTTGGGATAGGGGGCATGGGCACTGACTTGCATGGCGTCGCTCTTCCCAGTCACGGTGGGGGGGAGCACGAGCAGTGGCAGCATCAGCATCAGCTTGATGAGCCAGAACTCATTTTTTGCATCCACCTAAAGTGAATTAAACTTTTAATAACTGACATTGGCAGCGGCATCCTTCCGGTCACCTTCAAAGATCGACCTGTCGGCGACAAGGTTTATCCAAGTTAATTGAAAATCCAAGAGGCCAAACAGGATCGAGTGGATAGAGATGGCTTTAGTTTTCACACAGTTAATTGAACAAACTTGAGCTGGAAGCTGGGAGCTACTCAAGTATGCCAGAGATTGCCATGGCCTGACCAGAGTTCTCAATTAAAGCCAAGTCGTACATCAATAATTGAACAGAATGCCGGCATATGTGCTCTCATTACATAAATACGTAATTAACCAGACAGGACAACCAGCCACATGATGTCCCCGGGCAGACATAAAGGGCTTTCCAATGATGGCAACTCACTTAAACAAATCACCAGCACGTGGCCAATAAAGTGGGTGTGTGTCACACACACACACACACACACACACACACACGAAGAGATAGTAGTGGTGCAGCCATAAATATCCATTTGAGGCAATTCCATGGTGACAAAAATATATCCAAGTCTAATTTATTGTCAACAGCCTTTGTGCCAACAAAGAGCCGCAAACAAGCTTTTTAATTTCCACAATCTCAGTGCAGAGAAAGAGAGACAGAGAGAGACAACTGCGGAGGAGCATTTGGAACCTGGAACCTGGACATGGACATGGTCGAGGCATTTCATTAGTTCAATTAGCCGGACAGGTGCTGGCTGGGTGTCAAATGGCAGCCCTTTAAACGATGATTAGTGGCTTTTCGTTTCCGCTCTGCGTCGCACCAAATACAAGACAAATTGTAGTTTGCTTAGCCCCTCCACCCCCCTGACAGGTCACAGTGGAATGCAAATTTATTTCCCCAGAAAGGATTCACTCGTTGGGTCTTTCCCCCCCTTCTCGTCTCTGGGGAAATTAGAAGAGTTAAGTAAGACAAAAGCTAATTTACTTGTACTTGAAAGTGCACAGAGAAGTATCATGTGATATCTGAACGTTGGTTTGCATAGCCACAGGTGGGCCAGAGACAGGCACTGGGGTAATGTGCCCCAAACCGATGCCACTTTGAAGACGGAAACAGGATTAACGGGCTGGGAACTGGCCAGCGCTCGATTGTCGCTCCCTGGGACTAACTAACCCAATTATTTGTAAAATGCGAACGGAACTGGGGAAAAAAAAAAAAAAAAAAAAAAGGAGCTTACTGAAACCCAAATGAAAAGAAACCGCAGTCCATTGTTTTTGCCCCCCAGCAGGTGCAACACGAGTCACAGAGGATGTGGCTAGCAAGGACACAAAGAGGCAGAACGAGAGAGAGGGGGTCAGAGAAGTTTGCACAGCACGCGTAATGAAAACTTTGTTAGACCACAGAAAGAGCAGATAAAGAGAGAAAGAGAGAGAGAGTGTAGGAGAACCTCCTCCTAGAGAAGCGTCAGGGCAGACCGAGTGGGCTCCTCCATGGTGTCGAGAATGGCGACAACGTGAAATTAGTTGTGCATGCTTGCAACGTGAGACCCGAGCATTAGCCGGGGCGCCCCAGAAACACCCTGCGGCCGCGAGGTGGGCGGTCAGTTACCATTTACCAGCGCCGGGGGTTGACCACTAAATTGGCAGGATGAAGTCGCCGCTGCTACGGCTCTCTCCTCCTTCTGCTTCTGCTTCTGTCCAGGGCTGAAGCTGATCAAATTAACAGCATGTGGCAAGTGGCTGATGGCCCGCTTTAATGCCCAGCCACAGCCCACTCTGGCCACTACATCGATCCAGCTCCTGGCTGCTATTTTAGTAGCATACTTTTTAGCGTGCCACAAATTGCTTAAGCTCCGGCACAGGACGCTCGGCAGGATGTGGGCAGGCAGAAAGCTGCCTAATTGTTTGACAGGACAGAACTTGTAACGCGGAAACTTCACTTGCGAGCCAGGACCGTGCCACTCCAACACTCAAGCAGCAAAAACAAGTTGCAATTGTCACTTTTGTGGAAACTTTTCGCAAAATTTACAAAGTGCGTGGACGGTGTAGTTTTGCTGTTTGCTGTTTGTTTGCGTTTGCGACATTTTACACGAAGTCACGGTGCAAATAAATTATTAAAAGTCTGCGCAAAATTATGTTTTCCAAGCGAACGAAGCAGTCAAAGCGAGACGAGGGAAATGTCAGCAGTCTGCCCATCCATTGCAATGGAGAAGCTTAGCCCCCGCACCCCACTGCAGTGGACTGGCTTTCCCGGGACACATTATAAATGATCGCAATTGAAACTTTAACCCATTCCGAGGTCTAGTTGAAAAATTGACATTATTTTCTGTTGGCAACAACAGTCAACGGACGATAAATAAGAGCCAACTTAAGTCGGAGTATTTATTTTTCGGGCATCGTTTGATAAATGACTCTGAGGGTATGGCAGCAAAAGAAAAAGAAAGAAAAGTCGGTGGCAAAGAAAGGCAACCGCACCACACCACACCACACCGCACATGGGCGTGGCAGCCACACCCCGAATGACTTTTCTCATTAAGCCTGACCCGGAGTCAGAGTCATCGTAAGAGTCAGAGTCAGAGGGAAAGCGAACGTGGTCGAGAAGAAATCAAACTAAAGTTTTCTCGGGTCTTTCCCGTTGTCGTTGTCGGTCCCCAGGGGAGGTCGAGGGACCCGGGCAGAACATGTGTAAAGCGTCGAGCGGTTAAAGCTAAACAAACAATTGCCGAATGCAATCGAGGAGTGGGCTAAGATGGCTTCGAAAAACAGTTGGGAGCAAGCGTTGCATGTTGGCCCAGGAGGAGGAAGTTTGCCAACCGCATGCTTCAACTTCAATTTGCTGGAAGCATTCAAAGTGGGTGGGGTTAGGGTTGGGCCCTGCTTACAGTTTGACTCGTATTTCATTACTCGAACTGGTATTAAGTGGCAAAGTTTTGTATTTAACAACTTTTAGCAGTCAAGCAGCAAAAATGTATAAGATGAACCGTCCAAAGTTTCCTTGGCGAAAACCCAAACAGAGGAACAAAAAAACACAAAAGCGAACGGGGAGAGAACAAAGAAAGGGGAAAAGTACGGAGTAAGTTGCAGTTTCTTTACTTAACTGCAGCGTCGGAACGAGGCAGGAACAAGGCTGCCATTCCAAGGGGAATGTAAATGAAAGCAGACAGTTGTCACGGTCCACTTTGAGCCCAATTGGCAAGAACATATGCAATGGCCAGAGGTCCACTCTCCGTGCTGGTACAACATTATTCACTTTTCCACAGCCTCCGGGGGGGAGGTTGGATGCTTAAACCAAAAATCTGTCAAATAAAACTTTGATTGGCCCGATTCCCAGTCCCGTTCTCCGTTCCCCACCTCCTTCTCCCTTCTGCCGAAGGCTAGCGCTGACTTTGCCAACGCATTAATTAGCGTTGCATTCGCTGAGCTGGAGCAACTTTTCTGCATGCAACTTTGCTGCATACCCCCCCCAAAAAGTTCCCTAAAGTGCCACATAAATTGAGTTGCCACAAGTTGCATATGCAACATTGTCGAGGCCCTCAAGCGAGTGGAATATAATTTCCCCCGAATAGGTAAGAGAGGCATTAGCATTATTATTATCCCTGCTAGTAGCAGATCGAATATGTTATGCACCACGTCCTGGGCATCCTTAAAGCCCAACCTGTAAGCCCAGTCAAGCTGGGCAGCCAAAAGTAAACCATTTTCATATGTCCTGCGTCACTCCCCCACCCCCCTGCCATACGGCTAGCACTTGGACTCCGGCCAAAGGTCGAGGCGCTGCAAAAGAATGGAGAATGGAGGAAGGCTGCACTTTGGCCAAATTACATTTTCAATTTGTCAGCTGGCGCTGCAGACAGTAGACACCATTAAATGGCAAATTAAGTTCAGTTCCAGTTCGGCTCCATTTTGCATTTTGCATTTCCTTCCCTTCCCCCATTTTCGCCAGCAGTTTCCTTGGCCTGCGGGCAAATGTGTTTCTGATATGTGTTCATCATCGAACGATCTTGGCGCATTATCGCGGCACATTTTCGGGCTCTGGGCATCCATGTAGGAGGGCTGGGCATCCATGTTGAATATTTCATGAGTTAGTGTCATAAAATTCGTTTCACGAAAAGGAGGAGACTCCGCACTGTGAGAGGGAAGTGGGAGCCAAGCGTTTTTCCTTCTTAATAACTTTCCGTTGCGGCTGTCAGTTACACACACACACACACACACATGCACACAACACTCACCCTACAGCAGCAGCCAGGAGTTAAGGACATGTCGTCAACGGCTTGTTGTTGCTCCTTCAAGCTGCTTTATAATTTATGATTCTTGGCATCGAAGGCTTTCGCCCCCGCACACTCGCACACACACGTAGACGCCAACTTTTGTATAATTTTGACAAAATAAAAAACTGCATGAATATTAACTGCAAGTGGCAGAATATGGCGTCGCTGCTACCGGAACCAACCAGCAGCAGCATCCTGCTCTGCTCAGCCCTGCCCCCATCTTGGCTGTCACTTTTATTATGTGCGCCATATGAAACTTTCAAGTGCCTGCCTGATCTGGGCTGAAAGAAAGGCAGGAGGGGCGGAGCAGGACCACGCCCTACTTACTTATGCATACGTGTAGCTTAGCTTCTAGTAGGTTCCCTCTTTGTTTTTTTGGCCAGGTTTTTAGCACATAAATATTTGATGCAAATGCTCGCAAATTGTCGTCGCCGTCGATTGGACATTTTGTGGCCACATCCGCCACAGACTCTCACATCAAACAAAAGAGCTAGAGCTGGAGCTGAAGCTGAAGCGGAAGCTGTGGGGAGGGGTATGAGTTGCAGGTTTAGCTCATGGATAATTTGCTTAAGCTCAGCCAGCAGAAAATAACATTTTGCACACAAGCTGGCACGCACAATGCCACAGGAACCTTGGCCGGGACTGGTCTGGCTTTGGTTCTAACTCCACCTTCGCCACAGACTCCGGCTTGGCTTATCCGTTGGCCGAAAGCAAAAAGATGAGACGACTACTGCTGCTACGGATGCTCCTGCGACTGTCAGGCTAGGAGTGACACGGCAGATGTGCTTTAAACAAAGCTCAGCTCGAATAAAAACAACATGACTAATAGTTTTGACAGGGAAAGGCAACATACAAAGGCCGGACGGACAGAATGTCAGATAAAAGCCAAAGCGATGGCAAATGACAGAGTGCAGGGGACAGCCGACAGTGGACATGGGACAGTGGACAGGGGACGCAGGGCGCCACTGCATGTTAAATGTTGTCAATTAGTTGGACATTCGGTACAGTGGACCCAGATGATGACCACTGAATGACAGGGCAACCTGACACCCCAACCACCATTCATATGGGGCGTATACGTAATGCGAGATGCCCAGAGGGCAAGGCAAAACTGCTCGCACAGCTGATCAATTAGTTTTAATCATGTGAATCATGCGGGAATCCCACAAAGAAAGGTTTATGGATTGCACATTTCTCCATTTGATTAGCAACAACAACCATACGAAAAAAAAGACCCACAAATTGGGTGAACTTGGAAAATCAAGGGCCACATTTGTTCCAATTATTCTCCCCCTGTGTGTTTGAAAACTTTCATTGGCTTGACTGCCGCCCCTGGCAACATATTTGGGCCCAAATCTTCTTTACGAGAGCATCAGGTATCAGACCAAATCCTAAGCCCGGTTGTAACTTTTTTCTTTGTGTGTGGATTGGCCCCTGACCCTCCCCCCGACGGTAGCTCAACAGCTTGGCTTTCAGCTATAAAAACACAAAGTCGCTGGCAAAGTCGCACTTAAGCTGGCCTGCTCTCTCACTTCCTCCACTCCCCCTCTCTCTGAAACTCTTAACTTGTGGCACCCCACACACACACACACACACACACACACACATACGAACAAAGGCACACGTGAAGCTCTCCCAGCTAGACATGCATACAGATGTCACCGTGTATGGTGGAGTGTGGGGGGGCACAGTCTATAAATTTGTGCAGCGTGCAACATTTGCTTTGCTTGTTGTATTTGTATTGTTATAGTGATACCCTACATTTAGGGAGTTACGTACTAGAGTACTTAGCTTGTACTTTTGATGCTACTTATAATTAGTTGTGACAATAAAAGAAGAGAGAAGCGTCAACTCTTCAAAAGATTATCTGAAACAAATTAACAACTTTAAGTATAGTAAAATAGTATTGATCCAACATATCATACGCACACTGATAGCTCTACTAGGTATCTTTGTTGGGGTGGCGAGGGGTGCACAGAGCTAACCTTTCCTTCCTGTTAGTGTTGCAGCTTTGTCGCTCATTTGGTGTGGCCCCATCTGAGGGTGACAGAGAGAGAGAGAGTTGAATGCATGTGTTATGATGGGCGCAAGCAACCGAAGCCCGCACGCCTGCGGATATGCAACAATGTTGTCAAGTTTCCTACTCGACTGCGGTTCCACGGCACCACGGAGCCACGGAGCCACGGAGCCATGGAGCTACAGTGCCAGCTACAGCTCTCTGGGCATTATGTCCACCGGGCGTGACTAACATGCTCATGCTCAACTGTGCTGGAAAACGTTTCTTTTCACTCACACCACACCCAAAAGCACCCACCAGTATTTCCACCCCTCCCACCACTACAACACACACACACACAATAACCTTCTCTGGGCTTTAAGTTGGCAAGATTGTGTTTGTTTTTATCCAGTGACCAACTTGAATTTTGATTTGTTTCTTGCAGCACCAACAAGAGCAACAGCCACAGCAATATGGCCAAGGACTTGAGTACTATGGGCTGGGATTATCTGATGTTTGTGCTGTTCATAGCACTCACCGTATTGGGGCCACTCTGGACACGGATCTTTGGCAAGAAAAAGCAGCGCAGCAAGGCCGATTATGTCTTTGCCACGGGCGGTGTATCGATTGTGGCCGTAATGATATCGATAGCACGCGGCACCCTCGGCGTGCGATCAGTGCTGGGTGAGTGATCACTTTACATCGCTATAGTCGGTCCATTTTGATAATTTGAATGTTTAAATTCGCCTCAGGCTATCCCAGTGAGTTGTTTTATCGTGGATCGGCAATGTGGGAGATAATCTACGGCATGATGACTGCCTATCCCATTGTCTGCTTCATGTTTGTGCCCGTGTACTTCAACCTGGGCATCACCTCCGTCTATCAGTACATCGATCTCAGGTAAGTGTGGAAGTGGATAGTAGGGAATGGAGAATGGAGTGGAGTGACTCCCCCGAGTGCCCCATCGTTTAATTAGCAGAAGGCGAAGCGACGGCAACAGGAAAATTGTTATTTAAACATTCATTTTAATTTCGCCAAATGCGTCGCAGCGCTTGTCCAGACTGGCACCTTGTCCACGCCCCCTTATCGCCGAAGCGCACACAATTTTATTCTTCATTAAGAGGGCCAAATGAAACTAAACAGAGACACGGCAAGGGCTCAGGCTGAGGCCACTGTCACTGGGATTCAGCTCCTGGCTGGGACTTCTGCTCCTGGCACAAGTTGCTGCGTTGCTAAATAAATTTGAATTACATTTTACAAAACAAAATAAAAAAGCGTAAGAAAAAGTGGAAACAGAGACACAAAGCAGCAGCACCAACAATAAGGAGGGGAAACAAAAGCCGAGCAGCCAGAGCAAATAATCTATAGATTTGTCCGTGGCACGGCCAGGACTTGAAATTGGACTGCGACTCTGTCTCTGTCTCTGACTGTGACTCGGACACGATGCTATCGCCGAGTTGTCGTCAGTTTGTCGCTGTGCCCAGAGCAGTGGCCCTGGCTCTGACTCTGGTTCTGGCTCTATCACTGCCTCCTTCTGTCGCAAGTTGTCGCATCGTGGGCCTAATTGTTTTTTAAGTTCGAAATTAGTTAACAAATTTGTTATCAAATGTTTTGCAGTTTCGACAACAGAATTCAATTAATTGCTAAAAACTGACAAGACAAACAACAGCCACGAGGGCGGAGGCGCGCCAGTCGGTTGAGCATAATTTGATTGAAATTTAATTGGCATGTGCCGCCCAGCCTCAGCCCAGCCCACAGCCCCCTGTCCACCGCACCAGTTCCAAACCAGGGGGAAGCGAAACGAACCAAAAGCTGTGCAGAATTGACAAATTATTTAAATGTTTGCTTTGGCGATGAAATTGTAATTTGTAAATTAGCATGTCCAGCAGCGAGGCAGGGTGCAGGGGCCTGAAGGGAATTAATTGGTTAAACAAGGGGAATATAGTTTTCCAAAATATGATTTCGACTACTGCAGCACACATATTATTTTCAAGCTTAAATCAGTTACGCTTTAAGTTAGTTTTCAGTCTTCAGGCCATTTACAACACTCAGAACTAATGGCAGAAAGTGCCCAACAAAACTGCCAAAGACGTCTCTCTACTTCATCAATCTTAGTCAATTTATTCGATACACAAAAAGGGAGAAGAATACCAAGTTAACAAAACATCAGGCTCAAAGGGTTGGATCTCTGGCCAAATGTTGCCACCGAAAAAGTTAAGCGTACAACATTTTGATGCCTCATTGTCGCTTGTCATCGCACATGGCGCCCCGCGACATGTTTATGCATACAACTTCATCAAAATAGGCAGAAATCAGGCTCAGACGATGGCTGAGACGATGGCTGTGAGTGGGTCTGGCTCTGGGTCTGGTTCTCAGACTGAGGCCGATAAGTGAATATGCTACAAATTGGCAAAAGCCACTTGGCCAAACACACAAAGCAGAACGGGAGCAGAGGAAAGACAAAAGCCTTGACGTTGCCAACACGATGACAATACACAAAAAAAAAACACACACGCACATACCGTACACGCACACTCACAGTGGCAGGCAGAGAGAGAGAAAAGGAAAAAGGGAAAATGTAAAAAGGAGGAAAGGAAAATACAAAGCAGCCACTCGGTCGCTCTTTGAGGCTGTTGACAAATTGTATGACAATTCGTTTGTGTCATAATGTTTATAAATAGCGCGTGTTGTTGCCTGTCACTGGCATCAGGCACCAGGCAGCAGGCACCAGGCACCGCTGACAGTTGCCTCCGATCCGATCCGAGTCCCTCCTGCCCCCATGCTCTGTACTCTGTTCTCTGTTCTCTGTGGCGCTTCCTTTCTCTAACCCCCAAAAACTTGCGAAACAAAAAACCAAGACACACAACACACACACATGGATTCTCTCGCTTGTCAGTCGCCTGTCGCAAGTGATGTCTGCCACTCGCCAGACACACACACACACCGAGTGCCGAGAGGCATCTCCACGACCCTTGACTCGCATACCCACTCAAGTGGTAGCCAGCTCACAGAGATTTGCTATCTGGCCCCCCCCAATCCCAATCGGGTTCAATGGTCAAGTCAAGTTTCTTTTTCGGATAATTCTTCCTGGCTCCCCTCCCTGTTGCTTGGGGCAGGGGGCGGAAGTCAGAGGTGGAGTCCGTGTCCTGTGGCAATTACATGCTCGTACATGTAACATGTAACCAAATTGATATCGCTGGATCGAACAATCGTTGGCACTTAGCAAATGGAAAAAGTGCATTTGAATTGCGCCCTGGATTATTTACGACTACAAGAGTCGGTGCCGCCCAAAGTGCCGCTCCACGGGCAAACGGGTGCCACGAGTGTTAGCCAAATAAAAAATACAAAAAAAAGGGGAGGCACAGCAGCCAGTTCCCAGCCCCCTCGTTGAGTTGGAGTGGTGGGGAGGATTGGGATGATGGAATGGAGTGACATGCATGCGCATAAATAAAGACGTTTTCGGTGATGGCTACAAAGTGGGAGCTTGATTTGCAATTCAAAGACAACAAAGTTGTTTCAGAGCCCACACACATCCATTGCTCCCCTTCCCCTGGAGGTGTTTCAAGGAGTATGCAGGAGTAGTTTGGGCAAGAGAGTTAACAGCCTAGCAGACATACCATGAGGATTATTATGAAGGAGTTTGCAGGGTGGTTCTAGGGTTATCCCTGCTCACAGTCACCAGTTACAGTCTATCCACATATGGGGTACACCTCAAGTCGATTATCTGCCCCCATATGATTCCTTGTTATCTTATTTTTCTTTCTTTGTGCATGGCAATGGCGGCTGTTAACGCTTTGATGGCACTCAGGACCCCCGACTTTATATGGCTGATTATGTTTATTTATGCATGGCATTTAATGCAATCAAAAAGGTGACGCCCACACACACTCAGGCTTGCCATCTGCACACACCTACTCAGGCCTTTGGTTAAATTACCTTTGATTGTAAAATTAACTCGACCCGACCACAAGGCCCCTTGATCCGCCTTAGTTTAATCCGGCTGTGGGACATGGACTGGCTCTCTAAACGGCGATTATCTGGCCAATGTACATACCCACTTGTCATATTAAATTTTGCCATTAATTTATGCCCTTGTCCCATAGCCGAAACTGGCTTAGCGGTCCTGCATGATTAATGATGGGACAACGTCGGAAGGTGGGACTGGTGGGTGGTTCCTGCCTTGGACCTGTCCCGGCTCTCCTCGCAGCGTTTGCCACCCAATCCACCGCTTTTCACACTCCTTTCGCTTGTTCTGGTGGCTGGCTGGTCATTGACGTTGCCCTGAGCGTGTGTGTGGGGGTGGGAAGTGGGAAGTGGGTGGAAATCGGGAAATGGGAATGAGTGAGTGTTCCTTGCTGGTAATTGCTTGCCCGCTGGCATGGGCATGGCTGGCGCAATTATTGCATACTTTGCGGCACTTACATTTCATTTAAAGTTATTGAGGCGACAATCGCCTAGCAGGACGTCTTTAATCAACTCAGCAAAGTTGATTATGCTAAGAGAGAGGGAAGGCGAAGGGAGAGCAGCAGCAGAGCAGAGCAGTGAGAGCCGAAGGGAGTTAAATCAATTAAACTAAAACAAAGGCCAGCACCAGGACAACGTTCAATCAACTGGACGGCGGTGACAGCCTCAGGTCATTACTCACACACAGACGGAGACGTAGTAGGAGGAGACCTCTGAGCCAGCCATAAAGAGAACAAGAGAAAGAGAACAGGCCAGACCAGACCAGAGCCAGAGCCAGTGCAGAGCAGAGCAGACCAGAAGCCGGCCAGAGCATGAGCACTTATTGTGATGAACACAATGTTAACAGGCTAAATGAGAAACAAATGCCACAATCAGACAACGAAGAAAACCACTCGCCACAGCAGAGACCCAAAGATGCAGAAGAAGCGCCAGAAGCCGGAGTGAAAGGCAGTCGAAAACAATAAATCCCATAAATCATATTAAATTGACATATCAGGCCAAAATTGACCGCAAGCAAAGGCATCGCACACCCACACCCCACACACACACACACACACACACATACAGACACAAAGAGAGAGAAGCAATATGTTGGCAGGATATTTGTGTCCTAGAATAATATTTCTTTATCAATTTCCACAACAAGTTCAGCCCTAGGAAAAACAAGAAAAACCAAAGAACACACAGCCCTCCTCCCACCCATCGAACAGCTGTGTGACAGTGGGGAAAAATGCCTAAATAAATGTTTGGCCAGCCAACCAGAAGATGGTTGCTTTCCCCAACCCCAACCCCAATCACGAACCCAATCTTCCATCACTACAGGGCCCAGATCCACGCCATGCCACGCCTATTCAATCAACACATAAGACCGACGACTGTCAGCCTCTGTCCTCGGCCAAATTGGCCAGCCAGGCTTTTATCATCCCTCTGTGGGATTTTCAGATTGCTTTCCTTTTTGTGTCACAATTAAAATGTATGTAGTACGGGACGTGCGGCAGTGTCATGTAAACCGCTTAAAGTCCGGAATACACGAACTGTTGCAGCCCCCATTAAGTCAAATGGGTAAAATATATGTTAAGCCCGAGTAATGCATATCTGATCCGTGGGCAGGGGTAGGGGCAGGGGCAGGAGCAGAGGGATAGTACACATGTCGATACAATCGATGATTAATTTATTGAAAAAGTGCAGCGTTATTAAGGAAAGCCGCTCGGCCCCTGGGGCAACGTTTTGCAATAGCCTCAATATTAAGGCGATTAAAGATAAAATCAGTCGCATGTCTCAAATCCCTTCCCTTTGCCCAGCAGCCCATGGAGGTCATTCGTCTAAATATGCATTTAATCCTCTTTCCGAACACCTGCGTCTCCAATCGCTCATGCTTAAGCGCTCAGGGGCAGGGGCAGAGACAGAGACAGGGAAAGGGGCAGGGGCAGGGCCAGGGCCCGATGACAGCCCAACACGGCCCAGATCAATATTGGCCAGAGGCAATTAATCATTTAGTGGGCAATCCATACACGGAGCCAGATGCAGTGGTGATCCAGTGGCAGGAGGGGGGAACAGGGGATTATGCAGTCAGCTTAGATGTTCAACAAGAACTTACCTGTGATTACATGTAGCAACAACTACATACAGTGAGTGCATCAGGAGTACGAGGATGCGTGTGTAGAGAAAGAAGACTTCAATTTTCAAATATTTAATTTAAATTGATTACCCTTGACAATGTCGTACTCGTATTCAAGATAATATTCAATGAAGAATCAAGTCATCAAGTTTAACCATTTTATTAACTAATAAATATCGAGTAGAAAACTACTTCAAGTAATGTAAAATATCAACCCTCACATTTAAGATATCTGAGTGGCGTAAAGTTAAGGTTTGCAATCAAAGGATTATGGGCATGAGCCAGTTTAGTTGGTTGAAACACAACCATGCCCCAGTGCGTGTGCGGAGCCACTTGGAACACTTGCCCCCAAGCCACATAACGCATACTAAACGATCATTAGGACCCTCGAACAGGACCGCCCCATCTTGTCGCACATTTTGCATCAAATTAACACACAAATTTTTACAACCAGGCCATAAAACGCGCCCGGCACAACTATAAAAACAATCAAAACGAGTTACAGACCCGCCAATTTTCTTCGGGGTTCCTTTTTTTTCGTTTGTGCCCCTTTTTGTCGTAAATTTCTGCGAGGCCCTTTACTTTAGCCGATCCAACATAACTTCTTTACAGCTGTAGTAAATCATAAAAAAAAGAAGGCCTGCGGGCGGGTGAAAGGAAAGTAACTCGAGGAGGCAAAACATTAAATCTTTAATAAAAATAAATAAATAAATGTGCAAGAGACATCGCACCGCACCGGAGCGCACCTCATTGCGCTGCCTAATTAATGCCTGCACTCACCTGTTCGACTTCTGGTCTTTGCCCCATTTTAGATTCAAGAGCCGCACCGTGCGGTGCCTGGCCTCGGCCACGTATATTGTGCGACAGATCTGCAACCTGGGCATCACCGTGTACACGCCGAGCGTGGCCCTGTCGACGGTCATCGGCATACCGTACTGGGCCAGCATATTGGGCATGTCGGTCATTTGCATATTCTTCACGATTCTGGTAAGTTGGGAATGTCCACAATTTAATGATGCACAAATTCTAATTCATCTTCTTTTCCTCGGTCCGTCTCATTAGGGAGGCCTGAAGGCTGCCATCAATGCGGATGTCATCCAGACTGTGACCATTCTGGTCGTCACAATGACCGTCTGTATCCAGGGCACCATCACCAGCGGCGGGCCAAAGAAGGTTTACCAGCTGAATCGCGATAATGGTAAGCCATCACATGGGCCAGGGGCGGGGACTTGTGCGGGTTTAGTGCTTCGATTGATCATGGCAGCTTATTAGCCAGGCCTGTCAAATGATGCTGGATGTGTGTCCCACATTTATGCTGACGAATGATGACTATTAAAATGGCATCCATTCTGGGCTGCTGCTGTTGTTGCTGCTGCGTCGGCTCATTATGCACATAAATGATGATGATAAAAGTGGCATAAAACAGCGGCATGTGTGGCAGGGGTGAGCTGGCAGGAAAATCTGTGAGGGAAATGACAGCCGAACCAAGTCGAGTCGAGTCTCGCATGACGACAGTAATAAATGTGTGACGCGAGAGCGTTTGTCACTTGAGTTTGAGTTGTTGGCTGTCGTTGTGGCAATCGTCAGGCTCCTGGGAATCCCTCCACATGCTGTAACCTCGTGCCCCTCACCAGCCCTGCACTTGCAGCAAAGACTCTACGCGTTCCTTCCTACACTTCCAGGTCGTCTCAACTTCTGGAACTTCAACGGTGACATGACGGTGCGAGTGGATACGCTCTCAGCCTGGCTGGGTCAGCTGTTCATGTCCCTCTCGCAGATCGGGTGCCAGCAGAACTTCATGCAGCGATATGTGAGCTTGAAGTCCCTCAAGCAAGTCCGCCGGTATGTCCCAACGTCACTAAACCATTCCACGTTTTGCAACCAATTATATCGTTTCTTGCCATTACAGTGTGATGCTAAGCAATGTTCCCCTGGTGTTCTTCTTCTTCGCATTGTCCTGGGTCTCCGGCATGGTCATCTATTCAGTATACATCGACTGCGATCCCTATGCCGAGGGCTACATCAAGAAACCCGATGAGATTCTGCCCTTCTATGTCGAAGATCAGTTGGGCTTTCTGCCCGGCTTTGTGGGCATCTTCATGGCCACGCTGTTCAACGGAGCTTTGTGGTAAGTGGTGCACCTTCAAGGCGGTTGACCCAATCATGCGAACATCCTGATCTTTCAGCATGATGGTGTCCAATCTCAATTCCCTGGCCACGGTTTGCTGGGAGGACTTTGTGTCACAGCTGCCACGGTTCAAGGGGCTCTCCGACAAGAAGCAGCTGAGGATTCTCAAGATGATCACCGTCATCTTTGGCCTGATCATTATGTGCGTGGCCTTTGGAGTGGGTCTGCTGGCGGGAGTTATCGAGTCATCGCTGCTCGTCTTCTCGGCCACTTCTGGACCACTGCTGGGCTGCTTCGTGCTGGCCATGATGGTGCCGGTTGCCAATTGGAAGGGAACTTCGGCTGGTATGATCTCTGCCTGCGCCTTTGTGCTCTGGATCATTGTCGGTTCCATGACCGTCGACAAAAATAATCCCATGCTGCCCACATCCACGGAAGTGAGTCCCGAAACGAATCATCATACAAGTTTGTGTCTAAACAATCTTGTTGTTTTCCTCGCAGGGCTGCTCCAACCACAGCTTCTCCCAGTCCATTACCAAGCCGATCCCTGAGATGGAACAAATGCCCTGGCTGCTGACACACACGCCCATCGATGGCTACAACCAGACCACCCTACTGGAGACGACGCCCAGCATTGCGCCTGAGCGGTAAGAGCAGAAAGTTTTTACGTTTAGAATGAATGAATCAATGAGCGCATACTTGTATTTATTTGTAGCACACCACTGCAGACTTTCTACTCGATCAGCTTCATGTACTACAGTCTGATTGGAACCGCACTGACAGTGGTTATCGGAACATTGATCAGCATGCTGACGCAGCATCCCGACGATAAGTACGATGGCAAACTGCTGCATCCCCTCATCTTCAGGTGCTGGGAGCGGTTCTGCGGGCCCAAGCCCTACTATGTCAAGCACGAGGAGGAGTCCGGGCTGAATGGACGCAACAGCAGCGATTCTTCGGCCACCACAACGACCTGCAAGGAGGAGAAGGTCAACCATGCCTACGAGTCGTCGCCGGACGAGGCACACATGGACCAAGAGAAGGAGAAGAACAACCCCATTGCGGTGATTTTCACCAGCTCAGGCAGTGGGCAGGGCGCGGGCGCGGGCGCGGGCGTGGGCGTGGCGCAGCACTCGATCTGTGACACCAGCAAAGTGCAGCCGGACACTGTGCCGCCGGGCGAGACGGGCGTGTACCGACAGCTCGGCTCTGGTACCCGGGCGGCGCTGTGAGACGAATCCAATGATGCCGTCATCCCATCCCGCCACCCCTCGTACTTACCGAAAATATAGTCTTTAGTTCGTAAGCTAAGCATTAGTCTAGACCAATTAATGATAGAAGTGTTTCAAGTCTATAAAGATGCTGTGATTATCGTGCAAGAAAGAGTATGCAAATTGCAATATTGTTGAGCAATATTCAATGTGTGTGCATTTGTTGTAGCAACTCGAGTTTTATTTATGTGTACTTATGCAAGTGTGTATGTGCCGACGAATGTAGCTCAGACGAAAACGAAACTGTGTGAAATAAATAAAGAAAAATGTACTTCAATACACCTTGCAAGAAATTTGATTTTGGCGCGGCACAACGGTGCTGCCCATAAGTCTGAATCTAGGGCTGGGCTGCAGCAAAGTATCGTACAAAATATAAGCGATAGATCGAAAAGTTCCGATAACCATCCATATTATCGATAGTACGATCGAAATTGCAGCCAGCTCAGCCCGTTTATAGCTAGCTCTGGCTTTTTTCCAGTGGCCGGAGATATGGCTATATAAGGCTCATGTTTTTTGTTTGGTTTTTAAAACGGTGTGTATAACTTTCAGGAAAAAATATACCATATACCATACGTGAAAACATATAAAAAATATACTTTTCGAAAATAATGGCTTTATATGATGCATATTTTTCTCAGAAACCGCTATTTGTTTCATGCTGTCAACACTGGCAATAACAATAACAAAGATTTGGTCTAAATTTTGCGACTATTTTTGAATCATCTGATCGGTTTTTTCACTACTGATTTGTAACATTTCAATGGAGTCCATTTGCATTTACTATTCCAGAAACGTACACCCAAACAACGTTGGCTGGTCATGCCCGAGGAGGCCAAGGCAGATGAGAAGGTGGTTAAGCCGGTCAAAACAAACGCGAGTAGTTGAATTAATTGTCTAAGCAATAAACACGACCTAACAAAACGAATCGTATTCCCAAAAAAGATAGGAAGGAGGTAAATAAGGAGCAGAAGCCAGGTCAAGGCTGTTCCAGCCACGACCAGTTCCACGCCCAAAAAAAAATGAACTTTCAGATGCAAATAGAGCAGATGTCAAGACAATCCCGTGAGAAGTTGATGAAGAGAAGTCTCAATAGCAGCGTCATACTAAAGGAAGCCGAAAGCAGACAAGTTAGTGAAAAAAAGCTATCTGAGCCCGCTAGCGACCCCTGACCAGAGTCTAAGTATGTAGTCTGATTTGTATTACAAGACGAGTCCAATGAAGACGAACGGTCAACGACGGAGGAATTCACTTTAACTGCTAAGGGGCTAAGCCGTCCCTGCCGTAAACAATGTTACCAAGCAGCCGCTTATGACAAAGCCGCCTATCAGGCACAAGCCATCGGTGCATTCAACAAATCAGAGCTTAATGGTGAGCAAATCCTATTCCTACAATGAATTTAGATACTTGTTTGTAAATATTGCTCGGTAGCCCAAAATCATTAACAATTACGTCGACGGCGGTGGTGAGGTTTGTATCTGTATTTTTGCTCATCGTATCTGCATTTTGCTCATCTATAAACGGAAATATTATCTTGAGAGAGTTTGGTCAACAGAACCTTAAAATCCATGCCCTACATCCCTCTATGCCTCTCGTAGACCATGCCACCAAGGGCCATTTCCTAGTTGTGAACACATTGAAACACTCCCTTCCTCTCATTCGCATTCGTGTCTCCTCTTAATTGAAATTTCGTTATAGCGAGTCTCACGCGAGCTCCCAAACCAAATCAAATTTATTTGAACTCCCACTCAAATTCACTTTCATTCATTTAAAGAGTGAATGCAGTTTCCCATGCCGCATTGAATGCATTCACGGAAACATCTAGCATAAAACAATCACAAAAACGAGAGAGAACGTACGGAGTCGCTTCGAACGCGACTCTACTTTTATACCCGTACTCAGTGATTTATGTGGAATTTTTAAAATGTTTTATCAGTTTTACATTTTACATTTTTGCTACATCTGTCATCGACATCTACATCTACATCATCTACATCAGTTCTCACAACGACACACGTACACTGCACGAGGCAGCATGTTTGAGCGTGAGTGTGTGTGTGAGAGAATCTGCTGCGACAATCAACCCCAATAAATGACTTAAACAGCAATCGGGCGAGGGAAACACTAGCGGCGGGGAAAACACTGAATGAACGAAAATTCATTTGATCATTGTATACAATAATGATCCGATCTGAACCAAATTCGGGAATCTGGTAGATATGATCATTTCCTATGATACTGCATTTTTGGTTTTTTTCTATCTTCAAAATTGTGGATTTTCGTCTTTTTGTGGGGGCGGAAGGGGCGGGGCGAAATTTTGAAATACACTTGTTCAGGTTTGATATCACAGGAGTCTTGGCCAAAAGTTTGGTTGCTCTAGCTCTTATAGTCTCTGAGATCCAGGCGTTCATATATACGAAAACCAAATCGACTCGATTTTGTGTGAGTGCGAAAGGGATGGAGCGAGTTTTTTGCGTATGTTTTTGTCTATTGTGGCTATATTAATGATCCGATCCGATTCAGATTTGGGCCCCTGATAGATATAGTCTTTCTCTATGATTCTGCATTTTTAGTTTTTCTGCTATCTTCAAAATTGTGGACGCCACAGATGTGCGCCCTTTGTGGGGCGGAAGTGGGCGGGGCGGAATTTTGAAATACTTTTCTAGGAGTGAGATACCACATCAGACTGGATAAAAAGTTTGGTTGCACTAGCTCTTATAGCCTTCGAGCAATGGGCGACAAACAAGACGGACGGACGGACAGACGGACAGACGGACAGACGGACGGACAGACAGGGCTATATCGACTCGGCTATTGATGCTGATCAAGAATATATATACTTTATATGGTCGGAAATTACTCCTTCTCTATGTTACACACATCCACTTTTTAGCACAAATACAATATACCCTTTTACTCTTCGAGTACGGGTATAATGAAAGAAAACACATATGTATATGCCGATACAATATTTATTACAGCAATTACTTTAAATACATCTCCTCTCAACATCTTATTTACTATACTGATGCACAATTTTGATTCGTAAAAACTATGATTCTGATGGTTTTGCACTCCTATTTACGTTTGGTACGAGGGGTACGTGAGGCGGCAGAGCATAGAACAGACAGAGCCGAAGGCTTGAAGTATTGGGTGGCCTGCTCATCCACTGCATCCGTCGATGAGCGCATATGGAGAGAGGAACCTGGAACATAGTTCACAACAGACAGAGCCGATGGCTTGAAGTATTGGGGGGTCTTTCCATCCACTGCTTCCTTCGATGACCGACTCTGGAGAGAGGAGTCTGGGCAAAAGGTCAGAACAGACAGAGGCAATGGCTTGAAGCGTTGGGTGGTCGGCGCATCCACTGCCTCAATCTCCTCGGCCTGTGTGAGCAAAGTAGGCACGGAATAGTAACCTGCTCCCTTGCGTCTGAAGGAAGCCAAAACGCACCGCCTCTTTGAGGCTGTAAGCTACGGTTTTGTAGGAACCAGCTGGAAGCACGGTGCACTGTGGAGGCGATCATATGATTAGCAGCATATCCCTACAGAACTTTCATCACAGCACTCACGTTGAGACGTTCCATCAGCTGGGCAATTATGTCCTCCAAACAGGCACAATTGTTGAGATCCCGAATTGCTTGCATAATAAGCTGCCCGTTTTGATTTGATTTGATAGCATGGGAGTGCGAGCGCGAGCGAGCTACGTTGTGGGCTGCACGTTGCTTCGGCACTCCGCTGGTACGTGGGTGGGGACAGGAGCAAAACTCGTCGATGTCACGTGCCATCGAAACACGATGGCGCTCAACGGGACGGGAGGCAGAGCGCGAACGATGGACTTTTCGGGCGAAGGTTGTCCCACGACCCCTGGACGGGGCGCGCGATTGGTTGCGAGAGCTACGGTGGACGCGACCCTCCGTCTTCTTTTTTCCTTTTGTATATTTTGGCCGGATCATTTTGCAATCGAAAATCACTTTCCCAACTTTTGTCAGGAACAAAAAAGTTACGAGTGATAAGACGAAAACTTTATAGAACTTTGGAAAAATTTCAAGTTATTTATATTGGAGCGAGATATGTATGTTTACACTTGGAAAGACAACGATCAACTGAGCAAGTGGGGTTAACTGAGAAAATAAGCCTACAAATATTGATGGAGAAATCAACGGCTACTTTTGGAAAGTGTTTAAAATCTGTGGCGCAAATCTGTGGCGTCGACAATTTTGAAAATTACAGAAAACTAAAAATGCAGAATCATAGAGAAAGACCATATCTATCAGGGGCCCAAATCTGAATCGGATCGGATCATTAATATAGCCACAATAGAGAAAAACATACAAAAAACTTCGCTCCCTCTCTTTCGCACTGACACAAAAACAGAGACGATTTGGTTTTTCGTACAAATGAACGCCTGGATCTCAGAGACTATAAGAGCTAGAGCAACCAAACTTTTTGCCAACACTCCTGTGATACCAAACCTGAACAAGTGTGTTTCAAAATTTCGCTCCGCCCCCTTCCGCCCCCACAAAGAGAAAAAATCCACTATTTTGAAGATAGAAAAAAACGAAAAATGCAGTATTGTAGAAAATTACCATATCTACCAGATTCCCGAATTTGGTTCAGATCGGATTATTATTGTAGTAACAATGCTCAAATCAATTTTCAACTGCGAGCTTCCCCCTCCCCTTGCAGAGTAAATCATTTATGGGGATGATTGTCGCTATAGATTCTCTCACACGCACACTCACGCTCACACAAGCTACATCGTGCAGTGTACGTGTGTTGTTGTTGTGAGAAGTGATGTAGATGAAGTAGATGTAGATGACTGATGTAGCAAAAACATGTAAAATTTAAAAACTGATAAAACATTTAAAATTCCACATAAATCACATGTGTGCTGACTGAGTACGGGTATAAAGCTAAAGAGTCGCGGCAACAGCGACTCCGTACGTTCTTCCTTGTTTTTTTTACCCTTTTCAATAGCAATCTCTCTCTTCCTGTGTGGATAAACACTTAAAGATAGGTTTGCATGTAATCACACTTATGTCATGATATACACGTGTATGCTTGAATCTTGAAATGCACTTGAAAGAGGAGTATGGATACTATGGATACAACAATTTTCCTGTTCTAGCTCTTGTAGTCTCTGAGATCTAGGCACTCATGAATATGGACAGACAGACTATATGGGCCCAGCTATCGGTGCTAATCAGTAATAAATATATTAAACAATCATATGTGTATCAATTACCAATAAGAGGTCTTAAATTTGATTCCTTTATAAAGAAAATTGTTATCAAGAAAAATCCGGTTAAATTACAAAAAATATAAAAGAAAACGAGAAAGAACGTACGGAGTCGCTGTTGCCGCGACTCTACTTTTATACCCGTACTCAGTCAGCACACATGTGATTAATGTGGAATTTTCAAATTTTTATAAGTTTTACATCATACATTTGTTTGCTACATCAGTCATCTACATCTGCTTCATCTACATCACTTCTCACAACAACACACGTACACTGCACGAGGCAGCATGTTTTGAGCGTAAGTGTGCGTGCGAAAGAATCATTAGCGAAAATCAACCCCATAAATGACTTACGCCGCAAGGGGAAGGGAAAGCTCGCAGCAGAAAATTCATTTTAATCATTGTGGCTACAATAATAATCCGATCTGAACCAAATTCGGGAATCTGGTAGATATGGTCATTCTCTACAAAACTGCATTTTAGTTTTTCTATCTTCAAAAATTGTGGATTTTCGTCTTTTGTGGGGCGGAAGGGGGCGGGGCGAAATTTTTTGAAATACACTTGTTCAGGTTCGGTATCACAGGAGTGCGAAAGAGAGGGAGCGAAGTTTTTTCGTATATTTTCCTCTATTGTGGCTATATTAATGATCCGATCCGATTCAGATTTGGGCCCCTGATAGATATGGGCTGATTCTATGATTCTGCATTTTTCGTTTTCTGTTATCTTCAAAATTGTGGACGCCACAGATGTGCGCCCTTTGTGGGGCGGAAGTGGGGCGGGGGCGAAATTTTGAAACATTTTTCTAGGAGTGAGATATCACATCAGTTTGGAAAAAAGATTTGGTCCCTCTAGCTCTTATAGCCTCCGAGCAATGGGCGACAAACAAGACGGACAGACAGACAGACGGACAGACAGCAATTAGCACAAATACAATATACCCTTTTTTCTTCGAGTACGGGTATAATAAATACCACCATAAATAAAGAGAAAATTAAAGTTTATTTATTTTAAGAGTCTTTACTGGCATAAAGAACAAAGAGAAATGATTACATTGCTCATTTGAAATAGTGAATGTAGATTAAATGATTTTTTGCGTTGTTGGCTTGGCTAAAAACATGTACATATTCATAAAAAAAAATAGTAATAAAATACGTAAGTTTAACAAAAACAAGGATTCGAATATCACGAAGTGTCTCAAACACAACGTGTGTACAATTGGGATTATTCTCAGAGCTACTACACCCATGTAGATATTTGTTTCATTATCACTACATCAACTGCGAATTGTCAACAAATATGACTCAAAATATTCAAATCAGTAGCATCCTACAACAGAGAATATCCGCGACAGACACCCTTCCCCCACAAACATATGTATGTAGCTTTCACTGTGCTTAAAGAATTATTGGATTTGGATTACTCTATTCTGAATAATTATTTTTAAAATCAAAAAGATCCCTCCTGCAGCTTTCCAAATAATTTTCAGTTACTGTAGAATATGCAGGTTTTTCTTATTATTATTATTAACATAATATAATATAATATAATATGTACATACATATGTGTGAATGGATTTAAGTCATGTGTTTATTAGGCATCTTGCGGAATGCCGCTCTCCTTGGCCTTTAAGTCGGATGACTTCAGCGGCATCTCCTCCATCTCTACCACAGGAGCGGGCACGTTCAACATGCTGCGAACAAAAGGCGAATAGAGCTTTGGATTCTGTTTCTCCGCCTTGTCCGTGGGCCACACATAGCTCATGGGAATGGCCCAGGCGAACACCAGAATGGCGCCCAGCACCTTGTACCAATAGAAGGAGATGTCGTAGAGGGAGAATTCCCGATTGCTTCCGAACGCCGTGGTCACCTGTTGCGGCGCATCCGAAGGTGTGGTAACCACTCTCGTAATGTTGTGGTTGCTGCAGAAAAATATTTACATTGAAGGACTCCTTTTGGGGGGAACTAATCATGATGGAGGGCTATCTTACATGGAGTTCAAGATCACTTGGAAATCGCGAGCCTCGCACTGATCCAGGCCATTCGGAAGAACATCGTAGCGGATGAGGCCAGCCTTGAAGTTAATCTGGGCGTTGATGATGATCCACAGCATGGCCAGCACACTGAAGAGTATGCCCGTGACTGCCACCTTGGCACTGCAGCGGGGCACAAACATGCCGAGCAGGAACACCCCCACCACGGCGCCCGTGTTGATGCCCGTTATTGTCCACATGGTCTGGATGATGGAGTTGAAGTTCTGCACCATGTATCCGCCCAGGATGCAGTAAGCACCCATCACGATGATTACCAGTTTCATGATGCCATTCGCGCGGGCCTCCGTGTGCCGAATGTGTGGCTTGATGTAGTCAAAGTAGACGACGCCGGCAAAGGAGTTGAGACTGGCGGACAGGGAGCTGAGGGAGGCACTGAACACACAAGAGATGAATACACCCGGCATGCCCATTAGATGCCCCATGATGTCCTGAATGAAGAATGGCATCAGTTTGTCAGGTTTGCTCACGAGCTGAGAAGGAATAAAGGCAATAATTGAAGCGGGATTTGTTGTGTTCTTGAAGGGATTCTATTACCCCAGCCTGTATGGGATCGCATCCGTAGTAGTAGGCAAACATGATGATGCCAATGAAGCTGGTGAAGGTCATAATGAGCAGAAAGCCAACGCCAGCAATCATTAGGGACCTATAATAAAGACATTATAATGAAATCCTTTAAAACTCGCCATCGATTGGCACTCACTTCTTTGCGTGGGTGTACGACGGCAGGGAGACGATGCGCTGCACACAGCTCTGGTCGAGGCCCACCTTGCCCGTCCACATGAGCAGGCCGCTGAATATGCCACTCCAGAATGTGAGACGCAGGCGAGGATCTATCCCGAAGCTGTAAAAACAAGTTAATCTATCGCTGGGCGGAAGGATATTCCATTCAACGTACTTAAAATCAAAGCGTCCGCCCTCGGAGGCACTCTCCAGGACATTGCTCAGTCCGCCGCTGTTCGAAGTGCCCAGAAAAGCCACCAGCAGTACGGAGAGCAGCATCACGCCGGCCTGGAGGACATCCGTCCACACCACAGCCTTGATGCCGCCCAGCATCGTGTAGAAGACGCACACGGAGGAGACCACTGTGTTGATCAGGTGGATGTTGATGCCGGTCACTGTAAATGAAAATGAATTTTAATTTCCACGCCAAACGAAATAAACGATTAAAATCTAATTCCATTATACCTTGGGAGAAGGCCAGCGAGGGTACAAACATGTAGACGGGCAGCATCAGAAATTGGTTCATTATGAATGTAATGGTCACCAGTTGGCGGGTGAGTTTGTTAAACCTCAACTCCAGGTACTGCAGGGAAAGAAGAAAGGATTGTCAGAGGGAGCATACAAATGGATATAGTGGAATATTCACCTCGTAGCAGTTTGAGACATTGTTCTCGTAGAACACAGGTACAATGATGTAGATGAGAACGGGCACCGTCGGGATCATAGCCATTACAATGAACACAATGTTAAAGCCGAAGGTATAGGACTCTGCCGGAATGGACATAATTGCCACGCCGGAAAGTTGGCTGGAAAAAGAAAGATCATTAGTCCCAATATGGAGTTCCTGTATGGAGAATGATTTCCGTGAAAAAAGAGGGGCCCGAACGCAATTTGGATTAATTTCACAATATTCCCCACAGAATAATGCAATTCATCTAAGCTTCATCTAAGCAGCTTTTATGGCTGGGCTGGGCGCCATGCGCACTTCTGATAAGATAGATGAATACTCGTAGATACATAGACAGATCTGTCTATCTTAGGAGGATCTTATCTTAATGGGGCCATATAATCGCTGTATATCTGCCGCAGAACCTTTGGCTGTGACGACATGGAAAATCTTCAGCGTTAGAGTTGATGATGAGACTCACCTGGAGACCAGGGATATGGCCACGGGCCATGTGGGCATTTTCTTGCCGCCCTGCAGGTACTCTTCGGTTGTGTTCTTGGCCTTCGAGAAGAACCCAAAGTACACGCCAATGCCCGCCGATGCACTTAGCATCAGGGTGAAGACAATGTAATCGGTTAGGCTGAATCGCAGATCCTCTAGGGTGGCTGCTGCCACAGTGGCCGCCGTGCTGGCCAACTCCGAAGTACTTGTGGCCATTATGGGAGCCTTGATCTTTAGCCTTTTATAACGCTGAAGCGGTTCCGGCGATGGCGCAACACTGTGGACAAGACTGGGGAAGCCGTGACTCTTCTTGTGGAGGCTGCCAACACACTTATGCAGATTAGCAGCAACTCCCTTCTTAAGTAGCTATCTCCAGCTAGGTAATGGCCCCTTATCTCGTCACGATATCTGTCTGGTAAGCGTATCACCGTCATTGTAAATCAGGAGTACACCTTATCTGCCTTATACGGGATGATGGTGAATCCTGAATGAACCGCCCATATCCACTCGCAGTGCCAAAACGTACCGTACTTATGTGTGGGTTGTACGTAGATTCATTTTCCGCATCCATCAATGGGGATCGGCCATGGTGAGTAAGTATTGCGGCCCTTTGGCATTGCGGAGTATCTAAGATGATAAGATGAGAAATCATCAGCTTTTGGACGCGTCTGTCTTTATGGTTATTTCCTAGCTGATAATCTAATACGTGAACTAGACCAACCCACCCTGGGGTTGTTGCACGCATTTAATGTGGGTGGCAGAGTGCTCATATCCAAATATAGAGCCTCAAATAATGGAAATTGAAGCTGGACCTTCAATTGACCTCTAGGCTTTTTTATCTGAGCAATTAAGGCCTACCTTTGTGGGCGATAACGGGGTGTTCTATGGAAATAAGAATGCTAGAAAACGGCTTTATTTATTTGGATAATACATGATCTGCAGACAGGAATCTTCAATTAACGACAAGGAACGTTGTTAGTCGCAGCAGTCGCGACTCAACTTGTATACCGGTACTCGAAGGGTAAAAGGGTATATTGTATTTGTGGCAAAAGTGGATGTGTGTAAAGTATATACATATATTCTTGATCAGCATCAATAGCCGAGTCTATCTCTGTCTGTCCGTCTTGTTTGTCGCCCATTGCTCGGAGGCTAAAAGAGCTAAAGCACCCAAATTTTTTTTCCGGACTGATGTGATATCTCTCTCCTACAAATGTAATTCAAAATTCCACTTTGAATCGGATCGGATCATTAGTATAGTCACAACGGAGAACATAATTTGAAAAGGCATCATTCCCTCTCGCTCTCTCTCACATAAAAATATGTCGACTTTGCCCATTCCTACAGATGAGCGCCTGGATTTCAGAGACTATAAAAGCTAGAGCAACCAAACTTTCTGTCCAAGCTCCTGTGATACCACTTAAGTACAAGTGTATTTTAAAATTTCGCCACGCCCCCTTCCGCCCACCCAAAAGATGAAAGTCCACAATTTTGAAGATAGGAAAAAACGAAAAATTTAGTATCGTAGAGAATGATCATATCTAGCAGATTCTCGAATTTGGTTCAGATCCTTATTACAGCCACAAAGATAAGATTAATTTTCAGTAGCAAGCCCCCTACGCCTTGCAACAAAAGCGTAATTTAGGGTTGATAGCCGCTACTGATTCTCTCTCACGCTCACACACTCTGCCTCGTGCAGTGCAGTGTTTCAAAAAATTTGAAAATTCCACATAAATCATACCGACTGAGTACGGGTATAAAAGTAGTGTCGCGTTTACGGCGACACCACACGTTCTTTCTCGTTTTTATTTGTATACCTAAAACTCGAAGAGTTTAGGAAAATATAAGTTTTTTTGGTAAAAGTGAATGAGTGTAACACACAGACGGAAACGTTTCCGACTCCATAAACATATACATATACATTCTTGAACAGAATCAATAGCCGAGTCGATATAGCAATGTCTTTCCGTACGTCTTGCTTGTCGCATAGTCCTCAGAGACAACATATAAGAGCAAGGGCAACCAAATTTTCTATGCAGACACCTGTGAGTCGGTAGAAATTTAAAAATTTGTCCCTGCCTCAAAAATAACGTAAACAAGTAGCCACAATTTGTAAGATACGAGAAAATCTAAAAAGAAGAATCATACTAAATGACTATATCCACCAGATTGGCGAATCTGGAACGGGTTAGAGTATTATTATAGCAATTTGCAGTGGCTACGTTGCCCCATCCGCGTGCTTTTTTCTCTCCCACACTCTGCCTCGGGCAGTGTACGCCCTTTGTCGGAGGAGAAAGAAAGACAAATCTAGAAAAAAAAATGTAAATCGAAGCTTACATATATACTGGACTGAGTACCAGGTATAAAAGTAGAGGCGTGGCTCACGCGCCTCACAACGTTCCACCTCGGGTAATATTTACACACAGACTATACATTTTGTATACCAACAGATTTGGACCGTAAAGTAGAAGTTGTAAAAAGAGAGTGGTACATGTTGACTTTAGTAAGATATTAGATAAAATATATTTATCTTTCGTCAGACTGACTGCTTTTGACGTGTACATCAAATGATGACTTTCTGTTAATATATATATATATATTTTTTTGGTATTATATCTCTAAAGCGAAATTAGTGGTCGCACGACGATAAGTCTCAATGATCAGACACTTCAGTTGGGTTTTTTATGTTTAAAGAGGCATGTACTGACATACACGAAGTGCCTTTCTGTTAATTTAAAATAAATTAACTATAATCGTTAGTATTATGTTTATTTTAAAGTCCAAAATATATATTTAAAATCTATTTATTTAACTATATTTGTATTTAAAAGCCGAATATTTAATTTAAACATATACAACTTTTCACTGGGATTTCTATACCTCATATCATGTATGAGTATATCAGCGTACGATTAGCTTAATTCCTACAACGGATCAGTGTTCAAGGCTTTCCTTTTCTTTTCCATCTACTGTTAGTTCAGGAATCTCGTTGACTGTCGCTTTTCTCAGTGGCACCTCCTCCATTTCCTGCTCGGAGTCCGAAAGATTGAGGAACTTTCGCACAAAGGGAGAGTATAGCTTTGGATTCTGCTTTTCGTTGCGGTTCGGCGGCCAGACATAACTCATGGGCACTGCCCAGAGGAAGACCACCAGCGCACCCACTACCTTGTACCAGTAGAAGGAGATGTCGTAGAGCGAAAAGTCCCGATTGCTCTCGAAGGCAGTTGTGACTGGAGCCGCAGGAACTGTATGATTCGGTGTGATTGCGCTTATGGCAGTTTGGTTACTGGGAAAATAAAAGAAGGAATGTTAAGAATGGAATGGGGATCACAGACCCAATGAACTTACATGGCATCCAATATCGTGTGGTAGCCCCGTGCCTCGCACTGGTCTAGAGAGTTGGACAGCACTTGGTACTTGATTAGGCCCGCTTTGAAGTTCATCTGGCCGTTGACTATGATCCACACCATGGCCACAACACTGACCAAAATGCTGGACACTGCCACCTTGCTGTTGCACCGCGGCACAAACATCCCGAGAAGGAAGACCCCCACCACAGCTCCCGTGTTGATGCCGGTAATGGTCACAACAGTCTGTAGAATCGAGTTGAAGTTCTGGACAATGAAGCCGCCCAGGATGCAGTAGCCGCCCATCGCGATGATCACCAGTTTCATGATCCCGTTCGCACGGGCATCCGTGTGCCGGATGTGTGGCTTGATGTAGTCAAAGTAGACGACACCGGCCAGAGAGTTGAGGGTGGCCGAGAGCGAGCTGAGGGCTGCACTGAACACGCACGAAATGAACACGCCGGGCATTCCGGCCAAATGTCCCATAATGTCCTGCACGAAGAATGGCATCATCTTGTCCGGTTTGCTGACGAGCTGTAGGAGTGCATCAATGAGTATTCGGTATGGGATTTATGGTAAAAGTTACTTACACCAGCCAGCATGGGATCACAGCCGTAGTAGCGGGCAAACATAATGATTCCCGCGACGGTGTTGAACAGGCTGACTATAATGAATCCCAGGCCGGCAATTATCAGAGATCTACACAGGAATAGACGTCAGATGAGTCAGATTGGAATAGAGAGTGGAATAGAGGTGGTCTCACCTTTTGGCATGGGAATACGAGGGCAGGGAGACGATACGCTGCACACAGCTCTGATTGAGGCCAATGTGGCCGGTCCACATGAATATGCCACCAGTCATGGCACTCCAGAAGGTCAAACGAATGCGCGGATCGAGTCTGTAGCTGTAACCGAAAGTCAGTCCACAAAATTCACCGAATAGTTCATCCAAAACCTTACTCAAAATTCATTCGGCCACCTTCAGTGGCTTTTTCCAGGACAGTGGACAGGCCACCCGATCGGACGGTGCCCAGGACACCCACAGTAACCACTGAGAGCAGCATGACGCCGCCCTGCACCACATCTGTCCACACCACCGCCTTGATGCCGCCCAACATCGTGTAGAAGATGCATATGGAGGAGACCATAACATTGATCAGATGAATATTCATTCCAGTCACTGAAAAGGAATGGTCAAACTTGTGTCTACTCTTGGCAAGACTCCGCCCACTTACCCTGGGAAAAGGCCAGCGACGGAATGAACATGTAGACGGGCAGCATGAGGAACGAATTCAATACAAAGGCCATGGTTATCAGCTGACGCGTGCGCTTATTAAACCTCATCTCCAGGTACTATAGACGAAGGAATGGAACTAGTTATGGAAGGGATAATAGATGCTGCCTTGAGAACTCACCTCGTAGCAATTCGAGACATTGTTCTCGTAGAATACGGGCACAATGATGTAGATGAGAATGGGAATGACTGGCACCATCGCCAGCACCACGAAGATGTAGTTGAAGCCAAACGAGTAGCTCTCGGCGGGAATGGACATGATGGCAATGCCCGATAGCTGACTAGAAATAATATGAGAGTCATTTGATTATCCGCGGAAATGGAAATGGCATTGGAATGCACACATTTCTAGTTCTAGTTCGAGTTTATATCAAGATACGGACACGATTGACGTAAATCACTTTTACTGCCGCCTCTGTTGGCTTTTGTAGAGATTAAACGATTGTCGTGTTCACCGCATTACGCACCTGGCCACCAGTGAGATGGCAATGGGGAGTGTCTGCATCTTCTTGCCGCCGCGCAGATACTCCTCCGTGGTGTTCTTGGCCTTCGAGAAGAAGCCAAAGTACACGCCAATGGCGGCCGAGGCGCCCAGCATGATGGTGAAGACCACAAAGTCCGTGATGCCGAATCTAAGATCCGCTGTGGCACTCGACATCCTGGCAGTGATTCTGTATATTCCGATACGGCTGTTATGCGACGCTTGGGGGCTATGCGCACACTTGAGAGCACCCTGGCCTGATTCGCACTTAAATATGAATGTGTACACCCCCACCAACCGGTTGCACTCCTTATCTGAACTTGGCCACAGCCTCCTCCGTAAATCAAACAGAAGTTTAGTGCTTTAGTTATCTGTGTCGGTCGGTGGTCTACTACTATGTAGCCATCTAATTGCGTCTCTTGTTGACTCTCCCAACACACCATATAAATGAGAAAAACAATGAAAAACTTGAAAACTAAAACTAGCAAAGTACGTATAAGAGATGGATAAGAGAATCTAATGCATTCGAATATCAAGTGCATCATGATGATGATCTTTTTCATCCTATAATTATCTTTAACCTTTAAACGAACTACAAATATTATGAATGTGGCTTTCAGCGAATCTTTGAGAACGCCTAGCCTTCCCCAAAGCCCCCTGCCCTATGTATATTTGCATACCAAAACTTTCCGTTTCAGGTGTTTGTGTTTATTTGCCATTTTTTGACAGAGATGCGTGGGGCGTGTCTGTTGTTATACGACCCTTCCAGCTGGTGTGTAAAGATCTTAGCACTCTTGGCCCATTCTGAACCAGATGTTTGCTATTTGCCATTTGCCAGCGATAAGAATTTTTAGCAGGCTCCACAATTTATGGCTGTGACTCGGTTCTTCTGTGAATTAATGACTGATATATTTACCCGATGTACCCAGCTGAGGTTTGAGTTTGTTCTGCGTTTATATTTAGAAACTGTCGCTGTCCAAAGAGGCAGACTACAGTGATATAGCCTTTTATTCAGATAAGATGATCTGCTGCAGACAGATCCGATCTAGATAGAATGGGATCGCACTGGAGTCCACTGAAGGTGCACAGCACTCATCATACTGACTCCTATCTTATATCTCTACGATGCCTAACATAAGCATATCTAATAGTGAATCGTTATGGCCCCCTCAGGCCTTCTCGGGCTTCTCGCTCTTCAGCTCGTGCAGCTCGTCCGCCTGAGCCAGTTCGTAGCGGACGAAAGGCTGCACCACCGGCGACAGGAGCTTGGGATCCAGCTTAGAGTCGGGCCGCTGCTTGAGGATGTAGCTGAGCGGCACAGCCACCAGCCAGGTGATGATGAAGCCCACCACCACGTACCAGTTGAAGGACGTATCCAGGATACTAAATCCCTCTTCAGCTTGGACACCCACGACTACTGCCTGCCTGAGGGGGGAGACTGTAGTGGTGGTGGCATTCAGGAACCCCGCCGGACAGTTGTCGATGCTTGTGGGCAGAGTGTCGTAGTGGTTGCGTCCCCAGCTGAAGATCACAATGCTGGCCATGGATGCAATGCTGGAAATAACTCCAATGATGGCCGCCTAAGAGGAGATTCTATTGGTTATATCTGTCTCCAAAAAGCCTCACCAGACTCACCCTGCCATGGGCACGTGGCACAAGCATGCCCAGCATAAAGACCGCAAAGGTGGCGCCAAAACTGACGCCTCCGATCGAGTAGATCACCTGCAGAATGGAGTTGAACTGCTCCACAACCATGCCGCCCAGGACGCAGTAGATGCCGCAGAAGAGCACAAACAGCTTCATGATCACGTTCGCCCGGTGCTCCGTGTGCCGGATAAAGGGCTTGATGTAGTCGAAGTAGACCACTCCTCCCAGGGAGTTAATGCTGGCCGAGAGGGTGCTGAGGGCGGCACTGAACACGCACGAGATGAAGACCCCGGGCATGCCACGCAGATGGCCGACGGTGTCCTGCACGAAGTACGGCACCATTTTGTCCACTTTGGAGACGCGGCCCGACCGAATGGGATCGCAGTCGTGGAAGCGGGAGTAGATTACGATGCCCGTGAAGCAGTTGAAGAACATGATGACTAGAAAGCCAAAGCCAAAGAGCACCAGAGACCTGGGTGGTGCCAACATGGATGAGTGTCTGCTGGATCCCACCGAAGATATGCCCCACTTACCTTCTGGCGTGCTTCAGCGAGGGCAGAGAGACGATGCGCTGGACGCAGCTCTGGTTGAGACCCACATAGCCCGTCCACATGATTGTGGCCGAGGAGAAGACGTTCCAGATGGTGGATCGTGTGGTCAAGTCCAGGTTAAAGCTGCAAAGACACAGGATTGAGACTCTTTGTGGGGTGAACACTTGGGGCGGAACATACTTGACGTCCAGGCGACCACCCTCCCCGGCAATGCGAAAGACTTCGGAGAAGCCACCCACACGATGGGCACCGATCGTGCCAACCAAAACGACGGACACCACCATAATGGCCGCTTGGATGACATCCGTCCAGACCACAGCCTTGATGCCACCCTGTGAAAGTGGAGAAAAGTTGTATGAAGATGCAGCTAAAGGGGAAAGTGGCTTATTGGCGGCTACTCACAAACATAGTGTAGAAGACACAGATGCCACAGACGATGGCATTGATGATGTGCACATTGTAGCCCGTCACTGCGAGGAATAAGTTTATGCGGATTATGCGGGTGTGTAAAATCAATCTTTGGGCTGCATCTTACCCTGGGAGAAGGCCAGCGAGGGTAGGAATATGAAGATGGGCAGCATGAAGAACATGGTTGAAATGAAGATGAAGGTCTGCAGCACGCGCACCTTCCTATCGAACCGCAACTCCAGATACTGCGGCAGCAAGTGGTTAGTTAGCAAACGGAGTACAGACATATCCGGGAGGGCAGGGCACTCACCTCGTAACAGTTGGTGATGTTGTTGTTGTAGAAGACGGGAATGATCACGTAGTTGAGGAGCGGCACCGCCAGCACCATGCAGACGACGTTGAAGAACCAATTGATGCCGTAGGCGTACATCTCGGCCGGAATGGTCATAATGGAAATGGCCGAGAGCTGGCTGGCCACCAGGGAGATGGCAATCGGAATGGTCTTCATGCGCTTGCCACCCATCAGATACTCCTCGGTGGTGTCCTCGCCTTTCGCGAAAAATCCAAAGTACACCCCAATGGCTGCTGATATGCTCAGCATCAGGGAGAAGACCACGTAGTCCGTAGAGTTGAAAACAAACTGGGAGTCGGGTGCGACCCCAGTGGCTGCCGGGATCGAGGCATTCAACAGAGTGGACATCCTCACAGGACACGTTCAGGGATGCACGGGAAAAGAGGAGAAGAAGTCGCGGATCTGGCGATGCACTTTCCGACTCTGGCGAAAAATCGCGTTTGAGCGCATCACGCCGTACTCGCGTTCTTTATATAAACTTTTCGCCCAATGGCGGCTTTATCTCAAGAATTGCCAGTTCAAAATACTTAAGCATTATCTATTGACGGCTCTCTTACGACAACTCTGGGTCTTATCTTAGATTATGGAGATTTTCTACAATGATCTTAAGACCCCCAAATGTCAATTCTCCCACTCCCACTCTCTCTCTCTCTCACTGCAAGAAGCGAAACCCTGACATAACAGACTCCTACACGACTCTGGATTATCTGAGATTACGGAAGCAGCCGCGAGCCAACTCATTCATTGTTTTCACTGTCATCCCAACACTGTACGAGCACTGTATAACAAGCAACCCGGGGAGACATACATACGCCCAGTAACCTGCCAGTCATCATCAGATTGCCTCGCCATTTTATAGGGCACCTATTACTTCCTTTATTCAGATAAGAATCATTTATTTTTCGTCTCTTTTTTTTCAACCATAAAGCCGAAAATTCTCTCCCTCCGGCAGCCCAACAATTTTGTCCCGTTCCTAATGGTAATTATTAGCTCTTTTAAACCACTCTATCTCTAGGCTTTTGGGGTCTCTAATGTTGATGTTTATCAAGCCAATAAAAAGGGGCATAAATCCTATATTACTGGTAATTCGGCATTGAATTATATCTTTAATGATAGCTGTAGTTCACCTATCTTAGGGAATGTAAGGGGATCAGTAGATGGGGGATTTTAAATGAATAAATATATCCTGATGTTCTGTAGCAGGGTTCATACCATTTTCCCCCCAACAAGACAAGTTGAATTACATATATTACTTTATGAACATGCAACACAAATATTGTATAATTTTCTTTATAACAAATTTCTTTGTCCCACTCCAAGCGACATAATCAGTTGGATAGACCCTCTGTACATTTCTGTGGGTGTCTGTCTGTGTCTTTTATGCCGTAATCTTTGCATTCCACAACAAATCGTTGGCTGTGGCAGTTGCAGCCGCTTAGTTGCAGCTACTGTTGCATCTGTTGCACACTTCATTTGCTGCTCGTCTGCTCAACAGAGCCAAGCGGCAAAAGATGGCCATAGATGGCTTAGCCTGGCCTGGCCACCGCGGCACGCATTCAATTGGGAAATGTTAATGATGTTGAATTTGGGTAAAGTGACTGCAGCTTCAGACGGCTTCAGACTCCAACTTTAGTTTCGGACGGTAATAGTTGATGTCCGTCGCCGACCCCATCCAATCGCTATACACATTCCTCTTTTCCCCTGGCCCCCCCATGGCTGCATTTTGACCCAGTCTCTCGACTGCATCTGTCGCAATCTTCGCGTAATGAGCGCCTCTCCACGTCGAGCACTTGGACGAACGGACGATGATGAGCGTGATCCACAAGTGAAGTGCCGCAGTTGAACGGCTGTCGAAGTGTCGAAAAAGTGAAAGGATTTCTGAAGATGCTTGTCTTGGCATTTCACGTAAGGCCAGTGACAATTCGATTTGATATTTTCAATCCAATGCGAGTGAATATCGATGGCCCCAGAAACGAGTTTAATTCGATTTGGTCTACAAAGTAGCATAGTTTGTTTCAAGTGTTTCAAAGTTGTACAATAAAAATTTGGCACAACAATGGATATGAATGGATGGGGAAAGTTTAGGCTGATTTAAGGGGAAGTTGTTGCACTTCTAGGTAACTTCAAGAAGAGAATAAACTTTTATTTCTATGACAAACCTTTTTTTAAAATAATCCCCCAAAAAGTAAAAAGATTATCAAAATTTTAACGGTGACAAAATTTACTATTTTTTTTATTATTTTCATATTTTTTTTGTTGTTTCTTTGTTTGTTTCATATAAAATAAAAACACTTACGAGCTAATAATGCGTTATAACACTGTCTGGTGTGTTGATGGTTGTTGTTTTTCTTGTTCATTGTTTTGTTTTCATTCACGTTGTGTGGCCTTCGTTTTCAGCTCTTTTTCTTGAGTTTTGTGTGTTGTGTTGTGTGTGAGTTTTGGGTGTAGTGAGAAAAAGAAAACTATGTACAAAGGTTCCAAAAAGAAAGGTGAAAACGAATGAATGAATCCATTTCTGGGGCTTTGAGTGCCCCAAATTCGAGTCGAAGTTTCCTCCGGGTGTAGGGGGAGTATAGACAGGGCTAGAGAATTACAGTCGCTGAGGTTGTGGGTTGGGGTTTGGGGGGACATACTTGGATCGGGATCATCCACATCACTAGTCGAACTATGTGTTCCAGGTTCAAGGATACCCACATATGCATCTTGTTGATTCCAATTGCTGTTCATGTTGGTGCTGGTGCTGGTGCTGGTGTTTCGTGTCGGGATTGGTTGCGGTATCGGTATCGTTATCGGTATCGTCGTCGTAGTCGGTTGAGTGTCGTCCATTCCGTCGGTATTCATTTTTGCCAGCGCAATTTGATTTTGGGACGTGAGTCTCTGGATTTAGAAGGGCGCGCCATAGCTGCCGCTGGGCCTCGAGGGGGCGCCATACGAGCCGGATGGGGCGCTTGGGTAGCCGCCGCCACCACCGCCTCCCTGCTGGGTGCTCTGCTGGGCGAACTGGGCCACCTGGATGGCCTGACGGACACCCTCAAGATCGATGCCGACCACACGTCCACCGCCGCCGCCTCCGATGGGCGCGCCGTAGCTGCTCGAGGGAGGAGCGCCATAGCTGGAGGAAGGACCACTGGGATAGCCACCGCCGCCGCCTCCACCGCCACCGCCTCCGCCGCCGCCTCCCTGCTTGCTCTCCTCATTCAGGAGGATCTGACGCACCTGCTCCAACAGTTGGGGATCGACATTCTGGCCCTCGGATGTCTGGAAGCCACCGCTGACGGCCTGGAAGCCACCGCCGCCGCCGCCTCCACCGCCACCGCCGAACGAGGAGCCGCCTCCGAATCCACCGCTGTATCCTCCGCCACCACCTCCACCGCCACCACCACCGCCTCCACGGGGATAGTTGTAGCCCGAGGGGGGCTCCGCAGCGGCCAGGGCAGCCAGGGCGAACACTAAGAACTGCAATGGTAATGCAATGGTAATGGTAATGGTAATCCAATTGATCCACTATCTGCTTGGTCGGTCCACTGGCACTGGCCGGTATCCTTCGATCCTACTTACCACTGAGAAGGAGTTCATAGCCACGAGTTGTGTGTGTGTTGTGGGGGAGAGAAGTGAAGTAAAATGATAAAGTAAATTTAGTTGCTTTCGAGTGGGGAACCAGCGACTGAATGCATCTCGAATGCCCGGACGGGCCCTCTTTATACCCGTCGTCGGATTGTCGTTGTCGTTGTCGTGCTCTTCGTTTCGACTATCTTCGGCAAACATCATTATCGCCGACACTCGCACACACACACACACACACTCGTGGGGGGTACCTTCATCTTCAACTCGTTTTGGGGGCAGAAGACGGCGCCAACTCCAACTTCCATCTTCACAGTCCCGAGTGCCCAGTGCCCCGATGCATTTGTTTTTGTGCTTCTCACAATAAAACAAAATTTCCAAATGGCAAAACAAAAATAAAAATAAAACTAAAAGAAAAAGAAAATAAAATAAAATGTCGCTAACGATTTTGGTATTTGAAATTTTCTTTGGCACTTCGATTCGCTTTTCCCGGCCGACATCTTCGAGACATCGTCGAGCCATCGTCGAGTCGGGTTGACTTGCGACATCGGTCCCTGGACCAGGAAGTGATTTTTTCCCATCGCGATTGATCCGTAGGGTAAATAACCTGAACTGACTGCAGCCAGCAGGACCCATGCCATGCCGATCATCTGCCAATCTCACAGTGCTTAAATTATTTAATATGTTGCCATTGAAGGACGGCGCTCCTTTGGTTCCCATGACGAAACCACAGATTTCAAACTGATTTCCCGTTGCCCAATGACAATTCAAATTACCAATTCAATTGTCTTGCAACTCCCTAAAGAAAAGTGTAGAGGGGATGGATCCACGAGCATATGCATCATACAGAGTAATACATCAACTTCAGCACAGCTATTACGAAATGGACTGGGAACGACAAAGAAAGAGAAGATGGCTATAATACATATAATCTCCAAGTGGAGCAGAGCAGTAGGGCTCTGGCACGACGGCACTGGGCATATAATTAATGTTTCCCAAGGAGTTTACACACAGAGAGCAGAGCAGAGCAGACTGTAAAAGAGACAGTGTAAAGCCAAAACTGCTACAAAAAATAAGTTTAAAGATTCCTCAAACAAATGCAAATTCACATTCGCATTCGCATTGCGTGTGCCCCCCCGCACAAATGAGTCACAAAAGAGAGCGAAACGGATGGTTACGAAACCGAGATCTGACCTCCAAATGAAACCAGAAATCTGTGAATTCTTGCAGAAGTGAAAGAAGTATCCATGGAGGGAGCTCCACTCTGTGGTTATTATGTCAGCAGATGCACCTGTCGCTGTGTGTGTGTTGGCCCTCAGCTCTCCGCAAGACAAAAACTACATATAAAATCAACTGAAAATGAGACTGACTCAAGCTGGCAGTAAATTCAAGTAAATGAAGTTTATCGACCAACGCATCTGCCTCTTTCAGTTCCCGTATGAATGTACTTTCGCAGAGCTGTAACCAAAGACGTTGCATTGCGTCAAAAACCGGCAATAGTAGCATTGAATGCTCCTATGGAGCGCTGGCTAAGGGCGCATGTTAGCTCATTGAGGCATTCATTTCATGATCCAAAGTGAAGGACTTTGCAACGTGCCTCGTTGCGTTGCGTGCGTGGCGGGGGGAGCGATCTGCAATTAGAGTTGGGGGCAACAACGAGATGAAAGTCAACACTTAACACTCAACAGCAGCAACAACAGCAGCACAGTTGGTAAATCATTTTCGTGTCTTGGACTGTTTTGATCAGCTGTGGCACTGCGGCTGGCTGCCACTGCCACTGCCACTGTCCGGTACGGGTACTGTCATTCGAGCCGTTCATTTGGTTTATTGTGGCCTGTCTTAAGACGAAGATGAAGGCGAAGATGAAGGTCTCTCCCCCCCCCAGCTGATGTCGTAATTCACTTACTTTTTGTCGGTTCATGTAATTGGAGTAACAGTTTTAAGGTCGCAATCGCATTCGAAGACAGGTTCAGGTTCGGGATGCTTTCGCACCATTCCTGGACCACAGATATTTACACTGAACCATTAGCGGGGAGTTTGTCTATCATTCGATTCGCTTCTGTGTCTATTTTTACTCGCTTTTTTTGCAACTTTAATGAACCCCACAACCTCTTTATTATAGTCGAAGGCATATCTGAACAAATCCATCATTAACACGTCGTCTACTAGGTCAGCGGCAGACATCAGCGGACATCAGACAATGATTTGGCTTTGGCGATGGTTGCTGTTTTCTGTTTTCCCAGCCTTTTGGCTCAAACCGAAACTCATTATGCGTGCGTATGTAATTGTTATGACACTGTAATTGGGCCGGGCCGAGCCGGGCATAGTAGTAGCAAAATAAAACCAAATCCAAAACAAAAGCTGGCAATAGACAGTTGCCGATCGGACGCGCATAAAATTTTCAAATCAAAATCGATGGGGCAAATGGGGCAAATTCCTTTTACTTTCAGAGCAGACGATTGCGAATTTGGGCTTCGATTTGGCTTGGATTTGAATCATGTCTAGATTATCCTTGGTTTCCATCTTGTCCCATCATGACGATGTATTTAATAGCATGCCGCATGCGTATGTGCAACACCAGAGACGCCTCGGCAGTCGCAGTTTCTGATATCTTCAGGTGCATGCATCGTTGTCCATTTGAACATGCTAATCGACACACAGTGAAGCCTCTGCACAGCTGTGCACTGAGAAGATTCCCGGCATGATTAATGTTAAAGAGGAGGCCATTTTTCATAGATGCGTGCGATGGGGAGCGTTGGGGGGGGCCAACAAAAACTGATTATTCAAGCCTATTGATGACAGAGAGAATCCGAAGAGTATGACAAAAGTGTAATTGCCGGCTGTGATGAAGATGAGTGCGCAAAATGTTTGGTACCCAGGTACCGAGGTACATGGGTAGCTTTCCCCCCTCCCCTCTCAGACATCCCAGTTACATAAGGCGCCAACGCAGAAGAGTCCACAGCGAGGCAATGGCAGTAGCAATAGCAATAGTAATAGCAATAGCAATAGCCAAAGCAACAACCTCATCGTCATCCGCAGACACAGCCACAGCCACAGGCCACAGCTGAGCCAAAGCTGATGATCATCGGAGGCACCGTCTCCCATGGGCCACCTCCACTCCTCTGAATGTCTCGCCATCATGGGCCAAGTGACGCTTCTGTCGTTTCCTCGAAAAAGACGAAAACAAGTTTTGGTCTGTGTGTCCAACGGCAGCTCGTGTGCTCCTAGCTTTATGTAAGTCAAGCGCGGAGACCGAGACCAACCATCCAGCGGCATGCGGGCAGATGAGTAGACGGACGACGGACAACGGTGGCGGCGGCGGTGGCGGAGAAATTGCAATGCATATGCAATGCGAACCGAAAACTAGGCAAAAACCGAAACGAGACACAAGAAAAGATGCAACATGGAAAAGCTGCAACTGAATGGGAATGGGAAATTGCCGCGACACGTTTTTCACCAAAGTCTGGAGTCGAAGCTGGTGACCGGTCGTCGGTCGGTGGTCGGTGGTTGGCGGTTGGTGGTTGGGTGTCGATGACGATGGCAGTGTCTGCGTTTGTTTTCCGCCTAAAAAGAGAAACATGTCCAAACATGGGTGCGGGGATGGCAGGATGGCTGGGCTGCTGTTTGACGCTGCAGTTCTGCGAGCCAACTTTAGCCTTTCGGGGTGCTAACCAAATGGTTAGCTCAGCTTATGCAAAGCTCCTCAGCTGTTCCATTCGGAGGGAAGGAGAGGCCTTGTGCAACACCTCGCAGATACGCGCAGACGGACCCGGGCCTGACCAGTTGTGATCCGCTCGCCATGTGGCCGCCACTTAGATGCCCCCTCCCCATTCATTCTCAAGGCGCCCATCGACAGCCGGACAGCCGGGCCAAAAGTAAAAGTTCAAAGGTGCAGCCAGCGGGGGGAATGAATGGATATATCGAAGATCGAACATCCAAATCGGTGGCACCACCACACAGCCCGTGGGGTGCGCTGCTTGCTCATTTGGCCACAGTAATAAAACGATTTTGCATGGCCAGGTCTCATCTTCTTTCTGGCCATGGAGAAGCCCCCCTCCGTCTATTGTCCTATTGTCCGTCTATTTCGGTGTTTCTTCTTTCGCGTTTGGCAAATGCGTAAAGTGGCAAAAGCAGAAAATATAAATGTTTTTACGAGAGGGGGTCTAAATGAGTTAATTAGGTTTTGCTGTGGAGTGCGGCCAGCGAGAGGTCTTAAGTCCGAGTTGGCCTGATGGTTGGCCATGGCACAGCCAATGAAGAGTAGGGGGCAATGGAGCGGAAGGAAGGAAGATAAATAAACAAATGTACATACATCGACGCTAAAGAAATGCTTCCAAGCATATTACCAGACTGCCTGCCGGGGAGTTTTCTTAGAGAAGGGAATGCATATACACGAGAACAGGACGATAAGATTATTGTGTCGCAATCGTCGGCTTTTATATCCTATAAATATTTAAATATATGTATTCTCGAAATGGAAATATTTTTCAATTTTTTTTACCCTTTAGAATATCGTTTCAAGTAAGTAACGCAGTAATTTTAATCGAAATCAAATTTGTATATTTTGGCCGGAGAAGGTTACATAGTAGAAGTTGTGCAGGAAACGTATTTGTCTGTTTGATTTGGTGTAACATTTTTTGATTGATATTATATGTATGTATGATGTGTATTGTATAAGTATGTGTAATATGTGTATGGACGGTTGGTTGTACTTTAATTATATATTATGTATCCAAGCCACAGCCAGACATCGCCCAGGATGCCAATGAAGCAGAGCACCCAAGTTAGCCTGTAAAGTATGTTGTCCATGGGCCCGCCCTTGAGGAACACCGGCTTTCCATTGTTCTCCTGATATTTCCTCTGCAACTTTGCTATCTTCGGCGAGAGCTTTCCCTTTTTCTGCTGCGCCTGCATCAGCGAAGAAGTTTGAAACAGCCGCGGAGTCGCATACAGCGGAGACAGCACTTGGGAGCGCCGGAATAACGGCTGTTCAGATTACAAATATTAAATATTAACGTTATATTTTATTTTAAATTTACTTACGCGCAAGGAAGTTAAAAAATTTCTTTGCATTTTGTTGAATAAATTTTTTTTTGACTTGTTCGAACGAGATATTGTTTGCTTCTGAAAGTGAGCTAATGAAATTTGGGATCGTCTGTGAGGTATCAAAAAAAAGCCTACTTTTTCTATGAATTTAATTTTAAAATTTAAATACAAGCGGCAGAGCGGATGGCAAGCAACAAATGCACAAATCACGTAACATTCCCTTCCATATGCCTTTTATGTTTATTGCATAAGCAATCACATATATATGTATGAAAAGAGTCCTCAAGGTTGGCCAATCTTGTATAAAACCGGATACAATTTATTTATCTATCGGTTAAAATTTTAACATTGGAGACTTTCCCTGTTTCGGTACCGAGATACACACACAGAAAACATATAAAATGAGCGAATAAGTTATGAATCACAGAAACAAATTACAGAAATTATTATTATTTCAAGTCAGCTTGGAAAACATAATTTTGGATGGTGTAATGGGGAATAGGGAAATACGGTATTCAAATGTTCCATACTCCTAGTCCAAACGGGACAACAATGACGTCACATTCCGTTTAATGATTTGTTTGGTTTGACTCTTTTGTTTGAACACTATTTTATAAATAATCAAATAAAAGAGAATCCTTAAAACTAACGGCTGTGATAAAAAATTATTAAAATTAATACCAAAAACAAAATAAACTAGTTCGGAGCGAACTGCAAAAAGTGATTCAGAAAAATGAACTAGAAGTTCAGAAAAATGAACTAGAAGTTCAGAAAGTTCCCCAGAAGATAATTTCCAGATAAAGTTATCGATTTTCTTTCAACAGCTGACAAATAGATAAATTTATCTTTGACGTGCTTTTTCACTCGGTCTGGCAGCCTTGAAACATATACTTTATTACTTTATCTGGCAGGGCCTTCGAACAATCGAACAATCACGCGTGTGTGGCATCTCTGTACGTTGTTTATTTATATCAAACAAACTGGGATATGTCTCTGGCTAAATACCTAAATCGAACGGTGGGGATGGGTGGCAAAGAGGCTGTGTCCAGGAGCTGCACCCTCAGACCCACAGAGGCCGAACACAGCGCCATACGTTTGTCCGTAGGCGAGAATATTGTGGGACGCAGCAAGGAAACCGGCATTCGGGACTCGCGCTGCTCCAAGCAGCAGCTTCGACTGCACATGGATCCCAAGAGTTGTGGCGTAACCTTGAAGGTTCTGGGCATGAACCCTTGCGGCATCAATGGAGTGATGGTTATGCAGCACACGGAATGTGAGCTGAAACATGGAGATCTGGTGGAAATTGTATATGGCCGACATGGCTACGAAGTGGTATTCAGCCCACCGCCACCTGTTGAATCTACTGAGTCCGCTCCAGAGGAGAACGTTGAAGATACAGAGGCAGTTGCATCTGCAGCCACTGCTGAGGAGAAATGGGCTTCGGTGGGCAATGGAAAACTGGTGATTTACACCAGCGCTGGAGTCGTGGCATCTGCGAAAATTGCTGGCTACGATATGGATGGAACCATTATAAAGACAAAGTCGGGCAACGTATTCCCCAAGACCACTGACGACTGGCAGATCATCTTTCCGGAGGTGCCAGTGAAACTCAGGAACTTGCACAAGGATGGCTTCAAGATCTGTTTCTTCACCAACCAGGCCGGCATTGCCCGCGGCAAGGTATCGCTGGATGACTTCAAGGTGAAGATAAAGCAAATAGTTCAGAAGTTGGCTGTGCCCATCCAAGTGTTCATAGCGGTGGGCGGTGGCTACTATCGCAAGCCGCTGCCCGGCATGTGGGAGCATCTCCAGAACGAAATGAACGACGGAGTGGCCATACAGCTGGATCGTAGCTTCTTTGTGGGCGACGCCGCTGGCAGGCCCGAAGTGGGCAAGGGAGCGACCAAGCAGCGCAAGGATCACTCGCTGGCCGACCGACTCTTCGCTTCCAACATTGGACTCTCGTTCTACACCCCAGAAGTACATTTTCTGGGCAAACGCTCGGAGCAGTGGAACAAGCCCGACTTTGATCCCACCTGCGTGCACGATCAGATACCCCAGTTCGAGCCAAATGATGTGCAGTTTGACGAGGACGCGTGCGAGATGATCATCATGGTCGGCCTGCCCGGGTCTGGGAAGAGTCACTTCTGTTCCGAGGTGCTGAAGACCCGGGGCTATGAAATTGTCAATGCAGACACTCTGGGCAGCACGCAGGCCTGCCTGAATAGCTGCAAACGCTTGCTGAGCTCTGGTAAATCATGTGTGGTGGACAACACCAATGTAGATGCTGCATCCCGCAAGAAGTTCCTTGCCGTGGCTGGCGAACTGAAGGTCCCCTGTCGCTGCTTTGTAATGAACGTGTCCAAGGCTCAGGTTAAGCACAATATTGCCTTTCGCGAGCTCATGGAAACGCCGCACGCGCCAATCAGCGATATGGTCTTCAACATGATGAAGAAGAAATACAAGGACCCGGAGCTCGACGAAGGCTTCGCCACTATACACAGAGTGAATTTTGTGCCGCAGTTTGCCGACGAGAAGGAAAAGAGGCTATACAAGATGTATTTGGTGGAAAAGTAAAACGATTCCGCTTTAATCCAATGTGAATATTCGCTTGGCTATATCCCCAATGAGCCAGTCCATGGAGCTAAGCAGCTTCTCCCCAGTCACAGCGCTCACGCCAACCACCAGCCAGTGGTGGGTGGTGATGTCATCCAAATGTAGTATCTACAGAATAAGCCTCATAATGTTAATAAATAAAGTTAAATACCGACTATTCCCACCTCTTTGATTTCATTCGAGTTGAGGGCCCCGGGCAGATCCTGTTTGTTGCACAGCACCAGCAGTGTGGCCCCGGCCAGGCGCTCCTCCTCGAGCAGTACCTCCAGCTCCTGTCGGCACGAGTCCAGGCGCATCCGATCGGCACTGTCCACCACCCACACCAGGCCATCTGTACACTCAAAGTAGTTGCGCCAGTAGGAGCGAAGCGAACGCTGACCGCCCACATCCCACATGTTCAGGGTGTAGCCGTTGTGCTCCAGAGTCTTGATGTTGAACCCCAGAGTGGGCGAGATTGTGTCAATGGACTCGCCATTGAAGCGCTTCAAAATGGTTGTCTTTCCGGCATTGTCCAAGCCGCTGCAAGGACCCACAACAATGAATCACAAATTGTCGAAGAATATGCATTAAAACTCACAGCAGCAAAATGCGCATCTCCTTCTCCTTTTGTCGCATCTTTTTTAATACTGTGAGGAAGCCCATGGCGACTCCAGTGAGATATGATAGCCTTAAAACTATAAATTAACTATAAAATCAGCAGCTGCTTTTTTGTTTTGATTGAATATAGACACAATTTAATTTACGTGTGAATGTCAAGTGTGCAGGGCTGCATTTTCAAAACGAATCGGTGTGGCAACGCCAATTCTCCAAAAACAGCTGTCTGTCATAATTTGTCCGGATTTTTGCCCAGAAAAACTATTCTCGTGTTAAGCTAAAAATATAAATATATATTCAGCAAAATGTTGAACCTGTCGAGAGTGAGTAACATTCAAAGATTGAAAATAGGACACAGGCATTGCTGGATTGCATGGAACATGCTTTTACAGCTGTGGGAAAATATGTTTCACGGGCAATTACGTAAGGTCGCTGGAGCTTCATGAACTGACCGCACATTTTCCTTCCGCAGGCCGTTGTCCGCAGCTTTGCCACCACCACGAGCCGCCGCTCCACCGCTGCCGGCAAGGAGCAGATCGAGAAGGGCTACTTCGAGATCCGCAAGGTGCAGGAGCACTTCCAGAAGAAGGACGGCAAGCCCGTGTTCCTCAAGGGCTCCGCTGTCGACAGTGTGCTGTACCGCCTAACCATGGCCCTGGCCCTGGTTGGCATTGGTGGCATGACCAAGCTCTTCTACGACCTGAGCGTGCCCAAGACGGATTAAAAGAGCGTCTGCAGCATATTCAACCTCGTAGTTAAGCCATTAACCAACAGCAAATCCACAAACCAGCCCCGTACCACATTTATTTTGCAGTGTAGTTACCTCCTTGTATTTCCTCTCTTTTGATTGTGTGAGTGCCACCTGCATTTTTGATTGCGAAATCAATAATTGAACTAGCCTTTATCTTGCAGAGCTGAACCCGCAATACCTGGAACTCCTACGCCCTTGAACGTTGTTTTGTGTTAAAATTAACTAATTTTTGATGTGTAACCAAACATTCGCAAGAGCATTTAAAGCGTGGAAATATAAGAACCTGGCTGTAAAGTAAAGAAATTTCATGTGTCTCAATGTGGCTGCTGTCTGGGTCCGAGAAAGCCATGTTCCCATTCCGCTCTTTATATTTGCATTGACATTAAGTAAGCGAACAGCCGCCGCTCTCTTTCGATGCCAGATCCCAGCGGGACTGCAGCAGTGGGGGGAGCATCGGGAGCGGGCAAGCAGCCTGTTTTATAAATCAAAGGGCGGCAACTCGGCGCGTTGCCATTGGCATGGAAATGCATTTTAAATCGAGCGAATCATGTTGCGCTTTAACACAACACACAAACCGGAGTCGAGGCCTAGCCAGCCCGCTGAATGTTTATAAATACTCACCGCATGCATGGGAAGGGAGAAAGAGAGAGAGTGGCGGCGGAGTGCAGTTCAGTGCTGCAAAATATGAAATTTAAGGCATTTTTTTCATTAGTTATTTCTCCATAAACACTTAAATAAAACTAAAGCATTAAAAATTAAGAAAACATCCGCTGCTTTATGAATTTTCCTTGGCATTTTCACACACACACACACACCCCCATACATTGCTGTACAGTGCGTATCGAAAAAGTTAAGAGAATTTTGTATTTGATCATATTTTAATTGTTAATATTACGAGAATAGAAATTACTTCGGACTAGACAATTCATAAGTCCACAATATGATTATAGATCTGCTTGGCACTGCCGAAACGCACTGTCTTCCCATCCGTGGGGGTGAAGCTACAACTCTTCAGCTTTTCCCGTGTTGGTTTGCTATTCTGCCGTTACGGCCCATTTGAATTTCGAGATATGCGCGCGAAACGAAACGCATAAAATGGGCACCCAGCGAGTTTACCGCTAACACATTTGGAGCCGGCAGACTCCGCGTAGGTGGCTAAGTGGAACTCCTGCATCCACATCTCATGATCTATTTCCATGGGCAGAGCAAACACTGTAACCCTTTTATCCCTTGAATCCCCCCTCCTCCCTGTGACTCGATTCGTTTTGGGGAGTAGTTCTAAAACGAAGAAGATATTTTTGGTGTTTTTTAATTAAAGTTTAGTTTGCCCCCGAAGAGAACAGTGTGATGCACATGTCGCAAACTTATTATATTTCATAGACTGTGAAAAATTTAAATGAACAGAGAATGCCAAACGCTCCCTTGCCCCGGTTTCCCGGCACTGGTCGGGTCCGGACTCCGGAGTAACTGCAACTGGGTGCACCACAATCGTTCCACATGACTGCCCACAGCCAAATTACAATAATAACTCAAAAAGCATAGAAGATGCCAAGCTAAATGCTCTTCTCCTCCTTTGCCAAAAACAATATGGAAAACAAAAACCAAATCGGGTAAGGGAATCGAGGGCCCTGCACGGCACGGCAGGCCGGGAATGAGATGCGGATGCGTGTAGAATTAAGAATCGAAAAATGTGTTTCATTAAATGTTATTTATAGTCGGCAATTTTATGCATTTAAAGCGCGTCTATCAACGGCAGCATCTGAGGAGCCATGCGGAAACGGCACCGACGCCATATTGAAACTTAAATGCGGCTCTCTCGTTTGAAGCGAAGGGTGGTGTGCTCAAGGGATAGCTGGAGAACGAGAGAGAGATAGAGAGGGATTCCGATTATAATCGTAGAACTCCATGCAGCCATTGTGATCCCAATTGACCCCAAACTTTCACCTTTCCATGCCTTTGTTTGATGTTTGCCTTTTGCTTTCGCTTTTTTTTCACCATTTCCTAGATGAATTTTTAGATGCAGTTCACGTGAAATATGGCCGGGTCCTGGTCTGTAGATGGATGCCAGGGTCCCAGTGGCTGGTTGTACGAGCTGCCGGTCCGTAGCAGCCGCAGCCACAAATCAGAATGCCGTTGAAGCGTTCAAGTGCAACGAGCATGAAGAGAACTCGCTGCCTTCGTCCCCAACTTCCCCCAAACTTCGTCTCTGCGGTATACACACAGCCATATCCACATCCATCTGCATCTCCGTCTCCGTCTCTGTCTCTGATTGTCGTTGTCGGCATATCTCGGCAACTTTCAGATGAGCCACCGCTGAGTGAGCATCATCAACGTTTCGTCAGATTGTCGCTGTCTGCGCCCTGCTATATGTACGTACTCGTAGTACCAGTACGCCAGTAGTCAAACCTTTGGGCGAATGTTTTTTATGATTTTTTTGTGTGTTTGCCCAACGAAACCCGTTTGGCCTGTTAACACTTCGATTACAGCTCAACTCTTTCCCTCGGTACGCTACTGGATGGGGCGGACGGACGCTCGCTACGGACACGGTCGCCGGGCACCTTGGGTGGTCCACGGTTCCCGTCCGGTCGGACTATTAGTTAAATTTTGATTTATTTGTACTTCAATTAGTCGTTGAACAAATCTGTTTATTTATTTGCCTTTAATTATTGTTAGAAACCACAAAGCCATGCCACTGCCTCGGGTCGGCTCTTTATGGTGTATCTTCGTCTCCTGCCTGACCGAAGAAGGTTTTTAATTAGCACCAACAATATAATTCACAAAAAGCCAGCCATCATCGAACACCCGAGGATTTCTTCAAATGTTAATGGAATCTCCCAAACGATTCAAGTGCAAACAGAGTTTTGTCTTTCAAAACAATCGATCGATGGACAAACAAACTGCATGTACCAGTATAAATTTTCTCATTCAATTTGCGAATGTGGAACCGCTATAGAACTACAACCATAAATTCCAGCAGATTATACTTTTATTATTGAATTATCTACAGAATATTTTCATTTCAAATTTATTTTCGAATGAAATATGTACTAATAAAAATGAAAATACCTGATTATCATTGTCTATGCAAAACAATAATCGAGTAATCATATTTTGATATAGTTCTGCATCCTTGGCTGCATTTTTGGGGTGCTTCTGGTAGCACAAACAAACAAAAACAGATTGCATGCCTTGCCGGAAAATGCCGGAATATATTTCATTGAAAATTTATAAACCATAACGGACTCGACCCCAGTCCCAGTCCCAGTCCCAGTCTCAGTCCCACTTCCACTCCCCGTTCCAGTTCCAGCTCCTGGGGAATGAGGCGTGAAAGAGATGCGCCGGCAAACCGAAACCCGAACAGAGCAGAAACACATGTCCATGTCGAGCATAGAGGACGGGTGATAGGTGATAGGTGGTGGGAAGTCTTTGGTCAGCCCAGCGCACGGTACCGGATTGGGAACAGCTTCATCTTCGGGGCTCGTTAGCAGTGACCGTGTGCGAGCGATCGTGTAGGATGTGGGATCAGGTGACAGGTTGGCTGCGGTATGTTGCCTCTCAAGTGAGCCGGGTATACGTTTACACCAATAATTCATCGTCAACTGCAGTTGCATCGATGCGTGTTGCGTCCTTCCCTCTAGCGCTGCGAGGGCGCAGGACTCAAGTGCTTACATAATCACGTGTTGATGCTGTCCAAGATCTACGAGTGCGTATGCTCTTTTTGGAGTGCCGCTGCCGTAGACAATTTGACGCTTCCGTCCCTTCGAACTGTGTCCTGTACGGTTCACACCCATCTGGCCGTAACCTTATGCAAGTCCTCCGCCGCTCCCTGCCGCTGCCTGCCGCTGGATGTGTCAATTTTATAGCGCATTTGCCACTTTATGACATTCGATGCTGCTTCTGCCCCTTGGCCTGCTCCTTGGACTGCTCTCCCACCCCATCCTCGCACCCTTAGCTCTTTTGTTTTTCAAGTGTCTGGCATATTCTCCTTCGACTGTAGTTAGTTACACAACGCAGAAATCCAGCAAGAATGGTGATATGGTGTACTGCATATTTATATACCCTTGCGATCGTTTTAAACCTTCGAAACAAATGTTCCAATTACAGCTAATATATGCCATTGACTTGACATCAAATCGGCTATAAGTGCTGGTTCTTTATCAATTTAATTACGATTTACATAGCAAGATCGGCTGTGCTTCCTGCTCCGAGCTCCAAACATCTGGTAAAAGTCATAGTACTCGCGGAAAGTTTACAACAAAAAAGAAGCTGGTGCGGAAGAGGCGAACAGAAAGAGATATAAGTAAATACAGAGGGAGAAAGAGAAAGAGACAGAGTAAAGCGGGGAGAAAAACGCATAATATTCATTTGTTATGCTTGTCATTTGTCACTGGGCTGCCGGCAACTTCAAAGCCTGTCACCCAATTTGTTAAACGCAGAGACAATTTTGTCATCGTCTTCTCTCCCAACTCTCCCCCACATCGTTCCGAGATCCCCATGACACTGTTTGGCCCCGAAGCTTTGGCCCCAAGGGGTAGAGGAGAGATCTCTTAGCTTTTCGCATGTGGCCAATTATTTTGTAAGTTGAGATATGCTCAATATCCATTGCCATTACTGGAATTTATGTTGCAAAATAGTATGAGTATATGTATAGTATGAATATATGTATAGTATATTCTTTATGTTTCTATCTTTATGTTTCTATCATGAACCTTCGTAATATTATATTCTAGATTTCGTTATTCAAACTAAAAAGAATGACTTGGACTCTACTTATTTAAGCACACAAATTTATTGTTTTTATATTCGACAATAAACGTTATATTAAATATTCAGGTTTATTTACAATAATATTTAATTGTAAAATAAAATTTTGAAATTAATTAATATTAAATTCATAAAAATATATATTTTTATTCGGCCCATATTTAATGTAAATATAATATAAAATATCACGTTTGTAGAACATTAACTTAATGGAAATCTAAAAATATTTAATTTAAATATAAAATATAATATATGTACATATTTTAAATAATAAATCACTCTATTTTTACAATTTCCTAGGTGTTCCTTTCAAACGATACATATCTTGTATTTTTTTTAACTTTTCATAATTAACTTACGACTAATTACAGATGTATGATGTATAGTCATTTTCGACATGTTTCTCTTTTTTATTTTTATATTTCACATACAAAGCTTAAGAAACACAAAGCTGGGCGTTATTTTAAAACTAAATACCTAATAGATTACATGAAAAAAGGTCAAAACCGATTTAAGCCTTTTTACATCTTTCACGCCACTTCAAAGTTCCCATATAAAGGCCATACGTTGATGTCCCGATTTCTTTGTTCGCTACTGTATTATATTAAAAGATTTAATATTACTCTAAGTTGTAATTAAAGGTTGCACAGAAATGTACAATGTACATAGTAAAATGTCTGCAAAAATTAATATTTGCATTAAAAGTAATTAAAAGATGAAAGGCAATAAACTACAATACGAAAATAACTTCCATATATTCATGAAAATATATATATTTTCAGAATGGCGGTCATCAAAATCGGAAATCCCTAAAGATCGGCGAGCAAACAGCAAAGTGAGAGAGAGAGAGCGTGCGCGGGAGAGAGGATAGTAGTGGGAGAGAGCAGCGAATTGGATTTGCAACAAAAGGTAAGAGCAGGTAAGCGTAAGGAGGCGTGTCCAACAAATCAGTGTGTGTGTCTGCGTACGTGAGAGGAAACCACACAAAGGCAGCAACACAACCATGCAACACTCTCCCAGAGGCGCTGCAAGTGTATTTGACAGTGCAAAAAGTAGCTGTTGTGGCCCAGCGACCTGCCAGAGACAATTTTAATGAACGAATGACAAGAAAAATTGGCATATATCATTAAATGACGATATTCCGAATTAGTGACAATCAGATGAAGACAACATTTGCCATAATTAACTCTAACCAAGCGCGGCGCAACGCCTCAGCGAGAGCAGCCGACGGCATCAGTCTCTTGGACTAGACCAGGCCATCCATCGCTCATCACGCATACGCCGCATTGGACACACAACAAGCAACAGCCAGCAGGAGAAGGAGGATACATCCGTATGAGGGTTGGCTACCGTCGCTTTATTAGTGATATGACTTTGTTAATGAACCAAAAATAGATGCACAAGATCGAGAACGCCCGAATGCGATTCCCACAGCCCCGCCCCCAGATCTCCATATGTGTGACACAAAAAAAAAAGTCATGACATCGCTCGGATACGGATACGCTTACTTGCTTCAGATTGGCCATTCAAGCATTCAGGAATTAACTCCGCCCGGTTGCGTGTGTCCGAAAAGAGAGAGAGGGAAACCAGCCTCACTGACTGACTGACTGCGTACTCGTGCGCAGCCAAGATACTCAGACGATACGATACTGTCGGATACACAGCGTGTGCACTGCACACCCACACACACACACAAACACTCAACAGCAGGAGCGGCTGCGGTGCTAATTTGGGCGCTGTGACAGGGGACGGTTAGCAACAAAGTAGGAAACCTGTTGGTCAAGTGGAAACCAAATAGACTAGCCTACAGATTTAAATACTCGTAGTTAGCTCGAGTGTTTATATTTTGTAACGCTTCTTTATATCTTTATTTTTTATAAATGATTTCAACTTTACTTGCGAATATTAAGACTTATAATACATACATACATACATATGTATATACATACACATACATACATAATACTTATTATTAATGTAATTATTTATAATTATTTCAACTTAAGTTTATTTACCACATTTAAGTCATATTGAATACTAAGTATACTTGATACTGAGTATTTCTGAACACTTCAAATTAAAACATCTATTTCTTATTTACGCTTATTATTAATGTAATTATTTATTTATTTTTTGTAATTATTTCAACTTAAGTTTATTTACCACATTACTAATTAAAATCGTAGATACTGAGTATTTCTGAATACTTCAAATTAAAACATCTATTTCGTGAATACTTAAACAAATTAGAAAAACATCTATCTATTGAATTAATACATACATACATTTATGAATTTGAAATGGAATTCTTTTACATGTTGACATTAACATGTACATATTTGATTAAAGTATTTTATATTTATACAAATACTATATAAATACTTATATTCCCTAAAAATTGTATATAATATAGTTCGTTTAAAGTTTTTTATTTTTATATTAGATATGGGTTGAATTATCCCATATTTCTCTAAGTGTAACAGACATATTTTTTTATTTTAAAATTTGTAATTGCTTAGATTTCAGTTGTTGTTACAGATACTCATAATCCGAATGATTTTTTCTATAAGGATGGAACATTGAATAACCATTACGCTATATACATAGGTGCATATCTATTTACTCATAAGCGTAAGGGCCCACCCTCGTAGCGGTCCTGGGCGTGGAGCGACATTCTTCATTTTTGTTATTTTGCCGCACACAGATGCACACACAGCACAAACACACACACACACACACACACGATCATCGCCATTAAAGCCAACAAATACCAACCGATCGACCGCCCTCCTTCGTGTGTTTGTGTGTGAGTGTAAGAGAGTGTGTGAGGCAGAGAGACAGAGAGCGAGATAAAGAGAGGCAGAGAAAGAAAGAAAGAGAGAGAGGATCTAAAGATGCTGCGTCGACGCCGTGGATGTATATGTGAATGTGGATTGATGGACCCACGATCGCTGCTCGTTCGGGCAGCAGTGGCAGCCACATTAGTCGCAGCAGACACGGGTGACGACCAACAACACAAGAGTGGCAGAGAGCGCGGCAGAGATTCGCACGGTAAAGAGAGACGAGTCGAGACGAGAAGCGCGCGCACGGATCAGTGGATGCGGATTAAACGAATCTGAGCAAATCGCGAGTGTCTATCTCCATGGAATGATCGATCGATCGCGCGGGAGGTCCAACAACCGAAGATCAAAGTGTATAGAGAGAGCCTCCACCTCCACCCCCAGCCCATGTCCCATCCAATTCCGATAGGGTGTGGATAAGTGCGTGATAATTATCAAAAACCCCAGATCGTTTGGCCCGAAAAAGTGCTAATCAGATCACAGTTTTGGTTCAACAACTCAGACGCCCCGTCGCGACGTGGCGATCGAAACGTAATCGGGCACCAGTGCTCCAGCACCAACTGGCGCCAATTTGTATACAAATTTCATGCCTTAATTGAAACTAACATTATAGCCAAGTGGCAAGTGCGAAAAGTTAACGACTAGGCAACTACTCTGGTGGCTCCCCCATCCCCAGCCCCAGCTCCAGCCCCAAAACATCTAACCATCTATTTCGCGCACTGTGCAAATTGAATCTCGGTCGCGGGGGCAGAGAAAGTTGGCAGAGAGAGAGTAAAAGTGGTGGAAGAGCAAAATCAACAGCCGGTGACCAACGAAGCAATTGTGGAGTTCTTCAGTCAACTAACGCCGCCCGACATGGACCCAGGTAGGCCCCACCAACCAATATATCCAATATCCACTATCCACTGCCCAGTATGCCCTCTTGAATGATCGATCGATCTACATACATATGTGAGGTGCCGACGGCAATGAAGATCTCCCTGGTTAATCCTACACAGCCACTCAGATCGTCAACTCAAGTGTTTTGCCAACAAAGTGATCCGAGTCCCAGGTCCTGATGGAGCTCAGGTGCCTCTCCTCTGCAATCGATTGAGGTATTCCACTCATTCCCTTTTGGGCCAGGCCAAGGGAGGCCAAGTGTTTGCTTATGATTTTGTCGTTTTTCAAAAGGTTGCCGTCGCTGGCCGCGCTTGATCGACAGCCTCGCGGTAGCCGCGACTAGTGTTTGCCATCGAAGATGGTCGGTCACCCAGGTCCATGCCCCTATCCATGCCCATGCCCATGCCCATGCTCATGCCTCCTAATTTAACTAATGATCGTTGTAATGTTTGTGCCTTTTGTCGTGCGGTCTTCACTTTTGGCTCCAAGTGTCCGTGTCTCTGTTTGTCCATGTGCTTTGGGTCGACAAAAAAAACCCCCAAAACCGTCCATCTTATTGGCCCGAAAATAAATTAAATGAAAGATGTGTGTAAAGATTTGCTTTCAACTGTGCTGCTGCCCCACACACAGATCTATTGACAAAACTATGTGCAATGGAATAATTTGGCATGCGTTGCTTTCCTTAGGACTGTAAATAATAGGTACATATGTACATTCATATATCATTATTAACTTTCCAAAATAATAACGATGGAATCATCTATGGAAGTTTGATCGGATTTAATGACATAATTTTAAGGATTCCTCTTTATATTCGATGTGGAGATGGACTTTAATAATCACGAATCTCACATTTGAATCCTACAATTTTATCTGTTTTGAACTTTCAATTGCACGATCAGTATACTTCTATTAAGGTATGATTGGCCAATCAAATGATATACTGGGTATTTATCTATTCTCCTTTTTGTTTATTTAATGTTATCCACTGCTAAGTTAAATTCTTGTAGAAAATGATTCTTTTACTTGTTAGTTTTTATTTGTCAATCAATGTTAGATTACTGATCTGTTGATTGCCCCCTGATTAATTTAATTTTGAATGATATTCATTTTACTTTTGAATGAATCAATCATCCACAATATGTTCATTCCACCCAAAAAGGTAGTAACAATTATATATAGGAAATAATAAAACATGTATCGGGACAGGAAGACAACAACAAAAAGTGGCAAAGTCCCGCACTTTGGTCCATTAATGACTTGCTTTCGATGTTTTGACATTTTGTTTGTACGCGTATACTGGCCGCTTTGTTTGCACTGCCGCAGACGTCGGCGCAAATGCAGAAGGAGCCGGAGACAGAGACGGTGGCGGTGGCGGAGAGACGTCAGTCGCCGTTGCGGTGGCTATGAAGATGCACAAGTGCGTGACTAACGGCCACCGGTAGCCATCTACTTCGGTAGCTAAACATGAAAAGCCCACAAAACACCGACGACCGGCCAAAAGACTGCTCCAGGGCCAGACGCAGGGGATGGATGTGCACTGCCGATACGAGATGCTAAAATCACAGAAATGGGCAGTAAAACAAAAGACGTAGACCCAGACGAAGTTGTGTAGACGCAGCCACAGCCACAGCTACAGCCTCAGTCTCCTCGCACTGGTACTACGATCGATGGTCACAAAATGCAGGCAAACACTTGAGATACTCGTACGAAAAGAAAAGACGTCGCGTCAATGTGTACACGCCTTAATGGAAGAGTATACATATGTACTTATTCACGGGTGGTACAGGAGCAGAGACAGAGCGAAGGAGGGGGATGGGGACGGGAACGAAGCATTATAAAAGCCCGAACCTGCAGCTTCCTCCTTCTGATTGCAACTCAAGTTTGGGCCAACGCTTCACTGACCAGGCTTGATTGTGTGGCGTCGTCATTATCGGTCTCGTTTACCCCCGAGTTCCATAATTAAATCACTTTCCCGTCAACTGATGCGGAACTCTTTCATTAAGCCCTTTTTGGGAACAGTCCTTCGACTTTGGATATTATGATCCGCAACTTCGTGATAATTTTAAATGGATTCTGGAGTGTCCCAGCACTTTCAATGATTGCAAAATTTGCATTAACATCAGTTCATGATTGCTCCTTTACAGAATGAAATTGGAAGCAGTTTTCAAAGTTCCCCCAACAGAATTTGATGGTTTCTGATCACTAAGAACTCCCCTCATCTGGAGATAACTCCCCAAGGATCGCTCCTTTGACATTTGACATCTGACAAGTGTGTGCATTGCTGTTGAGGAGCAAAACCGCTCATTACCATAAATTTAATGAGTTTCTAATCGCTTGTGTTTTGGTGGGGGCACGTGTTCGAGGGATAATGAATGCAAGCTCATCAATAAGAAGAGCCAACATCTGGATTTGAACCCTAACCCCTTGATGGCCTGTGTCAATTCCCGCGGGGTTGCATCCACAACCGGAACTGCAGTACCACATAAATACTCATACATCCGCGTAGATGACTCCAACTGCACTTCCCATCGTCCAGAGACCAGAGGCAGAGTCAGCGGCAGAGTCAGAGTTGGAATCCGGAGTCAGAGGAGTCAAGAGTGGGCGAGCTGCAGCACACATGGCCAGATTTATGCATCTTGCCGCTGTCAGCGACAGGCGTTGCACATTGCTCGAATGCCAGCGAACCCGAACCCGAACCATACTCGTACTCGTACTCTGGTACCCGGGGGCCATGCCAGGGAGTTGTGTGTCGGTTCTAGTACATTGCCAATGATTGGTCGGATCTGTTGGATGGATGTACGCGTTTTCGATTTGTGGCATATTCTATCGTACATTTGGGCTATGCACTCGGCTCGCATTGTCCACATTCTTGGTACGCGTAATTGAAGTCACCGCGGCATGTCTTCCTTGGTCGCACCCCTTTTTCGGCATTGCCTCCGCTCCGTGCTGAGGGGCCGTCATATTTCCTAGACTCCCATTTGGCCCCCAGCTCCGGGGAAGGGCTCTGGGCGGTGCGCTACGCATAGCTTTGTGGTGGCTGCCGTGATTTATGGACTCATTAATTTCTGTTGACAGACAATGCTGTTGACGCTGAAGGAATCTATTTAGCTTTATGTACTTTTGATTCCCACTTGCCGGAGCAAACAGCACGTAGCACAGAGCACAGGGCGCCTATTTTATGACTTTCATTTATAATTTGAGGCACTGGCACTTGATCCGCCTTGCATTGTTTAATCAGGAATCTCTGTAGATGGTGATTTATATACAGTAGGAGTATGTGGGGTATGTAATATGGACCATTGCGCATTATCGAGACCCTGAAAATGCTCATCGATATGGGAACAATAATGACTAAATGTCTGAAATTAATGTAATCTATTTATTATGGCGTTAAGACCAATCAATATCAGTTTCCGTTTATTCTGTTTTAAATGTGAAAATTTGAATGGGTTTATAAATATTCTGTTCATTCTTCAATGATCATTTACAGGGGTAAATACAATATGATTTCCTTCTCGCATCATCTTCCTTGGTGTGTGCCTGTATGGGGAAACAGCATCGATCGATCTTGAGTAAACAAATAGACATCTCTTTTCCATTGATAACACTTGAAATTGAACTTTTGCAGATTAAGATGGAAAATGGCATTGCCAGCAGCAGCAGTTCAAAGAGACAGTCGGACAGACGGTCAGACGGGACAGGGGGAGGGATGCTTCCTCTTTCTCCCGGCTGGGCGACTCTGTGAAATTTACTGATAAATAAATGCGATTGTGCGGCAAATTGTGCAACGCTCCGAATGCAAAATTGTCGACAAGTGCGCATAGTTAGTATATAAATGAACGACAAAAAATAACAACAAAATTGCAATGAAGACTGCATTTAAAGGGTGCTATTTATAGGTGCCAGCAAGAACCCAACAAAGTCTGCAGCTAACTATGTATGAATATTTCTAATATGTATGTATGTACACTGCGTACATAATACACATGTATGGGGACAGGGGCACGCGGCGTATACGCAATGCAATTGCCGAGCCTCAGCACAAGTCAACTGAGTTGTTAAATTAATTTTTTCTGCAATACGAATGCATATAAATTTCATAAAAAGTAAAATCACACAAATTAAACATATATGAACCGGCATCTCCCCATCTCGCTCCCCAGACGGCGCTCTGTCAATCAACCTGCCCTGCCACTGGGTCTTCCGAAGGCGAAGGAACCGCTTGCCAAGACCCAGAGATTTATGGGACCAGGCCGCCACACATGCACATGTGCATAAACTCAGAAATTGTATAGTTTCGAGAAAGGAAATTCAATTTGCCATGCACTTGAATGCCCTTTCAAGAGAGGTTTAGATGATAGTGTCGCTCTTAAACTTTGCTGAGTCGAGCGAATATCTGAGGTACTTTTGATCAATCTGCACCCCCATAAATGGTAGCATAAATGTTTAAATTTTCGAGAAATCTTCTCTCATCGCAAGTGTATGTCAGAGCATTCAAAATTCGTTTTAAAATTCTCCTTTTGTGTCGTCTCTTTGTAACGTTTTCGGGGCTTTCCTCTTCCAACAGATCGGATCAAACACCAAACTCACAACCCGACAAAAATATTGCCCTCAATATCAAAAACATCATTTCATGCCAAATTTATATTCCATTTGGGCCCAAAACGAATTTAAACGAAAACACACAAGAAAAATCCAAAGTGGCAGCCATTTTGATATTGTTTTGTATTATTTATTTAATTTGCTTGCCTGCAGTTAATGTAGTGAATATTCAGACAATTACTCAGAGTTTTCTACGATTTAATACAATTAAGTGGCCCATTTTCCCAGAACGCATGGCTTAACGTGAAAACGTGTTAATTGACGTGCCGCATATTAATGTGATTTGAAATGTTTATTGTTGTATTTTCGAAACACACAAAATGCCCGGAATAGGCCCGCGATAAGTATTGTTGTCAGCGGAGGAGGTTCGTTGAATTTTTTCGCCCATGCAATCACTTCCAATGTCTCATAAATCAGACAATGTGTTTTAATGATCGTGCAAACAAAATGTCTTATCAATTGAAAACGTTTGAATTTGTTAAATTCAATTAGGCATAAAATAAGTTCATTGCCTCTCGACATTTGACATCAAATTTGTGCTCACCAGTGCATAGAATAATTTCTAAATGAAATAATCTCCATTTAAATCGGATGCCATGTCAAATCAAATCAAAGTACGCGTATGCACATTTATTTCAGTGCAATTTTAGTTGCAACTTATCAGCCAGACAAGCAGGAAGAGGACACAATCTTGTTTATAGCATCATTATTTTTCATCATTCCCAAAATGATAAGACAATTTGCATTGCTAACAAAAAAATTCATAATTATCAATGTACAGTGAATTCATTAAAATGGAAATAATCCCTTTATTCTTTGATTATTTGCAGAGAGATTTTACTTAAATTCAAATTGAAATTACTTCTAAAATAAATCATAAAAAATAGTTTTTAATTGAGAAACAATTATTATTGCAGGCCACACTGTAATCACATACTCGTAAATATATTTTTTAGCGTTTAAGTTTTGTTTTTTCTTTGCCGCTCCGTACATTTTGTTTAGCAAAATATTATTTTTAATTAGTTCTAGTTAGTTAACATTCGTTAATTACTCCTGTAATTGGATTTACGCGCATCAGTGGCTTTTTGTGAATACTTTAATGATTTTTTAATAATTTATAAAAGGAATCAAAACAGCAACTAACAATTTTAAGTGCCGTCGGCATTCGTTTGTCAACAAGCGGCAAGTGTTGAGAAATTTCCAAGAAAATTAAAGAGAAATGAACGAACGAACATAAACATTTCTTTCTGGATTGCGTGGTCGTTGGTAGCATTTTGTAATTTGTTTATCGTTTGTGGCATGGAGTGGCACTGGAAACAATGCGCGGCCATTGTATTCGGCAATTTCCCAGAATTTATGAATTATAATGTTGCCCTATAGACAATTTTAATTGAGCTTTTTATGGCATGCTGTGCGGGGAGGATGCGGATACCAGCCTTTAAGGGTTGCCACAGCCACCCGCGAAAGATGACGCCGATCTCCAGAAGTCAAGCGTGACTTCTAAAGGCTAAGTAAAAGTATACGATTTCATGGCAAACAGAGCCATTTGTAAGCCATTTGTAAGCCAAAAACACAGATATACAGAAAACATAAGCAGCATCGGCTACCGAATGCGTTTCGAATTTCCGCTGGGATCCGTAAGGACAACGGGACGGAGACGAAAATCCATGGGCAAATATTGACCGGAATAGGGCCCAGGGCCAAAGGCTGTTCGAGGCAAGGGCACGGCCATATGCATCTCCATTTCGTTTCAGAGTTTATGATTTTTTAAGCTGTTTGCCAGACCTCTTCACATTTTTGTAGCTGTTTGCCTTTCATTAACAGAAGCTGCTGCTGCTGCTCTGCCTCGACTCGAGATCGGATTGGATCGGATCAGGCTTTGAGGAGGGCATGAGTGTTTGCCTTGATTAAGTCGCTGGCTGACTACTGGAAAGCCGGATAGCCGCAAAGACGGAAAGTCAGAAAGGGTCCTCGTTAGAAATAAAGTAGTACGCTGCCGCTCCTGGTAGCTGCGCCTGTTCTAAATGATCAGAGGCCTAACTTGAAATTAAATAAACAAAATATCTTTTAGCGTTCGAAGGTTCTTCGTTCCCGATGGCAAACAAGCAAACATCTTAACGGCGACCGGGGAAGCACCTGAAATACATATGTATAGTATGTGTGTATGCATTTCTCCTCTGATCGTGACCGACACTCGGAGATCGTTCAACGACGGTGGCATGTTTGCACCTCTAATAAGACCAACAATCAGTGCCGACGCATCGTCGAGGCAGGCAGCCACTGCCACAGGCCATCACTCCAAAGGGTCAACAAAATGTTGCACTTGCTGTGCTTGTGCATCCCTCCCAAAAGGGTTAGCTAGCAATGGAATGGGACCTAGTAGACTGATGCTGCAGCTACGAGTGGCATCATCGCTCATTAATCAAATTTGTTTTGGAGACTGGGCACGGCACGTTGCAAAATGTTTGCCCGCTACTCTTGACTCATCATCAGCACCAGCATCCAGGGCATAAGGGGGAATCGATGTGTTGCTCTAATAGGGAATACGTGACTAATTTGCATGTGCCGGAGAGCATTTTATTCTGGCTGTGAACAGGCCGGATGTCGATTGGCATTGCCGGCCATAAATCACAAGAGGGAAATCAACACACAGCAATCATGTTGAGGGTGATGTGATGGCGTTTTTCAAACATTTTCCCCAATCACCTAACCCAAGTAACTCAACCAGCCGATCATCCGCATTGTCCAATGCAATTCCATTCCCAATTATTCGGCTTAGTGGAAAGTTCTATTCTTATCGGCAGTCGCGGGAATAACTCAAATATCATAATTAAACTTCAAGTGCCCAACTTTGGCTTCCATTAATCTTCCGTAATTGCCCAAAATTGATGTCATGCGTATTTGAAAAGCCATTAAAACAAGCCAGCAAAACAATCTCCAATAGATCCACAACAAAGACACAAAAAACAAGCAGATGAAACCCTCCATGTACTATAGTACATCGCGCATTCGGGAGCCCGACAACTAGAAGATATTTGTTGAGACAAATTTATGAACGTTTAGCACAAAAGTCAAGCACTCGGAGATAATGTTCACGAAGAGAACAAACAAATTGCAGCCCTCATTGGACATATTTCGAATACTTTTCCTCGAGTACAACGACGACGACGGCGACGTCATCACCACCGCAGAAGAAAATCGGAAAATACAAACAGACAATGAAGAACAGAAGTAGAAAAAGGAGACTATATGTACGGACTAAGGGATATCCATTGACATATATTTAAGTTTTTATAGCTGAATTGATGAATCCTCAAAAGGTTGTGCAGGATAAAATCTAAATGGATCTAGTGCTGTAATCATTTTTCCATTGTAATTTAACTATTATCAGAGATTCTGCCAGTTTTCCCATCTGTAAAGATAAATTGTTCCTATAAGAATCAATTATTGGAAGAGTATCTACTCAACTTTATTTTTAGACCTTTTAGCTCCGTTTAGTTTTGCTTAAACTCTTCTCCTGTAACAGTCTTAAATACCCTTCGGAAGCTCCATTTCTACGGAGTGCCGTGGAGCCGAGCTAATGGGTAAATCTGTAAAGATGCCTGGCATTGCTCCACTGCTCCATCCTATAGGTAGCGCATTAGTCGTATGTCTGATCTTTGACGTTGCCTCATCCCTTTGTGGCTCTGGCGCTGAATACTCTGCTGCTGCCGGAGACTATCGGGTGCGGGAGCAGGAGCCGAGCGGAGACCCTCTATGTTTGTAACTCAATTCGAAAATAATTAACGATCACAAGATTACAAATGTCAAACATAATGTCAAGCTGGGGGCTGCCGCGATACGTATCACATTTTTACCACCGGCAGGCACACTGTAGCTGTCACTGGAGGAAAGGAATGGAAAATGCCCTGGCTCCTGTCGAGCCGAATGTTCAAAGACCAAACAGGAAAAAAAACCACCGACTTGGTTCCCCAACGAATATGGAAATGGAAGTGTACACGTTGTGGATGTGGGAGAGCCCCCCAACCCTTCGCCAGACGCAATGCGTGTGGGTCTGTGGCGAGTGCCAGCCGATTTGTTGTGACTTATGTCAAGACAATTGCAACTCCAACTCGCGAGACAAGCGGAACGAGTGGGGAGTAATCCACACATCCGAGATTAGTGCACACATACTCGTATCTGTGGGAGTTTCTTGGCGCGCTTCTTTATCGAGAGAAAAATATTTATTCAAATTAAATGCCGTATTATATATCGTATACCGAATCCCGTATTCAAACCTATGTCTAGAGGAGCACTTATGGATGTATCCTTAAGGAGTGGCAGCCGCAGGAGCAGCAGTTGTAGCAGCAGGTGTAGCAGCAGGTGTAGCAGCAGGTGTAGCATCTGGTGCAGCAGCAGGAGGAGCAGCAGGAGGAGCAGCAGGAGGAGTAGCTGGTGGAGCAGCAGATGCAGCCGGAGGAGGAGCGGCAGTTGTGGCCGCAGGAGCAGCGCCGGGGGCTGGAGTGGCAGGGGCAGCAGTTGGAGCTGCTGCAGGAGGACCCACTGGTGCAGCAGTTGTCTCAGCAGCTTGACTCGGATCTTTTTGGCCAATCACAACTGTACAGTTGCGACAAATCACTGAAAGGAAACAGTTAAAGTTAAAGCAGTGACATCAGTGGAAGAATCCCCAGAGGAACCTACGGATCTCCTCCGAGTCGCTGTCGCTGTCATCAAAGTAATCCGCTAATATGCTGGAAATCCAGTCGCCCGTATCGCGTTTCTAAAGTCCAGAAAAATAAAGTAAAAACGAATAGGATGTTCAGAAAGGTACAGACCGATTTGGCAGGACTCTGCTCCGAGGGTCGGGCATAAGTGCCCAGCAAATTGATGAGCAGGCAGAGGCCCAGTACTAAAATTAGTTCACTTCTAGCTGACATTCTAACTTTGACTGACTGGCAATGTGGCTGAGAGACCGGTTTATATGCATTGAGCTATAAATGACACTCGAATGCCTGGATGTGGATGAGCATCTTAGACCCCCAACGAAAGAACATAGCAGAAAGCTTCCAATAGTTGTGGAATTTTATAAGCTACCGAGTAAGATTTATTTCGCAGCCCAAAACAGCTGACTTAGTAACAGGATAATCTAATAATAACGTTCAGTGGTAAAACGGTATCCACTAGTCGATCTTTCTTTATATATCTCCTCGTAATGCTCTCTCAACATGAACAATCACCTTTCATGTGGGGGAGATACCGGCTATTTCGGACTATTTGGATCGTATTTATGCAGCTGCACGTTCGACTGGCCTGGCCCATTTGTCTGGCGTTGCAGTTGGGGGCCAAAGTGCCCGGCAAGTGCCTGGCAATGATCGAACTGCAATTGACAAGTGCGCAAATCCATAACCATAAAGTACATGAAATTTGAAACAGTCTGTCGGATCGTTAGTCGGAGATGTGGGGGTGATGTTGCTGCTGCTTTTACTGGTGGCAACAAGTGTCCGCGGGGCTTTCAATTGGGATTGTAATACGATATAGCTTCATGCAAATGGGCTTGTAAGCCGCGAAATGTACTTTTGCATTCGATTTCTTGAATGGGGGTCGATACACCCTGCCCTCGGCCAGGTCCCTTCTTTGTTCGGTTCCTTCCTGTTTTCTTAGCAGCCCTATTGTGGTCCATTTTTATGGCGCTGGACCACGAGTACGTGTTGTGCCTGCAAGTAGCTGTTGTGAAACACAATTCGAAATTAGAAGTAGGTGCAGATGTGCAGAATCTCCTCCAATTGCAGGGGCAGACACTCTAGTCCAGTGGCAGGTGCCATAAGTGGATGTGTCGAAATAGATTTTATTTACCAGATAAATCCAATTAGACTTTTCCCCTCGTTTTTTTAAAGGTTTCTTTGCCCTTTGACAGCAGTCAAACAGTTTTCTTTCACCTACTTAATCCTAGGTAGGGATCTGTGCACAGTGCAGCCAGCGCCAGAGGGGAGGGAAATCTTTTGCGTCATCGTTCAATGAGCATTTCCGCACGTTCGTTGCATTCAAATGGTGTTTTCCAAGTCCAGGCACAATCTCTGGTACGATTCTCGAAACACCCACATCCGCAGTTCTAAGAAGCAAATGGTAGCAGTCGAAGATTTTTCAGCCGAAGAAACGTACAAGCCCCAATCCATTTCTCTCCCAATGCTGCTGCCCCTCACCCCTTGCCAGTCTTATTTGCAGGCGAAACTAATTAGAGGCAAATGTGCTTTTGTTCGGCTCCCATTCTAGGGACTGTTCTTTGTTTGTACCCTCAAGATGGGGCATGCATGCGAGTATATGAAGATCCAAGGGGAATGAATATCTTATGGCAGATATGGCATAAATGTGATGATCTATTCGTATATTTGGGTACATGGAATCGATCATTCTTCCATCCAAACTAAATCTATCAGCATTCCCTGTTCAATGTCAAAAGAGAATCTAAGCTTCGGCTTGGCAGTTTCGCTTTTCTTTTTCCCATGCTAAACACTCTTACCTAACCCCTTCTTGTTGTTTTCCCTCTCGTTGCAGAGTCGCAGTGTCCGCAGTACGGCGAGGTGAACCAACTTGGCGGCGTCTTTGTCAATGGCCGGCCACTGCCGAATGCGACGCGCATGCGGATCGTGGAGCTGGCCCGCCTGGGCATCCGGCCCTGTGACATTTCCCGCCAGCTGCGGGTGAGTCACGGCTGTGTGTCCAAGATACTGGCGCGCTACCACGAGACGGGCTCCATACTGCCGGGCGCCATTGGCGGCTCCAAGCCGCGCGTGACCACGCCCAAGGTTGTCAACTACATCAGGGAGCTGAAGCAGCGCGATCCGGGCATCTTTGCCTGGGAGATCCGGGACCGACTACTCAGTGAGGGGATCTGCGACAAGACCAATGTGCCCAGCGTCAGCTCCATTTCCCGCATCCTGCGCAACAAGCTGGGCAGCATCGGGCACCACCATGCACCGGGCGGATCGACTGGCTCTGGATTGGGGGGCGTGGGCAGTGGAAACAGTAGCAACGGCAACGGAGGCGGCGGTGGCGGTGGCAATGTGGGTAGCAGTCAGGTTGGCAGCAATGGCAATGGCATGAACGTGGGAAACACACACTCGGGCGCTCCGCACCATCACCACCACCACCATCAGTCGGCGGCCGTGGTAGCGGCCAGCGCCCATCATGTCCACGCCCATGCCCATGCCCACGCCCACCTCTACAATTCCATCTATCAGCCGTACAGTGCCGCGGCCGCGTACAGCATGAAGGCCGTCTCCTGTGGCAGCCCCTCACCGCCTCAGGGATCGGGCGGTCAGACACATCCACACCAGCTGCGCAGCGTGGCCGCCGCCGCGGCAGCCGCCCACTGGCCATCGTCGCATTCTGTCAGCGACATCCTGGCCCACCATCAAGCTGTCGCCTTGCGCGCCAGCTGTCAGGTGGGCGTGGGCGTCGGTATGGGCAACACAGTGTCTCCGCTGCCAATGACCCCGTCGCCGGTGACCGGTGGAGCCAGTGGGGGCCAGCCCCTGCTCGACTGCGAGGGTGGGCCCGGCCAACAGACGCCCTACAACTACTACATGTACTTTCAAAATGGTGGCATGCACCATCATCACCATCACGGCGGGATGATGGCCGCCGGTGCCACGGGCTTATGAGGATGCGGATGCAGCAGTGGGAGTGGATGCTTCGCCGGAGGCCATTAGTCATTGTGTGAGCTGGGGGGTTGGTTAAGGGTTTAAACTACTTAGGATACGATACTCTCGCCCATCCACTCAGAACTCTAGTCGGAAGCTGCAGGCTCCAGTCAGCACTTTCGCTGGGAAAACGTGGAAGATTGCATTGCATACTTTTGGGGGGAGTCTTAACGTTCCCACAGATGTTTTTTGGTTGCCAAGTGGATGCCACAGTGAGACCCAGCACTACGAGTACTAGCACGGGTACTATTTCTATACGAATTTTATGTAATTTTGGAGATTTTTCTTTGTTTTTTTTCCGTTTTGCTTGTTTCTTTTTCGGATTGTTAGAGCTTCGAGTTGGATTTAGTCAGAGCTGCGGGTAACTCTTTATTTTAAAATGGAAAGTATTGAGTTCTGCTTGCGGAATGGTATGCCAATCGATCGATCTGTAGGTATATATGTACATGTGTATATGTATGTGTTACATAGGTTATTTTTCTCATAACGTCTATTTGTACAATATGCTCACTAAGTAAACTAGTTGAATAATTTATGCTACGATTACACCAATTACGAGTATATGTAATTAATAATAATAATAATAATAATAATTAAAGCAAGTGTAACTATCGAATAAAATTATATTTTTAAACAATTTCTGTAATTACTTTTCGGTAATTCCTTGGGCACGGGACGGGGGTGTCTAAAACTAATCTGAAGTGAGGGGTTCCATTATTTAACAATAACATAAAAGAACACGCATCCTTCATGGCCACACCACCATTGTCCGCCTAGGGACAGCACTCGCTCTCGTCGGGCGTCTTCTTGTTCCAGCCAAAGAAGAAGTGGCCAAGGCCCAGGCCCAGAACCACGGCGAGGCAGAGCCAGTAGTTGAAGGTCATGAAGATCAGCATGAGCAGGTAGGATATCACGATCTGCAGCAGATTCAGCAGCGACTGGATAATGTGCGCCGAGTCCAGCAAGCGTTGCCAGTAGCTCGTTTCCCTGGCCTCGGCCAGGGGCGTGTCCGAGCAGCCTGTGCATCCACTCGGATTTTCGTTCTTCCGACGCTGCTCATCGGCCAGGCGTTCCGCCTCCTTGCGGGCCACTCTACGCGCCAGATGCTGGCGGAGGAACTTCAGCGCCTCGTACAGAAAGGAAACAACAAAGATGGCTATGGCGGAGAGCACGAACTCTGTCACCGTCGCTGCAACCCAGCCGCGCCACAAAATGCGTTCGCAGTGTCCGGCATGAAACTGTTCAGAGAGAGAGAGAGAGAGAGAGAATAGAGGGATAAAAAGAGAGCACAGGGTGAACTTCAGGCCAGTAAGGTGTTAATTGTATATATTATATTATTGTATAGTACAGGGTGTAGCAATAAGCACCTCTGAGCAATTAATTTCGAAATTAATTTTCACATCATTGACCCACTAAACTTGATCCACAATCTCATTGTGCAACACCCTGTATAGCCTGAGAGCAAGAAAGCAACAAACACGAGTAGAGAGAGAACACAGTCATACATACATACATACATACATAGAAACATATGCATATACAGTTACACACAAAAGTGCGCGAGTATGAGCGAGAGTAAATAGATAATTTAACTTGTTGTCAGATCTCTGCTCTCGTCACTAATCTCAAACAGCGAAAATGGAAATTCCGTAAATTATGTTATCACTCTCTCCCAATAGATTTAAACAGATTGTGTAACTTACCACCATGATCATGGGGCAGGACTTGGCTGTGGCATCGTCAGATCCGTGATCGTGATCCATATTCATCTCGGCGATGCGGTTTACTGGGATAATATATTTAATTAAGCACAGAGCAGTGGGGAAAGCCGAAAGCTGGGCAGGTTAGTGATAACCGCAACACTTGTTCATGGGCTGAGAGCGAAGCGTCGACTGTTGCCCTCAAATGGTCGTGAGTTGTTTTTAAAAGAAAAATAGAGCCTAATCCCCGTCGAGACGATAGGCAAGTGCGCTCTTATCACTGAGAAATGGGAAATTTTCGTTATCAACTGGTAGCGGGCAGTAGGTTGCAGGCGACGATATCACCAGCCCACCTAGAGGGTCTTTACACTGAGCAAGATTAATGTACACATAGTAGATATAAATAAATGTATCACGAAGAATGATGATAATCTGTGATCTATCATTTTCACATTTGCAAACATCCACAAGATTAGATAAAAAGGGAAGATATCAAGAAGAAGGATGCTTCTTCTTGTTTTCTTCGGAAGATTGGCATCTCAGCAGATCAAGATCATGCCAAACAATATGATTTATGGAGCAGGGCAAATACCAAAGGTTTGTGGAATTGACTTAAGTGGAGAATTATTTATTGCAGTTAATCTTAACAATTGTTGGCTAACAAGAGCTAACAAATTGTTGCTGCAGTTCAATGTGTTTAAATGTTTCGCTTTCTATTCCTTCGAGTTGAACTTTATGGTACCCAGCTGATACGTGCTCGCACCTACATGGGAACATACATATGTACATATGTACATTGGTAGTAACCAACTGGCCGGAGCGATAGCAACCGTCGGGCGTCGATTTTGGCGTTTGTCTGCCTTAGTCCCACTTGGCTTTCAAAGAGTTTTATTTCTAACTGGTCTCGAATGTCTTTTGGATCGATGGCCGTGTGCAAATATTCTGCGGCCGTGCGCAAAATCTAAGGCCGTGTGCTAATTTCGAAAAACTAGTGGCGAGTGCAAAAGCTGAAGAAATTAAACGATATTGCAAAGTGCCCCTCTGGTTCAGTTATTGGTTAAAAAACAAAGCTTTTCATTACGTTCTTTGGAAGGGGAAATGCTTGTGTTCATTAAAGTGAAAATGACTTTATATTTTTCACGGTCAAGATAACTTTGATTCAATGGAATTCTGGTTAATAAAATATTAAAAATCACTTTTATCTGATAATAGATCGGATTTTAAACATATATTTCGAAATTGCATTTAAATTAACTGCCAAACAAAGTGGTGCTACCAGATGCAGGAAAATTATTATATTTTTGTTCGATGTGGCAATACTTCCCTGTAACTTCAAATTATGTAGATTTTATCTCATTTATTTTATTTTATTTTATGAGGACTCACAGGAGTCTTTAAAGTTAGCAAATCTTGTAGAAAATTAATTCATCTATCGGATAAAATTATATATTATGTTTTAAAAATTCTAGTTAGCTAATAATATTAGATCGAATATCAAAATCGAGGAATATGATTTCCGAACATGGACAGAGACCATTTAACCCTTAGTCACCAGTGGACAGTTCATTACACACGAATATTAGAAAACTTCAACAGCTTTATCGACGTTCAGGTCAGAGATATTGTGGGCATTTTGGTTTGTCAGTAGAGAGGAATGATGCATCCACAAGAAGATTTTCCAAACAGTATTGTTTTCCGCGCTTTAAATCAATTTGGTCGCCTGTTTAAGTAAAGGGGGGTTAAGTGGGTTAACCCCTTCTTTTAGATTTTCAAGTGAGTTTTTCCAAAACGCCGTATGCCTAATTGTGTAATTAATTATTGGAGACGTTACAGCAGGATAGCTCGCCGTTTCAAGGACGCTAAATTGCAATGTTTGCGCTACGACATTTGCTAAAAAGCAGAAAGCATTTTCCATACAATTATGCGGCGACAACAACAACAAAAGGCATGCTGCCTATGCCAGCTGTGCCGGCGCGTGTTCTTATTGGACTCCATACAGACAGCGATTCCCGCCACGGGAGGATACCGCAGGTCCATGAGGTTTGTTGCCGCAAGATGACCACACTGCCCTCATCCAAAAAGACGAATTCGCTGCTCGAAGAGCTGTCTGCAGCTGCGAAACCATATGCTCAGCTGATGAGGATTGATCGACCCATCGGCACCTACTTGCTGTTCTGGCCCTGTGCGTGGAGCATAGCGTTGAGTGCAGATGCTGGCTGCTGGCCGGATCTTACCATGCTGGGCTTGTTCGGAACAGGAGCCTTAATTATGCGTGGCGCCGGCTGCACTATCAACGATCTCTGGGACAAAGACATCGACGCCAAGGTGGAGCGAACGCGCACACGGCCTCTCGCATCCGGGCAGATTAGTCAGTTCGATGCCATTGTCTTTCTCTCGGCCCAGCTAAGTTTGGGACTACTGGTTCTGGTCCAGCTCAACTGGCAGTCAATTCTGCTGGGCGCCAGCTCCCTGGGACTGGTGATCACCTATCCATTGATGAAGCGGGTGACCTATTGGCCGCAGTTGGTACTCGGCATGGCCTTCAACTGGGGAGCTTTGCTGGGATGGTGTGCCACACAAGGAAGCGTCAATCTGGCCGCATGTCTTCCGCTCTACCTGTCCGGTGTCTGCTGGACCATTGTCTACGACACCATCTACGCCCACCAGGATAAGCTAGACGATTTGCAAATCGGTGTCAAGTCCACTGCTCTGCGTTTTGGTGAAAACACCAAAGTTTGGCTATCAGGTTTTACCGCAGCGATGCTGACGGGTCTCTCAGCCGCCGGCTTGGCCTGCGACCAAACGCTGCCCTACTATGCCGCTGTTGGAGTTGTTGGCGCTCATCTTGTGCAGCAGGTGGGTTGAACTCCATCTTCCATGTGGTTGACTTGCCTAACATAACATTCCTGCTTTACAGATCTACTCCCTCAACATTGACAATCCCACCGACTGTGCCAAGAAATTTTTATCAAATCATCAGGTTGGACTCATTCTGTTTCTTGGAATCGTCCTTGGCACACTACTGAAAGCGGACGAGACTAAACAGCAGCCGCAGCCCGCACTACCATCGTCAGCTGCCAGCCCCTTCGTTCCGCTAACTCAAAAACCAGAGGTTATAAGCTGAACAAATCCCAACTACCTGGATTATGGGTTTTTAAATGAATGTTTTATGCGCGCTTTCTGTTCGCCTTGGAGCAAAGTCTATAGTTAGCTAAATAGGTTTCATTTTGTACATAGCCATAGGACTTTTTTATTTGTAGCTTAGTTTCTTTGGGTGGACTAGGTTAAGCATAACCAAATGATTGTAAAATACCTCACGGCACGGTATGGTTGAGCCATTAATTTTAAGTGCACTCCACCAAGGTAAGTCCCCCCCACACCAACCCGAACCCCTAACCTAAGCAACAAACTGGTTTCTGTATTAAATTCTTACATGTTATTTATTATTATACAGATTTTGGTTGTGTATCTTCAAATGTATTCACTCCATTTGTTGTTAATGCTAAGAAAAGATGCGTTGCGTTACATAAAAAAATACATCTGCAGAAATGTATCTTAGATCAGGTCGGCCACATTCATGGGCATCTCGTCGATTTGTGTAGAGTAGTATTGCTCAATGTCGCGCAAAATGCGAATATCATCGGATTTGACAAAGTTAATGGCGACACCCTTGCGTCCAAAACGACCCGATCGGCCAATGCGATGGATGTACAGCTCACGGTTGTTGGGCAAATCGTAGTTGATGACCAGGGACACTTGCTGCACATCAATGCCGCGCGCCCACACGTCTGTGGTGATGAGAACACGCGACTGGCCGGCGCGGAACTCCTTCATGATCTCATCGCGCTCCTTCTGCGGCATATCGCCGTGCATGGAGCTGACCGTGAAATTAGCCTCGCGCATCTTCTCTGTCAGCCAGTCCACCTTGCGCTTGGTATTGCAGAAGATGACAGCCTGGGTGATGGTTAACGTATCATACAGATCGCAGAGGGTGTCGAATTTCCACTCCTCCCGCTCGACGGCCACAAAGAACTGTTTGATGCCTTCCAGAGTCAACTCATCGCTGTAATATAGAACGAGATAATGGTATGCTGGGATCAACCAAATGCATTCTGCTTACCGCTTGACCAATATGCGAATGGGATCTGTCATGAATTTTGATGTCATTTCAAGGATCTCATGAGGCAAGGTGGCCGATATGAGCACCACCTGCGTTGCGGGAGGCAGATAGCGGTAAACATCATAGATTTGTTCCTTGAAACCCTTGTTCAGCATCTCATCGGCTTCGTCGAGCACCAGCATCCTGATTGCTCTGGTGCGCAGAACGCGCCGCTTGATCATGTCAAACACACGTCCAGGCGTGCCGCTCACAATGTGCTGCCCGTAGTCCAGTTTGCGTATGTCCTCGCCCAGATTTGTACCGCCAATGCACACGTGACACTGCACATTCATCATATCGCCCAGGGCCAGTATCACCTTCTGGATCTGTACCGCCAACTCGCGGGTGGGAGACAGACAAAGCACTTGCGTCTCCCGCAAGGTGGTGTCCAGGCTCTGCAGAATGGATATGGAGAATGTGGCTGTTTTGCCTGTACCAGATTGAGCCTGGGCAATAACATCGCGGCCCTTCACGATGGGCTTGATGCTCCGCTGCTGAATGGCCGATGGCTTCTCAAAACCTACACACATTAGTTAAATAGTTTAATAGGTTAATAACTGTTTCGGTTACATGGCAGCGTGAGTATACACACAACTTACCGTACGCATAAATGCCGCGTAGCAGCTCCTCCTTTAGATTCATGGCATTGAAAGTGGGGATTACCTCCACATCTTCGCTGGTCTCGAACTCAACGTTCGACAGATCCTCGGCCTGGGCATTCTTGCGCGCCATTCTTGCTGTGTTTTATATATTATTTGCTCACTTTTTCTGAAAAGTCGGTCGTTTTTATATTTTTTCTAACTTTCACACAATGCGGTTGGGGATGGAAAAAACAGCGTCGATTTGAGTCATTGTAACCTATCGATATAACCATATCGATATATCGCTTCGTTAGGTGGCAACTCCGAGACAGTTTAAGCCCCGTTTAAACGGGGCAGCATCAAGCATGCTATCGTTAAATTGAAAATCCCTATAGAATAGAGGTTATTATTATATTCTTAATCCCAGCCCAAAAACTGAACCCGACACTACCCAGGCACATGTGACAATGTCCAAAGCAACGATTTAACAAAATATAAACACTTTTTTTTCAATCAACGCAACAAGATTTATGTTTGTATCTAGCTTCCTCTCTTTCGTCTATGGAGGAATTTACTCAGCGATTGCAGATCTTTCTTTTTCTTCCTCAGCCTGCCCGTCAGATGTTGTATGGTGTCGACTCGCTGTTTCGCTTGTTTGGCGGCACAGTTTGCCTTCTTGGCGCTGGCCCTGGTACCTTTGAGATCAGCCTGCATCTGTTCCATGCCCTTTTTCAGGTTCTGCACTCGCCACTTGGCTGTTTGTTGCAGCTTCCGCTTCTCCTCCGCCTCCCGTTTGGCATTTTCTGCCACGCTGCGAATTTTCTCAACACTCACTTGGACCTTCCCATACAGACTTTTGAGCTTAGCGACGTTTTTCTTGTCGGTGTTTTGTATCCGCTTGACCAATTTAGCGACACAAGAACTACTGGCAGCCGCCTTCTTCATCTCTTCAAGGACCTTCTTGATCTCGCTCAGACTGCTCTCGAGAGCCTCCACCAGCTGCTTTTTGCCAGCGAGTACCGTTTCGGCAGCTTTGGATGCGTCTACGGCCTTATCAGCCGGCAGAGTCTTGCCTCTATTTCCGGCATTCTTCCTTGCACACGGTTGCGCTTGCGGTTGAGGTTGCGGTTTCGCATCCTTGGCCCCTTTCGAGGCAATATTGCCGGACTTGGGATTTATTTTGGAGGCTTTCAAGTTTCCGGGCTTATAGCGTTCATCGCAATTCTTGATGGCCATTGAAGTGGTCGCCACAATGAAGCTCGCTACCATTAACATAACCAAGCACTTGCAACGCATTGAGAATATATATATCTCATCTTACACAAATCTCCAAGCCCCATCATCGGAATAACTATTCAGCCATCAGATGTCAATTTTCAAACACTGAAAAGCATTGAGAATTGAAAAATACAAGTTTTATAAAAGATATACAAAATGCTCATTGAGCATACTATCCGAGCTTTGCTGGTATTCGTGGCTATTGCTTGGGCTCTCAGTGATGCCCACCCACTGCAAGAGGTAAGAAGAGGGAATCCAATGGTTCTAAAAACCAAAATGAACCATCATGCTTTCGCCAACAGTCGTACAATGAGTTTTCCAACCTGGTGCTCGATGAACCCGAACAAGGTTGTTCACAGGGAGGCGGCTCGTCCAATTGCCAGGTCAATATGTCTGGTGGTGGCAAACAGAAGGCCACCAACATAGCCCAGAAGGCTGCACAGGAAGCTAAAGATGCCTCTGATGCCCAGGTGTCGGCCGCCGAGGCTGCTGCCCGACATGTGAAGCAACAATTGGCTGACAAGGCCTTCGCTGCAGCCAACGCTGCAGACGCAGCTCTTGCTGGTAAACAGCAAATCGTAGATCAGCTGGAATCAGAGGTCCATGAGGCTGAGGTGGTCGTCCAGGAACAGGCGGCCGCCCTTCAGACCACCCAGGGCACGGCAGCGTCTGCCGCCCAGACCGCGGAAATGGCTGGCACCCAAGTCAAGACACTCACCGATGCCGTGAAGAATGCCCATACGAATGTGGCAAACTCGGAACTGGTGTCCAATGGCGCTCAGCAGGAGCTAGCCGAGAAGCAGCAGCTCGTCGATGCGGCTAGGAATCGCGTAGAGCTGCTGCTCAAGCAACTGGAGTGCGCCAAGAAAGACTTCAAGAACACCAAAAAGCTGGCCGATAAGGCTGCCTGTGCTGCCCAGGAGGCCAGACAACGTGCCTCACGGGAGCGTCGCCGTGTGAAGCTGCGTGACAAGTTAATGCGACGCTATAGACGCGGTCACTAAGATTGACCATTTGTGTTTTTTATTTTTAATAAATTATTGTTTGCTTCCGATTCCTACTCCACTCTCCATTGACTCCATTGTTCACACGCAGATCAGCGAGGAAGCGAAGCTATCAACGGACACGGGCGACGATCGGATTTACGAGCTTGCTTGCTGCCTCGGAGCGGAGCGGAGCATATAGTTTAAAGCGGTTCGAGGCAATTAGAGGCTCTTCTATAATTACTCATGCAGCAGTGGCAGTGGCAGTGGCTGTAAATTATCCAATCCTCCAGCATGGTAGCATTGACCCAGCCCCATTGTTGGTGTGGTGTGGAACCAATTGGCGCTGCCGGGGCCAACTCATAAAGAAAACGGACGACCGACCAACGGGTTTGCACTTTCATCGCGACACACACAGGCAGCGAACACATTTTGTTTATAAATACATGGCGCCTCCGCAGGCCTGCTGGCAATCGTCGTCGAGAGGTCTCCAACGGATTTACAAAATACATCGAAGCTCGCTGCATTTCCAAAGCCGAAAGTAAAAGCGTTTTTCCAGCAAACCGAACCTGTCCATCGACTTTGGGTTTTGCTTTTGCTGGACGGAATGAGACTTTGTGGTGGGAGCTCTATCGTCAAGTGGCATTAGATACGCTTTGCCCACGCTCCAGTCAGGACGTGCACTCGAGTGTTGAATTATCTGTCAAATTGAGTGAGTGACTCGTGTCCAGTTTTGTGCCACCAGTGATGCTTGGGTGGTCCTGGCCTTAAAAGCAAACTGGTTCTTCTGTGGAACATACGCGATAAGCGATAAGCAGACTGGGTGTGACACATAAACTGTTTGCCGGCCATCCTTCAGCAAAGAAAGTGCGCGCATTCGTTAGCTAACATCAATTGCCATAGAACCGGTTGGGTTGCATCGATTGAAAGTCCCAGTAATAAATTCGATTTGCTTACCCGCGTCGAGTGGCGGACCTGTGCCGTGATCCCGAGACTTCCGGTTGAGCAATTTCTTTTCCAGCCCCGCCGACAGAGTCAGATTGTATAATTGTCAACGATGCCATCGGCCATGCAGCTGCTGCTCCTGACAATGCTCTTGGGTAAGCGTCGCATACCTTTTTTTTCCTTTTGTTTCCATATGCAAATTCAATATCGCTTAAAGCATTTCCTATTCCCAATTAACCAGCAGCCAGTCCAGCACTGGGACTGGGACGCAAGGTGAAGCGGAAGGACGCCCACTACCATCTAAATGTGCCCCCGCCACCACCGCCGCCGTCACCACAGGGCCAGAGTCCGCAGAGCCACCAGGGCCATCAACACCAACAGGCCACGCTGGTCGAACACGAAGTGCCGCCTTATTCATTCGAAGCCATTAACCACGACGAGTTTGAGCCAGCCCAGAGCCCGCATCTGACTGGACAGCCCACGCGTTACGAAAGCTCCGACTACTTTGTGCACAGCCTGCAAGGTGGCGGCAGCGGATATCTGGCGGACAATGGGCTGCGTAGCATTGCCAAGGGATCGGCGGATACAGCCATCTCGGCAGTGGCCAGTCAGAATGCGGCCGGAAAACAGGCATCGTATGTCGCCAAGAGTACTCTGGCCCAGGCAGCGGCGCAAGCAGCCGGCACAGCCGTGGCTGTGCTCAAGGGCAAGGAGGTGCTCTTGCACCGGCTGGAGGATCAGAGCGTGGAAGCACACAAGGCAATGGAGAACGAGTTGACGCAGCTGCAGCAGGCCAAGCGATCGGCGAAAGCTGCTCAATATGCGGCCCAGCAGGCCATCAACCATGTGAGCGTCCTCACGGCGGCACTGAACAATGCCCAATCCGCATCTGAACTCGCCCAAAAGTCCGCGTCCGAGGCAGCCGCTGAGTTGGCCTCCCAAATCGATATGGTGGCCCAGGCAAAGACCAAACTGGAGCATGCCGAGTCGCACGCGTACGCTGCTCGCTTGGATTATGAGGAGACTCGCGATGCGGCTGAGAAGGCCACGCTGTCCGCGCAGGAGGCACAGCTCAATGCCAACGATGCTGCTCTGCACGCCAATGTGGAGCTAAGTGAAGCGGTTCACATTCATGACAAAAGTGATCGCAATGTGGTTGAACCGGCCCCGGCCCCGGCCCGCCATCGTCGACGCCGTCCGTAATACACTCCCTCCCCGAAGTTTTTTGGCATTTAAGCTTCAATTTGAACTTATTTATTTCTTTTCCATGTACTCCATTTACTCTAAGTTTTGTTATCTTGTTAATAAATATTAGTTGTGAGAAAACGAGGATTTACACGAATCGAACGTACATAGGTTTTGTAGAAACAATGAATCTCATGAATGAGCTACAATCTGAATATGAATATTATCGAATAGAGGTAGTGTTTGTAATCTCAGATTCAAATGAGTGAAGAAACTACTCAGTGTATGTTTTAAAGCTCCCTCAATTAAATTATTCTATGGTGCCAAGAATATGTAGGTAAAGGTGCCGAGATACACACACAGAAAACATATAAAAGGCATAAACAGGTAAACAACATGTTCATTTGAGAGAAAGTCTTTATTAATATTATTAATACTATTAAACAAATATGCTTTGAAAACAAAATTTTGGTTAAAGTAACGGAAAAAGGGCAACAATGACGCTAAAACTAAAATGAGCTAAAACTGGGCAACAATGACGTCACATTCCGTAAAAATTACGTTTTATGATTTGAACCTTATTTTATAAATAATCAAATAAATCACAGTCCTAAGCACTAACCAATCTTGTATAAAACTGATTCATCAGTCGCATAAAATTGTATGTTAAGTCTTGACAGTCCTAGCTAGTTGGTAATATTAAACCGAATATCAAAATTACGAAATGTGATTTCTTACCATCATCAAAGGACGATTAACCCATTGTCGACAGGGGAATTTAAATATACGCTCGAATATTCTGAAACTTTATCAAATGAATTGTAGTTCAGGTTAAGTGTAAATTCGTGGTAATTTTGGTTTGTAAATATAGAGAAAGGATGGATCTACAAGAAATTTTTATTTTTAATTTAATTCGATTTGTTACCTTTTTTGTATTTACAAGAAATTTTTAATTTAATTCGATTTGTTACCTTTTTGTATAGAAGGGGTTAAGTGGGTTAAGGTTCATAATCTCGGTATAAATGGTATATTTCAGCTGGTATTTTAGGTATTTTTTCTGATGAGGTTTTGCCGGCATTTATTTACATATTTTTATTTAGAAAAATAATAACAAACATCAACTGAGAACTATGAACCGCACGGAGCAGACATTTGAAGACCTGAGGTCGTTCTTCCGAAGTCACAGCAAAATACGCGAGCAGCGGGCACATACGTCCAAGGTAAGTGACCAGTCGGATAGTGGAGAAATTTTCACGAAATAAATGTCTGATGCCGCAGGTACACTCAGTTTGCTGGAATGCTGATGGACGCCACTTGGCATCGGGGTCCTTTGACAAGACGGTGGCGGTGTACTCGTTGGATCGCGATCGCCTTATCAAGGGCAGCGTCTACCGGGGGCACACCGCGTCCGTGGACCAGTTGTGCTGGCACAAAACCAATCCAGATCAGTTTGCCACTGCGAGCGGCGACAAGACCGTGCGCATCTGGGACATACGCGCTGGGAAGTGTGCTTCAGTGACCAACACCAAGGGAGAGAACATAAACATAGCCTGGTCTCCGGACGGCAAGACAATTGCCGTGGGCAACAAGGAGGACCTCATCACATTCATTGACACGCGCACGAACAAGATACGCGTCGAGGAGCCTTTCAGCTGTGAAGTAAATGAGATATCATGGAACAATACAAACGATTTGTTCTTCCTCACCAACGGGATGGGCTGCATTAACGTCTTGAGCTATCCCAGTCTGGAGCACCAACTGACGCTCAAGGGCCATCCGGCCAACTGCATTTGCATCGAGTTCGGACCCACCGGTAGGCAAAACCCTTTCTTACATATGAGAATTTTCTAATACTGTAGTGTTTTCCTTTTCAGGCAAATATTTTGCCACTGGTTCAGCCGATGCCCAGGTCTCGCTTTGGGACGCCAACGAACTGGCCTGCCTGCGTATGATCAGCCGCCTGGAATGGCCCGTTCGCACCATATCCTTTAGCCACGACGAACGGCTGATAGCCTCTGCCAGCGAGGATCTGCTCATTGACGTTGCCTTCACGGAGACGGGCGAACGTGTCACCGACATTCATGTCGATGCCTCGACTTTCACAGTGGCCTGGCATCCGAAGCAGTACCTGTTGGCCTATGCCTGCGACGAGAAGGACGTCGAGCGGCGCCGCGATGCTGGGAATGTCAAAATATATGGCTTTCCCGAGTAAACCTATGGCTAGTAAAGAGTTTCCGTTTATTATTCAATCATCTAATGCTTTAGTTTGACCGATGGTGGGCCAGCAGAAGCAGCAGCAGAATGCACTCGAAATTTTAAACTTAAACTTAAAAAAGTCACGTAGCCTGCAGGCAAGTGGATTATCAATTTCGAAGCTCAACTTCCGTACGTGTGTGATGAAATTGAGCTGCTTCGGCATCTATGTACTTGCAAGTGAAGTTTTTCTCATCCTACGGACAGGCTGCCTGCCAGTTCGGTTTTTATTACGTTTAAGGACCTTCGCTTCGCATCCCTCTGTGCGCACGCTGAGGTAACCCCGGCTGTCTGCCAGCTTGAAATTGCAGTTGTTGCCAGGCATCAATCATGAAGGGAGGAGAGGAGGAACTTTTACTTCGTCTTCCACTGCGCTTTTATAATGCAAATAACGACAGGGGGATCAACTAGTACATGGGATGGGATGAGATGAGATGATGCCTGCCCTACCCCTTGGTCCTTGGAGCAGTTTACGGTTATGGCTTCTTACATTTTAAGCTATTAATCAGTGGCAACACTTTAGGCTTGTCGTGAGAGCCTGAGACAAGATTGCAGCTGCCGCCGATGGGCTGCGTCAAGGAGCAGGACAAGTCCTAGTGGGCCAAAGGTCGATGTCACTCTGCTGCAGTTGTTTGCACAGGCTGGCTGGCTTATAAATTGGCGCCCCATTAGCCACAAACTTTAGGGAGAGGAGGCACAAGCCGTGAATGTGGATGGGTGTGCGATGCGGGGGCCAATTGTTATTAGTTTGCTTTCTGTTGCTATTTCTTTCGCTCACCCTTGAACTAACAGTATCTGCGCGAGATGTACAAGTGGCACACAAACAGAAGAGAACACCCACATATCGATGCCGCGACGATTTCTGGCTCCAGTGTCAGTCGCCGCCCACTTTGCGAGAGGTGTGATTGCATTTTGCCACATACGAGTGGCATTCCATGCACCTAGTGCACACCCACTCCTTCCAGCCACTCGGGAATAGCATCAATATTTGCACTACTAAAAGTTTTTGATAAATTTTGGATTGGATTTCCGTTTTTCTTATCTCGAGTCCAGAAGGGCGGTCCGTGTCGATCTACGCTCGATACTAAATAACAAATCATTCTTAATTATTATTAACTAGCGGAACCGGCAAACTTTGTCTCGTCCCAATTTAAACAAAAAAACACAAGGTTTGATTGCATTTTGCCACATACGAGTGGCATTCCATGCACCAAGTGCACACCAATTCCCTTCCAGACACTCGGGAATAGCATCAATATTTGCACTACTAAAAGTTTTTGCTATTTTGGATTGGATTTTCCTTAATTATTATTAACTAGCGGAACCGGCACACTTTGTCTCCTGTTTCACTGCAGCAAAAAACAGTACAGGAGGAAATATACCACACTTTTGCGAATGTCAGAGCACCTTGAAAATAAATGTATGAGTTTTGGCTGAAAACGTAAAACGCAAAAGTAAGTGAAACCAGGAACCTGCCCAATAGTTCAAATTTCCATACGACTTATGTACATGTATTTGAATGGAAACGAAATCGTTGAGAACGAAGGCAGTGCTTTCTGGTTTGTTATCCGGTGCAAGGAGGACTATGAGGATCATGAGAAAAACACGGATTTTTGAAGCTGAGACCACAAATAGTCAAGGATTGACCTTGTAATTTGTTAATCGACATGGGGAAGGCAAGACAAACCGGGATCTGAATACACTCAAACGTCATATCCGTTGGGATTTTTTTACTTCTCGAAAGAAGAATTAACTCGTCTTTAAATTTTCAACCAAAATTTCGCACTCGCTTAATCATTTCTAAATTTTGTGGAAATAAATTATCAATTTGGTTATTAAACGAAAGGGAATGTTGTGGATCGCAGTCGCAGAATCTACCTGTATACCCGTACTCAGTCAGTATATAATATGTAGGTGAGCTTATGTGGAATTTTGAAATATTTTATCTGTTTACATTGTTCATTGTTTTTGCTACATCTGTCATCTACATCACTTCTCATACCAACACGCCGCTCTAACACGTTCGTTCTCCGCTAGAAGGCGCAAACTAGGCGAGTGTGTGAGCAAGACAGACAGAAAATTAGTAGCGGCTGCAGCGCTGGAACGGGTTGGGTTGGCAACTGAAAATTAATTTAGATTTTCAGTTCCACGATACTGCACAGATTTTCGTTATTTTTGGGGGCGGAAAAGGGCGGTTCGAAAAACATTTATAACCCATAAGCCTGGAAAACAAAATTTGGTTGCTATCTTTTAGTCTCTGAGAACTAGGCGCTCAATAAGACAGACGGACAGAAAAACAGGACTATATCGACTTGGATATTGATGCTGATAAAGAATATATGTATATACCTTATGGGGATGGGAAAGTTTCCTTCTCTGCGTTACACACATCCATGCTTACCAAAAAATAACCCTTAATTCTTCGAGTAAGGGTTTAATTAACAGAAAAATTTGTCGTCATTATTCTTTTCTCATTCATCATCCACATCTGATTCCTCAGATATGGGATTAATCCAGGCGGAGCTGGACTTATCAATGGCCGCAGTCAGGTACTTCTTCAACGAGTATCCGTCCAACAAACATGCAATCCGTCTTCATACTTACATCCCGTTCCGTTACCGAATCGCGTTCCGGAAGCCCTATGCGTAGTCGCCTAAGATGGCGAGTTTTGCAATGCTGGTATTTGGCATGATCAAGGAAAACTCAACGGATGGCAAGGCATCCATTTATATGTATTTTGCTTTACGAATTTTGTTGTTCAAGTTCTGCGGGGAAATTTACATCATTTGCTACACGGTTTTACTTGCGCCACCTGGCGACGCGCTTGTCATTTATGTTTGCAGATTCAGCGTACCTCCCCACCAATTTTTAACATTCCTAAATTCAGCAAATGTAACGCCATTCAGCGCTCTTTCTATGTTAGGAAGTTCTCTCGCATGCGATAATCTTGTCCTGTTCGTCCTGTTCCTATGAAAATGGAATGAATAAAGTTCTGTTAACGTTCCCCTCCATGTAAATGTCCCACGAGCTACTGAGAAAAGTCAGGATGCACAGGCACAGAAAAATTCTTGCAATTCCTGTTTTATATTAGAAAACCAATCAGCTAAATTTATGTATAAATGTAACAACAATTGGATCCGTTTAAAAGATTGGTTCCCCACATCCTTTTTAAGTGCGCCTTATATTTAGTTTCTATTGATTATAACGGTATATTTAATCATTAATATATTAAATATCATATATAAAGGTATAAAATAAAAGGTTGTTACCGCCAAATATATATATATATATATATATATATATAGATATAGAAGATGTATTATATCTTTCATCAGAACCGCGCTAAAAGTCTCATAATATTCGTGGGTGTATTTGAATACCCACTGGCCCACTAAGCCACTAAGCCCAGCCCTCGAGCATAATTTAATCCTCTAGCCTCTACCTCTAGCAACAGGCACAAACAGCCACAAGTTTTAAGTTCTGGGAGCGTTGAAAAATCCATACAAAAAGACCCGCCAACAGCTGCCAATGCGAACATCGATCTGGCAACACCCCCTACACTCGATAACATCAATAGTTACATTCGATAAATTGAAGGTTGCCAGACCGAGTAAAAAAGTACGTCAAAGATAAATTTATCTTTTTGTCAGCTGACAAATAGATAAATAAATCGATAACTTTATCTGGAAATTTTAGCGCTGTACAGCACTAGTTATCCAACATAAATCCAGCAGTCTGGCAGCGCTGTGTTCCCCAATCTGGCCAATCTGGTCAGTGTAGCTGGGCTCCGGCCGTCAACAAAGGCAATATTTCGAATAAAACTGGATTAAAACTCTCGGAAACTTCAACAATATGTCTGTGCGACACGACTGGTACCAGTCCGAGACCAAGGTGGTCATCACTGTTCTGCTGAAGAACGCCACAGAGAAGAACTACGCTGTCAAGATTGAGTCAAAGAAACTACACATGACCGCGGATGGATACGAACTGGAGATCCAGCTGCTGCATCCCGTTGTCGTGGACCGTTGCTCCCACAAGGCCTACCAGTCCAAGGTCGAAATAACACTGGAAAAGGAAACGGGCGTACGCTGGGAGACGCTTGAGGAGAAGGCGGCTCCCGTGGCAGTCGCATTGCCAAAACTGCAGACCAAAAACTGGGACCAGCTGGTCAACGAGGAGGAAAAGATTGAAGAAAAAGAGGCCCAAGGCGAAGCGGCTCTAAATAATCTATTCAAGCGGATTTACAGCACTTCCTCGCCCGAGGTGCAGAAGGCCATGAACAAATCTTTCTCCGAGTCTGGCGGCACTGTGCTCAGCACCAACTGGAACGAGGTGGGCAAGGAGAAGGTGGTTGTGCAGCCGCCCAAAGGAACCGAATTCCGCGAATGGGAGAAGTAGGGCAAATCACGACGGCTAGTTAAACACACAAACACACACAGACATTAATTTATCAGAGAAGCAACTAAATACATTTTTACACAAACAGCCATATGCGATGGGCAAGCAAGGCAAAACATTAAAAATTAACGATATTAACATAAACTTACAATTGTTCTAAATAAAAATGCACTTGATTGTCGATTCATCACGGATATGTTTTTTGGGGCAATTCGTTTCTGGAAAGTTCCTAAACAGCTATGCTATGTATATTCAAACGAGGATTTTTAGAACCACCCTCGCATTTATTGCAGCGCGAACAGCTGATAGACCGGGTTCGATATATACGTGGAAAAGAGTTTTAGAATTTCTGTCTTGCCGAAAGTAGGGAAGAGAAGAGCGAGCACAAAAACGCACAAAAATGTATCAAAATCTGGAGGAGCACAACCGGCTGGTAAACAAATACCTCAAGATATTCTTCGTGGTCGCCCTGTATTGGTAAGCAGACAAGGGAGCAAAGACGTGGACTATTCAGTACACTCTGCTTTCCCACAGGTGCACCTCCATCTTGACGGTGTTTGTGAACAAACATTTACTGAGCAGTAACACTGTGAACCTGGGAGCACCGCTGTTTATGTCGTGGTTTCAGTGTGTGGTGTCCACCTTGATCTGCTTTGTGATGAGCCGCCTCAGCCGCAAATACCCGAGCGTGCTCACCTTCCCCGAAGGCAATCCCCTGGACATTGACACCTTCCGCAAGATTCTGCCGCTGTCCGTGCTGTACACGCTGATGATTGGAGCCAACAACTTGTCGCTGTCGTACGTCACGGTGGCCTTTTACTACATCGGACGCTCCCTGACCACCGTGTTCAGTGTGGTGCTTACGTATGTGATCCTGCGCCAACGCACTAGCTTCAAGTGCTTGATGTGCTGCGCCGTCATAGTGATTGGCTTTTGGCTGGGCGTGGACCAGGAGAGCCTCACAGAGGTTTTCTCCTGGCGGGGCACCATATTCGGAGTCCTCAGCTCCCTGGCACTGGCCATGTTCTCCATCCAGACCAAAAAATCGCTGACGCACGTCAATCAGGAGGTGTGGCTGCTCAGCTACTACAACAATCTGTACTCCACCCTGCTCTTTCTGCCCCTGATCATCCTCAACGGCGAGCTGGAGACGATCATAACGTATCAGCATTTGTGGGCTGCATGGTTTTGGGCAGCCATGGCACTAAGTGGTGTTTGTGGCTTCGCTATCGGGTTTGTGACTGCTTTGGAAATACAGGTGAGGGAGGAGCCAAGCCGAGCGGAGCGGAGCGCAGACAAAATCTTTCTTGTAATTGCTTATCTGCCCTGATTTTAGGTTACCTCACCGCTAACGCACAATATCTCGGGCACAGCCAAGGCCTGTGCTCAGACAGTAATTGCCACCCAGTATTATCACGACGTACGGTCGGCACTTTGGTGGACCTCGAATATAGTGGTGCTTGTAGCCAGTGCAGCGTACACCCGAGTGAAGCAGCTGGAGATGGTCCGACACCACCAGCAGCGAACTGCGGCCACACAGAAGGCCTAACATGGACGGGAAGGGCGCCACACCAAAGTAATTTAGACTGGAGAAGACTATAGCTATAGCAGATGTAAGTTTAAAAAGTACGCACAAACGAAATCATCAACAATGCAAATACATAGGCATGTATGTTTATAATTAATTGACAGCTACAGCCTTTTGGGTTTCCTCTGGCTGCTCCTGCTTTTTAGGCTCTTCCCGCTTTACCTTCGCTGAGCTCTTGTCCCACATCTCGGGCACGTACACAAACGGATCGATCTTGAGCTGCTCACTGCTGGGCGGGCTCTTGAGCAAAACTCGAGTGATGAATCGCCCCTCCCGCTTGGGGCGCATGATGTTGATATCCTGCAGCAGATTTTTGAGGTTCTCCTCCAGCTTTTGTGCATCCATGTCCAGGGGTCCCACACTGGCGGCGATAAGGCCGAAGTTCTGCTGATATTCATCCTTGGTTGCACTGTAGCTAATGCCACTGGAAAACTTAACAATCATCTCTGCCAGATTTGTGCCTAACGTTTCGCTCTTTGGGTTTGGAAATTTGCGCTTCATTAGACCACGCAGTGCGACTAGCTCGGGCAGAATGTTGGGATGCGCAATGATGAACTGGTAGTCGGATAGCAACAGCTCTCCGGCAGTTATGTCTTTGATCAGTTCAACGCCACCGACCAGCGAAGCGCCGGCTTCTCTTGCCTCTAAAATTTCGTCCTAAAAACGGATTCTTTCAATTAGTAACCACTTCAGGCGCATAGAGTGAAGAGTATTGCTTACGTTGCCCTTGGTGAATACTATGATCTTGCGCTCCTCGCCATGCTCAAACTTGTGCGGAATCATGGCCATGCGCTGGAAGTTGTCCACAAACCGAGTCACCTTTTCGCCCTGCATGTTCAGCTCAATCTCCACATTCAGGGGTGCATTGGGCACGTTGTACATGCTCGGATGATGTGTCTCCCGATGGCACTGTATGGCCTCGGCCACGCTGTACACCGGCCAGCGGTAATAGCGTCCCACGTAAACATCGTCTTTGGACACTTGCTTCCAGGAGTCGTCCACATGTTTGTCCGCACGTTTCACGTTGATTCTACGAAGAGAATGAATGAATCAATCTCCGATTGATATGTTTATGGTCCCCACTTACTTCTTGTCCCGTTGATTGTGAGGAATAAATCCCACCTTCTTGACTTCCACTTTAACCTTCTTCTTGCGGGCCTTCTCTCTGGTGCCTTTTCGAGCCGCTTCGCTGATGGCAGTCAGGTGCAGGCGTCGCACGGCATCTCCTGTGGGCTGGCGCAAGGCCAGGACACGCATTGACGACAAAATCGACTGCATTTCTTTCAGAATTATCCAATTTAAAAATATTTAACAAAGAATTTCTACTTTTGCATAACCTCGCCGCCGCCGATATTTTTTAAAGTGTATCGATGGGAAGGGCGACAAGTGCGATAGTTCGATCGATGCTTGCGCGATACTTGCGCCCGAAATTCAAAAAGATTGTAACTGTGTAAAAAATGATCGTTACAAAGCGAATTCTTTACTATAGAACTGTTTACTAAATATGGAATAAAATATCTAAGTTAATGCGTGAAAGAATGTTGCAAGCCAAATGCCGCATGCTAAGAGAGAGTTTGATTGAACTTTTACAAAGAGCACAAATGCTGAAAATCTCAATGCTCTCTAAAAATAAATCTCACATTTTCTGGATTTTCCGAAGCGTACAAAAAGCATTTCTCAGAATAGCTTCGACCGACGAGCGGCACGGCACGGATTCAAAAATTTGCTCGCCGTGAATAAAAATCGCGAAAAACACCTCAAGACGACAAAAGGAATTCCTCGGCAGAGGGGCGCGGGCGATTGTGTATATAAGGAAAAGTGCAAGTAATAATTTGTTATTGTTTTTCTTCCATAGTACAACATCGTCTGTACTAGTGCGGCGCTATATCTCTGGTGTCCGAGCAAAGTAGCGGTCGGGTCGGTCAGTCAGGAAGGAAAAAGAAAAATGTGTATTCAATGTGTGGCAACATTTTCGATATAACATTCTGAAAGAGTGGCGCAACGAAACGCCTAGTGAAAGTAATAGGAAAGAAAGAAGCATATATAAACATACAGAGATATATGAATGTACGTGGGCTACGCCATTTTTCGTGTTATGACCAGTCGAGTGCGTGCACTTTCGCATAAATTGAAGGAAATATGAATTGTGTAAAATTAAACGAAAAGGAAGTGTTGCGGTGCGTACTTCACAGTGTGTGATGGGCGTTGATGTGGGGAGTGGTGCTCGGACGTGGACGCGATCGCCATGGGGGAGGCAAACAAAAGAGTGTCAGCGTTTTAAAAATAGTTTGCGGCAGCGTTTTCTATTTAACGTGATTTTATTATTTGTTCATCCGTGGGGCGGGCAGTGGCAGTGGGAGGGCAGCGGCATACAGCCTGTCGATCGATCCCATTGGTATCCCATCCCGAAGCACTTACGTACAGCGAAGCACGCCCGGAGTGGAGAGTGCATTCGAGATTGGTTTTCCGTTCCGTTTAAGTGACCACACGCGTGAATATTTTTAGAAAATATTCAAAACTTTTGCACATGTGGAGAAACGTGCTGAATTGGATATTTCGTTTCGAAATTATTGTTTACATTTTCGTGGATTTTATTCGTAACACTTTAAGACATTTTCATCACAGCCACATAAACCACCCAAACGTTCTCTCTTTCCCTCTCTCTCTCTCTCTCTCTGCATGTGTGTGCGTGTGTGTGTGGGGCGGCAGACGTTCTACATTTTGTCTTCCTCTTTTATAAACAATTCTCGCGATTTTGATAATTCTCGCTTTTTCTCGTCTTGTGTGCGTTTTTAGTGGCGTATCTGGCAGAGTAAACAAACAGATCAGGTCCGATCCGATTCGATCCGATTGATCATTTCCCTAATACGCGCTTCAGAATGAATGTGGACGAGGGACCACCAGCAGCAGCGCAGCAGCCAATGTATCCACTACAACCACCGCCAAAGCCACGACGGTCCCGTCAGAAAACCAATCCCCTGCACTATGAGTCCTTGCCCACGGCACCGCCAGCCATGTGCGGCCGCGCCGAGGAGAACATTTTCCAGTTTCCCGCCGTGGCCTCGCGCGCCCGCAACCTGTCCGCCTCGCCCAACTTCGAGCGACGGGAGGCCAAGGATCTGCCGGTATGCGAGCATGGAAAGCACTCGTGCTTCTTCTGCCAGCCGTTTCGTGCCGATCGCGGCACCATCGAGCCGTTAAAGACTCGTCTGAACTCCGCCATCGAGGCGATGGACGAACTGACACGCACCTATGCACTGCTTGAGGGATTCCTGGAGCAGAAGCTGGCCACCATCATCGACAACGAGGCGGGCGAGAAGGAGGCGGAGCAAGCAACCACAAGTGGAGCAGCAGATCCCACGGTCAGGCCAAGGCAGCCGCCAAAGACACCTACCAACGACACGGAGTTCGAGCTGGAACACTCCCTCACCTGGCTGGAGTCTCTGATGGGCACTGAGGTGGTGCCACCCTTCAAGCAGGGAAAATTCAAGCGGTAAGCATCGTTTATTAGATCCCGAACATTATTGCCTAATGTATACCGATTCTCCACAGCATACGCGAGCGCAGCAAATCCATGATGGACGACGACATCAATATGTTCATAAAAGGCGATCGTCCCATGAAGACGAACTCATCGCGTCCGTACCTCCTGCGACGCCAGAGCACCTACAGCGACAACAAGTCCAAGGTGTCCAAATGGACAAAAGTGAAGGCGGCATTCAAATGGGAGAGGGCCAACGTGCCCCCCTCTGGCTCGACAGGAGCACCAGAGACGAGCGTCCTTGTGCCGGTGAACCACGAGGTGGAAAGGTAGGGACACATGTGGATCTTCACAGACTCGATTCAAGTTTATTTTTCAAACTATCACGCAGATACCTCAAGGTTCCAATTAGCCAGGCTGGTGGCAGCAGCTCAGCGGACAGCATTATAAGCTCCTCGTCCGGACACTTTATGAGCGATACGGGAGGCACACCCGGCACCATCAGCTCGGCCAGTTCCATGGATGATCTCGAGGCTGGCTTGCGTCAAAACATTCGTAATTCCCTTGAACATTATTATTTAAAGACTGCTCTTAAAAGTCTCGCCTTCTTTCAGGCCGCGACTCGTCCAAGAGCGACACACGCTGTGACTCGCGTGCCTCCAACTTTGAGGTGGAGCTCCGCAAATCGGCCACCGATGAGCGCCTGGATGGTGTTAAGGCCGCTGCCGCACTGCCTACCAAGTCGTCATCTAGCAAGTCGCTGCGCCGCTCCAAAGCTTTCTCTGACTTTGAGGTTCTGCCCGAGGACCATGTGGCGGAGATCAAGTCAACCAGCAGTCGACGCCAGCGGCTGCCGCCGAGTCCGCTGAACCTGAATCAGGTCTGCAGCGATCTGCCACAGCTCCACTCGCCGCTCAAAAGTCCCAAGGAGATGGCGAGCAGTCAGACAATACCTCGTATGCGGCGCGTCCACTCCCCGGGCAATTCTTCGGTCCCCAGTAGTCCCTCCAGACACTCGGATTTCTTCGGTGAATTCGGTAAGTCACGCTGTACTGATTTCAGGAAACTAGCACTAACCCTTGGCGTTTCTTGCAGAGAGCGAGGATCTGTCCAGCGGTGACTTCTCAGAGCCGACAACGCCAAATCGTAAGAATTTCCCAGGTACCGATGACGGCGAGGTATTTCAACATTATCAACTTCTCGTACTCAAACTAGATTCGGATTTTAAACGAAAGCAACGCGAGTTTGAGCGCTCCAGCGCCAGTAATCGCAGTAGGATCCCGATCCTCCCGCACCCCAAAGCCAAATCGGAGACTCATGCTCTTCCCCCATTTCAGGTGTCAAGCTGGGCAGTGGCGGAGGCGCTGGCGGAGGCAGTGGCAAGCGGAGCAGCGACGAGCATTCACCCACCCAGCTTTTGCACAGTGATCTTATGTCCACCGAACAGCTGGAGCAGAATCTGACGCCGCAGTTCAAGAAGAAACTACACAAATGGCGGGCCAAGCAGCAGAGCTGTGCCAGCCCCTATGGCACCACCACGGAACCCCTGGCGGCCAGTCCCACGGCCAGGAGCCAGAGTGGCGAGGTGAAGCCCAAAATCGATTGGAATCTTTGGAGCATGGGGCAGATGAAGCTCGAGGGTCAGGGACTGAGTGCTCTGCCGGACCAAAAGGATTTGCCCGAAAAGTTTCAGAAAAAGTTGGGTAAGGCACCGCCACCGTAACTGGATATTCCCCTCACCAAAACCATCCATTGTAAACGTTTTCTTCAGAGCAATGGAACCGCCTGAAGTGCACTCCTGGCGGTGGCATAAATTCGGATAATGATTCCCCAAAGCGCGGCTCCAAGCACAGTCAGTCGACGTCCACACGTCGCGGATCAGACGACGATCGCTGGTACAAGCACAAGCCGCACGACAAGGAGAAGTTCGTCCAAATCTTTGAGTTACTTTCCCTGCGGTAAAACTGATATTGAATCCTTATCCCGCAGATTGTCGCGCCTCAAGGCCATCGTGGCACCCGATCACACGTCCAAGAAAATTGAGGTGAAGACCTCCGACGGCGAGGTGATGAAATTCGAGGGGATCTCGAGGAAGTTTACGCGCAAGCTCTACGAATGGGAAAAGGCCCGGGGCATTGGACCGGAGGCCTCCACCTTCGCCCTGCTCCATCCCGGCTACTGTCCCATCGATGTGCGGCGTATCAACAAGGAGTGCAACAAAGGTTTATACACATAATCTTGAGATAAGTTTACTAGCAGATTGTAGCTAATAATCAACCTTCTTTAGCCACTTCGGAGCACTCGCCCACTCTCAGCCGATCCCTTTCGCTGGACAGCGTGTCGCCAAACTGCAACCAAGGGCCGGCCATTTCGCAGCAGGCCTCATCTCTGTCGCTAAATGATGTCAACGATCATCTGAAGGAGATCGAGGACAGCACCGACGCCCTGACGGATCACGAGTGCAAGAGGTACGACGAGCCCGAGGCCGTCATGGTGGAGGTGGAGGAGCACATACATGACACCGCCTCGCCGCTGGTCACCGCCCACACGCTGGTGGAGCAGCAGACACCGATCTACAAATATGAGGAAGTGCAGTGCAATGACTACGTGTAGGTGACACCCATAACACTCCAGTTATTCGCATATCTAAGGGTTTCCTCTCGTCATTCCTCCCACCAGCAACTCCCGACGAGTGCAGAGCTTCGAATCGCACACGAATCTGGCCCCACTGCTCGGTGCAGTGAAACGTGCCGATGAGCTGTTTGGCCATCTGAAGAATGCTTCGCCGGACCTACTGGAGCACAGCTCTATGCGGGAGTGCCAGGCTGCTATACTTAACATTCGTGGCATTTATCCGTACTACTCCAATAACCTGATGAAGGCGACCGTGCTGAATGCCATATCCGATGTTCAGAGCGAACTCGGGCGCCTGGCGGAGCTGGTAAGTGGACCAGAACTTCCCAAACAGTGCACACATTCAGTGTGTTTCAATATTCCAGAGCCAAAAGTCGCCACTGGACGAGGCTTGCTGTCAGGAGACAATGGAGGAGCGGACACAGGAATACCAGGAGGAGTTGCAGGGGCTGCTCGAGTCCCTGCAGTGCCTCAAGCTGAGCATACGTAGGAATAACTTTGATTCATCTATATATCATCTATTGAATTTAATTTTTGCATGCATTCCAGAGGGCGGCACAAATCGTTATCCACGCGACATTGTGCCAGACATCAACATCACGAGCGAGGATGGACAGCAGCTGGAAAGCAGCTCCGCGTATGCCACCTGCGACAATTCCAGCCGAGATCAATTGGCCCTCACGGATCACAGTGCGGCCTCGCCCATGGAGCACGAGACTGAGACTATCACCACAACGGGCACCCTTTGCCGCTCCAACATGGGCATGGCCAATGGAAATGCCAATGCCAACGGCAGTGCCATTGTCAGTGCCAATGCAAATGCCACCAAAAAGAAGGTGGTGCGCCTGCGCAAGATGGGATCCCGGCAGAACAGCAAGACGGAGAGCGACAGCAGCGATGCGGATACGCACAGCGTCTTGGAGACACCGCGTCGGTTGCGCCGCAAGAACTTTCGGGTGAAGCAGCGTTCCCTGGACGATGATTTCCGGCTGGGTTCCTTCACGACCACGGCCCCCAATGAGGTAGATACTGCCAATGCCGCAGAGGAAGTAATCTACGGCTCGCTTAAGGTGAAACCCGGCGAACTTATCGAACAAAGTCAATGCATTGCCCCGGCTTCTGCCCCTCCCCCAGCACCAACAACTGCTGCTGCTGCAACTCCACCCATAAAGTTGGGCGGATTTGTGCCACCTCCGCTGCCGGAGCCCCATGCCCGTACTTACAATGCCAATGTCTTTGTGAAGACCAAGCGAAAGATCTTCACCACCATTGTGGAGCCCAGTGCCTCAGAGGGGATTGCACTCATCGAAAAGGAGCTGGACAGCCCCACGCACAGCCTCGAGGAGAAGTCCGAGAAGTCGGAGAGAGCCAAGAAGCAGCCACGTCCCCTCAATCTGTACAAATCCATCAGCCTGGATCGGCTGTCGCCACTCCGGACCAAAGTAGAGCCACTCCGCAAGTGCCAGAGCAGCGAGGGATTGCGGCAGGGAACATTACTGGTTCGTCCACCGCTGGCCAGTGACAGCATAAAGAGGCTAGCGCTGCTGCCGGCCAAGAGGATGCCAATGGAGCTGCCCAATCCGCCTGTGCCACCGCGCAGGGCGCATCTCTACAAGAAGAACTCGCTGCACAAGTCGCACAGCGCCACCGTCAGCAACAACATTGAGCACAAGATCGCCAAGACCAGCTCCGGTTCGACCTTCTCCAAGGTTCACCCGCCACTGATGCTGCCCAACCGGGAGGACAACACGCTGCCCCGCATTCAGCGCAAGCTGGAGGGCAAGACCACCCCCTCGCAGACCCCCACCAAGCCCAAGCACTTTGAGTTCCCCCCACCACAGTTGGTCCTGCCCGAGCGACCGGTCACGCCCCTGTCAGAGCGAGCCATTCGGCTGCAGCTGGCGAAGGCGCAGTTCCTGCAGAGTGCTCCGGTAACGCCTTGGCAGGAGCCTCCCGCACCCACGGTCGAAAGCGATGCGTCCTCGTCGCTTCACAAGAGCATCAGTGCCGGCAGCATCCGAGGCGGAACTGAGGCAGCTGCCAGAGCTGTCGAGCCACAACAGCAGCAGCAGCAGTACCAACAGGAAGTGTCCACCGATCAGGACAGTGCCGGCACCTCCAGCGCCTACGACAGTCTGCCGCGCTCCGTCAGCCGGAGTGCAAAGATCTCCAGCAAACTTGGCTTCGCCACACTCACCTCCAAGCTGCGGCGCGGTGGCAAGAAGCCCAAGGAGTCGTCTGCCTCCCCCTCAGCCAGTGGCAGTGCGCTCTCAGCGCTGTGTCGCCAAACGTTGATGGCCGATGTGATTGGCATTCCCCAGGCCTATGGGGCGGAGAAACCACCGCCCAGTCCTACCGCCAGGAATGTTCACAAGTCGCAGAGCACTCCCCAGGCGGTCACGCCCCAGCTCAATCTTGATGGATTGAACAAGTCCCTGAGCGAGCAATATGTACGCCAGCTCAAGGAGAGCGATGTCTAGTCACGCTGTGATGTCAGAGAAGTCACGAGTCAGATGTCCAGAATCCACAGAATCTAGTCATAGATTTTACACTTTTTGCGTATCGCACGCAGATTGATTTACCCAGCGAAAGAGTCACTTCTGTTGGAACCACAAATCTAGTCAGGAGTAATCTTTGAAGGGATCTTTGCCGCATTAAAGATCAATGATCAATTACACAATGTACTCACTACCCACTCTCTGACATTTGTTCGAACTATATTTTAATCATATCGCACATCATATGGCGCATATTATTAATCTCAAGTTTAATTCCGATTAGCCATAAGTGGGTTATCGCCCGAACCGAACCCGCCTCGCACCGCCACTACCTGTGATCCACATAGTCATCCACATTGTCCAAGTCTTCATCATCCTCATTATCCTCATCAACATCATTCTCATAGGGTATTTCGGGAGGCTCGGCGCCGGTGTTCCAATAGCGATCTTCCTCTGGTAGGGTAAATTCGTACATTGGCTTGTCGTCATCCAAGTAAACGATGCAGGCGGTCAGGTTCTGCGCCGTCTCGACCATCTGTGGCACGCTATTGACAAACTCCACGCCGCACTGGGCCGACTTGAGGGCTGCTCCTGGTAGCTCACTGTTCAGCTTGCCATAGCCCTCAATGCCAACGGCAATGATGTCGTGGACCCGACGAATGGCACTTAGGGCGTTGATGGTGCCCGAGAGGATCTTGCCCATGGTGGTCTGCTTGGCGGCAATTTTCTTGTAGATCTTCACCAGGCCACGAATACTCTGGCGGATGTCCTTTACGGAGGCCACCGTCTCGTGCTGGATGCGAAGCACCAGACCCGTGGTGTAGGTGTAGCAGTCGACGCCATCGCTGACGGCCTGCAGGGCCACCTGGAACTGCGGCACATGCGAGTAGCTGCAGTATGCGGCCATTTCTGCAATGCCCCAGTACTTGGACATGAATCCCAGTCCTCCAAGCGCAGCCGTGACAATCTTTGGCTTGTTAATGCTCAGCAGAATGCTCTCCAGATTAATGGCGCGCTCCACCAGATCATCGATCCCCTCCTGAGCCTCGTCGATCACATCCTGTAAGATGTCGCGCAGATCCTCAAACTCCGCTCGCTGCTCCTTGGTCATGTCCGGACTGGGCTCTCCAATCAGCTCCTCCACCGTGGGAAGCGAGGTGTCGTAGACAGTCCTGGGCGTCTCATCCACATAGATCGAGAAGTGACTGCGAAGCTCATCGAAAGCCTGGAAGTAGCTGGCATCCACTTGGGGCTCGGCCACCGCATCGCTCTGCGCACTGCCGTCCCCTTGCTGTAGCTTCTGTCTGTACAGATGGTCGTATTGGGTTTGGAGCTCGCGGTAGAGGGGACGCAGAGCCTCGAGCTCTGTGCTGGACAGCTGCAAGTCCTTCTGCTGCTGCACCAGCAAACTCTCCAGCTCCTGGTGGCCACTCGCGACACCACACAGGAGTACGCAGGAGCTCAGCAAGAGCAGAGATACTTTAGGCAACATTTTAACCGGCCAAGCGGTGAAATCCAACTGAGGAGCAGTGGTCAGATCTGCTATCGGCGGAACTACGAGTATAGCTCGTAAAATACCATCAGAGATAGCCCATTGGATTTTCATAAGTGCTGATTGGAGACCGCTAATCGCATCTTATCTCATACCTTACGCTATATATAACGCCCCATAGGGGCAATGTTTCAGTAAACAATTTGGCAAAAGCTTTAAATGAATGGTTTACCCGGAGAGAGAGAGCGAAAGCTATGGCTGTCATAATGAGCAAGGGTTCCTGAGAATTATTGCAGCATCGTTTATTTTTCTTACTCCATAGCACAGGACTCAATGACGGCATAGATCTCATCGAACTGCATCTTCAGCTGGTTATAGGCACTGCAACTGGGTGTGTCCAGCTCCTCCAACGACATCTCCAGCAAGATGTCCCAGCATAGCTCCAGACTGGCGGCCTGGCGCTGATTGATGCCTCCGATGCCGGCCACAGTGCACAGCAGCACGCCGGCATGGTTGAAGTTTGCCTGCTTTAGCTGCCACACCCGACAGATCTTCGACAGATCCGCTATCTTCTGTGCGGCCACATTGAGGAAGCTGGCCTCCTGCACAACCTCCTGTTCGAAGTGCTCCATTACGCTGTCCAGGGACTGTCGGCAGATGCTGTACTTGTCGATGAGTTCCCGATTGAAATGCGCCACCTCACGCTCGTGCTGCTTGAAGCAGGTGCCCCACTCCACAGTGTACTGGTGGTCAAAGAACTCCTCCATCCGCGCGCTCACTTGCTGCTGACTGGTGTCCAGGGTGTCCTTGGCCTGCTGCACTTTCTCGGCCTGTGCATAGATCGCCTGGTGCGTGTCATTCCAGAGCTGATCGGCCCTAAAGCTTTCCCCGGCTATCAGTTGCTTCGTGGACTCATAGAGCGGCCCCTCCTTGTACAAAATCCGTCTGCTCTCACTCTCCACCTGTAAAGGATACCTGTTCAAATACGTTTTATTTTTGGTATTCCAAGTATTACACAAAAAAAGCTCAAAAGCAGCAGTGTCCTCCTTGCCAACCTCATCTTGAAACTGATTCACGAATAACACTTAACAGATACGTTATATCATTGGGTATCTTTGCAGTTCAGTTGAAAGTCTCTGAACTATGTGAAATTGAATGCCATTTGGTTTAGTTACAGGTGTTCCATTAATGTCCGGGCTAGTAAACAACGTGTGGGGAACTATAACATGTGAACAAATTTATTTAACAAGAAAACCCATCTTCGATTTCCCTTTAAACTGAAGTGCAAAGTGTACAGAAGTATCCACTAGCCAGAAAAAAACCAGATGACAGTATCTTTCATCAAGCTAATGTTAGGTTGTACAACGTTATCGCTGCAGATTCCATTGTGAATGTCAAGTCAATGGTAGAGGAAAAAATTAAAAATTAATAATGAGTCAGACTATTGGAATACTGGTAATGTGAGGGGCTTTGAGCCTTTCATTCCTGTAAGGAATAAATCTTAATAAAAATACAAAAAGTTCTCAAAATTTGTTTACTTTTGGCAACTGTTTGATACAGTGGTACGATACGACTAGTTTATAAAATAAAAAAAACCATGAGTAAAATCTTTGTAAAATTGCTTCAAACTGAGAGACTGTTTGACAGAGTAGACGACAGACATAAGGACTTGGGCTTTAAGAATCTTCTGTCCAACATTAGTTCACCCTGTTCAAGTACATACAAAATATATGAAGTCTGTGAATAATTTTGTCTGCGAGGGTATCTTTCCATTAGGCAAATGACAAATGCCTGTTCAGTTGTCCCTGCCTGCCTTATCTCTGTAGATTCCAATAAGAACGACTATATATACCAAGAAAACCAAAGCAGCCAGAAACAATAGAACGAAAACATCATGATGAATACCATTGGAATACTTTGTCTCCTCCTAAGTTTGTCTGTGAGTAAAAGTCACTCACTGATGAAAGTCCCAGCACTAAATCACAACACCTTTAGTCGATCCAAGCAGAAACAGTGGTGCAAAATGAAACCCACACAGAGAGCGAGACGACGGACTACGGACCCATCACCATGGTGGTGAACAATCTGGCCGAGATTGCCATCAATGTGAGCGACGAAACGACCGGCCAACTGCAGTCCAAGATGGAGCGCACAGTTCAGGATATTGCGGGAAATCTGGAGGTATTGACCACCGATGCCATGGCCCAGCTGAGCGATGACTTATACGAGACCAACCAGCTGCTGGTGGAAAACCCCAGCTGCAATCCGGCCTGGAATCTCGAAGAGTTCACGGTCAACATCACGAATCAGTTGGGTGCCTGCACATTGGGATTGGGCAGTCTGGTCGACAGCTTCCGGCAGGAAGGAAAGCAGTCGCTCGCCAATGTGCAAGAATTTGTCCAGCAGATCGCCCAGTTGCCCTCCCTCTGCCAGCTGCTGGGTCAATCGACGGAGCTGGCTCCACTCAATCCGCTGGGATTTGCCGGCGGCAACAACTGCTTCATCAACGGCATGGTCCAGATCAACCAGGGTATGGCCCAGTCGCTGCACAACGCATCCCTGCTCCTGGTGCGTACGCGACAGCTATCGGAGGAGCAAGTGGCGCAGGCGCAGCAGTGCAGCGGCTCAGTGGTCCAGGGAATCCGTCAGTTCCTCAGCGACGAGCGGGCCAATTGTGAATAGCTTTGAGCAAATGTATTCGAGTTTCGGGTATAAGGAAATATAGAAGGGGAAATTTATGCACCCAGAGCAGGGCCATATCCTGCTCACAAACTCGTATTCATGACATTTATTTGACAATATTTTGATTGATTTTACAGCTGCTGCGCAGGTCCACAAGATCCCGCTCCCCATCCCCATCCCGATCCCATATGCTTGTAGTACTATTCGAACGTATTGCATCTGCATACATATGCCACGATATGCATATGCTTTGTATACTATATGTATTTTTGTTGGATAATGTTTGCGGCTAGTCGCAAGTTGAGTTCACTTTTCAAAGTCGCATGCATACTAATTGGTCATGCCATTGTTCGATTGACCAATTGCCCAATGGACTTGCCAACGACACGTGGCAGCCACACGATGATGCCAAACCCAACGGACGAGCAAGCAACCAACAACAAGTCGAGCAACAGCTGGTAGCATAGAAAGAGATATATAGTATGTATGTACGTACATAGGGATGAAGAGAGGTTGTTGGTTGTCGCTCTGAAACTGTCTGCCAGTTCAGTTCCCCTAGCCCATGTCCTCTGTTTCCGCAGTGAGCCAAATTATTTTGACCTGCCCTTCGCACACTGAGCGGAACATTGCCCAACCGAAGAGTGCCCGAAAACTCTCTTGGGCCCATAGCACTCACTCCGAATTGTTTACAGTGCAGACGGGGCCAACGAAAAATGTCTACTTCTCTTTTTATTTCGGCTGTTTGGCGCAATTTCCCTAAGAGTCTGAATTTTATCTTATTTTTACTGCTTGTAACAGTTGTTGCTGTTGATCATAATGATCATGATAATGATGATGATGGTCGCCGCTGCTGCTGCTCTGCTGCTGTTGTTGCACAAATTCTGTGATACTCCAACATCTGTTGGATCTGCTAGATCTCTGACGGAGCCTTGGTGACGCTAAGCTCGCGACTCTTGTCTATTGAAGACCACAGATATAGACATAGACACGAATAAGGGAGAAAAACTCAAGTGTAAGCATAAATGAGCGATAAGATTTCCTCTGTGTTTTCTCTATAGGGCTGAGCTTTTTGATTTCATATTGATTGACTTCAAGAGAAACAGAATTAAGAGATAAGAAAGTGGCATATGATCGACTGATTTACAGTCTAACAGTCATATCAGCAAAAATCAGATAAAAATCCAGAGGGAAGGGATGTGCCATAACTTTTCGATTGTTCGTGACTAATGCACGAATGCATTTTAGAAGAACTTCCGATTTAGATAATACACATAAATGATTTTATTTGTAGTGCAAATTTTTAAAATTTCAAATGCATTTACGATGGTGCCGAGAGGATCAGTTTACGATGGTAAGTCCCAGCTGCTCGGTGGCGAACGATTTGAGTACGTTAAGTGCAACATCTTGTACACGTCTATTACTCATTATTAGAGCCCCAATACTGAGCACATCCGTGTAGCCAAAATCGGCAACAGCACTGACCACATGCTGCGCCAGTTCGATGCGCTGACTTTCCGTCAAATCTTCCATAATAATTTCACACAATGACCTGAATTTTCCTATGAAAAAATACAATATACAAGTCCACTTACATATGTATACGTATGTAAAAGTGTTAGTTACTCACCTTCGGTTATTCCATAGGCTGCGAGGCTACCAATTGCGCCACCCAGAGCTAAGCCACGGGGCCCACCCAAGAGCCCGCCAATTATAGCCCCAGCTGCACAAATAGCCGCTCCCTTTGCCGACTCTTTCAATGTCACTTGAACGTCCCTACGATCAGCCAAAATAGCCAAGGCCTTTATTATCTCCCCCGTATCGATGGGCATTGCGTTGATCTTTGCTGCTTGATAACCTTCTGGAAACTAATGCGAACCTCCCGTCTGCACCTTCTGTGGGAAACTTCAGCCAGAGATGAGCAATTCTCGATTCCCACCTATCGAAACGATTTTCAGAGCTTTTCGATAGCTTTTACCCGGAACAAATGGAATGACGCAATTTATTTTACTCGAAATGTAGAATTTTACAGTTGCGTTGACACATTTTATTCAATATTTATGCCAGTCCAAAGTAGCATGGCACGAATTTCGAATTTTGAATTTCCCCTGTTTTGGAACAGCATTAATACGAATATAATAACTTTTACCTTGAGACACATTGCCACATTGGCTAGTTGGAATGATTCTATAAAAATCGCCGGTGTCTCTTTAGACTTCCTTCTTATCACGTGTCAAGATCGCGTTTAAAAATCGCTGCCCGATTGTCTTTAATTTTGATTGATGCGGCTTTAATTGCGTCGTGGGTTCGTTCCCAAAAAAAATGCTACTGAAGAGCAACTTTCGGGTAACTGTAACTAGACGCGGCGGCGGTGCCTTATGTCGGGCCCGTAGGCCACGGGATGGATATCTAGCAGTTGGATGGATCTGCCTGCGAGCCAACTGGCGCGCCTTTGCGCACACAATAAGGAATTATCATTATTATTATTATTTGCTGTCTTCAGGACGAGAAGGAGAAGAGCCGCGTGGCGTGCGAGTGAAAGCCAGCGAAAAAGGACAAAACTCGGGGCTGATTGACTGACTGGCGGCCAAAGCGAGATAGATAGACTCTCTACCGCACACTCAAGACAAAGTGCAACATATGCTACTATGTTCTTCTGCTTCTCCCGCTGCCGCTTCTGCTCCTGCTTCTGGCTAAGACTCAGAACAAACGTGCGGCGCACGCCGTCATCTGGTGCCACTTTTGACTTCGAAAATTGGATTGCCTACGCTGGCTCGCTCGCTTGGCTTGGGTCCGCTCCTCCGCTTCCTTTTTCTCCTACTCTTCCTCCTTCAGGTTGTGCATACATATGTATGTATAACTTGTGCGTATATTTTTTGTATAGCTGTTTCTTTTACGGTTGAGTTTTTTTTTTGAGCACAGCACAGCACACAGCTCAGGTCCATGCCCGCTGCTGCAGTGTTACTGTTTGACTTCCGATAAGCACGAGTGCGAGTGCAGGAGCGAAAGAGCAGACACGAGAAATGGCAACAGCAGGATAAACCGCTTAAAGGACATACACCATACCATATACAGTCAGTCGGAGCCCCAAAAACGATAGCTGGAAAGGGTTGCGCTGGGCTGCCGAGGTGTGAGGCCGACAAGGATACACAGACGGAGCTCGGCTTACAAATCCCAATTGAGCCCCGAAATCGCGCGCATGCCTACCAAATGAACACGTGTGCCAGCCACCAGTACCAGCATCGTGATCAGGACCCGAACAGATCGGTGCGTCAGCTGGCCAGCCCCGAATATCCCCAGACATAATAATTGGTTTGCCTATAAAACTGCTAGAAGAATCCTATGATACACCAATGGCCGTCCAAGAGTTGAGATATATGTATTATTAAACAATGGATACAGGAAAACAATAAATATTTTACGACTTTATAGTATGTACATATAGTACATGGAAAGTTCGACAGAGTTTGAGCTAATAAGAATAATGAATAATAAACAAATAATAATAACATAAATTAATTTGTTCACTACGAACTTTCACTCGGCACCTGTAGCGAAAATTAGTTGGTTATTTGACGATATATCCATCCAAAGTTTAAGTTTTCTAAGATTTTGTATATTCATCCAACTTTGTAATCATACTTTTCTAATTTTTGTGTTTGTAAATCAAAATTTTTATTTAATCATTAAATATTTTTCTAATTTTTTAATTGAATAAAAACATTAAGGGGGTACGTTGCAAAGTGTGGGGATGGAATACACTCAAACATCATAGAATATTGTAATTTTCTTTTGTATAGTAAGTGAAACTGTCCCAGACGGAACATGGAGCGATTTAAAGCGTAAGTTTGAATGTAGGTGTCCATCCCTGCGCTTTTGTTTTTGGTCAATTTAAATAGAGAACGCCCTACATACATATGTATATTTGCAAAAAATGTTCATCGGTGATTCATTGGTTATTCAATATTTTCATTTGAATGGTCTTAGTCCAACCAAAATTAAAGTTCAGCTGGATTCTACCACAGTTGATCCTTAATTTACAACAATAAAATATTGAGTGGAGTTTAACCGATATCGTTCTAGCTACGAAGATGAAATAAAGACCACATTAAAAATAGTGGCAAAACCTAAAATATGCATAGTAACTGAATGTAAAGGAATTTCAAAAAAAAATCGGGATTGGGACGCAAAAAAGCTATCCGCAAGATGGGTACCGCGTTTAATCACAGCCGACCACAATGCAAGAGTGTAGACATGTGCAGTTTCCATTTCAAAAATCCATAAACTAGGGTAAATCCATTAATCAATTAGGCCAGGAATTTATTCGTCTCCCACCCTTTTCTATGGATTCAGTCAAGAGAAATGGCAAAGTAAATGGTGTTTCAGTCCAATGATAAAATCATCTCAGGGAAAATTTATATTTTTGGAACTTTGATTTTATTTCCAATTTAATTCAAGAAACAGACTTACATATTATAATAAATCGTTTCGATTAACAAATTATCCACCACAAGGCGTACATAATTTGTAAATCGTTTTTCCAATTGCCGTAACCAAAAGCAACGAAAACAAAAAAGTTCATTTACATTAAATTCCAATATCCTTTGGAATATAGGATCCCAAATAGATAATGGAACTTTTGGTGGTGCGGAGAGACAAATGTAAAATTTTCCAGAGTGCGCAATTCAATCAGTGAACTCGCCGCAAAGCCTTTGAGCACAAAAAAAAATTAAGCAATAAAATTATTTATGGTTCACGCAAATTCAATGCGCTGACCAGCATCAAAAGCAGCCACAAGGAGATGTGCCGCAAGGACTCGCCGGGAGCCGCAGAAATAGAGCAATAGCCATGAATCAGCGCACAGCAAAGGTGAATGCGAAGGGCAATAAAATGGGTAGGAATGGGTTCCAAGGATCCAGGACCTAGGTCGATTCGGATCGGATCGGTGTGTAGGCCTTCGTTTTCGTTTTCAGTTTCATTTTCGTGTCATAATGTGTTGTAAGTAGTTGCCTTTGTTTCGTTGGCCAACACACAAAGGAGTTGCCATTGTTCTATTGTCTGCTGAAGGACCTGTCCTGCGCCTGGGAACACCCGGGAGGTTCTCAGCATAAGAATCAGCATCAGCATCATCGCTGCTGCTGCTGCTGTATCTGTTGCTGCGACCACAATTTTACTTTTCTGACCACCAACATAAAATGTTGACAGGCGGAACACGCCTCTAAAATATTGTGCGAAGCGAGTCCTGTGCGGTCTCCCTGCCCCATACCATACCATACCCCGTACACAGCACATGCACCTCTACCCATAGCTTCCCTGAACCGCCTTCAGATCGGGCTGGGCTGGACTGGGCTATTGGGCAAATCAATTGATTGCCTTTTGACAGTTATGAGCTGATCACGTTGCTATCTTGATTGCCCGTTGTGTTGCCAGGAATTTATTGTTATTGACATTTCAGTCGGGTGGAATCACACGGATTATATCTACTAATTGCATGTCGGACAAGATCCGATGCCTGTGATCCTTTTTGTCGGCATGTAGCGGCGCTCCTTGATCACAAATATTTTATTAGCAATCAATCAAAGTCTGTTGAAGTCTTGATGCGGATTTACTAAGAAGATTCTATTGGGAAATGGTACTATAGGATTTATAATATCCTCTTGTTGCAGTCCAAACATGGGCTGAATTCCCCTCTTACCACTTACCAATCTGCCTCCAGCTCGAGCGATCATCGCCCGTGCGAATATTGTGTTCAAGAAGCCCCACTTTCACGATCGTTTAAACACAAATCGGCTGGAAAATCACGGCTTGCTCAACTCAACTCAACTTAACTCAACTTGGAGCCAAGTCAACCCTCGCCGAAGGTGATAAAATTTCGCACATTAATACTTAATTACTTGAATAATTGGGGCCAAGGGATTAAGTTCACACTCACTCCAAGTCGCGACGGACAGTCCAAAAAAATCCCAAAGCCAAGTCAATGCAGGTGGTAGCCACAAAACCAAAGCCACAGCTCAAAACAAAAAAAAAACAAAAAAACGAGCCCGAAAGAAGTTTCAGGACGTTCCCTTCGCAGTGGGCAAAAGATGAAGTGATGCCAACGCCACCGACGTCGTTGACATTAAATTGGATGGATGGTCGTCTGTCCTGTCCTCTCGAATCCAGTCCAGTCCTGTTCTTTTGTATACCGTCCGGTTGTCCATGTCGCTGTCTGCTGAGCCGGGCTTAAGCACAAAATACGAAGGCACCCTGGTCGCATTTTTCACACGAAATCCTGATTAATAAATATATAAGTTCCAAAATATTACTGATAATTTGAAAAGTCGTCAACCTGAGCGTAAATTTGGCAGAGCTGGGCAGGGCGAGAGAGAGTGAGAGAGAGGAGGGAGGGATCTCATGTGGAGTCTGTACAAGGCTCCGGTGCCCAATTACAAGCAAATGAGCTGGAAAACTGTATCAAATGACCCAATGTCAATACAAAATTACAGACAACGGGCAGGTCCATGCCTGCCCAGAGGCAGGGACAGCAGAGAAGAATCTTTTGTTCAGAAATCGCAGCCCAGACCAAAATATTCAGACTCTTCTTCTCCGCCATCCTCCTCGTATCGCCCAGAGAGAGCTCCGCATCTTAACGTGACAAAGCGATGGGCGATGGCTTGCGTGTGGCAATTTCAGTTAAAACATACAGCGAAAAATAATTTTTGGGGTTCTTAACTGATGAATACTCTATATACGAACATGCTGCATATAGCTCCTCCAGCAGCTAACCTCCTCCAGTATTCTTTGTTATTTTTATTTGAATTAAATTAGGGATAAATGCTCAATCATTTTATCATAGCATGGATAAAACAGACACAAAATATCGTAGGATTTCATTCTATAAAAAATGAGAAAGAGAACAACAGGATCGATGATTGGCAGTGCATACAGAATTCGTTGGAGTAAGATCTCCTTGGGATTTTTGGTAGCATCTTAACGTTTTTGTTGTGTGTTAATTTGATGCCTCGCCAAAAAATTGTCAAAACCATCCGTAAAGACTTTGATTTTTGATGCACTTTCACTGGCCGCCGCCCTGTCCTGCCTGTCCATCTTCGATGATTTGCTGGCTGCAGCGTGAGATACTGAGAACTTTTGGTATGCCTTGGGTTTGGGTTCTCTCGGCTTTTGTAGGTGGCCCACCTACTTGGTTGAGTCTCTTGCTGTGGATGGGGCAGAGGTAGAGGCAGAGACAGAGGCAAGGAGGCCGAAAACCGAAAGTCACTCAACTGTGCCGATGATGCGTCTCTGTGTGGCTAATTGAGTGTTACCCAGAGATCTTGCAGAGCGGCAGAGAGCAGATCAGAGCCGAGCAGAGCCCGTTGTACCGTTGGCCGTGCGAATTATTTGTCAAACGGTTAACGGTGAAATCTGTTAGTGCTCCCGATGGAGACGACGACGATGATGATGATGATCGGTAATCGGATCCTGACCCGTAGCACTGATTGATGGGAGATGCATGGCAAATCGTTTGACTAATTGCCGCTCCGCTCTGTTTTTGCTTCCCCTTTGGGCCAAAACTTCCCTAAACAAACGTTGACCTTTAATAGAGTCTTTCCGCTACTCTCACTACCTCTCTCCGTCCGCCAGTCAGGTAATTTCTCTTCTGCGGACCGCACACAATGCCTGGAAGTGCAACTGAGACTGGTCCTGGAACTGTGCAGGGGCGGGGCTGGCGTGATTTGGTGTCGCTAATTACAGACTATTGGCATTTGTGCGCTGTTCGTTTTATGACTTAATAATTGCGCTCATTTGGCCTGGACTTTGAGTTTGGCCAAAACCGAAACCGAGGCCCACACAGCCATCAATGCACACGCGACTTGAGTTGGGGAAAAGGCTCAGGCTATCCATGATACCAGCAGATCGGAGGGCTCAGCCAGGACTCGAATCAATCACAAAACCTTGGATATCATTTTGGGTTCCTGAAGTCTTGCGCAATAATTAAAGGATCAGCGCAAACTGTTCACACAACAATGCCAAAACACACATCGACGGAAGCGGAAACTGCACTTGAAGTTGAAGGCGCAACCAAATAGGAAGAAAAGATACAAAAATAATACTTGTGGTTGGGTCCCCTTGATGAAATTGATGGAAAATGTGCCCAAAAAGGCATGAGAAAATGTTTTGTAACCAAAAGGAAATGGCATAAAAAAGGAAAACATATACAAATAATCCGAAAACGATGGAAAAACCGCAATTAAAAATTTTTTGGTGGTTGAGGGAGTACAATCGATGGCTACGACTACCTGTAGAATGAGTTTTGTTTGAAACATAAGGGCTAAAACCATAAGTTTTCGAAAACAAAAATATATTTAATAAGATCTTTCAAGTTGCACTCATTGGACAAAGAAACTTTAAAAATTTTCAGCTCCAAAATGGCACTTAACAAGTCCATTACCCAACTACAAACGACACCCATGTTGTCGTTTTGTGCTTTAGACAGAAACCTCTTCGATCCGATCCGATCCTGCCCCATGGCGACACTAACAAGAAGTGACAAATTGATGGTGTTAAAGCTCATTAACTTATTTAACGCAGACACAGATGCAGATACAGATACAGATACATATGAAGAGATGGAGATACACTTACGAGCACTACTATGCTCAGCAACTACTTATGCTTTATTTCCACGGAGAGATACATATACAGAATGCAAAAGACCAACCTCAAGAACCTCAAAATAAAGCTCGCCAATTATCGACATGACAAATTTTGTGACCATTCATTCGTGCCCCAGCCGGTTGCCGACAAGTCGATGTCGATCCTCCACAAAACGTTGCACCCCAAAACCCAAACCCAAACCCAAACCGAAACCGAACCACAACCAAAACGAAACGAAACGGAGCGGACATCGAATGCATAATAATACGTGTTAATAATGCTCAGGCAAGCTGTCTATAAATTGACAAAGACATGCGAGGCAACTTTGTGACTTTTGCTCCCACCACTCCACTCCTGCTCCTGCCATTCTGCTATCCTCCTATCCTGCTCTTCTCCTGATTCTCCTACTCCTGCTGTATGTGCAAGTATCTGTATCTGCTCCTGCTGCGGTTGTTGGCGGCGGCATTGCCAAAAGCTGACTGGGGTCGAGATCCCATTCATGAATTCTAACTAATTGTATTGGCAGGCAGTTGCATTTTGGAAGCTGGATCCGAATCTGTGCAGCTGCATGCAGGTGGCAGTGTCAGTGGCACTGCCACTGCCACTGGCTCTGTTACTGGTACTGGTACTGGGGGAGATATTCACGTAGCTCGGTTGCACAAAGCTCCGACCGGCAGGAAGAGTCGAATTCGAGTCGCATCTTTTGTTGTGTGTGTCGGTCGGGACGGGACGGGGGCATGGGACCCAAACAATTTGTGTAATTGACAAATTGACGGCAACGCTTTGTGCGGAAGCGTTCGAAGCCGTAAATTGTCGCTAACAAGAGCGAGGCGACCAGGGATCGAGGCAGCGAGGGAGCACGGCAGGATATCGAGGGTATCCGCATACAAATAGTTATAATTGCCGGGGCCCTGGGGAGACGCCCGCACCTCGCGACCACTAAATTAAGTCATTAACAATTTAACGAAGCGGCCCTGTCGATGGCGGCACCGCTGCCGCTAACTAATTATGTGAATTTCGTTTTGATTATGAGGTCCGAAGTCCCTAAATCCTCGGTAAACCCAATATCCCAATGGGGCCCAAAAGCTTTGCGGCGACGCCCGAAAATGATTTTATAAAACAAACAGAAACAACCCACGAAATCCGGTCACTGCCCATGCCCATCCCCATTGCCATCCCCTGCCCCCTGCCCTTCCCTGCTCTGCCCACTGGCCTGACCCTCGTCTGCCGCCTACAAGCGCTCCAATTCCCATAGTATGTGATCCTGGGGAGCGAGCGGAAAAGGTAGTCGATAGTCAGCAGTCGCGCTATCAACAAATTGGTTTTGAATCTTCCGAATGATTGACTGACTAACTGACTGACTGGCTGTCGTACCGGGTGCTGCTCTGCTTTCTGCTGAATGAATCGCCTGGCTATTGGCTCTTGGCTCTTGGCTTAAGACTCGGCTTAGCTCCCTCTTGGCTCCCTCTGTTGGCTTCGGCTTATCCGCCAGCAACGATCATCGATCGAAGAGTTCGCTTTAAGGTTTAAACGATTTGTGAGTGGCGGCGCTTGATTTTCGGGACTCGAATCGGACAGCATTGCATGTGACCTGCGACTCCTGCGACTGCTGAAAGCAGATCATCCCAACACTTAACTTAATTTGGCAGCTACACTCTGGCGCGCCGTGCCGTGTAATTATTTGGCACAATACTGTTCTGGGGATCGCTGACGGAAGGGACGGATCGTTCGCGTATTTGTTTTGGCCAGGCCTGAGTGGTACGGCCCTAATTTTGTCGAACTGTCTACAAATTGATCGCGAAGCGCCAAATCGATCACCTTACCCCATATAATAAAGTTTAATTCAATAGGCGCGACTGTGTGAGAATTGATGCCCCCGGGCAGATAAGCGTGGAGGAGGAAGGAAATCTGAAGTGGAGCAAAACAAAGACTGAAAAGCGGATCGAACATGATTGAAGTGAGGATTACTCTGTAGATTGTTTCATAATATATTTTAGTTGCAGCTCTTTGAGGCTCTTTATTTTATACGGAATTACAGATCGATTAGCATATAAACCGTTGCAGGTATTAATCCATTTCTTTCCAAGAAATTTCCCAAAAATAGAGTACAAAGAAAATTGAATGTATTACTCGTGGTTTTATTTTTGTTTTCTGTCTTAATCATTGTCTTCCATTTAAACTAATTAACTAAACAATAAACAAGCGATAATTTACTACTGGGCTCCCTAACAGGCTATATACAGGAATTATAGGTACAACATTTGGCAAGGCTCCAGCAATCTGGATAACTGATATAACTTTGGTGTCCCGTGCTCCCTTTTAGCGGAGCAGATCACCCAGGGCCGAGATGTAGGTTTGGGCCATTTGCAGGGTCTCGTGCTTGGACAACTGACGATCGTTGCCCAGGCACGGCAGATACTGGCGGAGACGATCGAAGGCCTGGTTGAGGTTCTGCATGCGGCGACGCTCCCGGGCATTGGCAGCCAGGCGACGCTTCCGCTTGACCACCGGCGAGATTTGCTTGTTGCGACGCTTCTTGCCAGGTGTAGATCCAGAGGCATCTTCACTGTCGCCATCGGCCAGATCGAAGGAGCCATCGTTGCCGTCAAAGTCCTCGCCGCCGCTGCCAAACAACATTAGATCGTCGTCATCCTCCACGCTGTCATCGAACAGAGCGGAGTTGTCAAAGTCGAAACTCTGGAACTCATCAGCGTAGAGATTAGCTGGAGCCGCTGCCGTCGAGCTGGAGGCACTGATGGTGGATGCGGAGATGGCTGTGGCTGTCGCGGCAGTCTGCTGGTTCTTCTTCGTGTAGCTGCGCTTGGGCTTGACGGCGGCAGGAGCTGGCACTGTCTTGCAGGTGCCCACATTGGAGGAGCCCATGACCTCCACTGCAGCTACTGAAGCTAGCGGTACATCTGCGATGGGCGCTGCTGTTGCTGTTGCTACTGCCGATGCTTGTGGCTGCTCCAGACTCAGTCCATACTGCTGGGCTTGGTGGTGACCCATGTGGCAGCCATTGTTGTAGATGGTATTGAGATCAACATATTCGGGACTCTCTGAGCGATGACTGGCCGGCGACGAAGTGATCCAGCCATCGGAGCTGGCCTGCTCGAAGCTGATGAAGCCGTTGCCCGAGTTGGCCAAAGCATTGGCGTTGAACTGATAGTGGGTCATGCCCGGACTGTAGGCGGCCATCGGATTGAAGTAGGGTTCAGTGGCGGCTGTCTTGAAGCCCTGCAAGTCCTCGGACGTCTTATAATAATAGCGATAGATTTCACTGGACGACATGGTTGATGTGGATGTGGATTCGGGTGAGTTACAGTAGAAAATATGATGAACCGTACGCTGCGGATGCTGGCTGAAGAGTTTCTGACTGGTCTCACATCCTGGCGGTGGTATTTATACTCTGAGAACGAACGAACCCACCACTGCGCCGCAGGTAAGGGACAGGTAAAGAAAACGAGTTGCCTGCCGACCGACCGACCGACTGCGTAATTGTTGCCTGAGACCCGAAGCCGGCCCGAACCTTATTATGGTGGACCATGGACTGGGAGCAGCACGTGCCTGTAATGGCATACAATACATATGTACATATTAATATCTACACATAATTACAATATTTCCTAGGGAATCTCTGCATTGGAATGCACTAAAAACAGAGCGTTAAAACGAATAATAATAATAGATATCAAGAAAACAAGCGAAGAAAAGCAATGAAAAGCTAAAGATTGACAACAACAAAAAGTAATAAAAAGATACAAAGATATAAAGAGAAGCTGCAAGTGTGTATGTGTATGCAAGTCGCGTGTGTGTGTGTTAAGTTTCTTCATGCGAAGATTTTTTTTCTTCTCTTTTGTTCTCTTTTACGTGCTCTTTGTTTGTTTCCTTCGTTTTGATTGGCTAAAAATGTTTTCTCTGTTTTCATTGGTCAAAAAGCGGCAAAATTTAGAAAGTACTTTGGGAGTATTTAAGAGAGAAAGAAACCATTCCAAATACTATGCGCGCGCAATTCAAATTCAAATTAGTTATTCTCCAACGTATGTACATACATACATACATAAATTCGACATACAAAATAAAGGTACAATGGACAATGGATATGTACATACATACATGTATACATGAATACATACATATAACATACATACATATGTATTTTGTACAAATACATGTACACATGGAAATAAAATTAAAATTTATCAAAAATTTAATTTGTTATTAGATTAATAGATTAATTTAATTATTAATGCATATTTTATTGTTCAGTTCATATAATCCTAAATATAATAAGTTCAGTAATTGAATTACCCATTTCTCAAATAGTTTTGACATTCAGCTTTGCTTCGTTCATTTCCCGAAGAGAACATCAGAATGTCAGAAACCCGAGCAATGACTTATTAATTTGTAATCAATATTTTAAGTTTACTTTTAAGACAACTTTTATATGCTTAAAACGATTTACATCACTTATCTACATACATATGTATGTATGTATGTATGTACATATATAGCAAAATTGTAACCATACTGATTATGTATGTACATATGTATGTATTTATGTACATATGTTTGTACGTCAATCTTAAACAAATCAAATCAACTTTATTTCTTTGAATTTGTATACCCGTACTCGAAAGTAAAAGGGTATATTGTATTTAATGGTAAAAGTGGATGTGTGTAACACAGAGAAGGAATCATTTCCGACCCTATAAAGTACATATATTTTCGTGATCAGCATCAATAGCCGAGTCGATATAGCCCTGTCTGTCCGTTTGTCTGTCCGTCTGTCCGTCATGTTCTTCGCCCATTGCTCGAAGGCTAAAAGAGATAGAGCAACCAAATTTTTTTCAAACTGATGTTGTATATCAATCCTAGAAAAGTGTTATAATTTTGAAGATAGAGAAAAACGAAGTATTTTCAGTATCGTAGGGAATGATTATATCTACCAGATTCCCGAATTTGGTCCAGATCGGATCATTATTATAGCCACAATGATGAAATAAATTTTCAGCAGCGAGCACTGTCCCACCCCCGCTACAAACATAACAAAATATACATTTTTTAAGGGTTGATAGCTGCTACTGATTCTTTTACACTCAAACTTACGCTCACAGACTCTGCCTCGTGCAGTGTACGTGCGTTGTTGTGAGAACTGATGTAGACGTAGATGACAGATGCAGCAAGCAAGGGTAAAATGTAAGAACTGATAAAACATTTGAAAATTCCACATAAATCACATGTGTACAGACTGAGTACGGGTATTTAAGTAGAGTCGCGTTTACAGCGACTCCGTACATTCTTTCTCGTTTCGAATTCTAATATTATAATTCATCCTAACATCAGACGAAACAAACACCCATTCGCAGCCCCACTCCAGTTAACAAAACATTGAGTTTTTATTGAACTTTGAAAAATACATATGTACATATTTAACTTATATGTACATACATACATATAGTATACATAACTCCAAAAGATCAAAAATATAAGATCCAAATTCGGTGATAAAAAAATGCAAACGAAAATGTCCCTCTGGCAGCCATGGTTGTGCCAGGGTGGAAACATATCCGGTCTTCACCATCTTCTGGAGATTCAACGTAACCTCCACATTCTCCTTCGAATTGCCAATGGGGCAGGGAAATCGAGAGGGAAAACTTGAAGGATGGGACTGGATCGTCCAGCGACAGAAGCAGGACACGAACACATAAACATGTTCAGATATACAATGTACATATAATTTTGTTTATGTAGAATACTTCGTATTTTTCATCTTAAACATAGTTTTTATCATATTTCTGCAAATAAACCCCCTATCATATATTTAATCATCGATGTACATACATACATATGTACATATATGTACATATATATGTATGTATATGCATCATTCACACTAAGTAAGTCGACGTTTTTGTTCCCCATATATGAACATATTTATTGTAAAATGGCGCACCGATGGATAAAATCGCTATCAAATGGTATATCTAAAGCCGCTAACAAGATGATTATAGGGTTCGTTTTGCGCCGCTTGCCAACCCGGAACAGGAATGGGCGGAAATGCAAACAGAACTTAAAGACAAACAATCCCCAAAACAGGATTAGGGCCGACCGCAAAGTGATGCCAAAATTTGCCAAAAATCCCATTGGATTGACCATCGTCAATGATTTGTCAGCACCAAATGGCAGAGCGAGAGCCGAGAGAGCGAGCGCCTTATAAGTATTATTATCTTATCTAAATCGGCTAGCGGGCAGGCCCCTAGGCAACTACCTGTGCGGCTGTGCGGGCACAATTACCTCGGGGTAAACCTTTACAAATTCACCGCCGTGAGGCGATTCGGCATGCCGACTAAAGATCGAACGAGGACGTAGCAAATATCGCAATGAAAAATCTTGTTTATTACAACTTGGCAAATTTTCCAATTGATACGCCTGTTCCAAGGACTGGCCACAAGGGTCGTCTAGCTAGGGACAAGGGACAAGACGCCGCCGGCGCTAGCTTGTTAGAGCAGCGTCAAGGACACGCTTGGATGGACACGAAGCATCGCTAATAAGCGTGCCCGACACAAACTAGGAGTTGGGCTAACATTTTAGCGCCTCGCAATTAATACTCCTGCTCGTGCATCGATCGGTTGGGTACGTCCGATGACGATGAAAAGGGAATTTAGTTGTAGTCGGTCCCCGGGAATGACACAGCGAAACAGGACTCGCACGGTGGTCCTTCGATTCGATCCCAACGTGGGGGCGTTGGCGGGCCCCTGGATCCCTAATGATTCGCTGGAAATCATAATGCAATCCATAATGCGTACTTTACTGTACTGCGAGCGACTCCCGCGCAATCTTTGAAGTCCCGCGCCCACCCTTGCGACCAGTAGCACGCCCCAAGGAACGCAGAACAGAGTCCCTTTGGAAATTCAGCGCTATCCTATCTCGGCAGGCATCGGCAGCAGGCAGCACAGGCAATAAAAACGCTGTCAATTAGATAAAAATGTCACACAACAAACCGCAACCCAAGCGATGAACATTGAATTTATTGGACGAACAGGTAAACCTGCCTGCCCTGCCTGCCAACGATGACTCCGAGATGCCCCTAACCAACCATGAATGTCCACCGATGTCCTGTGCAATTTACGAGCCGGTTGCGGCCACGACAGTTGTGCAAGTGACGCCCTCGGTTACACCTTACACCTGCAATGCAATGCAATGTACGAGTACGGCGAAAGGATCGATCGCATCTTCGGCATCTCCGGCTCCTTGTAAACTTTATGCTTATCGGCATTAGCTGATGTCCAGGCATCCGCAAGAGCCAAGCATGACTAAACTCTTGCATATCGATTTGAAATTTACATTTACATTGCCGCTTGCCACTTGCCACAGCAGTACACGTGCGGGTTTCCACTTCTCTCCCTCCACTTTGGGGGCAGAGTACAAAAAGTGAACAAAGTTTTTCTTTTTTTACTCTCCTTACGGGCGCCTTGCGTGCCTGTCAGTTATCGAGTGGACGCTTAATGCCTCCTCGTGGCTGCTTGATATGAGCCGGCCAGGACCCATATACCGCCGGACCGAATGCAATCCCTCGGCATTCCCAGCCTCACATCATTGGCATCATTATCATGATAACGGGCCGTTCCTTTCATGTCAATGTACATAAATGCAACTTGTGCAGGGCAACAGGACTGGGGCTGTGACTCGGACTGAGGCGGAGGATGATGCTGATGCTGATGTGGAGCAGCTTCCAGAAAGCGCATGACAAAAGCAATTGAAGCATTCGACTGTTGCAATATGGAAGCTTAAATGCCCTAACCACCGATTAAGCACACAAAGAGAAGGTTTAAACTATAGATGTATCTATTAATATCGAATATTATCTGGAACTTAAGTTTATCGATCAATTTGCATCTATTAAAGTTTATATTTTCTGATCATACTCTGCTGATACCCTGCTAAACATACTGGCTTATGAATTCCTGCTGCATGGTCTCGTTTTACCCTTTCGAGGGATCTTTCCTCTGGCATGCGGAACGTGTAGGCGCTGAAGAAGCAACCAAGAAGAAAAGTAGGCGCACGTCAACGACTCCCATTAGCAAGTCGCTCTGGGCCGTGAAAGTGTTGCTTCAGCTTCAGCTCCAACTGCTTCTGCGGCCCAATTCTTTTTTTTGTCGACTGAAATTGAAAAATTTGTATGTTACTTATTTTATTAGCATTTAACACTCCCTCCATCCCACAAGAACGAAAGCAAAAGCGAAAGGGGTTGGCACTCGGACATGCAATGCGCTGCATGGCGTGCCATCTTCAGATCTTCAGCAGCACTCCAGCTCCAACTCAAGCTCCTCCTCATCATACTCTCTGTCGATGTGGGTGGCCCCAAAACGGGATTCGTGTGCGGCATTTTGGCAATTGTCAAATTGAAAATTCATTAAAGGCAAATTAAATATGTAAATGCCAGAGAGCCCAAGTCGAGGAGCGACAGGCGACAGCCTGGTCCACGTTCATGACCATTGTTCCGCCACCCAACCCCCACCTACTCCACGGTTGGTTCGGCCGAGCCCCAAACTGTTTGACTTGGCTATGCAAATATTGACCACATATGCCTCTCCCCTCCCCCTTCCCACCGCCAGGGGCAGGAGCCACCTTTGGGCGCAGGAGCAATTGAAAAAAATGCAAAAATATCATATGTACATATGCTCCAACGGCAGCGATAAAAAGTCAAGTGGAAATCAAAGCAAATACGAAGGCTTCAAATGGAAACAAATACTGCGATACTGGGGATGCGATGGACACGTTGCATTGGATGGGTAAGAGGATTCGTATTCATCCATCAATCCATCGCCCAGGACACGGACCTGTTCGGAAAAATTGTTAAACAAATATCGCATAAATTGCACATTGTTCGAACGAGTAGCCGGCAAATTGCTGATGGCATGGGTTAATTCCCATGAAAATTAAAACTAGATTATACACACGTTCATGGCCCTGGGCATGGACATGGGCATGAGCATGAGGATGAGCATGGGTTGTCCTCTTTGGCCCAGGACCCTTGCAGCGCCCACTGTGTCATTGTTTGGGCACGCCCAAAGGCCAATTCTGCTCATCTTTGGCCGCCTGTTGTGCCCGGCGCTTTGTTACACATTGCATATACTGATGGTTATCAGTATCTAGATTCTACAGTCCAGGGCTCAACGCAGATCTGTTTAGATTGGATCTTCCAGAGCATGGCCGGGCAATTTTTGTCGCACGGCAACCGACTTTGATGCCGCAATTTGGAATCGGTTTCGGTGCGCTAGGGTCTGGTCTTGTTTTGCCAACACTCGAGCCGATCACAATCTGAGGTGATCTTTGGCAACTGCCTGGCGCCAGGTCCCGATTCCCCCGCCTCTCTCTCTGGTATTAATCAAAATTTGACTAATATGTTGGCATTAATCTTGCAATCAGGAATTAATTTCATGCTATAGAACTGGGCTTCGCTGCGCTGCCTTATTGGTTAGTTCCACCCTCGATTCGTTTCCGAGTCGAGTCGGAAGTGAGACTCATAATCGATCGACAAATTGTGATGGCCATTGTGTGAGATGCGGGAGACAAGGGGTTTGGGTCTCACGTTAATTCAAATTTGAAACACTGTTGGAGTTGGAACAAAAGAAAACAGATGAAAACTACGCAATCACTTGAGAAAAATCAAAAAAGGCTCTCGAAAGGACCTCGGCGGAGTCTCTCTCGGTCTTGGCCATAGCCATAACCATAACAGGTGGCACGGAAGCCGCACAAAATAAAAATGATTAAAGCAATAAAAAAAAAAAAGAAACGAAAACGAAACCACGCACACACACACACACACACACAAAAGACGGAAAAAGGGCCACGCCACGCAAGAAATAACAACAATTTTTAATAAGATTTTGAAAATTTTGAGACAACATTGAGAGAGTGAGAGAGGGATGGAGAGTTGGGATGCTGCCCCTTTGCTCCTGCTCCTTCCCTGCTGTTGCTCAACTTCCGATTTCGATTGCCGATCCGAGATCCCGATCCTTGGGCGTCTACCAGCAGAACAGAGCGCAGCATAGAGCATCTACCAAGTGTGAGAACATTTTGCGGAAGGATGTGGCTAGAATGAAAAATGATTGTGAAAGCGAAGGGAAGGGTTCAGCCCCAGGCACCACACGGTACTACGGTACCACGTGGTCAAGATTCACTTTCGAGTGACTCACTGCTTCAGCCCATGGAATGGGTATGGCTATGGGTATGGGTATGGGTATGGAATCTCTTGAATGGCATTGAAATTACCCAGAAATTCTCGTAGCAGCGTAATTGAGCATCTAATTTGCGGCGGCAGGCGGTGGGTAAAGCAACAATTGCTGGAACCCCTCGCGCTCTATAAACTGAGATCCAGCGATTTAGCGATCACGATCCCTCTAGATGCACTTCATGAATGAAACGACGACGAAGACTACAATGGCCCACAATGTCTGGGGTTTTATTGGGTCTGGAAAGTGTTTTCCCCGGAACCCTGAAGTGTGCCCCCATCTCCCATAACCCAACGCCCATTCACTTGGTCGTTGCGGCGGCCACTCGAGCGCGAAACAATTAACAAGTTTTCGGTCTTTTGATAGCAGCAGAGTGCAACAATTGCTGCATTGTTGCACTTACTATAAGATTTTTTCCCCGAGAGAGAGCGCGAGAGTGCTTCTCTGCAAAAATTCCTTTGAATTCACCCTCTGAGAATTCAACTGACCTTAGCAGAGGAGGGAGAGGAACAGGACCAGGACCAGAACCATGCCAGCCAACAGAGGCCAGAGATTGCTGAAAGAAAACGAAAATGTATAATAATGAGAAGGTATATACAACATACATACATATGTATGTATATGTATGTATGTATATAAAATGTAAACTAAAGATACTATTTATATGCATTATTTCGGCTGAAAAGGAAGTAAGAAATTACATTTAATTAGGTGAAACAACAAAATTCGCGTACCGTAGACCGAGACCAGATCGAAGCGGTGTCTGTCTGGCAATGGAGTTGGAATTGGAGTTAAAGTTGCATGATGATGATCATCAGGAGCGGGAGCGGGTGCGTCTCCAGTCAGAAGTCAGACCGATTACCACCGAAAACGAAAACTGTACGGTGTCCCTGTCCCTCCAGTTCAGGAGTCTGAAGCCGATGCCTATGGGTGAAATTCGCACGTTTAACCTTTAGGCAAACAAAAATTAACAGAGCCCTGAAGAAAAAAAAAAAAAATAAACAGCAAGAGAGGCAACCGGCACAGGCACAGGCACAACGATCCAACAACGATCAGCAATCGAAAACTGCGAACGAACCTGTTGAACCCAAATGCAACCCAATTTTCATATCACTTTGATTGCTGCCCGGGATGACACGCGTGCGCCGGCTAGAGAGATGAGATAAGCTGCCGATGATCAGTGCCCTGGCCATGGCCAGCACAAGCACAGGGCAGACCCCAGAATGAAGATGAGCCGAAATTAGGGTAACAATAAGAAGCGTCGCGGTTGGAACCCAAAGCGAACCCAGCCACGAAAAACATAAAAAAAAAAGCGAAACTTTCAAACGGTTTCAAGGATTTCGCTGAATGTCTGGACTGTTGTTTCTTCCTTCGCTCATCAGGGTTTTGGTTTTCTTCTCCTTTTTTTTTTTGTTGTTGGTGTAGAGGTCAGTTTATTATAATTCCCATTTCCCATAGGTGCCATTGGCAGTTTTGGCACCTCTCAACCGTCCTCTGTCTGGTGTGTCCGTCTGTCTATCCGTCTGTCTATCGGGGTACTAGCACTTGGCCCGAAGTCAAGTAGCACACATAACACTTGCTTTGGTCCTGTCTGGGGTCAGACGCAGAGACAAAAGAAATCGAAATGAAATACAAACAAATCCCAAACGGTCAGTGTGAGAAATTACTTTCTAGGAAGGATGCTCCAGCTACCAACAGATCACCAGGAGCAGCAACAGCAGCAGCAGCAACATGAGACTGTCAACGATTTTCGATCGTTAGTAATTGATATGTTTTTTTGTTTGTGCCTTCGTGTAGGAAAAAGTGAAATGTAAATCGTAACTGATATCGATGTGCCTTTTGGGCAAGGTAATGTAATTTCTCAACATCAGTTCATGAAATTGAAAAATTGCCGATCTGATAAGTGGACATGTTACTTGTACAGCGGCTACTACTGGCAGGGGGAGGGATGTGGGAAATGTTTTTCTAATTTCTAATTTGAAAATCAAATTCAAGCAAGTGTGCTGACAGTTTCTTGGCTAGGAAGGAGGTCTCTGCCGTCGATGTTAAGGTGACAATTGCATTATATGAAAATTGATATTTTCCAACCGCAAGAGTGTCAATTGTTTCGCTTGAATCTGAGACTGGAGTGACCACACAGGAGCTGGTCAGAGCAGGTAGTCCAGAGCGAACTTTGCCCAGAAGCAGTTCCCAGCAAATTAACGCAATGATCAATGATCTTGGCTGGCTGTTAATACTGGTATTTGCAATTTGCAACAGGAAAAGGTGTGCCGGATAATTGGAACTAGACCAAATGTGTGAAAAAATACAAGCACTCGGCAATTACGAGTAAGTAGTGCAATGTTTTCGCCTCATAGGATCCTTTCTGGTTCCCTTCGGTGGGAACAAAGAGTCTCAACATGACACTAGACATTCGATAAATGATCTGCCACCAAAAGAAGAAAGAACAAATCAAACTCATAATTAGCATAATTACAAACCAATAAGCCGACGCCAGGACAAATACCAAAATGGAGAAAGGTCTCCGAATCTCTGCGTCTGAGGATGATCGCTCTATTTCGATTTCGATTTCCAGGAATTTCCACGAATTATTTGATAAATCGACCAGAAACTCGTGTCTGACTTAACGCCCTCGCAGCAGACAGAACAGAACAGAGCAGAGCAGAAGGGGTTAATTGACCTGCGGACGAAAGGATAGCAGGATAATTTCACTGGCTCTGGCTCCGGCACTGGTCCTGGTCCCTGGCCATGTTCTATCACGTGTCTATTCAGTCGTGAGTCGTCGAGCGTACAACTTTAATTGCCCCAATTCACAAGGGGGATGGATGCGTTGGCGTTGGCGTTGGCTTTGGCTCGCTCTCGACCACAATCCTTCGCTTGTTTGCACTGCATTCACATATAGAATTCATATACATATGTACACCGATTGGATGCCGAGGCACACAAATATAAACAATAATCAATCTCTTCGAGGGTTGGGCAAACAAAAAAAACACACACAATCCCATAGAGCCAAGGCAAAAGGCAAGGACATGCTGATGGGAAATTCTAGAGCGAGCGATGGGATTTGAAGGCGTTCTTGAATTGATTATTCCTTTGGGTTTAGGGGCCACAATAGAATTGAAATGTGAAAGCAGCTCTCTAATTTAATACATATTTATGAGGAAAATAGATCAATGCCACTCGATGATCAATTCCATCCAAGTTGGAGTAGGAGCGCTTCCACTCCGCTGCTTCTTCTCCCCTCCTCCTCTTCACCCTCCTTAACTGTTTTAAGCACTTTTTTTCCACTCGACCATAAGCTAATTTTTAAACGCTTCATTAACTTTTTGGCCACACGCGTACCAAACTTTTTTTTCCAGTTTCTTTCCTTTTTTCGGGACTCGGGCCGGGCTTGTCTGACGCGCGTCTGCCATGGAGGTACCGTCGTATGTATGGCCGTTATTGTCTCGTCACGTTAGCTGCTTAATTGCTCGACTTGCGGACCTCGGTCTAAACACCTCAACTTCTGCGCCTGAAGCACCAGCACCAACAAGCAAAAAGGAGTAAACGCTTTTTACTTCCGATTTTTTTTCTCTCTTGGTTTGCATCAATATTTTTGGAAATGCAGTGTCAGGCGACAGCTGGCACACGCTTTTTCGGATCTTTTGGAATCCATACAAGACAAGCAGCAAGACAACACGCAGCGTGTGTGGGCATGTTTTTTGTGGACAACGTGGGTGTAGCAAATAGAAATACGAGTGAAAGTCCTGCCAGATGGGGCTGGCAGTGATGCAACAGCAAGTGTCAAGGCTGGGCTAATAAATAATATGAAGATAAATCTATATAAATAACGATTAGAAGTCACGTGTGCCCACAATGTCCATTCAAAAGCATAAGAAGTGCACAAAAAGGGACAGAATATATAACAACCTGTCTAAGGAAGCAAAAGTTGCAATTAAATGTATTCTAATTACAATTTTGAACGCTCATAATGCATTAAAAACCCAGGTTCAATTTCTAATAATTTATATGGTGGTTATGTAGATATGCACCTCTGCTGCCTCTCATATAAATACATATATACAGATTAACATATAAGTATATACGTATGAAGCTTACAGTGTCGATTGAATTCGAAAAAAACTCAATGCACTTTGAGAGTTTGCATCGTCTTTTTGCCGATTTTTGAAACGTAACGGCCAATCGAATATGCACCGATAATAATCGAAAAATATTACCTGACAGGGCTGAAAAGTCACTAATTTTTCTCTCAAACGATGTATCTATCGACCGATTCCAGAATAAATAATAATAAATAAACTTCAAAATCAATTAATAATGTTGATTACAGATCTCTTAGATTACTAAATAGGTTTGTCGATAATTTTAGGTCATCAGTTTAAAAAAACATCCTTTGTTTATGGGCGATAACCACCTCGTGGACTCACCTCGTTGTTCCAACACACCAACGTAGATGTGTAGTTACCGTGTAGTCACCATGTAGAAAATTAATCTTTTGTCGACCTTTTTGCTGAAATAATTTTCTATAGACAATCAAATGAAAATAAGTGCTTAATATTAGCCAATCTTGTAAAAATGTATTAGATTGTCTGACAAAATGAATTGTTCGGAGGTGAGGGTTCTAGCTAACTGGTAATTCTAAACCGAATATCAAAATCAAGTATTAATATCCGATCATGAAGAAATTAACCCATTTTGAACCCATTTAACTATACCCATGAAAATTATAACTTATATTTTATAGAGCTAAATTCGAACTAAATTCGACTCAATTCACGGATGTCTTGGGCATAATTGAGGCAATTAATAATTAAGTAATGATATTTATATATATTTAAATTAGGTTTTTAATGGTGATTTAAGTGGGTTAATGTCACTTATTAAGTTCGTTCCAATTGCGGCGTTTTTGCAATTTTGGATTTTATTCATTTTATCTGAATTAAACGACTTTTCTGGCCATTTAGTTAGCTTGCCAGCATGCCAACCATTGGAGTAAAACGTGATCTGCTCTTCGAGGCGCTCGGCAAGAAGTACAGTGAGTTCAACAGCCACGTGTATCCATTGGCGATCTAATAATGTTTACCCCTTTCCGCAGCCGATGATGAATTTCAGCAGCTATGCTTTGCCTTCGGCCTGGAGCTGGATGAAGTGGTAAGTAGGAATACCAGTAGTGGCGACAACCATCTAACCAATTGCATCATCCGGTTAGACCACGGAGAAGCAAATGCTGACCAAAGAGCAAGGCGATGTGGCGGCAGCGGCGGATGCCAGCGAGGAAATCATCTACCGAATAGATATTCCAGCCAATCGATACGATTTGCTGTGTCTGGAGGGTCTAGTCACGGGTCTTTTGGTATTCCAGGGCAAGTAAGTAGCAGCCTCAACGGTGCCGTGCCACAACTGTGAAATACATAAATTAACCATACATTTTCAGAGTCAAACCACCAAAGTTTGAGTTTGTGGCTCCTGCCCAGCGCCAGGTGCTGAAGATTGAGCCCTCAACGGCACAGATTCGACCACATGCTGTGGCCGCTGTGCTGCGCAACGTAACCTTTACGCAAGAGTCCTATACCAGCTTCATTGATCTGCAGGACAAGCTGCACCAAAACATATGCCGCAAGCGAACTCTAGTGGCCATTGGCACTCACGATCTGGACACGATCAAGGGACCTTTCAGCTATGAAGCTCTGGCGCCGGAACAAATCAAATTTGTGCCACTTAACCAAACGCAGGAGCTGAATGGAGTCCAGCTGATGGACTTTTATGCGACGCATGCCCAACTCAAGCAGTATCTGCCCATCATTCGCGATTCGCCAGTTTATCCGGTGATATATGATGCTAATCGCGTGGTGCTCTCACTGCCGCCTATCATCAATGGCGATCATTCCAAGATCTCGCTGAAAACCAAGAATGTGTTTATCGAATGCACCGCAACGGATCTGACCAAGGCCAAGGTGGTGTTGGACACCATTGTCTGCCTTTTTTCCGAGCATTGTGCCAAGAAATTCACGGTAGAGCCTTGCGATGTAGTGCAGCCAGACGGCAGCATTGTCTCCTACCCAGAGCTTGCCGTGCGAGAGGAGCGGATTTCGGTGAAGCGTGCCAATGCCTACATTGGTATAGATGAGCCCGCCTCAAAGCTGGCGGATATGCTGACCAGAATGTACTTGGAGGCACGGGTCGATGGGGACTCGCTTGTTGTCAAGATTCCACCCACTCGACACGATGTTATCCATGCCTGCGACGTTTATGAGGACATTGCCATTGCCTTTGGCTATAACAACATCCAGAAATCACTGCCAGCTTTCATGCAGATAGCCAAACAGTTTCCACTCAATAAGCTCACAGAACAACTACGCGAGCAGGTGGCCCAGGCTGGATTTACCGAGGCGTTGACTTTCAGCCTTTGCTCTCGGGACGACATCGGACGCAAGTTAAACAAGACGATTGAAGCCCTCCCAGCAGTACACATCGGCAATCCTAAGACACTGGAGTTTCAGGTTGTCCGAACCACCCTGCTGCCAGGTCTCCTCAAGACATTGGTGGCCAATCGCAAGATGCCACTGCCCTTGAAGCTCTTCGAGATAAGCGACGCTGTTTTGGCCGATGAGAAAACCGAGGTTGGTGCTCGCAACGAGCGTAGATTGTGTGCTGTGAATTGCAACAAGACCGCCGGCTTCGAGGTAGTCCATGGTCTCTTGGATCGTGTCATGCAACTGCTCTCTGTGCCCTGGAAGACGGCCAATGTCGACAAGGGCTACTATCTGGAGTCGACGGAGGGTGAGTGCACTACACTCACCACTTCCAACATGTATTGAAAAATAATTTTGCATTTCTTGTTTGGTTCCCTCTTTGCAGATGCCAGCTATTTCCCTGGTCGTTGTGCCAATGTTATGTACGACAATGTGGTCATTGGCAAGATTGGAGTCCTCCATCCCACAGTGTTGCAGGCTTTCGAGCTAACGACACCCTGTTCGGTTGTCGAATTCACAATTGAACCGTTTGTCTGAATGTCCCCATAATGTTTCCCTAATTGATGGAGTCCCCTATATGAAATGTTTAACATTGTAAAAGTTCACAAATAAATTATCACAAACATGAAAGAAATAAAGTCGAAATGCGAGTCCATGGAATTTATATTTTAAAGCACGGCCTGCCACATAGTGTGGCACATTGATGCTCAAGATGCACAAGCGAAAAGAGGTATGTATGTATGTACATACATATGTACGTGTGGTGGGGCGGTTTTGTTTTTAATGTACGGCTTTCAATTTAAAAAACGAGGGAACGTTGTGAGTCGCAGTGGCCGCAACTACTTTTATACCCGTGATCAGTCAGTATATTATACATACATATGCATGTGTTTATTTACATATGTATATAGGTATGTACGTATGCTTCATTGCTACATCTGTCATCTTCATCTACATGTAGGTTGAGTGAGTTTTTAGCGAGAAAGATAATCAGTAGCGTCTGTAGCTGTGGAAGGGGGTGGGGTAGAAACTGAAAATGGAATTCTTCGTTCTGGCTATAATAATGATCCGAACTCAACCAATCTGATGGATATGGTTATTCTCTACAATACTGTGTTTACCTTTTCCCCAACCTTTATTGAGACCTATCAAGAATATGTGTACATACATTGTATATTCATTATGGGGTTGGAAAAGTTTCCTTCTGTGCGTTACACACATTCACTTTTACCATGTACATATGTATGTATATAATACACGCCTTAACGATGTACCTATGTATGTATATGATTTTCAGGAAAGCATAGAATAAACCCATTTTGTTGATGTGTTAATGAAGGCTATAAAAAAAAAAATTATTTAATTTATTAAAATAAAAAGCACTTTTTTTATACTTTTATTTTTTATTTATGCTGTTTAATGTACTCTTTTATATTTTTCCTTCAATACAATAATAATAATTATAAGAGTAATAATAATAATCCGTAGTATACTCATATAGTATGGGTGTATTTAATATATGTAGGGTTTTCATTCATATTGTTTTATGTTTTCTTCAGTGTTTTTTTATTTTTTTTTGTTTTGTTTTGCATACTTCCTCTCATATTTGAAGTATATTTATATTATTTTTTAAATTAATAAATCTATGTGAATTCAATTTCTTTCGCTTGAAAAAAATTCTACATTTATCTTTTACTTGTATTCTCTTGCATTGTTTTTTTTTCTCAAATTGAGGATGCATCATATCATCATCTGATGATATTTTAACGGCTGCATGCATATGCATACGGTGCTCCTTCAGCTATTTATTTGTATCTCTTATATTTTGTGTGTTGAATCCTGCTGTTTTTGGGGGCATATATATGTGGTATATGTTTTATATATATGTATATATGTGTTGTATAGCATTTGCGGCTATTTATTCCTCGTATTCTCGGTTGTATCAAATAACTTAAACGAACGATCTCCATTCCATTACATTATTTTGCTTGCAGCTAAAACATTGTTTGAAACAAACAAACAAAAAATACGACAAAAAAAGGTAGTTTCATGCTCACTTATATTATCCTCTTTTTAATTTTCATTTAATTTGTATCATCATTAAAGTTTTATATCGGTTCAGTGTGTATTTTTCTGTGTGTGTGTGTGTATATATATATTATATCTGGGAGTTATCCATGCGTGAAGGGATTGTTTATATAACGATCCTCTTTTCTTGTAAGCATTTGCATTGCGACTTCCTTTCTCTAAAGGAATTTATATGGAAATTGCCTTCCCGACCACACATTTTGCCTTGGATGATGTCATTCAGGATCATGCAACTTGGGGAGGAAAATAAAGTGTTCCTCATCTTTATGTTTTTACATAATTATTTCCTTTTTCTGTTTTTTTTTTATCTTTGAAATAAAAATTTGTTTTGTTTTGTGTACTTTGTATGCTATTCACTAGTATATGTATGTATATATAGTATGTACGTCTATGAGCAGTGTTGGAAAAGCATCAAAGATGGCAAGCAAGCGCCGTTACATCGTATTATCTCGTTTTTGAGTTGTTTTTTCGTAAATGGAATATTAAATGTAATTCTTTTCATTTTCATTTGTGTTCTTTTTTCTTAAGTTATTTAAGCAACTTCAATTTCTACTAGCTACATTTTAAGGTGTGTGTATGTTGTTTTGAGATGGTAGTGGTAGTGGTGGTGGCGCCTCGAACTCAAAACCAAATCATAGAACAGAACAGAAAAGTTATAAAACCTAACCACTAACCCGATTATTCGGCTGTTTTTCTGGAATATTACGGGGAGAGAACACTCCACTCCACTCCGGTACACCCGCTGTATTTATTAGCATTTATGCATCTTTTTTTTTGTATTCAAATATAGTATCTTTATATCTGTAACTGTTAGTTATCGTGTAGTTAATGGTATGTATATGTGGTAAGTAGAAAGTTAAGTAATTTCTTGACGGTTTCCGCTTCCATAATTCGTTTCCGCTTCAATGCTGCTGTTATCATGATCCGCTCTCTAGTTCCTGTTTCCATTTCCGGTACGTATCAATTGCTTCTTTTAAATGGATTGGTAGTTTTATGGGTGGAGGGGGGTTTGGATGGAGATAGAAAAGTGCGCTTCTAAAATGTACAATTTCGGCATTCATTTTGTTGCTTTTATTAATGTTATTAAATATGTATAGATAGATGTATTTATGTATAAGTGTAATATGTGTGGGGGGTGTGTGCTTTAGCTGGCGCTAAAAAATTCACTTAAATCTTTCCATTCATAAGACCGACTTCTAAGTTAAGCTTAAAATTAAATTGTTGTTTTGTATGTTTTGGATGTTTTTGTGTTGGTGTTTTGAAGCTTTCTTTCTTGGTTTTTGTATTTCTGTGTATTTCTCATCATACAAAATGATTTAGCCATAGGCTGGGGTTCTGCCAAGTTTTTACTAACTTCATGCTTCGTTTTCAAAGATTATCAAAATAAATCGTACATTTTAAAAATAAATAAAGTATATTGCGCCCAAAAAGTACCATACATTTTGGGTGCCATTTGTTTCGAATAGTATTTTCCGTTCTTTTTTTGTCTAGCTTTTTCCTGCCTGTGGATAGTATAACCAAACTTGTAGATAACCTGCGAATTTAATTATTGGCCGGAAATTACCAAAAAAAAAAATTGGAATTTAAAATCGAAAAAATAAAGAATTTACAAAGCCAAGTTTCAGATCCCGAGTCTTCGTTGGAGTTCTTGTGGTTGGTTGATTGGATAAGGACGTGGTATGATTGATCCGTTGATTGAATGAAGGTTTGAAGCAGTGTATCCGCATGTGGAAATCGTTGGAAATTCAATAAATATTATCTTGCTTTACTTTGCATTTTGTTTGAAATATCAGTTAGATGCTGCTGCTACACTGTTGCTGTTGCTGCTGTTTTTTCATCCTTTCATTTTTTAAGGATTAATTCTCACTCATAGCTGTTCGTTTCACTTAGTTGAACGACAGATATCGAAGAGATCCTCCTGCTGAAGATCCCCCAAACATCAGTTCGACCAATTGGTCGTGTAGTTAGTCCAGGGCATCTGTTTTCGAAATGTTATATTAGTCAGAATCCTTTCTTTCAGAGAGTACTATCCGCATTGTCACTTACATGTTTATCGTGGTGATCCCACACTTCCATCTTGTCTGGCATATGAGCCGCAATATCAGCAGCTCCAGGGGCCCCAGCAAAATGCTGGAAGCCATAGGATTGCATCAAGTTGATATGGTGCTGCTGCTGCTGCTGCTGTTGACCTATATTCGGTGGCGCCTGCATGTTGTGGTAGTCCATGGGCATCTAAAACAGAGTAGACAACTATCATTAGGGGGATCCTTGCAATCCAAGATTTCATTCAGTAACTTACATTCATCTGCTCGTGCTGCTGCTGCTGCGGATATGGTCCATTGTTGTAGGGCCTGTACTGCTGCTGCTGTTGTTGTTGCTGCTGTTGTTGCTGCTGCTGCTGCTGTTGCTTCACCCAATTGGGCGGTTGCTGCTGTGATTGGGGTTGCGGCGGCTGCTGTAAGCCCGGCGGTTGAGCCTTGGGCTCATGCGCCCATGGCGGCAACACATCGTCCATGCTCAGTGCTGATGCGGCCACATTGAAGTTGTTGAACTTCCAAGAGGCGGCCCGCTCGGTGCCGATTGGTCGCGGCATCTTGCGTATGTCATCGAGATTTGGTGACATGGCAGAGGGCGAGCCCAGTCCAGCCATGGCTGCTCCGTTCTCCAGATGCAGCATGTCGCGTCCCGAATACGAGGGATACTCTAGAGCGCCGCCATACCAGCGTTGTGGCGCCGCGGTGGCCGACGGTCCACCGGCCAGGCGAGCCGCTCCCGGGGGCTGACGGATCGGATTGCCAAACATATTTGACTGCTGGCCAGCATCTTGATTGATTGGTGGCTGATTCATGACGCCACCACCGACACTACCTGCCTGCTGCTGCTGCTTGTTGCCCTGCGTAAAAACGGAGGCGCGAGGATTTAGACGCAGCATATTGTTGTTGTCCACAATGTAGTGCGACGCCGAAGGATCCATGGGATAGTTGAGCGGCTGCTGCTGCTGTTGCTGCTGCTGCTGAGAGGCCCCCACCTTTTGGTAGATCAGTCTCTGCAGATTCTGCTGCTGGCGATCGATCATAGCTGCAGCGGCCGCAGCCGCAGCTGCTGCACTGCTTCCGCCAGCATTCGACCCAATAGCCCCGAAATTGAGACCCCCCGCGCCAGTCGGTGCTTCCGGAGCAGAGATCTGCATGGGGACATGTCTCTGGATGGGAACAGTGCCCGGCGGCGGCTTAATAACTCCCGGTGAGTGCGCGGCGCTAGCTGCCGGCTCGCCATTAATCGAGGGTCCAACGCTCGATGGATTTCCCTCGCCGGCTGTCACCAACGGCGACCTAGCTGACGCTGTGGACGGCGCTCCGCTGGTTATTATGTTCAATGCTTGCTGCACGCTCTGCTGCTGCTGTTGCTGTTGCTGCTGCTGCTGCTGTTGCTGTCCCTGTGCGGGCTGTGTCTGTGGCTGTTGCTGCTGGATCACATTGCCCACCGGCGGCGAGGTTGAATGATTCGACGAGGCCTTAGAGCTGCCAACGGGTGAGCTCAGTATATTCCTGTTATAGCCAGGGGCCTTGGAGGCATCGGCCTGCGGCAGACCATCGCCCACAGCCCCACCGGCTGTCCCTTGATCCAGTTTCCCCCACTGCGAGGTCTGATAGTCACTGAACAGGGAATAGGCACTCGAAAGCTTGGCAGCAAGCTGTGCACTGAAACTATCGCCTGAGGTATTGGAGGCCATCAGATCGGCCATCAACATGTTGGTGTGGATCATCAGAGTCTGTTGGGATGTTTCCTCGTGTTGATGTTGTGGCGAATGCCGATGCTGCTGCTGTGGGTGTTGCTGCTGTATGCCAGGAGCAGCTGCCTGGGCTTGCTGTTGCTGCTGCTGTGTGGGTGAACCGATCCTCTTGTTTGGCGGGCCAATGGGTTTCACATTGCTGCTGCTGCTGCTGTTGCTATTGTTGTTGCTGCTGTTGCTGCTGTTGTTGCTAGTGTTGTTGCCTGTGGTTCCAACCGTTCCAGCGGCCGCCACTGCAGCGGCGGCATTCACAGCCGCCACATCCGCTACGTTGAAGGTGCCAATTGGTCCAGCCAATATATTGCTGGCTGCGGCGCTTCCCAGCTGTGAAACATTCGATCCTGTGGCCCCGGTCACGGGTTTTCCACGACCGAAGGGAGCCACCACACCACTGCTGCGTCCGCCAGTGGATGCAATCACCGATCCCGTCCCCGCCGTCGTCGCTCCAGTGTCCACCTTCTTGGGTGAGGACTGAGCGGCAATGGCCGCTGCCTTGGCAAAGTTTTGGGCCGTCAAAGTGGACGACGACTTGCCTGCAGCAGCAGTGCTAGCTCCGGCACCGGCAGCGGAGGGGTTGCTGCTGTTCTTCTGTGTGCCTGGCAGAGATGATTTTGCCGAGCAGCTCTCCTTGTTGCTCTTGGAGAGCACACCATTGGAGGAGGAACCGCCTCCACCTCGGCTGGAGGTCGCCTGCTGGCCCGCATATCCGCCCCGGCCATTCTGTCCGCGTGAGCCAGAACCGGAGGTCGAGAGCGATGTGGAAGCCTTGCTGCTGCCGCCACCATTTGCTTTGGCGGATGAAGAGAGGCGTCCACTTTGTGCCTTCGATGGCGCCTGCTGCTGCTGCTTGTGTGCACTGCTGTAGGCAGCGCCCGACGCTGTGGTGGAGCTGGCCGACGAGCTGGACGACGTGGACGTTGTGGATGCCGCCGAGGAGAAGGTGCTGGCAGAAACACCGGCAGCCGTACGATTATCCCAAGTGCCGACTGTCATGGGGGCCCCTGTCCCTGCAGCTGCTGCTGCTCCTGCAGATGCGGCTGCTTTGATGCTGCTATTAATGCGTGGCAACATTTGCAGGATGTCCACATCGGGATCCTTGATCAGGGCCAGGATAAGCATGTGCGCCTGCTTAGTGGCATCCGTCAGTCCCTTGATTGTAATGCATCGCTCCGACTGGTTCTTCCCCTGCTTCTCAACCTCGATATGGGCCCCGGTGGTGGCGCGTATGGCATTGATGTTGCTTCCGCCGCGGCCAATCACACGGGAAATGGCATTCACCGGCACCTGCACCTTCTTGCAGGTCATCTCGGGGGCTATCGATGTAGTTATGGTCGTCAGGGAGCCAACGCTTGCCGAGCTGTTGGCCACATGCAGATGATGGGCACCACCATGAAGGCTGGTGGCCGAACTGGCGACGGTCACTGTCACTGGGGCACCACCAGCCACCTGCTGTGTGCTGCTCTTGCGCACCACTTCCTTCCAGCCATCTACTTCGCTGCGCTTGGCAGGATTCAGACTGGCACTTCCTCCGCTTGAAGCGGACATCAATGGCTTTGTGGCAACTTCTTTGCGGTTGCTGCTGGCTATATTGGTGGATGATTCGCTACTCTGAAGCTTGGCAGCAGCACCGCTGCTTGTGGATTGATGTTGCTTTGCTGCCGACTGTTGTTGGCTTGTTGACTCCTTGGGTGCGAGGTTCTCTTTCTCGCGCTTGTTGACGGCGGAGCTACTGTTGCTGTTGGTCTCCTTCTTCTTCAGTGACGCTTCCTCCTTCTTAGCAACCTCCACCTGACGCTTCACTGGAGCTGCTTGGACTGGCGTAGCCTGCGCCTGCACCGGTGTAGTCGGCAGCCTTACACTCTCGATGATAGGATGTTTCTTCATCAAGAGGCAGCTCTTGTACACGTTTGAAGGTGCTGCTGCCGTGGCAGATGTGGCAGATGGAAGTGTTGCGGGTGTAGCTGCAGCTGTGGCAGGCGTTGATGTTTCAACAGAAGACGATGCCACTGTGGTGCTCTTGCTCTTTGGCTGCTTCTTGCTTTTTTTCACCTGTTGGGTGTTGATGGCTTCGGCCGTAGATGCTGATGCTGCGGCTACTGCTGCTGTCCTGGTGGCCGTGGTTTTGGTGTCGCCACTCGAACACGAGCCCTGATCAATGCCAGAGTCACCCTCTTCACGGGCCGCTGGGCCACCACCGGCCCTTGCACCAGCTCCAACCTCTTCATCGTCGTCATCCTTGTCGGAATCATCATCCTTGTCACTGGGATCATCGTCATCGCCCTGCTGGTCACCACCACCACGTCCGCCCTGCTGCTGTCTGCGCTTCTCCTCCTTTTTCTCCATCTTCTTTTTCTTCTTGCGCTCGCGACGACGGGCGGCTGCGGCCTTGCGGCTCTCCTCGCGCGTGCGCTCCAGATCGAGTTCCTCGAGCAGAATGGACGCATTCTTGTTGGCCTTGACGGCCTGGGCCTCCTTGGCACTGCGCAGGATCTTCATGCAGTCGTAGCACTTGTCAATCAGTTCCTTGTCGCTGATGGTGCCAATGAAGCGTATCATCTCCTGATCCGAGGGGAACTGCGACACATACTGCACCATCCATTTGACAATCTTGGTGTGCCCCTTGCGGAAGGCGGCCATCAGGCAGGACACCCGTCGATTATCCTGCGAATCAATGTCCGCATTATGATCGTACAACAGCTCCACAACATTCAAGTGCCCCCCGTGTGCAGCCAGCCAGAGCGGGGAGTTCCCCTTCTTATTCTTTACCTCAACACTGGCGCCCCGCGACAACAGCAGCTCCACGAACTTTTGATGTCCCTTGTCGGCGGCAATGGTTAGTGCCGTGTCCCTGGACGTGGGTACGGGAGCGGCATTCACATCTGCTCCCTTGTCGAGCAGCACGCGTCCCACCTCAATGTATCCCCCAGAAGCGGCCTCCATTAGGGGCGTCAAACCGGTCTTTGCTCGATGCTCCACATTTGCCCGACGGTCGAGCAGTAGGCTGACGACCTCGTGGCGGCCCTGGAAGCAGGCCAGCGTTAGGGCCGTATTGCGATTCGTCTCGATTTGAGCATTGATATCGGAGCCCTGATCCAACAGCAGCTTAACCGCCGCCGTGTGGCCATTCATGGCGGCCAGCATGAGCGGGGAGATGCCCAGCTTGCTGCCGGTGCGCGAGTTGATCTCTGCCGCATGGTTGAGCAGCAGCTTAATGATATTCACATATCCACCGCTGGCTGCCAGACTAAGTGGCGTGTAATCGGATACATTGCGATGCTCCTTGTTGGCTCCGACACTCAGCAGCAGTTCGACGACCTCGTACCGTCCGCCTGAGCAAGCGAGCGACAGTGGTGTGTCCTTGGTGCGTTCAGACTGTGCCTCCAGCTCGGCGCTGTGTTTTAACAATATGTCCACGACCTTCTCGTGACCAGCCGTGGCGGCCAGAATGAGCGGTGTAAATCCCTTCTTGTCCCGATGCTCGATATTTGCACCACGATTGATCAACAGCTCGACCAACTCCTCATGGCCGCCGGCACAGGCGAGTGTGAGTGCTGTGTCATGGTTTGACTCGGTCTCCGAATCAATCTCAATCGTTTTATCAACGCTCGCTGTGGCTGCAGCAGCCACAGCCAACTGATTTTGCAGCTGTGCCTGCTGTTGGGCGGCAGCGGCCGCTGCTGCTGCCGGCTGTTGATGCTGATTGGTGTTCACTGTAGAGGTTGGATATAGATTTTATAAAGTAGCGACAAATATCCGCAGGAAAAACGCACCTTGACTGCCTGCAGGCGTTTGACGGAAGGTGGAGCATCGTCGGTCCTTGCGCGATTGCTTGTCAATGGCCTTCTTGGCAATGCCTCCCGGCATCGACTTGCCTCCTCCAGCGCTAGGTGTCGGTGTGGGCGTGGCCATGGGCCAAATGGAAAGCTCATTCTGTGCTTGTCCGGGCTGCAATTGTTGCTGCTGCTGCTGTTGCTGTTGTTGCTGCTGAGGGGGTTGCAGGGCAAACTGCGTATACTGTCCTACGGCGGTTTGTGGTACCATCACCGAGGCAGGATGCGTCTGCGTTCCCACCTTCAAGACATACATAAATTAATAAATAAGTGAAATGGCGCTCGGATCTACAGCAAGTGTTTACCTGATGCTGTACACAGGTGGGCGCCTGCATGTTCGATGGCTGGTGCAGATGCACCTGTTCTTGCAGATTAAAGTGCTTCTGCTTAAGTGGCAATGCCTGCTGCTGCTGGACACCACTTGGAGCTGTTGTTTGCCTCTGCAGCAACAATTCCTGGGCCACCTGCTCCAGTTCACTCTGTGTGGGAGGACGCTGTCCTGCTGCCCGATGCTGTTGCTGCTGGAAGAGATGCGCCTGCTGCTCGGCATGCAACTGATGATCGCCGGTTGGGTCGCCGCACACTCCCTGAGACATGTTTGGTGGCAGCTGGAAGAGCAGCTGCACGGGCGGTGCATTCTTGTCGCCGCTCTCCACATTGTAGACAAAGTTGGTGGCCGGCTGCTGTTGCTGCTGGGCAGCCACTGCCTTAATGATGCGCGCATTCGAGTATTGCTGCAGCTGCTGCTTCAGTTCGGGATTTTCCTCCAAGGCGAGCTGTTGCTGCTGGTGGAACTCGGCGGCGGCGGCTGGATGTAGTTGCTGCGGCTGTTGCTGATCGTCCGAGGCAAACGGTAGCAGGGACAAAGGAGTCTGCTGGTGTTGCTAAGAACATATAAAATAAATATACTTTCTTCACGGATAGGTATAAAGAATGTTCACCTGCATATGCATATGCTCTTCGGCTTCCAGAATATTCTGCTGCATGGGATAATCCAATACAACAAGATTCCCCTGGCGCTGTGCAGCAGCAGCCGCAGCATCCTGCGGCATACCGTCGCCAGTGCGTACCACACCCACAAGCTGTCCATCCTGTCCCGTTGTCCACTTGCCCGACGACTGTGTCGCCCATTGGCCCGCAAATCTGCCCTTGCACATCTGATTCAGGCTAAATTCGGCCAACTCAGGGTAGTTCAAGCTGCTGGCCAGCTCCTGTTCCGATTGAAAAATAGACTAAATAAAGGGGACCACGGTTAAAAAAGAGCTGCACACCACAAAACACAAATCAAATCCAAAAGAATTACAATTACCTGGAATATATCCTCCATTTCCCCATCGTTGGCAAACTGCTCCAATCCCGAGTATAGATCACTGGCTCCAGCGCATCCTTCGTCCTCTGTAAATCAGTTTAAATTTCTCATTAAATCTGCAACTATCATTTTGCATCCCTTTTCCCTACCGCAATGCTGGTCGCCATCTGCTCCATGCTGATGCTGATGGTGCATTTGCAGCTGCTGCTGTTTCTGGTGCTGATGCTGGTGCTGATGTTGATGCTGATGAGCTGCTGTTGCCTTGGCTTGTGCTGCGGCTGTGGCTACCGCCAATTGCTGGTGCAGCACACTGTTCAATGCCGCATTGTTGGCAGCGGCCGCCTTGAGATTGCTTATCTGTGGCAGGACATGGACCAGCTCCGAGTTGGTCATGTCTTGACGGAAATCGCACAGCGTCTGCTGGAAGATCTCTGGTTTGGTTAAAATCAGATTCTCCAATCGCGTGGCCATTTTTCGTTGCTTCAGTGGCAGCGAACCGGAGCCGGTAGCAGTAGCACCGATGCCGCCGCCGCTCTTCGAATTGTTATTGTTGTTGTTGTTATTATTATTGATATTTCCATTGTTTTCATTAACGGACACATCCAGGAAGAACTCATCATCGTCTTCATCTTCGTCCTCCTCCTCCTCGGCAGGGCCCTCGTCTTCATCAATGTAATCAACATCACCATCTGCATCCCCATCTTGATCCATATCCGCATCATCATCCTCGTCATCATCGTCGTCGTCTTCATCGTCGTCGTCGTAGGTAAGCTTCTCAATCTCCCCGCTGTTGCTGTCCTCGGGCTCATCCTCGTCATCATCCTCCTCCTCGGCCTCCACCAATATAATGCCATCCTCGCGCAATGCTTCAGCCAAATCCATGGGCTCTGGCGGCATTGTATTCTCCTCTCCCATGGCATCGTCCTCATCACTGTCCAGATCTGTACTGATGTCATCCTGATCCTTGTGGGCTGCCGCAACAGCAGCCGCTGCTGCTGCTGCTGAACAGAGTGTGGCCAAATTCTTCATTTCGGGACGCGGCGGCTCCTCCTGATGCTGCTGCTGGTGGCGCTGCTCCGATGATGACGATTGCGGCGGCGACATGGTCGTCTCCTCCATCTCGGGTGGCGTTTCGGTGGGCGACTTTGGCTGATCGCCAAAGAAATTGTGCACTCCCACCATGTGCCAGCCATCCTTGAAGAAGTTCAACGGTGGCGCAGTCATGGCCAATTCATTCCTGCCCCGCGATCCATTCACAGCTGTCTCCAGCAGACCACGGAAGTCCTCCATGGCTGTTTTTCGCTGCATGGCCACATCCATGGTTGTTCCGCCTGGATTCTGTTGTTGCTGCGTTGCCTGTTGCTCGGGATAGTTGTTGCCACCTCCTGTGGGCGAGGCCAGCGGTGAGGCCGGGGAATTGGTATAGAGATTTGAATTATTTGCCACGGCGGCTGCTGCAGCGGCTGCATTGTCCAAAGCCACACGCTGGTGATGCAACTGCAGATGCTGCTGTAGTTGCAGATGCGTCTGCTGCATTTGCTGCATTTACGGCATTGGTCGAGAAAGAGAATCGACAATTATATGACGAGATATTCAAATGTTGCCTCAGTTAAACAAACTCACCAAATTGTTGTAGATGGACACCATTTGATTCTGCTGGAGATTGGGTAGCGCATGCTGGGCGGCCACTGCTGCGGCGGCGGCTGCTGCTGCTGCGGCTGCTGCTGCGGCGGCTGCTGCCTGCTTTCGGTTGTTCTTGTTGGTGGCCTTGACCTTTGGCCTATCGCTAATGGCTGTGCTCTGGAGAACATCCGAAATCTGAGTAATGGGTCCACCAGGTCGCTATAGCAGATTAAACATGTTTAATCCTTGATCTTTGAATAGTGTTATCCTGTTATCCTTACCGGTGGATATATGGGATGCGAACAGGATGCACCACTGTTGTCCATTGCAGTCGTCATCGTCGTCGAATGTGCTGGCTGCTGTTGATTGTTTTCGGCTCCTTCTTTGCAAATGGAAAATTCAAATGTTGTCAGAAGTCCCATAAAAAGTTGGAACATTTTATTTGTTGGTTTGACATACCTTTCATGGGCAGCTGCTCGTTGGTGTCACTGCCGCCTTCACCTGGCGGCATTTCCCCCTTTTTGAGGTCTGGCAAGAAGCCCCGGCGCCGCTGCAAGCGTGGATCTTCGCCAGTACATGAGAACTGAGGCTGCTGCGATTTAGCACCATCTTCCCCCAATGGCTGGGACCGCACCTGCTCGTTCAAATGATCCAACGGACACTCGATGATGCCCAACACTTCGCTCTTGAGCGGACGATTCCTGCCGGGCAGTGTGCCTCCCTTTAGCTTTGACTGGGCATGGAGTTGTAGCTGGTGCTGCTGTTGTTCCCCGTGTTGTTGCTGCTGCTGCTGCATATGCAGCACAGGCTGTTGGCAAATCGTATGGAACAGCACGGGCGGCGCTGGCGGTGCCTTCTGTGGCGGCTGCAGCGAATTAATGTGCTCCATATCTAAATCGAAATGCTTGCACGGCACAAGCTGCTGATTCTGCCCTGCCGCTGGCTGCTGCTGCTGCTGTTGTTGTTGCTGCTGTTGTTGCTGCTGCTCAAAGCCTGGCTGTAGATGAAAGAGTCGCGACTTGGCAATGAGACCCTCTTGTTGCTGGGCTCCCAAGGTGGTTAGATCTATGCCACCGACGCCCCCAGAGATCCCACTGTATTCTTCGGCTCCTGCTTCGCTGCCAGTGGCACTGGCAGCTGCTGCCGTCAGTTGCAGCTCGCCAGCGTCCAAGAAGTCGCCGGTGCCAAGGGCAACAATGTTCGAACCGTTGCCGGCGGCATTGAACTGCTGCTGGTGGAATAGCTGCTGGTTGGAGGCTCGAGCCGCCTCGGACAGCTCGTGGAGGCCGGGCGGTGCATTGAGCTGCTGTAGCTGGTGTTGCAACTGCTGCTGGAGTATCTTCTGCTGCTGCAATCGCATCTGATTGGTGCCCGCAGCGGCGGCTGCGGCGGCGGCAGCGGCTGCAGCAGCGGCCGCAGCCTGTGCCTGGCCCGCGCTTGAGGCCGCGGCCAGCTCAGTGGGCGAGATGTTGGGATAGCGGAAGAGCAGCTCCACGACACGTGTATGGCCGCCCTTGGAGGCCTCGATCAGCATGGTGCTGTTGTCCTTCAGCTTGTGAAAGGGATCGGCATTGTTCTTGAGCAACAGCTCCACCACCGACTGATGGCCCCCGGCACAAGCCAGCGAGAGTGGTGTGTGATCATTGCTGGTCGTCTGTTTGTTGACGTTGGCGCCCTTCTGGATAAGGAACTTCACGGTGCACAGATGTCCCGCGCGGCAGGCCTTCATCAGGGGTGTGCGACCGCCCTCGGACTCGTGCTCTAGCTCGGCGCCATACGAAAGGAGCACGCCGGCCGCATCGGTGTGTCCATTCTCGCAGGCATGAGTAAGCGCCGTGTCCCCCGTCTGCGTCTCGGCATGCACATTGGCCATGTTCTTCAGCAGAAATCGCACCAAATCCGTGTGCCCCTCCTGTGAAGCCTCCATCAGGGGCGTTGAGGCGCCCAGCTCCAGATTGGCGCCCTCTTTGATGAGGAAAGCAGCGACCTCGCTGAACCCACCGCAACAGGCCAAAGTTAGGGCCGTTTCCTGGGTCTCCTCGGTGGTGGCATTGATATTTGCGCCCTTGCTAAGCAGCAGAGCGACCATTTCCTCATGCCCCTCCCGCGCAGCCTCCATCAGCGGTGTGTAGCCCTCGTCGTTGACCTCCTCAATGTTAGCCCCACGCTCAATAAGCAGCGTGGCCAATTCCACATGACCCCCACAGGCGGCCAGTGTTAGGGGCGACTCAAACGAATCGGTTGGCATATTCACCTGGGCCCCCGAGTCGAGTAGCAGGCGCGCCACCTCAACATGGCCATCCATCGATGCCTCCATCAGGGCCGTGTGCATTTCATCGGTTTTATGCTCCTGATCGGCACCGGCTTGCAGTAGAAAGCGCACCATATCCAGGTGGCCCTTGTAGCAGGCCAGGGTGAGGGCACTTTCCTTGAACTCGTTCGAGTGGGTATTAATGCCGGCTCCATGGTCCAGGAGCACCTACAGGGAGGATTAATGGATATTGCATTAGCACTGGCATAGAAACGCGTAAATTTTTGCCACATTGTCGGACAGCTTGCATTGCATCAGATAAGATCAAAATAAATCACAGAGGTGACAAATCAGTAACTCGATTAATGTCTTTTCCCTCTCAAATCTCGGATTATAATCATTTTTAATGTAAATACTAGAACAACCATCGTAAAGGCTTACGAATGTGGACTCACCTTTGCTACTTCCACGTGGCCCGCTGATGCCGCTTCCATGAGAGGTGTGTGTCCGTTTTCGTTCTGCTCCTCGACATTTGCGCCATGCTTCAAGAGCACCCTAACAACATCCACCTGACCGCCTGCGCATGCAAACATAAGTGGTGTATTGCCGGTGGCACAATGGGCATTCACATCGGCGTTGTGACTGAGCAGCAGGTTGACAATGTCCAAATGACCGGCTGATGCAGCTTCCATTAGTGGCGTTGAGTCCTTTTGGCCTTTGTCCTCCACTTGCGCGGCGGACATGGCCAGAAGTACCTACAGGACACATACACACAAACGCATCATATACATGTTTGTTTCAATTGAACAGGGAATGGGGGATGATGTTTTGAATTTGTCGATCATGTATATGAATTTTCGCCTTTAAACTAGTTTGTGGAACCATTCTTTGAGTCTAAAGAACTTGGCACAGCCTTAAAAATTAAGTGTTTTTTTTTTTTGGAAATGTGCAGCACAATTTTTGTTGCGTGCTAGTTTAGCTTCTTCACGCAATTATCGATAGGACAATTCCAATCGAATCGAGACGCGTGCCCGTAAAGCGCTGCCATACCAGCGAAAAAAGACGCAATGGCGGACATATTTTAGTGCTGTTGGTACCATACGTACACACACAGCTGCAGCGATCAGCTGATCCCAAAATTTCATTTTACGTGCAGCAAATTTCCCATTTTTTTTGGAGAAAAGTTCGCCTTGTTTTTAACATACCTGAGCCAATTCATAGTAGCCCGCTGAGCAGGCCATTGATAGCAGGGACTCGCCGTCGTCGGTGGAGGCGGCGGCATCGTTAAGATTCACATTTCCCTTGCAAAGCAATCGCTTCACCGTGTTCACGTCATTGTCCGTACAGGCGGCGACAAGGGAGCGGGAGAAACCACTGCTGCAACAACGGATACAAAAATACAAGTGGGGGCGGATTAAGCACATTGGCCATGGCATTAACTAGTAACAGTAAGATAAGGATTAATTAATTAAGTTACTAACTTCTTGTCGCGCGGACTGTTGGCACAGCGCATCTTGGTCAGCGCCTGCTTGGTCTCATCGATGGCGTGGGTGGCGTGACGCAGGACGGGAGCTTTCTCATTGGCCGCAGCCTCGAGCAGGGCTGTGAGATTACTCGAACGCTTATTGTTCGCGTCCAGCAGGAAGGGACTCACTTCTGGGGCATCCTCCTCCTCGTCTTCGTCATCGATGTCCTCATCATCTGCATCGTTGTCCTGCAGGACATCTACAAAAAAATGATCAAACGGTAAGATGTAAGTATAAGAGAACCCAGAACTTGTGAGGACAAAGACCGCTTACCAATCTCTTCCTCGTCCTCTTCATCATCACCATCGGACTCCTCAGAATCCTCCGACTCTTCCTCCGTCTCATCCTCATCCTCGCGCACCTCTCCTTCGTGGGGGCAGCTATCCGGATCGGACTCGGGTATATCGTCCTAGAAGTAAAGGAGAAAACATTTTTTGTTGGTCTATTAAATTCGTTAAACATATAGGGGACGATAAGGATTAGAAGAATAGTCTAAAACTGGTGGAGTGGGGGTTAAATAAATACGCTAGAAGTTTTATACATATTAATAAAGCCTTTTAATTGATCAGTAGAGCGCACATTCTTGTTGTCTAAGGCCAGCAACAAAGTGGTGTTGGATTTGTCTATGAGTGGAGGTGTTATCAGGGTTAAGTACCGATTGAAATTAATGTTTTACAGGACCAATCGTTGAATTAGTAGTAGAGAGCTGATTTGAAACTTTAGAGACTATGGTAATTATTTAGGATTATTGTTTTATGATCTGTCTGCGCAGAGAGTCTGTCACCAGATCAAGAGCGGGAGCGGGTGCGGGTTGTGGCAATTGTATAACGCGAAACTGAAACTTACCAGGAGATCTGGCCTTAAACACAAGAATGCCAATAGGATCTACAAATAAAGAGAAACGAAAGAAAACGTACATAAATAATAAAAAAATTAACACAAGGGGAAAAGCAGAGCAGGGTAGGAGGCAAGGAGCGTGGAGATACGGAGTCGAAAAGTTCGGCTCGGCTGAAATCATGCACGGGAATTTTTACGTGAATAAAAGATTGCAAAAGAAAGTCCATTGTAGTTCTTGCACTCCGCATAATCATTTTGGGAATATCATGAAAAATGTCAGCCATGCCATCAAACTGGGTTTGGTTGTCGAATAGAAATGCAAATGGAATAAAAATGTACTAAACTTTTCTAAAATTATTTCGTTTAGCCGATAGTAACAGATGTGACAACAAATTCCTCGAATAACTGTAAGGGCAAAACTATCGCAGCGATGTTGCCAGACCGCAGAGGACCGCATGTGCAGGAAAACGAGATATCGATAGCCAGCAAATGCAAAAAAAATTACCAGCAAGAAACAACAACAATCCTTTATTGCTGTCTCTTTCTAACTAATTTGGGATATTCTCATTTTAGCACTAAACTCAAAAAAATGTGTTCCCCAGCTGGCTCCCCCCGACCTTACTGCTACTATCAGATAACATATTCCAAATAGTTTTTCTTTGTAATTTAAAAATATGGTATGAGTCAGCAGCCCCAGTGCAGCTTTTACATCGTTTAAATATTGCACGCACTCTCGCACACCCACACAACAAGGAGAGAGAGCCACGTATGGTCTACAAGTGTGTGTGCGTGTGTTCCGCCCACGCCTTAAATTATTGAACCAAAAAAGAAATGACAAAATCAAAAATTTCCCGAAATTTGCATGTACATTATCAACACGCGGCCAAGTTCGGGGGCTGTGCTTAACCTTTCATCAATGAAGATTTGGATAAAAAGAACATAACATAACCAAGCAGCGCAGCAGCACCAGCAGTGATGAAGAGAAAGACGAAACAGCAAAGAACATACAACAAAAATTCAACATCATGAACGAGTTCAACAGCAGCCAGGCCAGCCCGCAGACCGTTCGTTTGTTCTCGTTACACGGGCGAGTGTGTTGTGCGCCGTGCATTGGTGTATGGACGAGTGTGTGAGTGTGTGTGTGGGAAAAGAAAATGAACCATCAAAATGTTTGCACGCCACACAAAAATAATCAACCAAACGAAAAAAGAAGAGGAATATAACTTGACTTCCCAAAATGCCATTAACAGAGTATTTCAAAAAGTCGCAAAAGTTCATTACTCTCTCTCTCTCTCTATCTGTCGACACACGTTTTCTACAAACCATTATTATTATTACTTTTATTTATTATTGTTATTTTTGAGTATTTGTCTCTTCGCACTTTTGCGCATTTTCTCTTCACACACGATTTCACCTCCGTTGCAACAACAAAAAACAGCAGCCAGAAAGAAACAGAAACCGTCCGGTGTTGCCGGACCTTCTGTGGATATCTTTGTCACGCTGCTCTGCTACTGCTCTGCTGCTGCTCAGAGAATTCGCGAAGGAAACCGAAAAAAAAGTATATGCATATGTATGCGTGTACACAGCTATGCCATTGTATATTCATTTTTTGGAGCAATTGATTCGTAGAAAAGGCAAGGGGAGGGGGTGGGAAGGTCTCGAACCTTTGGGTCAATTATATTGGATGGTGGATTATTGAACGAAATGTGACGTGGGCGGTACTGATCTGATCTGGCTATTGACCTTTGATTTATCGAATGGCAAACATGAAAGCGTTTTTTGCGAGAAACGAAAAACAGGCTGGCTGCTAGACAAAGAAGTACGTGTGTAGTCATTTACACATACACTCGCCCAGCAAGCAAACAGCTGATAAATCATTCACCAACACCCAGGCGTAAGAGCGAAAGGGCTTGCACACTCAACACATGCTCAGATGAGAAATTCTCAACGTGTTTTTTTATGATCATCGCATATGAATTAAGCTAATTTGTGTGTGTGTGTGTGTGTGTGTGTGTTTGTGTCTGTGTGCGCGCAATTAATTCAATGGGAGGTATTTTTTCCCACGTCACTGCAGTGCTGCTGCAAGCCTGATAATACATACCGACTGCACAGTGGCGCCCACCCACACACCCACAAAATGAGAATACAGATATGTACGCTATAACAGTGAAATTAGTTGGAAAACATGTGTGCCACTGATTTTTTTTTCAACGAATCGACAACGCAACTGCTTTGTTGTCCAAGCGGCTGTTATAAAGCTGATAGTTTTTGTTTTTGGTGTAAATGCGTCAGGTAGTAAAATTGATACCTCTACGAAACATGCGTTCGGGTCGGTTAAATTGTTCTTCTTCTTGCGGACGCGAGTTGCTAATCTAGTGTGACCTTAGACCTTCGAATGGCAATATGTACAGTTATATGCACCCCAACTATAATGATTTTTCTATGAAAAACTTCTACAATCGCTACGATTTATAGGAAAATTCGGTTCTGTTGGAGAATTATAGATTGATTTTCATGTTAAGGAAACCTTTAAGAGCTTGAATATTCGACAGATACCATTCACTACAGCTACAGAAACTCATAATTATTGGGGCCGTTTTCTATGTCTAAAGTAATTTTAGGACCTTTTGTAATCAACTGCGATGGAATCTACCAACGAGGAGTACTTAAAATCCAAGGTATACAAGGTCCAAAGCGCACTCACCTCTGATACAGACTCCTCTTCGGACTCGGACAGATCTGTGGTGACGGGCTGGGGATAGAACTCGTTGTTCTGCAATGCCGAAATGGCATTCACAATTCCCACCGGTGAGGAGAGCGACGATGCATTCGAGGACATGGACGACGAGGCAGATCGGTTTGAGGCCGACGCAGAGGCTGAGGCAGCGGCGGCGGCGGCATCCTTTAGCTTTTTTTTCAGCACCGCAGCCGCATTAGCCACATCGACGGCGGGATTGAGGGCCATGCTCAGTGCCCCGGCGGCGGTAGCAGCGCCAGCGTTGCTATCGACGGCAGCGGCGGCGGCTCCCATCAGCAAAGTGGTTGCGGCGAATTTTAAATGCGCTGAATCCTTGCTTCCAGGCAATCCGACGGCATTGTTGTTGGCGGGCGAGGCTGCGTTCTGCTGCTGCTGTTGCTGTTGCAAGGCCACCTGTCGCTTCAGGGCGGCGACTGCTGCTCGCGTCTTCTTCGAGCTGCTGCTGCTGCTGGAGCTGGACGTGGGTGCGTTGGCATTGGCATTGGATGTTGCTGCGGCAACGGCAGCGGGCGATGCTCCGGGCGCAGAAGCAACGGCAGCACGAAACTTTGCTGCACTACCGGCGGCAGTTACAGATACGGGATTTGCAATGACCGTACTACTGCTGGCGGCATTCCCACTACCGCTGCTGCTTGTCGCACAGCTGCCGGCATTCGTTGTTGTTGTGGTTGTTGAGGTGGCAGTGGCCGATGCGGGCGAGGGCGTGGGAGTGCTGCTGCTGCTTGTTGTACCGGACATTATTTTGCCGTTGTTGTTAGTATTGGCAGTGGCTGAATTGTTGTTAATTTTAAGTCTGCCTGCTGTTGTGGCACTGACTGCGGCACCACCGGTTGTGGCAGTGGCGGCGGCTGACGTCTTCTTCTTCAGTTGACTCAGCTCTGCCACAAAACTAGAGGAGGGTGCCTTGGAGCTGGAGCTGGAGGTGGTGGTGCTGCTGGTTGTGGCTGGTATGGTTTTTAGTCCTGTCGACAGATTCTCATGCTTTACTATCTTCCTGGCACTTCCACTGGCGCCGCCCTTATTGCTGGCGAGTATTGCAGCGGCTATGGAGTTCCTGGCCGTGGAGATGCGTGGCAAGTTATGATTAAACTGTCTATTCGGCTTCTGGGTATTGTTGTTGCTTGTCGCTTTTGTTGCTGTTGGGGTAGTTTTGCTGGTGGCAGAAGATGCAGATGCAGCTGGATTGCTCCTGTTGTTGTTGTTGTAGTTGCTGGTCACTGCTATTGTTGTTGTTGTTGTTGTTGTTGTTGCTGCTGCTGCAGCTGCAGCTGCATTTGTGGTTGGTGTTTTATTCAAATACGCCGATGAGCGCACATTCAAGTCATCGCAATCATGATTTTTCGCATCATTATTCATTTTACTCTTTCGGGGAAGTTGGGTCTATCTCTCTTATGCTTGATTCGTGCGTCCTTTTTAGTTTTTGGAGATGATCGAAATATAAATTATTCTTGAAATTTTGTATTTTCGTTAAAATTTTACTATATCCAAAGAAATGTGTTTGTACAAATTTGACATTTTGTTGCAGTGTTTCCCAAAGGGCCGGGGCAACCGGAGCGAAAAAAATATCCTGGCCTATGCGACGATTGAAACACTATAACAAAACGCAAACATGTTGGATGGGTCTTGAAGATTTTTACAGTTTTATTGATTTTTTTTTATATTGTTAGGAATTGGAGGATTTACATGTGTATACAATGAAAGGGGCACACACACACACACACACACACACATGCATACACACGTACACAGAACTACAAAAACTAACACACGCGCATACACACACGGCACGGGGGTCGTCTGTAGCGGTATGGCAACGCTACGCATTCTTTCACTTCTTGCCATTGCACACTCATTCGTATATTCAATCGTATTTTAATTCTCCCAATTCCCATTCTCTGATTCACATTTTTTTTAAATTAAAAAATCGCCCGAGTTTGGCGAATGAAAATGAATGATACCCGCAGGATTAAATGAGAAAGGAAATCACTTGTATTTTCTTTGCACATAATTTTCCTTTATTTGCGAAAGCAATCGATGCGCAATTAGGACTTCGGAATCGAGCGAGGCAACGTGCTCCACTATTTATATAATCGCTTAGAGGGCACAACAAAACGACCAATCGATTGCTGTATTTTATTCGATTTATTATTTGTTGTACATTGGTAACTGCAGCATTTTATTTATAAAACTTTTCGAGCAGTTTCGACTTCGCCCGAACGAACGGGGGAAAAAAATCACTTTTCGACTTTGGCGTATGCGTTTCGCTTGGTCGATATCCTCGTCTCGCTTGCGCACACGAAATGCCTTGACGCGGCCACTCGGACCGATGTTGTTATCTCGCTTCGACGCGCAGACGAGTGCAGAATATAGAGACTAAGGGAAAATTTTTTTTGTGCTACTATTTCGTTCATTTTCACTAGTTATCTGCGGTCCCAACGCTTTAAAGCTATCACATTGTGTCAAGCACTTGTTCGCCATCAATTTAACGATATTCACGCGTATTACCGTCTCAAATTAATAAAGAATGAATCAATTTTCCAGCAGTGTTAAATTCTCTGTCTGTCATCAGAGTTGAGTTGTTTCGGATCGCCATATTATTCCCGGATATTAGGTTGCCACTTGGTGCTAGCATCGATGTTTCTATCGATGCAACGATGTTTTTTCCATTTATTTAAACATCGTTTTGACATTGAAACATCTATTAGCTTGTGCGTCTGCCCCATCTCTATGAAAGAAAGAACGGACAAAAGAGATGGAGAAGAATCTGTCAAGGTACGTACTAGTGCCTCTCTTAAATATATAGGTCTTATCGTTTTGACAGAGAGTATAATTACTGAGCGATGGACGACCACCTTAAGAGTAAGTAATTCAATAATAGAGCACATGTTCTCTTAACACATACATATGTATAAATCTATACGTATTTCCAATATTAAAACATGCGTTCACTGTTTACATAAAATAAAAAGAAAACTGCGAGGCGTGTTTCTTCAAAATGAAATCTGAGATTAAATGCTCCGATGTGTGGCACCATTTTAAAATATTGTGCGATAAGCAAATTGGAGTGGAGTTTGTAATTACGGCATCTGGCAAAACGACGTATATAATGGATCAGTTCAAGCACTAACCATAAACTGCATTGTTATTGGGTCAAAATGTTCAGTTTCCAGCGGGATCGGAGCATAAGGAAGCATTAATGGGAGTTTAGTGAAAATGATCGCAACGGACGTGCAACCTCACAGTGGGATTACGTGAGCTTAGGAAGTGGAGTGGACCACCGCTACAAATTCCTAATCAAAACATATCGCCGTAATGTATCTGCATTGGATTGCATGCAAATGGTGGTTACTTAACCGTAACTTACCATTGCATAAAGTCTACGTTTTAGCTTGGCTAATTCAAAATGCACCACGACCATTTTTAAAGAGAGAAGGTATATCTTTTCTCCTTTCCCAGAAATATTTTTGCGCCTCGGCAACGTCCCCCGAGTTAGAACGAATGGTAAGTTCGTTAATATTTGTCTACGAAATCGAGAAGGTCTCTAGTACACTTTTAATAATTAATTTTGTTTTAATATTAATTTATTTAAAATTTGTATCTTGAAAACAACGATGTTTCTGATCTTTGTCCACCTCTAGACCTATCGATAGACCGCGTATTCACATGGTGTGACCGCGCGTTAAAACTAGAAAACAGTGCGACCGTCTGATTTTCTCCGTACTAACAAACACTACGTGTCATTTGCAGAATTTCAGGACGAATTAACAATGCATACGGTTTTAACCCGAGGAAATGCCACTGTGGCGTACTCCCTGAGCGTCCTGGCCTGCCTCACCTTCAGCTGCTTCCTCTCCACCGTTTTTCTCGACTACAGAACCGATGCGAACATCAACACCGTCCGGGTGCTAGTGAAAAACGTTCCCGACTACGGCGCCTCCCGTGAGAAGCACGATCTCGGCTTTGTCACCTTCGATCTGGAAACAAACCTCACCAGCGTCTTCAACTGGAACGTAAAGCAGCTGTTCCTCTACATGACCGCCGAATACAAGACGCCCTCGAATACCCTAAACCAGGTGGTGCTCTGGGACAAGATCATCTTGCGCGGCGAGAACCCAGTGCTGGATTTTAAGAAAATGAACACCAAATATTACTTCTGGGACGATGGCAATGGCCTGCGGGACAATCGCAATGTTTCGCTATATCTCTCATGGAACATCATTCCGAATGCAGGCCTTCTGCCCTCTGTGCAGGCCACCGGCAAGCATGTCTTCAAATTCCCCTCAGAGTACGCCACATCGTCCATTTAGATAAAGGTTAAGATTAAAAGATACTGCATGCTATATTAGGGGTTCTGTTCTGTCTGAAACGTAGCGTGGTTCGATAATAAAAACTAAATTAAAATCTCAATTACGATTTTTAGAATGTGACAATATGCTTAAGATAAACAGAAAGAGAATGTTTTTGGACACGACACAATAAAATAAGGTAGAGTGAGTTTAGTTTCTACATGAATTCGTAGTTGCTATCGTCGAAGTTGCGATTGCCGACCATGGGACCGCCGGCGCCACCCATTTGATTCGGATTCTGGACGCCGCCGCCCATCTGCGGACGGAATTGGTTGCCAGGCGTCGTCTGGTGTTGCAGTAGCTGCCGCAATCCGGGATTATTGTTGCTCATCATGGGCCGAACCATGCGCTGCTGTTGCGCCGCCTGCTGTTGCATCGCTGCCACATTGGGTGGCACCTGCTGTTGCAATTGCTGCTGGAGATTCGGATTAGGCACGCCGCCGGGCACACCCACTCCAACGCCGAGGGGCATTCGCTGCTGCTGCAACATGTTCATTTGCATTTGATTCTGTTGCATGGGCATGCCGACGCCGCCAGGGCCGGGTCCACCGCCGCCACCAGGACCAGGTCCACCACCACCCTGCATTTGCATATTCAGTTGATACTGATTGTAGTGCTGCTGCTGCTGCTGTTGGGAGTTGTCCTGCTGTTGCATTTGCTGTTGTTGCTGTTGCTGCTGCTGCTGTTGCAGCTCCATGGGGGATTTCCCCTGCTGTTGGAGCATCTGCTGCTGCTGCTGTTGCTGCTGCATGTTTCCATGCTGCTTCTGTTGTATGACCTTCCGCAGTCGCTCCACAAACATGGCCTGGTTGTTGGGTATGAAACCCAAGAAGGCATTCCGGTCCGGTGTATAGAGGAGTATGAGAACCTTAAGCTCGCAGGCGGGGGCATTCGGCATGGAGGAGAAGTGCACGCAGCCGGCATAACCGGAGGTCATCATCTTAGCCAGCGAATCGAGCGCCTCTCCGGGGGTCGGCCGAAAGACAACCATCTTAGAGTCCTTTAGAAACTGCCCCCCAATGTTTCCCACCAAATGTTTAGGCATTAGTTGCATTAAGAGCTTCGGTGGCCAATTCTCCGCCTTGATCTCTGGCTCCCCATCCTTGATGTTGGTACAGACAGTGCACTGAAGCGTGTGGGGTATCTTTTGTTGATCATTTTTCGGTTTCTCCGACCACTCCAATAGACCAGTCCAGATTTTCTCTCTCAAGGAGGCCTGCTCCTGCTGCTGTTGGGGATTCGATTGTTGTTGTTGCTGCTGCTGCTGCTGTTGGACCTGCACTTGTGGCTGCTGTTGGGGATTCTGCTGGGCCTGTTGTGCCACTTGTTGCTGCTGCTGCTGTGGATTGGGCATATTTCCTGCATTGGATACAGCCGGCATCATGTTGCTGGCATTGGGATTTCCTTGCTGTTGCTGTCCCTGCTGCTGCTGCTGCTGTTGCACCAATTGCTGTTGCAACTGTTGATTATATTGCTGCTGATTAAGCATCTGCAATCTTTGCTGCTGCTGCTGCTGTTGTTGCAGAGAGTTTACCGTCTGATTTGGCGGTGCATTTATCCTGGAGATAAGCGCAGAATTGGCATTCTGCTGCTGCTGCTGTTGTTGCTGTTGTTGTTGCTGCTGCTGCTGTAACTGCTGTTGCATGTTACCGCCTCCGGCACCCGGCTGCATGAATGGCGGACGCGCCTGTCCCTGCTGATTCGGATACATCCAACGATTCTGTCCAGGCACCACATTTTGCTGAAAGTTTGGGTTCTGCATCTGGTTTTGGGGCACAAATTGATTTTGTTGCTGTTGCAGCAGTTGCTGCTGCTGCTGGGGATTGAGTAAACCCGCCTGAGGATTGGGTCCCGGTTGCTGTTGTTGCTGCTGCTGCATTGGATTCATGTTCATCACCTGCTGCTGCTGGGGCGGTCCTCCCTGTTGTTGCTGCTGCTGTTGGGCTGGTGTGGTGTCCATTGGCATACCCGGACCCGCCTGCTGCTGTCCGCCTGGATTCTGCTGCTGTTGTTGCTGCTGCTGTTGCTGTTGCTGCTGTTGGACCGCAGCCTGAGCTGTGCTCGGAGCTGCCATTTGAGCAGCCATGCTATTGGGGCTGGCGGCACGCTCCTTCAGGCTGTATCCTTTCAGCAGAACCAAATGACGAATGTTTTTGGCATAGTTCTTGCTGGTAATCGGCTGATCCCCGTCCGCCTTCATGAACAACTTGAAGAGTATCGGCATTTTGCGCGGCGCAATGATCGACAGATTGATCTTCCGCTCGTTGAAGAGCCCGGCCAGCTGCTCGCACGATTTGCCCAGATATTTCCACGACTCTGTCACCGGCATCTGATACGGCGGACTGTTGCAGATGAGTATACAATGACGCTGGACATTGGTCTGGTCGAGCATCTGGCGGCGTTCGCTGATGTCCTCAAAGCAGCCATGGGCGGCGGCAAAGCCCTCGGCCATGTGGGCACACGACTCCATGCCGCCCCCAACCAACGGTAGACGTTCGATCGTCTCCATTACCTTCTGGGGCTGCAGGAAGGGTCCATAGCTGGCGCACACGGGCTCCAGCAGATTAGAGGCCGTGCGGTATATGACAATGCCATAGAGAGTGGCAAATCGCTCAGCTATCAGATACTCCCGCTCGTCAATGGAGCCCGTAGTGAAGTGCTCCAGCGTGGGCAGAATGTAGTTCGTTTTCAGCTCGTTGATGTACGCACCGTTGATGGCGCTGCCCTCGATGACAAAGACCACATCGGCCAGGGACAGTTGGTCCACCTCCATGACCAGGCGGGTGCAGCAAAATTCGAGACTTAACTCGTTTTATTGCAACAATAATTGCATCAGTGTGACCCTCAGTGATATACCGAAATATACCATCTCATTTTCCAAATATACCGCAAATATACCGAGGAATAAAACAAGCTCTAAATTTGCAATAACCAGTTTGATTAACTTCTTTTGCATATTTAGATGGTTTGAAAAAAGATTCTCCAAATTTGTAATCTATCTCAACAATTTCGCAGGTTATGGTATTGCAGATAGCATGCATCTGAATCAAGATCGATATATATACAAACACACAATAATGTGTATATTTAAATTCAAAGTAGCTTGTAAAACAGAATTTTAACATATGTAGGGTATAGTACACAAAACCAATCTAAGATCCCCCTCCCAATATGAGAATAAGTTTTCTTTGTAAGTCTCCTTGTCACGAATAGCACGGGGTTTTATTAATGTCAACTATTTATTTACTTGTGTTGTTAAGTTTAAGGATTTAAATTTTTTTCGACGTTTAAATAGCAACAAAATATAACATTATAATTAAAAACTCCTATGTAGTACTTGTTTGGATACTGTAACATTTTTATTGACCTGCTTTGTTTAAACCGTTTTTTATAGGTAAATTAAAAAATTTCCCTTGCCCTTGTAGTGTTAAATCGAATATTTATATTTGGCAATTTGATTTTCCTCGGTATCTTTGTGGTATATTTTTGATGGTCTGACGGTATATTTTCTCGATAAATCCACGGTCACACTTCTTAATTCTTCTTCTGCGTTTGTGTTTGTCAAAACAAAATTACCAAAAAAATAATAATTAGGCCATAGTTTTGATTATTTAAAACATTTCCCGATTTAAAAACTCGCATATAATTTAAAATACCTTGCGCCACTACATATATGTCCTTGTGATCCACATCCATCGCTGCTAGCGTCTCGAATGCAATCGCACAGTTGCGCGTCTGGAAAAAAAAAAAAAAAGGAAATGTTTACTTTAAGTGCCTTTAAAGTCGAAAACCTCACTTAAACAGCTGAAAAGGCAGTCTCAAGAGCCAGTATGCTGCAGTATAAGAATGCCACGGCTGCCAATAGTGCGCCAGCAGCCACGCCCGTTGGCAGCGTTTCCGGGAAGGCGCCACAAGGGAATGCAAACACAAACGCTGCCGCTGCTGCTGCAGCCTCCACCATGCAACAGATCATCAATATCCATCAGATGCCCACACAGTTCGGGGGCGGCACCGTCTCGGGCGGACAGCCCCAAGCCATGCCCCAGAACATGTTCCAGATAGTCCAGCCGATGCACGCGATGCAAACAGTGAATATCGACGGCCAGGAGGCCATCTTCATACCTAATCTAAATGCTCAACTGGCGACGGCACAGGCCGTGAATATCAACGGGCAGCAGGCCTTCATCACGCCCAACGGTCAGATCTTGCGTGCTCCACAGTCGCATGCCGGTCAGGCCGGTGGACAGGCCATCCAGCTGCAGCAGGCAACGCCCGCACAGATCATCAATGGCCTGGGGCAGGAGCAGACGCAGCTGTTTACCATTCCTGGCACAAGCATTCAGATACCGGTGACCAATCTCATCCAGCAGCAGCAGCATCAGGGTGCAGTACAGGTGCAGCAGCAGCAGTCCCAGCAGGCAGCGACGACTGGCGGTCAGTCTGGAGGCTCCCAAGGCGGAGCTGGCGGCGGTGCCGCCACGGGTAATGGGGCACTGCAGGCCACACAGCTGCCGAGCACGATCACCATCCCAGGAACGAATATCCAGATACCCACATCGGTGGCCGCGGCCAATGGGCTGCTGGGTAACCTCTCGAATCTGTTGGGCGTCGGCGGTGGAGGCGGCGGCACCTCCACGCTCAAACTGGAGAATGGCCAGCTCCAGCTGCGGCCACAGCTGGTGCAATTCCCACATCCCGTGCAACAGCAGACGGTGGCCGTGCAGATACCCGTGCAGACGGCCGGCGGACAGACCATTTACCAGACGGTCCATGTCCCAGTGCAGGCGGCGCCTGGTGGTCTGTCCAATCTGATGCAAGCCCAGTCGATGGCCATGCCCGCGGCGGCTGCCTCACAGATGCACCAGATGATGCCGCAGTTTGCGCAAATTGCACAAATTGTGACGCCCAACGGTCAGATTCAGCAGGTGCAGCTGGCGCCGATGCCTTACAGCCAGCTGCCGCCGAATGCGAACATAATACATATCCAGAATCCCCACCAGCAACAGCAGCAGCAGCAGGTGCAGGTGCAACAGCAGGTACAGGTGCAACAGCAGTTGCAACAGCAACAGGTTCAACAGCACCAGCAGCTCCTTCAGGCCATTCAAGAGGCATCGGCCAGTGGCCAGATACCCGCGAATCAGCCCATCACCATAACGAATGCCCAGGGCCAGCAACTGACGGTGATACCAGCCCAACTGAGGCAGAATCCACAACCCACTGCCACGCCCGCGCCGCAGGCAACCACTGCCATGCAGCTACCCGCCGGACTGCAGGCGCTGCCCATACAGAATATCCCAGGATTGGGTCAGGTGCAGATCATTCAGGCGAATCAGTTGCCAGCCAATCTGCCGGCCAATTTCCAGCAGGTGCTGCAACAACTGCCACAGATGCCACAGGTGCATGCCCAGACGCCAGTGCAAGCGCTGGCACAGGGTCATGCGTCGACCAATGCAACATCATCATCCATTACGATGATGCCCAAACAGGAGCCACAGAGTCCCACGCAGATGATTACCAACATCAAGCAGGAGCCGCCGGATACTTTTGTCGCTGCTGCTCCAACGGCTAATCCTCCGCCATCCACGCCCACACCGATGGCAACGTCCCAGCTGCAGCCACAGCCGCAGCCACAGCCACAACAACAGCAAATAAAATTCATTGTTCCGCAGACGCCGCCAGCCACGCAGACGGATGGGGGGAATTCGAATTCTCATTCGAATACAAATCCGAATCCCCTCTCCAATGTGACAATTCCAGCGTCCATACAAATCACAGCGTTGCCACAGACCCAACCACAACCACAGCTCCAGGCATCCACCGCCGCCACGTCCTTGCCTCCGCCCCGAACGCCGCCAGTTTCGATTGCCACCATTACCAGGAGTGGCAGTGGCAGTCTCTCCACGAAGGGCACCACCATAGTGAACACCTCCAGCACACAGATAACGATTGCACCCACTGGCGGGCAGCAGGTGATGCGGACCACAGCGGCGAGCGGCATCAGGAGCAACACCAGCAGTAGCGTCAGCCTCACAAATACCACAACGCCAGCGTCCCAGACGAGTGTGAGCGTGAGCATGGATGCCAGTGGAGCAGGAGCCGAGGTGAAGCCCAGACTCAAGCGTGTGGCCTGTACCTGTCCCAATTGCACCGATGGCGAGAAGCATTCGGACAAGAAGCGCCAGCACATATGTCATATACCCGGCTGCCAGAAGGTCTACGGCAAAACCTCCCATCTGCGTGCGCACCTCCGTTGGCATACGGGCGAGCGGCCGTTTGTCTGTTCGTGGGTCTTTTGCGGCAAGCGTTTCACCCGCTCCGACGAACTGCAGCGCCATCGGCGCACCCACACGGGCGAGAAGCGCTTCCAGTGTCGCGAATGCAACAAGAAATTCATGAGAAGCGATCATCTGTCCAAGCACATCAAGACGCACTTCAAGAGTCGCTCCGGCGTGGAGCTGCTCGAGCTGAGCATCAAGCAGGAGCATAAGAACAACGTAAAGAGCATCAGCACGATCAGTGGCGTTGTGACGATCGAGATACCTGGCGGCGGTGGGCAGGTCATGGGCAGTGGTGCCTCCAGTGTGGCGGCAACGGTTGCTGGCTCAACTGTCACAGCGGCACCGGGCGGGGCGACTATTGTCCAGTTGCCAGCTGGAGTTGTGGGTATGGTTAGTTATGGCGAGGACGAAGACGAATTGGATGACGAGGAGATGACCGAAGAAGATGACGAGGAAGAAGAAGACGAAGAGGAGCTGGATGAAGACGATGAAGATGAGGAGGAGCTGGATGAAGAGGAGCAGGACCCGAACCCGGACCAAGATAGTGGCGAGGATGAGGAGAAAGTAATGACCATTTCGGTGAGCGAAATGGGCGAGAATTCATCCAACTAGCATTCGGAGTCGCTGTTCATGGAACAGTTCATGTTTGATCATTTCCCATAGCACAGGCAGCAGCAGCCGCTCCCGCTCCCGCCACCGCCACCGCAGATCCTTCTCCTGGAGGAGCCACTCATTTGTAAATAATGTTAATAACATTCATAAGCATTTTAAATGTTACTTTTTGTTTCGTGTAAAATTGTACATATAGAAGAACCAATCGGGAGATTCAAATGGATCGAAAATTGTATTGTTAGTTAAGGTTTTTTAATCTTTTTACTCAACTAATAACTAGAATAGCTTTTAGTCCTCATGTGTTTTTTAATGCAGTTTTTTGTACAACCCACACACACCAACACACCTAGAGGAACGACAAATATATACTATAACATCGAAAATATTCTCAATCACTGGCAATCATTCTCCTGTGTGGATGAGGCCGCCACTTGTGTACCAAAAACATTGTAATCCTCACTGTTTGATTCCACTGGATGCGACTGCGACTGAGACTGTGAGCTCACTTCCACGGACAAGTTTTCCGAGTTAATCTGAGCGGCCACCTGCATCCAATCGGGATCGCCCAGACTATTTCTCGTATTGTCCAGCTGGGTTTCTGGTGCCATTGCCACAGTTTCATTTTCATCCTCGACGCCCCAAAGAAGCAGCTCCTCACTCTCCGGGTCGGGCATTTCAATAGACAAGTCCATATGAGACTGAGACTGTGAGCTCACTTCCACGGACAAGCTTTCCAAATTAAACTGAGCGGCCACCTGCCTCCAATCGGGATCGCCCAGACTATTTCTCGTATTGTCCAGCTGGGTTTCTGGTGCCATTGCCACAGTTTCATTTTCATCCTCGACGCCCCAAAGAAGCAGCTCCTCACTCTCCGGGTCGGGCATTTCAATAGACAAGTCCATATGAGACTGAGACTGTGAGCTCACTTCCACGGACAAGCTTTCCGAGTTAATCTGAGCGGCCACCTGCCTCCAATCGGGATCGCCCAGACTATTTCTCGTATTGTCCAGTTGGATTTCTGGTGCCATTGCCACAGTTTCATTTTCATCCTCGACGCCCCAAAGAAGCAGCTCCCCACTCTCCGGGACGGGCATATCAATAGACAATTCCATATGTACCTGTGGAGCCGCCAGCCGCGCAAAGGACAATGTCAACTCTGGGGTTGTAACCTCACGGTTACGCTTCCAACGATCCAGTCGGACGTTGTTCTCCTTTTTCAGCCAGCTTCTGGTTATCAGATTGAAACGGCAGACATCTTCCTTTGTGTAGGGTTCCACCATTTTCTTGGCCACACTCTTGACGAGCATGGCATTGATAAAGCGCTCCGAACGATTGACCAGGCGGTTCTTCTTCATCAGCCGCTTCTTGGCGTCCCACAAGCAGTTAAGGTTTGTCATTTTGACGCGTACTTTGGTACGCAGACATAGCTCCCTCTCCTCATCGTCGGTGTACTGCCGCTGCAGATCCGCAGGGGTGACTATCTGCAGGATGTTGCTCAGATTATATGTGGATCCCATGCCGGTTTGCTTGTGGTGAAATTTTTACTTACACATTTCGAATAGTATTCGCGAATGAATTCCCTATCATCGGTACTGTTCATAATCAATTCCTCCTCCTTGGCCTGGAGCTTGGCGAGAGCCTCCGGTAGTTCTGATCCTGACATGGCGTTAACTATAAAACTATAATAGTTCCGAAAAATCAACAATTTTCCAAATGCACTACCCGCTCAAATTGTTATCGAAATGCAACCCCACCAATACCAACGCCAGAGAAAATACCAGCTTGGACTGGTATTTTAATACTGAAGAAGTTAAGAAAAGAGACATGGCCAAAGAAGAAAAAAGAAGAGCGAGAGTTTACACATAGCAGAGCGTTGATCAAACTATAGTATATTTAAATAGAAATACTCAAATAAGACGTCAGTTGATAGCGCGCCAACACACGCAGTTAAAGCCAAATAAAACGAACCCAGAAAGTGGCTAGTCTAGTTAAGCAAATAGTACGAAATCTCTACGTGTTTTTATTTCATTCCTGTACCTGAGTGTGCGTGTGTGTGTGTGTGTGTGTGTGTGTATGTCGTGTCTGCCTGCGTGCTTGGATGCGTGTGTATGGCTGTGTGGGAGAAGAGCAGAGCGCTTGTTTTGTTTTGACTAAAAACTCAGTTTTGTTTGAGCATTGAAATAGCTGTCAAAATGGAGCTGAGTTTCTAAGTTTGGGATGTTCTTGTGACGCGTATTGTGTGCCCCCCGGGAGCATCAGCTAGTGGCAACACTCGGCGCTCCAAGCCACCATGTATACAAAAACAAGAAACGACGGTGAAAACGAAACGCGCAATAACTAAAGGGAAAGCAAACGCGCAGAAAAAGAAATGGGAGAGAAGGCAATACGATATAATAGTAGTTTCCATTTGAGTTGAGAATCATGACTACAGAACCATAAATAAGCGAGAAAACCGAAAAATATAAAATTTCTAGTGCATTACAGTTTAATGAAGAAATAAATACTGACAGCTACAGTTACATTTGCAAAATTATTGAGTAATAAGCGGTGACCTGACCGGACCATACAAGGGAAGCGGCGGAGGCGCGTTTGTGGAAAGAGGCGGGACAATTGGCGCTGGAAAGGTGCAAAAAAAAATACCCACAGGAAGCCCGTATGCAGGTGATCAGCCCCGGACCCGGAACCTCATATATGCTGCATCGTTTCGTCTATTTTCCGTGGATTCGCCACATGCCATTAAAACGCTTGCTCTCTAACTGTAACGCTCCATTTGCGAGGTCTTAAACGAGAATACTTATGTGTGTGATGTGTTTTGTGTGCGTTTGCTGTGTCTGTGTGTGCTTGCACTTTGCGCGCGCTTGCAAAAGTCCTTTTTTTTTGCATTTAATTTTGATTTTGGACCCCAACCAATCACCACAACCTCTCCCCTATCGAGTCTATCTTTGTTTACTAATACAAAATAATAATTCAAACCAATTTATTAATATTTTGCAGAGACGCTTATCATCAGGCGGTTATTATGAAAGGTTATGATTTGTTTCCAACTATCCTAAAAAAAACAACAACAAAAAATACGTACTTACAAAAATACATTCCATTTGTGTTGCTAAGCGAGGTTTTGTCTCCTAACATGAGCGAGCCCTAACTTCCTTCAAAGAGAGCTTGCACCGCAGCCCGTTAATACCGAACGCTCCTCTAACTGTGCTCCTCCCGCTCTTTCTCGTCCATCTCTCACAGGCAACCATTATAAGATGTCTCGTAACAAAGACAAATACGACAGCGCCAATCGAAGGCAGCAGATCTTTCTCTCCCAAGAGGACATTGCCGCTGGCAAAAAGACAAACTGGAGCGGCCTCGAAATAACTGGTGAGTGATTGCACCCGAAATAACTGTTGATTTCTTTCTCTCCCATCCACTCATGGCTCTTATAATTACCGTTTCTTACAGGCTGCGTGCGGAACATCAGCCCCTCGCTGTGGGAGTTCGAGCATTTGACCGCCCTCTACCTGAACGACAACCAGCTGCTGCGCCTCCCCGCCGACGTGGGCATGCTGACCAGCCTCCGCACCCTGGATCTCTCCAGCAATAAGCTGCGAAGTTTGCCCGCCGAGCTGGGCGAGTTAATACAGCTGAGGTGGGTTATTGTTACGACGTAGCATGCATGTCACATGGAAACCACATCTTTCACTCACAATTGTTGCTCCTTTTTAGGGAACTGCTGCTGAACAACAACTTTCTGCGCGTGCTACCGTACGAGATTGGCAAGCTCTTCCATTTGGTCATACTCGGCCTGATGGGCAATCCGCTGCAAAAGGAGTTTATGAACATCTACAACGAGCCGAATGGCACGTCCAAACTGCTCACCTACATGCTGGACAACTTGTCATGTGAGTGCCTACGCTTCGTTTTTTTTTTATGTTTGTCTCAGTATGCTGTGCCGCTCCTGTTCATGGAACGGATCTACGTGCGTGTGTGATTGTGTGGGGGTAAAAAGGAAAGCACATAAGCATGGAAGAAAAGGCTTCCGAAAAGAGAAAGTTTTCTCTGTGCCACCAAGGGTATTTTGCCTTTGTGGGGAGATATGATTTTGCTCGGGATGTAAAATAAAATTGATCTTATATGTATATGAAGTTTAGCCGTGCCCTTTAATCCTCTCTTTTTTGTCGTCCATTTCATGATTTATTTTATATATTTACTTTTTTTTCGTCATTATTGATTATTTTAAAGCGGTTGGTGTTTTTCGAACTGGATTATCTTTAAGTATAGTTACAACAACATCAAATCGGAGTGTGAGCATGTTTTGTGAATGATTTGAATAATTTTCAGGATAGGCCAAGTAACCAGTTTGGCAGCAGCTGTAATTAAAGTTCAAACTCATGGTTTCTCATTAATGCCCAAAAACATAATGCACAGCCAACAATTATAAGTTGGTTTTTTTTAAATTGAATGCAACAATTACAATTCGCAGTGGCTGAAAAAAAGAACTGCACGACCTCGACATGCAAAAAGCCGCGCTCTGGACGTTGGCCCGAGAGCAGCGTGCAGCTTGCAGTGTGCATGATCAAGCCGGCAGTGTTTGTGGATCACAAGTGTGGAACCCAAGAGAATAAAAAGCGAGAGAGCGAGAGAGAGGCAGATCAAGAGCGAGCTCCAACTGGGCATAACGGCTTTTACTGTTAACCCGTGTGGGGGCCGGCGCGCAAAAGCTTGAATTGAATTTTCAGCTGACTTCAGTCTGCCGCACGCCAGGCTACGAAGCGGACGCTCTCTTCTCTTGCTCTTGGCCACAGAAAAAAAAACTCGTTCGCGACCGTCGCACCCGATTTGTCTCGTACTCCGTACTAGTTACGTACCCGTACCCCTACCCGTGTTTCGGTCGGCAGCCGCGCATGCGCAAAGTGTTTCGTAATTGACAGCCAGCGAGCAGCAGAAATAGCAGCAGCGGCTTGTCCCAGTTTCCGTTCGCTTTTCATTTCGTTGTAGACAGATTTTTGTAGATTTTTTGGTAATGCCCACGGGCCGCGCAAATGCATCATTGAGTGTTGGGGGCATAGTATATTGAAAGCGGCCAAGTGATGTGCAATCGACTACGTACCAAGCCCAGAAGACAAGCAACAGACGACGCCACCACCCACAGAGATCAGGAGAAAGGAGAGCGGCAGGATTATGAGATCGCATGTGGCCGTCTATCGCGCGCCAGAAAACGGGAATATCCACGCTGGACCATTTGCTAGATACCATCAGCATCAGCATTTGCATTGGGCCTCAGCGCCGCCGGTTCCTCCACCCACTTCAGCCGCTGCCGCCGCCGTCTGCTACAATCAGTTACACCGTCAGCGCCTGCATCATGGACCACACGTTCCATGGACACCTGCTCAGGCGCAGGGTCAGACTCCAATCGCTTCAACCCCTCAGGCAGCCAGCTATGGCGTTGGATTGTCCCTGCCGCCTGTGGTTAATCAGCAGCGCATCAACGAGTGCGCAGGAATCCCACTCATCTCGAACGCCTCCAGCCACTTGTCCCCGGGCCAGCGTCAGCGTCTGCTAAGGAAGACGGCTCCAAAGACATCGCCATGGCCACCAACAACAGGGGTGCACTCCATGTCCCAACTGGCGGCCCACGCCCAGGGTATGCCGCTTCTCCAGCAGAACGGCAAGCAGCATCTGCCAACGCACCACCAGCCGCAGCAGCACCATCATCCACCGTCGTGGAGTACCTACCAGCCAATGCCCCCAACCAGCTACAAGCTGGCGGATAAATCCCGGGCCCTACGCTACCAGAACTCTGCTCCGCCCATGCTCCAAAGCCAGGAGAAGCAGACGCTGGCCGGCAGTGCTACTGGCGTCCAGGATGCCACACCGTCGCCGGAGAGTTGCCTGCCACGGATAATAAAGCCGCGAAAGCGCCGCAAGAAGGATCGGAAGCCCGGAAACGGGATCTTGCTCAAAATGGAACCGGATTTGCAGATGAAGGCGTCCGTCCAGGGAGAGGACCATCCATACCATCATCTACTGCCTCTGGGCGGTGGTGGCGGACTCTTGCAGCACGATCATACGCACGGCGTTTGCTTCTGTCGGGACTGCGATCCGCTGCGATCCCTGTGGGACTTCCAGACACAGACACTGCGTCGCTCGCTCTCCGATGCCTCGTCCAGCGAGCCGGGGGGAGGAAGCCGCGAGTCGTCCTCCTCCACCTCGTCCACGCACTCTTCGGATAGCTCCTGCGATAGCTCCATCTGCTCCCAGAGCCTGCCGCCGGCCAGCAACTGTGCGCCCACCGTGCAGGAGGAGACCGTCGAAGAGTTTGCGCCCATAACCGGGGACAGCAGTAGGGCGGAGATTGTGGGCGTTATTGGATCGCAGCGAAGCCACCAAGTGGGTCATGCCCATGGGGGCGTCATCGCGACGCCTTCACAGTGCAGCCTCAGCGATGACTCGGGCTATGGCGACATCTTAAGTGGGATTAACATAGCCAACGATCTGTTTGGCAACATTGGCTTCAAAGGCAGGGCCTCTTCGGAATCATCCTACTCGTCCGCCTGCGTCCAGGCGGAGACGCTGCTCGATGAGAGCATCAGCGAGATATCAAGGAAGCTCATCGAGACGTGCAGCAGCAGTGCGTCGTCGTCGTCGTCAGGCGGAGATCGACACGGTTCGGTATTGGGATCGGGAGCCAGCGACAGTGGCTTGGATAGTGCTGGCAGCTACAGTCGCGACTCTGGCCTCGTGTTTAGCTTTGAGCATTTGAATCTCAATCTGAATCTGACGGATGCGACGCCCACATCTTTGGATTTTCTTGTGGATTGTAACAACAACAGCAGCAGCAAAGGCAGCTGCGACAGCAACCAAAAGAGCAACAATAGCATCAGCATGGGGATCGACAAGGGAGGAGCGACCTCACAGCAATTTTATAACAATTGCTTTGGCCTGTTGTGGCAGCAGCAGCAGCAGCAGGGTGGAGGTGGAGGTGGACACGATGACAGCCAAGTGGCAGCTGCCAAACCAAACCAAAACCAAGACCGAGACAACCGCCGCGACACACCCACAACCAGGCGACTGATACTGGGAACGTTGCACGGTAAACTGAAGCCAGCATTTTCCACCATCTCGTGACGACGACAATGAAAAACTAATCAAAAATCCGCAGCGACAATCCCCCTTGAATATAATAAGCAAAGGAAGGGAGGAGTCGTCGCCGGCTTGCCCTTAAAAGGCAGGCGTTCGAAAGTCGTTCGTTTTGAGAGAATGAGAGATTGATCCGCGCAGACGCAGCTTTTTGGGGCTGACGATGCGTGGGTGCATGAAGAGAAAATGTATATTCAAGAAATTTCCAATTTCAACCAAAACATAAATTGCATAACCACCATCCAACGAAACGAGAAATGAAAGAAGAAAAGCCATTAAATTTGTTCAAGGCATATGTACATACATATGTGAAGATGGTCATCATCACGATCATCACGATCATCAGGCGACGATAAACAAAGCAAAACAAAAGGCCAACAAGTTTTAAACACCCCAAACCCCGATGGAAATTTTACGAAACGGAACAGAAAGACTGGCCGCCGTCGGGACCTGGGAGACTGGATGGGGAACCTTGTACATACACACAACACTTTAGCTTCAAAACTTTCACTTTCACTGCCTGCGACGATGCGGCGTTTTGTATTTTTAAGACAGTGTTTCTTTTTTCTTTTTGCCAAAGACAACCACAAAATGATGACGGTGTTGCGGCTTAGGGTTGCGGGTGGAGGGGAAACAACATGAGAGAGATAGAGAGAGAGACTTGGGTGCGCGAGAGAGACTCTTATGCAGATTTTGTAGTGCAAAAAGAAGAAGAAACTTTGTAGAAATCGAATAGAGATTGAACTACGAAAGATACATAAACTTATGACTATACCTGTACTATATCTACAGTTCAGCAATTACTATATCTAACCATACTTATGGATATATATGTATAAATTTAATTGTTGTTATTTGTGCATTAACGTTAAGCCCCAGAGTTTGGTATAGATTTGTACGGGTTGTTTTTTATTGGGTACTTTTATTATTATCGAGCTTAAGCCAACGTTCCTACATAATAATACTGTTTTTTCCAGTGACTCTTTGGGTTCTATTTAATATTAATTGTAGGATGTAATCGTGCCGAAGCGCTACAACGTGAACTTTTCTTAGTATTGTAAGGCCTTAAGTTATCCTTAGACACATAAAGAAGGATCTCTGTGAGGGTTATAGAAGTTTATTGGTTAGTAAATTAATTATTGCATTTCGAAATGTTAGGACATTGCTGTCCTCAGATTTGAATGCATAGTACATATAAAGTGGTATTAGGGGTTTTATTCGACGTAGTCACTGTCCAGTCAAGGTAGATGCCGAGCAAGGAATGGGGGTCTTTCTTTTGTTTAAAGTAATTTCAGTATTCTCTAGGGCGTTTCCCTTTGTTCGGTTAGTTTTTTACCTTCAGTTCTACTAAACTTTGAAAAGATATTGCATTTATTTTGTGATTTTATGCGTAAAACTTTTTTTTAAAATTTTCTTCTGATTATAAAACCGAGCTTAAAGACACTCTGTAGAAATTATTGAACATTCTCAAGGCTGCTGTACAAGCTGTAATAATGTTTGTGCCGATAGATTCTTGTTGTCCCATTCCTCTTAACTACAATGAGCCATCATGCATTCATGCATATCATACATCTTCAAATTAAGACTAATAATTTGTTAAATTGTATAAAATTTGATGTGTTGTAGACGAGAGATCTCCCTCTGTGGCAGTGGAGATCTGGTGCAACAATTAATTCCGATTGTGAAGATCGCCAAAGCATAAAATCTAAATCTGAAAATCGAGAGCAGCCCTAGTTACCTGCTTTGTTTGTTGGCGAGTAAAAGTTTTCGCCTGTTGTTTGTTTTTTTCTTCTTTCTTTTTAATTAAAAGAAACTCACGAACGCGGGCGCACAAGCGCAAGCGCACTGAAATTACTTGGAAGTTTTCCGCTCTACTCGACGCTGACGCTGACTCTGACTCTGACTCTAGACTCCGGCTTCGAGGCTTCATCTCAGCTCAGCATCAGCATCAGAGCTGTTGGAAAATGTCACAGATTTTCCATTGGCAAGTTCCGGCAGACAGACACGACAGACAGGGACTTGTGTTACCATTCCCCAGATAGAAATTACCACTCGAAGCTAATTTATTTAATTATTATTTTCACTAGCTTGTATTTTATTATCGTATTGTAGTTTTTGTTTGTACATAAGCATCGTTTTTGCACAAATAACAATATAGTTTACACAATACTCTCCCCCTCTATTATATCCACAAAGATCCCATACACACAATTGTATACCCCCACCCACCCCACACAGACACAAATTGAAACCATATTTTTATTTTGATTAAGATTGAACTCGAGAACTCAATAAAAAGTGTAAACAGAAATGTCAAACAAAAAAGAACTTGATTGCTGTTTTGATAGCCCCAAAAACGTATGAGGAAATAAAAGAAAACCCCAAAAAACTTCATCTTCTAATGAGGCACGTACGTACAAGAGATGGGAAAACAAATAAAACTGTAGGCCTACACACCATTTTGGAGTAAAATGCACTTGAAAATGAACTTTCCCAACACATTAGCTCTTGTTGACAGAAGACGACGACGACGAAGACTTTTCTCATTGCACAGAGACAGATCTTCATTGTCAGAGAGTAGAGGATGTTGCTGGAATCACAGTATGGATGGACGGATGAGTAGATGAATTGGTTGTTGGGGACCAGGGTCCCACCTTTCACCTCTTTGCGAAAAAGTTTAACCGCTGCAATAACCGTAACTGGCAAATTAATTTTTAAACATTTTGTGCCCGTCATTAGGCTAATTAATGTCTCCATTTAGGGATAGTATCTATCTCGTCATCCAGCTTGTTCTCTTCGCGGCTGTTCTGTATTCTGTTCTTTTAAATGCTGTTAAAGACGCCTATTTCCCATTTGCAACCATCATCAGGGCTTTCACAACGAGGTCTGAACCTCCAGAGGTCCGGACCCGGACCGTACCGGACCGGACCAGACCGTCGAGCGTTGAGTGGGTCAGTGGATAATTGGGTCATTTGCAACACTGTTTGCGCCATCAGTTTCAGTCAGCATCGGGCATGGTACGAGCCACTGAGTGGTAGTGGCAGTGGCAGTGGCAGCAGCGGCAGCGGTGGCTAATGTGTTTTGGCTACGTCAATAAATGCGTCGCGTCGTAGCGTTGCTGTTGTTCTTCACTCCAACGAAGCGGGACCAGGCCAGGCCAGGCCCGGCCTGCCCGTCCATCTCTCTCTCATGGCAGACCATCCACCATGTTACTCGGTGTCGCTCTCTCCCTCCATCTGGCCACTCAAAATTTAATTGTTTTTTCTCACCTTCCCTAACCGGGCAGGGGGGTATGCGCGCTTTGTCGTTCTGTGTGCATTGAACCGAAAAAGAGGCAACCAATTAGTTTCTTTTAGTTGGGACATGATTTGAGTGTCTTTTGGATCTTGATTCAGATTTCAGAACATATTTATATATTTTGTTGATTAGATTAAAGAAGTAGCTATCGAAAGAATTTTTTCATATTACTGCCATAATATTATGTTTACAATTGGGTTGCATTATGGCCATTCGACGAAATTTTAGTGTTTTTTTTCTAATACCAAAAAGTTATATTTATATTTTTGAACACAGCTGCGTTGCTTCGATTAGTTATGCCCCCGTCCGGCGACATCAAAAAACAGCTGGTCGTCTAATAAAACTTTGGCTGTGATAAATATGACTAAATAATAAATAAGTAAAAGTATCAAGTCTCTTTTGTTTATTTTGCTGTTGTTATCCATAACTTACTTGATTATTACAAAATTGGCTTGATCTTAATTGTTTCCAGCTGATTTTCAAAACGCCATAGCGCAACTTTATGGCAATAAAAACGCTCATTCTGGGCTAATTCCTTAATTTCGACATCAATAGCTGATGCACAGTATTCTATAAATTAGATATAGAAAGCCCTAGTAGTCGAACAACCTCGAAAAATGTATCCGTGGCACTGACAAAGACTTTCCCAATACTTTTGTGAATCGAAATATGCAATTATACAATATTAAATACTTAAAGCATTGATGATTATAGTGAGTATAAGTGGCATACATAGCTCCTGGAAAGCGTATTCCAATCGTCACTTGGATTTCTACATGAACAATCTTCTTACCTGTTGCTTCTTCTAAAGACATTTTTCACTTTGTCTTGCCATGTTTTGTTGTTGTTGTTTTTTTCAAACTTCCTCTGTGTGCCTTGCTACTTTTCCAGCAAGTTGACTTTTCTTTTGGATGGGAAATTAGCATTTCGCCATGAAATTGAAAGTTTCAGTTTCCAATTAACTTGGCCAGTTCAGTAGGCCAGACGAAAAAAAGGTACATCATCTCGGCATGGCATTGCATGAGCAATGGGCAATGGGGGATTGCTCAAGTTCCTCTTTGAACGAACTTCCTCCTCCACCTCCGTTTGCAAGAGATAGAGCAACAACAACAAATACAAAAAAAAAAAATATGCTGTTAATCCGAATAAAGGCCAAATGTCTACGAAAAAGGTTACGCAAAATGTCAAACAGTTAAGAATCCCAACTCCTAACGGCCACAAATGTCATTATTACATTTATTTCCCCCATTTTTAATGTCGTCTGCGAACGCTCGCTCGTTGCTTGGGTCCCCGTCACCCTGTCGTTCATGTGGTTTACTCGTGGTGTTTCTTATATGTGTAGTGCTGCTTTGTATTATTTCAGTTCTTAGACAATGTTCTGTTGGTTTCTTTGTCTGTCAAAGCAGAGTTAAGCGCTCGCGCATTCGCGCTCTCTTTTGCACAGAAGAATGCTGGAAGGAAGGGCTTGGGTTCCACACAGCTTAATGTGGATAATATGTATGAGCATAAAATTGGATGCTTTTAAAGTATATTTTTATGAGTGTGTAAGCACTGTACTCGTTCTGTTTGTGTGTCGAAATATGGGGTATGGTAGGCGGAATAGAAATTTGAAGATCCGAAGAAAGATAATGTTTGGATGGAAATAATAAATCAAGGGTATGGGTATTTAAGTTTCATAATCAAAAGCTAATTAGGTTGTCCATTTCTTTAGTAGATTATTGAGCATGATTAGGTCACAAGCTAAGATTGCAACCAGTGGATGGTCATTAGAACAACTAATAACCGATTGAGAGCCCATCAACGCATCTGACTACTCATCCATCTCATTGTCATTACTGCAGCCGCCAACCGCAAAAGATCTTTCTAAGATTTCTTAAAGATCTCGCAATGCGTGGCTGCTGCATCAAATGATGAAATCATTCGAGGCCTAATGTCGCGCCTCTGACGTAAGCCCGCATTTGAAAGAAGAAAAGAAAAAAAAGAGAAAGATGCACACAGTGTAAGGGCCGGCTGGACCGGATCCCCACCTGAAAGGGGAGATAGTAGACCGGAGCTACTATGAATAATGTTGCTGGTTTTATGGTTAGATGGTAGTCGATGGACTCTCTGTAGAGACATTCTTGGTGTTAGTCTTTCTGCCATTTTTGCTGCTGCTGCTGCTGCTGCTGTTGTTGTAACATATTCTTTTGCTTCTTTGTGCGCTCGCTCACGAAATGAGCACAACATGAATTAATTTTTTCTGCTTTTAATACCCTGTAGTAGTAGGGTAGTGTGGCAAGTAGTTATACTATTTTCTTAAGATAAAACGGAAAAGGGATAAAAGGTAGCATCCCAGACATCTACATATGTACTATATATCCCAAAGGTAAATTATAATCTTCCAAAGATGGAGCAATTTTAGATCTCGATCACTTTTGGCAGATGCTATTTAATAGATCTTTTATATACACCCACAGCTCCTAAGGTTATTCATACCTTAGGTTTAGCTATTCTGGCCGGTATTCTTTTGCGTGTAGCGGGGGTATACTTGTAGTCGAAACCCCAGTGCCTTTTACTTCTTTTTTCGTTGTAGGTTGCGTTGTTGCGTTTCTATGTCTATCTCTTTCTGTTGCTGTTGCCATCGTCTGTACAAATTTTGCCCCTCTAGTATGTAGGTTTACGAGCATCACTTGGCCTGGCCCGTCGTCTGGGCTTTATTATTATTGCTGCTGCTTCTGCTGCCGCTGTTTGATGACGATGTTTTTCAGTGCTCATTGCATACACTGCCACTGCCCCGCGACTGCTGCCTGTTGCTGTTATTGTTGTAACTGTTACCTAATCGTTTAATTGGCTTAAGTCTGTAGAGTCTTTTTTTCACAGCTTCGCTCCCTCCTAGTGATTTTATTACTCGTTTTTGGGCTTTTATTTAATTTAATTTTTATGACAACTTTGTGCTTTGTAATGCATTTTAAACGCATCGTGGCATCATCGATTCCCACATTGTTACCCGATTTAGTGGAGCATGTTGGAAACCAAAAGGGAAGAGGAAATGTATTAGATATAGTGAGGAAAGTGGGGAGATCATCGACCTGCAGGGTACCCTGTATTTTTGTTCTTGCGATTTGTTTTTGTGTGAGAATATCGTTATCGGCTAAGCTGCATATTGATCGATAGCTGTCGCAAGTGTCATCGAGAGATACATACATATATGTACATACATACAGTGATGGAAAAATAAAATAGAAAATGCAGGCGCATTCACATTTGAAACCAAATATTTAATTTTTGGACAAAATTGTTTGCATGAAAACCACTGGGTTTGGTTTCAGGATAATGGTGCTTTACTTTGGACTCTCTTTTGAGCTTATATCTTTAGAATTATACCTCGATTTTGTCTTGGAAAAAATAATAGAAACGCACTCCAATTTGGTTTGTATCTTGTTTTGTATCGGATGTAATCAAATTATATAGGCAACATTTCATAAACTAACGTTAAAAGAAGATGCTAAATAGCTTTTCCTGCGGATCCCATTCTATTTGTTGTTGGTTTTCGTTTTAAAATGGGCCGTGGCATACATTGTAAGCATATTGAAATATGACATATCCTTACGTTCAGAAATGAAGGCAAAAACGAACCAGAGAAACGCAAAAAAATGAGAGCAACATTTCAACTGACGCCTTGTTCGAAAAAAAAAAAATCTTTCGTCGTAATATATTAAAATTGATCTAAATGCACAGGTTATTACTCGTACTATAATAAATGGACTGATTTAAGACGATATAAGGGGTCACTTCGCTTAAAAGGTACCATACCGTATCAAAACGAGAAAGAACGTATGGAGTCGCTGTGAACGCGACTCTACTTTTATACCCGGACTCAGTCTGTACACATGTGATTTATGTGGAATTTTCAAATGTTTTATCAGTTTTTACATTTTACAAATTTTGAAATACACTTGTTTCGGTTTGGTATCACAGGAGTGTGGACAGAAAGTTTGGTTGCTCTAGCTCTTATAGTCTCTGAGATCCAGGCGACATAAAATACAAAAAACCAAATCGACTCGTTTTTGTGTGAGCTATATTGTGGCTATATTAATTTTGAAACACTTTTCTAGAAGTAGGATATCACATCAATCTGGAAAAAAATTTGATTGCTCTAGCTCTAATAGCCTTCGAGCAATGAGTGAAAAACAAGACGGACGGACAGACGGACGGACAGACATGGCTATATCGACTCGGCTATTGATGCTGATCAAGAATATATATACTTTATGGGGTCAGAAACGCCTCCTTCTGTGTATTACACACATCCACATTTACCACAAATACAATATACCCTTTTACTCTTCGAGTACGGGTATAAAAAGGGAACATTTCGCGAAGGTGCATTTATTGCGTTCAAAATGGAAAAATTTGTTGAAGTCGGACGAAACCAAGATTAATTTGTTTAAATCTGATGGGAAACCACGTGTAGGGCGCCCTAAGAACATTGCCCCCCACCTAAAGTAATCTATTTGAACAGTTAAGCACGGTGGTGGACACATCATATTGTGGAGATGCTTTTCTCATTCGGGTGTTGGTCCAATACTTTCGATAGAAGAAAATATGTGTGCCACCAACTACGTAGACTTGCTCGACAGAATAATGCTATCATATATTTGTGGATTTCTGGAAAAAAGTGAAGTCCGACTGGTACTCCATTGATCCATCAAATTGTGTTAATCTGGTGGAATTCTATGGGTGGTCGATGCACCCAAGTCATAAAAAATTGCTGTATCACAACTAAACAATAAAGTTACAAATCAAACTAATAGCCTTTGAAGCTACAAAACGGTTTATCAAAGCTTTAAATCGGTCGTTTCTATTATTTTTTCCAGGCCTAAAAATTTTAAAAATTGTTATTTGTTACATTAGGTTTTTTGAAAACTATTATTTTGATACATTACTATATCTGTATGTATTTATACTATCTATCAAAATTATTAAACTTGAAAAAAAAAAAAAATAATTACTGAAAAAAATTTTAAAAATTCCATTTTTATTATTTTTCCATCACTGTATGTACATACGAATGCGTTGCTCAGGATATTCTATTCATAGCATTAATTTACTTTGAGCCCTACCCAGGAAATTATAGCCAGCTGTAAGGCTTAAAAGAGCTCGTATTGTTCCATTTGCTGCGAGATAAACTAAACCAGCCAAATGCCAAAGCGAAAAAGAGAAATTAGAAGGCCAGGGATTCCGAAAACAAAATAAGTGTTGTGTGCATGATGTTAGACACGCTTGATACCACGAATACAATATAAAAAAAACGAGTACGGTCATAAAAATACATGTGTGCACGACGAGGCACATCTATGCTCTATTGGAGTGTTCAGGCGTGCCCACCGCTGGATTAGACTTTCGATTTGAGCTCTCTGCCCAATATACCTTTTGAGTTCCAATTTTTTGTCTTCCTGGGTATGGAGAGCATGACAACGAGTTGAAATGGTTTATTTATACCCGAGTACACTCCACTCGTATGCTCGAAACCGGTATTTATAACTGCAATTGGGCGAGGAAGAAGCGACGCGACAGAAGCATCAGTTTCAAATGATGATGATGATGATATTAGTGCCAAAAATAATAATAGTAGCGAGCAACAAAAACAACACACATAATAAAAACCAGCTGTTCATTTGGGGCCATCACGTACCCAGACCATAGCCCCGCCCCACTTCCGTACCGCTCCCTCTGTTGCCTTTTGTGAATGTTAACGGTTATTTCGGTTACGAAATGTGAACTTTTTTTTTTTTTTTTTTTTTTGTTGGACGAGCAGTATTTTGTGCTTGGTCATGATAAAGCTTTTTCCGTTTCTCGTTTTTGTTTTTTGGAGTCTCTTGTTTGAGCGATTCGCATAATTGGCCCATATTTTCTTATAAATATGCAACAGAAATCGGAAATGTCTTCTGTCTCGTTTCGCGTCCCTGCCTTTTTGTTATTGTTTTAAATGCGGAAGCGTGGCTTACAGCCAGCCAGCCTTTTTTCATTTCATTTGGTTTCTTTTCGTTTTCATTTCATTATATTGTACACCGTACGTACCCTAATAAGCAGAGGGTATTACAATATTTAACAAGTGTTTGTATTTGTAGTTCAGTGGGAGGAAGCATTTTTAAACCCATACAGTACCCCATATTATGTATGTAGAATTTGTGTGCTTGAATGATATAGACAGTTAATTTTGATGATGTAGCTTAGATGATAATTCCACACTTGAAACATTGAAACAGAAATAATATTTGATATTAGGTGGAAAGAGGATGACATAGTGCAGGAATATATTGTAAAATTTAAAAAAAAATTAAAAGAATTATGATTTGAATAATATCTGAGCACCATGTATTGTAGTGTCGCGGGTAGTGTGTCGTTTTTTATCTGTGAGAGTATCTAAGAGCGGCTTGGGCCGCTGAAAGATAGCCTTTATTGTTTGGTTTTTGGTAGGGGGCTTATCAAGGTTGTTGTTGCGTAAAAGGAAGTGCAAATGGTTAGAAAGTTTTATGGGTAGACGGAAAAATGGACTGACAGACAGACCAGCCAGGGAATGGGCTTTTGCGTGTGGAGTGGAGTCACGGGTATGCGTGTGTGTGTGCCTGCCCCTTCGATGGCTGTGGTACAGGCTGTGTCAATGTCAGCAGCGCCTCCCTCTGCCCATCTCTGTCTCCAGGCAGCAGGCAGCAGGCATCATGCAGCATGGGGCATGGGGCATGCGGCATGCGGCAGGCAGCGTAGGCCGCTTTCCAACTGCGGGAGAGAGAAAGTGCGAGTCCGCCGAGCGAGTGCGCTCGCGCAAAAGTTTCAAAAGTGGATCAGCGAAAGAAAAATAAACGTAACCAGGCGGCGTGCAACATCAGCAGCAGCAGCATTGTTGGACGATCGCGTGAGCTCCGCTGCCTCCTACGAAGATGCTGCATCGGGTGGAAAGAAAGCCCCCACACTATTCGCTCTGTGCATAATCATTGTGTGTGCGCGCGCACATTTCCAATTGATTTTCCATGTGACGCAGCACAATTGGAGTTTCAGTTGCAGTCTTTTGAATATGGCGTTCACGGATCAGTCACGATCGTCCAAAGACTCAAAGAGTCGCCACCAGCCAACAGCCATAGCCACAGCCATTGCCACTGCAATGCTGTCCAACTGGTTTCCCACACGCATACGATACGTGTGTTTGCCGAGTGTGTGGAGTGGAGTATGGAGTGCCTGAAGTGCACCTTAAATTGTGTTTCATTATTATGATTTTAATGCCAGATTGTCTTAAGTGGAAGCATCGAATCGCCAGTCCAGCAATCCACTACAGTCGTACTTCTCTAACTCGAACTAGCTTTGTTATACATCGAAATTAGATAGAGACTTTAAGTTACAGATGGTTGTAAGAAATACTCATTATGTTTCATTGAAATGACATGTTCAACCTCCCGCACTTGGAATTGCGATAGAAACTAGTTTTTTTTAAGCTAAGTTATTTTGTGTTGAAAAAATCACGGAGCACTCTACCAAGGTGACAATCTAATGATATTATATGTGTGCCAGGCATAAAAGCATTATATCACAGCTTAAATTGTGTTTAACTGTTGGGGAAGATTCATGTTAAGGAAGTTACCCGTTTGAGTTACGGAGATACATATGTAAAGGCCATTTAATAGATAAAGACAAAGATTTTATAAATAAAGATAAAGATTAAAGATTAAATAAAGATTCGAATCCTATACTTATTCCAGCATGAATATAGGAATCGATATCGGTGATAGACATCGAAGATACGCCACAAAAGCGTCCAAATCCTGGCGTTTCTTCTTCGTATAACTACCTTCTGCATCAAATGGAAGGATCTGTTTTAAATGAAAACTGTAGCTCTAACATCAGTTTTGGGATTCAAGTTCTAGCTATACATTTTCTGTTCCCATTGTTCAGAGATTTATTCTTAGCAAACCGACGCCAGCCAAAGGCACAAGACCCAGAAATGCGTGATGTCACAAGTATCGTCGGGTTTTTGTTGTTTATTTTTTTACTGCTACCGAAAAATTAAAAAAAAAGTCTCCCCACCCTTAATGTGTAGGTTCCACTGTATTTAGTCCCCAACTGAAGCCAAGAGTAGCCGGAGAACGCCATTGAACATTGGCAGTCATTTGCTGGGAGCCCGTCGTTGCCTTCGATGTCGATGCCGATGCCGATGCCGATGTCGATCTCGATGCCGCATTGGGAAAGAAAAAACTGGTGCAAATGAAACAAGTTATCTAATTGCAGTGCTTCGAAATGTGGCAAGTGGCGAGTTGACTTTTGTTTTCTATTCGGAGCAGGCCTCCGATCTGCTGTGCCTGTGCCTCCATCTCCTTCTCCGCCACCTTCTTCTCCTTCTCCGATGTGGCTGCAACATGTTGTGCATACGAAATAGCTTGGCTAACCCAACACCACACAGACAGATACAAATACAGACACTCTTGATAGTGGTGTGGAACAGGCTCTTGCCGCATTGGCCTCTTGGCGTTTTTAAACGCACCAAATTTCAATTTGAATTTCACTTTCTTTTTCGATACGCTCACTTGGTTTTTTGCCTTTCGAACTTTTGTCTTGTGTTGTGTGTTCGTTTCTGTTTCTTAAGTTTTGTGGCTTTTGTGTATTTCATTTCTTTTTGTTTTCGAATGCAGAGGCAAAGCAACGACCATGAAAAATTGTGTGAGATAGAAAGGGCTTTCTTGAGAAGCAGCAGGGAGAAGGTACTTCCAAACACGAGATGGCGTGACATCAGGCTCTTTTTTGCCTCTGAGCCGTATATTGAACCATCATTTGGGGAGCTCCACTTCGTTTGAGTCTGAAGCCCGGGTCGGGCTTGAATCTTCTCCTCTTTGAAACCGTGTCAAGAGAGAGTATATATATATATAATTGATATGCGGCCATTAGGCAATAAATAATCTCGATTGGGGGCGCACAAAAGAGCGGTCAAAGGATGGCATGAGTCGAACTTCCATCTAACGAACAGGAGGTTAATAGAACGGAAGGGTAAAAGCCACAGATTTAGATCAAGAAATATAGAGAAAGGTCTTCCAATAGAATAGAAGAAGATTCAAAAGAGAAAAGTGGCTCACAGGGACTATTTTCTATTTGTGAAAGCCAAAAAGAAGGGCGCTGGGAACATAAAAAAAAAAAATCAGTGATTTGGATCAAATTATCCCTTATACATATATGTATGTACTTATACACATGCTCAAAGACAGCTCTAAAAACTTCTTGATAAACCTCTGCGTCCAGACACTAAGGCCTTGAGGAATCATACTGTACATATATGTACTGTACATATATGTACTGTACATATATTTATTGGAGTAAAACTAGGATGTTTTTACGAAGCATCTGTCAGTTTTCATTTTGTTTCCATTAAACGTTGGGTTTTCACTAGATTAATGGATTCTTAGCAGAGTAATCTATGATTATCGCCAGATAGGAGAGATCTTATATCCTATATCACATAACTTCGATCAAGTCGAAAAACAACTATTTGTAAGCGGCCAAAGGCTTCACTTGTTGAATTCGAAAAACTAAAAAGTGTCTCGAAAATGTTTTAAAAGTGGCGAGGTGCGGCAGTACTATTTTAATGTTCGTAAATGTATATACTTAATTTGGTTGGAAACGTTTCCTTCTCTACGTTGTATGCATACACTGTTACCACAAATCTATTACAACCCTTAACTCTGCGAGTATAGGTATAAAAATACCGTATGATCAATTTTTGCATTACGTTTCCCAGACGGTAAGCTAAAGCTACAAAGTGTTCAGGTTCACTTTTAGAATGTCAAAGATCATTAACAATACCAGCTCTCGGTTTGGGGTTCCTTGAGGAATACATACTCGTGTTGGGTAGTGTAATCAAATACTTTATTTGGATTATTAAAATCTGAAATATTCAATCGAGTCTTTTGTATGTAAAACATTTGTCTGCCTTTCAGTGTATACAACAACTTTCCTCAAATATTATTGTTCATGGCACGCTTGGCTGGATGAACAAATTTGTTTTAAAATTTCGTCAAAAAGTGTTTTTTCGGTTTCCTCTCTTTGTGTTACCCCGTGACGCGCTGCTTTCCATATGTATCGCGTGTGTGTGTGTGTGTGTGTGTATCGTGTCGTGTCTTGTGGGGCAATCAGTCATAAATTTGGTGAAATTATTTACCCATTCATCCCCCACCCACACCTGTTGGGTGCCGTTTAGGTGCCATCTCTAGGCTCGAAGCGAATGCGCGGGCGCACGCGTCAAGTAAAAGTTCCATAATTTACCATACCCCCCACACACCATACTAATATATCCACCACTCACTCTCTTCCTGTCCCAATAAAAATAACAACAAGAACAGTAACTATAGTGGCACTTGGGGGATACTCGTATTTGTGCATCACAAAATAGTTGGCATTGAGATTTGAGTTCTCGAAGTGTGTGATTGTGATTCTACAATATTCTGTCGAAAAATCAAAAATCAGTTTCCGCTTGCAAGTCAACCAACCAACACACACAAACAACACTCCAAAATAACACTCACCTACACACACGAATAAAGGAAGCAATCGTCAGTCGTATAGAGAAGAGAGTTACCTCTCCTCTCAAATATCCTGTTTTGCTATTCGCACTTTTTCGGGTGACGCATTTGCGTGTGCTGCGTAATTTCTGTTCTGTTTTGTTTGCAATTTCAATTTAAATCGCAATTTCAAATCCAATTAAATAACGTTTTTGCATTATTAATTTAGCAATTAAAATGCAATCAAAATTATGTTAATGTAGTCATTAAAGGGTCGGCAGTCGAAAAGAAAAACAAAAAAAAAACAAAATCCCAGACCCACAAACAGTAAATAAGTGCTAAAACCAGCAAGCGGCAACACACACAATATTATGAACCAAAAATATTATGAAAAAAAAAATCACAAAATTTATTAAAAAGTGAAAGTTTTTAGTCGTCGGTTGTTGTAGTTGTGCACAAACAACATTATCCGACAGGGAAAAAGAAATGCAAAAACAATCATCGACTCTTGGAAACAAACTAAAAACAATAGCAACAACAATAGCAGCAGCAAAAGCAGCAGCGGCAGCAACAGAAGCAGCGCAGCAACAAGCGCCAGCCAGCCAGGTCGAGAGAGGAGGAGTCGCAGAGAGTTTGTGCAAAGCAACAGAGGCCAGGTCGTGAGAGGAGCCCAGAGAGTGCGCCCAGACAGCAGGTCGCGAGAGGAGCCCAGAGAGTGCAAGCAGTCAGGTCGCGCGGGAGAGAGGGCCCGCGGATAGCAACTGAACGAACGCGTTCCACACATAACGGAGCCTAACTGGTCATAATAAAGTCACCAAACAGCAGCACCAGCAGCAGCAAGCAACAGTAACAAAAACAATATTTCTGCGCCGACCTCCTCTTTTGAAAATGCTGTAAGAAGGAATAGACGCCACGGATAATAACAGAAGAAATGGGGGCGGTGTGGCGCGAAGATCTTTCGCGCCCCCGCAACCACGCCAGGTCCTCTACCATCCGATGGCACAGGCATCTCAAGTTACCGCCAATTGGAGAAATCCAGGTAACACCTGTAAGTGCACATTTTTTTCTCTCTGTCTCTCGGTCACTCTCTCGCTTACTTTGTATACATATGCAAAAAGACCAAAGTGAAGCATAGGCGGAAGCAATTTGATTGCTTATGCATGTCACTTTCACCGTTTGTGATCTCAAAGTGTGTGTGTGTGTGGTGGGGGCCAAGAATGAAGATCAAGGTGGATCAATACAAGGTGAGGCATTACCAGGTGAGACTTGGAAAATAGGAAACTCGTGTGAGCGGTAATGAGTCACCTGTGGGAATGTCTCACCTGCTGGAACTGCACCCTGCTAGAAATGGGTCATCCGGGGATAGGTGTAGGAGTACGAGTGCATGCGCGTGTATGCAAATGTGTGTATTGGGTGTTCATGTCATAATCGAATGACTCTCTTTGCATTTCACTCACCAAATAAAAATATATTCATCTCTGTCTCTTTTCAGTTACTGTGAATCCACCACCCCAGAGGCCCTGGCTGCCCCTGGCCAAGCCGAACAAAACGCGTCCAGCCTGTAAGTGTTGTAGTCCTAAGCCTTTCCAGCAATTATCCAGGTATACACACAGTGCACATGTGCACTCGAAGTGTGTGACCTATTTATACGAGTGCCTGGATCTTCCAGTTGGCGGTTGTTAGGGACCTTTGGTAACCATGGATCTAATGGTACTGCACCAATTTTCTCTGCCTCATTCCCGGTTCATTCTGGTATACCTTCCAAAAGCGGGCCCTTACTTTGATGTGGAATATTTTTTCAATGAATATTTGTTTTTAAAATGTCCTTTTAATGATATGTTTCCTATTCCTTTTGGCAGGCATTTTTACGGTTATGTGCTACAATGTGCTCTGCGATAAATATGCGACACGGCAAATGTACGGCTACTGCCCATCGTGGGCCCTGTGCTGGGAATATCGGAAAAAGTCAATCATCGACGAGATACGTCACTATTCGGCGGATATCATAAGCCTGCAGGAGATCGAAACGGAGCAGTTTTACCACTTCTTTCTGCCAGAGCTCAAGAACGATGGCTATGAGGGCATATTCTCGCCCAAGTCTCGTGCCAAGACAATGTCCGAAGTCGAGCGGAAGTATGTCGATGGGTGTGCAATCTTCTTCAGGGCCTCAAAGTGAGTATTGGCTGTAGAGAATGGGATGATTAGAAAAGGCCTAAGTATTATTCCTTTATAGATTCACCTTGATCAAAGAGCACTTGATCGAATTTAATCAGTTGGCGATGGCCAATGCCGAGGGATCGGACAACATGCTGAACCGTGTGATGCCCAAAGACAACATTGGTCTGGCCGCGCTGCTCAAGGTGAAGGAGAATGCCTGGGAGCCGATGTCCGAGGTGACACAGATCTCACAGCCGCTGCTCGTCTGCACGGCACACATCCACTGGGATCCGGAATTCTGCGATGTCAAGCTCATCCAGACGATGATGCTCAGCAACGAACTGAAGACGATAATTGACGAGGCCTCGCACAGCTTCAGGCCAGGACACAAGAACGATTCGAACAGCGTTCAGCTGCTGCTCTGCGGCGACTTCAATTCGTTACCCGACTCCGGAGTGGTTGAGTTTCTGGGCAAGGGACGGGTCTCCATGGACCATCTGGACTTCAAGGACATGGGCTACAAGTCGTGCCTGCAGCGCCTGCTCTCGAACGACACCAACGAGTTCACGCATTCCTTCAAACTGGCCTCCGCCTACAGCGAAGACATCATGCCGCACACCAACTACACGTTCGATTTCAAGGGCATCATTGACTACATATTCTATACGAAGACGGGCATGGTGCCGCTGGGTCTGCTCGGGCCCGTTTCAAATGATTGGCTGCGCGAGAACAAGGTTGTTGGCTGTCCCCATCCGCACATACCCTCCGATCATTTTCCGCTGCTTGTAGAACTGGAGCTGATGCACACGGCCAGCCAGGCGCCTCCCAATGGGCTGATTAACCGTCGGTAGCAATAGAATAGACGCGGCAGACCCACCACGACCACCATGATGACAACGACAACTACACGGACAGCAGCCACAATCGGAGGAGGAGCAAGTGGGAGCAGTGGTAGTGGTGGTGGTGGTGGTGGTGGTGTCGCCGGCGTCGTCGTCACCAACAGCAGTAGCAGTGGTGTAAATAATATCCACGGCAGCAGTTATAGAGGACGCAGCAACAGTGGCAGTGCCAGTGGCAGCGGCAGTCACAGCCACAGCCATCGCATGGTGGCTCAGAGAAAGGTCAATCCTGTTGCAGCTGCAGCGTCAGCACCAACAGACAAGCAGGCACCACCACCCCCATGAAAAAGAGACATCCAATCCACGACCACTTGCCGCACACACACACACACACACCCAACTGACGTGGCGCTCTGTCCGCATCCAAGATTCAGTTTTAGTTATGTACGTTATAAAGATTTGATCCCACCCCCATACCCATCCACGAAACGCAATCATCCTCAAAAATCAAATAAGTTATAAGTTGACGACGTTGTATAGGCCTCGCTCCTTTGTGCGCTGGTTCGCAAAGCGCGTTACCAATGCAATACAAAAACAAAACAAAAAATGATGATCGTGGCTCTAAATTGGAGAAAATTAACTTACTTGCTGATTTGACCCTCGCCCTCACTACACACTCACACATATGTTTTCCCCATCGAATAAACTACATTTAAAGATACGATCGATCTGTGTAAATTGTTTAGTTCTTGTAACAACCCAAAAACCGAACATAAATGTAAGCCAAATTTTTCATTTAACAGTCGTAGATCGTAAGAGAGACAGAAAGAGAAAACAAAATAGCAAAAGAAAACCCTAAACTCTAAGTAAAAGGTAACAAAATAAATCTAAAATATTGTAAAAAATTAAAAAAGATGGGAAAATATGCAGAATTAATTGATGGACCGTTTTTTGAAAAAGGTTTTAACCAAACAACAGAATAATCAAAATGAGGGGAAAATGGACAAAACTCTATCTCTATAATATAGAGATACTCGGTAGAAGATATGCAAGCTTATGTGTATAGATACTTATTGGGCCACCCCACAACCAATCAATCCCTGAATGTGTATTGAATTTAAAAACAACAGCAAACCCGGAAACCTTGCATACCTCTACTTTTTTTTTTTTGGTGTGTATGCTTAAACGTCCACATATTGTAGACCTGAAGAGCTGCGCTACCCACTTTTAAGTAGATACATGTACATACAATACTATATCCGTTAATGCATAAGTGTCGTGTGTGGTATGGGATAAATGTCTAGCAATAGAATCAATCGAAATAACCAAGCACCATCTCCATAAACCACAATATACAATGTAAAATTCAAGCATTCAACATCCATTCAATATGCAAATTTCAACAAATAATAATACTACTAAATGTAAATCAGATTGATACTGAGGCGCACATGGGCAGGCCATCTTCATTCAGAGAACCTCCACCCTCCCCTCAAACAAACATACATACATACGAATAAAACCAAGAATCAAATGTGTAACAAACGCTGCTTTTTTAATTGGAGATCAAACTGATATAGGAAAAGCCTCGCCTATGGCATTGGCTTCCTTCAAACGTTCGGCTATCGCTGACCACAGCTCAGAGTTGCCCTGCTGCAGCGTCTCCATGTTCCCAATGATGTAGAGCGCCCAGCGTCCACGGGAAAGGGCCACACAAGCACGATTCGGCTTAGCCAGAAACCCTATTTGACCGGACGGATTGCTGCGCACCAGCGAGAGCAGCACGATGTTAGCCTCCAGGCCCTGGAAACTATCCACGCTTGACACCTGGACACTATTTGGACCCATTCCATATTTCATCGGGAGCTGCAGAATAATTAGAAATAAATAGCAATTCAAAGTTTAGGTGGAGATCTGTTTACGAACCGTTTTCTTGATGCGTTCCACTTGGGCGTTGTAGGGTGAGAGTATCACGATATCACTGGCCTCGTATTTGGCATTTTTCAGCAGAAATTCCGTCAACTGGGCCAGCATTTTGGCCTCGTGAAGATTCTCAAAGGACATATCCAGCTGCGCTTTCTCCGGTTGATCGTGCGACACAAAGAACAAATTCTTGTGCATAAGGCGGATGTTCTCGTAGGCATTGACCGAGTCCGAGCAGAGGAGCTCCTTATAGATGCTGGGCACCAGAAGCATCGAAATGCAGGGACGCATTCGGTACTGGACATTGAGCAGAGAGTAGGGCAGGCCCTTATCGATGAGGCGCTCAAAGAGGGAGACTTGCGGCAGCTGGCTGCATGCAGTAAAGGGCTGAAGCTGCTTGTGATCCCCAACGAGGATCACGTGCTCCGTGTGTGGTGTAAGGCAGGCCAGTATGTGTGCCTCTTGAATCTCCGCTGCCTCCTCGAAGATGAAACACTTGGATTTTAGTAGACGAAACAGAAAGTTCAAACGAGCCGCACACGTGGTGGTCATGGCCAACAGATCCTTGTCCCTCGCCAAATAATATTGGAAGATGATGCGCACAGTATCCAGTCTCTCGGACACCTGCTGCAGCTGCTCCTGGGCCTTCAGGGTCTCCTGGTAGCTCCCCTCGCTGCCATCAAAGTTAGCGTATAACGTTTGAAGTCGCTGGAACTGCTCCTTATATTCAGTGTTCACCAGCCACCACACACGCTTCAGGCGTGGCGGCACCAGTTCCGGGTCAAGCATTGAATTAGCATTGAATTTGGCTATTTGTGGATCGCGCGTCTGGCTACCGAAGCGTAGTATTTCCTTTGTGTATTTCGAGACCTTTAACAGAAACTTGTCCAGAGAGTCGTTCGTATAAGTGAGCACAATGATGGGTCCAGAGCCAAGCACTTTGGCATTCTGCATAAGACTGTTTACCAGCTCCACAGAAACATGCGTTTTACCCGTACCAGGCGGTCCCTGTATAATGCAGAACTCATTGGTGTAGGCTGCCTCAAATGCATTTTTCTGCCTGTCATTTAAAGGTAAGTCCTGCGGTGGCAGGGACGGCGTAAACGGCTTCCGATTATACTTGAGTTGAACATCAGGTTTGATGTAAGCTGGTGGCCGTATATCAATCTGAAAGTGTATAAATTTAAATCGACCATATTCATTTATAAGCCACTTGCCTGTCCATCCACAATGTAGCGCCGCATTGGGAACTGCTCTGTGCTGCAAGTGCTCAGGTAATTATGCACCCGAACATATGGCTCAAAGAACACGGGTGTCTGGAACATGATCAGCGGTCGCTCGTAGATGTTCCCAATGTTATACTGCCTTACAATCTCCACACTCAGCTGGATATGACAAATATGATTGGATTTAATATAAAAATAACCATATTTTATCACTTACAAGTCCTTCTTTTAGTTTGGCAGGCTCTGTGTAGCCAACGGTGCACAAAATGAGGTTCTCAAAGTCCAAGCCAATGGTCAGGCACAGCAGAGCACCTGTTTTGAAGTTTTCCATCAATCTTCTATTAATCGTCATCATCGTTGAGTCAGCGACAGGTCGTAGATTGAGAAAAACCAGGCTGTGTCGTTGCGCATCCACAAATTCCGGATTCAGTTCAAGTTGCGTGATTCGCCAGATAACACCCCGCTCCTCCAGGGCATCGAGATTGCATCCCGCTCGTAGATACTGAACGAATTCCAGTAAAGGCAGGAAGAAATCCTGCTGCAGTATCTGGCGCTGTGTGTGTAGATAGTCTGCCACTTGGTTTGTGGGCGCAGATGTTGCTGTTGGATTAGGTGTATCCACGTTGTCCAGCAGCAGCCTGTCAATCGTTGGGTAGATTTCACCCTTAACGTTGACCAAGGTTGGCAGAGAGTCTTTAAACATATCCAGCTCTTGCCTCAAGTCAACAGCTAGGAGCTGCGGTAGCTTGTTTTCTGAGATCAGCTTCTTGCAGATGCCCACTAATTCGTAGCCCTGCTGTCCAAGAACCCCGATCTTGTTCGCTCGTACCATCAGCCATATCATGTTCCTTAAAATCTGCTCAGATTCTGCATCGCATTTGCCTAGCAAAGCGTTTGCCGAGATCGCCACAGCAAAACGCCGGAACGAATTAAAGATTACCGTCTGCTTGGAGAAGGCGGCCAGGAACTGATCATCGAATCCGCCCAGCTCCAGCTGGCAGATCGACTTGAGAGCTTCCAAAAGTATGGACAGACGCTTCAGGCTGTCATTGCCGGCAAGTTGCCCCACAAACAAATCACGTTCCTCCGACATGAAATAGAGAAACATATCCACGGGTAGCATTTTAAGAGCCTTCGACAGTTCTATAGTTGCAAATCGACCCAAAGCCTTGGTTTCACCAGCGCTGCTCTCCAATTCAAGATGTTTCAAACAGTCTGAAAGAGGCCGTTCTAATATCAAATTGTAGAACAAAGGAATTTCCCCACATACCCACAACATCACGGCACAATATCTGCTCCTCCTCCTTCTGCTCATCCTGGAGCTTGACCTGGTCCTGGAAGCTCTGCTCAATCTCCTCCTCATCCTTGGTGAACCAGTCATCATCTTCAGCGCCAGACATAGTTGCATCAAATAAAATCCTGTTGCACCTCAAGGTCAAGTCGTAGCTGGAAAATCAATCGATGGAAACATCGATATCATCGCTGTTTTTCAACATATCACATACAAAATAATTATTTATTTTTTAATGTGATTCAACTGAGAAGTGTGAGACGGGAACAGCAATAATACTCGGATATACATATTCTCTGTTATTGCATGGAATTTTTATTGAATTTGTCTTTTATGTTGCTACTTCGGCGCCAACTCAAACATCGATATTTGCAGAAACATCTATGTCATCGAAGTTTCGCCAGCTCTGGTCACAGCAAGCGTCTTGCTGCGATATTTTGTGGCAAAGCCAACTTCGTCGCAATTCTAGCATTCTGCATGAGAATGCCGAGCCGCCGCTAATTCATTTTTTCTAAATAGCAAACATCGAAGTAAGCGCAGATTACATTGTGTTAGTGCGACTCTTGCTTACTTTCAGTTCGCTTTGTTTTCAGAGAAACACAAATTGAATTTCCGAAACGAATGCCAAATCAAATGGAAAACAAACGTAAAATGCGTCGAAAATTATCATCGGAATCGGATGGGGATAGTTCTTCCTCGGAGCAGCCGACAAATAAAAAGAGCAAAAATGCCACAGTTCCAGAAGAGTATACGCTAGATATTGTCGAGCAGGAGAGGGACGGTCTTCTGGTACCAGCCAAAAACAACAGCAGTCGACAGTCGTCAGACTCGCGCAGGTCCCAGCCATCATCTTCATCGTTTAATCTTTCGGTGAGTTCAGTTCAGATTCAGTTGTACCTATGTATCTATAGGTGTGTTTCATCTTTCAGTGCGAACTAGAGGTACCATGTGAGTTTGATCGCTGCGGCAAGGTCATATCTATGCATCTGGAGAATTTCATGTGCCACGAGAGTTTTACCGTGGATTTTGGTCCCAACACCAACTTCCTTGTGGGAAAAAATGGCAGTGGCAAGAGTGCCGTGATTACAGCGCTTGCCTTGGGTCTGGCCGGCAATGCGCGCGCCACTAGCCGTGCCGCCAGCATAAAGAGTACGTCCATGCAACCGCCTTGCGCTCTAAGCTGATTTAATTCTTCAATTTGTTTTCAGAGCTAATTAAAAACGGCGAAACAGCAGCCAAAATCGAAATAACCCTGTGTAATGTGGGAATGTGCCCATTCGATGCTGAACATATGGGACCGCATCTGACGGTGGTGCGGCACATCCGCCAATCATCCTCGTCATATGAGTTAAAGGATGCACGCGGTAAAATCGTCTCGAAAAAATTAGATGATGTTAAACGCCTGCTGCGCCGTTTTCGCATTCACGTCGAGAATCCCATTTTCGTGCTTAACCAGGATTCTGCACGTGAATTTCTAAAAAAGTAAGTTACCCTCTTTGTTTAACCGAAGTGATAAACGTTCATTATAGCTAAATACTTTTGCAGGCTGGAGCCATCATCGAATTTCTCGCTGCTGATGAAGGCAACACAGATGGAGACTTGCGTTAATTCTCTGGGCGAATGTCTTGCTCATCGTAAAATGCATGCCAGAGGATTGGAACATCTTAGAAAGGTAATCCGAATCGATTCGTGTAGGTGCATTTAGTTTACTTAGTTTCCCCTTAACACAGGTAAAGGAAGTATCGGAACAACTGGTGAATGCGGAGGAGGAAAAGTTGGCCACACTCAGGGATAAAGAAACAGTCAAGGCAAGTAGTTGCTGCCCGCTAGATATATTGATATTTTATTAACAATTTGTGTGCACTTTCAGTTGAAGCTAGCCGAGGCCAACACCAAGCTGGCATGGCTGTCGGTACGGCAACAAGAGGAGGAACTAGCTACCTGTGAGCAGTCGATTCAACTGATTGAAGCCAAGAAGGCCAAGCTGGTAGCAGCCACATCCCAGAAGAGCTCCACACAAGCCACACTCTCGCAACAGTTGAGGTCAGTTGATCACTTCGAATCCCAGATAGTCTTTATGTACAGTGTTATCTATTTTTTAGCACCTTTGAGGAAAAGAAAAAGCATAACCAAGATGTGTACAAGATGCACGAGCAAAATATGCGTGAGGCCACGCGCATATTGCAGGAGCATAATTTGAAAGGCCAGCAATATCCGAACACAAATTAGAAATGCCGAAAAACGCCTCAACGAGGAGGAGCACGAGTACGATGCTTGTGAAAAGCACATCAGCAATTACCATGCCGACTATGCCAGAATCAAACAGGAGCGAGAGGAGCATGCCGCCAGAGCGGTGGAGCTGAAGAAGCTGGTCGCCGACAGAGAGGCACTTGTTAAACAGGTCCGAAAGGATCAATTGGAGACAAAAGAACGATTAAGTTCTATCGGCGAACAGGTGGACGGCCGACGATTCGAGAAAACAAAATTAATCAAACCATGCGTGAGTTTCAGCTTCATCAGCTAAAACAACTTTTTAATCTTTCCCTTTTTCTTTGTGCAGAAAACATCCAATCGGAAATTGAGACGCTTGGTCGCAACAAAAGCAACAAACTGTCAATTTACGGCGAGCAGGCGATCAATGTAGTTTATGCCCTGCGCTCTCAGTATAGCGGCCCGAACCAGCATCGAATGCCGCGCGGTCCGCTTGGCCAATATATAACTGCAGTAAATCCAAAGTACAGGGATTTGGTTGAGAAACAGTTATCCTCTTGCTTGCGCTCATACATTGTTAGCTCTGACAAGGAGCGGCAAGCGTTGAGAGCCTTGCTCCAGAGGTTCTATGGCAACAATGTGCCCACCATCATTACCAGTGCGTTTACAGATCGACCCTACAATGTGTCCAAATTCAAAGTTCAAGCCACTACACCCAACACAACAGTGCTGATCGATGAAATCAGGTGAGGCTTAACTCATGACTCATGATATATCTCGACTATATAGCTAATCTATTCTCTATCGAATTAATAGCTGCGATGATCCGGTTGTAATGAACTACCTAATAGATTCGATGCGCATCGAGACGGTACTGGTGACCGAGTCCAAAGAGACCGCTGAATTTCTCACTTCCGACACGGAGAACGTGCCACCCAATTTAACGCGAGTGCTGGTGCCAAACCTGGGGCTGGAGTACATACCATCGCCCAACTATGCCGTCTATTCGGCTCGTATATTCCCCGGACGATACATGCAGGTAAATGTCGACGATCGCATCCGGCAGCTACAGGATGAGATGCGTAGTCTGCAGGAGCGTGCGGCATCTACTGAAGCGGACTTTAAGACACTGATGGAAATGCAAGAGCGCACAACTGAGGAAGTGGCCCAAAAGACAACCGAAATATCTCGGTGTCTTGCTGTAGTGCAGAGGGCTACCCAAGAGATTATTGAAATTGAAAACATAGAGCACCGTGATCTGCCAGAATATGATCGCTTGGTAAGTACATTCAAGAAAAAAAACTCGAAGTCTAGCCATTTACATGTTTTGCATGTCCACAGAAATCTCACTTGACCGATTGCGCCGAAAAAATGGAGAAATGTAAAGAAGAGCGCCGTGAGCTTCAGCTGAAACTCGAAGAAATGGATGAGCAAAAGACCCAATATGATGTTATGAAATCTGATGAAATGAAGGCACTCGAGGAGATTAGCAAAGAAATGGAGAGCCTCGATACGGAGGCCTATGAAGTCACAAATAAAATACGTACCTTGGACACTGAATTCTCGCAAAATAATCACAATCTCCAGAAAATGAAAGCGCTCGTCCAAAATCACCAAACACTCAAACAGGAAATTCTCAATGAATTGGAGAGGGTGCGTCAAGCAGCCAAACTGATGGGAGAATTTATCGCGACGACAGAGACTGAAGAGCAGCTCCAAGATCTAATAAGTCAACACAAATCCAGAATCCGACAGGTGGAGCAACTTAATTACGATCCCGAAGAGGTGGAAAAAAGTTTAATTGTTCTTCGGGATAAACTTGGCGAGGATGCCAACCGTTTTAAACTAGTCGACAGTGTAATCAAGAATCTGCGCCAGTCGTACCATGGCAATGCGCAAAATTTCCAGAGATCTCGCTATCATTACCTTACCATGGTGGAGTTAAATTTCCAAGTAAGTGTAAGGCGCCTTTTCTGTTCTAAATGAATTAACGTTTTCCCTTTTAAAATGTCCCACAGCATGCCCTAGATCTGCGACATTTCGACGTGACCTTTGAAAGTAATATAAAAGCCAAGACCTGGGACATAAATGTTTTTCCGGCAAGTGGCAACAAAACCTCAAACGCAAAAAGTCTGTCCGGTGGTGAACGCTCCTTCACAACAGTTGCACTCCTGAAAGGGCTTTGGACAACTTCAGATCATCCGTTTTACTTTTTGGACGAATACGACGTTTTTACCGTGAGTTTTCGGGAGATTTGGACTCTGAAAACGAGTTGGCTAAACTTTTGTTTATTGCAGGACGAAGTAAACCGAAAGTTTATAACTGAACTGCTAATTAAAGAGGGTCGACGTTGGAAAAGCCGACAATTTTGCTTTCTGACCCCGCTGGACACGGAAGTGGAAGAGAGTCCATACATCAGAATACTCAAGTATAATGGATGCTCTACGTTTACGCTAAAAAAATGTTTTAAATGTTCATTTTTTTCAGATTGTCTTCGCCCGATGATGAAACTCTTCAGACCTAAGGTATTCCCACAAAGACGGTTGCAGGACGACGAAAAATATTACCATCCAAATATTAAATCCTCAGGAAACACCCAATTCGTTATTATTCGTTTAGCACAAAGTGTATTATTCTCTACTTGGAATAATTATCATTTGAATGAAATGTACATTTCCTAAGATTTAAGAGTGGACCAATTAAATATTTGTTTCATATCTCATTGCGCGGTAAATTTTGCAATTATCGATGGTTTGGTGCGATACTTAAGAACTATCGATAAAAATTGAACTAAACGATAGTTGAACGATTGATAGTTAACCTCAAAGCGGCGACGACGAATTTCGGCTGCTTATTTATTTTTTTATATTGTTAAACATTGTTTCACAATGAGCCGAAATTACAAGGAGGATCAAAGCAGTGAAGTCGAAGCACTGGATTCCATTTACTGCGGCGAAATGGAGGGTATGAATAGAGACGTCTACGAAATCTCTAACTGATGCACTCTTCCCTCTCCACACAGTTCTCGCGACGGAGCCTTTTCACAAATTTCAAATCCCCATTGCGACAGAAGAGTACAATGCAGAGGAAAATGAAAATGGATTGTCCTGTAAGTTGGTCTTCACATACACAGCCACCTATCCCGATGCGGCGCCACTTGTTGAAATTGAGGAAGCGGAAAATTTTGAAGACACTTTCGAGACACGTCTGCTGGATCACTTGCGGACGACCATTGAGGAAAATCTTGGCATGGAGATGATATTCTCTCTGGTGAGCAGTGCCCAGGAGTGGCTCAACCAGCGTTGGGATGAGCATACAACCCAGGCGGAGGAGCAGCGTGTCCAGAAGCTGCGTGAGGTGGAAGAGGAGGAGCGCAAGAAATTTGAGGGTACGCGCGTGTCGGTCGAGACGTTCATGAAGTGGAAGCTTGACTTTGAGGAGAGCACGGGCATCGCAGCGAAAAGGGAGAAGATTAATGATTGCAAGAAGTTGACTGGACGCGAGCTATTCATGTGCGACAACACACTGAATGATTCCGACATTAAATTCCTGCTGGAGGCGGGCGAAAACATTGAAAACGTCAAGATTGACGAGACACTCTTTCAAGATATTGGCGAGCTGGACTTGGATGATGACGACGATGAGGACTGGGTGCCTGGGGCCGATGACGATGATGATTGAACGAACTGCATCGTGGCTAAGATATTGAAACAAATGGTTACTTGAAGGCATATTCGTGTATTCTGTGCAACATTAAATGCGAACTTTTTGGCTAATCTAAGCTGTTTGGGTTTTGTAAACTCATATCGGACAACTTCAGGCCATGAGTGTATACTGGCTCGATGTCGTCCAGGTCAAAGAACTCGTCATCGCTCTCGTCGTTCTTTGGCACTTCGGTGGCAATGGTTTTCTTGGTCGCTGGCATTGTGGCACGTTTAAAATTCAATTTTGACCAAGAGCCGGCCTCCAGCTTGGGCAATGTGATCTCAACCTTGGTACCGTACATGTGTGCACTCGCCTTGTCCACATTGACAATCTGACATTGACAAAAAAAATGCATCTTAAAAACAGTTTGAATAAGGTAAAATCAAAGACTTACGCCTCCCAGCTCCAGATCAATGTCAAAAGTGGCGTTTTCCTGCTCTGGGAAAACAAGTTTCACGTGCAGCCGGATAGGGTTTATTTCTATCACACTCTGGGAATAGTGATACTTCTTGGCGTAAATGGCCACCACCACATTTGTGGCCGTCTGATGCCAATCATATCGGCACTGTACAACCTTCTTGTCCTCGTTCTGGGAATAAACATTTCATTAGTTTTCAATATGAATTGTCTTCGGAGTAGACATTACCTCTTTGACCCACTTGTGCTGGCCATTTACACAGCCCCTCTGGGCCATGAATTGAGCAAAATCTGAAGTACGCTTTTGGCAGCATGACCAGAACTTCATACCCTCGTGGAAAATGGGCACCCCTGGATGATAGGCGCACTGGCTGTGATCGCTGTCCGTGCCAGTGAATGAATAAGAGCATCCATTGTTTTTGCAGCTTGTGCCCACTGCGATGGCATCGCTTGCCTCTCCAAATGGCGTTACTGCTGCTGCCGGAGCACTGCTGACCTTCAGAGTATCTATCGTCTCTTTCAGGGCAGCGGCAACTGTTGGTTCCAGGACCGTGAACGGTGTTTCTATAGGTGGCCTGCGCATAGCTTCTCTAATGGGTGCGCGCACCTCGATGACCTCGTCCTTGGCCCCATTGTTGTCGTCTTTGGGTGCTTTCTCTGGCTCCGGCGGCTTTACATTCGAATGTTTTGCCAGAGTGCACCCTTTTATGTTCAGGAACTCGGTGAAGTCCACCGATTTTTTGTTGCAGCACGACCAGCCCTTATAGGCATCATGAAAGAACGGCTCCCCGGGATGGTGCCGGCATGATTCTGCGCAAGGAATAGGAATTTTCTGATGATACATGTGCCTTGAGTTGCCATGAGTCCCACTTACCATCGTTATTGGCAGCTTCATCGAAAAGCTGGCCACAGCCTCTGTTGTAACATTGCAGCATTTTTTTTGGTTTGTTTTTGTTATTTTGCAAAAATGTAGTAATCTAGAAGATTCTTGAGCAGTGAGACCGCGCTTTTGTCCAAGAAATATACTGTCCGACTCTAAGAAATATACCGTAATATACCAAGTTTAATGAAATATACTGTATAATTGGACGGACGCTTACCAGTTTACTTTGGCGTCTCTTTCTTCCCATCAGCCCAAAACATATGTCAGTGGAAGCCTAAAAGAATTCTCAGTGGCAGAAATAAATGTATGATAGGTGTGCTGCAGCTTTTCTCTGATTGTGTAATTGCCCCCTTGAACTTCGTTACCGCTGCGCGTATAAGCTTTGAAATACCCCTTGGGGATTTATTTACATAGTTCATTATATATTTATATATTTATTTTACAAAACGAGCAGTTTGGCGTGCCAAAGTGTCTCGCAAGATATGCCTAAGATCCAATAGCCTCCTTTCTTAAGCCCTGCGAACTCTATCCTGCTCTCTTTCTAATATCCGTATCCATTCATTATTCTTACGTATGCGCTGTATCCTCTCTGTAGTATGTGCGTCTGTTCGTCTTTGTATACGTTGTGCTATACTTTGTCCCTGTTCTGTATACCTATAGGTGACGTCCTGTCTTCGTGTGGACAAACGGACACTTCCTCCCAACGCGTAATCTGTGCGCCTTTTTTTCTAACCATATGTCCTATTTTGCGCTTGCTCTTTATTCGTATAGTCCGAGACCTACCTTCGTCTGGAACGACGCACAGTATCGGATTTTGGTTGAAAATCAAAGGTAGTTGGTTGGTAGTTATGAAAAATAATAATCTGGTAAATTTTGTCATTCTCTACAGTACTAATTTTCCATTTTCGTTTCTTGTGGGGCGGAAGGGGGCACATGAGTCTGGAAACAAAATTTGGTTGGTCTAGCTCTTGTAGTCTCTGAGAATTAGGCGCTCAACAGGACAGAATAATGGACGGACAGACAGACATCGATTCGGCTATTGATGCTGATCAATAATTTATATACTTTATGGGGCTGGAAACGTTTCCTTATCTGCGTTACACGCATTCACTGTTACCACAAATATAATATGCCCCTTGACTCTTCGAGTACGGATTTAAAAAATGGTATTTTTTCCTTATAACGAGCCAATTATATCAACATTTTTAAATACTTCCTATGTCCTAATAATCGTTGTTTTTGTATTTTTATTTTTTTGTATAAGTGCTTTATTCGCCTTTCCAAATAAAACTGATTAATTATTCACTTAAATTTACATGTGTGGTGCGGGTTCGGACCACCTTATATAATTTCATCATGCCAGTAACCATACAGTATGTAGATGTGCCAGTTCATAAAACGAACATGTCACACCTAAGTTTTCATCGGACGTTTCCAGGTCTTCGGCTCTGGTGGCTTTCGCGCTCGGCTTATGACGTGACACTAGCCGAGAGAGAATAAGCCCAAAGTTGAGGTTTACTTTAGAGCTATTTATCATTACAAAAAGCGATACCTTTGAAAAAAACATAAAAAATCCACTTATTTACAAATTCCCAAAATAAATTCTGGCGTAGAAAATTGTAGAAAATTTACATGTAGATGTAGAAGAATAAGCGACTACATTTTTAAATCCCGATAATAATCGGCTATCATTTTTAAATATTGAAAAATTTGAAATTCGGGAAGCGAACTAAAAACAGATGAGATGTGGATATAATAAGTAACAGATCTGTAAGAGTCGCTCATGGCTGGTCCACTTGGAAAGGCCAACCAAGCGAGAGTGGAAAACGCAAAACAATTAAAAGTGATAGTAAATTCCGAATTATGCTAATTACTGCCACTGTTTCAGAGATTTATAGAATGAGCTAATTGCGAAATGGAATTGGAGTCGCAAAATGATTTTGCAAAAGAGCTGAAGGTCAAGCGATAAATGGTCTACGTGATTTCTGCACAGGATTGACAATTCCGAAAAATTGTGGGAACGAACAGACCCACACTTAAATATTAGATCAGTGAGCGGAGAGAAACAGGAGCGGATATCTGGTTTCCATCGCCATTGGCTATTTCTATTCCGCCTTTGCCGCATTTGATTTGTCACATTCATGGTTTCGTTTTCATTTATTGCCTACGGCGGTGTCACAGCATAAATTTGAACTTGCAGTCGTTTCGTTGGAAATTCTTGTGGTCAAACAAGGTTATCAACACGATTGGCTGTTCCTGGGTTGCACTTCAAATGAAATTATGACAAACTCCTGCGCTCACTCCCACTCCCCTATCCAGGGGGCCATACGAGGGCCATGCACATTCAGTTTTTATTTTGCTGCTGCTGCTGCTGCCTGTGAATCATGCCATTTGCTAATGATCCCGCCGCCACAGTTGGGGCCTGCCCCATTGTTGTGAAACCGCCCGAGAATTGTAAAATTGTTGTTTCTTTTTGCTTTATTTTCATATTACGACTGTAGCGGCTGCATTGCGGTACTCTGCAACTTTTGACAATTGCAAATACAAATAAATAAATAAATATAACACGCTGCGGACACTTTGGTCGCAACATCGCCAGTGTCAATGGAAATTAACACCGCTCAGCACGGCCCGGCCTGACTTTGGCTTCAACTTCAGCCTGGGCCTCGGCTTTGTCTTTGGTTTTTGGCCGCCTAGGCGTATACGTAATTTAGCATACAATGGCAGCGGCGGCAGACATGCAATTGTGGAGCTGCTATGCTGTCATGTCATGTCTATTTCCCTGCCAGGGCACAGATTTCTCGCAATGCAATGCCATGCGCATTCGCAGCATTCCACGACCATTGGCGATGGCGATGATTCCCCATGCTACTCAACCTATCGTATCGTTATCGCCGAAGGACGTTCCCCATATCGAGAATTGCTGTGTAGGAGAAAACGAAACACTGCCATGCCATAAAGTTAAAACATTTATTTACAAAAGAATTGTATCTAGTCTCCAGCTCTTGCTCCTACTCCTCCTCCTCCTTACTTCTTCTGTTCTCCTGCTTCCAGTTCTGTTCCTTCGGCTACTGACTACACAACATGACTCGACAGGGTTAATCTTCATCTCATATTCGCCTTCGCATCCACGTCCTCAGAAGTATCTAAACCGTGTGGTATACGGATTACTGAAGTAGTTATATGTCGCATATGCGGTGTCGGGTGTCTGGAAGCTGGTGCCAAAGAACGTTGGATCCGCCACTGCAGCTGCTGCTGCTGCTGCCACTACCGCTGCTGCTGCCGCTGTTATTATAGAACAGAAGCACAAACAAAAGCATTTTAATTGGGTTTTTTTCTCGATTAATAATACGAATATTGGGCCAGGCCAGTGCACATGTGGTGTGGAGGGATTAGTGGTGGTGTTTGCGGTGCTGTGACTGAGGCTGGTGCCAAGTGGGTAAATTCCAAGTGTGGGCGTCACCCCCATTGACGCGAAGCGGGCATGAAGGTTAAGCTTCAAGCACACACAGACACCCCGTCAATCACAGAGTCGACGTCACAGTCATTGGGCTGTCTTTTGATTTGTCCAGTGCGTCTGTGGGTCCGACACCGACAACGCCCTGCCGCCACATTGATTAGAATGTCGGACACATTACACACCAATGTGATTGTGGTGGGTGGCGGTGCGGTTGCGGCTGGCAATTGCCCAACGCCAAACTATTCCAATTGCCGTTCGAATTCATGGCTGGAATAGAGCTTGAGCTTGAGCGGTGCGGAGTTCCACAGTTCGACCATTAATCTACGCCAGTCTTGGGCAATTGTTACGCTGCGGCTTCAGTTATAGATTGCCATTTGCCTGCTGGCACTGGCACTGGGTCTCCGTCTCCTAGCCGCAGGCAGTCCCAGTCCCAAGTCCTCATCAGGAAGCCCAACCGCGTCCAACTGCGTAACCAACCGTTTGTGGAGAGGGAAAGAGAACTTTTGCTATGCAAAATTAATTACACAATGGCCATTTGGTGGCCGGTTAGACCAGGTCCTTGTCGTGGGGTCCAAGTCCGCTCTCAGGCTCCCGCAGCAATCGTGCATAAATTGTCAAATTGTAAAAATTATCTCAACTTAGCGTCGTTTGTTCGATCGCTTTTTTTCTCTCGGTCTCAGTCTCTGTTTCTGTTTAGTTTCTGTTTTTTTTTTTTCGTTTCGTTTGCTCAGTTCATTGTGAAATGTCTTTCCATTCATTTGTACTCGTGCAATGGGTCCCAGTCCTCCTCCAGTACACACAGAAAAAGTTGCTCCATTTCTGTTTCTGTTTCTGCCTCTGCCTCAATATCGATATGCATAAAAAGAGCAGAGCAAAACTCAGCACTCGGCACGTAAAAAAAGATCGAAAATAAACTGCTAACATATTTTGCATGCGGTAAAAGCAAAGCAAAAGTCGCATTAGTCGCGCATATCATTGACTCCGTCTGGTCCCAGGTCCATGGCTCTGTCTGTGCCCCTCTCTGTCTCGGTGTCTCCCAGATGCAAGTATGTGCTGCTCATTGGGTCTGTGGAGCTTGACTCCCCTTAGACTCCACTGAGACTCCGGCACGGGCACAAGAGTGCCATTTGTGGTCTGACTGTTGATTGTTGTGCCAGCACCTGCTTCTGCCTTGTCCGCTTGTCAGCCTGTCTGGCTGCGGATCGTTAAAGAAACTGTTTAAAAGTATTCTCTTCTCCAGTTAGAGGTATTACAGTTGGTGTAAGATCTTGACACTGCCTTTATGCAGACAGGATTGCTTGGGGGTATCCTGTCTGTAGCAGCGGAAGCTAATGAGATTTCCTCTCTGATTTTCTTCAGCGTTGTGTTTCGCCTATTTTCCGCCTCGGGCAGCGGAAGGAACTGCAGTCTCTGTGAAGATTTATTGCTTCGTACCGTTTTGTTCAACACATTCGTTGGACCATTTCCATTTCCATCTCCTCCACTCCATCTACATGCCACTCCATCGTGGCTCCGCTCCTCTCAAGTGTGAAGAGCATCCCCAGGTCGACCCTGTCACAGTCGATGGTTTCCCTGCTTCCGTCCGTCTGCCCGTCTCCCGTCATCTCCCACACGACTCCTTCAATTTGTGCTGCCGCCGCACTTCAAAGCCGGATCGGATCGTACTCGATCGAATCGGAGCTGTTAATTAGGCGCTAGTTTTATGTGCGCTTAAAATAATTGCTATAAAAGTGATCACACAACAGATATACAAAAATGGTGCATTGACAAACGGAAAATGCAAAAATCAAAACCAAAACAAAACAACAACAAAATATGCAAATGGAATTCGAAAATGTAAGGAATTTTTGGCAAATAAATAAAAATAATTTTGCCATGGATACGGGATACGGTTTTTTTTCTTTTCAATAATAATTTTTTTTTTATTATTAATATAAATTTTGCTTTTTTGGGTTACAAATAAAATAAAAGTAAAAGTAAAATAAAATCAAAAAAATTATAATACATACAATTCCAATTTGAAATATAAATTAAAAAATGAAGCAGAAATTATAAATCAAATTCAAAAAAGTATAAAGAACGAAACAATAAAAGGAGTCGACTTGCAGTTAACATTTAGTTTTTCAAGCTAATTAAACTAACTAATGTTAGGGGGTGGGGTTGGGGGAGGATGTGGGTGTGGGGAATAGGAGGAGGATGAGGGTAATTAATATGGATTTGTGGGTGGTTAAGCGGCAGGTGTTTGGTTGGTTGTTTGTTTGTTTGTAATTAGCTAAAAAGAGGGACGCATTTCCGTTTCCGGTGCTGGTGCGCATACTGAAGTGCAAGTGCATGTGCATCTGTGTGCGTCGAAGGTTTCTTGGCTTGTGCGCGAGTGTGTGTGTGTAGTAGTAGTAGTAGTAGTAGTAGTAGTAGGAGTAGTGGTGTATAAAGCTTTTGAATTAATTACACATGTACGATTTGTGTGAAGATTGGTTTGTTACGTTTAACCAGTGACTTTTCCTGCGAATAAGACATTTGTTTGATAGTTGATAGCAAATTAGTTACTCGACAATTATTCAACAAATTAAATAATAACAAGGAAAATAACATATAATAAACTGCTCTGCTCTGCTACACTATTGCACTAATAAAGCTTTTCTCTCTCTTCTTTGTGGGTGTGTGGGTGTGTGTGTGTAACTGTGGGTGTGTATGAGATGTGTCTATCTGTATCTATGTTCATTTCCCTGTGTGTGATCAAACAGTGCGCTTAAAGATATTCGCATTACTTTGCTGGGGCGGCACAAAGCCATAGCCGGAGGCACCCACAACCACGCCGCTGGACTCGTCGACTGCATCTGGCGGGGATGGGGGGAACACCACGGGGCCTGCAACAAGTTTGATCAAAGTGAATGGAAGAGAAAAAGATTGCAAAAAGGAAAAGGAAAACATTGATTAGATTAGATTAAGTAAAATCCTTGTTCGCCGCATTGATCGTACCTCTGTTCTGTCGGGGATCCCGCACTTGTTGTGTGGCAGATGAGGGCTGGGCCAGGGACAGGGGATCAAATCCAAAGCGGGCACGACTCGGGAACTGTCCCAGAAAGTATTGCTGGCCCGTAACGTACGCCAGGCACAGGCAGAGGGCGGTAATGGTGACTAACTGAAAATGCAAGTGGGGACAATGCATTTGGCTATTATTATTAATATACTGGAAATGTAAACGGGTATATGCTTATAAATATGAACAAATAATTTGCACTGGTTACACACTCGTTGGCCAGAGCAATTAAGCGCTGCCAATGTATGCCAATGCCATAATCCAACAACAATTAAATATCAAACGAAAGACGCAGTGGCCACAGTAGAATGCCACCACCAAGCCGTTGGTTTGCCACCGGTCAAGTGCAGTCGCCTTGGGCACGAGCCAGTAGTTTCAGTTTCAGTTCCAGTTTCAGTTTCAGTTTCGTTTTCAGTTTTCAGTTCTGGTCCCCTGGCCCAAAGCCGCTCGTGCAATTAGCCACGTCAATTGCTGTTTTGCCCCAAAACGAATGTATGACAAATATTGCACTTTAATGTGCCCCAAATAGGAAAATGATCTGGTCACAGTTTGAAACGGACATGAAGCTATTTTATGTCTTTGCAAAAAAGTACATGGGAAGATTTCAAATATTTAAAAATATGTTTCCACCTCTAAGCTCCTTCGATTGGCTCTTTATTTACAACCCTGGCTCTGTCACCTCTGTTATCGCTCGTTTCAGCAAACCCATTTTCCACAACTTTGGTGGTTCGAGGAGAGTTAGCAGGCCAGCCATAATAAAATATCCATTTCGAGATCATGCATATCACGTTGATCATCCGCTGAGCTGTCACCAACGCGGCAAAGTGTGATAAATTTGGTAAATAGCATAGCAATTGTGCTCGTTTCGATCCCCCACTGACCCCATTCCAGGAGGCAACCAACCAGGCAAGCAGGGATGCAGTCGGCGTGGGAGTGGGGGCAGCGCACATGCTGTGCAAATTGTTTGCCGACGGGTTCATAAATCCGCTTGAAGCTGTCCGCGAGACTCTTTGCATTTGTGTCGAATGTCTTAGTTAAGGCCGTCACGCAATTGGCAGACTGACTTTAATCATAGGGCAGATTTGACTTAATAGAACGGGTTTTTGGCCAATCGATCGGACAATTGCCCCAACACTGACTCTTGCACATACGAGTACTTATAGAGGACTGTGTGATGTGGTGTGGTGCGGTATGGTGAATACTTAGTCTGCTTCTTATGGCTAATGCTCTGGCAGTGCAAATGTTGCAAAAGGTTTTGTGCTTCATTAATTGTTTAATGGGCCGCGCCTGCGCAACAACCGACTTCGACTGCCTGCAGGCCACCAGAGGGAGGGAGCTACCTATGTATGTAACCAACTGGAAGAAGGATACAAATAAACGTAAAACCCTATGGGGCCAAGCGCTACAGCCATAATGCTAATTGCTATTAAGTTAAATATGCAATGCACAAACAACAACAGACTTTAAACAAAATAATCAAAAAAGTATGCAAACAAGGCGGTTCGGGCCGGCTCGGCCGCTAACTTGCCAACAAGACCAGCCGGAGACCCAGAGAGACTTTTAGTGACTCCGGTAACTTGTGAAAATACTTTTAATTAATTCGTGTTGGTTGTGGCGGCCACAGAGCCGCTCTGAGCTCAGAGACTGATACTGAAATTCAGAGTCTATTGCCACATCAATGAGGGGAAACAGTAGAGCAGGAATTGATTTCCAGTTTAAAGAGTTCTCAAAAGCAGCAAAAGCAGTAAAAGCAAACAGATCGTTGGTGGAAATACTATGCCATATGCTCCAAATGTGAACTGAACTGAGAGGAATGATTCTCCAACACTGTACAACCTAAGGAGGTGTCGTGTAATCCCACTGGTCTCCCCTTTGGCCACTGCTACTGCCACTGTCACTGGTAGCACTGTCAAGTCAACGCTCAACGTACTCCAGTTTTGCCTCCAACTGGGGCATGTAAAACACATGTAAGCCGTCACAGTGTCGTCCGGTGCGCTGCTCGTTTGCATCTGGAATTCCGCGCATACTTCACAAGCAACTGCTTAGATCTCGATTTGAAAGTAATTGGTAAGGCTAATTCGGTAATTTTTTAATTAAGGTGCATAATTTGCTAGTGGGATTGAGAACAATGCTTGCGGTGACTCCCTAGCCCAAAAATCAGATACTCCGCCAGAGCAGATTGCCGCCACAACGAAAAATTAGCTGAACAAATGACCTTAGATATGATTTCGTAATTGGCAGGGAGACTTGGAGCATACGGGTGGTGGCGTGGCGCTAGCTAGAGATATGTACTATACACCAGACACAGTCAAACACCAAACAACATAACACAACACAGATATCGGGGCAGCTACAATACTTTGCCTCTACCTCTTACCTCTGGCTGCTGCTCCTGCTGCTGCTGTTGCTGTTGGCCAACGGCGGCTCATGCGAAAATCCACCCACCCACAAACAATGATTAAGTGCAGCAACATGTGAGCGTGCCAGTGCCAGTGCATACGAGCATAAAGTTAATAAAAAAAAACTGCAACTAGGGACCACTAGTCGCGGATGGGGGAGGTTACAAGTACGACAGGCCAACATTGTCTCGTTAGCATGAAAATGTAGATAGCCTTTGCAGTTGTGGGGTATAATAGCATTGTCATGCTATTGATATTTATGACAATATAAAAAGTGATTCCAATTTGATACGTTTGGCTGGCTACCCTTAATGAGACTGAATCCTGCTGATATCGATTGGCGTTCAAGGAATATATCGAACTTTCAACAAGGGTATTCGGTAATCAGCATTTCAGCGTCTCGCGTTTCGATTCTTATATTCAATTTGATTTTTCATTTGTGCTGTGGCATTTATTAGCGTTTAGATTTTGATTGGCTGCAAATGTGCGGTAAAAAATAAATTATTTGTATTGCTTTACAAGTCTAACCAACCAAGCAACAGGTAATCGGGAGTGGAGGGGACTGAACTGAACCATTGCACGGGACTTTGAATGAGGTTGGGAGTTGATCCAGAAGCTTTTTGCAAGTGCTCCGCTTTGATTTGAATGAGTCAGAGGGAAACCCGGGTACTGATCTGATGGATATCCAGGTGGCAGGCAGGCAGGCATGCGCAGCCAGCTGCTAATTAATCTTGTTTAGGTTTAAACGATTTGTCATTTACCGGATCGGGCATAATTAATTTTTGCGTGAAAACTACGTGGCTGGAAAAGTGAATGTGTTTTAAGAGGGAGGAAAAGGCAGGCAGACAATTGAAATCTCGGCGAACAAAAGTTGTTATTGTTATCTTTTTTGTTAATGATAGCAACGCCCAGTAGTATTCGTTTTTATTTTTTTCGAGTTTTGGGGATCGGGATCTCGGAGTTCAATGCTCGATTGAGCAACAATTTGGCTGACTTTCAACACGGAAGCTGGGCTTCAAGTCACTGACTGGAGACTGGGAGAGAGACTCTCGACTTTAGTTTGACTGGACGCCTTTTAGCAAGTTGGCAAAACGCAAATAACGCTGGAACGGACGCTGGAAGCTTAACGCTGGATCAGGGTAAGTGTTGAATGAAGTAGGTGCAAGTGCAACAGCAACAGCAAACTGCAAAAGCAAAATCAAAGGCAACATCAACAACAACAGCAGCCTGAACAGCAACAGCAACAACTTCTTCGGACTGCCGCTTCAAATTACTTTGAATTGTGTTTAATAGGTGGGAAAACGAAACGAGACGAAAAGAAAACGAAACGAAACGAAGTCAGGCCGCGGATCTAACGACTATGGCCAGCTGCCCCGCTGATTGCAGTCCGACAGCTGTTGCTCAATCTATTGTCAATTGTAATTGAATTATTAAACATCAATTTGGCTAGGAAGTGCAAATTGCGAGTGCGCGCTCGTGCAGCGTGAGAATCAGCCAATGACGTTGATCTGGCCATTGATTTTCCTTTTTCCTGCCCGCAGAATGAGTTCAAGTTCAAACTGGTTTCCAGACAGCCGGACAACCGGACTGCCAGACACCGCCGCTGAGCTGAGCAAATTTGTAGCATTTAAAGTCTGACAAAATGCCAAACACAGCGCAAAACGCACATGCCTTATAAATATGGTAATGGAGCATACGAGTACTCGTACGTACCCCCTATCGATCTGCAGCGATAAATCTAACAGAAATATTTTTCGCAACTAGCCGCTCATGTGGGCAGTGAATTTTTGGAGCTCTGAAGCTGAGCCTGAGCCTGTAGCTGGACATGTGTATGCCATGCACTTGCCATGCCATGCCATACCATGATCATTGACTGACTGACAAACTGAATGACTGACTACAGCATCAGCCATAGATCCAACTTCAAATCCAACTCCTGGGCCGCTCTCTGCTCTGCACTGTCCGACTGTCGATTCGATTGCAACAGCTGCTGCGCAAACGCAAACGTAAACCCAAACGCAAAACTCCAACGCTAATCGCCGTCAAGGCGGCCTAAGCGACATAAAATTGTCATAAAAATTGTTGTGCTGTGCTGTGCGCCAGCTCACCGATGGGACGATATCAAATGACATGGCATGGAGTCCTGTTTCGCAGTCCAATGGCTTATGAATGCTCAGCCGTCAATCGTTGTCTCAAATGACCCAAATGAATCCTCTGGGAATGTTCAGGCTGCACTCACTTATTGGGTAGGAGATTTACTATAGCTTTAGAAACTACTGGAGGGATCCAAGCACCATGCAACTTCTCCTCGCTGTGCCCAAGCAGCTTGAGCTCTACAAGTCGTCTCAGATGTTTTGACCTGGCCAAGAGCATGCAACCAGCAACCGCTAACTACCCGCCACCATCATTATGCATGGACATGTCGGAGTCGGAGTCTCCAGTAGGCATGTATGTACGTACATATGCATTGGGCCATTGGGCAATCGGCACTTTCCGGCGCGACATCTTCATTAGAGAGAAGCCAAGCGAAACCAAAGCAAACCAAAGCAACGCAAATACAAAATAAAACTGTGCGAGTACTCGCTCGTCTATGTATGGGCAATTAATTTGAATTTCAACACGCAAAGCGTGTAAAAGGCAGAGTAACATTGGACAACAGACGGACAGAAAGAGCAAGATCGCGTCTGGCTGGGCAAAAGTTGACGGCGACAACGATTAACCACGAAGGTAGATCTCGAGAGAATGGGAAAGGGGAATGGTAATGGAAAACGGGAACCGCACGATGGTTGACTTGAGAGCAATTAATAAATCTTTTACGTGTGCATGGCCCAAAAATCCTAATCGAGAGCGACGTTGATTGCGGTTTCCCAGGGTGCCACAGTCACCACTGGGCCCACCGATGAAACGACGCCGACTGCACAGAGACGGAGATAGAGACCCCCCTCTCCAGCTGCAGATACCCTCCCATTCCTCTGGCCTGCACTTTTCCCAGGTCTCCCCATCATCGGGAGTTGCATAAGTTTTATATTTCTAGTGCATTGCACGCTTGCATTTTTATAATTTTTAAGTGTGCTTTTCATTTGCTTTTACACATGCTTTTTCACGCACAGCACAGCATCGCATCGATTCATTCATTCATGATTGGAGGCTAACGCGGCTGGGAGCCGGACTCCACTTGTGGTGGGGGGCACGGGGCACGGCACGCAATTGGACACAAGAAGCTGGTCGGTCGGTCAGAGCGGGACTGGCTTAGAGGCATATAGTAGTCTTGGCTTTGGCATTTCTTGCCTCTTGGACTCTTGGCCATTGGCTATTGGCGCGTGTGTATCGCACTTTTCAATTAATGTTACAAAACGCATGCCCCTGCACGTTTATGGCTTGTTTTTCATGCTGCTGCCTGATCTGTCTGCTGGCCGTCTCGTGTCTCGCACTCTCAGCATTGCGTGGCCTTCAACATGAACTTGAACATTTTTTGCTCGGGCTCAGGCTGGGGCATTTTGCGTGCGTTTTTCCATGTACTCGTAATTGCAGGCTCCCCCCGCCCCTACCGGATTGAAGGCCATTGTCGGGGCGGAAACCCCTAAAACTTCTAATTAAATCTTGTTAAATTTGTATAATTTCGGACTGTATGCAAGACATAAGATTAGAAATTGATGGGAATATACTCAAGCGAATGAATGATATTGCTGGTGAAGGTCAGGGATTTCCATCAATTTAAGGCACATTCCAATCAGGCATATTAATCGAATTATGCATGAAAATCGTTTGTAACAGTGCAACCCACTAATATGCATAATTTGCCTTGACTAATAAGCATTTCATTCCAAAATTTTCATCACTTGGCTGTGATGTTTCACAGCCACAAAAGTAATGCAAGGCCAGTCAGGGCTTGCCATAAAGGAACGAGCATCTGGCTTAAAGTGGCACTACTTAGCCATTGGCTTGGATTGGATATGTATGTTTGTAGATATAGACATATCGAGGCGGTGACTTTTGCCTTCATGGCCTGCTGACACACACGACTTTTGTGGGCCATAAATTAGAGTGCCACGGTCCACCCAATAAAAATTCTTGGAGGGTGAAACAAAGCCCCAGTGGCAGCAGCAAGCAGCCACCGCAACAGTCATTTGACAACTGTCAAAGCCAAACTAGCGGACTTCATTTGCGGTTCAAATGTGGCCCAAACGTGTTAACAATTATATTGCATTAGCGGCAAATGGAAAATGTGGTGACAATTGCCGCGAAAACCAAGAGAAAACCACGAGTAAAAACAAAAGACTTGGGCAACAAACTTGCAAACAGCAGAGCACACAAAAAGTACGAGTACGTGTTAAATATACTTACAAATTTCATATTGATGCTTGATTGAGCTTCTGCTGCTGCTGGTGTTGTGTGTGTATAGCTGCAATTAGTTAACAAATATTTCAAATATTATGTTTGTGTTTATTTATGGGCTTTTGAACACTCTTGCACTTTTTTCTTTCATTTGCATGACACGAAAACGTTTGGCTTTGAATTTCATTAACAAAAATTGATGATTAATATTTATTTGTATATTTTATATTTCAATTGCTGTTTTGCAAAAACAAATGCAGCAATGCGTTAAGTTAATATCATTTGTTGAGGCATTTGTTGTTTGTTTTATTTTTTTTACATTTTTATTCGAACAGGCACGACGACGAGCACGCGAAGCCAAAGGAAAAACTGAATTCAAATGTTGTGAACCACCCGCCGACTGTCTGCTTGCCTGTCCGGACTGGACTCTAGTGGCGCTTTGTGGCGGACCGAACTGACTTACACGAAAGATTTGTGTGCGACGGAGCTCTCGGGCCTCTAACTGCTGTATGTCTCGTACGTTGGTCGGGTTGTGCAGTAAAACGTTTAATGAATTCCAACAGATATGCTCAGTTGATTTTATATAAAGCATGAGACCCCAGCCGCAGCCGGCTGCTTTGTTTCGTGCGTTAGTTTTTGAGTGGGTCTCCGTCTACCCGCTTTTTGAGTGAGTTGCCTGCTACCGCCGAGTGCTTTTGCTTTGCTTTGGTGCTGTGCTGCTGTTGGCCTGCTGCTGCTTTGGTGTCTACGTGCAATGTTTGCCTTTGACGCTGTCCACGTGATTTATGTATGTATGTTCTTTTCAGAGGGGGCGGAATCGGCTGCAGTGTCAATTCAACTTTCTAGCAAATTAATATTCATCTGGTTTATTGGTTCCGGTAACCAGTTTTGGGGTCTCCAAACTAGTCAATCAGCTGCTGCTGCTGATGCTGCAGTGGCTTATGCAAATCCACACTATCCAGTGTCTAGCATATGTAATTGGAAAGCTGGCAACACCTTGACTTGATTGCAGGTGAAAATAACAAAAACAGCTTTGGCGGCATAGCGCACGTTGCTTTGGCAATTTCTTCCGGCTCTGCTTGACCGTGAAATGTTTTTGTGCTTGCCAACATTGTGTTGTATTGTCTTTAGTAAAGCCCTCAACTCACCCCTCTTGATTCATTTAGATGACAGCTTAAGTTATGCCCGCTTCAGTGATTAAGAATAGATACTATATGCATATCATATCAAATACCGCTACTGTCATAATCATAATTATAACACTTTAAATGTCTGCCGGAAGCAGAACAGCAGATAGCAGATATAAGCAGTAGCAGCACATTCCGTAGAACATAGACGGCATCTTTTTTTATTCGAGCTTAAGTGTCGCATCGTTTAAAGATTGACATTTATGTATTGTACTCGTATGTTTCTATATCTATCGAGAGTATACTCTCCCCTACTCAGCATGTGCATGTATAAGTGTCTGCCTGTGTCTGTGGCCCTTAAACGGTAATTATATGTGAAATTCATGGGCAGGGAATGTTTGTCATGTTTGATTAGCTTTAATTTAATACGATTTGCACACCTGTTTGCTGCTATGCGAAAAATGTGTTGTGTTCTATTCGAGTTAAACATACGAGTATTATACTCTGGCAGAGGGTAGCATGACTTGTTCTAGAATGTTGGCACCGCAGTACTGTTAAGTAGTGTTTCTATGGGTATACTTACGTACGTAGAGGTCCCGCAGCATACACACTTTTCCCAGGCATTACTCTTATCGGGAAAATCACTCTATTTATATAGTGTTTCAGAGATGTGCTCCAGCACATCCGTCTTCGATTCTAAAATCGATTTATAATTTATCTATAATGAAATTCTACCACAAGAACCAAAAATGTACCCACAAGTGTATTAGAAGCTGCGACCGTCGAGGCTGGCCTTTCCTTCTGGTTTATTCGGTTTTTGCCTGTTTTATGTGCCAAGCAGTCAATCAGCCATGAAGCTGACTATGGTGGTTGGTAGCAAGATGTTGGTTGGGAACAAGAGACGGCACCAGAGGCAGAGCAGAGAGGTAAAGAGCAAGTTCAAGTTCAATCCACAGCTGGCCCCAGCCGCAGAAACACCTTGGCTGTGGGTGGGGAGGGGGTGCAAGGTGCAACCGCCAAAGTCGAATTGATTGATGGATACCCTCGCCCAGGAAAGGGTCATGCCGCCTTCTGGCCGCAGTTAGTCATGCCTGGAAGGAGCTTTGCTTTTTTAATGGCAATTGAATTGCATTGCTGCGAATTGGCCAGAGTGTAGTGTATGCGTCGGTAATCTGGGGGGCTGGCTGGCGCTGGTGCTGGTGCTGGTGTTGGCCTTCCGTTCTGTTCTTTTCGCTTTTTGCATTGTCTTCACTTCACAATCCGGCGAGAGGGTCAAGTTCAGTTTTAATTGTTGTAAGCGAGGCAATTACGCGTTTAGCGACTAATTGTTGATTGCCATTGGTTTATGATGAATCAATTAGCCGAACCAAAGCCAAACCAAAACCAAACGAACTGCGCGCACTTTGGCTTTCTTTGCTTTTGCCTTTCTGCCTTGCCTGCAAAGTTATCAATCATTTGGCAACCGTTTACTCGCACCAATGAAATTTCAGCGGCCTCAGCTGTGCCCTGTCTTGGCCCCAGCCTCAGGTTATTGCCACTTTGAGGAATTGAAATTGAAAAGTCCGTCTGCTTGTGTGTTTGTTGGGCCTGAACTTGTCTGCACATGACAGCCGTCGGCTATAGCTAATAAATGAGCTTTTAAGCGTACAACTAATTGCCCGATTCTAACTGGCTATAAATAAATGCTGATCCGATCATCCAAGTATGCTAATTCCCCATCCCCATCTCTACATCCATTCCAGCTGATGTGGGAAACTCTATGACTCTGGGTCTGTCTCCCTCCGCTCCATTAATCATCTTTCGGGAAGCGCCCGTCCTCTGCGTGTGTCGTACTTTCATTTCGAGCCCAAAATAACCGCAATCCGCACTGAAATATTTTACTCGTGCATGAGGAAGGAAGTCAAGTGGCGATGAGTCGTCAAATGAATCGAATCGAATCGAATCGAACAAGAACAAACACACAAAATAATAAAATAAAAACTCAACGGAAACGCAACTGCAGCTGCGCTGCGGCTGATGCTTCTCGACGGGGTGAAAAGTGAAATGATTTCATAAATGACTGATATAATTAGCCACGTTATATTCCAATTAGTGGCGTGTTGAGGAAGCAACCTCTGAGAATCTCCGCCGACTTTCACAGTTGACAAATAAATACATCCACACATACAATTACATATGTACATGCATACATGCTGCACCGTTAGCCGCTGCTTCTAATTTACTAATTGTGCCCAAACTGTACTCCAAACTCCAAGTGCATTGCAAAGTTCCTGTCAGATTTGCATTATTAAGTATTTTACTACTGAATTCTCACGATCTGACCTTGACAATGCCCCCCAAAAAGCGCAACAGCCAGCCACGGCAACGGAGCCAACGCAAACGCGTGGCGAGGAAGAAAACTCTGTGGGGAAAACTGGTTTCTCCTTCTCGGTTTCCATTAGGCGTGCCACAGGTGGAGCATGCGCGAAGGCGCGAATGTGCGTGTGCAATAGGCCGTTAAACCTAAACTGCCTCCGCCACAGTTAACGGGCCCCAACGCAGGCCATTACTTTGACAAACTGACAGAGTTGTTGGCGTTGTATGTTGTATTCCAATCCGATTAATATTCATTCAAACAGGTTGAACAAACACCCATGATATGCATACATATGTGTGTACGCATGATTGTAGTGTCCGAAAACTTTGAAATGGGGGAAAATTGTTTATAGCAACGATTTGCGTAGGCATTCATCAGCTCAGTAGTTTCAGCTGCACTTCCGTGACATATTTTATAACATCAATTTGTCCCACATTTTTTAGACAAAGTTATCATTTTATACATTGTTTCTTTTAGTATTTTTCCGAAATCAAAAAGTATAATTATATTTATATAATATAGAAATATTAAAAATGCAACATATTCTTTGCTTCTCCAGTTGAAGCATAAGCTGTTTTTCGGTATACCCGAACCGTTATTTCTTAAAAATGTTGCCAACAGAAATTTGTATACATGCTGCAGAATTTTTGTCGGATGTTGCAGCAACATGGCAACGTTTCTACGCGAATTTCCCTGTAGCCGATTATTTCGTGACTAAAAATATATCGTTAATGACTTTGAGTTTTTTTCCAGCTCTAGCCGGGGCATCAAAGAATTTTTCTGCAAAAATATTTGTATTAATTTTTCGAATAAAACCCGAAGGAAATTAGAGGCCGACGAATGCAGAAATGACCCAGATCATCAACACAAATTGTCTCCTGGCGCTCTTTGTCGTCTTTTTGGCATCGGATACATTTGCTAACGATGGAGGAGACTACATGAAGAGGGACCATAGTCTGGTGCGGCCATTTCAAGGTATTGTATTAATTGTGATGATGCGGGTTTACGTGTACCTCTAACAACTGCTACTGCAACTGGATCTGCATTGAATCATTCAATTCAAGGTGTTGGCGTTATTCTACCCCACTGGGACTTCATGGGCAACACGATGGTGACTAGCAACTACATAAGACTGACGCCGGACTTGCAGTCAAAGAGCGGCGCACTTTGGAACTACAATGTAAGTGTACTTACCTGTGATGTTATCAGGGGTTTCCTTGCGATAATTTAATCTAATCTATCTTGCCCCTCTTAAGCCCATCATGACACGCAATTGGGAGATCCATTTGGGCTTCAAGGTGCACGGCAAAGGGACTGAACTCTTTGGCGATGGCTTTGCTGTTTGGTATACAAAGGAGCGCATGCAGACGGGCCCCGTCTTTGGCAGTAAGGATTACTTCAACGGATTGGCAATCATTTTAGATACCTACAGCAACCACAACGGTCCCCACAATGTACGAAAAAAAACCCATACAATTGGCAGATTCCATGTGCCATGACTAAGCCTTAACCTTCCGTCTGTACTTTTAGCACCAACATCCGTACTTGAGTGCAATGGTGAATAATGGCAGCTGGAGCTACGACCACGATCGCGATGGCACCCACACGCAGCTGTCAGGCTGTGAGGTGCGGTTCCGCAATGTGGAATACGAGACACTCATCAGTATACGCTACGAAAACGATATCCTGTCCGTCTCGACGGACTTGGAGAATCGTAACGAGTGGAAGAGCTGCTTTGTGGTGGCGAACGTAGAGCTGCCCACGGGCTACTACTTGGGCTTGTCAGCCACCACGGGCGACTTGTCCGATAACCACGACATCCACAGCTTTAAGTTTTACGACATTGATGATAACGTTTCGGTATGTACCCATGCGACTTATCAACCAAACCACCTTTCCACTGTTTTTTTTCCTGCCAACAGCATGACGAAATTATGCGACGCACCAATATCGTACCAAATGCAAAAAGCTTCGAGCCACCACGTGAGCACAAAGACGACCCCAAGCCGGGCATGTCGAATGCCAAAATATTCTTCATACTGCTGTTCGTTGTAGTCGTGGCAGCTCTGGTGGCCATCTTTGCCGTCTCCTATTTTAAGGATCGCAATGCGCGTAAGCGCTTTTATTGAGGAATAAGATGGATGCCGCCGCCTCAAAGCTAGTCGTATCTATCATCAAAGCATCATGTTAAGAGTGTCGTGTCTCGTATCTCCGCGAGACACAGTGGACTAAAGAAAACCCAAACTTTATTTATACCGACTGTATCACGCATACTTATTCCTTAGGTTTTTCCTATTTGATCCTCCCGTGTCCCTTTTCCTCGAGTGGTTAGAGTATATATATATATTACACGTGTTGAAGAGCGTTAAATTTAAGTGCAAATTTTTAATCTGAACTATAGGAAAATTGAGACCGTGTTACAGCATAGACAAAAGATTAAAAGACACCAGAAAACAACGTCTGTATGTGTGCATGTGTGCGTGTGCGTGTTGCTTCTTTTCAATCACACTCGATGCTCCTGCTGTCGACTACTGGCAGTGGGAGGGTGTGGTCGTCCTCCGGCTAGCATGGACTCGATCTGCCTCACCTGATTGCTGACAAAACGATCACGGGCGCTTCCCTCCAGTCCCTGACCCTGTCCCTGCCCAGATGATGCTGGTTCACTCTCGGACTCTAAGGCATCGTTGGATTTGTGCATGCCACTGAGGATGCATTGCTCAAACAGCGACTTGGACTGACCATCATCATCGTCCAAGGAATCGTCCGAGCTATAGTTGGGCTTACTGCCATCATCCGTGATCTGTCTCCTCTGGCCATTTGTCTTGGACAGAGTGCTGGTGGTGGTGTTGGCATGACTGGAACTGGTGCTGGCACTGGCACCGCTGGGCTGTGGTCTACAGCTGCCAGCCGCTATTGCCTATGAAACAGTTGAAGGGATGCATTATTCTCAATTGCTGATTCGCGGCTTACAATCGCTTACCTGGCTCAGCAGATTGCAGTCGTCATCCGAGTCCATCGAAAGAGAGCTGAGCGAGTCGTTTCTCTTTGGCGGCAGACGCGGCTCCACGTCCACCTGCGAAGTGGCATTGCGTCTGGGTGGAAGCTTGGGTGCCTCTTCAGACAGGTGCATCGGCAGCTGAGAGACTGGGCCTGCGCGAGTGGAGCCTACAGTCAGATGGGATAGTCCCGATATGACCGAGAAATTGCATGGGCTGTCCTCCACATAGTATTTGCTCATCTCGTCGGAGACCGGCAGATAGCTGGGCAGCGAACTGCCGCCGCAACGCATCTTGGCGATGGCATCCTCTGTGGTTGCGGCTGCCAAAACTGGTATGCGTGGAGGCGGTAGTCGCTCCTCGTTGGCATTCAAATCGTTGGGCAGGGACAGAATGGACAGTTCACTGTTGCTGGGCGCCTTGGAGAGTAGGGCAGGTGTGTCCTCGGTGCAGTAGCTGCGAGGGGCGTCTCCATTTCCATTTATATCGGTTCCAAGCGTTTCACGGTTGACATTGGCGTTCGAATCATCCAGAATGCTCAGGTTGCTCAGGCTGGTGGCACACGAGAAGACAGCGGGTGTGTGCTCTATGTGGAATCTGTTGAGCTTGTCCTCGAACACATTGCCTTGGACGTTCCTTGGGGTCGTCGCCGTCGTCGTATCATTCTGATTCTGTCCGTTCGGCAGATTAGACATTTTACGATCGCGTCGCGGCGATTGTGGCATGCTCTGGGTGGGCGAATCGGGCAGCTCTGAGGGCGAGATAACTCCGCTCTGCATTCGGCTGTATTCGCTAATGACGGAACCATTATCCTCGCAAGCAATCGTCTCATCATCCCCACCCACCAGCGAGTCCATCGAACTGCGTCGCGAAAACATCAAAGGTGTCTCCAGCGCCGAGTCGACGTTTTGCGGCGTATTGCTGTGCAGCGCCAGGGTACCAGGCGGCGGCTTTGTGGGCGTCTTGGGTGCCATTGAGTCTGTCGATTTGTCAGTCTTCTCTGTCAGACTGTTGAGGGAATCAAAGCGACTGAAACTGCCCGGTGTTCCCTCCTCGCAGTAATTGATCGGTTGCTCCCCCGTCTCAGTGCCAAGTTTCGGTTTCGCTGTAGAGACTGGAACCAGCGCCGAGGCGGAGGCCGACTCTGATTTGGCCAACGGCAACCCATCGCTAATCTCATTTGCCTCTGCTTTGAGCTGTGGCTGTGCGGTGCTGGCCGTTGGTATGGATCGTCGCTCTTTGTAGCGTGCACTAAAGTCCGTGGGCTGATCCAAATCGATCTCGAAGGGTTTGGTGTCGGGCTTATGCTCCATGTACTTCATTGAGTAGTCAATGGGTTGCTCCTCCGTTGGCGTAACAATCTCAAAGGGGTTCTTCGCGCCGTTCTCGGACTTGCTTGAGTATTTTGTGGAATCGGATTTACCCGAATAAATGGATTCGCGACTGCCGCCGCATTTTCTAGTTAAAAATTCAGCCTTGCCGACTGTTGCTGGTCGAACTTTCTTCAGGGATCCCGTGGGATTGGAACTTAGCCGCAATGAGCTATAACGTCGGGGCAGGGTGCCCGCATGTCCCGCATCATTTTCCAAAGCAAGGGTATCACCGTTGGGTATCAGCTCTAGAGCCGCCCTAAAGTTCACAAGATTCTTAAGAGCCGAGGCACTGCCCTCGGCAATCATGGAGTTTTTGGAGGCGATCAGGGCACGCAGCAGAGGTATGGCATTGTGATCGATTAGGAACTGCTGGTCCTCGGGACAGCGGGCCGAGAGGTTCCACAGTGTGCCACAGGAGTTGCTTACCACGGTAAGACTCTCCGACTTGAGCTGCTGCAGCAGGATGGACAGACCGTTGTGCCGGCGTAGAATCTCACGATACGATTCACATACGGCAATGTGACTGGAGACGTTGCGCAATATACCGCCAGCATTCTCGATGATCTTGAGCGTCTTGCTGGGCCCCTCGTAGCTCAGCATGCTCACCAGAAAGGCCAGTGCCCCGTCCACAGCACAGAACTCCGCCTTGTTTGTGCTGCAGTGAGCCGAGAGATTCCACAAAGCCGACAGCAACGGCCTTTAGTGTGTTTTCGCTCTTGTTTTGCATGGCTGCACGGGCCAGGGCCGTCACTGTGCCCAGCTCATTGAATATAGTCTTCATATGCTTGTCGGCGCGCCACGATAGATTGCGCAAAACTCCAGCCAGGACCTGCCACATCGAATGGGTTAAACTGGTTTGGGAAATGATTCGAAATTAAATTCTTACCTGTAGCAGATCATCGGGAGCCGTGCTTAGCTGGGCAATCACTACCTCCATAAACTGACGCTGACCGCATAGGTAGGACTTGTTGTGCACGTTTTCATCTCCGAATGTGAGATTTGTCAGAGCCATCAGTCCGTAGCTCCTCACAGCGTTGCACTGCTCGCGGCCCGCTGCTGGACCGTGGACGGCGTGATCGAGATGCACCAGATTAGGAATGGCCTTCAGCGCCCCAAGCTCACACATGGTCAAGCGGTGCTCCTCATCAAAACTGGCCTTCATGAGCAGCTTCATGGCAGCTAGGGGATGCCGCTCCTCGTCATCGGCTATGGCCTCCCCACCGCTTTGCAGCTGCGTGCGCAGAAAGTTGCAATAGTCGAGGATCTGGTCGAGCAGCCGCAACATCTTGACCTCCCGCTGACGCTCCTTTTCCTCCGGATTGCTGTGCACAATGTTGTGCAGCGCTTGGCTGGCATATTTTCGGGCTGTGGCCAGTCCCTCGTCATTGGCGTGCAAGATCTGCACCAGAATTTGAATGCAATCGGAGCTGCGCAGATCGGTGCACGTCTCGACATTTCGGGACAGCTCCAAAAAGTTTCGCGTCAGTTCCAATCGCGTAGCGTCACTCTCGTTCAGCGTCATGGCTTCAAATAGCTATCCAGACTTTAAAAGGCACTCTCTCTGGCGGGCATGTGCATGTATAATGCACAGCACAGGCTTATTCCAAGAAGATCCTTGTTTTATTGTCGCACCTGCAGGTAAAGATCACCATCACCAGTTGATCCTTAATTTGTGTCCTTGCTTTCCAGCCATTTTCTAAGCGCACGATCGAATTGAACTATCGATAGTTGCAGCCCTAGACGGGAACAAACAAAACATCGTCCTTCTGGTTCCGATATTTCGGGGGAACCGGTTCATAAGACTTTTTATTTCAACTCAAAAACATCGCATGCTCATTGACCATCTCTAGCCAGATGTTACGTCACGGCCAACAACAGCTGTTGGACGCCTTTTTTTTTAGCGAAAAATAATGAACTTCCTGAAAAGGTGAGTTAAACAATAACAAAAAATGGTTTTAACTGCAAGTAAACTCTGTTCCCGATGCAGTTCGCGCCGCACATGGCGCTGGCTGAGTCGCAGCTCTACAAATCGAAGGACCTGCACACCAGTGCCGTTTGCTGTCGGGTGCAGTCGGGCCGCTACCGCATAACCACAAAACGGAACAGGCCTCTAACCTACGAGATGGCCAATCCACCGCATTTTATTGGACACCGCAAGTCCTGGAACTCGTGGAACACATGTAAGATCGAGAGCGGTTTGTTGTCGTTATTTTATTCACAAAAATGGCCCCGCTCCAATAGCTACCCTGCTGGATTCGCAGCGTCCGTCACAAACGGCCATTGAGGATTTGTTCATAAGGAAGTTTATCACTGGCACTTGGCATGCACTGGTCTGCTCCGAGATCATCATCAAGCGCCAGCACAACACAATACGCATCGCTTCGATCATCCGCCAGGCCATAAGTCCTCGCAAAATGTATTTTCTTATTGGCTACACGGAGGAGCTTCTCTCTTACTGGATGCAATGCCCCGTCACGCTGGAGCTGCAAACGGTAGCCGACAAAAAGGACGTGGTCTTCAAATACATTTAGTTGCTTACGCTCTTTATTCGGGTCCTAAATACAAATTTTGTAGAAAAACCTAATGCGTGTAGTCGACTTCGCTGTTGTTAATCTGCAGCGACTTAATGGCCTTGTTAACTATGACACCATCGGGATCCTCCACCTGAAAGACAATTGCAAGTTTGGTAAATGCGATTTGGCAGCGGGATGCTTCGCTTTACCGTTTCTATCAGCTTTTTGACCTCTGCCAGGGAACTTTGCTTGAGAATCAGGTGCCTTATATCCTTGACTAGCTCCACAAAGAGAAACACGACAATTTTGCGCGACCCACCACACACCTTGTCCCAGATTTTGACCAGCACCGTCTCACAAATGACGCCCGCAAAGCAGGTGATGTACCAGTTGTCCAGCAGCACCGAAGTGCTCTCGAATAGGCCCAGCTGCTCCAGGCGGCTGGAATCAGACAGTCAAAATTAATGCCACACAAAATAAACTTCATATTTTACGATTTTACATACTTGAACAGTGAGAGATCCTCGCGCTTAAGCAGGATTTGTGTCTGCTCCTTTAATTTCGGACATTCTTTTTTCAGCTCGCGCGTGTAGTTATAAAATCCCTTTGCTATCCAATAGGTTTCCACATCGTTGGTGAAAATTTGCAGCAAAGTTCGCATGATTTCAATGAAATGAGTATCATCCGCCTGGAGAGTGGCATTCGCATTGCCGTGCCACAATCTGTTCGACTCCAGCAGCCACATTGTGTGCATCACCAGCTCCTTCTTTTGGTCGACACCACACCGTAGCACGGACACAGCCCGCAGCAGGTCCTCATAGACCTCGCGACGTTGGTCCCGTATGTAGTCCGTGGAGATCTTGTGAAGTGGAAGAATGCCCATGACCAGCGACCAAAGATAGTTTCTGTGCACATTGGGTACGGTGTAGTTCATGCAGAATTGCTTCAACTTGTTTAGGTTGCGTATGTCATCCTCTAGCAGCTTGTTCAGCGATTTGTTCTCCTCGACGCTGTTGATAAGGCATTTCTCATAATAACTAGATCGAAAATTGCGCTCGTCGGTATTCATTATCCATGGATTTTGTCAACAAACCGAACGACGAATTCGTAGAAAAGGTCGACTGCTGTGTGTGTGTGTGTGCACGTATACCATCGATAGGCAGCTGGGGAATGGTGCAATCGATAGTTTATAGTCTACCTCCACTAGTACATACTGGAGCTATCTGCAAAATGCCTCATTATCTGAAAAGGTAAACAAAATGTGCAATTCGGGCAAAAGAAAAGGCAATTTGTGTTGATCCGGAGGCTGGAGAGTGCAATTGGAAGGTGTTTGATCCACTGGAGCCGTGCGGGGGCCGCCAAATGCTAAGATAACTGCATGTGTACACCGTGGCGAGGCTGTTGCACGACGCGAGCCAGAAAAAAATCAATAATTCAATCAGAAAATCAAAACACGGATTTTCCCAGATGCAAGCACACGTTCGCGATAAATTATGCAATTTTTGCAGCCATTAACACTTCTTCTTCTTTCACGCCTTTCACACCTCTCGCACCACTCCACCCGCAGTTGATATATTCAAATGTTGGGCTCGTTTTCTGTTGCTGTTGCTGCTGCTGCCACTACTGTTGCTGCCGTGCACGACGACGACGTTGTTGTAATTGGGTGTCGCAATGGAACAGGAAATCGGCACCTGGGACTCAGTGCTGCTCGAGAATCTGTCCGAGGATAGTTTTATAAACAACATCCATCAGCGCTACAAGCGCGATCATATATATGTAAGATAAAACATGCACAGTTTGTGCAGTTTTGTGGCCACTAGCTGCTACTGTTACCATTACTGTCCCTTGCAGACCTACATTGGAACCTCTGTTGTGGCTCTGAATCCATATCACCACATATCCGAGCACACGCTGGACAATGTCCGCAACTATGGCGACAAGGGTATCTTTCAGCTGCCACCCCACATGTGAGTAGGCCAATGCCCATGGTACAGCTTCATTCTCCTTACTGTTTTCCTTTTAGTTACGGCCTCACCAACCTGGCTTACCAATCCCTCAAGGATCACAGTGAAGATCAGTGCGTGCTGCTCACGGGGGAGAGTGGAGCAGGAAAAACCGAGACATTTAAAATGATTGTCAACTTTCTGACTCACATTCAGGATCGGTCGCTCTGCCCCACTCCGAATGTCTTGCGCAAGCAATCGTCCACCAGCTCGGCCAGCGGTGTTCCCGTGTACGCCCACAGGCGTGCCTCGAGCAGCTGCTCCGGCACTGCCAATTTTATTATATGCAAGAACAGGCCGAGAACGCTCCGTCTGCCATTGCGCGTCGCCAGTCACCATCACCTGGACCATCGCAGCGTTCGAGGACGCGTGCCGAGAGCATTGAACGTCAGAGCAGACGAAATATGCGGGAGAAAATCGTGGACTTTGATTTCTCACACCACAAGAGCAACGAGAACATCAGCACACTGATCGAATCGCATTCCGCGTCATCCTCTCATCACTTGCATCCAACCAAGTCGTGCTTCAAGCATCAGCAGACTCAAGCTCAAGTTCAAGCCTGCACTGCCACTGCCATACTGCCCCAAAAGGGTGCAAGCAACAACACATCGCCCAAGTATGCGATGCTCTCGCACGGCGGCTGTCGCCAGTGCGGCCACAGCAAATGCATACGCGCCCAGAGCCTGGAGAAGGAGGAATGCGGCGCCGCCGATTCGCCGATTATGCTGATGCGCGGCAGCAACAGTCGCCTATCATCCACCAGTGCCGCGGCCCACCAAAGCAATCTGAATCACGGTAGCTGCTCGAATTTGGTGCGCCAGCACTCTACAGAGAGTCAGCCAGAAAGGGAACGGGATCGGCACTCCCTGATGGGATCCACGCAACGTATTTCGCTGTACGATGCACACAAGCTAAGCAAAGTGCTTGGTGACCTGCCGCCGCCGCCAGCCCCGTCGCATCATCCTAGCTCGGTATCGGTCTCGGTGTCGCCCACGCCTTCGGCCAGCTCCTCACTACATCGGCGCCACAAATCGCCCACACAACGGCTGCGTGAGTGCGTCACCTGTGCGGATGTCTTTCTAGAGGCCATGGGCAATGCCTGCACGCTGAAAAATAACAACTCCAGCCGATATGTAAGTGGGGGAAATCATATGTACCATATAATCTTCAACTAAATGAATGTCTCGCTTTCCAGGGAAAACTATTTGACATTGAAATTGATTTCAGGGGCGATCCGATGGGAGTTCACATAACCCACTGTAAGTAGAACACACCCCCTTAATAGGTCACTTTATATATTTATGTAAATCCATTAACCATTTCGTTGTTTTTAACCATGCTTGCCCTACAAGATATGCTGGAAAAGGTCTGCTCTTAGACAAAAAATTTTTGATTTTTTTTCGTTTTTTTTTTGCTAACTTTTCTCTACCTATCCCTTCCACAGACGCGCATTACGGACACCATTATTGGCGAGCGAAACTTTCACATATTCTACCAATTACTATTGGGGGCTGATCTCCAGTTGCTAAGTAAATGATTGCCTTTATTTTAGCCAAGGCTTGTGCTTAATTATCTTTATATGTGTATACCAAACGCTTTTAGAATCGCTCAAGCTGTATCGAAATGTGGAAAAGTATGAGCTGCTGCGCAACACAACTGCCATGGAGGAAGATCGCTTAAACTTTCATTATACCAAGGTCAGTCCTCAGTCCCTACACTTGGAATGTGGCTAAACCCCTATATTACCCATCATCTACAGCGTTCTCTGGACGTACTGGGGCTTAGCTGTGATGAGACAAGCTCCATTTTTCGTGTCATTGCTGTCGTTCTGAAGCTGGGCAACTTTATCTTTGTACCCGTGACCAATATCGATGGCACCGAGGGCTGTCAGGTGTCCAATGTGTATGGTAAGCTCTGGAGCATGAGATATCGCATAAATAGCATCATTCTCATTGATTCTTTCTCCTTGCAGAGGTTCAAGAAACCGCTCAGTTGCTTAATCTGGAGGCTCAAGTGTTAATCAATTGCCTAACGCGTGCCAACAGTTCGAACAGCAGTCAGGAGGATGTGGGCTCCGAAATGGATGCCCGGCAGGCGGCCAACAATCGGAATACACTGTGCCGCACACTCTACAGTCGTCTGTTCACGTGGCTTGTGAACAAAATCAATGACACGCTGAAATCGACGCAGCGCGAAAAGAACCTGGCTCTGCTCGACTTCTATGGCTTCGAAGTGCTCGATCACAATTCGTTTGAGCAGTTTGCCATCAACTACAGTGCCGAAAAGATCCATCAGGCAAGTACAAAATCAATTATCAAAAAGATTTCTCTCGCTCTAATTCTTTTGGCAGAACTTTGTGTTCCATTTACTGCGTTCTGAGCAAGAGCTGTACATACGGGAGGGATTGGAATGGTCGCGTATCGATTACTTTGACAACGAGTCCATTTGCGAGCTGATTGACAAGCCAAGCTATGGCATCCTCAGCCTGATCAACGAGTCCCATTTGAGCAGCAATGAGGCACTGCTTTTGCGTGTCCAACAATGCTGTGCAGGGCATCCAAATTTCATGACCAGTGGCAGTAATTCCATGTGTTTTCAGTGGGTATTTGCCATCTATCCAATGATTTTATTTTCATGAATGTTTGTCTATGCGTTTTGCAGGATCCGTCACTTTGCCAATGTTGTTAACTACTCGATTTATCGCTTCCTGGAGAAAAACTCTGACATGCTGCCAAAGTATATAAGTGCCGCCTGCTATCAGAGCAAACTGACGCTGGTGCAGAGCCTGTTCCCCGAGGGCAATCCCCGCCGACAGACGAGCAAAAAGCCCAGCACTCTCAGCTCGAACATACGCACCCAGCTGCAAACGTTGCTGGCAATTGTGAAGCATCGTCGCTCCCACTATGTGTTCTGCATCAAGCCGAACGAGGTCAAGCAGCCGCATCAGTTCGATCTGGCTCTGGTACAGCATCAGGTGCGCTACATGTCGCTGATGCCGCTGGTCCATCTGTGTCGCACGGGCCATTGCTATCACCTGCTGCACGTGAAGTTCTTTCATCGCTACAAGCTGCTTAATAGCCTCACATGGCCCCATTTCCATGGCGGTAGCCAGGTGGAGGGCATTGCCCTGATCATACGCAATCTGCCGCTGCCATCGGCCGAGTTCACCATCGGCACCAAGAATGTGTTTGTGCGGAGTCCGCGCACCGTCTACGAGCTGGAGCAATTCCGACGCCTGCGTATCGGCGAGCTGGCGGTGCTCATCCAGAAGATGTTTCGCATGTATAATGCCAGGAAGCGGTACCAGCGCATGCGACACAGCCAGATGGTTATATCGAGTGCCTGGCGCACATGGCGAGTAAGTAGGGACAGCTTCAGAATCAGTTCCAGCTTCTACCTTAATTTTTTGTTGATTTATTCTGCATGTTCCTTCGTTCTTTTGTAGGAGTGCCGCTTTGGCATTCCCTTCACGGGTCGTAGGCACTTGTGGAGTTTATATCGTGTTGTAAGCATTGCATGTTGTTTCCACTCTTTACCACTGTTGAATCCTCCCCACATTTTGAGGATCATTGGCTGATATTTGTTATGCATTCTGCAGGCACGTGAAGAGTATCGATCGCTCAAGTACAAACGCCAGGTGAAATGGGCCATCGATGTGATAGCTCGCTACTATCGCCAGTGGAAGATACGCCAGTTCCTGCTGACCATACCGCTGCGCCTGCCACCAAACACACTGAGTCCGCTCTCCACCGAGTGGCCGGCTGCGCCTGGATTTCTGGCAGACGCCTCTCGACTCTTGCGCTCCATATATCATCGCTGGAAGTGCTACATATATCGTCACTCCTTCGATCAGACGGCGCGCAATCGTATGCGAGAGAAGGTTACGGCCAGCATCATATTCAAGGATCGGAAAGCATCCTATGCACGAAGGTATGCATAGATCTTTCACCATTTATCCGCTCTAATCCTGTATGCCACTTCCTTGGCAGTGTGGGGCATCCGTTTGTGGGCGACTATGTGCGTTTGCGTCACAATCAGCAGTGGAAGAAGATATGTGCCGAGACAAACGATCAATATGTGGTATTCGCGGACATTATCAATAAGATAGCCCGTTCCAGTGGGAAGGTAAGCAGCATGCCTCTGGATAAAAACTGAGCTGAAAGATAAATATTTATTGTTCGCTTGCAGTTTGTACCCATTCTGCTGGTGCTATCCACTTCCTCGCTGCTGCTGTTGGACCAGCGAACGCTGCAGATCAAGTACAGAGTGCCTGCCTCGGAGATATATCGTATGTCATTGAGCCCATACCTGGATGACATTGCTGTGTTCCATGTGAAAGCGGTGAGTGTTGGCTATACTCGTTGCAGGTTTTAGAGATGTGATCGAATCGTTTGTTTTGCAGTCTGAATTTGGCCGTAAGAAGGGAGATTTTGTGTTCCAAACGGGTCATGTCATTGAGATAGTGACCAAAATGTTTCTAGTCATACAAAATGCCACAGGCAAACCGCCAGAGATACACATAAGCACAGAGTAAGTACATCTAGAGCGACTGTTGTACATTATCTAATTGTTAATGCGAATGCTTTGCAGATTTGAAGCAAATTTTGGCCAACAGACTGTCATCTTCTCGTTCAAATACGGCGGAATGTCGGACTTAGCACAAGGCCCACCAAAGGTCACGCGCAAGGCGAACCGCATGGAGATAATTGTGTGATCCGCAACAGAATCTAATCATAGCTACGAGCTATCACCTTAGGGCAGCTGGCAGCTGGGGTCGGAGAGTCGTGGTCCGTATCCATAATATAGGTACATTATTTTACCAGTCATCATGCCTCGTCCGCTGCCTCATCGTCGTTGTCGTCTTTTATAAATGGTCCCAGGGATCAAAATACAATTTTAGCAATATTTAAAAACATACACATTAATTTACAGCGTAAGGAAGAGGTTTAGTTTTGTTCACAAGCGACAATCAGAGAGAGATTCAACCATGATTTGTTGTCATTAGTTGTGCCAAAAGGGGAGATCAAAAAGGGGAAACTAGTAAAAAGCCGTAGGAGAACAGAACCGGAGAACTAATTTTAGAATGCACTCGTACTTTATTTATGCAAAAACCAAAGAAACGAAACTAACGAACTAAACAACTGAATTTATTCATCTAATTTTTTGTGTTCGAAAGTCGAGCGGTTTTAGGTTTAAGTGTAAGTTCATATGTCATGCACCAAGTCGATTAGAATTGCAACAATAAGTACGTACTGGCTGCTTGCTACTGGAATAAGGCAGTGGTGTGGATTAGTGGAGGACCGTTAGAGATTTTACACAAACTATTGATATATAAAATATATATATATATATACATATATATGTATGTATGTATGTATGTATTTCCGTTATAGAAACCAAGGCATTTCTCTTACATTTTAAGGTTTCATACACAATAATTAGTGAACTAATGCTAGAGAACAGAACAGAACACAGACATATATTAACTTTAAAAAAACCTCTTTATATACCATACACAAATGCCCCAGTCGATAGGTGACATAACTCTTTCCGCTCTCCCCCATACAAAACAAACAAAAAATTATAAGCAACTATTTACAAGAACAGAGCAGAAGTGTAGCCAAATATTTCAAATAAATATATACACATAAATATATATATACATATATATATATATATTGACATATATAAAAATGAGTCTATATACATACTCGCGTAACAATATGGGTAACAGGACAAAAGAGTTTGTTTGAGATCGAAAATGTATTGTAAGTTGTGTAGTTGTTGGATATACATACATATGTATATATATATATATGCATAAATCTTGTTATTGATAGTTCCGGAAATCAAATGTTTATGGCATCTGTAAAGCGAAAGGCCCAAATTGTATCCGCGAGTTACGTATTTCATTTCTTATTTAAGTTTTCAAAGAATACGAGCCAAAAAATACGTGAAAACAATGCGAAAAAAAAAAACCCAACCAGTTGGTAGTTTATAAAACAAAGTTTAGAAATAATAAAAACGATACATATAGTAAACCATTTGTACAATCCGAACAGGGAAGGGGGGGAAGGGATCCTCCGTTTACAATTTGGACTTTGGCTTTTTAAGCATGTTGCGCAGAATGCGCCTCAGGATCTTGCCACTCGGATTCTTTGGAATTTCATCGACGAAAATCACGCCACCCCTCAGCCGCTTGGCGGGCGAGGCAAGCTCGTTGACAAACTGAATCACATCGTTCTCCGTCAGCTGCACATTGGCCTGCTTAACCACGAATGCTAGTGGTAGCTCGCCTGCGGCCTCGTCGGGCTTGCCAATGACAGCCGCATCCTTGATTTTCTCGTGCGTAAGCAGCAGAGCCTCTATCTCGGCTGGGGGCACCTGGAAGCCCTTGTACTTGATCAATTCCTTGATGCGGTCCACAATGAAGAACTCAAAGTCATCGTCGTAGTAGCCAATGTCGCCAGTGTGCAGCCAGCCATCCTTGATGGCCGTCTGGGTGGACTTGGAATCGCCAATGTATCCCTTCATGATGCCATCGCCCTTGAAGCAGAGCTCGCCGCGCTCATTGGCTCCCAGCAGCTTGCCCGTGTCGGGATCAATCACCTTGGCGTAGATGCCGACTTTAAGGACACCGACACTTCCTGGCTTGCAGAAATCATCGTTCTGGACGAGCACACTCAGCGTGGACTCGCTTAGGCCATAGCCCTGTCGAATAAATGGCACTCCAATGCGCTCCTTGATTTGATCCTCTGTCTCGCGGGAGAGCGGTGCGGCTCCGCACAGCAAGACCATCAGGGACGACAAGTCGTACTTGTCCACAATCGGATGCTTGGCCAAGAAAACCATTAGTGGTGGCACCATGAACGCCATCAAAACGCGATACTTCTCAATGGCCGAGAGGAAGAGGTTCTCCTCGAATTTTGGCAAGTACACAAGACGGGCGCCCATGCAGGCGGTGGTGATGAGTGTCAGGCAGCCAAAGGCATGAAACCAGGGAATAACTGTCAGAAGCGTTACCTCCGACATTGGAATCATCGTGGGCTGACTGTGGAAAGACAAGGAATAATGAGAAATACGTTTGTATGGTATCGCGAAGGTACCTTACATTTGCGAGTCGAGGGTGGCCAGAAGATTCATCTGGGTTAGCTGCACACCCTTGGGCAGGCCTGTGGTACCCGATGAGCAGACAATCAGAGCAACATCCTCGTTTTTGTTCGCCACTGGCGACAAGAACTCCGGCTTTGTCTTGTACTTGTCGTTGTCCATCATTTCGTTGAAGGCATAGATAGTCTTAAAGTTCTTGGAGCTGCCGCTGAACGAAATTATGCCCTTTACAAACTTATTCTTGCTGGCTACCTTGGCGATGCGATCGACGGTCACCTTTGAGGCGAATATAATCTTTGGCTTGGACAGATTAAGGGCATGGTCTACCTCGCGTTCCGAATAGGTGACATTGAGGGGTGCGACCGTGGCGCCAACAGCAAAGCCGGCAAACATGGCCAATGCGAAATTAACGCTGTTCTCGCTAGACAGGCCAATGACGTCGTTCTGCTTGACGCCCAGCTTCTGAAGTATGTGAGCCAGTCGGACAATTGACTTGTGCATGAAAGTGGCAGTGTATTCGGCACCGCTGACAGCATCCACAAGCACTGTCTGTTCTCCAAAGCCCTTGTATTTATCCAACACGAACTGACCCAATGATCTGTAGTCCTGGGCCTCACGTTCGGTTATGGGTCCGCCATAGACGATGTTACCCGGCAGCAGAGTCGAAGTCATTTTGGCTGGTACTGGACTGCAAAAGAAGAGAAACAATTTGTAGTGGGAGTGGCAAATGGGGGTGGTTTTTATGCTGCAACAACCCCTGGAACAGCGCCGTTGGTCTCCGGTTGTACCCGGTTGCTTCGACAAGAAACACAACAAATATTAACAGTCTTTGAACCCACACGCAGCTAATCTAATCGCTGTCCATTAACAGATATACATATTTCTGTATCTTAAGTCCCATGTTAACGTTTCTGCTGCTGCTGCTATCACAGAGATTTGATTAAACAGAATATGCATGTTAAAAGTCCACTGTCCACGTTCCAAAGGTCGCAGTTCATGGCGCGTTGGTGAAACCGAGATGAAATTTTGCATCCCATCCAAGCTGGCATTCGTTTGCGGTCGAGAGATATACAAATATATGGTAGTCTTTAAATTCTTTACAAAGGGGACCGGAACAATTTAAACAGGGAATGTTTTCAATTTGTTAACTTACAGTCACTTTTTTCTGGGTCACAACTGCTGGTGGGCGAAACGGACGCGAGCGGCTTCGGCGAGAAACTAAACGTTCTGATGGCCGGCGAATTGTCACCCAGGGTGTTTATGGTACGATTAGATTAACGTATTTGATAATGTTCAGGCTACCAGTGCGCAGCCGCGTGTTGGTCCCAATGACTTCATTCAGAGAAAATTAAATATTGCGAAAAAACAAATCGCGCCCTGTCTCTGCAGACCGATGTAATAAAGAGAAAAGAGCACGTCGAGCGGAAAAGAGAGAGGACATCAAAAACAACGACAGCTGATTGCCTATCGAAATCAATTCAGCCAGTCTGGTAGCGCCGTAGATTTATTTTTATTTAAATGCGGTACAATTTAAAAGGTAAAGCATATTAATTAACCAAAAAACTTTTGATATGTATGTGAAATCGATCTTCGTTTTATTGTAGCTCAAATGGGTCAAATAGAAGAGCGTTGAAAGCGGGTCCATGTACTCGTTTCAAATATGTATTGCTGTGTAGCGCACAAGAAATTCGTTGCTGGCCTGACAATATTCTCTGATTCACGGCCCCCTAACACGCATCACAACGAAATGGAGTAATAGAACAAATAAATATGCTTTCGGACTTTTCTTGGCATTCCTGTTGATAGTCTTGGGCGTGCAGTGTGCCCGTGGAACTGGAACTGCTCAAGATAAACGTAATCGGCCATTTTTGTTTTGCTTGTATTGCTGTTTAATATCTCTACTTTGATAGGTGCCAATAGTTCAAGGCAGCGGCAACAAGTGCGAAAGCAATAGGAGCAGCAACACCATGTCAGCGTCAAAGACCCAAAAGTTCTATAAATTAGACATAAATCGCACAGAATGGGAAATCCCTGACATCTACCAGAACCTGCAGCCCGTGGGTTCTGGTGCCTATGGCCAGGTCTCGAAGGCTCTGGTGCGGGGCACCAACATGCATGTGGCCATAAAGAAGCTGGCACGCCCTTTTCAGTCGTCCGTCCATGCGAAGCGCACGTATCGCGAACTGCGACTGCTGAAGCACATGGATCATGACAATGTGATTGGGCTGCTGGACATATTCCATCCTCATCCGGCTAACTCGTCGCTGGAGAGCTTTCAACAGGTATACCTAGTCACCCATTTGATGGATGCGGATCTCAACAACATCATACGGATGCAGCACCTGTCCGACGATCATGTACAGTTCCTGGTCTACCAGATACTGAGGGGTCTAAAAGTACATTCACAGCGCTGGTGTAATTCATCGCGACCTGAAGCCGTCCAACATTGCAGTCAACGAGGACTGCGAGCTGCGCATTCTGGATTTCGGGCTGGCTCGGCCGACGGAGAACGAGATGACTGGCTATGTGGCCACACGCTGGTATCGGGCCCCGGAGATCATGCTCAACTGGCAACACTACAACCAGACGGTGGACATCTGGTCGGTGGGCTGCATTATGGCAGAGCTGATCACGCGACGCACTCTCTTTCCGGGTACCGATCATATTCATCAGCTTAACCTGATCATGGAGATGCTGGGCACGCCACCCGACGACTTCATGAAGAAGATCTCATCGGAGAGTGCTCGCAACTACATTTTGTCACTGCCACCCATGAAAAGGCGCAGCTTTAAGAAGGTGTTTGAAAACGCCAATCCGTTGGCCATCGATTTGGTGGAGAAAATGCTGGAGCTGGATGCTGAGAAGCGCATTACAGCCGAAGAAGCCTTGGCCCATCCGTACTTGGAGAAGTACTCGGAGCCCAGTGACGAGCATACCTCGCCGCTGTACGATCAAAGTTTCGAGGACATGGATCTCCCTGTGGATAAGTGGAAGGAACTCATCTACAAGGAGGTCACAAACTTCAAACCGCCACCGTCTTTCGCTCAGGTTCTACAGGAAATTAAATGAAATGATAATCGAGCAACTAGAAAGGCGCAACCATCAAGGTCTTTAAGTATTATTCGGAAGAGAATTTCTATTTTGTTATACCCATGCGACAAAGTTGTTTAACTGCTGCCTTTTGTACTCAAAATGTACCAAAATCTTAATGTCGACTAATATTTTTGTGTTGTATATATACAAACTTGTTATTGTTTGCCACTAATCTATATATATTCTTTTGTATTATATATTATGTATATTAAAAGTGTGTTTTTTTCGTAAAAGTTCAATAATTTCAAGTCCTCACGAAATTCTACCGCATAAACATCGAAGTGGAACCGTTTTTCATAGTTTTTCGATCTGGCAGCACTGGTAGTCCCAAAATACTTTAAAAACTCAAACTATGCAATTTCCCATTTACCTGCAACACAAGTATGGGGCTCAATAGAACAATAGGTTTGCTTTGCTAATTTCTAGCAAAATGTTTTATTATTTCCTCCCCAATTCCGGCCATAGTGGAGGAGTGAATAACCAACTGATTAGACTCCACTCATCGTTTGATAAGAAATGTATTGAAAAGTTTATTTTTCATCGCCTCAGGTAAAGGTGCGGTAGTACAAATAAAATGTCAAAGTTCACATTTGTAATGGATGAGAAAGTATTGGAGATAAATACGCGGTCACACGGACTCTGTCCGTATTTAGGTTTTTTAAAAACAAAACAGAAAATGAGCCAACATAGCCACGTCAAGTATACAACATCGCCGACACCTTCCGTGGTGTCGGGCTACTCGAGCGCCTCGCGGCTTCACTGGCAACTGCCACCCCTGGTGAACCATCGAAAGGATTGCCTGTATGCGACCACAAAGAGCTACAAATATCTGCGACGTGTAAGATAGCACCCCAAAAGGTGTACAGAAACTTTAACTACAGAAAACAAATATAATCACAATTCGCCCGCGATGATCCGGTATTTCTAGTGCTCTTGACTGTCTGTCTGTGTGTGACAACTCTGGGCTTTGCCTATGTCTTGGGCCTGAGCATCTGGCAGAGCATCGGATTCATCTTCTATGTGATTGGCGTGGACTGTCTGCTGGCTGGCTTTTTTATTGCATCATTCTTCTTGGCGATTACAAGTCGCTTTTGCGCAACAACAGCCTGGAGCCGGACATTGAGTGGGGCTATGCCTTCGATGTCCATCTTAATGCCTTCGTTCCGCTGCCCATGCTGCTGCGCTGCATGCAGCCATTCTTCTACAACTGGCTGATCAGTCACGAGTGGTTCATATCGCGGTTTCTGGGCAACACCATCTGGCAATTTGGCATGTGCTACTTCCATTAGATGAACACCCGTCTCATACTCATTGCTCTGCCCATTATATTCCTGCTGGATATGGTCGTTACCATCATTGGCTGTAATTCCACGATATCCTTTGTGAACTTCTACAAGTATCGCGTTTATTAAACGCCCCACGTGCACTGTATATTATTCTGCTCTTAGCTGCTAAGCAACGCTACATCTCGTCCCCTACAATTAGGACAAATAAACTAAAAAACTAAACTAAAAAAAAAAAAAAAAAAAGATAAAGTCGTATGAGATTGACAGCTTCTTAATATAATTAATATAATTAATATAATATAATATAATATAATATAATATAATATAATATTTCGGCCTTGTTCTATCCTATCATTGGTCGAAGACTCGCCAGCAGGTTGATGGCGGTCGTCACAGATGGGACGGGTACCCTGCCAATTAATTTCAACGCCGTGCGGATGTTTCATGTCCTTTGGGACCACCCGCTCTATAAGCAGCATCCTCTATCCCGGTGTGGGGTTGGGCGTGCCTTCCCTAAAAGCGGACGAACCGGCCGAACCAGAGGGCTATGTATGCTCACAGTCCGTACCACCAGACGTCCGGTAGCAGCTGACGGCGCAGATGCAGTGGCTGAGGTGTAAGCTGGTCAAGTCCTGCAAGGAAGTTCGCAATCTGTAGATAAAGATCGCAGGCAAGCAGAGATATCCCCAATGAACCCAGCAATGCCCAAGAGCCGGCATTCCCAACTATTGGACCCACCCCTTGGAGGCAGCAGAATCAACACTATCAGTAGTCTCTACAACAACACTACCTGCCCAAAAGCAGCCACAAGCAACATTGACATAGCCGCAACACCAGTTGAGCGATGCCAACGGTCGGGGGGTAATTGCAAAAATGTTTACACATAAAATTTCCTAAATAAACTCGCTCAGCGTTGACGGACCCACTTTTAAATCAGTCAAGTTGTGCCTTTGTTTATTCTGCATGAGTTGAATTATGCTCGGTTTTTTTCAGGTGTCTGATACTTAGGCTCAGCAATGATCGTACTGAGTATGAGTAAAGACGCAATGAGTAAACTCAGCTGGTTGGTATGATATTATTCAAGTGAAGGAGTCGGCAACCACAACCCCTCTTCGGCTAGGAGCTCTCACGTTCGGCTCTCTTCGGGTCGAGTCAGTCGCTTTTGCGACTTGTCCATGCATAAGTATGTGTATACGTATTTAGACGTATGTATTTATTAGAGCAAGGCAATTGATATGTGGTCTGTGGACTGTATCTTTACCGGACTGACTAAAGGAAGTCATCTCTTTTCGGCAGGGACTATCTAACATTTGAGAGCATAATTGATAGAATGGGCATACCATGGACGAGTTAAAAAGCAGGATTAATTCAAAGGTGCTATCCTACCCATGAGGAGCCAATGCAATTACGCGGAGCTTTTCAGATGTGGCAATTCGCAGGTAGTGTATTTCATGCAGAATATGGTGGTCATGGAATCACTTTCCCCAGAAGAATCAAGGGCCATCCATTCCTGAAAGACGGTGCAGCGTGACTCTCTCTTCTACGGAGAAGTTCTAATATTCATTCTCTAATAATAAAACCATTTGTAAGCTCGATTTTACGTTCAATTGGTTGGAGTGGGAGTGCGGAATTATGGATATGTCAGAAACACAGAACGCTTATTAAGACGACGCCTCACAGCGCGGATATGGAAACGCTTCCTTCCTATATTCTTTTTATTCAACATTTCAATTTTAAACGTTACTGAATTTCAAATGACAGTTTATTGGAGGAATACCCTCAACGGAATCTTATCTCGATCTGGCAACACTGCCAACAGCTGATTGGTTTGTTTTGTTGTGAAAATTACTTGTTTGCGGCTACTAAAATTATGTTAGGTCTTCAAATTGTATTAAGAAAATGCCGTGTGGCTCAAAAGGGATGCATCAGGAAAATCTCCGCTCTTTACATAACCGGCGACAAGGCGAACGAAAACTACGCGACATTGCACCCGTATTTGGACTTTGCGGGAACCTTTGATGAGCGCGCCTCCTTGGAGCAGAGCATCGCCAGCCGCGGCTTAGACATCAGTCTGGACAGTGTGCTCCGCAAGTACCAAAAGTACCAGACACACCATGAGCAACTCCAGCGGGTGATGGAGGAACGAGAGGCAGTCACAAAAAACCTCAAAGACCTAACCAAAAAGGGAGACAGGGAGCAGCAGATTGAAGAGCTCAAAGAGCGGGGAAAAACGTTGCGCAACGATTTGAAAGCCCTCAAACAGGCACTCTATCCCATCGAGGATGAGTTTATCCATGATTTCCTGCATTTACCCAATCGCTTGCATCCTCAGTGTCCCACTGGAGACCAGGAGGGACGGCTGCTTTATCGCCATGGCTCGTCGGGCAGCGCCGGAGACGTGCCATCCCATCTGGAGCGGCAAGATCTTATACACTTTGTGGATAACAATCGCTATTACATGATGGGGCAGGCAGCGCATTTTGATGTCAATGCCATGCAGTCGCTGGCCCGCTATTTCGTCACACAAGGAGACTTTATTCAAACCGCGAATCCGGACTTTGTGCGCTGTGTTTTGCTTGAGGCCAACGCCACTCCTTTGGGAGACTATCACATGGTCAGAGAGGAGCACCTGCAAAACAAGATAAATACTGCTTACCTGACTGGAGGTGCCGCTTTCGAGAGCTATCTGGGTGCTATGACCAAGCTGTGCGTCTATCCCTCCGTGCTGCCCCTGCGCTACGTCTGCTGTGGACGCAGCTACAATCGCTCCGATGCCCAGCAAAATGGACCCATTCACAGTCTCTATACGGCCACCCAAACGAATGCTGTGCAAAGCTTTGTGGCCACCCAGTCGGACGCCCAAGCGAACGCTCAGCTGGAACACATACTAGGTCTGGCCATCGACTTCTACAAGGCCCTGGACCTGCCCTTCCGCATTGTGTATGCGCCAGCGGCGGCCCTAACGCCGTCTGAAAGTCTACGTGCAGTCATCGAGGTGTATGCCCCGTCGCTTCAACGTTACGTCTGTGTGGGACGAATCAGTCATTACGGCGACTTTGTGTCCAAACGAATTCTGTTTAGTACGCGGCGCGAAAAGCACTACGATTTCTTGCATTTAGTTGGCGGACCCGTGCTGTATACCACGCGACTGATAGCGGCATTGCTGGAGCACAACAAACGCCTGGAGGATTGCAAATTGATAGGGGCCTCCTCCGGTAGGAAACCCACATTCGAGCAGGATCTGCAGCAGTTCAAGGACCTCTTCACATAAAGAGAGCGAAGGACGGATCTTTGTTCGGATTTGTGTATGTGGTTTGTGGTGTGCTGTGGCTTGTGGTGGCTCTTAGGTCTAACAATAAGTAAAAAGTTAAGTTTTAAATACAATTATTTACAATCTAGTATAATCTCATGGTCTGTGGGGTGTGTGGGGTGAGCCGTCTGCATTTGGCGGCTGCGGCGCTGCTTATTCGCCGCCGCACTTGATCTGCAGCTTGGGGAAACTCTTCCGAAAATTCTCACATTTGGGCGTTGTGAAGGTGAAGACATTCCTCGTTTCGTCCAGCACAGAGTTGGGACTGGATCGCAGGGCCTTCAGCACGTACGTCGTATTGTATTTGAGCTTGCTGAACTCCAGAGAATCTTTCTGCAAAACAAGGCCAAAAATAAGGTATGCTATGTATTCGTTTGCGTTATTTTCGGTTCCAATCCTTGATCATCCACCTAGACCCGTAGGATCGAATTTCGGAACAACAATTAAACCACGTACGTGGCGCTGTAAAAACGTGTCCAACGCCAACAAACATGAATTGTGCCATGTAAGCCAATCCAATTGGTCAAAGAAATACTTAAGGCTAATCACTTGGCCATCGATGTGTGTATGGGGGATGGAGAAGGCCAGGGCTGCTGGCACTGGCACTATCCGAATGGCACGAACCCGGCTAGCGGTGGCTTGCTGTGGCTCGTGGCAGCCGTCAGCATGACTTGTTGTATGATTTGGTGGGTAAGGGTACGGGTACGGGTACGATACTTACTTTGGCTCGAATCGCACTGAACTCGCGCTGTTCGCAGTTGGTTTCCTGGGGACACAGTTCATAGACCCTGTAATCGAATGCGGCATCAGAAAAGAGTTTTTGTTTCGATGCAGAAAATGTTTACAAAAATCATTGCATAACATGTGTACGGCGGAGAGGCACGAGCACACGAGCACAGCATGAGAGCATCGCTTACTTCTCCTTGTGTGGCTGGAATCCAAAAATCTGCACAATCATGCCGAATTTCCGGTTCAGCCGGAAACGTACATCATACGAGGTGACTGCGTCGCTGGCTAAGGCTACTGCGGCTGTGGTCCGATTCACGACGGGTGCAACTTCATTGATGTTGACCGGCGTGGAAGTTGCTGCTGCCGTGCCGCTGCTGCTGGTAGAACTGCTGGAGATGTGATGATGATACATTCGCCTAAAGTTGTGCGCGGAGCACTGCAGCGGAGCATAGGGCTCGAGGGACTGCAGCGTGGTGTTGAACAGCAGCGACTTCTTGTCGGATTTCAGGCGTCGAGAGCCGCTATAGGAAATGGCCTGCACCTGAATGTAGTACGAGGAGTTGGGCAGCAGCTTCCTGATCTCGAACTGATGCGACTGAAAGGACAAGCATAGTTAGACAGTAGCCATCACAGAGTTGGAGCCCCAACTCACATCCTTCACATATGTGTCCTGGGTGATCATCGAGGCCTCTGCACTGTTTACATACAGCGACCAAATGATCTTGTACTTTTCCACGGGCAGATTCGACTTGGAGGGGCACCACACCAGCTTGGCGTTCATGAAGCGTCCATCGTACTGCTTTGATATAATCTTCGAATCGTTGGGCGCTTTGGGTGGCTTCGGATCTGTGTGTGTGGGTGTGAAGGAGCATTAGCCGAGGTGGTGATCGGATTATGGACACACTTACTGCCAGCCGAGGAGAAGGAGCGCGTCGGCTGGGAGTAACCACGGAAGCCAAACGCATTAACGGCCGCCACTCGCACCTGGTACCAGCGACCCGGCCGCATGTTGAAGAAGACATCCGTGCTGTGGGTTGAAATTGGGTAAGGGAATGGAATCAATTAAATCGATTGGTGCCGACTGGCTCCAAGTTGGGGGCGAGGTGGGAGGTGGACCTACAGTTTGCTCCGCCCGCTGTTCGTCTCCATTATCTTCTCCACCTTCTGCCACTGCCAGAGGCCGAGTTTGCGGGGCGCAAAGAATCGTCCGATGTGGTAGCGCACCTCCACATGGAAGTAGTAGACAAGCAGCGACGACTCGATGCGCAGCTCCACCTTGTGGCCGCGTGACATCTTGAAGTACTGGATCCTGGGTATCGGCGGCAGTTCCGTGTTATTCCGCAGCCCCACGGGATCCACGCACACGGGCCCGCAGGCGGACACACAGCACTTCTGCACATCGGCACAGTCGTGATCGTAGACACAGTTATCCAGGCAGGAGAGACGCGGCCGCGTCTGCCTGCCCAGAGGGGGACAGCTGCCGGCGCGCGGTCCTCGCAGCAGCTCCAGGATGCACTGGTCCAGGCAACGCTCTCGCTCCGCTCTGCTGCTGGTGGTGCTCCCGCATCGCGCCAGACATTGCAGCTCGATGATCTTGTCCTTGATGTCGATGCTGTCGCGCAGCCAAGACGTTCGCTGGCGTTGCACCTGGTGGCTGGCGTTGGCCGAGGAGGAGCGATGCCCCAACAAAAGCACCAGCAGCAACAGAAGAGCCAGCAGGGCCGCCCTCAGGGAGTGGACTTCCATGATGCGCCGATGATTGCAATCTGCAAATGATTCGCCAGGTAAGATCTGCTCTGATCTCATCTCGTTCGAGTCTGGGGACTTTCCGTGCGTTCATAATTTGTGTGCATCGGCTCCCGCCGATCATCAGCAGCATGCCACATGCTGCATGTTGATTATGCTGGAAGGATCGGTCGCTATGCGATGCGATCCGATCCGAACCGGTTTCACCCATTTTGCATGACCAACTAACTAATCATTCTTCGCATTTGTGCGCTGCCGCACGGACCCCCGTACCCCGTGCCCCATCCACTGGCCCTGCCACCCCCCTCCATCGAGTCAAAGCAATGAAAATGCAAAAAATACATAAATGTATCTCAAGTGCTTGACAGGACTTCAAAGCGCGCATCATAGTGCGTGCCACGAGAGAGGTATCGGACAGACAACCGGACAGACACAGAGACTGAGACAGAGAGACTGCGGCTGCCCCATTATAAGAGCTACAGATGCTTGCGACTGCCCAGTCACCCTACACTCAGAGAGGTTAACTCCCCTGAAGAATCAGGGAAGGGAATATTTAGATAATCAAACAACATTTGGGTATCCTCCGGGCAACATGTCCCGCAAGGTAACTTTAGCAGGACATTTAACCAAGAAATATGTTCTGCTAACCCCTGCAGAGATATTGTCTGAGTGGAGTGATTCTATATGTAGTACCTATGTATCCTATGGGATATATCCTGATTGGTTTCCCCCAAAACATTCCCAACAATCGATATGCCTGGATGGATTCATTCTGTATGTGGGTAGGGTATTTAGCACGCAAATGGGAAACTAATGTTTTATGGCATGGTCGATGGTCGATGGTCGGTCGGTTCTCGGTTTATATGGCGGCTCGGCTTTCGTTTCTGTTGCTGTTTTCTGGCTGATGCGTGTGAATGTGCAAGCCAAAGAAAATACGACTACGACGAATGTGCGAGTGCTGCGGTGTGCTGTGCTACAAGTGGATGTCACCACATCCCCATCCACAAAGGCAGATCCACAGAGAGAAGCACCACCGCATCAGAAGCAGCAGCATCATCAGATCACATCACAGTAGCCTAGCCAGCAGATGCCGCACATACCAAGGCGATACAGACACTCTGGGAGCAGAATAAGGGAGGGGCTAAGGGAGTAGTAGCAGAAGCAGCAGCAGGAGAGGGATACGGTGGTTGCTTGAAGGAGAGTGGAGTGCCTGAGATGCCACCGACTCTGACACACAGAGGTCTGCGGCCTGGGGCTGCGGCTGGGGCGGCCTAACTGAGGGACATTAAGCGACAAATGAATGTGCGCGCAACGATCATCGGATCGACGAAAGACGACAGAAGACTGAGGACTGAGGACAGAGGACGGAGGACGGACCAAGAGGAGACGAGATGAAATGCACCACAAGTTCCGCGGAACGAAAAATTTGCAACAAAATTGGGCAGTAGACTCGTAAAGCTATGGCGGACCAATGCCGCCAGTCATATGAATGGGGCTCTCTGGATGTGTGAGGAGTGAAGAGTGTGAGGAGTGGCGAGTGGATTGGGTATGAGGGGGGCGGGAGCTGGTTTGGTGCCTAGTGATGCTGATGAGACAGTTGCAGCGGAGTGGAGTGGAGCAGTGGCAGTGACAGTCTGCTGCATGCCCCGCCATTCTGGCTGCCGTTGCGTAGTGGCAATTAATTGCTTTTAACGATTCAAAAATTCAAAATTACATTTTATGCTTCACGCACACAACAACAACAACAAAAAGACACACACAGTGGGAAAAGGAGAACACATATGCATACACACACATACAAATATGTATATGTATATATATACTTGTATTCAGGGTGATGTCTGTAGAGGGAGGAAGGGGGCTCTTAGATCCGGATCGATTTCGTTGACGTCGTTGCTGTGATAAATCGTTGGTGGTTTGCCGTTCCTCCCTCTGTCACTGCCACTGCCACTGCTTCTGCTGCTGCTGGCTCGGCTCTGTTGTTGCTTTTGTTTTGCCTCCAGTGTTGCAGTGTTGCCTCCAGCTCCATCTCCATCTCCATCGCCTCCATCTGCCTCGTTCCTCATGCGAAGCTTAGCACAATAGCAATAGCACGAGGCTCGACGCTCTCGACTCTGGCGACAATGGCCAGGCAATACACCAAGACCCACAGCCAGACCCAGGAGCAACAGTAACAGCAGCAACGGCAGCAGCAGCAGCACACCAACTGTGTGTAATATGATGCAAATCGTTTAACACTTTGACCAACGGCAGAGGCAGCAGCAACAACAACAGCACTAAGAGTGGAAGATTAGCTATGGGTAACCGAAACATTTGATACCCTTGCAGATCTTATGGAAGATTCACTCATTCGACCTACCACAGAGACAAGTTTGAGCATATTCGTTGAATAATGCCAATTTTGAAAGCTTGTACAAATGTATCGTAAGCGAACGGCTACGAAGGACAGAGACCATAGAGAACGTCGGAGTCGTATAAGATTATTATTAAATAATGTTTACAGCGAATATCGGGCTCGTGCGGACCTTTGAGCGTCGACGATTACCGATTTTTGGGTTCAGGCTTTAAAGTTTCAATTAAATATGGTCCCACAAAATAAAAAAAAAAAAAAATGTACAAATATCTACCATAAAATATATTTAAAGTTTTGGTGGCATTGGCATTGCCAATTGGCATTGGACGGAAGTCCAGGAAAGGTTTCTCGGGGCACTCAAGTCAGAAATCTGTCGGAATTCCCTGTAGTACCCTCTAGAAGAGTATACGTTTAGCAACAAGCAACGTCATCGTATTGTGGTTCTGCTGAAGTGCATCGGTAGTTCCAGAAAAAACGTCCGAGCCCAGCCCCCTGAGGGATGCCATAACCCCATGGAATCGAGGGGAAGGAAAAGATGGAACAGAGGAACCCCCTCCCCTTAGGGAAAGAGAAGGATGTGAGTTTGAGAGTAACAGAACACCCCAAAGGGCGGGGAAAAGCCGCGCCTGTGCACGGACCTGGGCCTGGGGCGGAACAATCATCAATTTCGGCGCTTAGATGCCTCAGAGCAAAGGGGAGGATCTCAAATTTAAACCAAAAAAAACTTCAATGGGATTCTTCCGAGGGACGGCAACGGAATCGGCATCGGCAACACCAAACAATTGTGAATCACAGTAGATATGAAACGATTGCTTATTGTGAAATATAATCAGAAATAATATTCAGGGGGATAAGAAGGAAGCTCCAGGGAAAGAGAGAAGTCAATTTGTATATTTTCAAACTAAATTCCTGCCATACAAAGAGAAGGCTTTGAAAATTAAACCTATTAGCGGAAATGGGAGTATCCTCTAACATAAAATATAGGCACATGTACCATTTGATACATGAGTAATGAAAGTAGAGCACTACTACCAAGCGCCTCATTCATTCATCCAATTCTACGTTCATTTATTCAGTTATTTGAGATGGAGACTGTCCCACACGCCTATACTATTTAAAAGAGAAATGTTCTAACGATCCAACCCACCCGTAACGAAACCCACCCGTAAGGAGGATGTGGATGTGGGCCTCAGGTCGGTGTCAAGTTTTAGCTTCAAGGTTCTGCGATTTCTGGTGAAAGATGCAATGCGCAGGGTATGATCACTAAGACTCTGCCCTGCCGATTGTCAACATCGCATCTCCCCATCCCAGCCTCTGTGTGCACTACCCCCAACCGTTGTGCGACTGTTCGCCTCTCCGCCACGATTGCCGCAATTAGCACGCAGGCAATCTCATTTTACGCCGACCAAAAATTGCGCAAATGGCAACCGAACGAGGGGAGACGACGGGCGATACATTTTTGGGTACTTACAATAATGGAAAATACTTTCGAGGAACTTCAGAGGTACTTGCCACACCAGCGGCTCCACCCACACCGAATCGAATCCACGTTCCGTTCCGATCCGATCTGATCCGATGATCCACTAAGGAAACAAGACGATTTAAGGCGGTTTAACTTTAAGTTGGATTTCTTTGATCGATGCTTCGCAGACAACACGACACCTCTTATTATTTAATTTACGCCCGATATTTGCCCGGCACGGCTGTGTTCCGTTTCTCGATTTTCACTGCCCCGGTGTCCGTTCAGCTCCTTTTGGAGCACTGGTGTTTGAATGTGTCTGGTGCTTGGTTCGACTGTTCGACCGTCGCGTTGCAACCGCAAAGACTGACTGACACAGTGAACGGACACACACCGGGGCCCGGCCGCCGGACCGGGCCCCAAACCAAACGCAATTGCAGTGCTCCACTTGTCGCTCTCTCTCGCCCGCTCTCGGATGGATGTCGCTCTCCTCTCTCTCTCGCTCCACTCTCTTTGTCGGTCAGTGTGCGAGTATGTTGTATGTGCGTGCGAGTCTCAGCAGGAGCAGACAGTTATACCCTTGGCTGATGAGGGTATATCTGCATTACTGATCAGCAAAAACCTTTCTTTATTATCGTACTCTTATACCAGCCATTATCTATCTGAACTTATTTCTGATGTCTCCATCCAATGTAATTCATTCAAAGTGTATCAATGAGAATCAAAGTCGTCGAATCTATTCTCGTGCGATCTCGCTCTTCCCGCTTCCCTCTTGCCGGTGCTTCCTTGCGTATCGCTCTCCCTCTCCTTCTCTCTCACTCTTCGGCATGAGTTTCATTCAAAATTTCATTAAAGGATGCACACAGAAACAGAGGGTCACACATTTCGATGTAGTTTTGCATGCACCAATTACTTTATTTTCGTTAATATGTATAGCGTACATATGTATGTACATATGTATGTGTTCACACTGTGATCAGCACTGGAACCTCAAAGCATATGAGGTTCTGTTTGCACTCATCCTTGGACTCCCACAGCATGCTGCCACGCATCTGAAATGAACCACCTTAATTTAACGATCCGTGCGAATGTTGAGATTGGATTCTGTGTTATTCACTTACCACCGGCAATGATTCGTTCACAAAGATATTGGCCCAATAGGTCTTGCCATCGGAGGCATTCATGATACAGTCGTGATCGCCGTCGCAAGGATCCGGTGATATGGCCGCTTGGGTCTTCACATAATTGAACACCCACCGCACTTCGTGCTTCAGGAAGGTGACGCCATTGCCTGTCAACAAATTATTCGATTAGTCGAAGCCTAAGCGGAAGGGTATACAAAATGTATCGCATTTATTTTTGCCAATCTTTTCTTAAAGTTTAAGCCCTATCCTCTACACACACACCCACACATCCACACACTAATAATTATCTTAATCGTGCTGAGATCTATTAATCTACATAGATGGATGGGTACTGGAACTGTTTTGTGCTGACTAATCAAAATATCATTAAGCACAAATTATTTTATTTATGAATCGATATCTCTGCCTCCGCCGTTGGGGGCGCTACAGAAAGGAAGTCATACATACTCGTATAATGCTCAATAGCTCAAACTACTATAGTTTTGTGATTTACAATCTTGGATCAATTACGTTTATTGCACAGACAAATTATTATCGCCTGGTTCACACACTACCGTATCCGTATCCGTATACGTTGCTTCCCGACTACAATAAGACAGACTCGCCCGCGCAGATCTATTTTTGTTTCCGAGTGCCTGTCTTTTTGCTCTCGCCCGTACATTTCATCATAGTACAGTACATATGTACGTATGTATGTACATTTGGATGCATAGGATCGTGTGTTATCAGTGGAGGTTTTAGTCTTACCGTTATCATCGAAGAGCACCGTCACCTTAATAATCGCATTCCGTGCCATGGAGCAAGGCAATGTTGAACAGCTTTCGATCTCCAGGTAGTTGACTTTGTACAAAGAACCTGCGAACATAAATCACAACAAAATAATAATTAATTTAGGTATTCCCAATCAGAAATGTTTCCCTAGTCTAAGGAAACTTTGCAGCTTGATACTTTAGGTATTCCCAATACCTGTCTCTGGTTCTGGGTTGGCTTATCACTGGAATACCATTGTACATTGTATATATTCCATAATCTTTGACCAACTGCACTTTCCAAGCTCTTCAAAACAATATCCCATCTATCTTTTAAATATAGCAGCAGTAGCTCACAGTAATCTATTCATTCATTTGGGTTTATTTCAGTCCAGTCGGGTGGGGGTCTGGTCACAATTTAAACTGCAAGGTAATCCCACTCAAGGGATTGTTTACAATTCAGTTTAGCCCAGAGCGTAAATCATTGATTCTGTATGTCAGTCAATAAATAATCCACTTAATCAAAACACACTGTGAAAACCAGAATTCAATTAAACGTTATCAATACAGTATCAGACCACTTTTAGGGGATTTACATTAATCGATAGAGTATTTTAAATGATTTTCATTTTTGGAATGGGATGCTGTACAAATCTTTATCGTATTTAATATCCGATTCTTGCTTCCTATTTTCGAACTACTTTCATTTATTTTCATATTTGTCATTGGTTTTTTCCTGAAGCACTTAATAATCGTTCAATTATTTTTCGTTTCATTAAATTATATTTTGCACGCCGATTAGATATTTCTATTGATTGATGACAGTAATATACCAAAAGTATTTATCATTTTACGCCTCTCTATTCATTGTTCAGAGAAAATTGTAATTTCATTGTGACACTATCAGAAATAGGCGAGTAAATTTTCAATTGGAATTGAATTTCCGTTATTACGACAGAGGAAATAGAATCGAATCTCTAAGGTATTCCGATTTCCGGTTGATATAACTCCTTCGCGTTCTACTCACCACAGTCTTCGAATGGCAGCGACTTGAGTGACAGATATTTCTTGTAGGCGGCATCTGTGGTATTCCTGATGAGGCCGCCGGCCATTTCGTGAATCGTGCAAATGGCCAAGAGTATTTTGAGATAGTAAACAGTAGCGCCTCGCATGGCTTAATCAACACAGTGGACTCGTTCGCAACGATTAGAATAAGTGGGGCGTTAAACTTGTCGCTTATTAGCGTAGGTGTGCAACAAATTTGTTTCGATTCCCAAAATAATATCAATAACAATAACAAAGAGGTTCGATAATGCGGATCACGAACGGTCGGTCAACGGTTTTCTCTGGTCGCAGATACGGACTGCTTCACGGGCTGCCAAAAGGTAACTGACACCAGTGGCACTGCCTAATAGTGGCCAAAACGCTTGCCCACTCCGGCTGGTATCTCTCTGCCGTGGGAGCGCACACTCTCCGGAGCAGCCATATACTTTGATTTATTAACTGGGAGCCTGGCTCTGCCACTTACTCCTACTCTGACTGATAACAAACCGATCGAATCGATGGCAAGATGTAGCAGGTGACGTCGTGAAGGGTTTGTTTTGGATCCGGTGACGGGGATTGGTGGTGGGGGGACACAGACACGCGTAGACACCCACACGAGGGAAAACAATAAATTAAGTGGCTTTGTCGACGATGTGTATGAGTAGATAAAAATAATGAACCAGCAGCCACTCGAGTTTAATTGAAAGTTAAAGAACCAAAAGCGTACTATAATTAAATATTATTAGATAATGAATTCCCCTCTTTCTCCAATCAATATATTAATCAATTCAATTTACAGAAAGCACCGCTCCAGGTGGAAAATTTAGGAATGTGACTCATTGGCGGGGTCTAGCTCTACCCTCTCACTCAATGATACCCTTCAGATAGTTGGTGTTCTTGATGATCCGAAAATCAGTGCGCAGCTGAATGAATTGCCTCACCACAGACTTGTCCAGATAGTTCTACATTCGTTGTGATAATAAAACAACGTTAGACAGACCACAGACAGGTATAGTCAATGAGCACTCACCAAGGTATCGCCCGTACAGACCTCTTGAAGGTTCTGTGGCTTCACGAGCAGCAGATTGCACAGGGCATGGAGTATGTCGAAAAGCTGCGTCACCAGTGCGCTGTCCAGCTCCCTAATGCACTTGCGATACTCATTGACATCGCAAATGGCGCACATGGCACCGGCCGTATTGAACTGCATCGTCTGCAGATGATCGTAGATAACCCGATGCAGACGTGTGCCAAATTCTGTGAGAACATTCTGTAAGTTCTCGCCGTCCACACACTTTTTGATCTGCACAATTACGGGCTGAAGGCTTTGCACCACTTGCAGACAGGCCTACAGAAAAATATAATGGTTTTGTACATAAAGCAGTCATTGATGCAATGCACACAGATCTTACAGCTGAGGATATGGTATCGACATCAGTCTCTGGCTTGTAGTCAGTTTTCTTTTGCTCGTACTGCAGGTAGACCTTGACCCAGCCAATGACAGCGCTAATGGAACGATCCAGACCCTGATCCAGCTTCGTCTCGATCTGCTCCATCAGTATGCGCTTCTTGAACACGTAGTCCGAGTACTTGGCCGTGTTGCTGCGATTGCAAAAATACAGTTTAATATCGCATTCAATAATCATGATGCACACTCACCTCACACAGGGTATCACTGAGGTGTGGCACAACTTGTCCAGCAGATGGACAATTATGTTTGTCTTTTGCACCACATCAAAGAAATATAGAAGCGGGAATACCTTGCCCTCGGCCAGTGGGACTGCCTGCAGGCCCAGCTCCAGGGCATAATCCACATGCTCGTGCATCAGAAAGCGCAACAGAATGTCATTCAGTTTGACGGCATTGGCGGGCAGATCGGCCTCGCTGGAGAGCAGGCGACAGCGCTTCAGTGCGGCCTTGGCCTCTTGAAGCATATTGATGGCCAACTCCTCGGAGAGGAACGTCTCACCGCCATAGTCCTCGATGGCGGCTATATTGATGTTTGCCCGCGTGGCAATCAGCACCTCCATGTTGCGACGAAAACCCTTGGTGGTCTGCGTCTTCTGATGCTTCTTGCTAGCATAAAATTTCTCCAACTCCGATGAGCATTTGGCTGTCAGGCATTTGGTTTCCATTTCGGCATAGCCGGCCAGGTGCTTCATGAAAATCTGTTGCGTTAGCTTCTGCAGCAGATCATCATCGATGGTGGACATGTAAATTTGTAAATCTGTGGACAGTTTCAAAGTGCTGGAAGGGAAAGGGAAATTTCAAACTATGAAAGCTAGCAGCTTCGATTGGTTGGACACATTTTACCGTGAGTAAAGTTCGTAGAGTGTGCGCAGGTACTTTTCCTCATCCTTTTTGTCCTCCAGCTTGGTCATGGCATACTGATGCAGCTTCAGCTGATAGATGTTCAGTATGAACTTGGACATGACCTGCTGTGGGTTAGCAAACACCTTCTTGATGATCTCATAGTGATGTTTGCACAGCGGCACAATCCCAATGAATATGTCCTTTCCACTGTACGGCTGCATCTGACTCTGCTCGATGTACGCATCCACGCACTGTGCGTAGCCTTTGAATTGGGAGAGTATCTGAGCCAGCGCCTTCATTCGCTCAATATCCTCGCTCTTCTGGGCAGTGGCAAACTCCTCGATCAGCCGTCGTTCGACCTCGTCGTATTTCTTTTCAATCTTCCGCTTGGATTCGGCAAATTTACCCGGCGGCAGATCCTGCGAGATGGCGTACAGCTTCTGTATCACATCCGCCGCCTCGCTCAAACGTGCTGCATCCGTAAAGATGTCGTTAACGATTACGGGGCCGGCAGCCAGAAATTCGGCCATAAAGTTGAGCAACTTCTGCGCCTCCACGGAGCGACTGCGCGGTGTGTTTACGTTCTCCAGCTGCTCACCCAGATGCATGATCTTGCCGGCCACCGAGTTGATTTTCTCATCCAGCTGGCCAAACCAATCAATGGCCGTCTGATGTCGCTCCTGCAGCTTTGAGATTTTCTTTGCATGCGACTCCTTCTCCTGGCGCAGCGACTCTTCGAGCCTCTCGCACTTGCCCTGCTGTTTCTCCTGCAGGATTTTCAGATCCTTGATCGTCTGTATGAAGGTGTCGTGCAGGGCCACGGGGCTAAAGTCTTCGCTGTTCTGCAGTTCGTTGTTTGTGCGCCAGGTCAGACGTTCAATGAATTCGCCCACCTCAAAGGGCTCCTGGATAGCGGGAGTGGGGGCATGGTAATGAATATAACTATGTTTAGTTTTTAATTTTAATCACCTGCTCAAACTCTTCCATGTATTGGGACAGCATTTTTATGATGAATTGTGTTTTTTAACAAGTTGTAGGCGTTTTTCTGTTTGGTTGCTTCCTCTTCTTATTCCAGTTAAGAAACAGCTGTTTACAGCGCTGCCACTTTTTCTCGCACTGGCAATACCAGACTTTAAATATTTGACGCCCGTTATATAACTGGATTTAAATTTGAATAAATTATTTAACATTTTTATTTCCCGCCCAGCCCCGCCATAAAGTCGGCCCTGCATGGAGTCTGCATTTTATTTAACTTTAGTTACAGTTTTGAACTGAAATATGAAAATTTGAAAAATCTAAAACATATATTTTTTTCCTTTTCGTTTTTGTTAGCGAGAAACTCGAATTTCTTTCTTACAAACGCATTTGTGGCTGCGGATCTTGGCTATGCAATGGCTGATGATGCTGCTGCTGCTGCTGCTCCAGTTGCTGTTGCTGCAGATGTAGATGTGGATGTGGGTGGGTCGTCTGCTGACTACTGGTCGATGTTGAGGGCAGCTCCAGGGCATGCGGCACTATCGTCGCTCCGCTGGTGATGTTGATGGCGTTGGCGGTGCTGGCCGAGGAGGCCAGCTCGTACAATGAGCTGCTCGGCACTTCCGGTATCGAGGTTGTTGTCTCCACCAGCTGCTGTAGATTTTTAAGCTCCGTTGACCGCAAACTCGCGGAGAGGCTCTCACTCGATGCCAATGATGTGGACAATGGCGAATTTCGTTCTATCGATGAGGCAATGTCTGAAGATGGATTTTTGATTGTTAGTTAAGGTTTTTGGTAACATGCTCAGGTAACACTCACCAGTTCTGTCTGTGTCTGGAGAGCAGGTGTTGTGTCCCACAGTTCCCTGCGGCTGTTGCATCATCATTATCAGCTTCTCCTCCATCTGCATGATGATCTTCTTCTGCACGTCATATTTCTTATTCACCGCCTGCAAAAGCACACGTCACAGAATAAGTGATTCAAAAGTACTTGTGCTATGCTGTGCATACCTTAAACTTTTCCTCATACTCATCGTTGACAGTGCTCAGGAGACGCTTCTGCTCCGTCATGGCCTTCTCGCTGTTGGTCAGCTGTGCTTGCAGATCGCTTATCTTATGCTTCATGCTCTCCAGCTGTGATGTTTTCTCGTCCAGGCTGTGCCTCAGATCTAATGAATGTTTAAGCAAATTTTAGATAATTGCCTACAATGGGGGGGAACAATCTGAAATATACCCTTCTGCTCCAGGTGGCTGCTCTCTTGGAGCATTTGCAGCTCCTCGTCGCGTGCGCGATAGTTGTCAATCTCGGCCAGACGATCGCGACACCGCACTTGAACCTCGCCCATAATGATGAACTCGGCCTCCAGGCGGGCCAACTCTTGCTTGCATTGCTGGCCGAGATCCGCTTGCAGCTGGGCATGCTGCAGCTCTGTACTGAGGCTGAACACCTGGCCACGCAGCGACTCCAGCTCGTACTTCATCTCCTTCTGCTGGGCCATCTCTGTGGTGAGACGCGTCTGCAAATCATCGTTGGCCTGCCGCAGGCACTTCTTCTCCTCCAGCTCGTGCTGGTACTTGGCTTTCATATCGGCGAGCTCCTCTTGGTGGCTCTTCTGTTGCTCATTGTGCAATCGCATGGCGTTGTCCATCTTGCCGGCGAGGTCCTTGTTCTTAGCATCGAAGTTCTTGAGCTGCTCGCGAAGGCGGTCCCGCTCCATCTCCAGGCTACGCTTGTCCCGACTGCGTCCCATTAGGCGGCGGTTTCTTTCTGCATGGATGGAGCGGCGATAGCTCTCGTACTCCAGCTGCAGGCGCATCAGCTTGCACTGCTCCGCATCGAAGGACTCATTGGCTCTGATGCCCCGCTTGATGTACTCCTCCAGAATGTCCTGGGGATAGAGCAGACTCCGCTCGTAGTTGTTACGCTGCTCCTTGCACTCGAACAGCAGCTCAATCATCCAGTTCTCGTATTGAGTCGGCAGCACACCCTCTAGCGTTTGGGTGGACGCGTTTGTGCTTCTGGGCGGCTGCTTCTTGGGCCCCAGCGTTGCCATTTTCCATATTCGGCCGCAGCGTTGCAAACGGCTGCCAGTCTTTTGCGTCGTTCCATTCTCCCGCCTCTGTCCGCCCGCTGGACAATCGGCCTCATCATCGTTCGCCTCCTGCTGCTGCTGCAGCAGCAGCAGTCCCGCCAATGCCGAACAAGACTTAGCTCTGCGTATCGGATTATCCGCTTCGACGCTGAACGATGCCTTCTTGGCTGCCGTACTTCTGCCTTCGGAGCCGGTTTCGTTGCCGCTGTAGCTGGCCATTCGATTCCTTCGCTTCCTCTTTTGCAGCATGGTGTGCATGGATCGGCTGGTGGGCATGTGCAGGCCGCCGTCGCTGCACATGTTACGATCCGTCTCGTTGCACTCGCCACAATGGGCCGCCACCTCCTGCGAGGGGACATGATATGGGCTACCAGCCCCAGCCCCAGCCGCAGCCGCAGTTAGTTCCGAGTTGAGGTTCATTTCCGGCATGACGCCGGAGAGAGACCTCTGCTCTAGCTGGGCGTGAGAGCCTTGCCTGTCCTGGATAACCTGCTGCAGGCGACGCTCGTATGTTGTCGTCACTCGCGTGATCTCCATAAATTTGGTGGTGCCCTCGTCGGCCTCGCGACTGATGTCCGGGAAATTGAACTGATTCTGCAGATCCTTGCGCATCGGCGACGAGGGTTGGCTGGAGGGAAAAATGGCCCGCACGGCATGGGAATTGGCCATCGCCAGGCCATGCTGCTGCTGCTTCAGCTCCCTCAGGTCCTTCAGTGGAGTTGTTTCCGGCGTGGCCTCCACAGCAGCCTCCGGCGGCGAGGAGCCCGTCATTCCGATCATCAACTGGGAGTTCATAGATGGCTGCAGCGGTAATATAAATGATGTGGTGGGCGTCAGAGGGATGGCGCTGCTGTTTCCGGGAATTTCATTTTGAGGACTCCAAATGACCCCCGGCTCCCCTAAAGCCGACGAGTCGAGGCGGACGATGGAATTCCGACTGTACTGAAAGTCCCTACCCAGTTGGTAGGCAAATCCCTCGGTATTCGAGGTGTTTGAGGTCATCCGGCAATAGCCCGGAGTCATGGGATACGCATAGCTGTTGTCGTCGTTGCTCGACTCGTTCTGTAGGACGGGCAGCGACAGATTGGCACACTCCATGACTACGTCATGGGGCTCCATTTCCTTCCATCGCGTATTACTGACCTCAGTCTCGGGTGTGTCGGTCAGCAGCATGGGATGCACACGGACCGTGTCCAGCAATGGCTTAATCGTATGCTGAAAGACGCTGCCGCCGTTTCCCTTCTTGATGAACTCCGACAGAAACGCCATAAAGGTGTTCGGATACATGCCGTACAGCCTATGGAATAGCATTTGCAGGCCCAACTGCAGATGGACGAGCTTCTCGTCGGGCAGACTCTTGCTGTTCTGCAGCTTCCACGAGGCCAGATGGCCAAACACCTCAAACAGATTGCTGAAAAAATTCGGCATCGAATTGGGTATAATTGGCAGCAGTGTAATGATGCACAACAGGGCGCTCATCAGGGGCACGATCTCCTTCTCGTGCTGCAATTCAGAATGGCTCAAATGAATCGGCCTGCAAGTACCAACGGATTTCACTCACCGTAAGCAGATTGAAGACGGTTTTGATAAGCCGATGACTCTCTATTTTGTACAGCCAGGTTGGATGGTGTCGGACGATGAAGCAAAAGACTTGCAGACCCTGCACTCTGTGCTGCGGTTTGTTCAGGCACACGTCCAGGCGATCAAAGATGTAGCTATCGTGCGGCTTCTGGGCCTTGACCATGACGTCAAGGATACGCCGAGATCCAGTTTTGAAGAAATAGTCCAGCATAAAGTTCACAGCCCACGTTTCCTTATCTAAGAGGCAAGGCAACGAATGGTAACAATATTCACGTACATTTCAGAGAGGACTCACTCTGCGTGAAGAGCTCCACAAGTTTCTTCTTGGCTTCCTCATTTTCGAGCGTCTGATTCGATTCCAGGTCGTGAAATATCTTTTCAAAGTCCATGGTGGAGCATTCGGTGTGCTCACTTCCCACTGCGCCCGTGTTTTGTTTTTAGTTTTGTAATTGATTTTTTTCGACCTGCCCCGGATCAGTCCGCTCCGCTCCAGCGTTCTCCAACTAATAGTACTCCTGATGCTGCTTGTGCTCCACTTCCTGGATGATAGGCGCTCGTCCACTCACTCCAAGAAACCTATTGTCGTCGTCGTCTTCGTCGTCGTGGTTGTCGCTTGCAGAGCTGCGTGTGCTTTTTCTCTTCTTCGTCGTTGTCAACTGATTAACAAGCATTTGCATGAAAACTTTTGCACAGTTTAATGCACCACACACTGCTGGTGGCCTTGGTCGATCGCTGGATTCACTTACCTCTGCTAGTCTCATTTTTTTTACATGTTTGTCTTTAAAAACTGAAAAGGTATTTCGCGTTTTTCTATTATTTTGCCAATCGGGGTTCTATCCAGTGCTGCCAGAATTTCAGAGTACAATACAAGCTAGATTTCGGAAGAAACATATGCAAATATATGGCTGAAATTGAAAATAAATAAGCTAAAAATATAAAACCAAGACAATAGCCAATCAATAATAGCGATGACTTAAGAATATCTTAAATTGATGTTAAGTTAATCTAAATGTATTCTTACAATAATGCTAGGAAACTTATATCAGCTGTTTGCAAATTGTTATAAGCCATTACATTTGTAAAAATGCTATATCTAGCCTGAAATAAGTTAAGATGGCAGCACTGGTTTTATCCCTATCGATATCAAAATATGAGATCTGGCAGCCCGAAGTAAATGACAGTAACACAACAACAGAGAGGGACAACATGAATTATTTAATACGGCGACTATCCACTCAGCCAAAATTAGCCCAAATTCCCCAACGGTATGAACGAAAGTATAACGAATTAAAGCAAACTATAACTTTGCTTGCTACAGCAAATGGAAAAGCGTTGTGGGCTTGGAGGTGCACGCACAAATTTCCAGCGCCTCAAAATTGTTCTCTGGCAGCGGCACATCTTTCGGATCGGCTCTAAACACATCTGTGGCCTACTTCGATGCATCCATACCAGGCACATTGCCGGTGAGGATAACTTAGGACTGTACTGTGCTAACACGTAGTAACCAAATATTTAAAACCGCTCTCCAGGTGCTCAATCGAAAGTGTGTCGAGTCTGGAATAAAAACCGCCTTGGCCTTGGGCTGTCAGGTGAATGAAGTATCCATGTTTGATCGCAAGCATTATTTCTATGCTGATTTGCCAGTAAGTAGACTGATTTCCCACAAGTTTTCGCTATATTTAACCTCTTAGCGGGGCCTTTCAGAATGGTTACCAAATCACACAGCAGCGTGCGGCTTTGGCAAACAATGGCAAAATGACTTTTCCCGTGATAACACCTGGCAAAAAGGTTTACTACAAGTCTGTTCAATTGCTGCAACTCCAATTGGAGCAGGACAGTGGCAAATCCCTGCACGATGAGCATCTCAAGAGAAGTTTAGTGGATCTGAATCGCGCCGGCCTGCCTCTGATGGAGCTGGTATTTGCCCCAGATCTGGAGACGGGCGAGGAGGCAGCCTCGCTGGTCAAGGAACTGATGCTAATACTCAGGCGCTTGCAGACATGTAGCTGCAAAATGGAAGGTGTCTGCGAGTCCTAGTCCTAGTCCTAGTCCCCCCATAAATGGTACTCAAATTGATTATTTTTAACATTTTTCAGAGGGCGCTCTGCGTGTGGATGCGAATATATCGATTCACCAGGAAGGCGATCCACTAGGTGTACGCACTGAAGTCAAGAACATTGGCTCGGTTCGTAGCATTTCGCAGGCAATTACATACGAAATACACAGACAGCTCGACGCAGTAGCCGAGGGCAGTGTCATAACGAATGAGACCCGCTCCTGGGATGCGGAAAACAAACGCACCGTTGCCATGCGTGACAAGGAAGTGCTGCAGGACTATCGCTTCATGCCAGAGCCAAATCTGCCGCCGTTGCATCTAAATCTCAAGCCTGGCTCAAAGTCCACCGAGGATCTCGTGTCTGTGGCAGCTCTAAGCCAAAAGATTCCCGAGCTACCAGAAGATACGCGCCAGCATTTGGCCGAACAGTACCAGCTGAATGCAGAGACGGCCATTATTTTGGTGGTGAGTCAATCTCAACATTAAAGCGGGCTGGAAGAAGCCTTTAAAACTATTCGCTCTTTCCAGAACGAACCCATTCTATTGGATTATTTCTTGAATATAACGAGGGATCTAAGTGAGGTGCCTACAAAAGTCACCTCAAACTTTCTCATCAACGATCTGCTGACTTATTGCAATAAATCCAATTTAAATGTTGAGGATTGGTAGGTTAAAAAGTGTCCTAAGAAACTACTTGTGAATATTTTGTATTACTTTGTTAGCCCTATAACAGCCAGTGATCTAAAGAACATTCTCAAGGGCCTGCACACGGAACATATTAATCTTCAGGCAGCCCGCCAGCTCATTCAACTGCTGCACACAAATCCCACAGCAAAAGTAAATGAGGTAGGTCCCCCCGACAGAATGACACTTTGAAATCGTAATACCTGATCTGTGATCCCCTTTCACCCCCCAGTTGATTGAGCAGCACAGTCTGGAGCAGATTTGCGATCTCGAAACCATCGAAGCCTATTGCCAGCAGGCCATGGACAATCAGCCCAAGGCAGTGCTGCAATACCACAAAGGCAAGGGCAAGGCTCTGTTTGCCATCGTCGGGGAGGTAGCCAAGATCTCTGGGCAAAAGGCAAACATGAAGAGCGTTGTCACGTGTCTGGAGAAGATGTTGAAAACCGCCAATAAGTGAGACAATTTTGTGTTCAATAGATGTGTATTTCTCTTGTATATATAGTTTATAAAACATGCAGTCGTTTGCAGTCCGCACACATATATAGGTTTAGATATGCTAGGGATTAAAATAGGTTTTGTTTTGCCTTGTATTGGTGCTGACTAGTTTCGGTGTTTGTTAGAATGATGCGAATGATGTAAATTATCGTGATATATTGTATCGGTTCGGTGTTCTCCCTGGCTTCTGGGAGAATCGGAACTTGTGACCCAGTGGAATGCATGGAGATACTAGTTGGATCGGGCCCAAAATGCGGTATTTTGATGGTAAATGGGGGAGCGCACTATATTCGATTGTCTATCGGGGCAGACAAATCAATAGCTATAATTGTACTAAATGCGAATTAATGAGATAGTTCAACACAAATGCAAATGCGACTAGAGGATCGGCCCCCTTATGTTTTTGGTTGGTTGGTTTGGTTGGTTGTGGTTTTGCTACTCCTAGGAAGCGTCTCTAAAATAAATGCAAACGCAAATGGCAGTGAACATTACAGTGGACCATCTTGGCGGGATCAAGTTCAACCCTTACGAAGAAGGAAATGCTCTCTAATCGCGATCGTAGTCCCGACAGGTCGACGGTGGCAGGCTCATCGAAACAGCCGAATCGAGACTGCAAAGAGAAACAAGGAGAGTATAAGAGAAACGCTCGACCAAGAGGACATCCCAGCTAGCTAGATCCTCACCGTCGGCTCTCGCTCTCCAGCAGATGTGCATCCACGGGATGCTGGGAGACATTTCGCAGTGAGTCACCCAGGGTGCTACGCAGATGCTGCATCTCCCGATTCGCCTTTGAGCTGCGCAGCACATACTGCTGTCGTCGCTTGGCCTCCTGCGCAAGCTGCTCCCGCAGCATGGAGATCTATGGAGAAGATTATCCCAAGTTATTTACTAGACCTCAGATTGATCACCCACTTTGGCACCCACCTGATTCTCCAGTCGCAGCACTTGCTGTCTGTGCGATTGCTCGCGTACATCCAGCACCTTCTCGGCATGCATTTGGGCACTGCGATAACGTTCCGTGTCCATGCCATCCAGACACTTGGCGCTGTCGTTCATGCGCGCCTTCACCCGAGCCAACTCGGACTCCTTTTCGGCCAGCAGGGTCTCAAGGCGACGCACCTTGAGACGCAGGTCACGCGTCTCCTGCTCGATCACACTGTGATCCAGGCCACAACTGTAGGAGCCGCCTGCGGTGCCACCCGCATCATATCGATTCGAGTCAAATTCCCCTGATTCGGCGGCCCCACCACCATAGTAGGCATTGGATTTCTCTGCACGATCATAGGCACTGCCGCCCGAGAATTTGCTCTTCCGTTCGCATTCCAACTGCTTGACTTTGTCCTGGAATGGAATGTTGGACAGCTAATGAACAGGACCGGGTATTAAGATTCCACGGAAACCCACCTGAAGTGTCTGCAGTTTGCTACGAAGCTCAGACTTTTCGCGCTGCGAGGATTTCAGCTGCCTGCTGAGCTCTTCCTCGCCGCCGCCGTTGCCATTGCCATTGCTGAGGGCCTTGTCGCCACCGCTCTCCTGATTCCACTTTGCAATCCTCAGCTGTGACTCGAGCGCCGATCGTTGCACCTCCAGATCGGTGACCTGATCCTGCAGCCTCTGGTTGCCATCGAGCTGTGCCTGCTGGCTGCGTCGCAGCTCGTTGAGATTTGTCTGGGAGCTGTCCAGTCGTTCGGTGAGAATGCGCTTCTCATTCTCAGCGGTCTGCAGCGATTTCTGCAGCAGCTTCAGCTTGTCTTCGTTGGCCTGCGAGCAGTGTCCCTGCTCTGAGAGCTCCTTTTGCAGGGTCTTGATCTCGCCCCGGAGTTGGGTCTCGCTGACGGCGGACTTCTGGAGACGCTCCTTCAGCTGATCGACGGTGGACTTGAGGGAGGTGCAGCGATCCTCCAGCTGTGTGAGAGCACGGATCTGGTTCTCCAATCGCTCGGTTACCTGCCGAATGCTGCGGTCCTTCTCCTGGAGCGCCATTTGGAGGCGTGTCAGATCCCCTTCCATGGCCACGCGCTGGAGATCCAGCTTGCTGGCGCGTCCCTCAACCTTGGCCAGTTCCTCCTGAAGTTGACGCTTCTCGTTGTCTAGCTTGGAGCACTGCTGGCGGCACTTGTCCAGCCGGTCCTCGTTCTGGCCATTCTCCTCGGCTGTGGCCGCCAGCTGCATCTCCGTTTGGGCCAAGCGCTCGCGCAGCATCTGGCACTCGTCGCTTCGTTGCTTGAGCTTCTCCTCTAGGGCATTTATGGCGGAGATCTTCATTTTGCGATCCGTCTCCAGGTTGCTCTTCTCCTCCTGAAGGTTCCGGAGCATGGCCTGCAGCTTGCTTAGCTTTGCATCGCAGCGAAGCTGCTGTTCGGCCGCATCTTGGAGCTGCTTCTTGGCAGCGCCCAGCTGTGACTTATAGTCATCCTTCTCCCGCTCCAGCTGGGCCACCTGATGCATGAGATTCCGCACGCCCTTGCGCACCAGATCCGGATCCACATCAATTGGTGCATCCGGGCACTGGGAGGAGCTCCTGGCATCGTAGTCGCCCACACTGCGCGACGGACTGAAGCGCCTCGAAGGACTGAGCAGGCGATGCGATAGATTCACACTGCCATCTACTTGGATGCCAGCGATACGGCGTAGCGTGTGCACCACGGATGAGAGCTTCTGCTCGGTGTCGCGCTTATGCAGCTCCACACAGGAGAGCTGCTCGTCCAGTGCACGGATGCGGCCCTCGGCACCGCCCAGTCGGGCTTTCAGCTCCTGGATCTGTTGCGTGGCATCGGCCAGGCAGACCTCCAGATTGTGCTTTTGATCTTCTAGGCGCTTCTCCCGGCCCCGGGCCTCTTCCATGCGCTGGGCCAGCTCCTGCTCGCGGGCATGGAAGCGATGCTCCTCCTGGTTGTTGTGGCACCGGGCACGTCCCAACTCCTGGCGCGTGGCACACAGATTCGCCTCCAGGTCGGAGAGCTGCTTCTTGATCTGGCACAGCTCCTGCTGAGCGCGCTCCTTCAGCTCCACCTCGGCCACCAACTTGCACTGCAGCTCCTTGCCACCCTCGTCTTTCTGGGCGAACTCCACCTGAGCCTTCTGCAGCGACGCCTTCGTGGAATTCAGCTCCTGCGTCGTCTTGGTGAAGTGATTCTCCGTCTCCTTGAGTATGGTACTCAAGCGAGTGCGTTCGTTCTCCAGCGAGTTCTTTGAATCCTCCAGACTGCTGATCTTCTGCAGGGCCTCCTCAATGGCGCGAGCCTGCTCCCGCTTGGCGCTCTCCACGCGCTTCACATGATCGCGCAGCTCCTTGTTGCTGTTGGAGTACTTGTCCCTCTCAATGTTGCTGTCCGCCAGCTGCCGGCGACTGTCCGTTAGCTCCTTTCGCATGCTGTCAATGAAGCCCTCGCCTGCAGCACAGAATATATGTATGTTGAAATGAGTATAAAGGATAATCAGAAGATCTCAAGAAATATTTACCTTCTTTGGTCTTGCGTAGCGCATCCTGCAACTCGTTATTGGTACCCTCCATCTTGTCCTCCTTTAGCCGGATCTCCATCTTCAACTCCTCGCTCATGCGGCACAGAGTATCCCGCTCTTCCCGGATGCTGCACAACTGGAGCTCCTGCTTGCGAATGCATTCCTCCAGTTTGATTCTAAGGAATTTTTTAAATGAATGATCAATTGAACAGTGCAGAAGAAAGATCAAGGATTTTTTGAGGTTTTGAACACGTATGAGTATCTTCAGACACCTATTATATTATTGACATTATCTAAAAAACTAATCATTTCAATATTGTTTTTCTGTTAATAACAATCACCAAATTACGTGCAGAAGCTTTGAAGGATCTCAAAAGCTATTAGCTAGGATTTTATTCGTTTTGACCAGCTCCATTTTATGTTTTCTTGTGGTGATAAAGGTACATAAATAAAATATACTACATATACATATGTTTATATATATATAAAAGAAAAAAAGCCTTTTGGAGCCACCAAGTTAACATTTTTTGCCAGCAGCTTTTCATAACTACTTGTAATTTTTGTGTTGATTTTCGTTTATTGTATGATTTTTCTTAATAAAAATTTAAATATTAAAAGATACATATGTATGTATGCCAAGAGGAATCGATACAAGTTGTCCGACTTGACTGATGAACAGTTGCTGCTGGACTTATTCAAGTCAGTCCTGTCGGATGAGGAAGTGTCAGACATATAAGTTCGACGGAGACGAATACTATACAAGCTTTCAAACGATATTAATAACAAAAACGAGAGGTAACGTTGAGTCGCAGTTACCGCGACACTACTTCTATACCGGTACTCGGTCGGTATGCATACATATATGTGAGCCGATGGTTTATTTATACCCGTACTCGAAGAGTAAAAGGGTATATTGTATTTGTGGTAAATGTCCGTCTGTCGGTCTGTCCGTCTTGTTTGTCGCCCATTGCTCGAAGGCTATAGGAGCTAGAGCAACCAAATTTTGTTTCCACACTGATGTGATATCTCACTCCACGAAAAGTGTTTAAAAATTTTGCCCCGCCCACTTCCCGCCCCCACAAAGAGCGCACATCTGTGGCGTCCACAATTTTGAAAATAGCAGAAAACGAAAAATGCAGAATCATAGAGACAGACCATATCTCAGGGGGGGCCCAAATCTGAATCGGATCGGATCATTAATATAGCCACAATAGAGGAAACTATACGAAAAACTTCGCTCCCTCTCTTCGCACTCACACAAAAAACGAGACGATTTGGTTTTTGTATTTTGTGTCACCTGGATCTCAGAAACTATAAGAGCTAGAGTAACCAAACGTTCTGCCAAGACTCCTGTGATACCAAACCTGAACAAGTGTATTTCACAATTTGATTTTAAAATTTGATTGCTCAAGCTTTCATTTTTTCTGAGCACTACAAACAAGACGGACAGTTAGACAGAAAAAAATTCGACATTTGATTCTGATCAAGAATACGAGGATCCTTTTTCTTCTGTTACACACATCAATTTTACCACAATTACAATACATATACCCATTTAATCTCGAGTACGAGTATAAAAGCAAAGGGTTTTTTTGACCGAGTACGTAGGGCAACTTTTCATTCGCTTCAACTTTTCAGAAATTGGCTATTTTTTATACCCGTACTCGAAGAGTAAAAGGGTATATTGTATTTGTGGTAAAAGTGGGATGTGTGTAACACACAGAAGGAGGCGTTTCCGACCCCATAAAAGTATATATATTCTTGATCAGCATCAATAGCCGAGTCGTCTTGTTCGTCGCCCATTGCTCGAAGGCTAAAAGAGATAGAGCAACCACATTTGTTTCCATACTGATGTTATATCTCACTCCTAGAAAAATGTTTTCAAAATTTCGCCCGCCCACTTCTGATCTGAATCGGATCGGATCATTAATATAGCCACAATAGAGGAAACTATACGCAAAAACTTCGCTCCCTCTCTTTCGCACTCACACAAAAACGAGACGATTTGGTTTTTTGTATTTTGTGTAGCCTGGATCTCAGAAACTATAAGAGCTAGAGCAACCAAACGTTCTGCCAAGACTCCTGTGATACCAAACCTGAACAAGTGTATTTCAAAATTTCGCCCCGCCCCCTTCCGCCCCCCCAAAAGACGAAAATCCACAATTTTGAAGATAGAAAAAATCAAAAATGCAGTATCGTAGAAAATGACCATATCTACCAGATTGCCGAATTTGGTTCAGATCGGATCATTATTGTAGACACAATGATCAAATGAATTTTCAGAAGCAATTTCCCCCCTCTCCTAGTAACGTAAGTAATTTATTGGGGTTGATTGTCGCTGAAGATTCTCTGACACACACACTCACGCTCAAACATGCGTTACATTTAAAATGTAAAAACTGATAAAACATTTTAAAATTCCACATAACATAAATCACTGATTACGGGTATAAAAGTAGAGTCGCGTTCGAAGCGACCCCGTACGTTCTTTCTCGTTTCAAAATGAATTCAGAATTCAGAACGATTTTGTAATTTTTGTAAGATTTCGGAACCAAATAGACAAAGCCGAGTAGGAACGGCCCGCGGTGTTTACGAAACATAGGTGAAACGAGAATTGAAGCCCCGTGAGTCACTATCCCTACTTTACCAAGACGACACACCACTGCTGACTGTCCACCCAAACACGACACCCGTGGAAAAACAAAGCAGTAGCATGGATGGAGAACAAGGTAAGAAAAACCAAGAAGGAGAGAGAGAGAGAGGGATCGACTACCCAAAATTGATACAGGCGTCTTGAGCTTTAAAAGAGGGATCTTTAATTATTAGCGATAAAAAAAACGTTAATAACTACGCTCCAGTAAATTCGCCTGTGTCTATGGGACGTAACAAAAAACCCTACCATAGAACAGCTTGTTGGTCGCTCATGCAACACCTTGGTAACAGTGTTGAATCTGTATGTTGTCTTTTGTATCATGCATAAAAGCAGCGGCACATTGTTTGTTTCAGAGATTTCTATACTCGTACCTGTTAAAGTGGATGGGTGCAACGCAGAGAAGGAAAAATTTCCGACCGCATAATATATATATATTCTTGAGCAGCTTCAATAGCCGAGTCTGTCGTGTCTGTATATCTGTCTGGATCTCAGGGACCACAAGTGTATTTCAAAATTTCGCCTCGCCCCCTACTGTTTAAAAGTTATTAATTAATAACCGAAAAATTTGAATGGTCCTCATCGTGCTCTGTTACAAGTGTATTTCAAAATTTCGCCCCGCCAGCACAAAATACGAAAAGCTGTGGCATCCACAATTTGGAATTATTTGGAATTGGAATCCCGCGTTAATTAATTGTTGTTAAAGGCATCGTTTATGAATAATCTAAGCATAATTAGCTATGCAGCAGTCTCTGCCTCAGTCCTTACTTCGAACCAGAGGCCGAGACCAAATTGGAATACAACCAATAACCACTTTTCTTTATCAATACGCTAAGGGATAGAAGTTTTCAGTACTCACTTGTGCTCCTCATCTCTGGTGCGCATGTGGACCATCTCGTCCTTGAGTTGGGCAATGGCCGACCGTTGCTTCTCGTCGCGGGCATTGGCCTCCCGTTTGCTGCGATCCAAGGACTCCTGTTCGGTCTTTAGATCCCGTGAAACGGACTCTAGGCGCTCGGCCACCGCTTGCTTGTCGCGATGGGCAATGAGCAGGGCCTGCTGCTTCTCGCTTTCTGCCCGGATCAGGGCCTCCTCATGCTGCTGGACGATGCTCTCGATGTGGGCCTGAAGTGTGGCCAGACGCTCCTGCAGCTTCTCGATCTCATCGTCCTTGGCGGTCTGAAGCGCCTGCAGAGCCTGTTGCATACGCTTCTCGAGTGCATTGCGTAGTTGAAGCACCTCGTCCCCATGGCGCTTGGCAGAGTCCTCGCCGGCCGCCTGCAGACTGGCGATCTTCTGGTTGAAATCGCTCTCGGCGGCGCGTGCAGCATTGAGCAACTGTGTCTTGGTCTCCTGGGCCTTGCGCTGACACATCTCCAGGTCCCTCTGAAGGCGGGCCACGTGGTTCTTCAGCGACTCTTCACGGACCAGTGCCTCCTGCAGATCACGTTCTAGTTGGCTCCGCTTTTCTTCGGTGGCCTCCAGCGAGGTGTTTGTATCGAAGAGCACAGATTCGAGCGACTCCTTCTCCGAGCGAATGGCGGCCAGCAGTTCGTTAAGGCGATGTGTGTCCTTTTCGTGCAGATCAATCACCACCTGCTTCTCCTCCACATCCTTGACCATCTCCTCAAGGTTGCGATTGAGGCGACTGTTCGTCTCGGTTGTCTGTTCGAGGCGCTGGCGTGTGCGCATCAACTCTTCGTTGAGGGCCTCCTTCTTGCGGCACATGGCCGTCAGCTGGTTGTGAATGTCGCCTCGATCCCTTGTGACGCAGGCCAAGTCCTGCAGGATTTTCTCCTTCTCCAGCTGCAGACACTTCAGCTTCTCGCTGTACGACAGATTGTCCGTCTCCAGCTCCAGCCGTGCCTTGTCCAGCACGGCCAGCTCCTTCTTCAGTTCGCCGATCTCATTCGATTGGTCGCCTGACTGCAGGCGCAGCTTCTTGCGCTCCTCCTGAGCCTCCATCAGGCAGTTTTGCACGGACTTTAGTTCGTCGCTAGTGGAGCAGCTGTTGCTGGACAGCTTCTCGTGCTTCTCCTGCAGATCGCACTTCTCCAGCAGCAATTTATCCAAATCATACTCCAGGTCCGACTTTTGTTTCTCCAGCAGACAAATAAGGTTGTCCGATTCGATCCTTTGCTGCTCCAACAAGTCCCGATTAAGACTCACGCGATTGAGCTCCTCGCGCAGCGATATGGTCTCCTCTCTCAAACGACTGCTACGATCTTCCTCGGATCTGTTTAAATTTCAAGGAGTTAGCGTGCCTAAACAATACACTATATTCGATGATGTACCTCAAATTCAGTTCGGTGATATTCTTGTCCTTCAGTATCCGCTGTATTTCCAGCTCCACGGCCTTCTTGTCCTCATCCATGGAGTCGAGGCGCTTCTGTAGTTTTCCATAGTTCAGCTGAAGCTTCTCGTACTCTCCGCTGAGACTCTCAAACTAAGGGTAGAACGAGAGGGAACGTTATGAGTCGCTTCTGTGACCGCGACTCTACTTGTATACCCACACGGCGTTCCGGATGAACAAACGGACAGACAGAAAGACATAAACTATTGATGCTGATCAATAATATATATACTTTATGGGGTCGGAAACGTTTCCTTTTCTGCGTTGTACGCATCCAATTTTACCACAAATCGAATATACCCCTCAACTCTTCGAGTACTGGTATATAGTAAAATGCCTTTTTAATGGCATTATTTCTAATTATAATTCGCTCTGCTTTTTTTTGTGCTGTGCATGCGGCTTTACCTTCAAAGCCAGACAGCTCTATTAAATAATATTTAAATGTCTCTCTATATATTTCATCAGCTATCTGTTGAGTCTGCTTTTGAGTCTATCAATTAATCTCTATATTGTACATTGTACAGTCAGTCTGCCCACATATGATCGGTATCAAATTTAAATATAGTCAGACGTCCGTCTCGAATAACCAGATCTATCAGGTAGAACCCAAAATATTTTGAATCTATTTCTAAATTCATGTATACGTATGTGTGGGTGTTTCCGTTTAAATTCCACCTATCGTAATTTTTTATTTTTAATTCTAATATTATTACTGTATCTTACTTATGTACTACATATAGGTTACTACTATAACTATCGATTTGGGGGTATCCATTATCTATCAATCTAGCTATCCTCCTATCTAATATACCATTTATATATATATCCTATCTATCTATCCATATAAGTACCTATCTGGCCTATCCCATATCTAGTATCTACCAATGCTACCATATAGGATTCTTCCATTTTTCGAGTGCATGTGACCTCATCCCGGATCTCAAAATGCAATTTGTAATTAAACGCGGACATCCATCCAACTTTATTATAAAATGTATAATCTATGGATGGGTTGATCTAAAGATCAGACTTTTCGAGTTATCTCCCAACAGACTGTGACTATCTCTCGCTCTGACTCTGTGACTCTGACACCCACACTCACCGCGTTATTGAGATCAGCTCGTCCCATCTCCGATTGCTGTTTCTGGGTGCGCACCTCGTCGAGGCTCTTCTGCAGGCTCTCACGCTCCTGCAGGAGCTCAGAGAGCTTGGAGTTGCTCGAGTCGAGCTTCTCGGTGAGCTGCTGCATCTTGGTGGTGAGCAGCTGCTTGGTGCCCTCGCTGGTGTCCAGCTGGGTCTTGGTGGAGCGCAGCGTCTCGCTGGTGTGCTGGAACTTCACCTGAATGTCGTGCAGGGCCAGCTGGTACTTGTGGAGTGCAGCCTGGACCGCGGAGATGGTGCCCTCGGCGAAGGCCTGGGAGGCGCGTGTCGAATTGCGACGCGGAGATTTGCCACCACCGCCACCAGCGGCAGTAACGCTGGCCGCGGAGGCGGCATCACGCGTCAGATGCATGTGCTGCATGGCCCCACCGGTGACCTCGGCGTCTGCCTCGCGATCCGCATTCTCGGCATCTTGAACGACGGCTTGCGCAATCTCGCGCATGGAATTGTTCAGACGCTCGATCTCGTCGCTGTAGCGGCTGGCCAGCGCCGCCTGGGACTCGGCCTGGCCGCAGCGATCCTCCAGCTTCTTCAGCTGATTCATCAGCTCCAGCAGCCGCTGATCACGCTCCATGATCTCGTGCCTCGCACTCTCATACTGCACCTTGAGCGTGGCCAGCTGATGCTGCAGTTCGTCGCTGATGCGATGCGATTGCTTGAGCTCTTCGTCGGCCGCCCGCTTGGCCTGCTGCTGGGCAAAGGCCACCGATGCCGTACACCCATTAATATCCTTGCCCACGCAGCTGATCTCCTGGCCCATCTTGGCCACCTCCTGCTTCATGGCCGTTTGCATTTCCCTGAAGGAGCGCTTCACGGCCACCACCTCGCGCCACATTTTCAGCAGGCGATTGTGCTCGCTGTTGTAGAAGTCCTTAAAGGCCTGCTCCTCCTCCTTGAACTCATCTTCCTTGATCAGCAGCTCATCCCTCAGCCCCGACCAGTCGTTGGTCAGCTTCTGCAGATCGTTGGTCAGCGCCTCGTTCGTCCGATTCGACTCCTCCAGCTGCTGCCGCAAGGCATTGTTCTGGGCCAGTATCTGCTCGCAGCGCAGATGCTCCTCCTCCAGCTTTCGGCACAGCTCGCTGGTGCCATCCTCATGGCCATAGTCGCGACTGCAGCTGGGCGGTGGAGAGTCCAGTGAGGAGCTGCACGGCAGACTGCTCTGTCCGCCAAGGGTCAGGGATGTCGAGCACTGTTGAAGGATTCAAATTAGTTTAGATTCCTTCCTGCCCTTCAATACTCACCAAAACCTGACTGGTGGTGGGCCCTGTCGTTAGCTTGGGTCCTGCTACCATCGTCGGCTTGATGGTCTCGTGCATGCGATCCTCCAGATCGCTGCATCGCTGCCTGTACTGCTGTATCTTCGACTGGAGGCGGCTCACGAGATTCGCCTGATTGTGCTGCGCCTGCTTGTAGGTGTCCAGCCGTCGCCGATAGCTGTGCGATTCGTCTGCCAGCCGCTGGCGCAGCTCCTGGTTCTGACGTAGCAATGCAGTGGACCCCTCTGCACCGGCCGCTGGCGGCTGGGGCTGGGGCCCCGGGCTCATCATTCTGGGTGTAAGGATACCCGAACCACTGGCCGATGGGTCTCGGTCACGCCCACGCTGGTGGCGCGAGAAGGGCAGGCGCGTGGAGGCGTTGGAGGACGGTGGATGTGGGGCCAAGGATGGGGGTGCCGCCGCCGACGACGACGCCTGAAGGTCGACGGCCGATGGGCAGGGCGTTTGCTTGAAGTTATCGCGATACGCCTGCATCTGTGGATTGCAAAACTGATTTCAATGCTTTGGTTTGGTTTCCTTTTCCGCTTAGAAATTGCCATTGCGGTTTCGCGTTGCGTGTGCGCACCCACATGGGGAGAAAACTTTATTTCCAAACGAAACTTTGGCGCCTCAATAAGTTTGTCCAAATTGATTTATTAACTTGTTCCGGGGAGCCACAGCCCATGCCATGTTCCCAGACCGACCCCCCCGCCCGGAAAAGGGGTCACCATGACAGCCCCCAAAAAGGAGGAGAAGGCAGCGGTGGATTTCTCGCAAATAAACAAGTTCCGGGAACCCAGTCCCCTCTCATTATGATGGAACGACGATGAGCCCCCATACAGACCGAATAATATTTCTGAAATCCACTTGAGGACACGCATTGTACCGTCTGTCACCAGGACAGCAGCGAGTGTTTACTGTCGCCCCTGCCTCGCCACCACCCACCCATTAGAAGAAGTCTCATAATAATTCCTTGTCCTCGTATTTTTTTAATAAACAATATTTCTTTTCATCGTTGTTGAAACTTCTTTTGACACGAATGCGTCTTCTAATTTTGAGCTTCTTATGCTGTGCGCCCTCTGACCCCATCTCCATTCCCATACCAAGCCCCCCCACTTTACTTTTGTTGCCGCCAATGACATTTATGCAAACAGTAAAAACAAAATATAAAAAAATAATAATAATAGCATTTATCATTGATATTTCGACTATGATTTGGCATGCAATCGCAGAATAGGATTCGATGGCGGCAGGACCTTTCTACTCGAAGTTTTACTCGAAGATTTGTACAAATGTACGAGTGCGAAAACGAGTTTATGTCTCTTGAAAATGACTATATTTGAATGGAGGTCGTGAATCGAGGTGTATAATCTTTCTCTATGATCTATATTTATATTTCTATATATCATAAGGGAAAAAAGATCAGCAAAGAAATACAATACCAAAAGATTTATATTTGTAGATGTATCAAGACTATTTTGGTATACTTTTTTTATTTTTAAATACATTAAAGACGGCTCTATGTGCTCTTTCATTTCAAATTGTGCTCGTAAAATCTTAATAGGAGTTTTCTGTCAACCAAAATCCCGCAATATTGCGGGATATTGCGGGAATCCCTGGCCCATCGAGGCTCAATCAAGGTCGAGCAAGAGATATTCAATCACTTCAGGATATATGTATGTAGTGCGGGAGCCGGGAGGAATGCTCAAGAAGATGCCAAAATTGCTTTAAAAAATGGCTGCAAACGAACAACTGGGGGCCATGAGTCATTCATTACATTGACTGTTCGTTAAACTTTTCTTCAAATTCGTTTGAATTTTCCTCGTATCTGGTGATGAATCAAGAGGATAGAACCAAGCGACAGGAGGACACAAGGTTCATTAACGAATCTGTTCGAAAACTATAAAACTGATCAACAATAGCCAAAAGAATTATTTTGTCTGAAATGTTGACTACAGCACTCGCATTTCACTTAAATTTAGCGTGATGTGATGTTAAATACCCCAAATTATAAAGTGAGTTTAGTAATCATGTACTATATGTACTATATAGTATGTATGTACAAATAGGTATTTTTAAAATGCTTTAAAATGATAAATGCATTAAGCTTTTTATTTTTTACTTTTAATACTGCCAGTACTCGGCAAAAATTTATAAAACACAAAAATCAAACAGAATTAGAAAAAATTTATTCTAATATTGTACTCATATAAACTCGTATCGTTTCGCATTGTATTTTTGCATTATTCTGAGCTGTCAGTTATATAAAAATATAGTTTTTCGAACTGCATCAACTATCAAATTAAATTGATCCTGTCATGGAATTGACACCGCCTTATCAATACGAGTATAACTATATTATTGAATTGAATAAGTCAATTATTGAATAGTATAATCAGTAGCCGTACAAAATGTTCCCAGAAAACTGGAACTAAAACATTTGGGATTACAAATCTATTTTTTCAACAAGACTAGAACATTTTTTTGTTTCGTTTTACAGTCACTTCTTTATAGGTTGTTGAACTTTTTGAACTTACTGCTCACTGGATATATATCAAGGGTATTCCAGCGATATGTATTGTATATCACACTTTAAAACGTTTGTCACTTTATTTTGTCACCAAAAGCGATGGCAAAACCGAGTCGGAACGTTTATGTCGTTGCACACGTGCCTTCTTGTTGCCAATCCGCGCACTACAAAAAGGCTGTTAACTGATTGAGCGCCAATTGAGTACTCATCAAGCTATCACGAGCGCCTCCAAGGGTTTCCCTCGTTCCTGTGAGGTTCCTCTGAGGTTGACGTTAAAGTTGAGGCAACGGCAAACTCCACCTTCTCTTTCTGCCTTAATGGCAATTGACACAAATTCCGCAAAAGGCGGAAATACGCAACTAATGCGACTTCGGAGGGAAAGTTAATCAGAGCCCAACGATGCGGCCAAGTGGATGGGATTCGCCCACTGAACTGTCTGGATTCAAGGAACTAAACCAACTGAGCGCCAACTCGACTCGATACAGTCCCAACTCCAACTTACATAAAGAGACACCAAGGGAGAAGGAGGGATGTCCATTAGGAGGGCCTCCGTTCCGTCTCGAAACTGCAGTTTTGCATAGCTCCCAGGGCTTGGTTTGGTCTGGGGGTGTAGAATAAACATTGAATTAACAAATTCCTGGTTACCCCCAGCAACCGCGATTGATTCAATTCCCCAGTCGACAGGTAAAGCCCCTGGTGGTTCCACTCACAATTATGCTTTTGGCGTGCCAGCGAGCAACAAATGCAAATCGTGTCTTGTAGCATATTCCGAATGCGGTCCGTAAAGCCCAACGAAAAGCGTTTAGATCATGGATAGATGGGGTATACGGGAGTGGTAACGTTGCAGGCTCCTATGCTGGTTCATGCCCAACTGCGTTTAATAAGTCAATGAGCAGGGCAATAAATTGAACAGGAACTGTAGGCTCTGTCAATGCACTTAACCCTTTTTCATTTGATTTATTTCCTTTGAATATCTATGAGAAATAACCTCGGGACAGGGGACTATTATGCTAATCGTTGGGTTGTCCAAAAGTGAAACATTAAATGGGGAGGAAAGTAAAAAAAAGCAATAATGAGATCAAATGGATTGTATATTGAGCCGATTCCATAAAGACTCTACAAAACAGAACTTCACTTAAGAACTACAGTAAGAAGAGAAACAAAGTTCGGAAATTACACTGTCGAATAGTATTTCTTAATTGCTGTTATATGTACATACATAGTTATATCAAGCCTTCTCCTTTTAGAGCATTTTATCGCAGTCAACTTTACGCAGCATGAAATTGAAGCTATGTTTTCAGTGTTGGTCACGTACAGAATATATGTACATATGTAATCTGTATGCATGGTTGCTTTTCCAAGAAAAATTTTTTCATTTTAATATACTATATTATATTTTAATATAATATAAATATAATTTATCTTTCATACGCAACTATTTCCACATCCAATTTCAATATCTTTGTAGAAATCGCTGCCCTGTTGTCTTGGTACCTTATCTTATCTATTTTTAATCAGAATATCCATGTTTCAATTGCAAAAATATTACCATTAATGCCAACAAGGAATGCATATGTTGACTAAAATCATCTCTTCCTTCAGAAATTATGTTGGGAATGACCCCTATCTATTCGTAATGACATCCCGTCTTTATTTGACTTTCTCTGCTAAGATTTCCTTACACTTTTTATTGGGCGCTGCTCCCAGTTGTTTCAGCTTAAATTAACAGATGTGCAACCTGTACAAATATATTATCTCCCACCACGTATTACTCAAATCGGAACGAAGCATTTCAAGCCATTTTCTTTTTTTTTTTTTTGTTTTTGCGACCACAGAGAAGCAAATGTCAAAATGTTTCCTGGCACAGGTTTAGGCGAATGCGAAAGCGAACTCGAATGCTATTGCGATGGAGAAGCTGCGCCTGCCTGCCATTTCGCTCAGACCAGAGTCTGGTGGCCTGGGGATGCGGGAGGTTATCGCCATCGTATGCCCGTATCAGAGAACTGCATACACATGCATCTGTACAAAGATCCGAAGCATCTACTATTTTATTTCTATATGGCAACCAACAGCCAAAAGCCAAATCAAACCAAGCACCAAACCCAATGAATTGGCAAAAATATCAGCAGTCAAAGAAAAAAAAAAAAAGAGAAATATTAAAGATGAAAATAAATATTCAATTCAACATTTGATTTTTCCATTATCAGCTGAGTGTTGGCTTGAACCTAGGGAGGCGACCTTGAGGAGATACTACCAACAAATATGACAGGTACACACAATATATACAGAATATTCTATATAGAATATGTACAGATAGATATAGAAATCGAGAATACATATGTATGTATATAGTAGAGCATGTAGTAGACTCTCAAAGTCCATTTGATTGGTTATGTTATGCATTTCTAAACAATAATTAAGGTGTTTTGTTTGCCTTCACTTTCAGTTTTTAATCTACGGTCCAAAGCGACGACTGCGAATACTATGTGTAGGTGTGAGATTATTTCTGCGAAGCATAAGTTGTGCCTCTCCACTCCTCCTCTCTGCCGCTGCTGTTGGACGATTTGCTTGTTTAATGAGTGTGTTGGTTGGGTTCATAGTCAGACTCTTATCAGGCGGCGGCAAGTCGGCAAAGCCAAGTGCCGTAAAGACTGTAAATGGGGATTAAACACCATACTCGTTCGTATTCGTACCTTATACATAGTATAGTACGTATTGCGAGAGACAGAACAAAGTTCATTTTGGTGCCACTAATCTGATTCGTTGAGGATGTGCATTCGGCAGAGAGTAGATGCTAGGAAGGGTCCATCGATGGGTAGATCGGTAGATCGATCGCCCTCTGATGGTTCTTCTTGTTTGCTTGCCATATGTACATGCGTGCATATATGTATGTAGATCCATGTGGGGCCAATCTTCTATTTGCAATCTACAAATATTGTACGGCACCGCACGGCAACGGGATGATTTATACATCAGCGATCATCAAAGATCACAGAAATACGGATGGGTATCTGAGGAGGGCTCTCTGCCAGGAGACAGGCAACGGCTATGGTGGCGACAATAGCTTTGATACTTGGGTAAAAATATCATCATCATCATCATCATCGTTCATCTACAGACACACACACACGCACACACATTTAGAGCATTGTCTGATCATTCAAATGCGTGTGTGTTGTTCTGCTGTACGAGTATGTGGTAGCTAATTAGTACACTGAGAGAATGATTACACTAGTCAGCAACCAACAAAAAAATTATATACTTACTACTACGTACTACGTTTACAAAAAAAAAAAAACAACTACGCAAATTTTTAACAAAAATTGAACAATTTGTTGTTGTATAAATACATATGTATATCTTCAATCGATGTACATATCTTAAAGTACTTACAAGGGCATTTAAAGCATTCTAAGCCCACTTCTATATAGTCATTGATAAGATTTTTCTGTTGATTCTATATATAGTATAGTAGAGCCACAGAAATGACCTTAGAGAAACAGATTTAGTAATCGCTGGAACTGCAATAAACTAATCAGACCAACCGATAAAGAACCAATGAAGATAATCACTGATAAATCAAATGAGTGTGAGTTTGTTGAAATTTTCTGCCAGTGCATAGGTATAGGCAATGCCCAATGAGTCGGGACAGACGGATGTGTCTCCCCGTCGTTGTCGGGGGATGTTGTTATCATTAATACGATGCGATGGCCGTGCCGGTGCCGTGCCGTGCATCTTAGCTTTGCCTTTTAAGTATAGCTCCTATTTAAATCGGGCTTTAGTCACAATTCGAATTTCGCCAGCAACAGTAACGTAACGTAACCGAAAGCATTTCATACCAGCGAAACGCGAAACAGATTGAAGATTACACCACGGAGTCTGTCTGTCCGCTGTCCCGTGAGTCAGTGTCAGAAGTGTTCGAAGTGCGTGAAGTGTTTAGAGATGTCCCAGACCCTGGACGATCTGCTGCTGCGGCAGGAGCATGCCCGACAACTGCGTCAGGTGAATCGCTCCAAATTTCGTCGCATCAATTCCCTGGACCTCATTCCGGAGCATCCCAGTCAAGACGAATCAGAGGACGAGGACGGTGGTAGTAGTGCTTCAGCGGCTGCTGATTCTGCTCCCCACAAGCATTTTGTGGCACTTCGTCGCCAGCGCACCGCCGATGGCAGTCTGCTGCGCAGTCACTCCCAATCCCAATTCCCAGAATCCCAGGAGCGTCCGCTGGGCACTCGCATGCTGCTCTTTGGACCCCAGCTGCTGATGCGTTTTCTGCTTACGCTGCTCCGCTACATTCTCTACATCCCATTGTCCATAGCGGCGCCTAGTTTTTGGCTATCGGCTCTGCTCTGGATCTTCTGGAAGCTCCTGAGAGTGCCCATTGCCATGGTCAAGTGGCTGCTCAGCGGCGACGAGGATGTGGCCACGCCGCAGCGCCAACGGACGATACTCCTCAGTTGTGGCAGCACCATTCAGACCCTTCATTTGGCCCGTAACTTCTACGGTTCTGGGGCACGCGTTGTCGTCTTTGAGTTCGAGGGACTCTTCGGCCTGGCACGCTTCTCCACGGCCGTGGACAAGTTCTATGTGGTGCCGCGACCCACAACCACCAATGCGGACCAGTACATTTCCGCTTTGTGCCACATTGTGAAGAAGGAGCGTCCGGACGTGTATGTGCCGGTGTGTGCCACCAGTCCGGCCTACTACGACGCCCTGGCCAAGCCCCACCTGGAGGTGCTCGGCTGTGCCACCTTTGTGCCCAGCGTCCAGGAGACCCAGCAGCTGGATGACTGCCTGCAGCTCTTCCAGCGCTGCGAGGCCCAGCAGATGCCACTGCCAGCCCATGTGGTGCTCACAGCACCGCGTCAGCTGCAGCAGATCTACGAGAGCGGCTTTGTGGGCAGCTATCGCAACATTCTGATGGCCGCTGGCATGCAAGGAGTGCTCGAGCGGCACAAGTATATTCTGCCCAATCGCAGGGCGGAGCTAAAGTTCAGCCAGCACGAGATAAGCGAACGACAGCCCTGGCTGGTGGTCAGAGATCAGCCCGGCTATCACCACTATGTGACCTGCACCACCGTCAAGGACTCCCGTGTGGTGGCCAATGTCAGTTGCCGGGTGGATCATCACACCAAGAATCTGGTGCCCTGCCGCCGCGACGACGAGACCCAGATCGAGCTCTGGCTGCGATCCTTCTTTGCCAAGGTGCGCTTCCAGCGCAGCATCAATGGACACATTAGCTTTCGGCTGGTCAAGTCGCCCGCCCATGGCGGACAGTTTGTGCCGCTGGGCACCAGGCTGGGCGTGGCCCTGCCCTACATCTGCCACAATCGCTCGCACGCTCAGCTGCTGTGTCGGGCGATGAAGTGCATCCATAGGCGGGGCCTGCCCGAGGATGAGCTGACCAACTGGAGCTGGTCGTCGCTGGAGCGTAGCACTTCGACAACGGCGCTGGACAAGCGTGATGCATTGTTTGCCTACTGGGATCCGTTGCCATATTGCGCCTACTATCACTTCCAGCTACCGCTGGAGTCCGTCAAGCTGTTTTTGCAGCGCCGGAATCGCGATCGTGGCACAACCAAAATTTTATCGCCTCGCATCACGGTGCCGGTTCATTGAACGATCGGTCCACGGGCGTACGGACGGACCACAAATGGGGGTAATGGGGGAATGGGGGGATGGGGCACCACTGCAGCCGGACGCGGTCTGGTGGGTTGGGAAGGGGGGTAATGGAACGCGAGAGCCAGAGCCAGAGCGAGAGAGAGATAACACAGACTGATCAATAATAAAAAAATATGTATATATTTTTTTGCATTTTTTGTTTTACTTTTTTGTTTACTTAAAACGCGCGCGCGCTCACGCATCAAATGGGGTTCAACATCCATCAAATGAAGATTAGGCTTAGGACTTAATACTCGTAGAGTTACAAGCAGCAACAACAAATAAACAGCAAAAACAACATTGTACCCACATATATATATATATGATAGTTCGTTAACTTTTGTATAATAAATAATATTTATATTTTAATTACCCATTTGACTTATATTTTCATTTGGTTTCTGTCTTGCCACTCCACTGCAACATTTTTCTTTGCCCATACCACGCACGCCAAGCACTTCACTTCTTTGTTTCACTGAATATCGCAAAGCACTGACCGCTACCAATGGATAGTATACTGATGGATAGGGTGTCCTTGTTGTCCTTGGATGGTTGGTGGTTGTTTTGTTTTTTTGTCACGTTTTTTTGTACATGTTTTGGCTTTCTTCGCCGGTTGCCTGGCAACGGCTTTAGGTCAGTTTTGGTTGTGGTTAAGTGGTAACAGAGTCATTTACGTTCTTATCAAAAGAGAGGGTGAAATGACGATAAATTTGCATAATAATTATGCACGCTTTTGTTTATTCAAGCGGAGAAATTATAGCTGCAGCAGCTTTCATTTTCATTTCCGCGAAATCAAATTTAAAATTTAACCGGTAAACTAGTTATCAAGATCCGCGGATTTATCGGTGAAATATACTGTAATTAATGAGACCGCAGAAAGTATATTCTAAAATATACCGAATACTAGACGTCTCGTCTCTAACATGTTTTGTCATCTCTAGCACTTAGATAAATTTCAGATAAATTTAAAACAAATTGCGACACCCTGTATTAATTTAGTAATTTAAATTAACGGCCAGGAAACGAAGAACCGTAGTAAGATCCTAGTACCTGCTGGACAGCCGCGAAGCATTACTGTCTCCCATCAACGCGTCAGCCAGGTTGCTGGGTAACAACCGCCTGTCAGCGGATTGCGGCAGCTCCCTCCTCATATGGTCGAAACGCCCGCACACAAATATATAAAAAAACGAAAAATGCAGAATCATAGAGAAAGCCCATATCTATCAGAGGCCCGAATCTGAATCGGATCGGTTCATTAGTATAGTCACAACGGAGTAAATCACTTGGAAAGGCATCGTTCCCTCTCGCCCTCTCTCACTTAAAATGGAGTCACTTTGGCGATTCGTATTTTGTGTCGCCTGGGTCTCAGAGACTATAAGAGCTAGAGCAACCAAACTTTTTGTCCAGACTCCTGTGATACCCAATCAAGACAAGTGTATTTCAAAATTTCGCCCGCCCCCTTCCGCTCCCACAAAAGACGAAAGTCCACAATTTTAAAGATCGGAATGAACGAAAAATGCAGTATCGTAGAGAATAAAATATATCCCAGATTCCCGAATTTGGTTAAGATCGGATCATTTTTATAGTCACAATGATAAAATGAATTTTCCGCAGAGATTTCCCCCTTCCCCTTGCAGCGTAAGTCATTTATGGGGATGATAGTCATCCTACAGATTCTCTCTCTCGCTCACACACCGCTCACACGTTCTGCCTCGTGCAGTGTACGTGTGTTGTTGTGAGAAGAGATGTAGATGATGTAGATGACATATGCAGCAAACAAATGTAAAATGTAAAAACTGATAAAACATTTGAAAATTCCACATAAATCACAAGTGTACTAACCGAGTACGGGTATAAAAGTAGAGACGCGTTCATCGCTTTCTCGATTTAAATTAAAAAGTTTGAAAGTAAAAACGAAAATAGCCCGTATAAGCTCACTGCTGTTTTCATTTTTCATTTTCTGTTATCTTCAAAATGGTAAACGCCACAGATGTGCGCTATTTCACATCAGTCTGGAAAAAAAAATCTAGTGCTCTAGCTCTTATATTCTTCGAGAAATGGGCGACAAACAAAATGGACGGACGGACAAACTGACCGACTAACGGACAGACAGACTATATTGACTCGGCTATTGATGCTGATCAATAATATAAAAACTTTATGTGGTCGGAAACGCTTTGTTCTCTGTGTTACACAAATCTACTTTTACCACAAATACAATATACCCTTTTACTCTTCGAGTACGGGTATAAAAAGTTTTTATTAAAAACGGGAGCCGCAGGAACAGTAATTTAACATCTTTTGATTTATGAAATGTTACCTGCATAATTCGACCTGCAACCCGATTCAATACAAGATAAAAACGAAATTTGAGTGTGTTTCTATTTATTTTTTTCCAAACAAAAATGTGGTCTTTATGCAATACACAGTCCAAAAGAGGATCCAAATTTTAATTTAAATCGTCGGGAATAAACCCATTTGCTTACATTAAAACGAGTTCGCGTTTTCACTTATTTTTGTGAAATTTATTGAAGCGGTCGGAAAAGCCCGACAGTTCGAAACTCATACACATTATTTGATGTAATATTGTATTAGATATCTATAGATATTTTCGCTAAACGTCTTTTGCATCTTGAAGACCCGGCTCGTTTAATGTGTATGCGTTCTAATAACCTACAGATTCCACTCTATACTCGCGACGGCATAGTTCTTACGGAATACCAGCACCAGGCGACTAAGGATATGACAGGACATAACCGATCAGCCTCGCCGTTTTTCTGAAAGTATACATCGTAGTGTCCTGCAGATCCTGCAATTTCATTAGCTGCTCGGAGGCAGCCGCCGTAATCTTCTATCGCTCGACGTCCGCCTTGTCTCGTTTTCCTCTATCCTATCTGGTGGGCGACATCTTCGCTGCTGTTGGCGCCATCTTAATAGAAATCGTAGTTGCTGGGCTCGTCTTTGGGATACAGTTTCTTGATGGCGGGTACAGTGGTAGCACTTCTCGCCGGAGACGGTCCGTCTCCTGGCAAATGAGTTTGTGCTACTTCTCGATGAAGTTCACTTGTTGCGAGACCACGATGCCATCGCCAATTTTGTTATGACCACGAGCTTAACACGACGATTCCATGGGCATGGTTGCAGATACAAATGGGTCAGGCAGTGCCACCTGCACCTGCAGCGGGTCCACTGATGCACCCTGTCGCTAATCTCAATGACTGGGCTCTTGTGTGCGGCTTCGGTCTCGGTGTCTGGACTTACTGATTTTGGTTTGGGCTTTTTCTGTGCCCATTCCCGCTTTGGCAAGCCTAAGCGTGGCAAAATACTCAATTTGCAGCGGATCCCGGGAAGGAGTCGCTTTGAAATGGGATTGGGTTCAACTCCAGCTCTGGGTATGGCTCTGCCTGTAGATCTTGCTCATGATCCGCTCCCCTTGGGTACGGGTATCAGCTGCTCTCATTTGGCGCTTTTACATATTGTCGGTCGTATCTCTTTCCGTGTCACTTTGCAATCAGTTTGTCATTAACAAGACGAAGGCCCATGCCAAACTCTACTTGTGCACAAGTATCTGCCAGCTACATTCAGATGGAAAAAGAAATTCTGAAGCAGCTGCTGCTGATGGGTGGATAGAACTGGACGGCAACAGCACTCGGATTACAAGTATACTATATTTCATTTATTAAAGAATTTCCTTTCCTCTCTCTCGACTTGGGTGAAATTAGTTCTCTGCTAAAGTTAGATGTAAGTATTTTTTTTTTCCAAGCCAAAACCCGTAAAGATATATAAATTATTTATCTTAGACGGGTCGGTCGCTTAAGCTTTGAACAAAAGGAAAATTCGAAATTCTCGGATGAACAACATTTGTGCCTTGGCCAGCTATCCGATTAACAAAATGCCCAAAAGAGAGAAAAAACATTTTATTTGAGACGACAATGAAAAATCGCTGCCGTAACGGGCAGAGTGTCTGGAATAATCTGGAATGGAATCCACAATTGAATAATAACAATTAACACACGTTATTTTGTCTCTTTATAATATCGGAGGAATGGTTCTGAAGAGGCAATAAAACCACACGTAACGTAAAAAAATTTTTGCGGCATATTTAGGCCAAGCCTAACTTATATGTGATCCTTTTTGTCTTTCCGCAAATCTTGCATTTTGTGCTTAAAGATTGCACAAGGACAAAGTTTGGCGGAGCCTTATAGCCGGCGGTGACCTGAGGCTTAGTAACGGCGTATAGTTCTTCCATCTCCTTTTCGAACTGCCCTGCCTGGTCGCTGACATGTGAAATCGGACTACAAATCACTCGTTTTGGGTCTTCCAAATAGTATGTAGCTGTATTGTCTTTCCATGAATTAACGTCTCTAATCGGGACTGATGTTAATGGCTCTTCGTCTTCAGCCTCCTCCTCCTTCCTCCTCCTCGTCCTCGTCTATCTGCTGCTCTGGCTCAAAAGAAACCGGCTGAGAGAAAAGAGGCTGCTCCTTCTGCTCTCGTAAACAGGCCTACGGGGGCTCCCCCCGCACGCTCAAACAGGCCTGCTGGGGCTCCACCTCCTCTCTTTCCTCCGTCTCAGTCTGAGACATTGGTTCAAATGCTTCGTTAAACTTTTTGGAAAAAGAGACTCTTTGCCTTTCAAGCAATAGTTTGGAGTAAGTACTTCTTCATTTCTCTCTTGAACTGGCACTTGAACTTGTTCTCCTGGATATGCGTCCGGACATGAGTCGTCATTCCAAAGTCCCTGTAGGACACACACATAGTTCTTGATGCCCGCATTCCGCAGATGTTGCAGGGAATGGAGGTGCTTCTTGACGGCCATAGGACAACGGATCGCACTCCATGCAGGGATAGTCGGATTAATCGGTGCCTGCTCATTGCCGCGGGCGGTGCGCGCGAAATCTTTCCACTTCTCGTGCACCAGCTTGATGTGCTTTGACTGGTGTTCCAGTCCTGGCCCAGACGGCGTCTGAAGACGTTGTCCCAATATATGTATATGTACGTATATATACACATATACCACCTCGACATCCCCGTGAAACTACAGATGTCATCTTCTTTTGTTTGCACACAGTCAACTCATACAGGGTGTTTCGCAATTTTTATCTTATTCACGGAAACAATCTATTTGTCAGCTGGCTGACATTTATCTGAAATTTATCTGAGACTGCACTTGCCACTCACAGGTTCACGCAGAATTTGCTTGCTACTCACAGGTTCACGCTGAATTTTCTTGCCACTCACAGGTTCACGCAGAATTTGCGTGAAGAACAAGAGGAACAACAATAAAACTCTACACGTAAAACAATGAAAAACGGCCCCAAGGACCCGTCAGGCGGCGGTGGCGCTGGTTATCGTCCTGCCCAGACGGACAACAATCTGTCCAACGTGTCCATACACATTGAAAGCGACGACAATGACTCAACGACAGCGGAGCACGAGTATCTGCTGCCATCGATGACCTCTACGGCAACGGGCGGCAGTGGGACGGGTGGAATTGGCTCCATTCCCCACAACACCAGCATCAATCTGGACTCAATTGGCGGCCACAGTCTGCCAACGGGTCGCAGCAGCAGCCTCACTGGTGGTCCGCGACACGGCAACATTCTCTCCTCATTCCTGGCCCGCCAGCGCTCCTACACACCGGCCGCCAGCTCACCCGTCCGTGTGGCCACACAAATGAACCGTCGCCTGCAGCAGTCCCGCAGCATGGGTGCCAACAGCAGCCTGGAGGAGCCACTGCCAAGCCCTGGTGTTGGGCCATCGACAGGACCTGTATCTGGCTCGTCCGCCGGCGTGCGACAACTTGGATTCTGGCGTGTCAATCTGAACGATGTCTTCTCCCTGTCCACGGCTCCATCGACTGAGGCGCTGCGCTCCTTTATCACACATTCCAACTTCCGATACCAGCCAGCGGCATCGGCATCAGCAGCAGCAGTGGCGTCAGCATCTGGAAATCCGCCACAAGCGTCGTCGCCCGTGGACAATGCGCACATTCTTCTGCACCATCAGCAGCAGCCAAATGCAGAAATTGTTGGCACTTCTCCCCTGAGGATCGGCCGAGTAGGACACGGACTTAATGCCACGAGCAGCTCCATGATGGGCCGCAGCATCTCGTTGCGCGAGGGCGAAATGCGACACAGTCTCGCAGCACAGTCTGTCCGGCACAATGCCAGCGTCATAGAGCTGCACAGCAATCCGTCAGCCTACGAGGAGAGCGAGGATGAGCACAATGCGAATTTAGATCTGGGCGATGGCAATCTTAGCGGTGCAGCATTGCCTGGAGCTGGCGATGCGGCTGCAGGCGGTAATAACATCGTCAATGGCCAGGCAGAGCCGCCCGAGCACCAGGGCGAGGACGAGCAGCTTATATCGGACGACATGGTCGTGCAGATACTCAGCCATTTCGTGCGGTATATGCCCCTCATCTTTATACTCCTCATCAAATTCATACACGATCATCTGCTGGGCATTGTCGATCTGCTGGTGCTGCAGACTGTCATGTACAATGTCAATCGATCGGTGCGGAATCAGGTGTCCCGACTGGCACAAAAGAACTACGCTTCGATGCTGCGCGACTGCTGTCTCATTGGGATAGTGGTGACGGTGCGTCTGTTTCTGGCCACAGCATCGCCGGATCCGTATGGCCTGATTGTGCCGCCGCCAAGGACATATTTCAGCGTTGAGACCTCTGCCCTGCCCTACAAAACGGAGCCGGGGACAATCAGTAAATTTGGTCCAACAACCTCTTCCTCGGAGACGCAGAAGGCGGCATTCACCACGGAGACGTATGAGGCCGTGAGGGTCGTTCCATTGGGGATGCTGCTGTACTACATAGCGGTCAGTGATCTCATAATCAAGCTGCTCACGATGCTCATCAAACTGGCCATAACCATGCTGCCCAATCATGTGATGCGCTTCAAAGTGAGGGTAAGGCTCTCATTCCCATTGATTCCCCTTCTCTCTTGGGATTGTAATTGTGATTTCTTTGCAGGCTCGTCTCTATGTCCTGGTGGAATACATATCGCAGTTCTATCGGGCCCTGACGCCCATCACACAGTGGTTCATGTTCCTCTACGAGTCCTATTCGGGCCTTGAGGTGGTTTCCGGCGGCCTCTTCTCCGCCTTGTACCTGGGGGCAAAGATATTTGAGCTGGTGGAGCGTGCCAAGTCGTTGCACAAGGCGGTGGTAACCTTCAGACGGAACATTGTACGTAGCATGCCATATCCGAGAAATGTTTCTCCTTTATTTAATCATTGTCTTTAGGATTCTGAGCGTCCGCCCACTAAGGAGGAACTCGATGCCGCGGGCTCAGTGTGCCCCATCTGCCATGATACATTCAATACGCCCATTATCCTCGAGTGTGGACATATTTTCTGTGATGAGTGCGTTCAGACGTGGTTCAAGCGCGAGCAAACGTGCCCCATGTGCCGGGCAAAGGTTAGCGACGATCCCGCCTGGCAGGACGGCAGCACCACATTCTTCCATCAGCTGTACTAGGCCCGTGCAAGGCCCCCAAAGAAATGTTTTTTGCATATTTCACGTGTATATAAATAGTCTCCGAGCTAGCATTTGTTTATTAAACGGACAGTTATTAATTAATACTAATATATTTTAAGGGTTAATTTATTTTTCTGCATTTCACTTTGGTTTCTTTCTATTTTTTGCGACGAGCCGCGTCGAGAGATCGGGATTCGTAGTACTCGCCATCGCCACGTGTGGCCTTCTTGTTAATGTCCGTGTGGCGCTCTCTACTCACGATTTCCTCCAGCACCTCGCTGTCGCCCTTTATAAGGCGGATGCGGCCGGTCACGGGATCGACCTCGCGACGGATCTGGCTCTGACGGCGCTGATATTCCTCCGGTGTTTCGGGCGCATGGGATTTGCTATTCATCAGTGCTTAAATATTTTTGGTGGGGACACACAAACAAGACACACACATAATATACAGGAATTACGATGTTGCGATGGGGAATACGGACCTATTGGTATGGCAAAATCCTCATCTACTTCTTGGGGGGGCGGCGGCGGAGTGGCGTCCTTTTGCTTGGGGTGCTTTTTGGATTTCCTGGACTTGTGCTTCTGCTTCTGCTCCTTTCGCTTTTCCTTGTGCTTTTTCTTTGATTTTTTCTCGCTTTTACCCATTTTAAAACGTAAACAAAACCAAACAAGATGTGACCCCCCACACGAACGTCGGTGTGTCGATACCCTGCCAATAGTCACGTGCACCGAATTGAGCTATCTATATTGAGGCACGTGATAATTGTTATGCTATGCTTTTAAATATTGGGTTTCCAGATAAAGACATCACCTTTAATTGTGCAACAAAATACGTGTTGTGTTCAAATGGAAATGCCTAGCAAAACAAGGGTATATAAGAACAGTGCTGGTCAACAATGAACCGCTTTGCAGCACTAGAACCAATTTTGACAGCGCCGCGTGGAAGGTGGACCGCAAGTGGAACCTAATTGGACGCATGTTGTGTACAAAAAGAAACGTCAAAACTGCAGCGCTATAAAGCAAAACGAATCAGATAAAAAACAAGGAATATCCATGAAATTCACGATTGGCGGCCAAACACATTTGCAACTGTTTACAACGGAATAGTGAGCCGATAACAGCGCCTTTCCCGACTCAAAGCAGCGCCCCCCAGGCACCCCAGGCAACAGTCGAAAGACGTATTTTTGTAGTGTGTGGAAGGTAGAATCATCCATCACATACGCACACACACACACACACACGCTTGCTCGCTCAACTATTTTACCGCAGCAAAGGAGCTAACATTTTGAAAGAAGAAAGAGGAAATAAAGTACAACAAGAGGCCAAAACCCCGTCATAGCAGCAGAGGAGGCAGAGGGCCAAACACAATAGCAGTAGAAGCAACAGCAACAGCAGCATCATCATCATCATCGTCATTATCGAAATCCAAGCAACAGCCACCGCAGATCCACAGATACTAACCAGGAGCCAGGAAGAAGACTAACCAGAACACAGCAGCAGACAAGTGCCAGCAGCCGCAGAGCCCAGCCAACCATCAAAGATGAGCATGGAAAAGGTTGCAACCAAACAATATGAATCGTAAGTGGCATCTCCCACAAATTAGGCCAACAACACACACGCACATCTCTCTCTCAGTTTGGCCCATTGGCCGATGCGTTTGTTAGGTTATGTTCTTATGGCACCACTATAGCCCCCAGGTCTGTTTATTCGTCAATGATTGATCCCCAAGCCACAATAGATGACCGAGCAGGAGCCAGAGCGGAGGATCACTGATCCTCCTCGGACTGGCGAAAGAGCACATCGGCAGCCAGCTCTTCGTTCTTGTTGCATGCCAAGTAGACCTGTACGGCCAGGTCCCGCTGGAAACCCAACGCCATCAAACGCTCCACGGCAGCAGTCTCTGATGCAGTTAAAGATGCCTGCTGCTCACGGTCCGCCAGTTGTGCGAAGTCTGAATCGTCGTTTGAGTCGTCATCATCGTCGCGGCTCATCATGTCAATGAACTCCCCCTGATTGTTGCGTATGGCCTCGAATACATCGGGATTTGATTCGCGGATCTGCCCGAGGACCGCCTCCAGCAGTGCGGGATTCTGGCGTATCATTTCGCGGACTTGAGCAAAGCGTGGATCGGACATTAGAGGTGCCAAATTGACGGCCGTTTCGGCCACCGATGGACTAACGCTGACTGACGACGACGATGGACCGACGCCGCCCTGTATTGGGGTCGGTGTGGCAGTGTTGGCGGCCTGTGTTGGAATGCCCGTGATCAGATACTCAATGGCACGCTCTGGATGATTGAAGCTGGCACGAAGAGCGGCACGTACTGGCTTCTCCTCGTAGCCCATGCTCATAAGATGCTGGACCATCTCTTCGTTTGGTGACACCGATGGCGCTGGATTCCCAGAGCTGCCAGCAGCTGTTGTACCAGAACCTCCATCAGCTGTGGCCATTCTAGGCACCGATCCGGTCTCTTCTGGCTTCTTTACCTGTTGTACCTGTTGTTCCTGTTGTACCTTCTGCTTGCCCATCAGCACCAGAAACTTGTTCTCGGCAATCTTGTACTCGCTGAGGGGCAAGCCATCCTCCATGATGCGCCCCGAGTAGATCAATTGTATATTTTCCACGGGCTGTAGGACCTCCGGCATGCTAGCCAGCCTCTTCTTCAGGGCCAGCACACTCTGCCCCTCGTCCATTTCAAGGGAAAAGACGCGCTGGTCGAGTGTTCGAATTGATAGCTTCATTTCAACTTTTAGAAAAATGTGTTCAAGAAATTTTTGGTGACGATTTTGGAATGTTCGGATGTGAAACTGACTGGACTGAGTAACGACTGACTGTAGAATGAATAGTTAAGGTGCCCCGAGAGATGTTCGAAAGCAAAACACACGTCTGACACTGTAATCAAATATTATTGAATGTGTAATGCTCTTGCATTTCAGGAAAGTCTGGCCGGATCTCGTAGACAGTGATGACAGCGATGTGGAGAATGAAATAGATGTGGACAAATTACCGCCGCTGGAGGTGGGGCCCAATGAGAATCGCCTGCAGCACACATACTGCCTTTGGTTCTCACGAAAGGGGACGCAGCGGGCCGCCACGGACTATAGCAAATCGCTGCACGTGGTCGGACGGTGTGCGAGTGTCCAGCAATGGTGGTCCCTCTACTCGCATCTGATCAGGCCGACTGCATTGAAGCCGTACCGGGAGCTGTCCCTATTCAAACAGGGCATTAAACCGATGTGGGAGGATCCGGCGAATAGTAAAGGCGGCCAATGGGTGATAAGATTGCGTAAAAACAAAATCGAACGTGCCTGGGAGAATGTCTGCATGGCGATGCTGGGTGAGCAATTTCTGGTGGGTGACGAGATATGCGGCATAGTGCTGCAGACAAAGTATCCGGTAAGTGAGAAAACATTTTATTCCACTTCTATTTGTACTATTTTTGCAACCTGGAAACCGTGCGAGCGAGATTCGCAATATTTTGAATTTACGCCGGGTGGGCGCCCCGTTGTCATCAGTGTTGTAAAGCAGTCCACTGATTGATCGTACACTGATCGATCGGGCAGGGCTGCCGCTCAACAAATTTTTTTTTTTTACACATTTTCCAAGATTATTGCCAGTTGGCGAGTTCCTTTTCAGCCTGAAATTCGTTTAAACAAAAGTGCCGGTCGCGATTCATTCATAAAAATCCCTGCGCATGCCGATTCTCTTGCCCGGCCGCCAATGGATTCCACAAACAAACCAGAGCTGCTAATAATTGTTGTTGTTGCGGTGGGATTGATGTAGTGCAGTCACACTTTAGGCATATTTTAGTGCATTTCGTTAGGCGATATTTGGTATTTTCGTAGTAAGCTGCAGTAAAAGTGAAAACAAGAAAATGCCGAGCAAAAGAGAAAACAAAAACGCTTGAAAATGTTAACAATTTTGGCCAACGCGCATGCAATTAAATGTTACGGTAACAAACAATTAACACAAAAAAGTGAATGCGTCTAAGTCTACGAAAGCATAACCGTGCGAAAATGCAATGAAGTAATTTCCCATTTGCCGGCGATAACTGAACCAATAAAATACCGATATAGGCAAAGGCGAAATACGAGCACATAGCGCAGTTGTAAAACATAGAAGGACCAGAGCACCCAAAAGTCCGTGGGAGCCGCCACCGCCACCTGCCAACAGCAAGAGAAACGAAAAGAGCAAGCCCGTATTAGAGTCGGCGCACTCTTAACACCATCCACATACACACCGATACAAAATAGAGAGCGAGAGAGAGGGAGCACTGTTGGGGCTGTTGGGGACGGTCTTGGCTGCGCCGGATGGCGACGCATGTTTCAGATTGCCGAGAGCCAGCAAACGCGTCGAGTGTGCTTTTTAGCGATGTGCGGGTAAAACAATAGAGGCGACAACAACATATACAACAGAAAAAAAGTAACCCAAGACATCATCAAGAGAGGGAGAGAGAGCGAGAGAAGGTCGTCTCATTTCATACGCTGCCACCGCCGCCGCCCACCCAGCCGACCGACGAACTGACCGAAGTGTATGCTCGTCATTGCCGCTGCCTCTGCTGCTGCCGTCGTTGACAGCGGCGACGAGAATTCGTACGCAACAAACGAAAATAAAACAAGCTAAGCAAAAGAGAAAGAGCAAATAACGCCCACCGTATCGCCGCCCGCCCTTCACCTCTTGCAGCGTTCTTGTTGGAAGAAGAAGAAAGAGAAGAGGAGGAAGAAGATAGCAGAGAATTGGAGCTTTGCGCAGAAATCGATTTTTTGCCCATTTTAAGAGATTTTTTGTGTTTGGGAGACGGATCCGAGCCTCTCCCTGTCCTGTCCACCCAAGACAGCACGCGTCGCGTTGTCGGTATTTTTTAGGACTCCCGAAATATACTGCAGCCAAGACCGAGACACTCACACCAGCGCGAAACGTGTTCCACATGCAAATGCTGCACTGCTGCTGCATTTCTTGAATAAAATAAAAACAAGAGGAGGAGGAGTCCTTGCAATAGTGACGACACGATCAACAGCGCCCCACAACGCTCCACCATAAAACAAACGTTAGCCGCGTGCGTGATCGTGTGCGTGAAGCGAAACAAGCAAAAAAAAAAAAAAAAAAGAGTACTTAATATTCTGTGATTCTTAAACGGAGACTAGCAACAAACTAAACGCGATATCTGCACCCCCGTGGCCGTGCCGTCGTGAGTCACAATAATTTAGCAGCATTTGTTATTGCTTCTGTGAATAGCTTTTTAGCTCTGCTGCCTGTCATTGAAGAGGTGCTTGCGAGCGCGAAAGCCAACGCGAGAGAGGCAGAAGATAAACAGCAAAAAAAAATAATAATATTAAATAATTAAACCAGCAAAAAAGTGCCAGTGAAGTATATAACCAACAAAAGCATATACTAAACCAAAAGCAAAAGCAGACGAGAGAGAGATAGATTGTGGCAAAGGAAAATCGGTTGTTGCGGTCACGAAAATCAACGGAAAATCAATAAAAGGTCTACCCCTCCCTTCCGTCGTAGGCAGTGTAAAAACGTGCAAACAAGTTGAGCCACACAAAAAGAAACAAAAAACGCTGCAAAAAAATTTATATATATAAGAGAAGCAAAAAGTAAAACTCCGCGCGCGTGTATGTGTTTGCGCGTATTTGTGTGACCGCGTGTGAGCTTGTGTTCATGTGTATGTGTGCGTTAACGTCTAACTGCTAATCGTAGTCGTCGAAGCCGCGTAACGAAAAGCTTACGTAAAGCTCTAAAAAACAACAAAAAATAAGCACTGCAACAGTTTTTTGACACACAAAACAACGAAGAAAACGCAACAAAAAACAACAAAATAAGCAGAAAAGTGAAAGAAGCTAGAAGAAGACGAAGATAAACAACGTAAACGTAAAACCAAAAACAAAAAAAACAAAAGCAAAAGCAAAATGACAAAAGATAGATTAGCAGCTCTCCATGCCGCCCAATCGGACGATGAGGAATCGGAAGATGTGGCAGTCAATGTGGATGGGCGTGACTCCTATATGGATGATTTCTTCTCACAAGTGGAGGAGATACGCGGCATGATCGATAAGGTGCAGGACAATGTCGAGGAGGTGAAGAAGAAGCATTCGGCCATACTGTCGGCCCCACAAACCGACGAGAAGACCAAACAGGAGCTCGAGGATCTGATGGCCGACATCAAGAAGAATGCAAATCGCGTCAGAGGCAAACTCAAGGGCATCGAACAGAATATCGAACAGGAGGAGCAACAGAATAAATCAACGGCAGATTTGCGTATCCGTAAGACCCAACATTCGACGCTGTCACGGAAATTTGTGGAAGTCATGACGGAATACAATCGCACCCAGACCGACTATCGGGAGCGTTGCAAGGGGAGAATACAGCGTCAGCTGGAGATCACCGGTCGTCCCACCAACGACGATGAGCTGGAGAAGATGCTGGAGGAGGGTAACTCATCGGTGTTCACCCAGGGCATCATTATGGAAACGCAGCAGGCGAAACAGACGCTGGCGGATATCGAGGCTCGGCATCAGGACATCATGAAGCTGGAGACATCCATCAAGGAGCTGCACGACATGTTCATGGATATGGCCATGCTGGTGGAGTCGCAGGGCGAGATGATAGATCGCATTGAGTACCATGTGGAGCATGCTATGGACTATGTGCAGACGGCAACTCAGGATACCAAGAAGGCGCTCAAATACCAAAGTAAAGCGCGACGAAAGAAGATCATGATACTGATATGCCTCACTGTATTGGGCATCTTAGCGGCCTCATATGTTAGCAGTTATTTCATGTAAATGTTTTTTCTTTCTATCAAAATTTGCAATTACTTAACGAACAAAAAGAACAACAACACCCACACATCCCCAAACTACATTCATTCATTCATAATCTTATTCATTTTGATTCGATCGATGTCCCACCCAGAAAAATGACGAAAGTAAACGAAAAAAAATATATAATATGTAAACCAGTGAGAAAATAGTAAAAAAGAACCCAATTTAGGCCTCGAATTATACAAATTATATAGGTAATACAATAAATACATTTAAACGTGTAAATCTGTATAATTAATTACGACTTTCATTCAAATTCTAAGCAAAACAACAAAATAAAAGAGTCTCAAGAGCCACAGACACACACAAAAACACACGAATACACTCAAAACAAAAAGATATAGCCACCAATAAATATCTATAGTATATATACGATCATAAAGATACAAATCTTAAAAAGTAATTGCTAAAAAAAAAAATAAAAACATGAAATTTAATTGATTATTGTTATAATGCGAAGCAAAAAACAAAACCAACTTGAAAGAGTAATGAATCTCGGTTTGATTTCTTTGTTTTTTTTATTTTTCTTCCATAAACTATAAATGCATTTAGTTTTTGTTTTTAGTTTCACAAAAGTAGAAACATTCACTCAAAGTCACACACATTAATGCACTCGATACACACAGCCATTCATTCACTTGCAACAACAACAAAAAATCTCTAGTTAACTTCTTGAATATTTATTCTAAACACACACAGAACAAAAATTGTTTATTATGCGATGAGATAATAACTATATTGACTATTTACGATTACTATAATGCTATTTACTTAACGCATTGTTCATATATTTATTGAATGAAAATATTAAGTATATATGAATATATACATGCATACAAAATATACTACACTTAAATGATAAATAGCCCGCCCCAGAAAGTTATTAAGAAAATAAAAATCTGATGAAAGATTAAAGCAAAGTTCTCTTAAATAATGAGAGAAACATACGAGATAATTTCTACATACACATGCCTTGCAAAAATTAACAAAACTCACACGAAAAGCTCTCTCTCTCTCTCTCTCTCTCTCTCTTTGCTTTAACACATAGACTCAAATTAATTAGTAAACACTCTTAAATTTATAGTTGATTATTCAGCTTCAATTTTTTATAGCTCAAACAATTAAACGAGTTTTTTTCACTTCCCTTTAAACGAGTTATTTTTTTGTTGTGATTGAGTAACTTTTTCCGTTTTCTATTAATTTTCCTGCTAAACATGTTTAAAACCCGCAAACACAGAAAAAAAAAAAAAAAAACATTTTCCTTTGAAAACTTTTTGCCTCAATTTCGAATATTATTTCCTCTGATTCATTTCATTAGCACCCACTCACTACACAGACTCGCTTTCGAACACACACAATTAATTTTTCTGCTATTTTGTTTTGTTTTAACCCAATTTTAATTTTTATCTCTTTCCTTCCTTCCCAAACAAACCACCTCCGTAACATCAACAACTAACAATTGGAATGCTTTTACCTCATACAACACTATTCTCTATCTCTGCGGCATGCGGCATTCTTAAAAACTGATTTAAAAAAACACCAACAAAATCAATCACGAATCCACAAACAGTATCCAAGCAAGCAAATAGAGCGGCATGCAAGATCCGACATACTATATCCATATATTCTATAACTGTAGAAAACCAATGCAAAAAAAATACTACTATACATATGTATATATTTTAATGCCATTTGTAATGTGAGGTATGGGATGAATGATTTAGAATAACTCAAGGAAAAATGAGAGATATGTTTTCGTTTTTAAGTAGGAAATAAAATTCAATGCACCGGAGAAAACGAAGGAGAAACAACCTTAAAATGCACCAAATAGAAAACAATCAACAGGAAAAGGTTGAAAATGGTCAAAATGCTTGCACGTTTATTTTTTGTCTCGCTTTCCACTTTTGCAAAGAAAGATAGAGAATGCAACAGCAACAACAACAGCACCTGCAACAACAGCAACAATCAAGCACTAAAAAAAAATTAAGCAAATCGCGTTAGAGTGGAAAAAAAACAAAGAAACAATAAAATTATTAATCGTATTATGTCAATCAATCAAACTGCCATTTAAAATGCAATCTAAAAAAACAAAGAGAAAGCCCCTGAAAACGCGACTCCGCCCGCGAAAAGCCACGCAGATTCGCCGCCAGTGCATCTACCATCCCAGCAGCCATCGACTACCCAGCTTCCAGTTTCCAGTCACGAGTTCTTGACTCCACCCTTCCAGTCGAAAAAAAAACAAAACGAACAGCTCCACTGCTTTATTCCCTAGAGTTGAGGTGAGTAAGCCGAACCGGCATTAATTATTTCAATACTTAACATATATTTTTTTATCTGGCAATTTTTGCAAAATTACTCTCGTATTCTCTCTACGCGAAAATGAATTCCCAGAGGAATTATAGCATTGAATAATTGTCGAAGGTCGTGTTTGATGTAGCCTTTGGTTTGGGGCATGCTGTGTCGTCTGTCCTCGAATGAATGCCCGCCCTTTGTTCTGTGTGACATTTCGGAATTAGAAGTGTATATTTCGACTGAGAGATACCCTATATTTAGATACATTATATATGCAAATGAAAGGTCAAATCTGATGGTAATAATAATTACCGAATCATGTTGATTTTCAGCAAATAACTTTTTCAATTTATAGTAGTTTCTACCGTCTGTTGTACCCTTGACATTTTGTCTCTATACTATATAAATAGACCTACTGTAGAGTTCCGGGCAAATACTTCAGTCAAGCAATAAATAGAACAGAATAAATTGTGCGGCAAAAAAAGAGAGCTTAAAGGCCTCTTATTTCAGGCCAAAGAGTAATGAATATTTATAGTTAATATTATTAGTAATCCCCCCTTATAATAATCTCAATTGCATTATTAGTGAACTTTTAATGACAATTATATTGGGGGATTGTACAAATGCCTTCCCCTGAATGTTTGATGCATCATTCAACCGACTGCGGGATTTTTTTCAATAACATTTATAGAAAAAAAAAATACTTTTAAAGTCAAGTTATGGTTCTTTTTTTTATGAATACAAAGCCTCTTTTTGTGCCGATGATCTCATGACAAGAGAGATTCGAAAACGCAAACACTTGAGAGTAGAGATCCGAGTGTGCTTAATTGTTATTAATAGAATTTGAGTTCTTTTAAAAGAATTTAGAGCTAATCATTTAATATAAGAATCATACAATATATTGATTGGAATTCCATAATTGAACATTTATTCGACTTTTTTGTGGAATGTTTTTGCCATGACTGAAATCTTCGGAAGCAGAGCCTCTCCAGAATGCCTCTTGCGTGTTTAATTTCCGAGTATTTCTATGATAGTTTTTGGTATATTACATACATACATATATGCCATTTATCATGCATCATTGCCCCCACACACACACACACACACACACTTCCTGTCAGCGGCGTCAATGCTCCCTCTAATGTGACTCGAACATGCAATGGATTCCCGGTTACGGAATGGAAATCTAGAATTGAGTCATCGGTCGGGCATTGTATCAGACACCCTCCCACACGCGTAAAATACTCGTATCGGGGTTCTTTTGGGGTTGATGGAAAAATGTATTTACATTCGGCCCCAATTGGATATTAAATGATAATAAATTTGAGTTGCATTTGATGCGGGGAACAAGCAACCAAAGGGAACACAAATCAGGTGTGCAAATTCCACAAATGAATGAATCATCAGCATTATCTCTATAGATAAGAGATATCATTCATACATACATATATCACCTGTAAATGATAACACTAACGAGGGCTAGTCCGTGCCCCTGTCTGTCATTCTAGAGAGTTAAGGAGATCCAAGCCAAAAGATAGTGCTACAAAGAGCAAGAGATAGAGAAAGAAGGAGCGAGCAGAGTTTGCCCATCGAAATGCAATTAAAAGTTTCAGGTTCCCTTCTCTCTCTTGAATGACATCTGCTTGCCGACGCTCGTTACGTAGTCGTCGTGTAACATTTTTTTCAATGTCTTTGCCTTTATGTGCGGGGCGGGTTGTTGTCTATCACATGGCATTGTTTTTGCTTTTGTTTCTTTTTTTTTCCCAGGCTCCTCCCTCCCACCTACCATATGGTTGATATGCCCGCAGCAGCATTGAGTGAGTGTGCGGGGGTATGGGAGGTGTGCAAAAGGTAGCTTGGACTTTGGAAGCAGTAGGCTGCACCACATGAATTTAGTATTTAAGGGGTATCTATAAGAGCGACCCGTGAATTAATTTACTCAGTTTTTTCCTCTCTTTTGTTTTGTGCTTACACTTTTTGCTGGCAAAAGCCAGCCAGCCAGCCAGCCTCCTCTCCTGTGTCTCTTGTCCGTACTGTCAGTCGTCTGCTTGTCCGTCTCTCTGTTGCTACTGCTTCATTAGACATTCACTGACAGTCTGCATGCACTGCTTTCTTGATTGACAGTTTTCATACATTGCTCGATCATTTCTTATTAGAATTGTAGGAAAGTAATCCACCGCTTTCTCCTATTCAATCAAACTTTGACTGCAGTGCCACGCCTCCTAGAAGTCAATTTTCTACAGAGTCATCAAATCAATTTATCTGTGCTTTCTTTATATACAATATGAATCCATTTCTCTCTAGTATTATTTTGATTTTTTGCCAAATACAAGACGTATGAAACTTAATTTTTCCACCACCATGATTATGCGGGGATTCCTATCGCCGTTTATCGCGATGTGAGTTTTTGTGTGTGTGCGTGTGTGTTTTTGTGTGTTTGGAGTAGAGGTCTGCATGAGTAGCAAAAAACCATATTCGAATGCACAATGCTCAAAATGAATTGAGTGAATTGAATGCAAAGCCAAACTGGAGTGAGTGAATGGGAGTGAATTACGTACAACTCTGTCTCACAAAGAATAGAGAAAACGAAACGAATTGAATGAAGTGAGAACACAGAAAACGGAGACGCTTCATTCGAATGATTCGAGTTGCAAAAAAAAAAACAAAAAAAACTCGGACTACAAATACATACACAGACTACGTACATGCATACAGACTTGTCGGCTTATTTTATTAAAAAAGGTGTCCATGTGTGCGTGCGCATGGACCGAACAACTCGAATTACTCAAGTACACGACGCATTGCCAAAGTTTTTCATTTCCCTTTTCACTTCATTCGTTCTCACTCATTTCGTTCAACGTCTCAAGCTATGAAGCACAGCGCGTACTCATACTCATACAATGTCGTTTCATTTCTTACATACCACTCAACTCATTCCAATTCAATTCGAATGCATTCAAAAAAAGTGTATGTTGGGAGTGGACTCATGCAGATGTCTAGTTTGGAGCTTTTGTGCCAAGTTATCTGCTTCTTTTATTTAATTTTTTTGTTTTTTTTGGTGACTCAAAAATTTTTGCCGGATTTTATTGTACGAGTAGTTTGACTATCGACTGTCTTTCTGCCTACGAATTTGATTTATTGATGTAGCATTTTGAGGGCGGGTTAAACATGTATGTATGTTTGTAGATGGAACATCTGTATAATACGAGTATTTCCTTGACATGAAGTCATCTCTCAATTTCAGTTTTAAGCAAAAAAAAAAACACAAAAGTTTCGTAAGAAAGTTCTTGTCATCCCAAGATTCACTTACAATTCTGTCGCTCTATCTCTTGAAAACTTTGCCATCCGTTTGCTGCTGCTGGTTCGTAGGAAGGGAAAAGTTTTCTTTCTTTTCTTTGACCAAGTAAGGAATTTTCCATGCATAAAGGACGTGCAGACGGAAGAGGAGGAGGAATGCATCCTGCATTTTTCATGCAAAATTATACCATAAAATTCCTTTGACTTGTGGTTTTTATTTTTGCTCTCCTCTAAATCCTGGGCGTGGTCTCGGTATGGTTTGGATTTGGTATGCCTGAACCACAAAATTAGAAAAGCATTGCGCGGGTTTAGAGAAGGTAGATGAATAGCCAGACGTCGTTCTTTATCGATTTTCCTTCATCGTTTCGAAACAATTTGTTAATTGAAAAGAAAGCAAATTTTTTGTTACGGCAGATGTGCCGGCGGAGCGGCGGAGGAGTGTGATGGACAATGAACTCCCAAGGAGGCTATCAAAACTTGAGAATACCCCCTTATACATTTACATATGTATATATTATATATTATATGCATATGTCACAGTGCTGTCATTTTGTAGAGTATGTAACATTTTGTTCAACAACAACATTATAATGGGTTTTAAAATGTTTTTGTTTGAGCTCAGTAGCTCCGTGAACTGAAATCTAATTAAATTTGGAAGCAAAGCTTTTGGATGAATATCCTCAACAAACCATAAAATTGCATTATCTGCTTATTTTAATTATAGTTGGCAGATATTTATGTAAATATGTATGTATGTAGATAGAACACAAATGAAATTGTGCTTATGATTTTGGAATAATCCAAATTTAGTATAAAGTATTGGAAGCGCTCTAATTAAAGAAAACCAAGAAGTATACAACTAAGCTTTACTTAGTCAACTTAACTTTATCTTTATTAATGGATCATCGAAGCAGTACAAAAATCCTACTGATAGACTAAAAGCAGTAGCATACTCTAAGCATGAGAAATTTTAATAATAATAAAAGTTTGGGAAAGATTGGGTTTTAAAGTTGTCAAATTTGTCCATCTATGGATCATCCTTGCCTACATACTGTATATATAAAAGGGAGTTCCCTTGGCTTGACCCCTTTTTTCGTGTTCCTCTCCCTTCGGGTAAAGTTCATTCGCCTATTTTTATATACTCCCACAACATACAGCTCCTGTCGTGCTGCTTTTTGTATTATACATATGTATTATATAATTACATGCATGTATATGTGTACTTAATGCGCCTGCAGTATACAAAAACCAAAAAAAAAAAAACAAATGGGAAAAAAAAAAAAGGAAAACGAAATGAAATGAGTTCTGCTTGAGGCTCGTAGGGAGTGGTGGGGGAAGGCTTGACCAACTAAAAGCTGGACACATGACTACAGTGGAGCTTGAAATGGATAGTAGGCTGTGTGGGGTCCAAAAGGGTTTGTGTGTTGGCGAGGCTTTTGGCGAAATTTTAATATTTCTGCTTTTGTTCAGACGAAGAAAAGAGGGAAATTCTCACATTTAAATTCCATTCGCTTGGCTTCATCTTCATTTTCAATTTCCTTTTTTGCATTTTCCAGCCACATACACAAAAGAAGAAGAAATTACCGCTAACCAAGCGAGAGAGAGCGAAAGAGTGGCCAGGAAGAAAAGAAGGAATGGAGGAGAATAAAAGAGTGTATTTGTAGCTGGAGGTGTATGTGTATTTGTATTAATGGATATGTCGATTTTTTTGTATCTTTTGCTTTATATAAATAAATTTCTTTACGAAATAAAAGCTGAAAATACTTGGAAATGTAAAGAAAAGTTTTGAAAAAAAGTTTTCACGCTTCGAGTGTGCCCTAACGGTAAACTGGTTTTTACGTAATTTGATTTGGCCGCTGATTGGCACCTATAGTATACTCCTCCTCCAACCTTCCCATCACCCTGCTGACTCTTTCATTTAATTAAGTTGTTCCTGAACATTTTCTTCGAAACTGCACAAATTTGCATCTTCAGGCGAGAAGAGAAAGGGATATGTAGAAGAGAGAAGAGAGAGAGATATAAAGTGTCGCAATCAACTGTAAAACGTTGAGTAATTGCACAGTTGTCAAAGGGATGGTTACAGAGACAGATAGGGACAAAAAGGGACAGAGAGAGAAAGAGAGATACAACGGTGATATCTGCCAGTGTTGTTGCCAGCCCAACAGGCGTCCCAGTAACGGTATACTCTGCCAGGTATGCATTGTGTTTCGTAGATTTAGAGTTTCAGTAAAAGAAAATAAATCCAATTTGGAGTTAAATTTCAGTCAAAGGGACTCCATTAGAATGGTTTAAAAAGAAAGGAAACCCCTAGAAATTACCGTTGCATACTCCATGGCGTGCACATAATTTTATTTGACATCATTTCAACGTTTGCACTTTACTTCCCCCAGTTCCACTTGTGCAACTGACTGTCTGTCTATCCTCGCTGCTCTCCCATCGCTTGCTCTCTGCTGTTGCTCTTTGCACAGCGGGCAATAAACGGCAGAAGCAGCTGGAGAGACGACGCCACTGACAAAGACAGACAACGACAGTGACAGCAACAGAAACAGCAAACGCAAAAGCAACAGCCAAGAGGAACAACATTAACTAAACCGCATAAAGGCAATCAGAACGAAGAGAAAAGAAGAGTCAAGAGGGAGGAGAGTAACCAGCTAGCAGAAGGAGAAGAGAGATTGAGAGGCAGGGGAAAGTGCATTTCTTATGGCCCTTTTGGCCTGATTCAATTGCTGACATAACCTACTCCTCCTTAGATTAAGCTTCTCGCCGTTTTTCCCCTCTCAGATCTCTCTCGCCTTGATGGAATCCGCTGTACATTTCTTTCTGGAATCTCCAGTTTCTTTCTCCCTTCATGGCCTTACTCCTACTCCCCTCTACAGCACTCGGTTGTTCTCGTTTGAGCTGAAGAGCACAAAGTCTGAAATGAATACTAGGGGATACGTCATTCCATTCATTGAATGGGGGTGAAAACTGCATCTCAGTGTAGTTCCCCTTTTGATGAATGCGCTTCCCTACAGGTTGTTTAAATTCGTTCTACCCTGTGTTTAAGTAAGAACAGTCTATACAAAAATAACCAAAATAAACCTAAACATAATAAACCTAATATATGATATATGATGATCATTAAAAAAATTGTTTCATCTTTATAGCGTAAGGGTATTCCCAGGGTACTCCAGAGTCGTTTACCGTACTGCTGTTCACCCTTATTTGCGCTTTACATCGTTTGATTGCCCCACAAAAAGCTCATTCGCACCCCACAAAGCACCCTGTGGGCTGGGGCTGGTGGTGCCAATTCTTTGTGCCACAATATCTGCCTGAGAATGAGAATTGCGTACATTTTTCCTTTGGGATGGGGATCGAGTCTGGGGGAGCTGGAGTCTATTTAAAGACCTGGGGACCCTGCAATGGGATTGCATAATAAAGTGACATTGCGGATTGCATTTCCTTTCATGAAAATGGGTGTTAACGTCTGCTATTGTTGTCGTCGGCCTCGCTCAACCATCAGCCAACAGGCTTCCCAACCCAGCCATTATCCTTGCCAAGTTGCAACACACAATTAAACCTGTGGTTGCCGTGGCTATGGGAATGGCATTGCAAAGTCTAAAGGGTGGGCCTTAAGAAGAGGTATAATTGTATGCATTTAAAATTAAAATTGTTGCATCTAAGGATCTACTATTAAAGGCAACTATTAATTTAGCATCTGGTGCTGTTCTCTTGAAACGCGAAACATAACCGCCTCCAACCTTGTGATTCCTTCAGCTGAACCGCAGCCTTGTGGCAATGAGGAAGGGGGCAGAATTTTTACGAGCTGTGTTTTCGGACTGACCCTGGAATGCTTTTATGCGACCCGACCCCAAACTCGTGTCCGTAGTTATTAAAGTGCGGTTTTAGGAGGTGTCCAAATGGGGTAGCTAGACTCGCGGGGCCAAAAAATACAATCTGCAGTAATGAAAGTTCTTGTCAAAGCTCCCTGCTACATTTGTGAGATATCCAAAACACATTACATTTAAAGATAAGTGTACAGTTGGCAGTCCGCAAACCGTACTGTGCTACCCCGTCTTACACTCTTACACTCTTTTCGAATCCCATTTCATCTTGCATTGAGTATACGCCTCGTTATCCCCATGACCGCAAGAGATGCTCTCGGGGGCGTGGATAAGTAACATACATTTTTACAACAGAAATGTTTTCCTTTTATTTCTTTTTTGTGCATATTTTTTAATGTGGAAGTTAAACTCATTTTCAGTTTTTCTTTCTTTTTTTGTATGTGGGTTGGGGGCGGGCCTTTTATCTGTCGCCGATTTGACTTGGGGCAAAATTTGTCGAATGCGTTTCCTTCCTGTGAAAGCTGTAGGGACCGACATGCCCCTGTGTCAACTTCCTTCCTGTCCTGCCTGCGCTTTCCCCTGGCTTTGTGCGTGAAATTTAGAAAGAGGAGCGGGAGATGTGGCAAAAAGAGAGTGAGTGTGTGTAGTGTGGCAACATGGATGATAGTCAACATGATGTGGCATGTGGCAGCTTGTTTTGGAGTCATATAACATACAAGGGAGGAGGAGAAGTAGGAAGTAGCAGTACTTTTGTTTGTGTCCATGACTTACGTCATATTTTATTGTGTTGCTCTTCGATGGCGCGCGGTCCTAAAAGATTTCTTATTTTTAGTGTCAGAGAGGGAGAAGGCTAGCAACACAGGCGGTCACAATGTCAAACAGAACAATGTCACAGCAAAGTAAGTCAGAAAACAAAATAAAAGAAATAGTGACTAAAAATGTTATTATGCAATGGTAGCTACGGGATAAAGTCATTCGAAATATGGAATGGAATTAAATGGAATATCGTTAGAAAAACAAGAGGAGCTAGTAGAAATGTTTTTGTTTTGTTTTTGCGTTGCAAAATTCTTCCCGATTTCAATAGGTGTATCTTTAAGGGTATTAAATGTGTGTAACAAAGCAACAGAAAATACTCATAGTTGAGTAAAGCAAAGAAAAAATGGCAAAACAAGTCTCACACACACACATACACGCACGAGACGACATGCGCCTACTCTCGGCCTATACTTTGCTTTGCTTTACTGCTTGGCTTGGCTTGGCTTGCCTTTCCTTTATTACTTTACTGCTATTTTGTGTGTGCCGTTTTGCCGTTATTCGTTTCCTTTTCGCCTCCGCCTTCCTTCCTTTCTTCGTTGCTGGGCTGCTGCTGCTGCCTGAGGGAACTAATCCATTTCGCTTGCTATTTTTAACAGGCGACGCGACGACAGGCAGTGCGGAACTCCCTCCCTCTCCACAAGGGTCTCAACAAGCGCATATACCAACACGCACATGTGCGCTCACGCACTCCTACAACCCCACACACACACACACACACACACACTCATTTACGGCTCAGCGCCTTCAATATTTTTGGTGCTCGCCTGCGCAAGGGCTTAAGCTCTCTCTTTCTTTTTTTTCTCTCTCTCTCTCTCTCTCTCTTTCTCTTACTTGCGCTTTGCGCTTTCTTGCTGCTTTTGCGTATTTTATGTGTCAGTGTGTTAATTTCTACACACACAGACACACACAAACACTCATACACTTGACATGGAACCGCAGACACAAAAAAAGATGGAACACGCAAAATAACTTTGTCATAAGCTCAGGCTACGACCCAACCCACCCACCATCACCTTACCCAACCACACCACACGCCTGTCTTTGAATTTCACCTCTCAGGTCTGCTCTCCTGTCCTTTCATTCCTTCTCTGCTCTGCTCTCCTCTCCTCTTCTCTCATATTTCGTTCTTATCCCTCCATTTTAGGCCGCAAGGGCAGAATCCACAAACATCACTCGCTCTTTGCTCTCCCTTTGGCCTTTGTCCACATCCTGCCGGCCCCTTGCGTGTGTTTGCATTTTGGTTACAGTTGCTTTTTTTCTCTTCTGGTTTTGCTGTTGCTGCTCTTCTTGTATCGTGTTTTTCCTTCCCCCCATCTCTTTTTCCTTTCTGCTGTCTTTTGTTTTTGTTTCAGCAAGCCATGGCAAACAGGGTGGTGGAACCTAATTGGTGTGCTCGAAAAAGTTTTAGGAACGTAAAAAAGGAGAAGAGAAAACAGTTGCCACGTGGCGGACTGTATTGAGGAGCTTTGAGAGAGATTTTAATATTTTTAGGTACTTTATTTTTGGAACATTTAGAACTGAACGCAGTTCATTTTGCACCAGTTGAAAAATTTACACAGTTTCCTGCGTATACTAGTATAAGTCAAAAACTAATGACCTCAGTAATTACTTCATTTGATTCCGGGAAAAATTAAGTTTTTTTTAGTGCCATTTAAAATTTGAAATACTGGTAGTGTACCCTCACTAGGTTCCAATTTCTTTTGGTAATTATTTATGCAAAAACCCGAACAAAAGGTAACTCAATACTCACCCAACGGACGCCCTAATTGGGGAGACTATGGGTGTGGGTTTTTTGCACCGGCAGGAAGTTCAACAAACCCCTCTTTTGGCGGCAGGTCAATAATCCTTTGGGCCACTCCCTCATACACATTCTACGAGTATTTACATACATATATCCAACCATCCATCAATCAATGGTAGGGGTCTACAGTTTATACGTTTGACATGCAATACACAATGCGGCAGCTGCTCCCACATGGAAATCTATCGTTCCACCCGCTCCTATCCTGCACCCCTCTTCGCTTCCTTTGAGTTGCACATCCGGGGAATTTGCCTGCATTGTGCCACAAAACCAGCATGGCGTCGTTTGATTAATTTCAGCGACAGCGCGCCACTTGCCAGCCCCAAAGGCAAATAAAAAAAAAAACATAGAGGAGAAAAATAAATTTAGTGCCAAAAGTAATTGCGCCCAAAGGACACAAAAAATGGCAGCAGAAGCAGCAACACAAACACACAAGCAACAAACAAAACGAAACGCAAGCGCAGCAAAAATAATTACAAGTCATGAACACAGATAGCAAAAATGACGGCACGAGAAAAGGCTACAGCAAATTTCCACCCAACGTTCGAGACATCAAGAGAAAAGAGGACAGCAGAAGAAAGGAAAAACTAGAGATGGGGCATACAAAAACACGGTCACGCATTAAGAACACTCATCATGCTGCATGACATTGATTTGATATATGAAAAATTTCCCATTACATATGTAATGGCAAAGACACGATTCTAGTGTTCTTCAACTAAATTATACCAACACTTTATAAATATTTGGATAACTATTTGGAGTTTGGACTGATTTGTAATATACATAGATCCTCAACTTTCACATATTTTCAGTTTATGTATATTATTTTGTATGCAATTCTTTTGGTTACCCCTATGTAAATATTCAATTTTTGGTTCAAATAAGCCTTCAAATCCGACCTGCCTTGTGCCTTATACTATAAGAGATAATCAGCTGGCAAATTGCAAATTTTTGTAAACTGTGTGCTACAAAATAATATCCAGAATATACCTTGCACGGACAAATCCCGTAGTATTAGGAATATATGTGCCTCTTCCGCAGGTCCTTCCGGTTCTTTCACGAAGTAAATCACAGCCTATGCCGCCCCATCTCTAGCACCCACACACAGATACAGCCCCTCCTCTATCTTTCGCACTTGATTTGCACCGAGAAAAGTTGTCAAGTGTGTGTGTGTGTGTTTGGGACGCAAAGTTTTATCTATCCTTAGGCCCTTTGGCAGGCAGAGAAGATGCCACATCATAGCCATCCCATCGGGTATAAGCCTGTTTTGGGGGAAAACTAATTAATAGCGCATTTTATTTTGTGCCATGCCTCCAAATGGCAAAAACACCAATGCTAACGCCACAGTGAGAGCAAGCAAGCAGCCTGTGGCACAGTATATGACAAATAATGTTGAAATTAAATGATATGCCGGCGGCGATAAGCAAGGAGTGTTGTTAGGTTCTATCTGCTATTATGGGGATAAAGCCGAAGCCGCATTAGTGCATGGCCAGAGGAGAGAAAGAGAGAAAAGTCCGTGGCAATTCCATGGCTTTGGTCGCCCATCGATTTAGATGCCCCTTTAATGCGATTGTGTACATCCCACAGAAAAGGGAAATTACATCGGGAAAGCATACACCCATGTGACATACTTGTACCGTTAAGCTGGAAAATCAAATAAACTGACAAAAATTAACTAGATAAACACAGAGGGGTGGGGTGGTAAATCCCTAAGAACGACAGAGAAATATTTCAAAAGATATTGAAAAAATAGCTTTAAAATTAAAAAGAGAGAGAGAGAGACGGATAATTTGATGATCTGAATGATGGTTCCAACAGCGCAACTAGTTTTAAATTATCTCAAGTATCGAACTACTTCTTAATTGAAACCAATCGAGGAACTAGTTTCCAATGCAATAGGAAGTACAGTCTTAAAACTTGTGTATACGGAGGCGAAAAGTGGTTATATTTGTTGAGTTTTTCAGTTTGTTGAACTCTCCTGAACCGAAAAATGTAGGAAGTTTAACTGCCGACTGACCGAACCAAGGCCCTCCCCATTGTTTGTTCACCCTCTATCCTCACAGGTGTAGTACTATATGTACGAAGCAGTTCTGCCGAGCGTCTGGCCCCATGGTTCACGGCTTACGGTTCATTTGTTTGCCACGCTGCCCTCGGATTCACTCATTACATAATGGCGTTTCTGTTGAAAGTGGAACTTCAGTTTTTGGGTGGGCCATTGTCATTGTTGTAGCGCGTTATCTACATACATTGAGCGATTTTTGTTGTTCTTCTTAATTTGCATTTCATTTCAGGTTGAGAAAACACACGGGAGAAACCCCGGGAGAGACAACTGAAGAGTGCCGGTAACCTGTCGAAAAGTTTGCCCCCCCCTCTCTCTCTCTCTCTCTCTCTCTCACATTACCTCGCTCTTCTCTGTTTTGCTGTTTCTCTTTGCTTTGTTCATTATTATTTGTTTTTGCTAAGCTTACTCTTCAAGGCCAAAGCATATCAAATTGTTTAACGACTTTTTCTTTATTGTCTGTCACCTAAGACTCGGTTTCTTCTTTTTTGTTTTCTTTTTCTTTACTTTTGTTTGTTTTTGACTCCGTTTATGATTATGTGAGGCGGCGCGGCGCAATGACGACATTGAAATGTCGTTGTCTTTGTTTCCCTACCCAATAACTTCTTTATGAGTGAGCAACTTTCTACGAAACTCCCTCTCTTTATGGATATTGGTAACCATCTTTCCGCTCTCTTGCTTGATACTCTTTCTCTTCGTCGCTGTCTCTCTCTCTCTCTCTGGCAAATGACTTTCAGTTGTCAGAAAATGTAAATTTACAAATGGAAGGCCATCTCTCCATTCTCAACAGGCGAATTCCAACGTGAAATGGCCTCCAAGGGTTTCGTTTTTTCGTAGCCCTCCAACCCCGCGCGTACTCGTATCGTATGCCCCAACAGCACTTTTATTTTGTTATAAATGATTCACATACGGAATACTCAGCGCCAAATCACTTCATATATGAGTATGTATGAATCCCGAAATCTGATTCACTCTCTTCTCTCAGATGTGTGTATTTCGGACCTCTCAGTTTATGTGGAGTATTTTCCATGCCCGAACAGATTTATACTCATCATTTTTGTCATATTCTTTTTTTAATAAAGGGCAAAAGCAATTCGGATGGAAAAGGTCAATCATCCCTTTGTGGGGATTAATTTTGGTATCGAGTATCTAGTATAATTCTAGTATTAGATGGTTTAAATGCCTTATGACTTATTACGATCATAAAGTGGTTTTAGAAGCATTTTCGATGAGTCTTTATCAAATAACAGATGTAGTTTAAATCGCTTGAGAAACGTACCAATGACCTATAAATCTTTTTAAAATGAAAGATAATCCCACTCCAAATTAAAACCCTCTCAAGTTCCTCAGAAATATATCAACTTTGGCTCAATCCCTTACTGGCTTAACCTCATCCGTTCCGCTGTCAAGCCCTTGAGCTCCAAACTAATGGATTTCTCTTATTTTATATTTTTGTTTAGTATTTTGTACATTTCCTAGCGCTCCCGTTGACTTTGTGCCTGTCAACAGAGGCTTGCAGTAACTTCGCCGCTGCTGCTGCTGCTGTTCCTAATGGAATTGTTAATGTTAATCGCATTTCTGGTTGTTCTTTCAGTTGCAGTGAAATACAGAATTATGCTTGGCTTTGGGTCTCTTGTTAGTTTTTCGTTTCGTTATTCGCTTGTTTGCTGAAAAATGAATTCTAAAAGTTAATTTGCTGCAAGCATTTCTCTGCCAAATGGAATTAAACTCTGCCATAAATTGGGCTTTAAGTTGCATCACAACGCTTGGAGTGTGGATGGGCCAAGAGTAGGATGTGCCTGCCAGCAAGTCTTTGAATGTAATGCTGATGCTGATGATGATGGTTATGGCGTCGTCCATTCGCTCAAAGCGCCACTTGTGCATCATTAACAATAAATGTCGGCAAGGCTTTCGACGTGGGGCCGCATCATTAAAAGCACAATTTCTGGTTTCCTTCTTATATCCTTAAGAGATTCAAGAGGTTCAAAGAGAGAACATTTTATGACTTGAATTAAAGACAAAATAATTGTAAAAAGTTTAATTCAATTGAATTTTGGTTACATTTTGAAGATACATACATATACATATTTAACGAGAACATTTTTAAGAATTCCTTAATATTTTCTATATTTTTCTGATATTTTAAGAGGGGAAAATACACTTTTGAAAAACTAAGAAGGACAGGAAAGATACTCCTAATTGGAGAGATATTCCCATTTATAAGATATGCCCCATATAAGTGGACTCTTTAGATAATTCCGCCCACGCAATTTAATCTACGTCTCAGACAACGAAAAGAATATTCAAAAAAAAATATATATTATCCCACCATAAAAAGAAACACCAGCCCCCGCCGCACATAAAAAAAAAAAAAAAGAATGCAAAGAGATTCATAATTCAATGTCGCCACATTCCCCTGTTTCCTGCTATACTCTCTCTCTCTCTCTTTCTCTCCACCGTTTATTTCTTTATCTATTTATTCATTTTGCAGCAGAGTTTTTTCTCCCATCCCATCCCACCCATAGCCCATTGTTTTCTGTTGTTGCTCTCGTTATAAGCTAAATTAATAAATTAAATTGACGTGCAAACAATTTTCTGGAACTCTCGACGCGTTTATTGCATTTGCATTCGTTAGAAAAAAAATGTTGCCTGTCTTCTAGAGGGTCTGGAGGGGAACTTGTTACCATGTCAATCATGATTATCGTGGGTATTCATTCCCTCTTTTTTCCACCTCGTGACTTTGACTTTGGCAATTTGTTTTAATTTAAAGAAAGTACAAGGAAATGCAGACAAATTTGTAGGAGATTCTACGGAAAAAAAGAAATATGAGAAAAATAAGATCTATAATACATATAGCGCACCGTACATCAACGTTTCTTTTACTTTACTAGATTTTCTTTGGTATTATACGTACGTTTTTCTTCCCTTTTCTAGATTCTGGGATATGGGGGATTATCTTATATTCCAGCGTCGCTTTAAGTTTGGGTTTCATATACGATTTTTCTTATCTGGCTCACGTTTTGTTTGTTTGCTTTTTATTTTTTGCTCCCTCTCTAGCTTGTGCTCCTTTTCTTCTCCTAGCTTCCATTTCACCTCTAGCTCCTTCTCATCCTACTCTCGTTCACTCTCTGGCTCTTCTTTTCTCCCATTTCAAGTGCCTGCCATCGCTGTAATTTGGTTTTTGGGACCCCGAACGACCGAGCAGGTCCCAGGGACACAGACCCAGACCTCTGCTGACGATGCCACTTTCTGAGTGGGGGGCTATAAAAATTGTTTTTCCTTTCCCTGCTTTCCCTGCCACACATTTCCCCATGCCCCAATTGTATGCCATTTTTGGGGCCATGGCTGCCACACGCACCAAAACGAAAACCGCAACAAAAACAACAGACGAAGGAAGGCAGGCAGGCAGCATTTTTCCTTAACAATTATCGCATTGAGTTTTTCTAACAGCTTCTTGATACTGGAACAGGGGGAACAGAATGGAAGGGATGAGGAGTGGTGGGAGGGACACGCACAAAAGTCATAGCTAATAATAAATACACATTTTTTTTTTTTTTCTTTGTTGGGGGAGGCGAATTTTCTTAAGGCGCCAAGCGATTTTCGGTTTTTTTTTTTTTTTGCCTTTGCTGACGTGTGCCTGACCATAAAAATCCACTAAAGTCGGGACGACCTTGCGCCCTGGCAGCAGCAAAAGCAACAGAAGCATAACAGTGGAAGTGGGTGGCTGGGTTGAGGCAGAGAGTGCGATTTCAGAGTAGATATTTGGACTAGAGACAGAGAGAATATCGCCAGGGGCTCTGCGGCCACAACACGAATGGGAACTCAATTTGCATTACATTTACTTTGTTCGCATAATATTTTATAGGATGTGTCTAAACATACATATATGTATGTATGTATGTACATATGTACATATTTATGTATAAGGATATTGTACGACTATATACTTACATACATATGTATGTATTCGAAAGGAGTTTTGGGATATTTGGTAGCTAGCACGGGGAAGGTTAAATGGGGGAGCTGAAATGGAATCAAGCTATAGAAGGGGCTACTTCGAGGAAATGGTAGGGGGGCGACGGCAGGGTCAATGGGTGGCAAAGTCACTGGTTGAATGAGTCATGGCCTTGCTTCCTTACATTTCCCGGAAAAAGGGTTTGTTTGCTCAATTTAAAGTTTAATTGAATGGTTTTTCCTCCCTTTTTGATTATGACTCTTTTCTAACTGCTGTAGGATTGAATTGCTTTTAGGGTATGTGAAAGTTTTAGTTCAATTTGGCTATTTAATATTTAGGGAACTTGTACTTCTCCCATTGCAGTTCAGTTTTTCCTTTCATTTGTTTGTGTTTTTCTGTTAAATTTCAATATCTTCTGATGAACTCATTAATTAACATACATTATGGCTATGTGTCTTTAGTACAAGCATTTATTTCATCTAACATAACTAGTTTTCTACAGTAAGCCTCTATTTATTCCAGAGTTTTGCAAGATATATACAAAATATACAATGCATTGTACAAAGAAACCTATTAAATTATTTATGACTATTTGGCCAATCAGAGATTTAATGCTCTTCTTCCTCTAGTTGTGGTTCTCTGTGGTTCTCTTCCGCCTTTGGTACTGGTTCCACGTCAACCTCTAGATATTTTTAAAAAAAAAACCTTTGAGAAAAGTTTTTGCCCTACGACAATGACAACGAAACCGATGACGATGATGATGTCTGACATCTTTTATTGGGCCATATATAAAATTTGATTAGCTGCCTGCCTGCCTGCCTGCCTGCCTGCCTGCCATTGTCGGCGGGCGGCAGTGGCCTCTCTCGTATGGCGCCAGTTTAATGAAGCAGTCGTATCCCAGTCGATTCGTGCCTTCTCGAACCTTTGTTTCCACTCACTGATTGGACCAAAGGGAGTTGAATGAAAAGAGCGAGTTTTTTTGTTTTTGTTTTCGGGGTAAAGGAAAACAATAAAACTCCAAAAGTGACCCGTCGTAAATCTCGCTGCGGGAGATTGGACCCGAAAGAGAGATGCGTATCCCTTATACATCCATTTCTACTCCCTGCCACGCCCAGATCACTGGTGCGCCCCCTGTACCTTACCTCCTTCTTTCAGGCACCCAGCTTCCGCCTCATCGAATGAAAGAACAAGAGTACCCAGGAAAAAGCGTTGCCTACTGTTTCGGGGCTCGCTAAATAAAAAAAAAAAGGGAAACAAACTAAAGCAAAGGAAAACAGAAGCCTGACCTTTGACTCAAGCATTGTTAAGCCACCATTTTCTGTTTCTGTTAAGGTGATGCTGGTCCCAAAAAAAGAAAACAAGGAAAAACTCAAAAGTTCAGGCACCGCTCGAGGCGCACTTGTAACTTTCTACATAAATTAACTGTCAGAAAAGGACACAGCATCCGGTGGGAGGAGCACGGGGGAAATAACACGGCCATCCAGGAATTTCCTTGTAAATTTGTCTTGTAATTACATTTCCCCCTACCCATTCCCTGGTTGTGTTTTTTTTGCTCTTCCTGATCTCCACTCTCTTAAATTATAATCATAATTAATCAAAATAAGGCAACAATAAAATGTTAATTTTAATGGAACTTATTTATCCGTTTGAAATGAAATTATTGCGCATACGACACGTGCACACATTTTTGATTCAACAGCAACAGAAAGCCAAATAATATAATCAATCGATGGGTATTAATACGATTATGCCAGTTAATCGCTTAAATAAAGAACATTCAGTATTGGATTGTGGAAGGAAATCCCATAAATAAAAGGACTTACATACAATTTAAATTTCCATTCTTATATGTACATATATATTTTTAATTTGTTTTCATTTATTTCCCTTTTTTATCTCTTTTTTTGGGATTTGTATGAACTCAATTTTCCAACCATTTTTATTAAAAATTTCCCTTAAATTGTTGTTGAAAAACAATTACATATTTCAACCACAAGAACCAAATAAAATCTGACAGAGAATCAACACACACAGAAAATAATGAAATTCCCAGAAGAGGATATAAATTATATGTATATGTCGCTGTGGGGTATACAGATAAATATACTCGTATGTATGTATGTTAATATATGCTAAAACACGTACACGTTACCCCCTACCTCTCCATATACACATACATACATATATCTATTACGAATAGACCTTGACAGAACCTTAAATCTATTTGCGTTTCATTTTGGTGTTTTTTTTTTGCATTTGGTTCGTTTTTGTTTTGTTTGTTGATGCATAAATAAATCTTCAAATTAGTCAAGTCGAATGGGAAATATGTCAAGTCTTCTTTTAGATGGGATGAGACGGAATCCCCCCTACCTCCGGCTTGTGTCTTGCTCGGGAATATCCCTAATGTGAGTCCTCACTCTCGTTTCCCTACTACTTGTCCTCCCTCTTGTTTCTTGCTCGGGAATATCCCTAATGTGTGCCAAGATAGTCGCAGTTTTTCTGTTTTTCCTTTTTTTCTTCTTTTTATTTTGATTTATTTAGGAGCTTCTCCGACAGGGCAACAGTTCAGTGTGTGTATGTGTGTGTCCTTGTGCACACACACAGATGCACACTAATACTCATACATTTACTGTATAAATACCATCCATCTGTAAAGGTAGATTTGCGACAGCTTGGCCGGAGTCTCCTTCCCTTATCAAAGAGACGACGGACGGACACATTGGATGTTTAGACGACTATGACCTCGCCTTCAATCGCCTTTCGACTATGCAATTAGTGGGTGTGGCTTGTGGGCGTCTGGCATGATCTTAATATAAGGGACATTCTTGTGTTGAAATTGTTTGCATATCTTTCAAGTTGTGTTTGCCTAATTAGCAACAATTTACGTCTCACACAACATTCATAATGGGAATGGAAAACCCAAGGAGGTTGGAAGTTCATTCATTAGAGACATTCCAAAGAGATGGGGAGCAAAGTAATGAATAGCCATAAATTTGTACAAGTTTTTCCCTTCACAATTTCTCTCTCTCTATCTCTCTCTCTTTCTGTCTCTTTCACAATTTTTCACTTGTTTTTCTTTTCTTTTGTTTGGACGCAGGCGTTTGGCCTAATGTTTGGTCAATTTATTGGCAATTTCTTTAGCACCCAGACACCTGATACCCTGAATGCCGCTTCCAAGATAATTAATTTGCTCTTGCTCTTATTTATATAAATGTTGGTACATATATGTATGTACATTTTGTTTATATATACATATCTCTGACTTTTGCCTAAACGCTGGAATTTGTCATATCAGCATCAGGTCTCAATTTTATTGGTCCCCTAACTTTGATTTATGTATGTCTTCGGTTATTTTTTTGTCCACCCACTGATAGTTGTTCTCTCAAATCTTTGACACACCCACACACAGACACATTCCAGTTATCAGGCAATTGAAAACGTGTAAAAATTAGAAATTTATTTTTATTCTTTCTTCAGCCTGATAAGATTTGCTGCTTAATGAACTTGAAATGGAGACTGAGAATCCATATAGGAAATACTTTAACTATGACTACGTTTTTGGGTCTCTTTCGAGTTGTGAATGAATTTAGATTAATATTTTGTGTGAAATAATATTAGCTTGAGGTAAAGAAAGCCGAAAGAGTACTCGTTGAAAGTGTTTGATAATGTCGTGATTATATTAGAGATTAGATTAGATAAGATAAGAAACTGTTTTAGAAAGAAGTAAAGACATTTTTTAAAATGAATTTTGAATAAATGTAAATGGGAATAGAGAATGAGTTCTTAATTTTTTTAGGTTGAATTATGGAAATATTAAATGTTATTGGATGCATTATCTTTTCGGCACTTTTCGAAGAATAATTTCGGAGCAATGAGAGTAACTGTCACCTTTAGAGCATCGTTCTTTTTTAACCATCTCTTTTTTGTTCACCTAATATCTAGCCATCACTTTCACACTCAATTTATCATGCATTCCTTTTGTGTGCGTGCATCGTTGACCGTTGGTCATATTTCTCTGTCTTTTGCACTACTATTACTCATTATGATGGAACGCGGGAAACACCTCTTCAAAATACATAAATTTTTACATTCCTAAATCGATGAAAATGTATAAATAATGATGTGGAGACTCCTATCATATCCCATGAAAAAAACTAGTTTTTTTTTTGTTTTGGGTGTGTCTACAGCACCATCGATTTGCATTCAGTGAGAACGATGCCCTGAGAATTATTTAATATTCGGTATGTACAAAAAAATAGACAGAAAAGCATACAGAACGAGTGCACGGATGCAAAAAAGCAGGGGGAGCATCCGCCCGAGAGGATTACCACATCTCCAGGACCAGCAAAAACACGTGCTGCTTCCGTTTCAAAAAATCATCATATTTTCCAGCAGGAAAAACTCGGAAAAGTTTTGCTGGTTTGCGTAGAGAAGTATAAAAGCAGAAATTGCATTTTGCTACAGATGTCAGTGGCAGCATCTAGAAGGGGGAGGAAGAGAAGCTACAGGAAAATCATGGGGCAGCATCCTCATCTCATATTTTTGGCCTCAAAAAGTTTGGCATTGTGGTAGTCTCTGGTGCTCGTTCTCTTTCCGGGCTGTGGCATGTGAAACCATTTTTCAATTTTCAATATAAAAGCCATTTTTCTGCCTACTGCACCACTGGGAACACCCTTGCCGCACTGCCACACTTCCAGACAGCTCCACACTTTGGTCATTTGCCAGTAATTAATTTTGTGAGTGGTTTTCCATTAATTTGCGGTCAATTTAGATCATCTGTTGAAGAAGTAAGAGCTTCAAAATCAATAAATATTTGTATTGTTTCCGACACAAAATGAATTTTCGTTGCATGACGCAACACGAAACAGATTATTGGAGACTTTATGTTCCGCAGATAGTATGTTTGTCTTTGATTGTTGCATGTTCCACTCAATATTTTAGTTGTGGTTCTTGTTTTGTTATATAAACATAGATAGAACACTTTTTAAATCAATTTAAAGAGCAATTAGAGACATTTGACAGGCAGCCATGAGAGACAACTGCAGAGGTTTTCCATATTCAAACTATCTTTAAATTTTCATAGCAACATTTCTTGGGAATACTCTATTATCAGATTCATGTGGCGAAATGGCATAAGACTCCGTTCAGGAAGGTGTTGTCTTGACAACATTTTAAAGGGTAAGGTAATACAGGGCAACACACCGATAAAGTTTCCCTTTTGGCTATGGGGAATCTTAAGCTTTTCCGACTGTTAACAAGTCTCTGTGTGTGTGTGTGTGTGTCTCCAGCGTTTTCTTGTTTATCACATTCCCTCCGTTTTCTCCTCTAAGTGTGTGTATCTCTGGGCCTTCCCCAACCATTTAGAAGTGTGTATCTTTACCAGTTTCCTGTTTGTATGTGTGTTGCATCCTGTGCACGCTGCACACTCTCCTTTGGCAATGTAATTCGATATGTTGTCCTTGCCACTTGCTGTTGCATTGTTGGTGTGGCAACTGCGTTAAAAATCACTTGTCGACTGAATTTTCGAAGCTGCTGCTGCAACAGCTGCCAGGATGTGAGGCAAGCTCATTCAATTTACGACGAAAAGGGAGGTTCCCACAGAAATGGATGGCAGCAAAGATTGGTGGAGCTCTGGAAATCAATGAATCGTTGGGTTCTTCTTTTTCAGCTTGTCTGGCCATCAGTTTTCATGCCCTTTTTTCGTTTCATGGAATACGAAGCACGGTCTGGTCTGTCTGATATCTTGGTTTGACGGCTGACTTGATGGCTCTACTGCACCCCTGACTGTACGCAGAACGTTGCGAATCCCTTTATCCTTCAGTCCTTTGTCAATGTTGTCCTTGTGTTTTAGATGCTCTTCCCTTTGGGTGTGTGTGTGTGTGTAGTGTGAGACGAAATTTGCATAGTTTTCAATTAGTTTACACGCCTCCCGGGAGTCACAGATGAACCGCAGTGCAGTTGTGGTGCTGTGTATGTTGTGTGGAGATATAAGATCATGATGACAGAATGCTGTCCTTTGGAGCTAATTAAGGGATATTCATGTATGAGGAACACTGTACACTTGAAAGGGAATGCTGTTGCTTTTAGATTTGTCAAGTGTTGTAATGGAACAATAACTATAAACACTAGACAACTACAACAACAGCCAGAGCCAGTGATAGAAATATAACCAAAGAAAGAGTCTGTTGTAATTTTATACATAAATATTGTAACACTTAAATGGTGCTAGGTTCCCACGTTTATAAGCAGTATTACCAATACTAACCAGTTCGAAGCCTGCAAATTTAATACAACACTAAATGGGTAGCATTTCATGTCAAAGTGCAACCTTGCTACTCCTAAAAGCTGATTAATAATTCGGAACACACAAATTTTTCATCGTTTCAAACTCTTAACAGATTGAAAAACGAACCCGATTCAATTCGCTTTGGGACTTTCGTTCAACATTTGTCAATAAAGTTTTTAAACTCCGTATAAACTATCGATCAACTTTCTATAATAGGTTCAGAACAAGTTTTGAATTGATTTTTTGATTGAAAAAGTACAAGTTTGACCTAATTTTGCAACAATTTAGAGCAAAAAAACATTCGAAATATTCACGCCTTGCTTAAAGATCTCTCTGCTTGGCTTTCGTCTACATTAAATTAAATAAAAACATTCAAAAATAGTTTTAAATACAAGAAAACAAATATTTATTTTCATCATCATTATTATTGCTATATTTCGCTGTAAATGCGGCACATCGCGTACCATGTGATTTCCTCTGTGGAGTATAAAATTCATTAAATAAATAACCTTGCCTAATTTTTGTAATTATTTATATGTAATATTTATGCGACAGCTGCAAATTTCCGCACCTTTCAGGGGGTACATCCTGTCTGTTGCTCTGCTGGCTCTGCTGTTCCTGGCACAGACACGCACACCAACAGGCATGCTTACACACCGACGTGCACGTGCAATCCCATGCCCCCATTCTCACATCCACATCCACATGTGTGGGCGAATGTTGCAAATTAAATGAGCGAGCGCCCTCATAAGCAGGCAACACATTTCGACATTTTTTTAATGATTTTCGGTGCCTGACTTTGCTTTGCTCTCTGCTCCTCTCTCTTCTCTGCACCCTGCCTCTCTCTTTTTCATTTTTCTTTTTCTTTTCTCTCTTTGAAAATGTCTGCCATTTACTTTCCGTTTCCGTTACATTCTGTGCACGGACGGACTTTTGTTGATAAGATATTGCGGATATCATTCGGGGGTTGCCGGGAGAGAGAGAGCTTTGTGTCTGTCTGCCATTCGCTCTCATGTAATTTGATTCGCTTTTAGTGCAAATATGGGTTAATGCGATTTTTATGTCATTTATTTGTCGATTTTTTTATGGGTGAGCTGGGTGTTGGCTCTCTCTCCTTGGCTTTTCCATCCTCACCCACAGCAAATGGAAATGGAAATGTTCTGCTGCTCTTCAACCAAATGTGACTTTGTCATCGTCGTATCTATGGCATAACTGAATCGATAAAAACATAGCATTGTCAATTGTCAACATATCATCGGAATCATCTAAAAATATGCCATCGAAAAGTCCTCGCTTCAATGCAAACTAGAACTAGAACATCTCTATCTGAGGCAATTGCAGCCTCATTCTCATTCTAACTGTTGATAGTAGCATGTCATCCGTATTGCAGCCACGTATGCCACAACCGAATGTTACAATAACAGAAATTGAAGTGGTAGGCATCCTGCTGTGGATGATGATAATGGAGCCTGCCATTACCACTTCCACTGCCAGTTGCGGGTTCTGTGCAGCAGGAAGGGATGCACGAGTGCATCCAAAGCAACTTACATATATCACGTAGAACCCATTAGTATATTATCTAAATTGAAATTAGATACGAGGCGGCCAAAAAAAAATCCATAATTCATTTAGCTACAGTCGGAGGGCGACGACAACTGCCAAAGCGAGTTGTAATGCAACTGCAACTGCTTTCAGTCGCACTCTGCACTCTGCTTATGTAAGGCACACGCACAGATATTACCTGATATAGCATTATACTGTATATGGTTAACATCAATCATATACTATATTGGGAGTCTCAGCTCTCAAGTACTAAAAATGTTTTCCTTTTGTTATACAAAAAATAATACATCAAGTTTTAGCCCGTTTGAAATACTACGTTTAGAAGTGCAGACTTGTGGTTAAAGTAAAAAACTTAATATTTTCATTATAGTTGTATGGCAGCTTTACCTTTTATCTCTTTGATAGGATTGATTTTTGTACAGCCAGCAAACAAAAAAGCCGCTCCCTGATATTTCATGCATTCAAAATGTGGCAAAATGCAGATTTATGTACTAAAGTCGAAATAATAAATAACTACTAGTATATGGGCAGAAACAATGTTTCCTCCTTGCTGTCTTATCGCATCTTATCAACAGCATGCAGTATTCCCGCCATTCAACACCCCAACGACATTAGCTGTATTGCTGAATTTTTGCCACATTTTCAATCAGCTTATTGCACGCTTGGCCAGCCATAAATGCATTATTCCCTGTATGGTCATACAGTTTTCATGCATCCTTCATACAATGAGAATGCAGCAGAAATGCATAGGCCCTTTCTTTTACTAAAGAATATCAACAAGGGCTACATTCATTTTCCGCCCAGAGATTAAGTTGCCACCCTTTTCCTTGGGGATGACATTCCCTTCGGTCATCTTAATTAAACAGTTTTCAATTCATACTCTCCTCGTCGAAGATATTGGTCTGTTATCGCAAGAAAGCAGAACCATGCAGCATTCCTACTATTCAGAACCAAAAAGACCCTAGACCTGAAGTTGAATTCTTGGCACATTTTCGTGTAGCCTATTGCACGCTTGGACAGCCATAAATGCATCCTTCATCCAATAAGACTGCAGCAGAAACGAACACGCCCTGTCGTAAACAAAGGAATGTCGGCCAGAGTTGCATCCACCCGCTGGCCAAAGGATGACAGTAAGTGATTTTCCAATTAGCGTCCTGGGCCATGGGCAAGCCATCATGGCTCCAAATATTGAGTAGACAATAGATCGCCTGCATTGAAAATATGTTTGGGATTGGGCGCAGTAGCTTTTTCTGTTGATCCCATAATACTGGCGTGGTTGTAGGAGGTCTGACAATATAATGTGTGAAAATTGGCGGTTTTAGTTTTTTATTTGTGGTTGTAAAAAGTAGTTTTTCTATTTTTATATAATTTTTTCTTTCCCTTGGTCAATATTAGCAAAAAAGCGTTACAAACGTGTTAGCATTTTTTTTCCCATGGACTTTTATTTGAAATTAATTAAACGAATGGGATAACATTTGTGAAAACCACCGAGTAGAGAAGTCACAAATGCTGGAAATATCAGGAAGCGGTTGTTTTTTGTTGGCTTAAATATTAACCAATAAAGTTCTCATATTAAAAATCAATCCGTTCAGAGCGATATATATAGCTGTCATACAGCCATGGTAAAAATATTGCATTTTTTTTAACTTTTTTATACATAAATATATTTATTTTAACAATAAAATATAAATGAAAAAAGCACTTTTTTTTTTAAATTTCCCTCTTAGAGAAAATTTATTGGTAAACTATATATTGCTGAATCTAAGTGTAAATAGAAATTTCGTGCAAATTTCTCTGTACTATATATAAGGATTGTCAAGCGAGCGCGTCTCTCTCTGTCTCTCTGAATGTGCATGGCGAATGTGCGTGATGATGGGAGAGCAGCAAACCAGCCAAACGTGACCTCATCCATATTATACAGACCTCAGCCACCCACTCTCACTCCCACTCCCTACTGATGTTATGTGGCATGTGGCAGGAGGGTGCGGGTTTCTTGCGAAATGTTTGTGTTTAACAATTGATAAACATTTGGAACGCTCTGTGCGAGCAAATACACAATAATCTATATAAACTTTCAAAAGTAAACAGATTCCCGCTCCCAAAAGATTCCCATTCGATACTTACCTACAAGTGGCAGAAGGGGGGGAATGTGTGTGTGACCCAGAAGCTAATAAGAAGACCATGTTTAATCATCTTTAAAGTATGTTTTTGCTATCCACCAAAAAGATCCTAAAAAAAATATAAAATATAAAAAAGCTTTCGATTTTCTAGAATATTTATACCCAAATTTGCACTAGAATAAATTCTATGTTTTAATTCCATTCATCGCTTATAATATTTCAGCTGAAAGTGAGGATTATTTTCAGTAAAAACATGAAATATTTGATCAGCGTATGCATTTAATTAATTGTTAAAAAAAATAAATCTCTGTTTGTTAGTGCTGCTACTGCTGCAGTTTATCGATTGCTGGTTGCTGCATCTGTTGTTGAAATCTGTTTAAAGATTTATGAGAATTTGTTTGGGCTTTACGGGTATAAATGCATATATTCACAGAACTGTGACGTCAAGCGATGCGATGCGATGCTGTGCCATTCCGGGGATCACAATGATGATGAAGAGATGATTGCTGATTGGCTGATTGTTGTTTGGCTTACTCTCGGAATAGCAGGATGTTTATTCCGCCCAGCTATACCTTTTTGCTTACCATTTTCACATGATGCTATCCCTTTTTCTCTGTATTTGCACATTCACTTGACTCATCTATTGACTCTTTAAAATATTCACACTTTTGTTGTTGTGTTAATTGTTGCCTTCCGGTGATTCATTCTAGCATTCCCGCGCTCGTTCTCAAACCTTTGTGACCCACGGCAATTGACTTTGTGTCTCGTGTCACTGCAATTTGTATACCCGGTACTCGGTGGAGGGTATTGGAATGGGTATATTTGGTATATCAGTAAGGGGATCAATTACCAGCATAATTAGTTGACTAATTACTAATAAATTTTCATTTTAGAGTACCCAAACTCACTCCGATTTAATTATACATATGTATATAGAAATTCATACTGATTTAATAGGTATCTATGTGCTAAACACACGACTAAAACGTTCGTAGTTGGATATCACGCAATGTTAAATGTAATTGTTGGGTTTTAATGATGCCATCGATTGCCACGGTGCGTTTGAAATACAAGTATGCAAATCAATGCAATTGCAGTGCAATTGATTTGTGGCTTTACTTTTAGTGTGTGTGTGTGTGTGTGTGTGTGTGTGTGTGTGTGTGTGTGTGTGTGTGTGTGTGTGTCGATTACCATCTATCATAATATTATACACTTAATATGAATGGTAGCGTTTACGCTTAAAATTGTAATTTCAATTTAAATTAAAATCATTTTAAACTACTTAATCAATTGAAAATCGTTGTCGTTTCATGTTGCTGTGTTCCTTTCACCTATTTAAACTGGTGCTGGCACAACTTGACTTATTGCTTCACACTTTTCTCATTGGAAACTATTATGGCGAATTAGATCATATTTCTTTTCTTCCTTTGCCACAAATGATATTGCTTTCCACATTTATTTTTGTCTCTTTTGAATCTCCGTCTGTAAGCTTCTCTTAAGCTCTCAATCTTACCTCCCTCTCTCTTTAAATCTCTGACAGAAGTCTGACTCACTCGCGTATTTTCACTGTACGGACAATTGGTCTTTCGTTGATTGCAATTTGCGGTATTTTCTGCCACTCTCTCTCTCTCTGTCGTTTTTATTTTCTGGTTAAACTGACTTCTCATGGCTTTTGTTTCTGTTTCGTGCAATTTCACGCCAGCGCGAGCATTTATTGTCTCATTTTAATAATCTCCTCTGCCGACTTCGCTGCTGCCCCAACTCAACTCATATCCTCTTCTGTTTTTGCTCTTTGGGCAAACAATGAGTGAGCAAAGCATTTGCCATGAAATATTTACGCCTCTCATTGGTGCATATGTATGTGTGTGTGTCTGTCTTTACGTGTGTGTTAGTGCGTGCAAATAAACGCTGCATAAATGAGGGCGCGCGCGTGATATATTCATGAATGATGACAGCGCGGCAGCAGCAAGCCACCGTTGACCTTGTAATTATTTTACAGTATGTCACCTTTTTCACCATGCATGTACATCTCCTCAGTCCTGCTGATCTGTTTCTCCGACAGTCACCAGAGCGCTGCTCTACCGAAGCAGATCTGCAGATGCAGTCCAAGATGCAATTATATGAGGTGAGGCTTTTCTGTAATCTTTGTGTCAGGCTAAAGTACATGGTTTGTTCTTATTCGCAACTGAAAGAACGCGGTGGACTTTTTAGCACTGCTTCACCTGTCTCGATCTTGCTCCTTATCTTTTGCATGTTGTCCTGAGTGATTCTGCTGCTGATGTGTTTTTCTCACTTCAAACTCTGCTAACAGTGAACTGCAGTGCTGCGAAGTCAAACTCGATGTAAACACTAGTGCCTCTGCTTCTGCTAATGTTTTTACCTCTGCTGCGTATAAATTCACTGTTGCTATTGTTGCCTGTCGCTTTTACTCGTTCATCTATCTCTACCAGCAGCGCTGTCGCTGTTAATCCTTCTCTTTTAGGCATTCTGCCGCAGCGGTTGCTGCGTTTCTCTCACTGATACTGTTGCAGCGCTGTCGCTACCTCTGGTGCTTTGCTGCTCTCTGCCTCTTTCGATTGTTTCTCCCACTGCACTGCCAGTGTTTCTACCTCTGTTTTCGTCCACTTGTTTTCGCTTCGCATACCGTCATGCGAGTGCGAGTCAATTAAAGTGCAATGCAAACACTGAATCCCGTCACGTGCAGATGGGTTTCGGGATTCCCAGTGGCTTTTGTTTGCATGTTTTATCTTGCTTCTGCGGGGGAGAATAGAGTTTCATTCTGTTTCGACGAAAAGCGTTAAATGGAGTTTTTCATTCATTTGCGGTGAAATTTGTGGTGTTTGTGAACTTTATTTAACTTTTTTATGGTCACACTGAACTGAAAAGTTTGTACTTTTATTGATTCAAATAACGAGATAATTAGGAGATTTAAAATAGTATCCTTATGAGATTAATTTGGTGTGTTTTCCGATTTTTGTCATTTTCATACTTTTTCATTTTTAAAGTCGTTTTTGATTAGCCCTTAAGGAAAATATTCGGACCGTTTTTTGTCGAGACACGTTTAATACATATTTTTTACTGGTCATCCGTCAACTTCAAATTGATAAACTATGTAACGACCTATTGCCAATCTATATTTTATGGAAAATCGTACAGTTTTACATATTTACGCCCATCTTGCGTGGACATCCGGTTATCTGCTAATTGGCCAATATTGGGCATCGCTTTGAATGGTGACAAACCATATGCAAAAACCTAGTGGTCAACTGGCATACATATGCATACATACATATATGTACAGATGTATATGTACATATAAATATATCCGAAATAGCCAACGTTCTTTCCCACCAACCCACCGCCCACTCCAATCTAGCGGCCATTTCAACGAAAATTTTGTATAGTTTGAATTTCAATTTGTTTGCGGTGGCTGGGCCTGCGTGAAAAGCCATCGATTTTCGTGGTTGTTGTTGTTTTTTGTCCATTTTCTGGCCACGCCCACTTGATTGCATTAGCCCTGATCGCTTGGTTGCATGCAAAGTGGCGCGCCGGAAAGGAGAGCAAGGGTGGCAAGAGGCCGGCGAACTCCCTTTTGGTTTTTTTTCTCTCGGGGGGCACAATTTATTTCTCGCAACATCTCGTTATAAAGAGTCTTGCATTTGTTCCTTTTGCCTCCAAGGGAATTCGCCTCGAGCAAAAGGTATGTGCACGACATACGATACATATAGTATAGCTTCTATAGCATTTTATGCTGTTGTATTACGTGACGTTAAAGCAACACAAATAGCAACAGCTTGGGCTGAAATAAAAGCAGCAGAAGCAGAAAAAAAATATAAATGTTGTAAGTACGTGCGGCCAAACATGTGTACTTGACTTGCTGGCCATATAGGACAGCACGGCCAGGCCATAATGGGTATTGCTTCCCCCCAATTGGGGGAGCACAGATTGTGTTTTTTTGCGTACACATCGTAAAAATCGACTGAAAAATTAACTGTCTAAAAGTTATTTTGGGTGCCGAAATGCTTCTGAAGAGATTTAGATTTATTTTAGATGAAATATTATATTTAAATGGCAAAGGTAAAGGTTATAAACTATCCAATTTCTATGCCCATTGTCGTCTTGTGGGGCAATTGGTCTGCATTTCAACCATGTAATCTCAAAAGCGGCGTTACTGCATTCAGGCCAAACAATTAGGCCCCTGTTTTCATGTGAACTTGTGGTGTTGCGTTGCCGGGCTGTCGGCTTACAATGGAACACCACCCCGTGACCGACAACTGACTGCCTTTACCACTTCCATTAGGCCATTGTAAGGCGAAGGGCTGAGTGTGTTATGCATCAACAAAAGGGACAATGAACTCACATCAAACACGGAAAATTACAAGTCTTAAGTGGTTGTAGGCGGCGACTAGGACTATACACAGTTGTTTTTCAGTTGTTATCTGATAATTTGCCAGGTTGTTTATTACATGGAAATTATCTCTATATACTGATAAAGAAAACTTAAAACTAGAAAAAGGAGTGGAGCTAAAAACACTCTAACTATGAGAGGTGTACGAACTATATTGAATTATAATAGTTTATCTGTTAAATCAAGACTAGTTTTGAAACAATTTTACTTAATAGCAATACTTTAATCATACAAAAATAGTCTTATATTCGGACGGCAACACTTTATACTGTATGTCGATAATGATACATTAACCGATGACACATGATTAGTGTGACGATAGCTAATTAGAAAACAAATAAGACCAACTCAACCCGTTCCGCACTTTGTTGCAGCAAGCGGATTGCGTAATTAGCGCTGATTTCATTACAGATTCTACTTTATTCTTGTTTATTTTTTGGAGGGTTTTAGGGAACGGAACGCCACTAAAAATTTCTGATTTACGATCTTGCTTTATTTGGCCCCTCTTAAGCTTTTATTACGTCAATTCCCTCCTTCCACTCGCTCTCTCTCTCTCTCTCTCTCTCTCTCTCTCTCCCCCCCCACTCTTTATGGTTGTTTTGTGGCTGGATTTCCACCATAAAAGTTTTAACTTATCTGAGTGTCTAATGAAAGTTGTTTGCCACACGCATACACACACACATCAATACTCGTGCTACAGCAGTGGTGAAAGTTTTTCCCGATTAACATTCTCCATCCCATTTTCTCTCGTTTTCGGTTTTCGATTAGTGGATGGATGGTGGGGAGGATTCTCCCTTTCACATAATATGTATTTTTGTTGCCTGCTTCTCAATTTCTCGATTGCCCTTTTTTTTTTTTTTTTGAGGTTATCGGAAACTTGCATTTCACACGCAACACTTGACAACCCTGGCGAGAAAGAGAAAGGCAGCATGAGACAGAGAACACCAGAGTGAGACGTGGTAAATTTGGAAATGGAAATTTAGTTAGCGCCAAAGCAAAAGCAGAGGAGCAACAGCAGGAACAGCAGAAACAGCAGCAGCAACGGCAGTGGCAGGGGCAAAAGTTGAGTCAGGCTTCTGCCTCCCTCCAATATGGCGTCAGGTGGTGTCCCGGCTGCCAGGGCTGGGTACGGGAGGGGGTGATGGTGTGTGTTTGTGTGTGTGTGTGCCAGGGCTGAACATAAATTAAACTCCACTTGACAACAAGGAGCGCTTCGCTTCTCTGCGTGGCTGTTCCCTGTCTGCACCCCTCCCACTCTCCTACTCTTTTTGGTAGTGCCCCTGTGGTTGGTCTGTGGCGCTTTTGTTGTTTCTGCTCATTTGCTATCCATGTTCACCTCTCCGTCTCGGTCTCGCTGCTTTCGTACTTGTACTTGTTGTTGTTGTACTGGTTCTCGCTGTTGTTGTTTATTGTCGCTCGCTAAACAAACAAACACTTGACTACACGCACGTACTCGCCCACACACACACACAGTACCTCCCCCTCCTGCTGTGTGTTAATGCGCACAAAAAGCAAATTTACATTTAGTACTGCATACATTTCGGGGTCTCTCATAAACCTCAACCCCCGTCTCCCAATACCTAATGAACACGTGCAAAAAAATATTCCCTAAATCGATTTTAAGAGGCCCCCTAAAAGCCCAAACTAAAATTGTGCTCCTACGTTTTCAATAATTAAACTTAATTAATTTCTAGAAAATAATTAGAAATTTAAAGAGGAATATTTCATGAACAATTTCAGATTTTCATTAAAATTTGTTGGACAGATATTTAGAGGCAAAAATGTAATGTATTATGGATAGATTTTACAGAAAAAAATCATAGAATGGAGGAAAGCTGTTAAATTAATTGTTCAACAATATTAAAAGTTATTTGTATATTGATTAAAATAATATCTATGTATATTTTACAGTAAAAGTTGCGAATATCTGTGTTGTGACAATTTTTGAACAAGAAATAACAACTTGAAAGTTGTTTATAATTATAGAAAATGGTTGTTTACATTTATAGAAAACTGTTTGCGCCCAAAAATTTTCAAGAATTTTGCAATTAAAAGTGGGTGTTGGGTTTAGCAGAGGAGAACGAAATTTGTTGAGGTCCCCGCTACTGCTGCTGTTGCTCCTCCTCCCAAGGATGCTATTCTGTGCCCAGACTCGCGCTTTAAATAGAAAAGCATAGCGAAAGGGGAGGCTTAAATCAAATCGCATAAGTTGGCAGCTTTTAATGAAGGAACACACATACAGTAAGAGGAGCCAGAGCGGGCACGGATGAGCTCAGCCTCTGGCTCCGGGTCGTTCCCTCCTTCGTATTTTCTTCTCCACTTCATCAGGCATTCAAAATCCTTAACTTTAGCCGGAGAGTTAAGTCCTCAGCCAGTTTAATCCCAAGTGCCACCGTCACCAAGTCTCCTAGCTTCAGCTACCACCAGCTTCAGCTTCATCTTCATTCCACATTTTCCATCCTCGCTCGTGTCTCGCTCTGTCGTTCTCCTTGAGTTGATGAAACGAGTCCCTCCTGTTTCCTAGAACCTAAGTCCATGTATTTATGTGTGCCGTAGGTTCTTTTGGGATCTATGGAAAGGGGGGATTGGGGGGCTCAAAACTTTTCAGCCTTTGGATTCCATCTAGCATAGACTTGTCGCTGGGCGGGGTGGGGACATAAAGAGGTTCCAGGGAAGAGAGCATTCCAACCCAAAAATGGTTGTCTATTTTTAAAGGCCAACTTTTGGTTGCTGTGGAGAAAGGGAGCATTGGGAGCCCCAAGCGCACCCAACCTCTAGCTCATAAATTGGGGCACAGTGGCAGCATAACAATAAGTCACAAACACACAACGGGATACAGTTTTCTCTCTACGCTCTTCGCTCTCTTTCTCGCTCTCTCTTATTCTCTGCGTGTGTCTCTCCCTTTTCACGCATAAATTTATGCGAAACCAGAAAGAGGAGGAGGCGGAAACGCTTGACTTGGTAACAAGTCTGTGGCTCCAAGGTCCAGCCTGGTTGCCTGCCTGTCGCAACTGTTTTTTTGTGGGCGGAGTGGGAGTGCAGTGTCGCCGCCATTTGGGCAAACATAAAAGCATTGTAAACAAACATGGCCAACGCTTATGGCCAACAACATACACACACGCACCCCACAATGAGAGTGGACCAGGACCCTCATATATGTACATACGTATCCATAAGCTGTAAGTTAAACCGTTAAAATTGGTTTACACAGACGTGAGGCACGTCACAATTCAGGGTAGGAGCCAGCCGCCAGCCGCCGGATAGGTGCCTCTTCTGAAAAGCAGAGATGGAGGAGATGCAGGATCTGCCTGACTAAACAGAATGGAAATGTGAAAGCCAAAAGGCAAGGGGAGAGAGAGGAGAGGAATGCAGATTGGGAGGACACAGGAATAGGGATTGGGAGCAAAGGATGCGGATAAGGATTGTGTACGAGAGGAATGTGCCACTGACTGGAGGAGGCACCAACCATTGTTGTCTGGTGATAGTTTCCCCCAACACCACTCCGTCCCGTCATAGCCATTCCATGCCCCATCATCCTATCTGCTACGAGATGTTGGGGCTCCTCTGTGAACGATGAGATGCGATGTGATGCCTCCGCTGCCACTTTGCCAACGGGCAAACAAGAACTCGGCCAAGTACCCCCAGCATTTCCATCGTTTCACTATACTGCCAAGCTAAAATACGAGTACAGTCGTAACTCGAGAGGAATGAAGCAACCAAAATGTACTTTGAAAATAATTAAAGATCATCTCTTTGATATTATTCTAGAAAATCGAAATTGATCTATACTTTAGTTGTACAACATCCGAATAAAGATGAGAAATATCGCATTTCTCATAGCCAATCCGCGCGGATTGTCTGTACTCTTGGCAGTTGTTTGTATGAATCCCTTCCCCCGTTTCGCTCCCATTCCCTTCCTGTCCCCCTTAACCCACGCGCCTAAGCAGGACAGCTCCAAAAGCCCGGATTTAATAATTCCGATGATTGCCCATTATGTGATTGTCATGGACTGAAAATGATCCTGATGCACACACACACACATATGCATAGATATGTATGTATGTACCTTCTCTCCCATCTGATTTGCATTTACGAGTGGGAGACAGAATGCATCAATCTGCCTGCAGGTTTCGGATGGGCGGTGCAGGCAATGCAGAGGTGTGTGGGGTGCCACGTGTCGGACACAATTCGCAATGCGAGCAAATGTCCTTGATGGTTCCATTTGATGCCAGTCAGGCTCTCTCGTTTCTCTCTCTCTCTCTCTGCTATCGTGTGGGTGAACAGTGTACACGTTTGCATATATCCTATCCACATTGTCTGACTGGATGTGGGGGTGGAAGTGTATTGCCACCCACTGATTGGGGTTACAAGCTGAATTAGCCATGCATCCTCGCTCTGCCTGCCTGCCTGCCCCGAGTCCAGTCTCCGTCGCAGGATTTGCGTATGCCAGAACAGAAACCCACATAAATTGTGATATGTGACGGAATGTGCCTGTTGAGGGCGGGGCGACGAGTAAACCACAAATCCCCAGCATGCGAAGGAGTCGTCGTCCAGTGTGATGGTGTGCTGTGGAAAGGAGTGGGTTGCCACGTGTCCATCCTAGCCAAGCAGCTTACAAACACTGAACCCTGTCCCTCTGTCTCAATTTGCTGGGTTGTGGTTTCTGCCGTGTTCTGCTCCTCTCCCCCTTGTCTGGTTATGGCTTCACTCCTGCTCCTCCTCCTACTTTCATGTTCTCTCTCTCTCTCACACAGCTTAGTTCAGGTGATGTCTAGGAAATCTACTCTACTCCCCTTTCATTGTGTTCATCATTCGATTTTCCTGACTAACTGACTGCTGTTCGGCCATTAACGCTTTGTTGCCATATCTGCTGCTCTCCTGGTTCTGCTCCTGCTCATGGAAGACTCTTTTTGTTTAAGTTTGCACAATACAAATTCAAGTTGCGATTCGGCCAAGGATTGTTTTGGCACGGGGAGAGAAGATTGGTAGTTGGGGATTGTCGAGGAATCGTTAGCTCTCCTAGAATTGTGGCTTCTTAGGAGATACATTTTCAAGGTAGCTTTACTTAGATTTAAGCTATTAATTGAGGTGAGACTACAGGAGATAGCTAAAGATTTAGAAGATCTCAGAATTTCTCCAGTTCTTGGACATCTGTTTCAAAGAGTTTTTCTACACAGTCTTTGCACAGAACATCGTTCCATCTATAATTCTAGAATCTTCAAGTGGACTTCTGATCAATAAACGATAATCTATCGATCAACGGTACATACATCCATATCAAAATAGGATTAAATTGTCTTATATCGATACACACTATCGTTTATCGGTATATTTTTATTATATAAGAATACCAAAATGCGCGTAGATCGATTATACATAATATATGTATGTATATATATGGTTATTCGATTATAAATTTTTAAATCGATAAACGATAATAATCGTTACATGATTTAATTCGACTTGCGAGTTCTTTTAGCTTTTGTTACTGTTCCTTTTCCGCTCTACTGTGTCCCTGGTCATCTGACGGCTACCCTTTACGAAATCATACATTTTAAATTTGGCCAAGGACTCTGATTTTTTCTCCCTGCCCCCAAAAGGAGCAGCAGGAAAAGGGCAAGCCGTTACGCTCGACTCCACTCGATGTATCCCAGGGGAGACGGAACTGATTTGCATATTTTTGAGCGTTCTCCTCTTTCCCAATCTCTCACTCTTTCTCTGTTTGAGTTAAGGGATGGTTCGGGGGGCCTTGGTTGTCCCTCAATTAAACTGTCATGTCAAAGACTCGGTACTCGTCAATGACGACCATGGAGATTGGCGATGGCTATCGGGTGGGCTATCTTGGGGTCTGGCGTTGTTTGGGGCCCCCTCTCGGGTTTCTCTCAGATACGGAGCGTGTTTCGCTCTCTTTCTTTCTCTATTTCTGAATACCTAAGTCCCTATCTATTTTCCCCTCTGCATATCTGCTGTCTCTATGCTCTCGCTGGCTTGACTTTTACGGCCCCGGCACGTCACTGGGATTTTAAGTGCCAGCCTTCCACAAGGAGGGAAGGGTAGCTGTAGCTTCCTCCGTCTTCTACTGCTTCTGGCTTCTGGGATGTTTTTCCCGCCTCCGTTTTGGCCTCATTTCGATTCAATTTTCTCCACTCTCGTCGTGCTGTTGCTATTTCAGGCCAGGACTCAAAATGGCAGCCACAGAAGCCAACAGCCAACAATCCATTCGTAGCATCAGACACCAGCAGCAGCAGCCGTTGCCATTTGACATTTCAAATTGATTCTCTGCGATTTATGTACAACATTTCTGCTCCCACACAAGACACACACACGAAGGCCCCCTCTTCCTCTCTATGCAAACAATGTCCAATTAAACTTATTCGATTAATTTATCGAATGTACTTCCATTGTGTAAGTAGGAATATTCTTGACCAGAAGGCAGTTCCATGGCAGTTCTTGGTATGGAATATAGTCGTAGGATGTCCATCGTTCGAAGTTATATATATATATATATATATATATATATATATATATTATATATATATATATATATATATATATATATATTATATATATATTATTATATACTGCTTGAAGTGTCCCAAAATATCTGTACATTCATTTAACAACCTTTTCATCAATTCATACAGAAATTATGAAATATTGTTTTCATACTTAATTACGCATGACGCGTAATAGAAGAAATAGAAATCGTACTTTTTCAATTTCCCAAATATTCACAAACAATGGATGGCAAATATCATCCCATGTACTTCTTATATTTTCAATATACAATTTTCAAGCGCGAATTTCCTTCCTTTGTGTCTTTTGAACTGGTAAACGGTTTCCCTGGAAACGCAATCTGAAAATATTTTTCTCCTCGAACTTTAATAATGGTTTTAACAAATGTTTTACGAGCAAAAGTTTAACAATTTGCAGATTTCATTGAGTGCAGCCAGCCAGTACGTGGGAAATGGAGAGCCCAGGGCTCTGAGCAATAAAAATAGTTGAATGCTTAACCCGATTCGGGTGAAGGTAGAAGTACCTGAGTTGTGGCAGCAGCTGCCACCGTGAGGGGACTCACAGACACGACTGGGAGTTGATTCCTAGGAGGCTGAGACGATGGCTGAGGTTTTTGGTAGAAGGCTGTCTGCCGTTTCCTCTCGTCGTAGAAGGTCCTTTCTTTTGCTTATTAAGATCCGACTATTTTTAAACATTTTCTGTGTGTGTGTGTGGTTGCTGCTGTCCCCCAGCAAGTGTCGCGACGGGCAACTGCAGTGACGCAAATTATGCGACATCGAGCAATCAACGCGGATGGGTGGGTGGTGGGTTGAAGTATGAGTGGGTCGATGGGTGGATAGCGCCCGCGATTCTAGCTGATGTCATCAGACAAGGACAAGGACCTACCCCATCCACCGTCACGGACTTCGGATGGTGTTACCCAAAGCCAAATTAAATAAAAAGAAAATGTTTTTTGTGTCTGTGTGTGAGCCATCGCTCTAATGAAATTCTAACACGCGCAACACATTTCCAAGTAGGCGGATAGATGGATTCGATGGAACAGCAACAGCAGCAACAGCAACAAAATGTTCGTTGATGGCCAAGGCAAGGCATCATCTATCTGGTGGTTTGGTTCTCGGTTCGTAATGAGCCACGCATGCAAAAAGCATTCGAGGTCAGACATCGAGTCCTCTGCTGTGCCCTTCGCCAAGGAGAGACAATGCCAAGGCAGACTCCCAAAACCCATCCCCACCACAACCCATGCAGAGCGAGTTGTTGCCTAGGCCACCGCATGTGGCATGAGGCATGAGTCTGTGTGTGGCACTGGACTTCCTGTTGCTGGACCTTTCAGATCTTTAGCCTGCACCATTCGATAATCCCGTTTCCGTTTTCCATGGCCTGTCACCACAGGAAGTTGCAGGCAACGTCCTTTAAAACACATTGAAAAATGAACAGATGAATATTTTGTAGAATAAGTAATACTAGCTCTTAAGAAAAAGATTTCAAAGATTTCAAAGGAGCTGTCCATAACACAGGTGCATTTAGAATGTTAAAAAACCATTTATTTTCGATTCAGTCTTCGAAATATACTTGAATATTTGATCTCTAAATATGTATAGGGCTTGCCTATTAATCGTATAATAACAGAGATATAGGGATAGAGAGAGAGAGAGCGTGTATATTTGCAAGAATTCCAGACTGTTTGCTTGATAACCATTTAACACTTTTCCCCACATCTTGTTTCCTTCTTTCTTCAGATACAAAAAAAAGCAATATGATAAAGAAAATGCCCAAGCCAAAAGCAGCCACAATGCATACAAATGAGCGGAGGAGCAGGAGCGGGACAAGAACCAAAACCAGGAGTCACGTAGCATGGAGGCAAAAGGATAGCCAGAGGAGGTTCTAATTAAGCCAAGACCGAGACGGGGCCTTGGGTCCTGGGCCAGAATTAATGGCGCCAGCCTAGAGAGAGCCGAGAGCCCAAGAGTTGGAGCAAGCATTTTCGGTGTTCACACAAATTAAATTTCATCAAGTTTATTTGCTGTAAATGAGGCAACATCCAGCGAAGGGAAGAGACGCAACAGTCGCTGCCGCATCCCCGCATACCCCAGATGTCTCATAATTTAATTTGTGCCCCCTCCCTCCCTCCACCAAAACCCCTTCCTTTTTGCCAGAGCTGAGAGCTAGCACGTGTTGCCATGTTACACTTTAAATGTTTCGAACAGAAAGGGGAGGTCACACTCACTCACAGATACACAGATTGAGAGCTGCAAGAACACAGATACTATTTACTATTTACTGTTTACGAATACAATTAGATCGATTTTTTCCATGTAAATAGTCACTATAATTATTATACACATAATTATGATTTATGTTCTGCGGTAAAAAATTAATAAACTAAAAACTAAACCCCTTAACGAAAATATCTACATACATTTAAAAAGCCAATATTTATTACAACAATTTCATATTTGTGCAACAAACAAAAATTATAACAAAAAAAAAAGAAGGGGAAAGAGAAGCGAGAAGAGCGGAAAAGCTGCTAAAGGAAAAATCTATTAATTAGTAATTATTATAATGTGATGTTATATATAAAAAAAATCAATCGCTAAAGCAAATTAAACAAGAAAAAACACAAAAAATATGGAACGAAGAAGTGGTCAAGCGGTATGAAACAATTAACAATTGTTAACCAACATAACAAAACTTTCATTAAGTAGATTTTTCGAACTACATTTAAAATATATTAAATTACTATAATTAACAAATAGAATGAAACGAACGACCGAGCGGGAAGGAAATCCACATAAATTTGTATACACGAAAATAAATGCGTTTTTCTACTCAAAACAAACAACAATAAATAAATGGATATGTAAAATGATTTTTCCAAAAATTTAGAGATTAACCCCCTATAATCGTAACTACATATAAAAGTAAAACCAATTTATATATATACGTATACTCTATGTAAATGTTGGAGAGCATCCTTATGTCGGAGACATTTCAGTTATTTGTATGTGTGCTATATCTTCTATATACCTCTTTCTATATCTATATCTATATAAATATACGGAGGAGAGAACGCGCTTGGCTTTGTCTAGCAACAATTTTTTTGTGGGCCTTACCCAAGCCGAGTCCTTATTCTTCTCCACCCCCAAGCTTTGTTCAGATATACTATAAGTACATACATGTATATCCCATATATGTAGGGAGGAGGGAGGAGAGCTACATATTATCCCTTATCCCCTAAAACTTATTGTATTTATTCTCTATATCTCTCTCTTTACATCGATGTGTTCGTTTCTAATTGAACAAAACAAAACAAAAAACAAAACTTGTATAAAAGCAAGCTCTCCTTTCTCCGCACTCGAGACACAACAGAATCATTGTAAAATATTATACGAAATTAATGAATTGTGCAATTGATAAGTGCAACAAAGAGAGAGAGAGGAAGAAGGGATAATAGAAGGTTTTAGTTTTTCTACTTGAATCGCATTTCTTCCACTTTTCATCCATGAATCAGAATTTGAGTCTCTTTTAGAACTCAAGCTCAAAAACAGCACAGAGAGAGTAAATCCCAAAATAAAATTGAAACGAAATTTCGTAGGTTCTATTAATTAGTTGTCTCGTTATTTATACGTATGATTAAATCTAGTTTTGTGTCTAATTTACGTTTAAGTTTTGGCTCTGCAATAAATACACGAAAATACATACATACGATGAGTAGACATTTTTTCTATAATTTATTTCCTTTGTTTTTTATTATTTTCGAACTATGGAATAAAGAAACTAAAACAAAACATTTATAAAACCAAAAATAATAAAAATAAATTGCTAAAATTAAGCGCAAAGTTCAATTAATACAAATTAGAATTTTAATATCAACATCATTTGGAATATTTATATATACACTAAATATATACACTTAATATATAAATAATTAGTAAAAAAAAAAAAAAAAAATCAAATAAATTCCCATAACAAAATATGAAAATATTCTTAGTAACGAGTGCAGCAACAGTCACTCGTGCAATTGTACTTTAAAATTGAATAAAATTCAAAAAACCCAAAGGAAAAAAAAACTACAGAGAGGGAAGCGAAAGAAAGTAAGAGAAATGCATAAATGAAACAAAATGAGTGGAGTGGAATACACAGGAGTGCAGGAGCGCACCTTCTCGAGCCCGACGGCTATGTGGTATTCACAGTGTATTCACAGCCTTTAAAGGTGCCACAGACAGACAAAAAAACACAAGCAGACACACGCAGATAATGCAACACCACTCGTGAGCAGAGATAGTCTTGGCCCAAAGAAATGAGCAGAGGGAGATGGGTGTTAGCTAGATCTTAGTGGCAATAGAAAAAGCTTACAGATATATCGAGAGGAAAAGAAAAAGAAGCCTAAGCGAAAAACAAGCGATAAACATGAGCGAGAGAAATTGCAACAGCGAGATCGAAAGCAAGCTCTTCGGCAACGAAATCCAAAACAAGAGTGTGAGGCATAGCAGCAGTTGAGAGTCAGCATGATTCAAGAGCGAAAGGAAAAGAAAGAACGAGTGCCTAGACAGAGCCTAGAAAGCCGAAGCTAGAACGAGACATAAAAAAAGGAGCGAGAGCCAAAGCAAAAGCGCGAACCAAGTGTATGATTGATTGGCGGCTGTGTTGTGCATTGGGAGCAGCAATTGCAACAATAATTCCAGGCATATCGAAGCATTTTTACAAAAAAAAAAACAAAAAAAAAAAAAAAACACTAGACGACAGCAATCAGTGAATCGGCACACAAAACTGACGGCAATAACAAGTGAAAGTTTAGTATTTAAAAACTAATAGAAAATTCCATACAATACAAATACAAAATGAAACCCCAACTTTAACAGAAACAGATGGATGATGTGAAATTAAATAAAAAAGAGAAGAGAGAACCAGCAGAGAGCGAAGACAAACACGAAGGAAGACAGCCCACAGAGAACACAAAACCCTAGAGACGACACACAAAGCACGGGACATAAAACATTAAACATAAAACACACGAGACACAAAGAATAATTACTTAACGCGGGATTCACATATGTATATTCAAGAAGCAATAATGAAAATATATTTCCAAATAGATAAAAACAAAAACTATAAAACGCCCCAAAGGAAATTCGAAAAAACTAACATGAATATAATATTTATACATAATATATTTTAATTATAGTTACAAATTAGCATATATATATATATAATTATACATGCATAAAACCGATATATACATATATATATATGAATATATATACATAGTCCAAATAAATTAGCAAACAAAAAACAACTGGAAAAACGAAATAAAAGTTTAATATTTACAAAATATTAAAATATCAATGTGCAATTTAAAAAGCGTTTAAAACAAAACAAAAACAACAACAGACACACATGCACACACAACTAAGACACCTATATATACGAACACACACACAAAAACACATATAGAAGGATATAAACATAATATATATATAATAACAGATCTATACATTTATATAAACAAAAAACAAAAACGAAACAAAACTTAGTGGCGACAACAATTTACATAGCACACAGAATCCACAGCAAAAACGTACATAAAAAATCAAAAATTTAAAAAAATATACAAGAAAATAAACCACAAAACAAAACACAAAACAAAAAAGACCGTGCTAAATGATATAACAAAAAACACACGGTTCAAGTCAAGTTTTTGAGCAAATACTCATAATTGTTAAAAATGTTTAAATAAAATAATAATAATAATGATGAAAACTTGGGGAAAAATGGATAAAAAATCCATAACAAATTGCATATTACATATATTTTTTCTCTCCTTAGAAAATTTAGTTAAAGAAAAGAATTACAATTAAGTGTTAGTCTTATATATAAAGAAAAATCTATATAAAAATTGAAAGACGACAAAACAGAAAATCATGGAATGTGCAGCCGACAAATGACGTGTGCGTGTGTGCAAAGTAAAAAAAAGGCAAAAACGCAAACATGAAGATGCATAGAAAATCCACAAAAAACAATGAAAGAAAAAAAACTTAAATTAAGAACTTAGATTTGCCTTTGTGTTTAATATCAAGTGTGTTTTCTTATTATCATCATTATTACCTATAATTTCAGTTCATTTTCAATTGGTCAGACATGAAATGATTTACTTATGTATTGATTGAGAAATAAAAATTATTAAACAAAAAGAAAAAAAAAAACCAAAAAAGTCTTTTAACCTTTGTTAGTCTTATGTGTGGGAGGGGCTGCGTGATCTATGTATGTATAGTACATCTCGTCTTGCGCATGGTTTCCAAGTTTCCAACATTCAATATTTTCTTATCCGAAAATGTCATTAACCCATCCGTCACATATTTCGCTTTGCAGGAGGATAGCTTATCAGTATGGAACCGGACTGCCACTGATATGACCAGTACAACACGTATCCGTGATACGTTACGCAGGATATTAAATATACCTATAACAACTACAATGGAGTATAAGATACACTGTGATAGCCTTAAATATGTTTCAATGTAAGTATTGTGGCCACCATCGGTAAGGAGTGATAGGCAGTGATTAAGTAAACCATGATTGATGATTATCTTATTATTATTGATTGTTTATTTCTCGAAACGTATCTAATAACCGATAATACCTACTTGTAGCTTACCTAGTTCAAAGCGTCCACATCCAAGGACTCCATATCGATCTAGATATTCATTTCATAAATTTAAGAGATCACCAATTGGAAGGCGCTATTGAAAGAACAAATTCTATTCTCATGATACAATATATATTTTTAATTGAGAATTCGGAATTGGGAATCGGGAATTGCACGATACTGATTTACTAACGCCTCAAACTATATTTATTTTCTTATATTACAGTAATAAAGGCCCATTGAAAAGCTGAAATTCAATGAATAACTATAAACCACAAAAGAGAAACAAAAACAATAATTTTACAAACAGATAATACAAGTCAGTAGCAGCAACAGCAACAGCAACAGTATCAAAAACTTCGAACACACACCACACCACACCACACCATAACATACCATACCACAACGCCTCGACAGTGAGTGAGTAATTGAGTGAGCCACAAGGATCAGGTGGAGGATCATCATCATCACATCTGGATACCCTTTGGAGCTCCTCAGAACTACTACCCAGGATCCCCAAGAAGAGCATGACAAACTAATATTTAAGCGCAAATAAGACAAATCTTTGTATTTTGAAACAACAGTCTACAAAGTGTGTGTATATATGAAACGCAATGAATATTTTAGTTTTTATGTATAAAGTTTTAAATTAGGCATTCATTTCTCTATTAAGATCAAAGTTAAACATTCGACACTCCCTTTATTTGCATACCACAGTCGCGAAACACAGCCATGCCTTGTATTGTAGCCTTATATCGATTGTAGTAGCCCCATACCCATTGCCATCAGAGTCCTTGCCTTCCCACAGAAACACACACTACACACACCCAGAAGCACACCTACTAGCTGATACTGTATTCATCTGTTTGCAATGATTATTTTACAATTACTGATAAACACCGAAACTGAATAATCAAATTGTTTGTTTTTGTTCTTGAAGAAATACACAAAAAAGTTTTTTACATGAAGAAAATGAAAAGAAAAAAGAGAAAACTAAAAAATCCAGTTGTTTTACATATCCTTTTACCCACAACCTACAGACGCATCCCGAGACACAATCCATGCATACGTTTCGTTCCCATAAACCTCCTCTTTGGTACAGCGCAAGATTGCCAATAAAGGAAACTATTAATGATGCAGACATTATTTTGATATACATTTGGAACTGATTCTCCTGACTGGTTTAAGTGTAAGTACAATGCAAATCGAGTGTTCGATTTTTGTTGAATTTAAATTTGCATCCTGCCGAAAGCAACAGCGACAGACAGAACAGAGCTCCACTCAGAAGAATAGTGCTAACACTGCCACTAATACTGATTCACGGCAATATCGTACTGTTCTATTTCAATCAATTGAGATCCGATGATGTTCCGTTTATGCGTTGTAACTTAATGGAAAACGCAAATCCAATTTAGCTTGGCCCTGATATATCCAGCTGAGCTGTAGATGCTGTTCCATCAGCTGTTCATCTCTGTTCTTTGAGATCTGATCATTCCAATCTGAAAAGCAGCGATATAGTAACTACATCTTTACTGGCTTTATTATTGGAAATTATTTTCAATTATTATCAATATCTTATGTAATTTTTAGCCAAAATACGTTCGCTAATTGTCCTCGTAGATGGTCAAATCCATTATATAGACATTTGATATAAGACAGTCTCCCTCCTGTAAAGAAAACAAAGTAGTAAATTATAAAAAGGGACCAAGTCTTGAAAGTATTCAGTACTCACCGCTGGCGTAATGCCCACAAGGGCATCCGCATGGCCATAGAACTCTTCCTTGAGGGAAATGACAATAGTCTGCAGATTCGTGGTGTGATCCCTTATGTACGAGGCAACCTTGCCAATATTTGTGTTGTCCAAGGCGGCATCTATCTCGTCGAGCACAAAGAAAGGCGCTGGTTGATAGCTAAGACGGGAAAATTCATCAAATATCAAGTCGGAACTCATCAATACCGATTAAGGCTTCCGGCTTACCTGTGGGTAGAAAAAAGCAGTGCCAAAGCAGCAATGGTTTTTTCACCGCCACTCAAGTTGCTCATCGGCTGGAAACGTTTGCCGGGCGCCACGCAATTGTAATTGATGCCATCTAGATAGGGTTCTTCGGGGTTATCGGGTCCAATGTAGGCCTGGGCCGCTTCATTGCGTGCCAGTTTCTTGTAAATGCCATCGATTGCATCCGAGATGTGCTGACAGCACTGCACAAACCGAGAGGATCGCTCGTTCTTCACCTTTTCAAAGTTGGCCTTGGCCTTTTTGGCCTTTCGTCGGGCATTCTCGAACTCCTCGTTGGTGGATTGTACTTTCTCCGTGACGGCATCGAGCTTCTGCATTGCCTTCATATTTGGTGTCTGTATGCGCTCCAGGACATCCAGCTTACCCTGCAGATCCTTCTGCAGCTGTTCATTGGCCTTTTTAAAGGCGGAATCATCCTTAAGCTTGGTAAACTCGCGGGGCAGCGATCGATAGTCGACTTCAATGCTGAAACGACATACACAAATTCGAATCAATAATGCCAGGAAAGCCAGACCAGATCCACTTACAGATTATCCATCGTCATGGACATGGTGCTGTTGTCCGCGTCGCTACCGCGCACAGCATCGTCCAGCGAGCCACGCAACAAGGGCACCACAATACAATCGGTCTGTGTTGGAGTCGTATTCCGTATATTATTGAAAAGTCACAAATTAATTGAAATGCTTTCATTTCGGCACTCACCTTGGCCTGCAACAGTATATTCTGGCGCTCGTTCTTCTTGGCCTCAATCTTCGACTCGACGGAGGACATTTGGCTGCCCACATTGTGAATTTCTTTGGCCAAGTTCGCCACGTCTCGGCGTGCCTTGGAAATGTCCTCTTCCATATCGTCGACCGCCTGCTTCTTAGACTGCTTATCCTGCTTGAATTTTTCCATCTTGTCCTTGTCCTCATCGATTTCTTTGAGATAGCGTGCCTCTGCCGTTTTAAGACCCTCCAAGGCATCCTCCTCATCCTGAACGCTTCGCTCCCAACGCTCAACGTTCTCTGTGGATCAACAAAAAATTAGATGGACAATTCTTGATTGTGGGCGAGAAATACATGCTTCTCGTGTCCTTTTGCTTCTCAAAGTCCAGCTGTGAGTTAATCGCATCGACCTGCTGCTCGAACTCAGCTCGTTTTCGTGCCCTTTCCTGCTGCATGACCAGCTCGCGCTCCTCGTACTGGCGAATGTTCTTCACACCCAAGCGGCGACAGAAGGCCGCAAATACTTTATCCTCCACATTGTTCATGTTCTCCTTGATTTCCTGGATGTGCTCCTCGCGATTCTGCATGCGTCGCTCGATTTCACTGATTTTTGGCTAGAAAAGAAAGGACACTTTAGAGCAAATCAAGCAGAGGAGGACAGGGAGTGATCTACTTACACCGAAATCATCCAGCTGGCTTTGCACTTGGGCCAGTTGATTGTCGTATTGGCCAATTGACTTCTTGGATGACTCCAAGTCGACCATGCTATACTTGAGGCGATTCTCCAAGCCCTTGATCTGCGACTCCACTGTGGCCAGTTCGCTCTGCTTGCGGGATTTTTTGACCAGCTCCTTGAGCTCCTCGTTGAGTCGCTCTTTCTGCATCTTAAGCTGGGCCATGTGCTTCTCATCCCAACGCTTCGCCTTGCGCGCCAAATCGTGGCTGCCTCCGGAGATGAGGCCAGACTTTTGATAGAATGTTCCATCCAAAGCGAGGGCATCGAAACGCGATCGATCAATCTCGTAGGCCACCTTCATGGCATCCTCGGGCGTCTCGCAGACCAACGCATTGCCGGTTGCAAACAGCACTGCGCGCTCGATCTCCTGCGGCTCGAATTTCAGCACATCGAAGACCAACCGCACGTTGCGCGGCTCGCTGATGTTGCGCAGGCGCTCCTTCAGGGGTTTCACTTGTAGGTAATCAAGCGGCAGAAAGGTCTCCACCTCCAGCATTTGTTCTTTCAATATCTGAAAAGGGATATATGTACATATATTGGGAGGAGGATTCATGCAACCAAACCTGAATGCAATGGCGCGCCGTCTTCTCCGAGTCCACAATGATGGCTTCCATGAACTTGCCCAGGACTTTGGTGACGGCCACATTGTAGCGTTTGTGGGTGGGCTGACACATGTTGATCATGCGATCATAGACGCCCGGCACCTGCTTCTTGAACAGCTCCACGACCTCTTGTTTCTTCTTGCGGCGCGCATCCTCGTGCTTGTCACCCTTGGCGTCACCCAATTGTTCGCGCACATTCTCCAGCTCGCGTTGCTTTTCGGCAATCTTCTCCTTGGAGCTGCCCACGTCTCGGCGCAACTCATCCTTGATGCGATTCTGTTCTTCGAGCGCTGCCTGCGAGGATTTGATGTGATCCATGAGTTTGTCGCGTCGCTTTACAGCCTCCTCGCGCTGTAATGTCAGTTTCTTGAACGACTCCTCAACGGACGCTCTGCGGTTCGTTTCGCCATCGAGAGTGTCTTGCTCGGACTTCTGCTCCCGGTTAACCGAATCCAACTCTGAGCGATACTGTGTGGCCGTGGCCTCGGCCTCCTGCTTCAGCCGGTCGTACTCCTGTACGAGTCCCTCCTCCATGTTCACACTCTTGCCGCGCCGCTGCGACTCGTTCTCGATCTCGTCCTCAAAGCGCTTCTTCAGCTCCTCGATGTCGGCCAATTGCTTCTCCAGTTTTCGGATGTCCTGCTGGTGGGCGTTGTCCGCCTCGCGAGCCGTCTCCAGGGTCTTTTGCAATGAAATCAACTTCTTCTTGCAATGGGAGACCTTCTCCTTGGCCTTGATGTACAGCGGCCGCCGTTTGTTCATTTGCGTTTCGAATTCGCGAATCTCTTGATCGATCTTAGCCAAATCGCGTGTTATCTTGCCAGCGTCTTTCTTCTTCTCGCGCAGCACTTCGTCGGCGGCTTCCTTGCGTTGCTCGACGGCCTTTACCTCCAGCTGCTTCACCTCCATGTCGGCTATATACTTTTGGATATCCTTCTCCACGTGGAATAGGCGAAACAGTTGATACTCCACTTGTTTGTCGTTCTGAAATATTCAAGATTCAAGATTCAAGTTAGAGGAGACGTTAGCTGCTGGCCCATGGACGCGTACATATTCATTCTGTAGACGGGTATATCGCTCGGCTTCCATTTTCTCGTGCTTGGCCTCTTTACGCTCTGCTGCTATGCCCTTCTTCTTTTGGTAGGTAAACTGTGTCTCCTCCTCGGCCACGATCATTTCCTGCTTCAAGCGATTGTAGTCATCCTTGAGCAGGCCAGAGCTAGCAAAAGAAAGGGAACAAAAGTTATGCGGCTGCCATTAGAGATACAAGAAAGGGTAGACACTTACCCGCTGATTTCCTCAAACAATGCTGTGCGCTCTTTTGGTGTCTTCATGGCAATGTTCTCGACAGCTCCCTGGAAGACGAGGAAGTTCTTTGCCTTCACATTGATACCAATCTTTTCCAGCTTGTTCAGGTATGTGCTACTCGAAACGCTCTGAAATTGCAATAAGATTAGCCATTAGCCCGGGGTATTGCTTTTACTTACCTCTCCGTTGATGCGGTATTCGGAGGAGCCACTGATGACAGCGCGCTGAAAGTCCATATGCTTCTCCTCGTTCAATATAAACTTTGCCGTCACATAGCAGCTTCGGGCCACTGGTTTGCCAATGGAGGAGCCGTGTATCAGATCGTTCAGGCGCTTCACGCGAAGGCTGGAGGTCTTCTCACCCATCACAAAACTGATGGCGTCCATGAAGTTGGACTTGCCGGAGCCATTGGGGCCAATAACAGCGTTAAACTGCTTAAAAGGACCCACAAGAATGTGGCCGCGGTACGACTTGAAGTTTTCCATCTCAATTGACTCCAGAAACGCAGTCTCGTCATCTGGCTTACGCACCGGAGGCGCCGCCACTCTGTGTGTGACTTCGTCGTCCTCGTCAGCCATTTTAGCAATTGGCCAATATTAAATCCCCGAAAAATAACAATATTTCGCGCGAAATTTATTATTTTTTTTCTCAACAAATGCTTCAGTGTGACCGCGGGCTTATCAATGAAATATACTGCCTGACCCTCAGAAATATACCTTCTAGTGGTACAAAAATACCGTAAATATACCGAGGAAAAAACTAAATTAGACCCTTAACCCTCCTATTTAGTTTGGTCGTGTCCGTTTGCACTTCTTTGAACACTTCCTTCAAGAGATCCATTGTATTGGAGGTAACCTACTGTGAGATATGAAATGATACTACAGGCCCTGGAGTTGTTGCTGAGCTGACTTATATTCACGTTGATTTTGGTACTAGGAGGTAGCACCGCAAAGGTGCAGGACTCCCCGTTAAGAACTACATGCAAACAAGCACTGTGAGACTCCAGGTACTGGGACTGGCAATCCAGACGATCCTGCATTTGAAGGTAAATACATATGTGCACTTCACTGACAACATTCCGTCTGCATATAAATTGCAGATTAACTGTAGATGGTCCGTGGCCGAACAGAACAGGTTGCAGGAACCCCCAACAGTTGCTCATGGATGTCAGAACACCGAAAGAACAGGCGAAACAGGACAGACAGCCAAAGCGTGACTCAGTTCTTGGAATCCAGAAGCTCTCATTTCACACTTAAATTATTTTCTCATGTCGCTCCGGAATGAGAGCTCTGGAATCCAATCTTCAAGCCATCGACATGGCGTCAAGATCTACGAACTCTCCTTAAATGATGGGCAGAATCATGAGCAATAAGTTTCGAAAAAGTAACAGCAAAGCTTTGCTTTCATAAGGAATAAATCAACTATTTATTGAATTAAATTCATTAATTTCTAATCTAGATAATTTTAATTAATATTTGGCTGAGATTTAGCTAATACTGAATTATATCTGCGGATTATGACTAGATTTAGTCCACCTCCTCGACTGTGGGTCCCTTGTAGCCACCGTTGGAGAAGCCTCCGGCTTGACGGCCACAGTTGGGCGCCTGCGGACCAGTACCATCTCCGGCGCCCTGCTGCTGGTGCATCTTCGTCATGATGGGGCTGCAGAACTGGGTAAGCTCCTTCAGTTTGTACTCGAACTCCTCCTTGTCGGCGGTAGTGTTGCCGTCGAGCCTTGATGGTCTCGCTGCACTTCTCGAGGACACTGCTCTTGTCCGACTGGCTGATCCTGTCGCCACCATTGTCGGCGGCTTCCTTCACGCCGAACACGTAACTCTCCAGCTGGTTGCGGGCTGCGATCCTCTGGCGGTGCTTCTCGTCCTCCTCGGCATACTGCTCGGCCTCGCTGAGCATGCGATCGATGTCGGCCTGCGAGAGGCGACCCTTGTCGTTCTTGATGGTGATGTTCTTCGCATTGCCAGAGCCCATTTCCTTAGCCGTAACGTTGAGAATGCCGTTGGCGTCCAGGTCGAAGGTGACCTCAATTTTTGGGACGCCGCGGGGTGCCGGGGGTATGCCCGTGAGGTTGAAGGTTCCCAGCACATTGTTGTCCTTCGTCATGGCGCGCTCGCCCTCAAACACCTGCACAGTCACGGCTGGCTGGTTGTCCGCATAGGTGGTGAATGTCTTCGACTGCTTGCACGGGATGCGGCTGTTGCGCTCAATCAGCTTGGTCATCACTCCGCCAGCGGTCTCGATGCCGAGCGAGAGCGGCGAGACGTCCACGAGCAGCACGTCCTTGATCTGGCTGCTCTGGTCGCCCGACAGGATAGCCGCCTGAATGGCGGCGCCGTATGCCACAGCCTCGTCTGGGTTGATGGAGAGGTTGAGGCTCTTGCCATTGAAAAAGCTCTGCAGAAGGTTCTGCACCTTGGGAATGCGTGTTGATCCGCCCACCAGGACGATGTCGTTAATATTGCTCTTGTCCATCTTGGCGTCGTTCAGGGCCTTCTCCACCGGTTGCAGGGTGTTACGGAAGAGGTCTCCGCACAGCTCCTCGAAGCGGGCACGACTGACCTTTGTGTAGAAGTCGTGTCCCTCGAACAGGGCATCCACCTCGATGGATGCCTCTGTGCTGGAAGAAAGCGTTCGCTTGGCCCGCTCGGCTGCGGTGCGCAGACGGCGCAGGGCACGTGGATTGGAGCGCAGATCCTTCTTGAACTTGCGCTTGAACTCCTCTGCCAGGTGGTTCACCAGTCTGTTGTCAAAGTCCTCGCCACCCAAGTGGGTGTCTCCGGCAGTGGCGCGCACCTCGAACAGCGATCCCTCGTCGATGGTCAGAATAGAAACATCGAAGGTGCCGCCACCCAGATCGAAGATCAGCACATTGCGTTCCCCCTTGAGATTCTTGTCCAGGCCATAGGCCAGAGCAGCCGCCGTCGGCTCGTTGATGATGCGCAGCACGTTGGGGCCGGCAATAGCTCCAGCATCTTTGGTGGCCTGACGCTGGGAGTCGTTGAAGTACGCTGGCACTGTGATGACTGCGTCGCGCACTGAGGTGCCGAGGTACGCCTCGGCAGTCTCCTTCATCTTGGTAAGGACCATCGAGCTGATCTCCTCGGGGGCAAAGCGCTTCTCCTCGCCCTTGAACTCGACGCTCATCTTTGGCTTGCCGCAGTCGTTGACCACCTTGAAGGGCCAGTGCTTCATGTCCTCCTGGATCTTCGAGTCGTCGAACTTGCGCCCAATCAGACGCTTGGCGTCAAACACACTGTTCTTCGGATTCATCGCCACTTGGTTCTTGGCAGCGTCTCCGATGAGCCGCTCCGAATCTGTGAATGCCACATAGCTAGGCGTCGTGCGGTTGCCCTGGTCGTTGGCGATGATCTCCACCTTTCCGTGCTGGAAGACACCGACGCAGGAGTACGTGGTGCCCAAGTCAATGCCAATGGCCGGCATTTTGTGTGTTTGTGTGACTTCTTCTGTATTTCCTCAACAGACAATTGGTTAATGGTGCTTTCGCTCTCTCGTTGCGAGTGTTCTCTTTTTGAATTTTAGTATTTCTTTTATGTATTTCAATCCTTTTACTTATTTCTTGTTTCACTTTCACTTGCTTGTGTTGAATTTTTAGTTGTAACTGTCACTTTTAGTTGCTTTTCTGCTTCTCACTTGTTTGTGTTGTGCTTGCCGTTGCTTGAATTGAAATGTGCAGGGGTAGCAAACTGCACCGCTATTTATACTCCTGACCACTTTGAGATTCCCTTGCCAGAAGAGTGGAGAACGTTCGCGATGCTTCTCGACGTTTCGCGAGAGTGCGAGAGAGATGTACGTAGTGATTGTGTAGAGGGACAAACGTTTGCAATGCCTTCTCGATTGTGCGAGAGAGATAACAAGAGCTTCAATCAGGGGAAATGTGGTGAATCGTGGGGTATCTGTGGAAAATTCAAGAATAACTAAGGGGGACAAGCCGATGTAGTGACGTAGGTCAGCGCCTCCCATCATTTAATCAGACCGGGATATTTTTAAAAATGTTCCTATCTATTTAAAGATTCATGAACGCCCACTCATTTTCTACTCTTTCTTATTCAGCTTGTTGTCTAAATAAAATGAATTGTTTACAACACTTTGGCACCGGTCCACAGACCACATTACACTATAAGTTCTCTATTTGATTGAGTTCGCGTGATCGATCGGACTATTCCAAAGAATTTACTTCACTGGCAGCGAACACCTTTTTTTTTTGTGTAGGGGGGAAAAGCATTGAAAGCCGATAAGGGTGGGACTTGTAGTTACCTCACCCACTAAAAACCCGCCTACTCTCCGTATCCCTCCCGCGGTACGACCGCTAAGTATTACTTCACGAGGGGGAGATGGCACTAAAGATTTGAACTTCGATTGCGCTGTCTTTCAGCGCGACGCAAGGAATGGATGATCTCTGCAGCGTAGGAAATATAATTTAAAGCACCCGTGTCCTGTTAGTAACTGCGTAAGTCTCACCAAATGTTCTACTCACCCAGGGCCCTCTATCCGGGACTATGCGTCTAGTCCATTTGCCGTTGGGTGAGTCGCGCCATCGCTCTTGCCATCTGCGGTGTGTCAGCGCCTCACGGCTACTCTGATCCTCGATTTTGGATCCTGCTGCTAGCAGGTCGTTTGGGGCCATGCCAGCCAAGACTAGGGCTGCATCCTCGGAGACGGTGAGGTACGCACTAGGGACTCTCAGTGCGCACCTACGGTAGGCCGCCTTGCAGGTGCGGCTGTACGTCGGTAGCTCCATAGCTGGTGCCCAGATTTGGGCAGCGTACATTATTATGGCTTTGACGACAGAGCAGATAAGCCGTCTGCTCCGCTGTCTGGGTCCACCGATGTTGGCCATTATGCCAGATAGGGAACTTGTTGCCCTGTCGGCTTTATCTCCTGTAGTTTCCAAGTGGGGTTTGAAGTTTAATCTGTGGTCCAACAGAATTCCCAGATATTTTAGTGCCGTTGACGACCTGGTTTCGACCGATCCAATGAATACTCTGGCTGTTTCGACCTTCTTCCTGGTGCTAATCAGGACCGCTTCAGTTTTGTGCGCTGCTAGGCTGAGGCCGTTATCCTGGAGCCAGCACATCACCCGTCTGATTGTTGTGTTCGTATTTTGCTCCACTCCTGCCAGGGTTTTGTGTACAGCTACTACCGCCAAATCGTCTGCGAAGCCCACGATACTGCAGCCGTCTGGTGTGTCCAGTCGCAGGATGCCATCGTACATGACGTTCCACAGTAGCGGGCCGGGGACAGAGCCCTGTGGAACGCCTCCTGTAACTCGCCGTCGTTTTTGTTCGTCCGCGGTGTCGTACATCAGCACTCTATTTTCGAAATAGTTAGCTGCTAAGCTCACCAGATACTCAGAAATACCTAGTCTGGAGAGGGCGTCGATGATATTTGGCCACCTTGCTGAATTGAACGCAATTTTTACGTCCAATGTTGTAACTAGGCAGTATTTCTTGTCGCCACCGTGCCATCTCTTCCCAGCTATGGCTCCCGGGCTATGTTGACCACCACTCGGATAGCATCGATGGTGCTTCTCCCCTTCCTAAATCCGAATTGGAGGTCGGATAGTCCCAGGAGGTTGTCAATCTCTGCCTCTATTCGGCTTGCGATGATTCGCTCAAACAATTTGCCCGAAACGTTGAGCATACACAGCGAACACCTCTTGGCGCACCTCTTTGTCCTACTGGGGCGTCCAAAAAAGCAAAAAAGCATATCCTCTTAGGCATACGTTTGCATCATATTGGTCATTATCTGAACGTGGTAATTACATCCAATATGTTTTTATTGTTCAATTCCGGGGAAGAAAAAACTTGCAAAGAGCGTTGTTTTAGGTTTGGTTAGGTTAATGCGGTAGCGGAGAAAGAGAGAGAGAGACAATTTGCTCGAAGGTCTCGTGCGTTCTTAACCCACACGTAGCCAAAGGCATCGCTACTTGCTCCCTCTCCGGCTGCAGAGGGATGGTAGTGCCCTGCCGAGCTTGCTCGTCGGCGGTTCCATCAATGTCCATATGTCGGGGACTCATTTTAGGAAGAGATCTAGCTGCTCTGCGGTCTCATTTAGAGACTGATTTAGAGGCTGAGTTCGACGAAATTGAGCCAAGTGCCTTGAGGGCTGCTTGGCTGTCTGAAAAGACGCACAGAGTGCCAGGATCGCTACACGCTACTGTGTTCCGGAAGTCTGAAGCAGTGACTGATGTTGAGCTCGTTGCAGAAGACGCCCCCACCCACGCGACCATCTAACTTTGAGCCATCAGCGTATAAGTGGATCGCGTCTGCAGGTCCAGGTTCCCACCTCTCCCAGTCCTCCCTAAGCGGGATGGATACTTGGAAAGGCGCTTACCAGACGCGATTACGCTCTGCTTGGCAGCCACCCCGATGACCGCTTTGCCCCCGGTGCCCCCCGACGTGGATGGGCTCGATTGGCTTAACGGAGCAGCGGTTTCTGTTTGAAGACGGTGGACCGACTGAGTCTCCTTCCCCGTCTTGCCCCGGGAAGCCTGATTTAAACTAGAGGTCGGCAGGTATCCAGAGTTCGCATACTAACGACCGAGCACCATCACGGCCATGCATCCATCAGCGCATGCTGTTCCACCTAGGATTGGGGTAATTACACAGAGTTTTCTACTCTCCGCCCGACTACCATTAGCCAGCATCCGTGGAAGGACCTGTTACCAGCCGACCTCACAAGGAGAGTATAGTAGCACTTTCACCGGTGTGTACAGTAACGGCGGGTGACGTTTCGCTCGTGGTCCCTAGAGCCGGGAGCATGGCCGCATCGGGTTAGGGCAAGCCCCAGTCCGAGGCGCCCCTACCCCCGTCCGAGTGTTTAGTGATGGCGAGACAGCCCGTCATCCGTGATTCCCCTGTATCACCCGAATGGCTGACGGCCAAGCGTTGTTTTAGGAGCCGCAGGTTTTAAAATATTTTTGTTTGTGGAAATTTAAAAAATCGTGTCCACTACGGGAAAAAAAATAAACTATCGTACGACAGCAAAATATTCGTCCATTTCGTGCCGGTAAATTATAATCTTCTAATATAATGTACTTATGTATATACTGGTATTGTGGCGAATAACTTCGCCGATCGTGGCTCTTTATGGTTCTTTTTATGGTTAATATATTTATAAGTGTTTCCCCTCGACATTTTACATTCCTTTTGAAATGAGACCCTGCAAATAAACTTTTACTGAAGTGATATCACAGGAGTATGGACAAAAAGTTTTCTGAGATCCAGGCGCTCATTTGTACGAAAAAAATTTGATTGTTAAAAGTTATTATGATTATCATAAAACATAAAAAATCCCATACTATTATTTTGACTGCAACTGTATATATGTACATATGTACATACATTCATACTTACATGCACCTGTAAAATTCAAAGTTCCCCCCTTTCGACATACATATGTATGTATATATTGTATGTACGTATTTTGTTATTTCAACACTAAAAGAGGGGAAAAGGTTTAATTATGTATTGAATTTGGGATTCAATTGGAATAATTATCTTTTTCAGTTATCAGCTACATTTTTATTTATCTACATATAAGAATTTAAAATAGAAATAAGTACCACCTGCAGCCACACGTCACATGCACATATACATATGTAGATGTGTATAAAAAGAGATTATTTAGTATTTAGACCGAATAACAAATTTTAGAATATGAGCGAATATCTAAAATAAAATCTTTAAATAGATAGGAACATTTTTAAAAATATCCTGTTCTGATTAAATGATGGGAGGCGCTGACCTACGTCACTACATCGGCTTGTCCCCCTTAGTTATTCTTGAATTTTCCACAGACAGATACCCCACGATTCACCACATTTCCCCTGATTCAAGCTCCTGTTATCTCTTTCGCACAATCGAGAAGGCATTGCAAACGTTTGTACCTCTACACAATCACTACGTACATCTCTCTCGCACTCTCGCGAAACGTCGAGAAGCATCGCGAACGTTCTCCACTCTTCTGGCAAGGGGAATCTCAAAGTGGTCAGGAGTATAAATAGCGGTGCAGTTTGCTACCCCTGCACATTTCAATTCAAGCAACGGCAAGCACAACACAAACAAGTGAGAAGCAGAAAAGCAACTAAAAGTGACAGTTACAACTAAAAATTCAACACAAACAAGTGAAAGTGAAGCAAGAAATAAGTAAAAGCATTGAAATACATAAAAGAAATACTAAATTTCAACAAGAGAACACTCGCAACGAGAGAGCGAAAGCACCATCAACCAATTGTCTGTTGAGGAAATACAGAAGAAGTCACACAAACACACAAAATGCCGGCCATTGGCATTGACTTGGGCACCACGTACTCCTGCGTCGGTGTCTTCCAGCACGGAAAGGTGGAGATCATCGCCAACGACCAGGGCAACCGCACGACGCCTAGCTATGTGGCATTCACAGATTCGGGCGGCTCATCGGAGACGCTGCCAAGAACCAAGTGGCGATGAATCCGAAGAACAGTGTGTTTGACGCCAAGCGTCTGATTGGGCGCAAGTTCGACGACTCGAAGATCAGGAGGACATGAAGCACTGGCCCTTCAAGGTGGTCAACGACTGCGGCAAGCCAAAGATGAGCGTCGAGTTCAAGGGCGAGGAGAAGCGCTTTGCCCCCGAGGAGATCAGCTCGATGGTCCTTACCAAGATGAAGGAGACTGCCGAGGCGTACCTCGGCACCTCAGTGCGCGACGCAGTCATCACAGTGCCAGCGTACTTCAACGACTCCCAGCGTCAGGCCACCAAAGATGCTGGAGCTATTGCCGGCCTCAACGTGCTGCGCATCATCAACGAGCCGACGGCGGCTGCTCTGGCCTATGGCCTGGACAAGAATCTCAAGGGGGAACGCAATGTGCTGATCTTCGATCTGGGTGGCGGCACCTTCGATGTTTCTATTCTGACCATCGACGAGGGATCGCTGTTCGAGGTGCGCGCCACTGCCGGAGACACCCACTTGGGTGGCGAGGACTTTGACAACAGACTGGTGAACCACCTGGCAGAGGAGTTCAAGCGCAAGTTCAAGAAGGATCTGCGCTCCAATCCCGTGCCCTGCGCCGTCTGCGCACCGCAGCCGAGCGGGCCAAGCGAACGCTTTCTTCCAGCACAGAGGCATCCATCGAGGTGGATGCCCTGTTCGAGGGACACGACTTCTACACAAAGGTCAGTCGTGCCCGCTTCGAGGAGCTGTGCGGAGACCTCTTCCGTAACACCCTGCAACCGGTGGAGAAGGCCCTGAACGACGCCAAGATGGACAAGAGCAATATTAACGACATCGTCCTGGTGGGCGGATCAACACGCATTCCCAAGGTGCAGAACCTTCTGCAGAGCTTTTTCAATGGCAAGAGCCTCAACCTCTCCATCAACCCAGACGAGGCTGTGGCATACGGCGCCGCCATTCAGGCGGCTATCCTGTCGGGCGACCAGAGCAGCCAGATCAGGACGTGCTGCTCGTGGACGTCTCGCCGCTCTCGCTCGGCATCGAGACCGCTGGCGGAGTGATGACCAAGCTGATTGAGCGCAACAGCCGCATCCCGTGCAAGCAGTCGAAGACATTCACCACCTATGCGGACAACCAGCCCGCCGTGACTGTGCAGGTGTTTGAGGGCGAGCGCGCCATGACGAAGGACAACAATGTGTTGGGAACCTTCAACCTCACGGGCATCCCCCCGGCACCCCGAGGCGTCCCAAAAATTGAGGTCACCTTCGACCTGGACGCCAACGGCATTCTCAACGTTACGGCCAAGGAAATGGGCTCTGGCAATGCGAAGAACATCACCATCAAGAACGACAAGGGTCGCCTCTCGCAGGCCGACATCGATCGCATGCTCAGCGAGGCCGAGCAGTATGCCGAGGAGGACGAAGCACCGCCAGAGGATCGCAGCCCGCAACCAGCTGGAGAGTTACGTGTTCGGCGTGAAGGAAGCCGCCGACAATGGGGGCGACAGGATCAGCCAGTCGGACAAGAGCAGTGTCCTCGAGAAGTGCAGCGAGACCATCAAGTGGCTCGACGGCAACACTACCGCCGACAAGGAGGAGTTCGAGTACAAACTGAAGGAGCTTACCCAGTTCTGCAGCCCCATCATGACGAAGATGCACCAGCAGCAGGGCGCCGGAGATGGTACTGGTCCGCAGGCGCCCAACTGTGGCCGGCAAGCCGGAGGCTTCTCCAACGGTGGCTACAAGGGACCCACAGTCGAGGAGGTGGACTAAACTCAAATAGAATACATATGTTCCATTAATATACAAAGATCTCAATGAACAACCAAAAACCTTTAGGATAGGAAATTAGTTCAATAAACAAAAACTTGTTATTTAAATTGAAATTGAAATTGTATTTTATTTATTAGTCGTTTTGTCTACTTGGGCAATCCTTCGCGCTTGGCCCAGTCCGTCCAGGAGCCCTCGTAGTTTTTCAGATTCTTGAAGCCCAGAGCGGCTGCTGCTTCTGCAGCCTTCAGGCTGCGCTTCCCAATCATGCAGTGGAATATGATCTCTGTGTTGGCTTGTGGCTTCTCTCGGCCATATTTTGATTTGAAGAGTTCAGCACTGGCGGACAGCTCCTGGCTGACTATGCCCAAGGGTATGTTGATGCTGGAGGGGATTTGGCCGGTCTTCGTAAGCTCGTCTGGTTCCCTAACGTCTATGAGCAGCTTCTGTGGCTCCAGGTTCTTCACCACATCGTAGTCCACAATTCCAATTGCCGGCACTTTGCTATACAATCGCTGCGATGCGACTGGGGTGAAGTTTGCAGGCAGGCTTATTGGAGTTTGAAGGGAGAACGCGGTCCTCGAGGCTCTTAGAGCCACCAGGCAATGTCTCAGCATCATTTTCAGCTATTCAACTGTCTATGTATAATATAACAACAATTATTGCGTAACCAATAAATAAAAACAAATTCAAAACCGCCACAGCTGTTCGACACAGGGTTGGAATCGATTTCTGTGAGTGGGTTGCAATCGATTTCTCACCATGTCGAAAGCTGCAATGGGCGCTCAAATTTGAAAATATATTTGTCTTGATGAAAGTGATTTGCGTCAGAAAATTGTTTCATTCTCGATCCCAAACTGTTGCCAGGTCCGGATGCCATCACTCGCTAACTTCGTGCTGGGCGTGTGTGTGTCTGTGTGTCAAGGCTCTCGGGCACAATCAAATTCTCATCGTGTGATAAGTTCAACGAACAAACAAGCGCTTTGGCTGGGAATCGGCTGGTTGATTGATTCAATTAGATGAAAAGGCGATCCCGGATTCAGTTTAATAACAGAACAGACCATATTGTCGCCCATATACATACAATTGTATGTCTGCCAGCTAGTTCATATCAATTCCCTTCTGCCATCTGCTGCTCTGCGGCGCTGCGGTGCGCCAGTCGTATTTGTGGGAAGAAAGTTCAGGTTCGTGGAGATAGGGTGATTCGATTCGTGATGATGTTCGTAGTAGTATAACATCCGGGAAATTATTAGAGATCGGCCATTCTTGCCATTATACCGATAAGCATACATACGCCCAGACGGCCACGGAGCTCTTTCGTTTCAGGTTCAACGACTGCGAAAGTTTAAATCGTTTTCTGTTATCAACTAAAAAAGATAACGACCCAAGCCAGCCAGCAGCTCCCACCTCAACAATTATATGTTATGCTCTACTACAAGTTGCCGGCGCGTGCCTTACGGGTTGAAACCGGACACAGTTGTACTGTATTCAACGATATTTCGACATTTATTATATAAAGACATATAAAATATTTCCTTAAGATTATAGAAATGGCAACAATACACACACACACATAGCATAGCTTAGCATCATAGCGTAGCAGGATGTTCACAAAAAATACGTTAGGTCTTCTCTCCAGTAATACAAAATGTGATAATTAGATTGGATTTGATTTCAATCTATCAACTTGCCGGAGACTTGCCAGGTTTGCTTTGAACTGATTCTTGGATTCTTGGATTGGCATCACAATAGGCTTCCTTGGACATGGACATGGATATGGACATTCATCATTTACGCTCCACAATGTGCCCCAGGGACTCTCCCACGCGGATCTTCTGTCCGGCCACAATGTCAAACTTGAAGTTCTTTGGCGCCTCGAAGAGAAGGACAATGGTGCTGCCCATGTTGAACTGCCCGACCAGATCCCCCTTGCCGAGCTCCTTTGGCTTTTGCTGTGCGTCCAGGGCCACTTCGTCGTATTCGTAGGTGCTCGGAGGATGCTTACCCACGTTGAGACCCGTCCAGCGATTGGTTTTGAGCTCAGCATCCATGTAGATCTCTACGGAGCCCACATTGGTGGCGCCCACCGCAGTGTAGCTGAAGAAGCCGTGCTTCCACTGTCCCATATAGAGGACACGCTCGTTCAGGCAGAACAGACCCGGCAGCCAACCGGCCACCTTGGGGCTCACCGAGAGCAGTTCGCCGGAGAAGTGACGACGCACCGTCGGCTGCCAGGCGGTAGGTGAGTGGAAGCGATGATAATCTCCGGGCGCCAGGTAGATAACGCACTGATATAGCTCGGTGGTGCCATCGCGCTGCCGCTTCAGGGCCTGCGCGTAGCTGACACCCGACTTGGCCTCCTCCAGCGTCTGAAGAGGCCCCAGAAAGTCCTCAATGCTATAATTCACGCCCTTCACCTGCTCGATGAGCGAGTCAGAGGCGCTGCCAAAGTGCAGAACCTTGCCATCGGCAGGCGAGACGAGCGGTGCATTGGGATCGATGGTGCGTACGCCCTCCTTCAGGGGACGCGTGAAGAACTCCGCGAGGCTGTTGTAGTGCTCGTACTCCGGATACTGGGCCTCGCTCAGATTCACATTGAATGCATTCGAGTACCAGCCATAGACGTAGGGCCGCAGTGTCGTGGGCATGTAGCAGGCGGCCAGCCAGCCCCAGCAGCGGCTGATGATCCGCAGCGGAAGCGAGCAGTAGACGCGCGACTGGAACTCCGAGGCGGTGCGTGGCGATCCGTCACGTTCGCAGCGTTTCTTATGTAGCTGCCATTCGATGGCCCCGAACACGCATAGGCCCATGGGGGCCCAGCGCAGTAGGAAGCCGGTCCAGCGGGAGAGCACATTGCGACGCACCTCGGCGAGGTTCTGTTTCGGGTGAAGCTGCTGTCTCTGCGGCTGCTGCTGTTGCTGGGGCTGCGACTGCGCCTTGAGGCGATGTAGCGGTGCATTCCCTGACGAGGAGTTCGAGGAGAAGTTCCGGAAATGGCGCACCACAGGCCAGCTTCCATTTTGTTGCTGCGTAGGCTTGGCGACTTGTAGTTGTAGTTGCTGTGGCTGCTGTGGCTGGACCACTTTTCGTAGGTTGCCGGCCTTCAGCAGGACGCGACCGCGAGGTACAAAGTAGGAAACCATTTTAGTTGTTGTTGTCGTTGTATTTGTACTTGTAGTAGTTGTAGGTTTAGTTCTCTAGCTCTTATGGCGACACAGCCACCCGGCCACCGAACTGATGATTACGTATTCTTAGATATGAAAAAATAGCACAATGTGGAGCGCGCGCGTCTGTTTTGGAGGTTTAATCTTTTTTGGAGCACGAATCGGGTGAGTGTGTGTGCGCCCTTTAATCCAACAATGGCCTATTAATAGTTAAAAAACATGCGCATTCAATCCAGACCTAAGACAGAAACAACACCATTCGGGGGGTGGGGTATAACGAGAATATAATGAAATAATGAATTTGCCAATCAAGCTGTATGTTGGGGTCCGTGTGTGGTTCTTCCGTACCGTACCGTGGGGCTGTTGTGGGCGAAATGAAATGAAACTTTTCCACGGCTGAAGAGGCGCGCCGCCAACTGCGCCTCATGTGCTTTTTTTCTCACCAAAACAAACGGGGAATTGAATATGCTATGCCTCTCCGCGATCCGCTCTTATCACATACAAAAAAACCACAATGGTGGTCAAGGCTGCCGTCTGTGTGCGTGAGCGTGCGAGGGGGGTGGCCTGGGTCAGCGAGTGCGAGTGGAGCCAGTCTGTGCTGTAGAGATTTGTCAATGTTTTTGTTTAAAAACTGGTTTTAGTTCTTATATTTCTCTACCGAAGAACCCGTCAATTGATTTGATTGTTTTCCTTGTCCCGGAACTGCGCCTTAATTTTGCGCTCAGTTTGCAGACGATGGCAACCCTGGCAGCAGCTGCAAACAGCTGATTGATTATTTGTGTTTTTCTTTTATACAAATAATAGAATTATTTTATGCAGAAAATTGCAGCGCGGTAACTGAAATATCCGCGACCATGAGCGAGGCGGAGAAACAGGCCGTGTCCTTTGCCTGCCAGCGCTGTCTTCAGCCCATAGTGCTGGACGAGCAGCTGGAGAAGATTAGCGTCCATGCCATGGCTGAACTGTCGTGTAGGAGAAGGTATATAGCATTTGCAGAAGCATTTATAATCAAATCTTCCCTTCCCAGTGCCCATCTACAGGGACAATGGCAACACCCTGGACACACAAGATGCCAGCAGCTTTGACCATTTTGTGCCGCCGTACAGGCTGACGGACTCCATCAATGGAACTGGCTTTATGCTTGTCTCGGATGGCCGTGACAACAAGAAGATGAGTGCTGCCTTCAATCTGAAGGCAGAGCTATTCGACTGCTTGTCCTCCAACTCGGAGATTGATCATCCCCTGTGCGAGGAGTGCGCGGACTCCATGCTGGAGATTATGGATCGGGAGCTGCGCATAGCCGAGGACGAGTGGGATGTGTACAAAACGTATCTGGATGAGCTGGAGCAGCAGCGGCAGGCGCCCAATGTGGATGCCCTCGACAAGGAGCTGGACGAACTGAAGAAGAGCGAAGAGCAGCTGCTGTCTGAGCTGGGCAAGCTCAAGGAGGAGGAACAATCACTGAACGCTGCCATAGCGCAAGAGGAATTGGAGAAGGAGAAGCTGCACGACCAGGAGGAGAGCTACTGGCGCGAGTACACCAAACATCGGCGTGAGCTAATGCTCACCGAGGACGACAAACGGAGCCTGGAGAGCCAGATTAGCTATTCGAAGCAGCAGCTGGACAAGCTGCGCGACACAAACATCTTCAACATCACCTTCCACATCTGGCACGCGGGACACTTCGGCACCATCAATAACTTCCGCCTGGGTCGCCTGCCCTCCGTTTCCGTCGACTGGTCGGAGATAAATGCCGCCTGGGGGCAGACAGTGCTACTCCTCTCCGCTCTGGCCCGCAAGATTGGCCTGACCTTTGAGCGGTATCGTGTGGTACCGTTCGGCAATCACTCGTATGTGGAGGTGCTGGGCGAGAATCGCGAGTTGCCGCTCTACGGTAGTGGGGGATTCAAGTTCTTTTGGGACACTAAATTCGATGCGGCCATGGTGGCCTTCCTTGACTGCCTTACCCAGTTCCAGAAGGAGGTGGAGAAGCGCGACACCGAATTCCTGCTGCCCTACAAAATGGAAAAGGGCAAAATCATTGACCCATCGACGGGGAATTCCTACTCAATAAAGTAAGTCCAATTATCATCTGCATATGTATAGACTGATGTATTGTATTGTATTCCATTTTCGGTTTCTTCCAGGATACAGTTCAACTCGGAGGAGCAGTGGACGAAGGCCTTAAAGTTCATGCTTACGAACCTAAAATGGGGTCTCGCCTGGGTCTCCTCGCAATTTGTGTCGCAGTGATGTTTTGTCTTTTGTCCTTTTATCATCGTTTATTTATGCTCTTATTCCTCTTAGTGCTTAATATTAAACCTAATCTTTCAACTTTTAATCGCTATTTCCTTCTTTGTCTCGGGCTGCTCCTCTTCGCTGTCATCTGTGTCGGTGCCCGAGATATCATCGCCAATCCAGAGTGCTCCCTTTTTATTCTTTTTGGCCTTGGTCTTGTCGTCGGCTGGGGCTTTTCTCTTTACACCACTGACGGATGGCTGTTCTGGGGCTGCTGCGTGCTTCTCTTTGATTTCCTCGGCCTGCTTGAGACCCTCCTCGAAGGCGTCGCTCACCTTATCCGTCAGATTGGCCCTGGCCGCCTCGTACTTTTCGTCCTTGAAGTCGTGCTTGGGCACCGCCAGAAGTTTCTCAATCTTGCGCTTCTTCCGCTCCTCCCGCTCGCGCTCCCGCTCTGCTTGTTTGCTCAGCCAGGCACGGACGCGCTTCTCCTCGTTGATGTCGCGCAGGCGACGCCCACTCAGATCCCGACATGCCTCGCGGTTTGTGGTCTTTTCGATCTGTGCTCCAATCGCACGCAGCATGGAGCCGAAGCCACCCTTGCCGCCCACATGGCGGAGGATGCAGTGGATGCTCTCATGTTGAGAGTATGTCGTCGAGTCGTCAGTCAACCGTTTGCCATTGCTCACCAGGTAGTAATCGAGGCGTTGCAAGTGCTGTAAAACAGAAAATGTTTATTGCAATTAATTCGGCGCGTGAATTTCACAATGCATGTATGTAGGTGCACACTCACCGTGGACTCTTCGATTTTCGTGCATATATCATTATAGTTGATTTCATTGTCTAAAACAATTAACTGTTTATTGTTCAGGAGAATATTAATCATCATTTCTCTGCCTTTTCCTTTTGGTTGTGTTGTACTTTTGCGCTTCCCTTTTGTGCTGCTGCATCTGCCTAACAGCGCGTGTGTTAGAAAGAGAAAGCGTTTATCGGTGCCAATAGAGTTGCCACTCTTTCCGATTTATTTATAAACTGACTTAAATGTGTTTAAACCTACTTGATTTCAATTAAAAAACTTCTAGTAAATCGAGCTATATTTTAATCTGTTGCCAGTCAACAGAGGATGCAGATTTGTGATAGTTTTTAATCAATTTATGACCTTGCCGCCATTGCGTTTTTCGTTTGCACCGAGTTGGCAGCACTCTCTCTCACACACAAAGTGCTCATTAATTAGGTTCGCATTTTAGACGACGAAGGTAAAATTTTAGCGACGCGTTTATCGTACAATTTAATCAGTTTAACATAGCGAAAGTTGTGAAAAATTAATAAAAACCGGTAGCGGCTAATATTGTCTGATGTGTGTTGTGTGTTTAAATAGCGAAGAGCTAGTAAAATGCGGTAAATTTGCGACCGCAGCCACGTCACAGAGAGCATATAAAAATATGAGAGAGTGCGGATTTTGAAAACGAATCCCAAATTCTAGGCATCGTCGAACAATGGGTAGGACAGGCCAGCAGCGGTGGCGGCAGTGGTGGTGGTAGTTGTGTTAATGTTAATCCTAGCTTTCGGCATCGTCGAAGGGGAGGGGAACGGGAACGCTAGCATAAAAAGATGGCAGCACGGAATTGAACAAGATATGTACATTGCATGTGTGTTCGTGTGTGCATACACACATAAGTATAGATGGAAGCGGCAAGCAGAAAAGCAAAGAAAAATCCACATATTCGAGCTGCATTGGTATTGGTATTAGTTTAAATGTTCAATAACCAAAACCAAAAAAAAAAGAAGAAAAGTGGCAACTCATGTGAGCAAAAGGCAAACAAAAAGACCAGCGCAAGACGCCTTTTTGTGTGTGTGGTGTGCGAAAACGAATAAAAATGAGCAACAAAAACCAACTCCCCCCGCCCGCCGTCGTTCCGTGCCGTACCTACATCTCCAAGGCGTTGTGACTTTGACTGACATTTTCTAGCGCCGCCTGAAGAAATCAAATCAAAATCAAGTTTAGTGGCATGCAAATTCAAATTTTATTTCGAATTCGACTTGATGCGAGCGAAAGACATTAAGCCCGAAATCTATTTCGGCGCTGCAGCCGAACTGCCGCCGCTTCCGCTGCCCTGGCCGGTTTCGGTTTCGCAAATTTCCCACCTCTTTCTCCATGTTTTCCATTATGTATTTTGTTATCGACGGTCATTCATCCTCTCCTCTAGTTGATTTTCATTTCGTCTTTCGCCCTCTTTCGTGTCTCTGTGTGCGTGTGCGCCAGTGTTCTACATTGCGTTTGCTCCCGGAAAAAGAGTAGTTCCCGATACCGCTCACGACATCGTGTGCATAAGTTTTTGTATTAATTATAAAATAAATTGTTTTGCGTGGACTGTAATTCAATGACATTTGCTTTGTTATAATTGCGAGGAAACGGATCTTGGGCCCGTCCCTATCTCTCTCTTTAGTTCTTTCTGTTCGTGTGTGTGTGTTCGAGTGCGAGAGAGGGTGCGCACGTGTGTGCGTGCCCCTGCACTGCTTTGCCGCCAGGCCAGCAGCAGCAGCAGCTAGTCGGCTCTTTGTTCCCTGTAGAGAGACAGAGAAGAACGATAGACAGACCAGCCATAGAGACAGCGGACGGAGCGCGCGGGCGACCACTTATCCATATAATTTGCCTACCTAATTCCAAATGTAACATTTGCCGATCATGCGCCACTATGTGACCACCGAACTGTAGACCTTGTCCTATATAAACTATAACTATAATTACTACTATATCTAACCGAAAACTATCCACTTTCTTCTCTCCTCTATGTTTTCTTCCTTGCAGCAGCGATTCCAGTGTTCAGCTTCGAAACCCAACAGGAACACTCTTAACCTGCGAGAACTTTCATAGTAAACTAATTTTTGTACCAGAAACCCCCCGATCCGATCCCGACTCCAAAATCCCGAACTCTCCTACCACAACAGCAGCAGCGCTAGCGGCAGAGAACAAAAAACTACACTAACTAATTTTCTACATTAACATAAATAGTATTCCATATACATTTATACAATTCGTGTATATTGAAAGGGACAACAGCAGCAGCAACAATAACAGCAACAATTTATAATGCCAATCCTATAGATTGAGAGACAAAAGAGAGCATTCAAGTTGAAAGTTAACGAGAATCCCAAAGCAACATCAACATCCACATCCTCTCCCTTCCTTCCAAGGAGAAGAAGAGCAAAAGAGAGTAGATATAACAACAAAATTGTATATTCCAAAACACTCCATTAGCGAATAGTTAGGACAGATATATTTATACATATATACAACAGCAACAGCAAAATAAAAGATTAACGAAATTCTTGAAAATTAGGCCACAAGATTTAGGGGGAAAGTAAAGAAAAGAAAAGCAATAAACGACGAACCTCAGCGTTAAATCATCTAAAATCTACTATTATCATACATCTCTAGATACGATATATAATAATATACCACAAAAACAAAGAACCGCAGCCGATCGGACCAACACAGGTCATAAACGTAGTAATCGAAGTATTCGGAATTGTAGCAAAAAAGTTGGGAAGTCCTTTAGCAGTCTCCCTTCCTCCCATTTCAAGAGTACATATATATAAAGTGCGTGTGCGCATTGAATTTTGATATATACACACACCTTTAGAGACGAGCGTAGATAGGGATCTTCTGAATCAAGTAAATTATTTTTGATATCGATTTTGGTAATTGATTTGATGCGCATAGTCGCATAGAGAGTGCTATAGAGAGAATATATATAGCCTTATCGCGCATATCGATCCGCATTTGCATTCGCATCCGAATTCGCATCTGATCGGAGCAGCCATCGACGACGAGCCATGGACGAGTCACAGCCGAAAACGTTGTATGTGGGAAACCTCGATAGCTCGGTATCCGAGGAGCTGCTCATCGCATTGTTCAGCACAATGGGTGCCGTGAAGAGCTGTAAAATTATAAGAGAACCGGGCAACGATCCCTATGCCTTCATCGAATATTCCAACTATCAGGCAGCCTCCACAGCCCTGACCGCCATGAACAAACGCCTATTTCTGGACAAGGAAATCAAGGTGCGTGCACATCGGATCGACCTCGATCTACTTCCTCCCATCACTTACTAATCTCTATCTCTCCATATCCATTCCTGTAGGTTAACTGGGCCACTAGTCCCGGGAATCAGCCCAAGACAGACATTAGCTCCCATCACCACATATTCGTTGGGGATCTAAGTCCCGAAATCGAAACGGAGACGCTGCGCGAAGCCTTTGCACCATTCGGGGAGATATCCAACTGTCGCATTGTCCGCGATCCACAGACCATGAAGTCCAAGGGCTATGCTTTCGTTTCGTTTGTGAAGAAGGCCGAAGCCGAGAATGCAATACAGGCAATGAATGGCCAATGGATTGGCTCGCGTTCGATACGCACCAATTGGTCCACGCGCAAGCTCCCACCACCGCGAGAATCGTCCAAGGGTGGCGGTCTGGGCGGCGGCATGGGTGGCGGGCCCGGGAATGGGGGTGGCCTCAAGAGCAACCAGCGGCACACCTTCGAGGAGGTGTACAATCAGTCGAGCCCCACCAATACCACAGTCTACTGTGGCGGCTTTCCGCCGAACGTCATCAGCGACGATCTGATGCACAAACACTTTGGCCAGTTCGGTCCCATCCAGGATGTGCGTGTCTTCAAGGACAAGGGCTTTGCGTTCATAAAATTCGTGACCAAGGACTCGGCGGCGCACGCCATCGAGCACACGCACAACACCGAAGTCCATGGCAATCTCGTCAAATGCTTCTGGGGCAAGGAAAATGGCGGCGATAACTCAATGAACAACATGAATGCCGCTGCAGCGGCAGCAGCCTCTGCCAATGTGGCCGCAGTGGCAGCCGCCAATGCGGCAGTCAGTGCCGCATTGCCAGGCCAAATGATGACCCAGCAACAGTTAGCGGCGGCCACTGGTGCCGCGTTACCTGGCCAAATGATGACGCCCCAACAGCTGGCGGCTGCCACAGCGGCGCAGTATCCATACGCCTATCAACAGATGGGCTACTGGTATCCTCCGGCAGTAAGTTTTCTCCACATATCTCATGGCTAAATGGTTTTAAATGTTTTTCCCCACTACAAAACAACAGCAGGCTTATCCAACCACCCAAATGCAGACGCAGTATATGCAGCAGGGCTACTATCCTTACGCTTACACGACCAGTGCCCAGCAGGCGGGAGGAGTCCGTACGTAGAGCCGCATTCTTTATCTCCCCCCACTTTTGTGTGTTAATTTGTTTGCATGATCTTTCCAGCTGCCGGGTATCGCATGGTGCCACCGAATGTGGCATGGGGTGTGCCTGGCACTGTGGTCCCTGGCATGTCGGCGGCCTCGTCTGCGGCCGCAGCAGCAAACGGTTCACTTACCCCCCAAATGATGTACAGTGCCGCGATGCCACAATATCAGACCCAATGAACTGAGTTGTGACGCCCGCTTCGACGACGTCTGCAACATCCGTGGAGCCGCTGCATCCAAGAACGTCTGCCGCCAGCAGCAGTGCAGTCACAACCGCAATCGCAGCTGCAGCTATTTGCGCATTACGCACCCTTAGCTTACTTAGAATACCAGGTCCTTGCCAAAACCGAGCAGCAGCAGCAGCATACGTCGTATCATCCTCTGCCAGTCCCTATCGATGAGAGCAACAGCAACATCAGCCTCTACGAGCCTCTTTTTCACGACAGCAGGGGATTAGGGATATAGGATTTTGCGGTATATTTAATTGCGGTTGCAGGCTACGGCTACGTTTTTTTAAGACGTTTGCGTCATTGTGGCGGTCGAACGGGCGAGCGTTACGTTTGTGGAGGGCCCTTCATATCCCCACAAATGGAGGGCGACCCGAAGCAAATCGTGGAACTAAAAGTTGAACCACGGGCGGCAGCAAGCGAGCACGCAGGCAGACAGACAGACAGTTAGATAGACAGACGACAGACAGATAGACAGACAACTGAAGCTCTGGGCGATTTCGGGGGGTAGCTGTAACAATCTAATCCAATCTAAGTACGTGTTAAAATAATTTAATGATTTGTAATTTAAGGCAGATATAGGCGTATAAACAAAAGCGGTAACAAAAATAAACAAATGAGAAATACAACAAAAACAGAAAGAGAAAGAGAAAAACAAAAAGAAAAACCAACCAATAGGAAACAACAAATTGGTTCAAGTAAACAACAAACATACATATATACAATCGAAACAGAATAAAGTGACAAAACAAATTGTAATTGTAACTAAATTGTGGATCATATATTGTGTCAACGAAGGATTTCGAAGGAGGAGTAGTCGGATGTAGAGAGTGGCAAGTGGATCAGCGAGGAGGTGCCACACCACACACACACTCACACACACATCGGTGGAGTCGAGAAGTAAAGCAAAAACAAATTTAGACACTTAAGAGAATGTAAATTCGAGCAAAAACACACACATATTGTAATTGTATATTTCCAATGTGGAAAGACGAAATGCGATATAAATATGTAATGTAATTGTAAAATAAAGAAACAAAAAAATATATAAAACGAAGTGAGAAAAGCCACAGAGAACGACAAGAGTGTGTCCTAAATCTAAACATTTGGGTAACGAATACTACTATGAAAAGATTATAAACTTTTAACGGGTACGGTACCCATTTCAGATTTACAGAGAAGAGATGTTCCTACTGCTGAATGAGAATCACACAGACAGATAGTGGGGATCGAAGTGCTTTATACATTGGTGGAATATTCGTAAAGATAGCCGTTAAAGTTCTACATGAAATGAGATAGTTTTTGGATGAAATTTTTGTACGAATTATCAGATACCGTATGCTGTTTTCGATCTATAGAGAAGCAATCCAGGAAAATACCACTTCGAAATGGAACTACTGTATATCCATTGGTTAAAATTTCCAGGTTCTATAAAATGTCATTAAGGTTAAATGTAATGAGAGAGAATTTGAGGTTTGTGGTTTTATGCTCGGACTCTGCTCGTATATCTGATGCCGAAATTATAATTGATATTTTTTATTTTTGATGCAAGCTTAGGTCTTTTTAGTTGCGGTGGATCATTAGTCTAAGATATTTTCTACGGTTAAACATATCGCGCGTCATTCAGCAACGCCCATCGGTAGGTTCGAATAAAGTTTCTGCCAGGGATTCGCGCAGTCATTGCACGTCCTGGTCTGCTAAATCCCCTCAATGCACACTAATCCATGAATGAAGGGACTCTGATTCTGATGAGCAGACATTATCGAATGTGTCCATAGAGAATCTACTCCCCCACAGAATTAGAAGAGAATCTCTTCAAGATACTTATGACAACCGATTTGAGAAAACATTTAAAGTCCTAGCAATGTTTCAAATTAAAATTTCATTTATGATCATATTTGGAGGATATGCCCTCCGCATGAGAAACCGCATGAGAATTATGACAACTAGCAACAGATATTCTAGCTAGAATAAATTTAAAGGTAAAGTTTCGAAAGTTTCATGCAGATCCGGAATGATTGAGTAAATCACCTGATGATGTCTGTTGAAATCGATTTTATTTAGCGTAATCTATATATAGTATACACATGTATGTATGCATGTATATATAGAATATGTATTTATATGCATGTAATTTTGTAGGATCTGTGTAAACTACTTTTTAAACTGAAATTCTGTTGGCTGCATAAAAGCTAATTCAAAGTACCGCGATAAGCATCCGAATCTTGTACAATATGTATATATATGGTAGGGGGTGTGTGTGCAGGAGCAACTTCTAGGTATAACAAACATTGGGATTAATCTATAGATGGATTGTTCGGAGACACGATTGTATTTATGACTGCTGCAGTAGGTAGGTACATACATTGATTGATTGAAAACAGAGGAACTAAAACTATAACTAAACACCATTCATCCTTCCACCCATCTATCAATCGATAGATAGAGAAAGAGAGAGAGAAAGAGTGTGATGATGGTATGTGATTTAAAACTTAAATCTGATCCTTGCTTTTTGTGTTGTGTTTCATCTTAAGGCTATGCTTATGTCTAGATTAAGTGTAGCGTATGTTTTCGATTGGATTGGACTGGATGATGTACAACAGAAATAGTAGGTTTTGGTTCTATTGATTCAAGGATACAAATGGAAGAAACTTGTGACACAGAAATCAATGGATATACATTTACTTAGAACTAAATTAAATGTTAGGAAAAAGCCATACCATACACAAACGAACATCCTGCTGTCTTGACATTGAAAAGATTAGAAACAAATGCTAGTACATTGATAGTTCTTAGGCCTACGTTAGCTTCTAAATGATTATAGCTTGAATGGGTTGTGGGGCGCTCTCGCTCGCATTAAAAATATTTGAAAACACATACATATATGGAGAATACAATATAAATCTTAGGCCTAAAACACGCACACACAGATTGCATGGTAGAACGAGAAATTAATCAATAATTCATTGGTTAAATACAAATAACAAAGTTTTGTGAAACAAAATGTAAGCCTACAAAAACAGATGGTTGAATGGAACGTGTAAAAATTGAGGATCAATGGAATTATCATCGAAAATAATGCAACAGCAAAAGGGAGAGAAAGTTCTGTCACTCACATCACAGCGTGGAGAAGGGCCGGGCCGGGCAGGGCAGGCAGGATTTTGGTGACAAGGCAGACAATCCTCTTCGCTGGTCGAAGCCGAAGTCACATTTAAATGGTAATATCCCCATAGTCCTGCGACCATTTCTCATACGAATTGAGGCTCTGCGGTGCCACAGAGCGACGAATGCGTTTGAGAGAGTTGTGAAAGTCCTTTTCGGTGATGTGACGCATGGCGCTAATGTCCAGACACTTGACCTGCTCCACATTCAGCTCGCGTATGGGCTCCAGAGCGGCATCCTTGGCCAGGGCCGTCAAATCGGAGCCAGAATAGCCGTCCGTGATCTTGGCCAAACGGCGCAGAGCATCCGTATCCAGCGGCGAGCCCTGCTTCTGCAGCAAACGATTCAAGAGCAGCTCGCGCGTCTGCTCGTCGGGCAGTGAGACATAGACGCGTTTGGTGAAGCGTCGCAAAGCGGCCTCATCTAGCTCTTGGGGCCTATTGGTGGCGGCCAGCACCACAATGCGATCGCCGTCGGGATTCCCTGGCAGACCGTCAAACTCCACTAGGAATTCGGTCTTCAGGCGGCGCGACGCCTCGTGCTCGCCACTGCTACGCTCCGAGAGCAGCGAGTCGACCTCATCGATGAATATGATCGAGGGCTGCAAGTGGCGGGCCACGGCGAACAAGGCACGCACCAGTTTCTCACCATCGCCCACATATTTGCTGGTCAGCGAGGCAGCCGAGATGTTCAGAAAAGTTGCACTGCACTCGGTGGCCACGGCGCGGGCCAGCAATGTCTTGCCATTGCCCGGCGGACCGAACAACAGCAGACCCTTGGCCGGGGCACGCAAACCTACACCCAAAAGAAGAAAAAGGCCATGATACATGTACTGGGAATCACTGTCTGTCATCCACTCACCTGTAAAGAGTTCTGGACGAACGGAGGGCAGTATGACCATCTCTTGTAGCGCCTGCTTGGCTACCTCCTGGCCGGCAATGTCTGTCCACTCCACCTTGGCACCGCCCTCGACAATCTCATCGAGTATGAGCTGCACCAGTTTCTGCTCCACACCCTTGACACTCACCACGGGTGTGCTGGCACCACTGCCACTGCCGCTGGCCCCATTGTTGTTGATGGGCGTGCGGGAACGCTGGGGCGGTGTATTACGACCGGAAGACTATGGAAGACAGAGTAATAATGATAGAGAGATGTCAAGCAATTCGATATGCGCTCCTTGAGCCACTTACAAACTGTCGACGCACGGCTGGGGGTGTGGCTGCCGTCTTGCCTGGCTGCCGCACAGCACCCACGGAGGTCTTTGAGCCAAGATTTCGCGGCAAAGTTTGTGACTTGTTGGCGGCCACGGCCAGGTTGCCAGGTCGCTTTGTTCCGATTGTCAACTTGCGGCCAGAGGCTAAGGAAAATATGGAAAACGATCAGAAGTGCACATGGGGAAGGCTCTGTTTCTGTTTAAGCTACAATTTGGGGTTCAAGCATAAACTAATATTGAAACGAAATAAAAGTGCAAAGTGAGAGGGTGATTGATAGATAGTTAGCTCGATCTGTTGTCGCTGTGTCGCTGGTTCTGGCGTTGGTGCTGGGCTCTTTTTAGGCCTGGACTGCAACAGAACTTACCCAATGACGACGATGACGACGAGGACGATGTTGTGGCTGTGACAATGTTTCTGGGTGTACTCTGACCGTTCTTTGGTCCATAGCCGCTGCTGCGTATCTTCAGCTTAACGGGATCATTGGTGAGATTCGCCAGCATTGGCTGATTGATTGCCGCCGCTTCTCTGGCCTTCTGTGGCTTGTGAGGTTGCTGCTGATCCTGGCTTTGAATCGGCTTTGGTTTCTGTTTCTCCTTCAGCGAGAGACGATGCATTTGGAAATCTTCCTCACGTAGCGCTGTGGCAGGGACAATTTGATGGACAAACGCAAAAGGAAATGCGAGGACAAACAACAAAGTGCAAATAAAAATCAACAGAAAAATACAAAATAAAAAACATTCCTGTAGGATTTACGGATGCCGCTTGAGACTTGCGACACCGACTTACCGAGAAAGTGAAGACGATCCCTGGCCATCGAAAGATTTGTTTGCATTTTGTCGTGCAGCCTTTGGGCACGGTCCCAGACATCGCCGCGACCACTCCAGCAATCGACGGCAATGCCATCCTCGAGCTCCTTGATACCCTTGCGATATAGCTCAATGGCCAGCTCTTTGTGACCTGGAGGCGGGAGGAAAAGGAAACGATGTCAGAACATCTCACTCTTTGCTCATTGCGATTATTGATTTGCACTCGACAGACAACAAAAGATACACACACGCAGGCACACAGTACACACAGACGGAACAGCCGCCGCCAGCCAGTGGGGCGATGACTCATAGAGAACCCTCGAAAGCACCCCCAACGCTCAACGTTGAACGCTGAACGTTCAATGCTCACCTTCATTCTCTTCGTCTATTTTGAGCGCCTTGGAGATGTACTCGAACGCTCGACGATGGTGATGCTTCTGCTTGGCCAACAAAGGATCTCCAGGGCCGGGGGAGTAGCCTGCTCCAGATCGATTGGCCCCTGCCATTTCCAGGGGCTGAAGTGCGCGATAGCGTTGCTGTGGCAGAGGTTGCTGCACTTGCTGCTCGGACGCTGCCTCGCCGCTTGTCACCTCCAAGGGATAGTTGAGGGATTGACTCGACGTTAGTTGCTGGTGCTGCTGATCCTTGTTGTTGGAGTTATTTTGGACAACAATCTCGATGTTGCAGTCGCGTCTGTGGGGACGGTAAATCACCTTTGTGCTGGCCCCGTACAAGTAGCGAAAAATGCAGAACAGCTGATAAATCAGCGAGCGGAGAACGTTGAATAGGAATATAATGGGAAATGAAACAACGTAGAGGTTCTGCTTGTGCACGGAGGAGGGGCCGCCGATGCGGCTGCTTCTTGGCGCGCTTGTTGATGTTGGGGTCAGATCATCGGTGGTGGTGGTGTCGTCATCACCGTCTCCGTCCGGCGAGCTGCCCGGAGTTGTGCGGCGGTTCGAGGAGGACGACACGTTCGTGCCAGACTTGCGGTCATCGATCGATGTTCGATGCGACGACGACGACCTGCTCAAGTTATGTCCGCCTGCTGTTCCTGCGGCTGCTGATCCGCCGCCGCCGTGCGATTTGATTGGAGATTTGTGGCTGCTGCTGGCGCTGGAGGAGGACGACTGGTTTTTGGTGCGTACCATCGATATCGATTCCGCGCCGCAGCACGCTTACTAGCTTTGACCCCCACTCACACTCACTCCGCTTTGCTCCACTCCACTCTTCACCCTCTCCACCACCTACGACGTACGTGCAAATTTATTCAAAGAAGAGACGTTGCTTCCAATTGGCGCACACAAACACACGCACACGCGACACTGGCACCCTCTCAAACTATGACATAAAAGCAAATAAACAATTATTTAACAAATTTTAAACAATTGCGCTCTACTACTATTTGTTCTTGGGCATTTCTGCTGTCACTTTGAGGGGACAGGGTGGGGGCGCTTTGGTTTCCCAACAGTGATGATAATTTAGCTATTTGTGTGGTTTAATATTATCTGGCAACCATCGATACTATCGCGACTATCGTCGATTGTTTTACAGCTCTATAAAACAACAGCGACTACATAGACTTATATCATGGGTTAAATTCAAATAGATAGGATTACAAAGATAATCTGTAGGCTAGATATCCTGCATCTAAAACGATGCAGCTCGTTAAAAGTCTTCTTGGCATGGGTGTTGGTTGGCTCCTGAGCTTGGACAAGTACTTCTCAGCTTGGTCATACGACCTCAACCAGCCCTTTGGTCTTTGGCAGCAATACTTGGATTCCGTATTTCAAAGCGGGCGCAATCTGCTGAGGTCCCAATGAGGTGGACATTCTGAGCAAAACTCTAAATTATAAAATAAGCCTAGCTGTCTGTCTATTTCTAGACAGCAGCATTTGCATTTATAGCACTACACTTTTGAAATTTTTAAGTGAGTAAAATTATACATTTTTTAGGGTTGTCTTTTAGCCCGCTTTCGATAGTATATCGATTGATAAAAACAGCTGCGCTGCACTGCATCTCCATTTTTGCATAACAAATTCAAAGAAATTTAAGTAATTTATTGACCAACAACAACCAGACCAGGACGGGAATAGTAGGATAAGTAGCCCGCAACGTTCTGGGTTAAGGCAAGCGTAGCACACACATTGAGAGGAGGGCAGAAAGTTGTGTGTTTTGATTATAGGCATGGGCCAGTACACAGTGTCAACGCGAAAGAATGTACGAATATTGCTGGTCGGCGATGCCGGGGTGGGCAAAACGTCCCTAATATTATCGCTGGTGAGCGAGGAGTATCCGGAGGAGGTGCCGCCGCGAGCCGAGGAGATCACCATACCGGCCAATGTCACGCCCGAGCAGGTGCCCACCAGCATTGTGGACTTTTCGAGTGTCGAACAGACGGAGGAAACCCTCGCCGTGGAGATAAACAAAGCACACGTGGTGTGCATTGTGTATGCAGTCGATGACGATGACTCCCTCGATCGCATCACCTCGCACTGGCTGCCATTTATACGCTCCAAATGCAATGCGTCATTGGATGGAGATGCCGAGACTGATGCGGAGACGGAGGCTGCCGGCGAGGGTCTGCGCAAGCCAATCGTTCTGGTGGGAAATAAGATCGATTTGATAGATTACTCAACCATGGACAGTGTGCTGGCCATCATGGAGGACTTTCCAGAGATTGAGAGCTGTGTTGAGTGCTCGGCCAAGACATTGCACAACATTTCCGAAATGTTTTACTACGCACAAAAGGCGGTGCTGCATCCCACTTCGCCCCTCTATATGATGGAAGACCAAGAGGTGAGTTCATTGCTTAAAGAGCAGGCAAACACATCACTTTCCCACCTTCCTTTCGCTTGCAGCTGACGCCCGCCTGCAAAAAGTCGCTGGTGCGAATTTTCAAGATATGCGATATCGATGGCGACAATCTGCTCAATGATTACGAGCTGAACCTATTCCAGCGTCGCTGCTTCAATACGCCGCTGCAGCCGCAGATACTCGACGAGGTGAAGGCCGTCATACAGAAGAACGTGCCCGATGGCATCTACAACGATGCCGTGACGCTCAAGGGCTTCCTTTTTCTCCACTGTCTGTTCATACAGCGCGGCCGCAACGAGACCACCTGGGCGGTGCTGCGACGCTTCGGCTACAATGATCAATTGGAGATGTGCCAGGAGTATTTGCGTCCGCCGCTAAAGATTCCACCTGGCAGCAGTACAGAGCTCTCGCATCGCGGCCAACAGTTTCTGATTGCCGTCTTTGAGCGCTACGATCGCGATGGCGACGGTGCTTTGTCGCCCGAGGAGCACAAGATGCTGTTCAGCGTGTGTCCCGCCTCGCCCTGGTCGTACTCCACGGACATACGCAAGTCGTGTCCCATCAATGACAATGGCTGGGTCACTCTGCATGGCTGGCTGTGCCGCTGGACTCTGATGACGCTCATCGATGTGGTGAAGACCATGGAATACCTCGCCTATCTGGGTTTCAATGTCCACGAGAACGACAGCCAGCTGGCGGCCATACATGTAACGCGTGAGCGTCGTATTGATTTGGCCAAGCGGCAGAGCAGTCGCTCCGTCTACAAGTGTCACGTGATCGGCCCCAATGGCTCTGGGAAGACGGGCCTGTGTCGCGGTTTTCTTGTAGAGGAGATGCAGAAACTGATTGGCAAGGAATTCAAAACGAACGTCGTTCATTGCATAAACTCTGTGCAGGTGTATGGCCAAGAGAAGCACTTGATATTGCGCGACATCGACGTGAGGCATGCTCTCGATCCTTTGCAGCCGCAGGAGGTGAACTGTGATGTGGCCTGCCTCGTCTACGACTCGTCCAATCCCCGTTCCTTTGAGTATGTGGCCCGCATCTACATCAAGTATTATGCGGAGAGCAAGATTCCCGTGATGATTGTGGGCACCAAGTGCGACATGGATGAGCGCCGTCAGGACTATCTAATGCAGCCCGCCGACTTTTGTGAGAAATACAAACTCCTACCGCCTCACCTGTTCAGCCTCAAGACTAACAAAAAGGAACTGTACACAAAGCTGGCCACCATGGCCGCTTTTCCGTGAGTATTTTCTTAAGGAATTGAATGTTGAATGTTTTTTTTGGGGTAATTGTGGTTCAGGGTGGCAGATCTAACCCAAAACCCACACGCACATATCACCTCAAACGAACACTAATCAATGCCCTGGGGGTTTTGGCTTATTTCTATCAAGAATCGAAGTATTGAATCGATCATTTTGTTGCCCTAGAAAATGGGAATAATTACCCCCATCTAAAATCATTTAAAATATATGAAACAATTAAATTAGAAATTTGGAAAATCGCATTAAAACGCGTGAAAGCGGAAGCGTTCGTGGCGAATCCTCTCCGCTGCGAGTCCTTTCGCTTAGAGGAATAATCTGTAGCTGTTGTAAGCCCGGGGTATATGTCAGCCCACTCCCTCGGGGCCATGCATTGTAACATTTGGGTTCACATTATAGATTAAATGGCTAATGGTTTTATATTTTTATCTTCTCTTCTCCTCCCCCTCCCACTTTGTGTATATATATTTTTGGTTATGTTTCACTGTTGTTCTCGTGTATTGTTCGATGTTTGTCTTCTTGGATTACAATTCTTCGTGGCTTTGCGGCGATGGCTTTGGTGGCTGTGGGTGGCGTCTGCAGGCGATTCCAGGCCGCCTGGATACTGTTCTACAAGCACAGGTTGGTACAGCTTTGGGAATCGGCGTAAGTGTTTACCATTCAAACTGAACTTGTTACTAATGTCAGCCCTCTGTATTGTTTCCATGTATATCTGTACCATGGTGCCACAAATCGAGATCCACATACATAAGATACCCGACCATCGCACTGCTTATTAAAAACGTGGTGTTTGCGGCCTGTAGTTTAAAGCCTACTCTACTTTATATCTGTTTTTTCCCCTTATCCGCTGCTTTAACCAACTAATCCAATGCTCTTTTCCCTTTCTCTTGGCCGGCAACAGACATTTGCGGCATTTTGGACTCTTGACGGAGGATCACAAGCTGTTGTGGAAGGCCGGTCTTGGTGTGGCAGCTGCCACAATGCTCGGATTCATTGTGCTAAAGACCCTCAGTGCTGCCGGTTCACATTCGCGCTAGAAGGAGGCCAGGCAAACAGCCGCACAGCCAGGGGACAGGACACACATAAAGAAACTGCGCAAAATACACACAAAAAGAGACACAACAAAAAGGAGTTCAATGTTTACTGAAATTTATGTTAAATCCAAATTTATTGTTACGAAACAATGAAAAAAAAACTAGTGGCACTAGATGATGAAAGGTTTTGGTCTACTGACATGTACATAAACTTTTGAGAGCCAGAGGAGCCTCAATAGAAGAGAGAGTGGCCTCTAGAGAAGAGCCAGAAGACGCCGCCAGCGAAGAGGTTGTAGGGGCAGACTCTTCAGGCCAGCATTTCTTAATATCTATAAACCATAACTTAAACTCATATAGTACTCTCTCTCGCGTTACTGATATAAGTCTAATAAGTTCTATCACGAAAGCACACACACATTTTGTGCATATATGTGAAGATAAATATAGCTATACAATTAGTTCTTTATTGGTTCTACTATATACATCTAAATATTTATCGCACTCATGTATATACGCGCAAAGAAAAAGCAATAAATGTATTCAAAATATGTGTTTATATTCGACTTGCAAAGCAAAGACTATAAAATATTCTGACATTGCATTCGGAACAAATTCTATGATTCGAGTAAGGGGGCGCGCGGGATCCTAGTACTTCAATTCTGTTTTGGGAAATGCTTCTACTAGTCCTGCCTTCTCGCCTTCGACTGTTCATCAATGCGTTAAACAGCTAAGTCCGTATGTTTTGGTGCCGCGAATCCTAGCAAGTGAGACTCATTCGTCCGTTTAACAAGACGAATCAAAAACAAATTTAAACAGTGTACTCATATACCTGGCATAGGAACAATAGATAGTTGCAGTCTCTTCAATTTCTAGACTCTCTCCCAGTGTGGCTTAGCAGAAAAGGGGGCAGCTCAGTATATCGATCGACATTTATTGGTTAGTGTGGATAAAAAACATCGGGGCTCTCTCCTCGAAGTTTAGCTTCCATCCTTAGGGTTTATATTAATGTTAGGGGATCTGAATCCTTAAGTTTAGTTTTGAATGCCATTGATGCTGGCCGCTGCATTGGCTGCCGCCGCAGGGGACATGCAATTGCCATCGGGATAGCGCTTCTGGAATTGCGTGATCAGCTCGGGATCGACCAGGCGTATGCCGTCCAGTTGATTTCCCAGCGTTATCCAATTCGGTTGGATGTTGTGCGGGCGGCCGAAGAGTTCGATTTTGCGAGTGCCCGGACTGAGGCGCTCGATGATGCCGTAGATCTCGTCCGGCTTGTGGGAGGTGGCGCGCACTTCGGCAACGATCACATCGCAGTCGAGGCCGCGATTCAGATTGGTGGGATTGCCCTTCATGCCCACCAAGCAGTGCTCCTTGCCGTGATTCAGCCAGTGGCCGGTGCGTCCAGTACGGATGATGCGCTGCAGCTGGTTCGTCTTCACCCAAATGAGTTCATCCACCCGCTCGTAGCCCCAGAGCTTCAGGCAGTCACGGCCCAGCTCCATGGCGCGCCCAGTTACCCAGAGAAAGATCAAGCCATCGTCCTGAAGCGCGGGCACTCCCAAAGCACGCATCTCATCGTCGGACATGGTGCCATAAGGAAGCTCCATGTGTATATCCCAGGGTGGATCGGCCATTACCACTGCGAACTTCCCAAGTACGGTCATGTCGAGGAACCGCAGATCGCATTGAATCCACTGGGGCGGGTACAGGGTGCAGCTCGGGTCGATGCTGCGCTTCAGGCTAAGCTTCGTCTTCACGTCGGTGGGCTTGTTTGTGTTGATGTGCGGCAGGGTGTCCACCTCGTAGTGCACATACTTGCAGGTGGCCATGTGGAAGCAGGTGTTCAAGAAGCTGCAATCCCCCAGGGACTCGTCCGTGTGCGCCTGTATGATCTTCTTGAAATGGAGCTTGGTGCACTTGTCGCGTGTCTCCCCGGAGGCATCGCTGCCATCGGTGGACTCCTGGGACTCGCCCTCGCAAATTGTCAGCGTTTCGGATATTACTTCGACATCTTCCGATGTGGTTTCAAGGGGGGTTCCGGCCCTTGGTGGCTTTATGTTGCTGCTGCTGTTGCCTGCATCCTCTCCTCTCAGTGCCTGCTCGTCCAGGCGCTCCTGTTTCTTTTTGGCCGCCATCTCTGCGGTGGCCTGCTGGGCCTTGAGGCACTCCACTTTGGTTCCGTGGGAGCAGAACTCCATGACTTGTGCCCCGCCATGCGACTTGAATTTCTCTGCCACGGATCGCTCTTTAGCGGTGGGTTTGGTCAGCAGCTCTAGGATTTCTTCGCCCACCTGCTTGCTCTGCTTCTCGCGAGTGGAAGGCATCGACAGCAGCATCATAATGTCATTGGGGGCATCCTTGCGGGAGGAACAATCAATCTTCATCGTTTTTTCCAGAGGTTGGATGTCCTCTTCGGCTTCCACAAGCTCTGCCACTGGAAGCGGGTGTAAGTAGATTATAGATCGAATGAGGGGTCTAAGGCTGAATGGATGGACTCACACTTTCGCTTGGCCTCCTCCTCCTTCTGCAGACAGGTATCGTTAATGTCCTCCAGAATCTCTTTCAGCTCCTTGGGCTGCACTGAAATGATTTCACAGCCCGCCTCCGTGCCAATGGTCACATTTCGGATAGAAATGGCTCCCTGGTTGGCCAGTTTTCCCAGAATAAAGTTGACCATTTCAAGACTGCTGCCGGCAGCAGCAATCTTTTCCATAACCTGCGTCGAAACGATGGGCAGGGCCAAGGAGCAGGCACTCAATGCCTGCAGCACCTCCTTCTGCACCTCCAGGTCAGCCTCAACTGCAAAGATACAGAATGGAAATTAAAATACATTTTTATATTGAATGTCCTACCGAGCTCTTTCTTCGGATTCGTTTGATCCTCCTGTATATCGGACAGTATCTCGATTCGCTCCTTTTTCCGCTTCTCCAGCTTTTCGCGGAGTGTGTTTCGCTTCGTCTTGAGCGTTTTTATATCCCACGCATCGGCCATTGTTTAATAATTTAACTTTTGCGGCAGATGTAAACAAAACTTAAATTTAAGATTTGCGTATTTTTTACATATTAACTACACATTTTCTACATACAAACTACAGATTTATGTAAACATATTTTTTTTGGTATTTAATCGCTAAAGCGAATTGACTGGTCGCACCATAGACCATGGTTCTGCCAGACCAGATACTTCAGCTGAGGTTTTAATGTTTTAGGATGCTTTTACGTCGACTGACGGACAGGAAGGGTAAACAAAACTTAAATTTAAAGGAAAACTTGTGTGACGACCCTCAGAAACACGCTCAAATATACCTTTTAATTATCAAAAGATACCGAGGAAGAAGACGAGTTTAGGCCACTTATCCCCCTCTATTTAAACAGAGGAACAACTTAAGCCACCAACCATACGGTATTAAGATGAGCCACTTCAGCTTAAATGTCTGCCCCGGCTCCCAGCGACTTTCGTTTGGTCATTCGGATCCGGGAGCCGGGCCACTCGGTAAGACATATTCGTTGTATGAAGTGGGTCATCTATATATTGTATGGTTAGTTGTTAAGATTCGATTTAATTTGTCTTCATTATTGCACTTTTGTAGATGGTTTGCACATATATTACGCTTGATATGGCTACCACCGGTTACTTTTCCAGTATCTATCGGTTTGTGTCAGAAAAAACAAACACACTTTTTCTGTATGGTTAGTGGCTAGAGCAACCATTTTTACTGTATAGTTAGTAGTAGTGGATTTTTTGGTTGGCACAATTGGCACAAGCAATGTGTATATTTCCGGAGATTATTTTGCAAAAGTGAGAACCGGACCCACCGGACCCATTGTTTTTCACCTTCAGGTTCGTGGTTTTGTTTATATTTTCCAGAACAGTATTATTTTTCGCGGTTCAACTCAAGTAACACTGTTCAAATATAGGGGGTATAGTGGGTTAAGTTTTTTTTTTCCTCGGTATATTTTCAAAATGAGAATGTAGATGTCGGTATATTTCTGAGCGTCCGTCACACTGGTGTTGATTTTCATAAATATTTAATTTAAATGAAAAATACGTAAACAAATTTTGCCGCGTTGCCAATTGTAAATGTTTTATATATATATATATCAATGAAAGAGAGAACGGGTTGGTGAGAGAGTGAGAGAGAGTTGTAGTTCAGTGTATTTTGTTGCTCTTGGCGTCTCAATTTTTTTTTGTTTATGCGCGTGCAAAAGAGCACAAGATGCGCGAAAAGGACACACACATAGATCCAATCGCAGCATGCATATACGAAAATTTGCAAAAATAGGCTAGTATGTGTGTGGTTTTCTGTATGTGGGGGCGCGCGCATTGCCTCTACACATTTGTTATTGTTGGAGCAAGCACCACCTCGCTCTCTCTTTAGATTTGTGCGAGTATGTGCGTTTGTGTGTGAAGTGTTGGGGCCCGACTATGAGATTTATAACGCGACATTTGCAACGCCACTTTGGAGCATGACGGTTGTCTCTCGCGCGCAGCAGCTCCAAGAACACCCGCATAAACGCGAACTACGTGACGCCTGGCTGCAGCAGCAGCGCAGCAGCAGTCCCGAAACCGATTCCGATTCGGTTCCCGTTTCCGAGGACAAACTTAATCCGCAACAGATTCCCGTGTATATTGATTCTGTGCAAGACAGTGCAGCAGCAGTCGCAGCATCGGCAGTACATCGCAGCCCCAACATATACTCCCACACACTCTCTCTCTCTCGTTGTGTTCGCGTTTCGTCTCGTGATATTCTGTACAACAAAATACAAATTTTTGCTTCTTGAAGGCGGCTCAGGCAGCGGCACGCCCTTTCATTGTATGCGCGCAAGTGTTTCAGTGCGTGTGTGTGGCCAACAGCAGCGGCAGCGCTAGAAAAAGGAGATGCAGCAGGAGCAGCAGCGTCCATTCCAATTGGAAATATATTCAAATCAGGAAATATCAACATAAAGTTTTGAAAAAATTGTCAAAAAAAAAAAAAAAACAGTTAAAATGTGCGATATAAATTAACAGAAAAACACTCTCAAACGCTACAGCAACAACAATAAAGAGGAAGAGAGAGCGAAAAACAACAACAAAGCCGCAGTGGAAACCCAAACATGAAGATGGTCGATAAATCATCGAAAATGGTCGATAAATTCGCCGTTATCAGTGGTGCAGGCGGAGTAGGACTCAGTGGCCTACCCAGTATGCCAGGCAGTGGATTGCCCCCCTCGGGGGCCACTCTTGGCCACCCAGCAGCTGCAATGTCGGGCATCAGTGGATCGGGCGGCGGGATCAGCAGCGGCTCGAATGGACAGAAGCCGGTGCCCATGAAACTGTTTGCCGCCTGGGAGGTCGATCGAACGCCTCCCAATTGCATACCCAGGTGAGAGAGCAGCAGAGCCCCAGTGCAGTTCAACAGAGTGCACACACAATTTTACATAAGAGCAGAAGAGAGCGAAAGCAAGACTGCGACATCGTTTGTTTTTGTCTTTGTTGTTTTTGCTGCTGCTTTTGCCAATTTAGTTCACTTTTTCTTCCGTTCGATTTGTTTTTTTTTTTTTTTTTACTTCCTATTTTTAGACGAAAGAGCGGTAACTGTTATTCAACGACGTTGCTTGACTTTTATTTATTACCTTTCTACCTGTGAAAACATTACACGACACGGGCGGGGGAGGTTATACCAAAGAAAAAGGAACAAACAAACAAAGAAATAACAAAAAAAAAATAAGTAAAAGTTATAAAAAAATATGAGGGGAGCAAGAGGGGGATGGAAAGAATATACAGTTACAATATACATACATATGTACATATATACATACATACATATATATGAATGTATACATGCATGAAATGTTCTATAAACATATGTATGAATATAAAAATCATGCAGAAATGTTTTATAAATATGTATGTATGATATATATGTTATAAATATAAAATTATACCGAATGTTATACATATAGAATCTTATATGTACAAAAACATGTTTATACTGATGTTGTAGGCCCCTGTAGGCCTCAGCTTAACAATAGACAGAGGCAACAACACGACAGCGTAAATCTTAGCTAATCGATAGGCCAATAGTTCAAGATTTTGGCTGCAGATCTCTCGTACTTATTTATTCCAAAAATAAATCGTTCGATGCTCTAATTTGTGGAGTTTTTAGAAAGATTTTTGTCTGGAATTGAAAAGTATTTTTAAATAAAACGCTTAAATGATATTCTTCATTTCCTAAGATACTATTTGATATATCAGATCTATGTACATATGTAAACATACATATGTATTAACCTGTATAGCCTATTAACATACATACTGTATCTTTAGCTGTATGTGTAACATCGGCTTTATGTCATTGAATGATCCGTAACTATTCATTTCCTACCAGAGCTCTGCTTCTTTCATTCATGAATTCTCGATATTCTCGAACTCAACCTTAAATTCATTCAAACACCTTTATTATCTAGTAATTTCTAGTTAAATTCATCTTTTGCGCAAATAAAAAACGAGTTTTGTTTTGCTGTATACATTTCTTCTATCTTTGTTTTCATCTTTCATTCATTGTACCCGTATCTCCGCTCCGTGTCTTTGTCCCAGTGACCCCGAAAATCTGTGACTATTGTCATGTTTGTTGTTCTTCTAGATCTTCTCTCCGATATTCGTGTGTTCGTGTGTGTTTATGTTTCTTTTACATTCTGCTATTTCTCTTCTACTTTTGTTTATTGTTTGATAAGAATTTGCGGGTTATTTGTATATAAAATGAGTCACCCTGCAGGGCGATCTATCCCTGAGATTCCACCGTTGCGTTGCAAAATATTAGAGATCCGGAAAGGTTAATGGTAACTTCCTCTCAGGGATGATATCTATCAAGATTTATTTTGGTTAAATAAAACGGATGAGAATATAATAAAGATACTTTAAAATAATCTAAGCAGAAGATTATAGTCTAAAACGCTTAAGCAGAAGATTATTGTCTTTTATATTTTTTGAAGTTTTCCCTTATCCTCTGCTTTATAATTTTGCGTTTGCATGGCTTGTAATTATAATATAAATAATTAGAGACTAAAGAAAACTTTGAACTGGTTCCCTCTTCCAAAAAGCAACGACAACAAAGAGGGCAAAATTTTCCCCCTCCATCAAACAGTTGCTTCCCTCTTTAGTTGCTAATTAAACCTTTCTTTTGTCTATAAACTGCAGCTCTCCTCCACCCTTCCTTTGGCATTGCTCCTTCTCTCATGACCATTCATTTGTCGTCGTCACAGTTTGTCAAGCTCAAAGATTGTGTTGCTTCCTTCATGTGCCACCATGCCACATGTGTAGCATGCCCCTTCAATCTCTTTATGCTTATATGTTGATTTTATCTACGCCTCAATGCGTCACGTAGTACCATATCCCAGACTTTGATTAGGGCCTCAGATAGAGCGTAAAGGAGTTTTCCTTGTGGTTTTTCTTTTTTTTGGATATTTGCTCAACATACATACATATGAATGTACGTGACGTCTGACCCCAAAATGATGACCACCAGAGGGCCGGGGATCACATAGTCGTCTGAGAGCAATGAAATTCGAATCAAATCAGGGGGAGATCTACCCCAAAAAGAAAAGGCGACGCATCCCATAGATGTATTCAACTTTGAAGCGCACAAAATTATTATGGCAAAAGACGAAAGTGGAATGAAATGGAACTCCTTGGAAGCCCCACCCCTATGATACTTTTGGTTGGAAGTTTTCCCTCTTTAAGATCTCACAGAATTCAGGGCTTTTCTGTCTAGACTCTAGACCAAGGAACTGAAACTTACACACAGAAATCTCTACAATGAAAGTACATGGGAAAAAATTTACAGCAAACTGGAAATGAAATAACATTTTCCTGTGTCATTTCATGGTCAAAGCAGAAGAACCCACACTCCAAATGGAACCCACCCCACACTCTACAGTTTATCTGCTCGGTCTCTCTGTCTCCCTCTTCAGACACTGCCAATGCAACTGCAACTGGCACTGCCACTCCACTCTAGAGACCATTTTCAAGAGGCCGCCTTCGTGTCCGTGTCTACATCTACGTCTTCGTCTTTGACCAATGCCTAGACAACGACGACGACGACGTACTTTGTATGCTAATAAATTGCACTTTTATGAACAGCTTTCGATGGAAGGAGAGAGAGGGGCTGCACTATCTTTCAAGGTGGGTGGGGAGGTGCATGCAGCAGATCCCAAGCGTGAGGCAGGGAGCAGGGTTCCACAACGATTTATGCAGCTCTCTGACATCCGTAGCTCGTTTCGGACGTCTGCCTCTTGCCTGGCCATAGCTTTGGCGGAAGTTTTCACCAACTTTGTTGCTGGTTGTTCCCCATACTGTTGTTGCTGCACTCCACTTTCGGTGGCAGGTTGGCGGACAAGTCAACAAACTTGACGTTGACATGACTCTCGGACTACGATGTTGTTGGTTTTGGTGCCTCCGCTGCCTTCGTCTTGGACTTGTGTGCAAACAAAATAGAAAATCCAGGCACTGGCAGCGCCACTGAATGAGTCAATGATCTGGACTGAAGCGACTCCTGCCACAGGAGGTGCAGACAGACAGCAGATAGCAAAGTCTTTGTTGTCGCGGAAATGGTTTTTGCTTTTGCTTTGTCCAGCGACTGATTGGAGATTGCAGAGGGACATAAACGGGTTAGACTAAAAGGGAATGGAAGCTCTTAAAACAACTTTTAAAAGTTATGCATTGATTGGAGATAATTTGAAAACAAAGGAAAGGTTTTTAAATATCTTCAAACTACCAGGAATATATGTAAATAAAATTAGATCACTTCTTAAACCCTTAATAAATCAAATTCCCAGTTAAAGCGAACTTTAAACTGAGTAACCATTCAGTTATGGAAATTTTTGCAATGAATCAACATCTGTATAAAGTATCTCTAGCGAAACCATCTATAGTTTCCATAGCCACAAAAGAGTCACAAACCTAAGTTTGTCTCTCTCCATCAAAGCGTTCTTACAGCCAACATCTGTCGAGAGGCTTTTCCCCTCATTCGATTTAATTGACTTTCCTGCTTCACTTTTTCCTGCAATCGTACACCCCTCCAATCCCCCCGCCAAGACGACCCTAATGACCAAGAGATTTGCCAGATGTTTGGGTGTAGAGTATTAACACCCCAACTACAGCGGGAGATCACGGCTAATGCGCTTTGGAGACAGTAGTCCGCGCCACTCCTCAAAAAATTCCACTAGCAGCGGGGCCTCTGGTTACAGAAGCGGGGAATTTTCTTGCAGCAAAAATTTGGGTCAGGCGGCAAATGCAACAGGAAATCGATTCGATTATTTGAGGCTTTGGTCTCGACTTCGGTTTGAGGTTTTGAGTTACTGTTTTTGGGTTAAGAAATTTGACCGCTGACTTGACCACACTTTCCCTTCTCTTTTGAGGCTATTTTGTTTTGGTTTTCCACAACGGTGGCCCCTTTCCATAGGGGGTTCCCTTCTGTGGACAGGAGACACGGCCATGAATCAACGTCGTGGCTTCTGGGCTCTTTCGGAGCTCTCTCGTCGGTCATGGCCAAAAGGCGTCGTCAATTGGCAATATAAAATCATGCAGATTGTAGATTGGATAGGAGCCATCATAGAAATAAAGTAAAATCCCATTATAAACTGACTGGCTTGACAGCAAAATAAAAATTAAATTATTGAATTTTAAAGCAAGAAAAAAGGGAATTCAATTTGTCACATGCAAAAAAAATAAAGCAGATATGTATGTATATGTTGCAACATATATTGAGTGATAGATACATTGATACAGAAATACATAAAAGGTACATTTTATAGAATAGAAACACTCACATGTGATGCTGTTGCTGCTTATGAAGCCACCTAGATGTTTATTTTGTGGGGTTTCGAACAAAAAGCCAAACCGAAAAAAGTTCAAGGCTAACACTTGGTGTGGCAACAAAACACACACGCGCCTAGACAAGTCAACAACAAAACAAGGAAAGAATACTCATTTGAGAGTCGATTATATTGATACCCTTTTGAGATGTGTATTTTCCACCGGAATATACATAGAGAAGCGTTTGAAGGTACATACATATATTCTAACTCGTAATACCCTATACAGATAAATGGTAACAAGAAAACATCAGCCGCTGCCGTTTGTCGCGCTATAATTCGACTTGTAGATACAGATAGATCCCCCGTTCTGGCAGCCGCATCCAATCCCTTCAGCACACTAATCACCAACAGCTGTGCCGATCCGCAGATACAAATATATAGATACAATATATGTACATAAAAATGTACATCTTCGTCAATTCTTTCTTATTTTTCTCGTGCGCTGTTTTCTGTTTCTGTTTCTGCTTCTGTTTTGGCTTTAGCTTTGAATTTAATTATTTAGTGAAAACATTTATTTGCGGCAGTTTATAAATTACACAAAAATTATTTGTTTTCATGTCACTATAAATACCAGAAATAGGAAGAAAGAAACAGCTTCAAATAATGGTATTGCAAGGGAAAGAATCGACCAACATTTCTATATACGTACAACCACTCCTATAATGAGACCATAGCCAGTCAATCAATCAATCGGACAACCTATGATTCTTCTTGGTGGCGAGTGAAGACCCAGATAGTATAACCGCGAAGCTATAGATTCAATACCCCTTGCATAGGTAGGGATAAAAACAAAACTTTTCTTTTTTTTTTTTTTCATTTAGTAAAAAAACACGAATAAACATCGGAACCTATCCCAAGTGTATTTTTATTGCGTTCGCTCGCTGGCCACAAAAACATTAATTGTACGCGAGTAAATGGACGGAAAATGCAATTCAATTTTCAGGTAACCACAAGATTTAACAACTGCGCAAACATCGACGGAAACAGAGTGGAAAAACAGCAGGGGGGGAAAAAGTGGTGCCAGATAACCGATGGTACGACGGGCACCATGTGGATTGTTGATAGGACGAGGATTATAGGGCCCACATTTATGATTTGTTTGTCGCAAGTGCATTTGCCAGCAAAAGATAAACTAAACCAATTGTTTGCCAAATGCTTTTCAAACGAATATATAGTAGAAAAAACAGAGAGCCCACTGAAGGGTACAACAATCTGATACTAGAATCAAATACAGCACTTGTGGATCTGTTCTGGGCCCCGTTTGCTTATGGGAAATTTCTACAGGGACTCAACATCAAACAGAAAGAGTAAAGAGTGGGGGCTTTGCCCCCATCTAAGAACACCGCGAATCGAATAGTTCAATCAAACTATAAGATACTACTAAGAAAGTCAATCTAATCGTAATGTTACCCCTGAAAGACGATTGATTGCCCGTGTGATAGCATAATCGATTAGATATTTTTAATACTTGAATGAAACTCTCTCCTCTCATCAACGAATGTACTCGTAAATAATCGTACAAAGAGGGTGTGGAAATATCGATTCAATGTGTATTAAATCATGCTAATCAATGGCCGTTTAACCAAAGAATCGATTTATAATGATATCAAATACTTTTTTAAAATCTTTTTTGATTTATTTCTTTTGATTTAATATTCATTTGAAATTCATAGGAAATATAAGATAATATCTCAAATTACCGATTTAATGGTGAACTGATTAAGCTATCTATCGTCTATAAAAGCATTGATTAGATTATCATTTATCTGTTTAGGGCATTTATTTCAGAATTGGGTAATTCCTTGTTTTTGTATTCCCAGAGGCAGATTCATTGATTGATTACACAATTAGAAAATCAATAAGACTAAAGTGTAAACGAAAATCGAAAATCATAACGTTTAGGGCGTGCGCGCCCCTCCACCACTACCATGGCTTGTGACTCATTTCGAAGCCACTTATCGAAGAAAGCCGCAAAACCATTTGAAAGTGAAAGGTTTCATGCTGTTGGCCCCCAAAAATGCAAACGCTTTGCTGCTAGAAATGGAAGAAATGTTTGGCCCCCACGACAATTTTGGATTTGGAGCGAACGGCCAACTCGGCCAACTCTTTGGTGGGGGAGAGAGAATTGCGAGTGCTGTTCAGCGGTTCAGCGATTGAGTGTTTGAGCGGTTACCCCACAAAGCCACAGAGCCGCTCACTCAAAGAAAGAGTCGCCCCCGATGCTGGATGGATTTTCATTAATGAATAAAAAAAAGTAAACGAGTACGAATAGTTTTTAGTTTTGCAGAACTTTGGCTTAAAAGAAGGAGGAAAACGGTTTCGAGCGCGAGGCGGCCCTGCCTCTGCCTCCCACTTGACACAGTTTTGTGGTTCAGAGAGAGAGAAGCAGGAGAAGGCTTTGTGGTTCGTCTGCTGTGCGTAGGAGTGGCTGTATCCGTAGCTGTAGATGCTGTGGCAACTCTGAAGGTTTGTGGGTCTGTGGTGGCACTCGGTTCCATCGTAACTGGCATTTAAACTGGATTTGCGTAATCTTCTTTAGAATTTTTGTGTAATTAAAAGGCAAGAGATTCCTTTGGAATTTCTTTGTGGAATGTGGAAGTTTTAGCGAGTTTTTTATGTGTTTAAAAACTTAATCAAGAGTTAAAACATGTTTTGAGACTTTTAATGCCTCCGTGATGGCAATTGAATAATCTAATATCTGTTTAATTCATGATTCTTGATGGCTTTATGAAGAAATATACGCTGATATGACGATAATCATCATGATATAGCAGTCCCATACCACAAAAAAGAGAATTTCTTGATAAGAATGCTATCCCTGCGTATCGACTGCAGGTTGAAAGTCCAATCGTGACGTGAGTCAACCCATTTTTTATTGGGACGCCCAACACTTTCCATTTTTCGTTTGTGCGATGTGAAATCAAATGGAATTCTATTTTCGTTTTGCACCATTTAAAATGGAAAATATTTGAGGAATTCTTGTCGGTTTTGTGTGGCGGCTGCAAGAATATAAACAAAACGCTTTCATTGTTTATTCTTCAAGCATGCATAGTCCCCCTTTCTGATATGTATCTATATTCTGTGGTATCTATATTTTTGCTTGTATCTATTTGTATCTGGATCCCACACAAGCACACTCACCATATTTCACTCGCAGTATAAACAATGGAAATGGTATTCATAAAGTCAAAGCACGACGCCCTAACAGATCATAATTTTTGGTTTAATGGCCATTAAATACAGTCTGTGTTTTTTCTCTGGAATAGAGAGAATCCATTATCGGTGTTCAGAGAATTGAAGAAACTGTGTTTGGAGAAATGTTTTTGCCTGCTCAAGAAGTTCGGATTATCTATGGGGATTATCGGATTATCGAAGTTCTTAAGAATGATCGATAGATTATAATCTTTTTGATAATGTCATAATCGATCAATCGTAAAAAAAATCGAACATTTTGTAAAAGCAAAACATTGAACTGAACCATTTACTGACTCAAGAGATACCACCACAATTACATTGTATATCGATAAAGAAATTTCAGTGCCTTATATAAATTATTAATATAACTTCGACAATAAAATAACGAAATAAAAATCTCTATCGATTTTATAATTCAAATATTTATTGATTGTCTTATCGACTATTATCGCTTATTCTTGTGAACCTCTAATGTGAATCGATTTCAATTGGTGAAATGTTCCCTCCACCTACCCATTCTACAATTATGCAACGCCCTGTGGTCTGTTTATATTTGCCAAAGGAAAATGCAATTAAAATGTGAGAAATGTGTGGCCCAGAAAAGGTGTTTGGGAGGCCATTAATCCTGCTGTGATGCCAATGGGACCACACGCAGTGCCTCCAAACGATATATGGGATCGAAGGAGGAAGTGGGAGCCAAAACCAGAAAAATGTCAGTCCGATAGTTAATTTTATTGCATTGCCTTACACTTCTCTCTCTCTCTTTCGCTGTTTCTACTGTCCAGCACTCCAGCTGCGAACACTTTAAGATTCTCTGTCGGTTCTGTGGTTCTGGGGTGCGGCTCAAGCCATTAACTCAACATGGTGTCCGCCCCACCATCATCATTCGCTCTCTTTGTCTTCTCCTGTGGCTGTTGCTAGTGAGGAAATACTGTCGCCTTAAACCTTAAACCATCCAAATGCCACGCCCTTACTTGTGTTTACCTTTTCCCTTTACACATTGTAAATTTTTTTTTTTTTTATACCCGTACTCGAAGAGTAAAAGGGTATATTGTATTTGTGGTAATTGCTGTCTGTCCGTCTTGTTTGTCGCCCATTGCTCGGAGGCTATAAGAGCTAGAGGGACCAAATCTTTTTTCCAAACTGATGTGATATTTCACTCCTAGAAAAATGTTTCAAAATTTCGCCCCGCCCACTTCCGCCCCCACAAAAGGCGAACATCTGTGGCGGCCACAATTTTAAAAATAACAAAAAACTGAAAATGCAGAATCATAAAGACAGCCCATATCTATCAGGTCTCCAAATCTGAATTGGATCGGATCATTAATAGAGCCACAATAGAGGAAAATACACGAAAAAAAAAAACTTCGCTCCCTCTCTTTCGCACTCACACAAAAAACGAGTTGATTTGGATTTTTGTATTTTGTGTCGCCTGGATCTCAGAGACTATAAGAGCTAGAGCAACCAAACTTTTTGCCCAGACTCCTGTGATACCAAACCTGAACAAGTGTATTTCAAAAATTTCGCCCCGCCCCCCTTCCGCCACCACAAAAAGACGAAAATCCACAATTTTGAAGATAGAGAAAAACGAAAAATGCAATATCTACCAGATTCCCGAATTTGGTTCAGATCGGATCATTATTTTAGCCAAAATGATCAAATAAATTTTCAGCTGCGAGCTTCCCCCTTCCCCTTGCGGCGTATGTCATTTATTGGGGTTGATTGTGGCTGCTGATTCTCTCACACACACACTCACGCTCAAACATGCTGCCTCGTGTAGTGTACGTGTGTTGTTATGAGAAGTGATGTAGATGAAGTAGATGTAGATGACTGATGTAGCAAACAAATGTAAGATGTAAAAACTTATAAAAAATTTGAAAATTCCACATAAATCACATGTTTGCTGACTGAGTACGGGTATAAATGTAGAGTCGCGGCAACAGCGACTCTGTACGTTCTTTCTCGTTCGTTATTCGTTTATGGATTTATGTCAGCTTTTTCTTGATACACGAGGAGTATCGATTCTTGGCTTAATAGCTCGTATTCGGGCACTCGGAAGGGGTACAGAAAATATATAATCAACATTTGATATGCTTTGGAAAATGTTTTAAATGGCCTCAAGTACTGGATATATTTCTATACTATATCTTGGTTACTTTTTGTTGCCAGATTTGTTTTTTGAAATATGGCAACGTTTAAGGATATGCGCCCATATTTTTTAACTTTCCAATGTGGCTTAGTAGTAAAGCAGTGCCCAAAGATAGCTAACCAACTCCTAACTCTCTTTGTGTAAATTTCAATCAAGAAATTTTCTAAAGTTGTTTGCATGTCCTGCCTTACGAAAGAATTCTAAGAAAAATATGCGGAATATACCCCTCCTTTTTGTATTGCGTATTTTTATCTCAAAGGATGAGATATCGACATCGACTCCACCCACTGATATGCTATTAATGGAACGAACGCTTCAATCGGCTTATGGCATCAATACTTTTATGCAATCAATCGAATGGCATTCACACAAATTGCTTTTCTAAGCCATGAAATGGAAGTCAGCGAAGGCAGAGAGCCACGGAGAGACAGAAGCCGCATCAGTGCCTTGAAGTTGTGTGGGCGGATCGTATCGTATCGTATTTGGGCGGGTCGAGTCATATGATATATGGGTCATTAACGAATTGTTCAGCGACTTGGAATAAGAAACAAACGAAAATAAAATAATAAATAATAAGCAAACAAAAAATATTTACAAAAATAATAAGAGACATGAAAGAAGAGGGAATGGAATACAAACATTTATACATATGTACATACTATACGTACAAATATCCAATAGATTACATTACTCATCCAAATACTCGTAAAAACCGCAAAAGATCACTCAATTGAAACGAAAAATATTTCATTAAATATTGAAATAATTGTAAATGTTTATGAATCATCGGAAGAGTTAGAGTGGGAGTGGAAGCGATTAACAAAAACTTGTGTGCATTTTTTTTGGATGGATGGTGTTATGTGTGGCAACTAATTACAAACGTGGATAGTACTAGCTCCGCCATACAGTCCATGTCATATAATATTCAATTATGATGAGGGCAAAAAACAATGCGAAATGAAATGAAATTACACTTTTTATTGAGGGGCCATAAATCAGTGAGTTCGAAAAGTTTTTTTGAGGAAATTGGGACTGGATTAAATGGATAAAAATAGCCTGCAGTCATCCGAATAATATGCCAAAAAACGGTCGAAACTTTTAAGCGAGAATCAAAAAGTTAAAGAAAATGCATCACCAGATTTATTTTTATCCTATCTAGCGAGTCCCGGAGCTTAGTTATTTATTTTATTATGTTTCTTTTAATGATAAGATAGAGTTCAACTTAGAGTTCTTTTGAATTGCAAAGTTTTGTTATCTTAGAATGAATTTAATTTGTTTCCATCTACATACATATTCTACGAGTACGTTTATATCTTTCTAAAAATAAAATACTATTCGAACAATGACCCTTGGGTCCTACATCAATTATATTTCCCTTGCGCATTCACACATATCCCTCCCTCTTTCCCTCTCTCTGTCGATGGGTCCCCCTTTTCTGGAACTCGCGTAAGCCCCATCTGCACTCCCTTTTTCCATTTCCCATCGACTCATGAAAGATTCAAGTGCACAAAGTGGAAAAACGCGCCAAAGGTGTGAAAATAATTAGAAAACTGCATTCCTTTCCACCCGTCGCCACTTAATTGTTGTTTTTTCAATATTTATAAAAATAAAATACAATTGTATAATATACATACATTTATAGTATAAGCAATGATTGTGTGATGGGGATTGTGGTTGAGAAGGTTGTGTTGGGGCATACATACATATGTACATATATCTCTCTTTGAATAATTGATGGACTGTTCTGCATTCATACGATGTTCCATGGGCGAATACTTTTGCTAGTTAAGTGAATGAACCGCAGTAACCTTTTGCAGGAGGAACGAGGTGGTGACCAGCAACAGTGGCAGTGGCAGCACTCGTAAAAACTCATATATGGTTAATGGGGCAAAAGGGAAGAGTGGATGTAGGAGTGGGTGTGGGTGTGGGTTATGGGGCAGGCCACCTCTGCTTGCAACGTGTTTCCCTGCTACTTCTGCTGTTGTTGTTTGGCTTGCTACTTGGTAGAATGTGTCCGTAAAGTGCAATTTAGTTCGTTAATTGTTGCAAATTACCAACCGCTAGTTGCATCGATTTTTTCTATACCCCTTACAGAATAATAGGGTTACTGAACTCAATGGAGCGCTTTGGCACCTGAAGCAAATGGAAAACTTTTCAGATGTGAAATAGTGTTAATTTTTAAGACACTATGTGAGTTTTCCTGTCTAATTATTTGGCAAAAAAAAGATTGGACGGATATTACCTGATCCCAGCACTGCATGCACTGGATAGATCGAATGTTGATCAAAATAATGTTACGATTCATTTTCAGTTTAGAAAAACTATAAAAATGGTTGCAGGAATTATATATCCTCGAATGGTAGTCATTATTTCTTTGGAATATTGAAATTTTTACCATATTTTGAAATTTTAAACGGATTTTAAACATTTTTGGCCATTTTTTTTTCAAAATTCAAAACCTTTTTGAATTTTTGCATGGAATTTTTTTTCATTCCAAACGATTAAAGAGTCTCATGGGGACATTTTTACAGCGAAAAACGTCATTCGGCATTCAAATCAATTATGCATGAGAATTAAAGAGTCTCAACAACGCCTTGCGAATTACCGAATTAGTGCCCAGAATTTGAATGGACAAGCAGCGTTTAGGTCTCTGGGAAGCAGAGGCAGAACTGTGGCACAATCCGTGAGTTTGAGGGGGCTGGCTCTGTTGTTGTCCCCGAACACACATTCCCATTTCCATTTCGAATTCATTTCCATTACCCATTCACTCTACCTTCAGTGGCAATAATTCCCCATTGTTCGGCCACTGTCCGTTTCCGGGCATTGTCTCTGTCCCTCTGTGCTGTCTGTTTGTCTGTCTGTCTGTCTGTCTGTCAGAGTATATGCGTAATTCTTGCATAAATTAACTATGTTTTTGTATAGAGAGAGTGATAGTGATAGGTACTGGGTTTACTAGTAAATAAGTTAAAGACTCTCGGCAAATGCATTCTTAAATGCATTTTGTACGACCAGGCGGGCGCCATAGTTTCCAAAGTAATGCCTTGAGTTTCCTCACTAATTAAACGCCCACAAGGCCTCCCAACACACCCCGAAATTGCTACTCTTCCACCGATCCGTAACCTGTTTTCGTGCTTTCGATACATTTAAGCCAGAGAGTTGGAGAGTGGGAGCTTCTGGTTTTTGGCTTCTGGTTTGTCATGACTCATAGCTGGGGAGAAGGAATCCTTTCCTTGGCCGAACAGAACCCCTAAACCCCATGTTAAATGTGAATACTAAAAGGGGAGACCGAACGCGCGAATAAAACCAACTTAAATGAAACCGTAAAAGTTGCCCATAAGTCGCGACAGAATGACATAAACTTGCTCCGATGTTGATTACGAGCGCGTGGGGTTCGTTGAAAATACCCTATAAATAATAGGATAGATAGGGGATCTTATCTAAAAAAAAAATCTATTATTTTTTGGTTAAATTGTATATACTTCTAAATGTTTGTCTCCAAAAAACAAAATGACTGAAGTTCAAGCTAAATTGTAAATAGTTAAATATTAGCTTTCAAACCTTTAATAAAAAAACACCAAACTTTATCTAATTGGTTTTTTTTAGTTATACAATACATAGCTTACACTTTTAGCAATTGCGTATCATAATTTGGCATTCTCTATACTTCTCTGTTGGCTGGGTTCTTCTCTTTATTTGTCCCTATACGGAGATATCTTTTATATGTAGAATGGCAATATGTATAATGTCACTTGTCAACATATATGTAGCTTCCCTGAAGTCTTCCGTCGTGTTCTTTTGCTGCCATAATCTTTGAATCATATTCTTTACACCACTTGAATCACTCCTTACATGAATGAGTCACCCACATACAGTGGGCATCAGGCATTCGAGCAGGCCCTTTAGTCATACAGTTGTTTACCCACTCGCGCATGTAGATACGGGAATTATCGGATTCGCACTATTTGCTTGTATGAGTAGTATGACAGCGATTTGGTTTGTCATCTGGCGACATCTGAACCAAGAGCTGTCCTTGGAATGGCGTCCCCTAAGCAGCAGCAGCAGCAGCAATGGCTACCTCTCTTTGTTATCTATAGAACAGAAAGACAGAAACAAACAGAATACAGACACTTGTCATCGTTACAGGAAATGCAATATGCAATTTGCATAGAGACGAAAAGAGAGAGAGAGAGAGATCTGTGGCCCCCGCTGTGTTGGCTATCATTTGTGAATCATAAACACATCATTTCATTCCACAAAAAAGTAAAAAATGTGGGATGAATGGATGGAACATGCGAGGGTCCAGAGTTAAGAGTGGCAGTTAATTTGCAAATTAACATGTTAACAAAACAGCCATTTATTCCCATCCATTCATCTGTGTTTGTCCATCTATAGTATTTGTCTCTGCGGTGTTAACAGTCGAATCAACGAGAAAGCACTTGTCAAAATTGTGCGGCAGCGAGCAAGATCACGCAACATCATTTTATTATTATTATTATTTTTTTTATTTCTGTAATTGAGGTAAAAGAGGATTCATACTCACTGTTGTTTACAATCTAAAAGCATCATTAACGAAAACTATATTTTTTATTGATGTCAAATAGAAGCCAAATGTCTTTTATTTTGAATGGTGTCGTATTTTGTAGAATTTCTTTCAACCAGGGAAACTAACACACAGAATCAAGACACTAACCATACAAGTACTATACTGTTGGGTCTTAGTGATCAAGACCACCTTATTCATCAAGAGCACTTGTCAGGCAAAATACTTATTTAAGATTTAATGATGATCTGACCGCAAGACCAAGTGAAAGATTGCCCCCAACCCACCAACCCCAAGCGAGGGCCTGCGTCCGGCTTGGAGTCTGGGATCTGGGGTCCCGAGGTCTCGATCTGTCTGGGGATCGCATTCTTGTGTGCGTTCTCGGGGTACGTTCTCGGATGTGTGTTTTGTGCGGGCAATGCGCCAGTGACACAGTTTTTTGCTTCCTCATTTCCATTGCTGATTGCTGATAGAGCACCAGCGCAGTGCTCTCTTTCTCTCAATCGCATTAGTTCTCATTCATTCTCTCTGCCTGCTCCCCTCTCCCTCTCTCTCCTTATTTTTGTTCGGCCCCTCTATTCATCTTTGTTTAGCTTCCTTTTGATTGTCGCACTCTTTACGATTTTAATTGGGTTGTGTGCTGCATTTGCTTTAAATTAATAAGAAATTATTAAATATTTTTCAATGCAGAAAACGAAGAAACATGATCGATCATGTTCCTAGTAATTGTAGGTTATTTGCCGTTATTTTCCGTTAATGCATCATGCATTTTTATGCCCGTACTCAATGAGTTAAGGTATTTGTGGTAAAAGTGGATGTGTGTAACGCAGAGAAGGAAACGTTTCATACATATGTAGATTTATTGTTTTTTGGTATTTTCTGATATTTTAGTTTGCTTGTGGTTTTATTTTTATAATTTTTTCCTTGACTTTTCCATATTAATAGTAAATAGAATTTTCTTGTAACTTTTTAGGTTGCACATTATTAAATTAGATGCAAAACTTACTATAGGATCGCTGTTGGTACAATCTATTTATGTATATATATCTGAAAGAGCAATTTCAAGTTTAGCCAATGAATTCCCATGTTTCCTTTAGCATAATACGTTTCCATAATACGCTTTAATTTTCCCTTTCATTTGGCTTCTAATATGGATGTGGAAATAAAAGTGGCGGATGGGAGTGAGAACGCTGTTTTTGTGGGTCGTATAGAGAGGGACGTGTTTGTTATGAAGCTTATCAAGTGCACTCCTCTCCAGCGATAGCGAACGCGAGTATTTATAGTAGTTGTTGATTAAGTAATTAATACCCCGGGGGCATTTGCGGGACCTGTCGAGTGCTTAGGTGCCAGGTAATTGCTATGATTTCCAATTAACGAAGTTTATTAATTCGCCAGACGAGGTATCGGGGTGGGCGTGTGTGGAAGGTGTTGAAAGAAAAGCGAAATGAATGATGTTTCAATAGGAGATTAGATATTATCCTTTGGGCTGCAGTAATCAATTGGATTTCATATATATATGTACGAAGCTCCACTGATCTTTCGCCATTCTCTTTGCTCTCTCCATTGTTCAATACGTCAATTGGACATTTATTAAAGCTGCTCCACAACAAAGAAATACATTGTTCCCGGAGGCTTGACGCGAGTCCATTGAACTGTCGTCCAAAGGTGGCCGCAGAAGAGAAAAGGGAGAGAGGAATGTATGAAGAAAGGCCATAGCGCGCGAGGAGATAAAGAAAGACGCGAAAATAAAGGCATAAGAAAATACTTTCCGGCAGCCTTCGACGTGTGTCATTCACAAAAGTTAAAAACAAAATAAAGAAATACGAACTGAAGCAATAAGCAATACAAACATCAGAAAAATAAATACTAGAAAAATACTGATAGGAAGATAGGAGCAAGCTGTTGATACCCTTGAAGATCCATCTTAAAATTATAAGATCCACAATCTCTCCACACCTAAAGGGTATACAGAAAAGGCGGGGCCATTTAAAGCCCCAACTAAATTATGGCCAAAAAAAATCAAAACTTTATTTGTTGTCGCTCTTTTGGCCAGTCAATGACATTTGGGGCCCAGACGAATCCGAAAAACCCAGAGCCCAAATCCCAACACGAAAACAGAAATCAAAACAAGTAATGCACAAACAACAAATACGAATACCAATGCGAGTACGAGAGTACGATTACAATTGCGAGTACAGCAAACCGAAACGCGCCCCCTGGTTTACGCTTCTGTTTATTTAGTTTTTTCCTTTGTACTCGCTTTTATATAAACATTTAAAAATAAACCCCAAAAGCAATAATCAAGCAACAATAAAATGTCAGCTTATTTTTAACAAACAATTCAAAACGAATGAAAGAAAACATGCAATGGGCAGATGTCAAGTGCATGCCATGGCATGCCACAAGCGAAAAAGAGTTGGAAACTAAATAAATGTTGAGTCGTGCATGGTGGGTGTGGCACTCTGCTAGAGATGGGAGCGTGACACGAGCGGGTGTGTCATCGAAAATGGCAAGGAGACAGAGAGTTTCATTAAATTTAAAGAACCCAAACATACGATATCATATCCCAGATGGTGCATTAGTTTTGTAATATGATTATCATTTGCAGTTACAATTACAATTGTATCAACTGAATATTATGCCCAGAACTAGATTTGATTATGGATTATTTAAGTATTCGTATGTACTTTAAATATTAACTCCCTTTGTATAATAAAACTATGTTTATTAATAAACTGAATCGATAAAATGATTACGAATAGTTTTGTTCAAAAATCAAATATTTTTTTCATAGGTATACTCATACTTAAGTGGACGATAACTTAGTTTTATACAATTTACGAATGATAATTCTTAAATTACTCATTTGCTTGGATAGTAAACCATTTTTTTGTGAGCCTCCCTGTTTGAAAAGTGCTCCACCAATTGCAGAACTGTTGTCGAGTGCCCCCTAGTCTGCCTGGTGCCATAATTAGTTGTGATTTGTGAATGGGGAGACCAACCTTGAAAGCGAATACTTTAATGGATAAACTGTCTGGCCAGAGACCGGACAACCGAAAAGCCTTATATGTATATTGTATATATACATGCATAAAATATACATACTACATAAATATATATAGAGCCTTGTCCTCGTCTTGTCACCCAAACAGCACACACCTCACCTTCTCGCTCTCTCCTCATTATGTTCCCCCTCATTTCGACACTGGCTTCCAGTGGTCATACAATTTGCATGAAGAAACGAGACGAATGCTTTGAATTATTAATTAAGAAATTAATTGAGCGTCGACGATGTCAATGAATCCGAGAACTTGTTCACCCACCATAACAGAGCAACAGCAGAAGCAGTAGCAACATTCCAGGCCATGCGCTTTCATCGGGATGATGTCTGGGATTGGGTGGCAGATCCAATTAGCGAGTGGCATTGTTGGAGTGTCTGCTCCCCAGTCCGAGTGGAAGTCCAATACCCATCCCAGTCATTGCTCCTTTTCCCTTGCCTCATTCCTCATGCTGGTTATCCGCTTTGTTAGCGACAAGATCTGGATTTGGATACATTTGCAGATCTCTGTCGGATATGGTTATTGGATGAACCTCCATGATGAGCCATCCCTTTACACAATGTACCCCATAATACGAGTACCTTCCTGCTGTGACCGATTTCACCAAATGAGTGCGCATAAAGTTCTTTCCAAACAAAAAGCTTTGTATGGAATTTCTTTCTCTGAGTGGAGCGGCATTGCGAGGCAAAAATTAATCAGGAAATAAATTATAGTGTTGATATATACATATACATAATATATAGTATATTGCACAACCAACAACAAGACTTGCATTATTTTGTAATGCTAAAAACAGGTGGAAAAATATAAAAGAAAAGCAACCTTTTTTTTGAGTTGGGTTTGGGTCGCATTTTTTGTTTCATTTGCGCTGCTATGACAGTGCAAAAAACTCAAAACTAATTTCCTTTAAGGCTAAATTTTAAAAGATTTTAATGGATATTACAGCCGAAGGCAGAGAGAGAGAGACACACATTGCATTGGAAAATCGCCAAGCAGGAGAAAACTTTAATTTTACGAGTAATGTCTCTCTCCTTCCCCCCAAAATGTATTCCACTCTTTGGCAGTATTTGATTTTCATTTCGTTTTTCACATTTGGCATGCATGTCTTCCTCTCCTTCGCCTTCGCCTTCTCCATCTTCATTTCCTTTCCTTTTGTTTTCGTTTTCCATTATTCAGCTTTTATTTTCAGCTTGATTGCATTTTACTTTTGATTTTTCCCGTGCTTTGTGGCCTTTTCTCTGTTGCATTTTGCAGTTTGGGAAATCTCTTGGCGTTAAATTGTTTTCTCGCCATCATTTCGATGATCGATTGCTCTCCGGTGCATTGGAAATGGGCTTTAACGAGTTTTCTTGTTATTTTCCTTTATGTACTATGTATTTTGATTCCACACCTCCCTCCTTTGCCCCCTTGACAAATTGAACGACTCGTATGAATGATTGATGTGAAATCTCACAGAAAGTAATTTTAGTTTAGATTCCAAAGTGAATGGAGTACTTCTGTACCTTATTTTAGCATTGCTTTTCAGGATTAAACTTGTATTTATCGATTGAATATACAAATTTACAATTTCTAGGTGCAGTCAATTTTATTTTGTAACCGATTTTACTGGAAATAGTCGTTCCATCTTTAGCCATCTTCACATTCGTTTTTTACTCATCCAAAATATCTCGTTTCTTCTTTTGCAGACTCTGCTCACTGACCATAACGCGTCTCTCTATTTTGACGCCTCTGCCTGGGGACACCACCTCCCTCTCACTGGCTGTAAAGATGCAGAGCTCGAAGCGGACACTCCGCAGCCATGAGATTCCCATTAACGGAAGTGCCCTGACGGCCCTCCAGCAGGGAAACTCCCCAATGGTTGGCGGAACAGTTGCAGCTGTGGGTGGAGCATCGCCAGGGAATGTGGGAGGGAATGCGGGCAGCGGACTGGGCGTCGCTGTGCCCCTGACAGAGACCGAGCTGGACTTGCACTTCAGTCTTCAGTATCCGCACTTCATCAAGAGAGACGGCAATAGGTAAGGGGAATTAAATCAAATAGTATAAATAAATGATAAATGTTATCTAATAAATGTACCTCTGTTATTTTCACAGACTGGTTATTCTTTTGCAACGCCGCAAGAAATACAAATCGCGCACCATTCTGGGCTACAAGACGCTGGCCGAGGGCATCATCCGCATGGACGCGGTGCTCCAGAAGTCCATGGACATGGTCATCGAGTTGAGCGCGTCCGGGAAGAACGGCAGGCCGGGCACTATTGTCGCCTGTCTGCGGGCCGAGCGTGTCTGCTCCATTCCAGTAGATCATGACAGTAAGAACAACAACAGCGTCATGTTGGCAGGTGAGTGCGAGTGCGAGTACCAAATCTTCAAAAAGTCCTAAAAAATCAGTGTTAAATCCTCGTAGAATCTGTTTCATATGCAATTCTGGGCTAAAACAGTCATTAAAATGTTAAGCTCTGCAATAAACTTGGCAATACGAATGTCTTTTTAAGTAAAAGTTTGATTGTTAACCAAAAGAATTTGGTAGGAACTCTGATGAGACATATAGTAGTACACAATGAAACAATTATGTATAAAAATATCTGGGCCTGGTTAGTTTTTTGAATTTGTATGACAGTTCTATTACATTTTTATAATTGTTTTGGATATTTTATAACGATTAATAACAGTAGAATAGTTTTAAAAACACTATACTATAACAGTGTAAGAGTGCTTTTTTCACACTTTTCTTACAATTGTATACCAGAAATCAAAGATGTTTAGAAGATATGCCTCTGTTTAATAGTTAAATCGCAATTTTATAATATTTTCCGAGCAGTTCTGGCTTTTCTCCCATAAATGATTTTGAATATATTCCTTGATTAGTTCAACTCCAGGATATGATATCAACGATTTTCAGAAGAGTTGTATGCCAGTATAACAAGTGTATAACAGGTACCATTTAGCGATGCGAAAAAGATGCAAAGCAAGATATCAAAAAGGGAAAGCGCTTTTTAAATTTCAAAATCTATCTTTTAGTCGCGTTTTAATTACTCATCCCATTGGGGTCCCGTTTCCAAGCATACATCCGAGCATGAGAATCTCTCTCGAGGCATCGCTAAAGAATTTATTGCCAAATCCATAAAGCGGCAATAAATAGGGCCACGAGGGAGGAGCCATGAGCCATGAGCTATGAGCCATGCCAGTGCCCCAGAGGCATGGTCCAAAATTAGTGAAGTGCTAATGACGCACAAACCGGGCAATTAATGCCCCAAGTGGGGGATGGAGGATGCCGAAGGAAGGGAAGCTGCTGCTTCACCATCAGATGCTTCACATCATGACGGATGAGTTCTTGCTCTTGTTCTTGGTGTGGATCAGATGATGCTCCCAAATTGAGTTGATGTTTATGGTAATTGCTTGTGAAACAATACCCTAAAGAGCCTCTGCCTCCCAGCCCCGCAAGGTGGTGGCAGCAAGTAATACACACAACAAGAGTAGTGACGTCAACAGCAGCAGCGGTGGCTACATTTCGTATTTATGCCATGAAATTTCCTCATGATTACAGAGAGGGAAAAAGAGAAAGAGATCCGCCGCCACTTGGCAACAGAAAAAGCTACGTCGTGGGGCGGCCCAGCCGCCGCTACTCGCAGATGATGGCAATCTAATTGAAAATATTTTTCAGCTATTTTTATATGACACAAAAGATTGTTCTGGGGCGTGATGGGAAGGGAAATTCAATTATGAAAATAGCACAATACTCATTGGCCAGGCTCGCTTGGGGATTTGCCCCCAATTTGCCTGCAATGGCAACACATCTGGGTGGCAAGAAGAAACTTTACTGTTGAACTTTTCAAACAGACAAGAACAGGTTTAAGTTTGCAGTCACCTGTTCAGGGCCAAGGTAAAGGTCAAACTCTTCTCAATCCAATCTCTGCTACCCTCGTCCTCCTTTTTTTCTCATTGCAATATCCTCGACACTGGCTCCTCGCTTTTCTACCTCTTCTTTCGTTGGGTATAAAATATGCATGATATGCAAAATGGCATTTGGCCGAGTTGTTTCTTCGAAAATTGTTGCAGTTTCTAATGGCAAATACATAGATAGATCACAGTGACCAAGAGAGTCTCCAAACGAAGTGATGAAACAACACCAGCAGCTATGTAGCTATGCCGTCACGAATGAAATAAATCATTGTACCCTGTAATATGGAGTGTGATATATTCTAGATGAACATCTAGATCTCATAGATGCAACAAAGTAAACGATCGGAATGTGTCTATTTGCTTATACTAGACAACTTGCTCTAGTGCTCTAGTAGAATCAGGGAATGAGGCTTGAGGCTTACTGTTTCCACATATTCTTACATTGTGAAATTTTCATAAATAAATCTACAAAGATGGGCATCTAAAAGTTGCAATAAAAGATATTTGTTTTGGGATAGAACACCAACCCCTTCGTTGACTCGCGGCTGCCTGCCACAGCACTTCACCTACTCTGATGACTGCCCCACTGGGTTGGGTTGGGTTGACCATCAAAAGTTCATTTGTCGCGCACTTGGCGAGTTGCCAAGGATCGTGGATTTTGGCCTGCAATGCAATCCATTTGGGAGCACCCGTCAGCCCAGAACAAGCGAATGGCCAACAAACACACAAAACACATTGGAGGTCAGCACTTGAACCCGAGAATCGGACGACAGACAGCGCGCTGAAATTACTTTGGGGTCCCGCTTTCTAATTTGCAAAAATGGAATTCAAAAAACATAGAAAAACAGAATGAGAAATGCGGCGGGAGCCAGGGGGAAAACCTTTTTACCTCAACCTCAATTTGGTTTATTGATTTTTTCTCTCCTCTACTATGCTGGTGTCCGGCCTCCAAAAAGCTGCTGCTGCTGCTGTTGATGGCGGTCTTCAGGGGATGGTCATGAAAAGTTGGGTTGGTGAGGATGTGGGTGTGGATGTGGATGTGTGTGGCATGATTCCTGATTGCCACAGGGGCTTATTGCTTGTTGAATACGAGTATGCTCCACCACTCTACCACTCTGTGCAGGTGCCAGGGCGAGCCAGGCACTGGGACCGCTCCTTCATCGAGGAGGAGCAGCAGCAGCACCGGAGCCACTGAGCAACGGGCGTGGCAGCTTGTTTTTGTGGGGGGATTTCTCAAAAGTGGGTGTTCATCGTTCACTTGGGTGAATTTTACATGGAAACCCATGCATGGGTGTCATGGCCACGCGTGGGTTGTGTATCTTAATCATCATGTTTTTTCACTGCTCTTCTCTGAAGGGAAAAGTTCTGCAGCCCTATGAAAGTCAATCAACAACTACTCGCATGTGCAGACGCTTCCTAGAAACTGCAATCAAAGAGTGAAATGAATTCCATTGAAGGCTCTACAACGCATAAATGAAGAGTTCCTAGAAAATTCTACTCGTATGTTGCTTGTTTTCCAAGAACTTGAATTCCATTGAAATGCAATCCTTGTTACAGCATGGGAAATCATTTAAATTCGAATTTAATGGAAATGAATTGAGCTTCAGTAGCATCCTTCGAAAATACTACTAATGGATATACTGCCTGCTCATTTAATTAATTCCGCTGTTTATAAGGATGTTTAACTTTATTGCATTTGTTCAATAAGTTTGTTAAAATATAAACTTTTCCGGTTCCCCTGGGCCTTATTCAATGAATCGCAGATAAAACAGCTGTTGAACTGATTGGCTATTTGACAGTCACACGTCAACGTTGAAGCCCACCTCTTGATTGTGCGAAACCGTATCCTTCTTCTCCTTTTGTCGCTGTTCTTGTTGCTGCTTTATATTCATATTCTTTGCGTGCAGCTCCTTCATCCGTATTTTCATGTGTTTCCTACCATTCTTCTTCACCTGGTCCTGTTTTCTCACATTCTACGCATGCCGCTTCCTCTTTAGCTTTCCCTTCTGCTGATGACAGGCTCCCTCCGACAACTTTTTGTTTGCTGTATTGCGTTGTGCAGTGTGGGACAACGACAGGAATTAAGTCATTTGTCCTTGAGTGCCAGAGATAAGCGTTGTGCAGAAAATGACACAAAATTATAGAGCGAAAGAATGCAAGGAGGAGAGAGATTGAGATAGAGATGGACCCAAATAATGAGAGAGGAAGCGGACGATGGCCATAAAGCAAAGTGGAGGCTGGTTTGATGCTGTTTCTCTACGTAATGACCAGTGTTCTCTCTCTCGCTATAGTGTTCTCTACTGGCATTGCTGCCCCTCCTCCTTCTTCTCTCCTTCATTCATTGAGTGGTTAATGGTAAAATGCGTAAATTATGTCGAGAGTATCCTCCATTCCATTGTTCATTTTTCATGATGTTGTAAGCCGATCTGCTCTCTTTTCTCTTTCTCCTTCTCCACCCTCTGTCTGTCCGTCCGTCCTTTAATGACAAGATTCGTGTGTGTTGCCCAAGGTCAGCCCAATGTACCCCCCCTTCAATCCCACTGTGCCACTTTTCTCGTATCCTCTGATTCTCTTTCTTCTCATTTTTGGTTGCTGTGTGTGTTGATGCGTTGATGTTTTCCATGTTATACCCTTGGAAGAGGGTATTATTCTAATTCTATATATGAAGGTCAAAAGAGGATGAAGCATTTCCGACCATGTAACGTATGTACACACGATTATATGGATGTATTCCAGATCAGAATCATATCTCCAAAACAAGACAACCTGGAAAATTTGGTATAAATCGGATATGAATATCATAGATATAGTTATAAGTACCGATCGACTTAAAGGGTACTCAAATGTTCGACACTTTTCATTATTTTTTTTTCTGCGGTTTATCTCTGGCGGCCTCCCGCATGGTTGCCGGGGGCATAAGCCACTAAATCAATGTCGCTCGCCGCTTTTCGATACGCTTTTCATTACTCATACGCAGCGGTGGCACACGAGCGGTGGAGCGTGGGATGGATGTTCCGCGTGTGGAAATGAGATTATGGTGAGGTGAGAATATATATGGTGGGGGTTGGCATTGGCCGAGGAGGGCCTTTCCCATGACACACACATCTTTTGTTTGTGTATGAGTGTGGCTGCTGGCTGTCTGCTGTTTGTTTATCTCCCATGTGGGTGGTACTCTCTTCGTGGAAAACGCTTCTCCCGCGGGAAAGCAGGCGAGGTGTGTGCACAAATATTCACTTTTCTTCCTGGAAAAACACACATACACCCACATTTCCCACTGTGCAAATTCCCTCTCTCTCGTTGGAACGGGGTCCGTCGGTCAATTAGAGGGCTTAAGAATTGCATGCAATCAAGAAGGGGCGCAGATGGAGGCCGGGAGAGATCATTACGCTGTCTGCGTGGCAAATTGTATCAGAGAAGAAAAGAAGACTAACAAAATAATTGCTCTCAAGTAGGGAAACTTTTTGTTTGCTCTCTACTCTTTACTCTACTCTCCTCCAAAGAGGAGAAGGAACGGCGAGGAAGATTGGCAGACAAATAATACTCGATAAGAAGGAATGCAACTTCTTGCTTTGGCCCCAATTAATCATCGTTTCTACTCTCTCTCTCTTTCTGTCTCTATCTCTTGCGTTGTAGTTTTCCACGGTTTAATCTTCTGTTATACGTTACGTTACCCAGTGATGCTATTTAATTGTCATTAAAACCATTGTTGAACCCAATCTTATTGGATTCCCAGACGAAAGTGCATCAGGTTTACAGGTTCTTCAATTTGAAATTATGTTTGTTGATGTTACTTAAAGAGGATTTGTTATATTTTATGGGTGTTTTGTCGGCTCAGATGTATAGGTAAAAAATATTAATTTGTATTTTCTAAAAACCGTCGGTGTACAACGGCCAGTTTAACATCAATGTCCTTTCCTCCTTACTTTGGAACCTATCGTTCCTATCTGATTTTTCACCCTCTTGCTCGCCGTTTTCCAACTCCTTATTATACTTTTCCGTCTCCTACCACATCTCTACCTATTTAATCAGTACTTGTACTTGTCACTTGACGGCTTCGTGGCTGTCAAAAGTTACACTTATCCAGAGTTTCCTCTGCTCCCACACTCCGACACACAAACACTAGCATGGTCCCACCATGAACACGTCCAACCACGCAGAAGCACCTAGAGAGAGGGGAAGCGGCAGAAAGAATGAGAGCTTTTCCCACACCCACGCTCCGCAGCAGACAACAAAAACCGGCCGGTGGAAGAGAGGGAGAAAGAGAGAGTATAAGCTTTGGCTTTGGCCAAAAGATAACGGCACCAAAACATGCCAGCGAATAAACAAACAAAAGAAACAGATGAGAAACTCAATGAAAACAGATTGTAAGTGGGTGTGGAAAAGAGTCTAGAGGGCGGACTTGGGGGGGAGTGGAGGTGCAACAAGTGACAATCGAAAGGAGGCACCGACGATAAAAATCTTATCGAAAAAACATTAACTGTAGAGGAACTGCCCCAATGTACATAATAATAATAGCAGTTTGTATTTGTTGGAATCCCTTCTCAGAACCAGTTGGCACGATCAACAGGAACTAAAAGCTTTTCATTAAAGCAGAATGAAATATTGAACCAGTCCCCCCATACTCACAATCGTCAATCGTTCCAGAATGCACTGCACACACCCACACACACACACGCAGTTCTGATTGTAATCAATAAAACAAACACCTATCGTGAGAGGAGGGTGCCCAAAGGTACACTCAGTGCTCACCTTACCAGACTTCACCTTTACCTCCTACTACTTTTTCCTCCCCAAACCGCAGTGGCTAGGGTCTTCTTCAATTGCCTGAATCGAAGCGTAAAAATAGCTTTAATGAGCATTTCCCATATACCTGTGAGGGAGCTTTTGACACTTGTTTGGTAATATTCAAAAAACACTCATACGTACACATGTACATAAATATGTACATATATAAAATAGATAAACAGTATATCTGAATCGAGCGTTTGTTGGGTCGACAATTTCTCATATTGATTTGAGTAATTTCGCTCAGTGCGCAAGCAGCTCATTGACACCCATCGCTGTTCACTCATTGCTGCGCAGTGCGCACCCTCTTTCTGCTGCTCTTCACACTTACAGGTGTGTGTACCCTGGAACTCGTAGAGAGCACAGAGTATATTCTATGTAATTTCATGTAATAAAGAGAAGGAAGAGTGTATTTCTGATGTTGGGGCACAGGTCGATCTTAGAGATTATGAGAGATACAAAAACAGAATTCAGAATTTACAATGCCAATTTGCACTTGTGAAAAGTGCTTTTGTTTGTTAATATGTCAACAAAACTATTGAATCTGATAACCATTAAAGGCATAAAGATAATAACACGTTTCTCTCTCCCAGAGAGACTGAACAGATTAGAATATGGGTTTTGTATGCGTCACTCAATACTGCAAAAACTAATTTCAGAAGCTCATTAATATCCGAGTACCAGGTATCTCATTGTCGATGCACTCAACCATAGCGGTTTCTCTCTCTCTCCCTCTCTCTGGTGCTCTTTAATGTGGCGGTGCACCCAGGCCAGTCTCTTCTCCCACCGGCCCACTCTTTCACCACTTTATACACTCATGTCAAGTACACAAAACGTGCGGAGCCGTGCGGCGGCCCATTCATTTCACTGACAAGCGCTCGACGAAGCAGACGACTAAACGTGCACCAGTGCTCGCGAAATAGGAAGAAGAGAAGAAAGAAAGAAAGCAAAGTAATAATAACAGAGAGATGAACAGATAAATCAGACACAACAACAATAACAAAAACAGCAACAGTTACTATCAGTGATTAATTTTTACAAAGCAACCAAAAAAAAACAGTGCGTGTTTTTTGTTTAGTTTTTGAGAAACGCAGTTAAATATTAAGCAAACTCCCATTAAACCGAGCAGCATTTAACGGCGCAAAAAAGTATCTCAGGCACGTCCCAAAACCCTCCTACCGAAATGGTGTCTCATAACTCATTTAAAAACAACCAAATCTTATCATTATACCACAGATCGCGTTGCGGAATACTCGGACGAGGACGAGGAGGCTGAATTCAGTTCGGGCGAATTCAACGACGAGGCCACAGAGCTGGGAATCATCCGTGGCTACGACCAGAAGGGCGAATACAATCCGTCATCCAAGCATGATATGCGCAAGTATCGCAACAAGCTGCAAAGATCGGGCATCGAGGATATAGGCGGCGGCCATCATACCACCCAGCATCATACGGGAGTCGGAGGCGATAGCGACAGCGAGTTTGAAATGAAGGACAAGAGCTCATCACGGGCCAAGTTTAGCCGGGTGAGTCATCTATAATCGTGTAATCCTCAACAGCTGTTTACCCGAACGTTTCCAACAATGTATCTATTGTCAATTTAATAATTATTATTCGATATAATTGCGTGACACCAACGAAATTCATTCGAAATTTTACAATATTTCATTATGCAAAGTGAATGGATATACCTATATGTGTGTACATACATATATTCACTTAGTAGCTATCTATAAAGATTACACACCAAACCATTCGAAAAAAAAGAGCGAAAAGAGGGGTGTACATATGTACGCATACATATCTACATATAGGGTCCCCCCCCACAGTTCATTAAAATACGAGTATCCGCTGAAACGCTGAAAAGAAACGGAAATATTTCTCTTTTTTGTGAATCACTTTTGAAGCAGAGTTGTCTGAGGTCGAAAATCAGAGGGTCAATTGTGTAAATTTATGCAAAAACCAAATACATAAATACATATGTACATTATGTATAGTACATTTATTTGATTCATAATACCAAAATAGTATACATGATCCACAACATCAGGGATAACATTTTACAAGGCTTTCATTTGAATCGTTTCCTTACTACACCAAAATACTCCCCCTAGTAACCTCAATAGGAAATTACTTCATTTAGATATCATAGTTCCATCCAAACAGTCTGATCTGTTTTGACCTTATTTGATCTAAATAATTGAATAAAACTTCCTTGTTAAGATTAACTGAGTGATTGTGGCGGACAGCTCCAATGGGCGGAATGTTAAAAAATGTTATTGTTGCACGCCCATCGTTGAACAAAGAGGGGGTTTCTTGTAGCTGGTCACTGGTCTCGGGTAGTTTCGGGATTTGGCGTATAAAAATACATGAACCATGGAGTTAATTTCAAACTGCCCAAAGCGGTGGGAGCTAGCCGCCGCTTATTTTAACTACCAAAAGTGAAATAAATGAAAGTGCTGCTCGTGTCACATTTCCTGAGGGTTTTGCTCAAAACGTACTACAATTATACAGATCATTTTAATCCGCATACGTTGAAGTGGCCGCCCCATATTCATTTTCAGTTTAAGAACCGAACAACCGTATAAAAAAAGTGAACCATTTCCTGGGCTTTGTTTGTGTCCTTTAGATTGTTGCGAAATGTGTTCAGGTGCTACTCAAATCCGCATACCGAATGCCGACAAATCAAAATATGTGTCTAATATGTTTTGTACATATGTACATACATAGTATAGAAATGGTATAGACATGTATTATAGGGTGGATTGGGGTGACCAAGAATTTCTGTAGCAAATTGTTGACAATTGTTGGGGCGGGCGGCCTTGGCGTGTCGTTTAGTTGACTCAATTCCCATTGATTTGGTTTTACTTGGCCTGAAACTGTTGGCACACTTTCGATGGCCCCCGATAGCTTCAGTAATATAGTTTTCCACGGCAGGGAGACAGCACATCGAACCACCCTCTGGAGATAAAGAAAGAAAGCATTGTAGATGTTTTCCGGGGATTCAAAATAAGCCACACTTTTCCCAAAAAGGAATTTACAGAAATAGATTCATACTTATGTCGACGCTTCAACTATGGTTGACTGACTAACGGTCGAAGGACGCATCGAAAATGCTCTCTTTGTTTGCATTTTCTTAACCCACTATACATATACATATGTAATTAGAAAATCAATCTTTTATTTATGTGCGTTTATTTTCAAAGTAATGCCAGTGAATACAAAAGAGCCAGAGACAATTTCCCTAAGCTGTTCGCTTAAATATTTCAATAACTTTCTCAGGCTTTTAGCTTTGTTTGGGCCAATTATGGAATGGCATTTGCCTCGTTCTCTCTCTCTACCACTCTCGCCTTGCACCTGGCCACATCCGTCGCACAGGTGTAAAATTGGCCTGCGGCTTTTATTGTCATGGCTTTTTATCGCAGGATCATTTTGAATTTCTACCGTAGATAAAAACATGGCTAATGACAGCCACCAGAACACAGCAGAACACAGAACGAGAACGGGATAAAACAGAACAGACCAGAGGCGAACAGAGAGAAGGAGCAATTAAAAGAGAACGAGGCATAACATTTTAACAGCCGAGCTGTCGTCGTCGTCGTCACCCCTCCAGGCAGTCCTTGAGATTTTGTTTAATGGCCAATAAGCAAGTTTAGATTAAACTTGTGGCAATTAAGAGGAGCGAAAAATAAAAGGAAGCGAAATATGTAGCTAATCACGAGGGGTGGGGAATAGTGGCTACTATCTAGGTAAACTCTGTTGAGGTGGCTGTGCAAATCCCTTTATACGCTATAAGCTATCATCTCTTAATAGTCAGAGCTCTGTTCTTCCCTCTTTCCTGCTCTTTATTTATTTATTTAAGCTATGTATGTAAATCTTAATTATTTCTCTGTCCCTTTGCTAACTATCTTACAACATCTTAGTGCACTACTAACTCTCTCTGTTTTTTTTCGCTCCTCTCTCTCCTCCACAGACAATTTCGCTGCAGCAGCGAAACTTTAAGCAAAAGATTGTGGCCCTGCTGAAGCGCTTCAGGGTCAGCGAGGAATTGGGGGGCGAGCCTGGAAACCAGGGCACAGCTACACTGCGTGGCGACCGTGATTTGGATGCACTCTTTCATGAGCTGGAGTCGCTGTCGTGCTGCGAAGGCGATGACTCCGGCCCGGACATGGACAGCATCTCGATCGGCTCCACGCCAAAGCCCTCGTTGCGTCCGTTTTTTACCAACTCGCGGATTATGCTGCACGATACCGCGAACGGTTGCCCGATGCTCTTGGCAGGCCTCGGAGGCGCCGGTCTCGTTATTGGATCTATGGGTGAGTGCAATGTGTATTTATGTGTGTGTGTGTGTGTGTGTGTATCTGTTGGATAGATGGATGGGAGATGAATGTTGTTTAATAAGCGAATTTTTTTCTCTGTCTATAACTTTGATTCATTTCATGTTTTGGCTCTTCCGTAATGCGTTGCGTAGGAGTTTGCGTTTACGTTTCGTTTTACGTTGCGTTGTTGCGTTACGTTGCATATCACAAAACAAAACAAACACACACGCGACAACGTTGTAGCGTGAGGGGTTGGGTATTGTTCCGCTTCCACTGTGAGAGACTCGTCTAATTTTGGCCACACTCTCTCTCTCTCTCTCTCTGTCTCTCTCTGTCTCTGTCCTTTGTCTGTCTGTCTGTTGCGCTGCTGCTGTCATTGTCGGCAGAGTTTGGGTCAAGGCTGCAGAGGAAGTAAGAAAACAAAAAACAGAGGGACTTTGGAACTTTTGATACCCTAGCATAAGCAATGAGTACAATGAAAAGTAAAAAGTCTAGCACTTATTGGGGTGTTTGGAATAGCAATTTTGACTGTATTGCAAACAGATTGCGAAAAGAATCATACTATCTCTCTGCAAGGGTATGCAAAAGTTGCGAAAAACACAATGTCACACTCACACGCATACACGCAGCAGACCCACACGCATACATACACATAAACACACGCCCACACAGTGAAGCAGCAGGACAAATTGTTTTGCATGGAAAGAGTGAGAGTGGGCGGGGGAGCAGCAAAGACAGCTAGCAAAATGTTCTCTTGACCACTGTCAAAGGAGGCGAGTCTAGCGACTCGGGCGTGGCCTCCGTTCGACACTTTCACACCTTCCAAGCAAATATAAGTTCTGCGAAAAAAAGAAAAACTATATTTTAAGTCGAGCCTCTCTGCTTCCTGTACAATAAGTATTATTTGCTTAATGTTTAGTTTGTGCCTAGCGTAACGTAAAGATGGCAACATTTTGATATACTTTGGATATTACATATTACACACATAATTATACCACTTACAACAAAATTTAAACAGAAAAGATACACGAAATACAACAGAAGATACAATACAACAACATTTTGCATGGCTTGAACAAACAAAAAATCTCTCTTGCAGGCAACTCTGAGCGCCGATCATCGGATAAAAGCGACCAATTGACAAATTCATCTTACAATCTTGAAAATAACAAACAAAACCAAAAATGCATTCATTTAACAAACAATAACAATTCGGCAACAACACCAGGTCTGTGTTTATTACAGCAAAATCTCTCTCCAATCTCTTCTCCTCTAAAAATGACAAAAAAAAAAAAAAAAAATACTACCCCATATCAAATCAAAACTCCAGAAAAACAAACCCCACCCAAAAATTTCAATAAAATACGAGTATGCTCCCCCAAAAAAGTCCACCCACACAATGCAGTTTCCGTTGTCCAGTCCTGTGAAACCACTTACCCCGATCCATCCAGACTGTAAATATGTAACGGCTCTCTTCAAGAGCAGAGCAGAACACTTACTCCTCCTTCTTCTACTTAATCCTTTGCTATGCTGCACACTAACGCACAGCCCACGCATAGACACACAAGAACTCACATACACAGAAACACACACACTGGCACGACACATGTACATATATGAATGTATGTATGTTTTGTATGCTGTAAGTACTTTTAATCGTTGCACAACACTTTTTGCATGATATTGCCGCTTGTCGGTTTGCTGATGTGACTGGGGGAATGGGGGTGCCTAACTCCTGTGACTTGTGCGTCAACTTCATTGATTGCTTATTTTGTGTTCGGTTGGATATAAGCTGTACATATATGTAGACATATGTACTATCTCTCAGGTGCATGCATCATGTGTAGTTCCTAAAATAAACCCCTGGCGAAGCCAACGCACACTACATATGTATGTACATCTGTGCAAATGTATGAACGAGTATGTGCGTGTCTCTCTAGAACTTTATTCATGTGTATATTGTGACAATTGAAGCAACAACGCACTTGAATCAGTTTTCCAATTAAAACATACGTCAAGAATACCCCACCTCACTCCAACCCACACCCCACAATAATGCCCTCAATCATACAGCCTTGTTGGACCTGTACGTGTCCGTTCACCCATTACCCCCATTCTTTGACTTGTTTTTCTACCTCCCTCCCATTCGTTCCTGCATTTTCATGTCGTGCGTCTTTTGGTTAATTTGGAAAAACATTCAAGGGTCCCTTGTAGCGTGTGCCGCCGGCTACAGAAAGTAAGAAATTTTCTACCTCAAAAATAATACACTCTGGAGGCTACTCCGCCTCCATCCACATCTCTCACACCCCGCACATCCTTCACCATGCCACGGGCATGACGGCAGTAAAATAAAGAAAGCTTTAATTATATTTTCGGGCCAGCGTTTTGATTATTATTTATTTACACGACGATATACGGCGGGGGAAACACTTTCCTCATGGGTTCTATTTTTGGGCGGCGAGCGACTATTTTTGTGGACGCCACCGCCACCATGTCTCACGGTTTGTGTGTTGTGTTGATCTTCATGTCATGTGTGTGCTTTGGGTCTCTTCTGCACTGCATGTCTTCCAATCAGTCCACCTACTTTGCGCACACCCCAGCCACCAATGCCCAGGCCCCTCTCTCCATATCTCTCTTTTTCCCTCTCTATGATTTCCCCCACCCTGTTCTTTTAAGAATCAAGATGCACGTTAGTGACCCTTTGCTACCCTTGTCTTATCACAGATCGCGGTGGGAATGATAGCTCCGGCAATGAGGGAAATGCCGGATATACCGATGGCCAGAACTCGGATCCACAGAATAGTCCGCCGCGTGACAAGGACTACATGCGGATGCAGCAACAGCTGACGCCCGTGAGCTCGGTGGCCACCAGCATGGGCAGTGCCGCCGGAATGGTGACACCCGTCCAGACCGAGAAGCGTTCGCGTCTGTTTCGCACATCCAGCAATACGCCAGGAACAGCGGGAGCTGTAGGCAGCAGCGGTGGAGCTCCAAACAGCGCTCAGAGTGGCGGCAAGCGGAAGCACACTTTGAGTTTGAGTGCGGAGCCCAGGTCCGTGCTGGAGACATGTCTGTCGCCCACCAATGTGGAGCCGCGGAAACTGCTGCTCGACCAGTTGAGCCGCGTATTTGCAGGCGAGGACAATGCCATACCCGAGGTGGTGACCATCATCAGTCCCCCCGAGGCCCTAGGGGGCAGCAGTCTGTTGGCCAAGTTAGTGACGCTCTTTGGCAACTCGTTCAAGCCGGCCTTTGTGCCGCAGAACACCGCCGAGGTGAAGGCCATCTTGCAGGCGCTCATGGCCAAGATCCAGAAGTAGTAAGTTAATGCGCGACACTTCGCACCGAAGCAAAGGATAATCATCATCTCTCTCTCTCCTTTCTCTTGCAGTTGCAACTCGAATGCCAAGCCGCCGCACACGGTCAAGGTGCTGCTCATTGGCGGCGACTGGCTGCAGGGGGCCACACTGCGGCATTATGTGGAGCTGATGGGCGTCCGTCCGCCCGACTGGCTCAACCATTTGCGCTTCTATCTGGTGCCCATTGGCGGCAGCTGCGGCAGCGTATCCCGCCACCTCAGCCAGATGGATCAGGCATACGCAGCGATGTTCGGCTCCGAGAACTGGATGCAGTTGTGCGAGAGGGCGGCGGCCACAGCGGCGGCTGTGAGTGCGGTGACCACCGTGAATGCCACTGCTCTTACCGCCAATCTGGCGGATGCGGCCGGTGTGGCCAAGTCGGACATTGCCGAGCTGGTGCAGCGCATTCAGCGATATTTGCATGCGGCCGGACCCTGCACCCAGATACCCATTGCCGAGGCCATGGTCAACTACAAGGACGAGGACTCTTGCCAGATCTTTGTTCCGTTCGTTAGTGTAAGCACGAAGCACGACGCCCTTGTTCCCAATCTTTGTTCATGTGTAACCCCTTCCTTTTAATTTCAGGACGTACGCATTGGCTATTCGGATGCTCAGGCCTCGCTGGATATCGAAGAGAATGCCGCTGGCTCTAATGCAGCGCTCTCTGCGCTGAACTCTTCATCCGCTAGCAGTTCGGCCATACCCATTGGTAGCCAGAGCTCGCCCAATGTGCATGGCGCCGTATCAGGATCGCCGCCCCAGCAGCAGAGCATGGGTCGCATCTCACCGCCGCTGCAGACGCCACCGTCGTCGGCTTCGTCTCATCGTGAGCGCAACACCAGTGAGTCGCTGAGCACACCATCATCCTTGCAGCAGCAGTCGTTCAGCGGTGCTTTGGCCGCCGTTGAGGCTGTGGAACTGCAGGTGGACTATTGGCCGCTGGTGCGGCCGGGCGAGACGCACACTAAGGAATCGAAGGGCAGCACGTCGAAGGGAAGCGATGCCGGCGGTGGCAAGAATAGCATTAAAAGTACGTTTAGGAATCTGCAGGTGTGGCGTCTGCCACAGCATGCACAGCAATTGGGTGATATGTTCAATGGACTGACTGTTAGTTTCGCCACCAAGGAGAAGAAGCAGAAGCAAAGTGAGTATCCCAGAATGGATTGAATCAGAAAAGAACTCCCCATTCATTATGCCCATTCCCCCATTCCTTGCTTTCTTTCAGTTATGCGGCTGGGCAAGAAGAAGGACAAGGAACGTGATCTCGAGAAGGAACAGTGCGTCGAGGGCGTGGCACGCCTGATTTGCTCACCCAAGCAATCGCATCCAGTGCCACTGCGAGGTGTGTATTCCTTCTAATAAAAATTTAGTTTATGATGATTTAACTTGAATTCCATTCTATGTTCGTAGTGTATATTGATGGCACCGAGTGGACTGGCGTCAAGTTCTTCCAGGTCTCGTCACAGTGGCAGACGCACGTCAAGAACTTCCCCATAGCACTAATAGGGTGCACGCCCATGTCCTGTGCTGAATTATCCTAGTCATTTTAATCCTCAAGCGCGCTCACATGGGATCCCTCCGTGAAACAACGGAGAGACACTAAAACACACAGACACACTGACCCCGACCCCCACATCCCTCGTGCATGGCGAACACTTGCGCGGCAATAATTATTATTATTATAAACTGAAGAAGAATGATAATTTATTTTATAATTAGAATTTGTAAATTTTTAGTTAATAAAACCATTTAGCAAGTAAAATCTTCTTTAAGTTCGTTTCCGCATAAAAATTGTGAATTCAAGCGATACTTTCGATCCGACTCCCGTTCACACAGCCACATCACACAACACAGAAGCAGACAGATAGACATCCCCCAGACACTCAATCTATTAACTAAATGAAAAGCTTCAAATGGCTTAATTATTGAAAACGACAACAAAATATGAACAACGCGTATCAATATATCCTTTACAAGAACTAAAAGAAAACAAAAACGTAAAAAAAACAACTTAAACACTTAACTTTGTAGTTGCCGTTTCAAGAACTTCTATGAACCTCGTGTTGCTCTTGCCCGTTTGGCATGTTATAGCAGATAGCCTACTCCCACCCCCTTCCATTCATAAGCCGCTATATGGGGAGCCGTAGACCTTTGGGAGATCTCAAAAATCTTTGCACCCGAAGGCGGAACAACCACTGGCTATCAGCAAGTATCTAAATGTTATGCAGCCTACAACTACTTGACATATTTAACCAAACCCGTCGTCTATATTCTACCTAAATCAGAAATATCTGTGTGTGAAATTATATACAATATATGTATATATGTATACATATATACGAGTATGTAGCATACCTATCTAATCAAGCATATACAAAAACCATGAGTGTACTACTCTTATTGTTGTGATTTATTGAAATTTCAAATTGTATTAGCAAAAGTTAAGCGAGACATTACATGTATATATCATATATCTACATATATGTATGTATGTGTGTGTACGAGTATACAGCACAGACATGAGGCGTGACAGGAGACAGTGAGAGTAACAGTTCGATATCATATATGTATGTATGTATATTATATGTACTCCCCTCTTCACCCCCTCCCAGTAATCGTATTCGTATTCCTCCACCCTCTCCCTTTGTGTAGTTGTTGAATGCAAAAAACTCGTCTGCGTGTTTACCCAAATCCCAAACCCTGTTTGAACTGAAAGCTAGGAATCGCTTGCGATTGCGTTGAATAGAGTGCAGAAATGCACGTTGCGAAGTGGAATATTGTAAGGCGTGTAATTTATAATTGTACTATTAAATATATGTATGTATTAAAGTTAAAAACGAAACGAATCGAGTCTTTATTGAAATGGTGAAAAATGGTCAAAAATCATCGCACATGTAGACTCTGTTGTGGCAGACCGTTGATGAGGATGGCGCGCTTCTTGAGGCCAAGGGAACCGCCCAGACCCCCTGATGGCTGAAGGAACACAAGGTCCGGGTAGCCCTTGGGCTGGGCAAACTCTCGAAGGTTGGCGTTGCTCTCGCTGAGGTCGTCCAGGGACCACACTGCCAAATTTCGAGTCTTTCCATGACGTGCCAAGACATAAAACTGTGTATGAAATAGTATTAGATTATAGCTTTATGGATATCAGAGAGGATATCATCCACTCACCTTGTCGTAGGCATCCACTAGGTAGCCCACAATTAGTGCCCAATGGGCACGGTGTCCAGACTTTAAGCAAGGCGCATGATTGACGTCAGCATCGTATCTGTTAATAATATAGATATGCAAGATCTAAGGACAAAACCAACAAAATATTTCAGAAGAAACTCATTGAACGCACAATCTCAAGTGATTTTTATTATTAAATACAATTCGTATAAAATGCAGGTGGTCTTAATTAGCAGAATAGGACTCGCTAGCCCACCCTCATGGGTGGCGATACCAGGATAACGCCATCGCCTCGCACAAACAGCATGGGAATGGTGCGTTTTGTGGTCTTGTAAACCTCCTCGTACGTTTCTTCGTCGATCTCCACGGTGGTGACGGTCTCCTCAGCATCGCCCAGTACCATGTTCAGATGCTGATCGAATGCCTAACGAGCAGATGATTATTTTGAGCTTATAGTTATGGCTATTAGAGTGTGGCAACTTACATGTAGACGACCTCGCAGTTCCCGCTCGTTACGCATCTTCACGTACACCTTTTCATCCAAGCTCAGACGAATTAGATCCAGCGGCTCCTTCACCGGCAAAATTACCTGACTGAGCTGTAAGTACTCGATTTAGATATCCGTCATTGTTATTTGTCCCTGCAACATACCTGCTCCTCTTCGGTGGCCATTTTAGTAACCAAATAACACTTTTTTGTTGATAAATTAAGGTTAAACAAGAGAATATTTTGCCAAACTTGCTGTTTGGTGTTTACGATATTATAGCACTAAAAAACACCACAGAACATGGGCGTAGGTTGGCAGCACTGCGGCAGTTAACACAACAGCGCTGTTAACGCTGTTAAATACATAAAGCAAATCGCGAAGTAAACCGAAAATACTTAAATTATGGGTTTCATTTGAAAAAAGGATACGGCACTAGCAAGCAGCCACCAGCTCTCAGGAGCTCTTTGACTTTGTTGCAGCAGAGGCAACCCTCGTGCAATTGACACGCACCAGGTCCATGTCCGCTGAGATGTTTGCGCGTCAGTTCGTATAAATATTGAGCACTGAACATTTCACCATTGATACTGTACTCCTGTGCAATGGCATCTCCTAGAATCTCTGCTGCGGTGGGATTTCCATTGAGTAGCATACTCAAGGCAGTCAAGCCACATGTGGGTCCCACCTGAAAGTGCACGCAACCAACCATTACGGCAGGCATTCATGTTGTAGTCCTCCATTATCCCCATAACACTTACTTGCAGTATACTGGGCACGGAGTAGTACTGACACTGCTTAGGTGGGGTATATTGGCACACACGGTTGAGGTAGCATCCTTTCTGTAGCTCTGGATATTCCCAGGCCCATCCACATTCGTCCCCTGATATATTAATCACAGTCGGCGGATCCTTGGATGCCACAGGTGAAGCAGGGTTCACACCTGATAATGGCAGTGGCGGAGGTGGCGGCGGGGTAGAGATATGTGACATTGAAAAAATAAATAAAATTCTTCGTTTGGTCAACAGCTTAACAGCATTTTAACAGTTCTATGTTATCAGCACAGCTGTTTTTTCAAATGGTGATGGCAAAAGAATAGAATAATAACAACATTTTATAATGCTCCATCATTAACCATACAGTTTATAGATGTGCCAGTTCCTACAACGAATGCGTCGCAGCAAAATTGTCTCTTTCAACACCCTTTTTAATTTAATGAAATTTATTTAGCAAAAGATAAGTGTACTGCTACCTTACAAGGCAACTTAAACTAATCAGACATAAAACTAAAAATAACAAAATAATTTATGATAGTACATAACAATGAATTAAAGAAAACTTATAATGTGGAGGTTTAAATTCCAACACCCAGGGACTGCGATTCAGCAAGTCGAAATGAAAAAAATGTATGGTTGTTTTCTCTTTCAATTCCTAGCTCCCGAATGGGTTATAGGTTTTGCTGTTTGCATTTTTGGTTGATTTTTGACTTATCAGTTCACATGCCCCTTTACCATGATGACAAGGTGATCTCATCAGCTGGGTTGAGGACGACACATATTTTTAACCCTCTCTCTCTTTCGGCTCACAGTGATAAAAGCGGTAAAAGCACGTTCGTTTGCTATTTTTTTCGCTGACAGGAGAGAAAATATTTTCGGTAATAACTAAAACGTTATCATACAAACAAACTCGAATATTCAAATTCCTGAATGTTCAAGGGTATATTGTATCTGTGGCAAAAGTGGATGTGTGTAACATAGAGAAGGAATAATTTCCGACCCTATAAAGTATATATATTCTTGATCAGCATCAAGATTGGTTGCTATATCTAGCAGATTGCCGAATTATTTCAGCTTACAGAGCGTCTCATTCTTTCTCTCGCTCACACACTTTGTGCAGTGTGCACCCGTTGGTGGAGGAGACGTAGAGTCTACAGGTGAATCAAAAAAATTTAAGCAGATGAAATATTTAAAAAAAATTCCACATAAATCATAAGCTCACATGTACAGCTGTGTGCGAAATAATAGTAGTGCCCCTCAACATATTTTCAAAACCATTTTTTAACACTTCCAGTCATCCAAATGAAACAAATGATACCTTTTTAAATAGACTTGAATGTAGGCATTAGAAAACCGAAGAAATTTCGTTACATTTGCTTTCCATTTTCTTGTTTTACATATCTTTGTTCGTATACCCATGAAATCTGCTGTTTAATGAAATAGTAGTATTTTTTTTGAAAATCGAAAAAAACAACGAAACTCAAATTCTTAAAGCCTATGATTCATATTCCTCATGTTTCTTGAGCTTTAATATATAGTTTTTAATCAATTTTGTTGACATTACAGCCATGCACCGGTCTGGCATGGTGCCAATAGGGTCCTGCCAACGCGTCAATAGGATTTCAGCCAATAATGCCTTACCCACTTGCCAAAACTTTAGTCTGGTTGACAGATTTTCAGTTTTAACAATGTATTTGACATTCCCCCATAAGTCTTAAATGAGATTGGGATCCAGGGACTGAGTTGAACATGGCAAAACGTCGATATTTTCGGATGAAACCCAATTCCTAGCAAGCTTTTTGAAAAGTGTTTTGTATCAAAAACTCTGCTGATAGATGCTTTTGATAGGTATTTTTTAATTGTAATATGAATGTTATGTATTTTAAAGTATATCTGCATACTCAGTTTTGTTAAATACTCCAAACCCAGAATTTGAAGTACTAGTTCATATGAGCTGGGCCCCATTGTGCCCCATTTTTCCAGATTTTGGGGGGAAATCGGATTTCTTTGAATGACATACATATTCTTTGGCGTCTATCTTATCATATAATACAACTTTACCCTCATCTGTCAAAAGTATTTTTCGTGTGACCAAAACGCTATGTGTGACCAAAAGTAAGTTTCCAGGACTTCTTGGACTTAAATAATGTGTAATCAGTTGTCTACCAACTGTCACATCATCACTTTCAAAGCGATATAAAATTTTTTTTCATAATTTTTGAGGATACTGAAGGTTGGTTCAACCTTCGTCGACCATCCATGCAAATATATGTTTTTCACATAAAAACTCAATTGAGTCAAATACAATATTAAGAGTACAAAAAACTTATTTTTCAACTTCCTTATACCTCAAACCCTTAAGTTTTTTTGGTCTAACTCTGATGTCTCCTCTTCTGCACCAAGCAATGATTTCTTTTACGGTCCTAAATCGAAAGTACCGCTATTTCCAAAAATTTGTTTCATCATAATATATAAAAACTAAATTGAGCTTACGGATTTTGACTCTTTTAAATTAATTTCTATCTTTTTTCATTTTTTTTAAAATTAAATTATCCCAGCACTACTATTTTATTGAACAGCAGATTTCAGATAGGTATTCGCCTAAAGTCAAGTGAAACAAGAAAGTGGAAAGCGAATGTAACATAACTTCTTCGGTTTTGTAATGCCTACATTCCAGTCTATTCAAAAGGTATCATTTGTTTCATTTGGATGACTGAAAGTGTTTAAAAAAAGGTTGTGAAAATATGTTGAGGAGCACTACTATTATTTTGAACACAACTGTATGTATGTATATACTAACTGAGTACGATTATAAAATTATTATGATCAGGTGTGTATGTATATACTAACTGAGTAAGATTATAACCTTTGCGCTACGTAAAGTAAAGTAGAGTTACTTCCAATTACGTCGAGGCGGCTAACACCCTGCCACCTCTGGGGCAAATTCCTATTTTCTGTAGTCTCTGAGAACTAGGCGACGGACATGGCTATACTATATCGACTTGGATAGCCAAGTGATGCTCATCAACAATATACATATATGCTCTATAGGAAACGCTTCCTTTTGTCTGTTGCATACATCTACACAAAATGTATAATATAACTCTATAATCTTTGAGTTTGCGTATAAAGAGTGAAACAATTATATTTTAGCTTAATGGTGTACTTGTTTATTATGATCCATTTTTTTTGTGTAAAGTAAACCGAAAAGAAACGCATAAAAACTGATATTAATTAGTGGAATAAAGTACATATCAAATTACACGCCATATAGTAGTACGAATATGTATTATGAAAAACAAGGAGCAATTTACATAGAAACTATATATTGTACGAGTAGAATATATACCAGTAACATAATTAACTAATCAAAATTAACGCTCGATTCTTATGCAAGTGTGGCTGAAAGTTTTTGGGGAGCTGAGCAGATCCGAATCGTTGCCATATCGATGCGAAAGTGCAGGTAAGAGGAAAATAACTATATGGCTAATTACATACAATTAAAAAAATGTTTCGCTTTATTAAATTTACAATCACAAGATTTTGTTGTTTTGTTTGCTTCGAAGATACTTTTGTTATTGTATTCTCAATGGTGCCGCCTGTGGTTTGCAAAGCCCAGTAGCTGCTGCGTGCATTAAAATTTGACTAATTAAATGGCAAAAATATTACTAGGAGAGGCGGACACATGCATGTGAAATATGTTATGTAGTTACGAGTACACAGAGCATACATATTTATTGAACGTTTACTTAGAGTGTATGCAGTAGAGTCGGGTTGTGTTAGGTATTTTGGTGGCAGGAGGGGAGGAGGAGGGGCCATTGCCAGGGGCCCTTAAATCGAGTCTGCTGATCCTGATCTGTACTTCTGAACTTGTTGTCCTAACAAATAATTAATTACTATGCTGTTTGCTGAAATTGTTTTACTTAATCATAGAACACTTTCTGTCGGCTCGTTCTCCGTGTGTTTTTTGCTTTTGCTTTTCATTTTCATAATTATGTTTGCAAATATTATTTTATAATATAGATTGTGTAATTATCCACGTTGCGTTGTTGTTTTTGTTGTTGTTACATTAGCACTGACAGTTGTCTGGGTTTCCAGGACGATTATTTTGAGAATTCAAGATGATCTGATCGGGAAAATCATTGATAACTTCAGCCTGTAATGATAATTTGGTTAAACCTCCGTTGAACATCGCCAATTAGCATTGTTTGTGCACCCACCTCTGCCTCCTGCTCCAGCGCATTCTTGGCAATAGTCTGAAACGCCATCTCCACATTGATGCCCTCCTTGGCTGACGTTTCATAGTAGGGTATATCGTTTTTGGATTGACACCATTGCTGTGCCCGGCGCGTGGACACTTGGCGGTTATCCAAGTCCACCTTGTTGCCTAGCACAACGAAGGGGAAATGCTCGGGATCACGTGGACTGGCCTGTATTAAGAACTCGTCACGCCAGGAGTCGAGATTCTTGAATGAGTTGGGCGCCGTCACATCGTAGACGAGCGCACAGCAGTCAGCGCCGCGATAGAAGGCCACGCCGAGTGACTGGAAGCGTTCCTGGCCAGCAGTATCCCAAATCTGCAAGTGAATCGCAAAGATTTAACCCCAAACGGAGGATGCTTTTTTTTACCAACGTGCTTACCTGCATTGTGACCACGCGGTCGTTGACAACCACCTCTTTCGTGCAGAAGTCGGCGCCGATCGTTGCTTTGTATTGGTTGGAGAAGCGTTTGTTCACATACTGATTCATAAGCGAAGTCTTGCCCACACTGCTGTCGCCCAGAATGATGACTTTCAGCAAAGATTTCTTACGGGTGGCCATTTTGATGTATTCTCTGTTGGCGGTTCGCTTCCTCGGGTTCTCTTAAGCTTTGGCAATTGCTGCAAAATAAACAAGTCAAGTTATCGATTCGATGTTAAAAATAAACAATGGATTTCTTGTAATTCGATTACGGCTGGGCGGAAAGAGTGGTTTAGCCTAAGCCCAGCAACAGCTGGGTTGGCGTCCAATCACATCAATGGACCTGTTTGGCACCGCAGACAACATGACAAAGCACTGATAGGAGCAATGGAGCGTTGGGCTGTTGATAAACCAAAGGCCAATGGATGAGTCATGGTGGTCAGGCAACGACATGAGTGATCGCTGGGCTGTGATACAGCGCACTTTAGGACAAGGGGATAAGCGGGCACCCGCATCAGAGCGTACAAATTTGATCTGGTTTATTGGCTGGCAAGAGTGCACATCGGTGAAAGTGTGACGCCAGCGCAAACAAAGACCAGCCATGACGAGGCCACTGCGTAATCACAGTAGGAACTTCATTCTCGAGAAGGGAAAACGCCCATTCCTATAGTCAAACTGACCCAGGAGGGGGAGTAATTATTAGGCAATCGAAAAATAATGCAAAATGGAATCATTTCGGTCAGTGTCAGTGGAGATACCACATACCACCCCGCCCGATGGACCCCACGAATGACTTGTTTTTGTCTACCACTACCAGTATTGCAACTACTGTTGTGTGCCCATCTATGTGTGAGCCTTTGTGTGTACATTCGTGTGTATGTTTGATTGGGGGGGCTCCAATGGCATTTTCATGCTTTTTTGTCTGCTGCGTAACACTATTTTACACATGTTTTCGTCTTGCGTTTCAAGTTTTTCGCACTAAAACTTACATTGAACACAGTTACACAGTCCGGGAGTAAACTTTTTTTGTTGTAGTTTGGCTTAAATTTTGTAAAATATTTAATTAATTACGCAGCGCAGTGGAGTTTGTTGTTGTGTTGTCGTTGGTATGAGTAGATTTAGTGTGGCCGCGTTTTGACGATAAAATATACCTAATTTGTAGTCTTGAAGTTATACCAATACCCAAGGATTCTAAAATATGATTATTTTTGTGCTTTTCTCTGAAAATAGTGAAGCAATGGATCTCCTGAAGGAAGTCTTTAGAGAAGTTCAGACGGACATGACAAAAAGATTAAAATGAAATAGAGCGAGGGCTAAGTGTGTTAATTTCGGTTTCTCTCAGTAAATTTGTGGTATTTTTTACCATAAGAAGGTATATTTCTGAGAGTCAGGCCGTATATTTTATTGTTAAATACTTGGTTACACTGGCAATTGTCCAACAATCCATTGTATTTTATTAAATTTATAACTGAAAAAAAACAAAACAAAGAACGGCCAAGTCGTGCCAACCACGTTGTCTTCTTTTGCTACAACAGTGGGAAAACAAACAATAAAGATGGCAACGCTACCGCCCCGTAAGAGTCAGACCCCAACACGGATTTGCAGCTCCAAGCAGCATTTGACTCCGCTTCAAACGTTGCTACAGATGGGATTTCCACGGCAAAGAGCGTAGGTTTATAAAGCTATTCAGTGTCAGCTAACTAAAGTCCCATGCCTTCTCCGGAAGCTGGGTGGCTGGGACTGGGATGTGAGCCGCAAACAACAGCGGCAAGCAGAGGGTCGTGTCGTGTATTGATTTTTGTATTAACACCCACAGGGAGAAAGCTTTGGCGTCGACGGGCAACCGGGGTGTGCAAATCGCTTCGGACTGGCTGTTGGCCCATGTGAACGACGCCTCTTTAGATGAGTGCGCCCCACGCGAATACATCATTTATGCATGTCCCACTGGTCCTTTCCTTCAGCAGTTAGAGGAGTTCTGGTCAAAGTCGCGCCAAGTTTGCGGCTGGAATGGTGCACACAACTATGTGCCTCACATCACTCTTGTGTCTTTCTTTAAGGTAAGACCTCAAGGGAATATATACCGTCATCAGATGTAATTACATTAGTTAATCTACAAACAGGCACCGGACGAATGCTCGCTGCAGCTTTCAAAGGCTCTCAAGCAAGTGGTCGACATGACGGGTGCACTATTGGATCGCCCTCTCAAGCTGGAGCCCTATATGAGCCAGAATTTTATGGGATTCTTTGTTGCCGAAGAGGATGCCAACTATCTGAAGCGTCTGGCTCTGCAATACGTCAAGGAGGTGTCCAACTCAAGTATGCCCATGTGGTTCTGTTGGTTCCAGTTGCACTCTCTTTGGGTTGTTTTTGTTTTGGCTATCTCTTTACGTTCATTTGGTTCGGTTGACTCTCCTTCCAAGTTTCGGAGTGGCTTATGGTTTTGTTCTTTTCTTTTACTGCCTACCCACTAATCGTTGGGAATGGAATTCAATCTAATGGCCATGATAATGATGAACAGTCATTAGCGACACGTACGAGCAGCTGGACGCCATTGTGGCCTGCTTCCCCTGGTGCGGAGCGGTCTCCTCGGGCACCCGCTGCATACCACGCAGCAGTCGATGTAAGCTCCAGTAGTATTAGTATCTAAAATGCTTCCCTTATCACTACGGCAACATTTCCACACTCCCACATTCGCATATATCCTTATCTGTCGATGCATGAATGCACACACTCAACCGTAGACCGTAGATAGCTAAGTAATCTATATGGACTCTGATGACGAGGGTTGTTTATAGCAAACCTCGGCATGACCTGGCGATATGTAGTTTATTCTTGTTGGCATTTAAGTACATATAGGCAGCACTGCATTAGTTAATATTTAGTAATTGATTGTCTGCCGTAGCGTTCGGTCACTAATTGCCTTTGGTTCCCCGTAGCCATCTCACTTGAGCCCCACGTAAAGAGCCTGCACCTGACGCTCGCCTATCAGTTCCCGCAGGCACAGTTCAATGCACTGAAAACACTCGTGGAAACACTCGACGCCGGCTGTGCCTCCAATTGGGAACTGCGTCTGTACTCCCGCGATCCACGCCTCGCCACCAAACAAGTTAGCGCACCCACAACCGCCCAAAATCGCCAACGTGGACTCTAATCTCCAAATTCTTTAACTGCAGGTACAGAAAGTCGTTTATCCGCACAATCCACACGAGACGGATGAGCTGGAGCTGCGCATTGGCGACTACATCTATTTGAACAGCGACGTTGTCGACAGCTCCAGTGACGGCTGGGCCGAGGGAATCTCCTGGCTCACTGGAAGCACGGGTCACCTGCCCGTCAACTACACCGAACGTACTGCCGAATCAGACGCCTGGACCCTGCATCGCGTTGTCCAGCTGTCCAAGAGTGTGGCCTCCTCGCTAACATCTGCCGAAGACCTGGACATTGTGGACGGTCGCAGCATATCCACAGAGCCCGAGGACCGTCAGCGGCAGAGTATGTAATCTAGCCACTAATTGATAAGAGCTGACACTCCAGTTTATTGACACTCTCTAATCACTATTTCTCAGTAACAGCTGTACTTAATTATTTGTCACTATTTTATTGTGTGTTGTGTGTTAGGTACAATACATCCCGAGATAATTGAGGGCTCGTCGTTTGAAGAGTCCGAGCAGAGCGTGGAGAAATACTTGCGACAGACGCTCAAACCCTGCCTGGAACTGCCATCGGTACAATTGCTCAACAGCCACAACTTAAGTAATCAGCACAATCCGCACACACCCACGATTGAGATTACGACCAATATGTCTTCCTGCTCCACATCGATGTCCAAGCAGGTGGTCGACGAGATTCTTGTGGAGCCACCGGCAGCGCAGCCCCCGCGTCCTGACGACACGCTCAGCGTTCACTCGGATCACTCGATGAATCCGTGTTCGCTGGATGCCTCGCAGACGAAGAACCGCAAGGTCTACATCATGCGACATGGGGAGCGGGTGGACTTTACATTCGGCACCTGGATACCCTACTGCTTTGATGAGTTTGGCAATTACATGAGGAAGGACCTCAATATGCCCAAGACTCTTCCTCGTCGCAAGAACAGCCCCGAGGGCTGGCAGAACGATTCGCCGCTGACCAATGTGGGTGTCTTCCAGGCAAACCTCATCGGCCAGGCTCTGCTGGAGGCACATGTTCAGGTCGATCATGTCTACTGCTCGCCCTCGTATCGCTGCATACAGACCTGTACCAGTGCCCTGGAGGGCCTACAGCAGAGCGGGCAGCACAAGATCAAGCTGGAGCCGGGTCTGTTTGAGTGGATGGCCTGGTACCCCAGCGGTGTTCCCGACTGGCTGACCAAGAATGAATTGATTGAGGCCAAGTACAACATCGATTTGAAATATGAGCCCGTTCAGTCCTCGGGGGAGCTGACCGCCAGTCTCAAGGAGTCCACAGAGCAGTTTTATACCCGCAACAACGACGTTCTTTTGCAGCTGCTGGAGCGTACAAGTGTGTACCCACATATTTTTGAAGAATCCATTTGAAAGAATCCCTTCCCTTTTAATATACAATTTTAATTAAATTTTCTTTCAGCTGGCAATATCCTTGTGGTGGCCCATGCAACGACACTGGACACATGCTCTCGCCAGTTGACGGGTGGAGCTCCCCGGAGCACCAACGAGTTGCGACAGGTTATACACAAGATACCCTACTGCAGTCTGGCCACTGTGGAGCAGGTGGATGGCGTCTGGAAGCTGGTGGAGCCCGAGTGCCTGCCGGTGACGCACTCGAAAAATCCGCGATTCGAGTGGAATGCCCTGGCGACCACCTAGTGCCAGTGCTTGGAGCAGTTTCTATGCAAGCACTGAGATTGATCGAGCGAACTAGAAAGAATTTTCGCTCGCTTTTGTCTGTTTATTTCGCTCGAACATTAACGGTGCCAAAAAATTGTTTTGTGACTGCCATATACAACAAATGCGGAAGGATACTGAAAGCTATGTAGATACACAATGCCACGATATAATGCGATGGAACACGGTTTTGTTGCGATACAATAATGCATATTAAATATAAATTAATTATTCTGCATGTTCTGCCATCTGCCAGTAGCCAGTTGAAGGGAATCGAATCACGAGAGACGAGACCTAGTACTTTATTGCAATCAATATGCAAATACTCATACATATATTTACGCAAAAGCGTATGTATACCACATACCACAGTACTTTTTAGAGCATTTGCTCAACGATTTAGAAACATACAAACATAAATAGTTTAGCTTGCTCTGTTACTAGTTTAGTGTTTAGTTAGACCACTCGATTAGCCTTTGCTGCGTAGCGCAGTGTTTGATTAGCATACACCTAATAAATACCTACCCAACCCCTCAAGAGGCACATTTCTTACCGACACTAATGCTGAGATTATATCCATACGTAAAGCCCCCAGTACCCCCAGTACTAAACATAGAATATGTGTATATCGATCGTATTGAATAGTTTTAGAAGTACTACATAATGGAACAATAAACTACAATACATTTGTAATGCCAAAATTTTCGTTTTTCCTAATGATAGAATCAAACACCCCACCCCCACCCATCACCATATAGAACAGACTTCACATTAATATATCGCAGTGTCTTGCACGACTCTGAAGGGGTCGATTCTTTATTTATTGCGCATAGAATTAGTTTTAGTTTTTAAATCTATTAATATAATTGCTGAACGTTTTGTTTTACTTGAATTACATATCATCTGCGTTTTGTATTGATTCGGTATTCGGGGTTCGGTAATATGTATTCCAATATATATAGTATATATATATTTTTTGTGTTTGTCGGTTTGTTTCTGATTTGAAAGAGCAAAGCAAGAGAAGCAAAGGCCTTAAGTGGGGCCACAACATTAAAGAACGTTAAGGTGAACTTAAACGAAATCCGATTACAAAGATCTTAAAGAATACGAAAATATGCAAAACATTGAATTTTTACTTTCAAAATTTCTAATGGATCCGCGCCGCTTGTGGGGCGACTGTTAAGTATATAAAGCATTTAATTGTATATGTAATAAAAAGGCGACAAAGTAGAGGCTACTTGAAATCTTGTGTGTGTGGGATAAAAATTTCTTTATCGAAATAAAGAGCTAAGAACTCGGAGGATCAAGCGAGCGGGCGCCCAGCTGCTTAGTGAGCGGCACTCCAATGGCACCCTGGCTTAATTCAAATGCCAGCAGCAGCAGGAGCACAACAATTACCACGCCCGCCCTCAGCCAGGATCATTGCCTCGCCGCCGGCCTGTTTAATTGTTAGCACTGCACCTTGCCGAATTGTCCGCTGCGACGTTCCAAGTGCTCGCGGTACTCCTTGTAGTGCATCTGGATTTCCTGCGAGCGATAGCGTGTGAGCTTGATAGACTTGCGCATCTCCTGTGTGATAGCTGCTCGATAGCCGCCCTTGCGCAGCAGCGAGTCAATGGTCTGCAGCTGATCCCAGCCCTGTTCAGTGGCCACCTGCGGGAGGTAGGTGGCAGTACGCTTGCAGCCGCGCTCCGTCAGAAACTCAATGCGAATGCCGTGGACGCCTAGCTGCCAGTCCAAATGGCCCTGGGCCTCCTCGAAGTTCTGCAGAATAGACACGGAGACCGTAAGTCTGGAGAACTCGTCGCGCGAGATGGGTGCAAAGCGCGAGTCCTTGAACGCGCTGGTCAGAGCGTACTCACGCAGGCCGTTGTGCAACTCCATGGCGCTGAAGGTGCCGATGCAGCCGCGCAATCGCTTGTCGCGCCCGATCTTCCAGGTGACGAACAAGGGATAGGCGTCGTTGCTGAATATCGGCACCCCCGGCCCATCGATGTTGTTCAGCTCGCAGTCGAGCACCTCGAAGCAGAAGAGGCACATGTCCGGAACAGCAACGCTCTTCATACCATGGCCGTTCGAGTAACGCTGCTGATGCGGCTGATGGACCATCTGCTGGTGCTGGTACTCGTCCCCATTGCTGCTGGAGTGGTGCGGCTGCTGCTGCTGGTAGTTGTTGTAGTGGTTGGAGTTGGACATTTCCTACTTGCTGATTTGTGTTACGTTTAAATCTACTAGTTACGTTAATATATATCGTGTATATTTAGGTATACAGCTAATGGCAGTGCACGTTGATGATCTAAGTTCAATTAACATAAGAGAACAGCCGAAACGAACTTCATTCACTTCACAGACAAAACAAAACGCCAGCCAAGCGTGCCTCTCTCTCTCTCGTTCACTATTTCGCGGGATCGCCCTGAAAGAAAAGCCCTATCTCATCAGTTTCAGTTTCAGCTGCTGCAGCGCTGTTGCTGCTCGGTTTCTGCTGTTCTGCTTACCTTCTTCTGCCGTCTAAATTAGGTCACCTGCCACCCACGTGAATGCAGTTGCCTTTTGCCTTTGCCGTGGCCGTTCAATTGCCCCAATCAATTTCCTTTAGCTATCTGCTACGTATTGCTGTGGGCTGCGCGTCCAGATCCAGACATCGGCCTGTCCCCTGCGTGTTCCTTGGCTGCCGTTTTGACTGCTAGCTCATAAGCACAACATCGAATTGCAGTCGCCTCAGGTGCGTCAGCGTGTCTGCCTCTGTTTCTGCGAACGACGGACGAGAGGAAAAACGAAATTGGTTTTCAATCAATTTCCAATTCACTTATGCGATCTTCACCTTTCGTTTCACAATAGCCTATTGCCGTTTCATTGCCCTGCTAGCTGAGCTGATACGGAAGGCGGATGTGTGTGGGGGAGAGAAAGCAAAGCAGCAGTGCTGCAGTTATTCCGATTCTTCTCCGTTCCCCCCTCTATCTTTTTAATTGCTCTTTGTTCACATTGCAGCACATTGCCATGGCCGTCGCCCCACCCCTCGTTTTGGCATAGCAAGCTCACACCCACACACGGGCTCTTGATATGGGGGCTTTGGATTTGCACTACAAGTGCTGTTTAAATACTCTATTTTACCTTTTTTTAATGTAAACAAATTTTTTTACAATTTTTTACGAGTTCAGTGCGAACTAGAGATGGGGGTCCGAAAACCAGGGCCTCCTCTAACTACATATGACAGTGCTGGAAAACAGATCCCAATTTTAAAGTGCTACAGTTCGATAGTTTAGGGCTGCAAAACCATTTGCGTTCCGGACAGATGGTTTTGTTGCCTGGGAAGTTTTTCGGGAAGAAGAGAAGTCCGATACGATGAACGTATTAAGTATTATTATTTAACTAACCATTAACGAGCTTTTTGGTTGGCAAGGGGGATTATTCAGCCCTGGAAAAGCGATTATCGAGGGCCGTCGATATTATTATATCGATGGTTATGCAGTCCTAGGGAACAATAACAAAGGCTTCGTGTGTAATTGTTGAGTTATTTTTGTTAAAAAGCCAAAATGGCCTTGGCAAACGTTCTCCTACTTAGTCAGATCGCTGGCCATATTATCCTGTTCATACTGTCTCTGTGCATTGTGGTGCCGCTTTTTATAAATCTTGATCAATTCTGGTAAACAAATGCGCAGATATCCCTCATAAATGATTGACAATCTCCTACCTTCTTTTTGTTCCCCCACAGTGGACACTGTCTTCTCTTCACAACTGGCAAATGGCGCGAGGAGGATGGCATGTTCGACGTCAATTGGGCATCGAATAGCTTCTGCAACTTTCCGCTTATCACAGGGTTCTTCCTGCTCATCACATCCGTGGTGCAAATATATCGGTATGTACCCAATACACAACCTTTCGAAAACTATGCTATGGAAAACTCCACCATCTGATTCATTGTTTGTGTCAATCAGATATGCACGCATGAAGGAGGAGGCTTCGTTTATTGCACTGTTCATTGATGTCGTTTTGGGAATTTGGATGCTGGCCATGTCAATTCTGTCTGCCATATTCATTACCCTGGGCTTTATTGTTTGGTGCGATGGCATGACCGAACGTTTTCCATCCTGCGAGATCTCCGCCGGTCAGAATATTATTCGCGGCGACACGGAGAAAATTAATACCTCGGGTTTCTACATTGAAATGGGCACCACACAGGTGAAAGCTGCTGATACTTTAGATTCTTTAGAAGGCTGCTTATAATTTATCTTTGTCTTTTGTAGTTTGGGGCCTGGGGCTCATTTGCTATTTCTGTGGGCATTGGCGTCATCGCCTTGCTGAAACTCATCGACAACCATCAGGTGCGCAACATAAGGGTTTCCATGTACCTGGAGGGACAGCGCCTGTTCAATCAGCAACAATTCGATGGACGATCTACGCCACCCATTGTCTCGAACGCCTCCTCCGATTCGGATAACAACAAATAGTTAGCATTGAGACGAGCCAGCAGTTTGTAATTCTCTACGTATTTCTCATCATGTGCATTATAATCATAGTATGTCACTTAGTCCTCGTTCTTATCATAGAGGGGGAAACCAAGCAGTGGCACACCTACATATACTTCGATTCGCATGTAGGGTTGTGCCCAGTACTAACCAGAGATATGAAATCTATTATTTAAGCCACTTACGTGATATGTATTGTATATATGTATGTATTTAATCGAATATTCCATGTTATACATATAGTCAAATAAACTGACTAATATTAACGATGGGTGAGCTCCTACGTTCATTTTTTGTGTGGGAATCAAAAAAATAAAACCCACCGCGAAGCTTGGAATGATTCATCAGATAGGTATGTATGTACATATATAACCACATCAATTGACTGATATTAATATAAATATAAAGTGTTCTTTTGATCGGGAAACTGCATTTTTATGAATTAACTACATGCTAAAGACTGTGTAAACTTAGGCCGATGCTTTTGTATGATTCATTCATTCATGATTCATAAACAACTAGGGGATAAGCTCCCTGTGCACTCACTTCGCTCGTTTGCGAACACCCAGAAAATCTTGTATACATCATATAATTTGAAATGATAGATCATATCCATTAAAATTATAATTAAAACATAAAATCATAAACAAAAAACATGGCTCTCCACTTGCATTTACTATATATGTATCATATTATTAGATTAATATTATCTAATATCAACACTCCAAGTAATTCCTATCATTCATATTCTTAAAACCCTAGTTACAACATTAAAGGAACAACAACATGATTATACGAGTCGAAACTCTCAAACGCCCTCATGTTTATTAACTAATTAAATGTTTGTGTGTTTCTTACACACAACATAATCTTTTCGATGCACTTCACGAGAAACCTCCCTTCTTACTCTGATATTCTGATTTCTGATACTGTAGAGCCTCCTTAACGACACTGTAGCAAACTTCTTTACACAACCAACGTTCTGTTTTACTCGATACGCAATATTTCTCCATTATGCCCTCCCCGCAGCTAATACAGCCCTCCCTCTTATAAAGTAGGTCACACTCGACGACAAAGCGATCAGTTTTCTCTCACACGTCGAGCGGTAGACATCGTTACGAAAACTGAAATATGTATGGAATGAAAATGCTTACACTATTGGGCCTCATGGTCGTGGGTTCTGTTGCCCTGGGCTCAGCCGATGAGGCACCCGTTGTCGGCGGCGTCTCACAATTGAGCGGAGAGAGGAAAGAGCAGGCACTTGCACTGCTGGACACCACCTTGTCGCAGCTCGCAACTGGAGATGGACCCACCTATAAGTAAGACAAATTCAAGATGAGATAATTGAACTCTATAGCTAAATTGTTTGTCCACTTTCAGAGCTGTTAATGTGACCTCTGTGTCGAGCCAAGTTGTGGCTGGTACTCTCTACACGTACCAGGTGGAATTGGACAATGGATCGGACAAGAAGGATTGCACCGTCAAGATCTGGACCCAGCCATGGCTTAAGGAGAATGGTACCAACATCAAGATCAAGTGCGTGGGCGATGATGGGGAGCTGGATCGCACCTGGTAGATCAAACTGAATTCCCACCAGTCTTTATCTTTTGCCTTTACCTTTAGGTAAGACTGGATAAATAATAAAAATAAACAGAGGTATTCCTAAAATATTTCTTTATTGTGTTCTTTTAAACCTCTGCACAATGCTTCTGATGGAAAATCGTCTCGATTCCATAATGTTGTCTATATCAACAAAGATTTGCCTTCATCATTGCAAGTGAAGGACAATTTTTCGCTGAGCTACACTAGTTTCTTTGCGCCTCTCAAATAACTCAAGAAACGTTTGGGTAAAATGCAGAATAACTAACTAAAACTGCAATTTTTGATGAAATATCAGACGAATGTGTTTTAGGGGAGTGCCATTATAAAATTTCATAAGAAATTATGATAAGATCGGGCTTAAGTTAAAAGTAAATAAAATAATATTGCAATGCAAGACTTTTGTGTCACGAAAAAGGTTCATTTTCTTCTAAATTATAAATAGTTTTAAGTGTATGATTGAAATAAAAAAAATCTTTTCCACCGTTTTAATTTAGAAATGTTTAATTTAAGCATATAAAAACAAAATGGTTCTTGAAAATTCTCCAGAAGCCTAGAAATAGCCTTTAAATCATTATTTACCAACTGTCAATAACTCGTATATGCGGCACTGTACATACATATGTTCCGAGAAATCGGATGTACTCGGACAGGGAATTACGCCTACGTACAATACGTTGTACTTTGATTTTAAATTATGTATTTATTCATTCTAGTATTAATTGCAGTAGCAAACATTTTTTTAGTTTAAGTTTCCAAAGTTTCCTTATTAAAAATGAATGTTAGATCCTCCAAGCACATCCTCTAGTTGATAATAATTTCTGAGAGGTTGCTTGTCTAAAAAAAAAAATATGAATTTCACTTGATAATATTTGTACCTATGGAGTATATTTGCAATATATAGTATAATGCCACAAGAGAAACAAATAAATCTGCGGGTTCCCTCGGTATATGTATGTACATATGTATATAGACTCATATGATTAGTACGAGCATGTGTAGAATGTAAACATGTACATACATATATATATCTTCTTTGTTCTCTTCGAATGGCTCTGTTTTATTGAGACAACGACACATTTATAAATTTAAGTTAAAGTTAGTTTAAGAACGTCACGGACGACAGTGAACATATGTAGGTTTGGCGCTCGAGCGGAAGCTCAAGAGAAAAGATATTTTTCTTACGTTTTTAAAAATTTGTCAATTAAAATTGTATTGGACGAAGTTTCTAGTGAGGGGCATTCAGATAACTTATTTTGACTGCCGAGTGGAAATTGTAGTTCATGGCAATATTTAGCACCAGGTGTTTCATTCTTATGGCAAAAACTGTCCGATCTACCGCATTTCATTTTTATACCCGTACTCGAAGAGTAAAAGGGTATATTGTATTTGTGGTAAAAGTGGATGTGTGTAACATAGAGAAGGAATAATTTCCGACCCTATAAAGTATATATATTCTTAATCAGCATCAATAGCCGAGTCAATATAGCCCTGTCTGTCCGTCTGTCCGTCTTGTCGCCCATTGCTCGAAGGCTAAAAGAGATAGAGCAACCAAATTTTTTTTCCATACTGATTGTTTATCTCACTCCTAGAAAAATGTTTCAAAATTTCGCCCCGCCCACTTCCGCCCCCAAAAAGGGCGCACATCCGTGGCGTCCACAATTTTAAAGATAACAAAAAATGCAGAATCATAGAGAAAGACCATATCTATCAGGGGCCCAAATCTGAATCGGATCGGATCATTAATATAGCCATAATAGAGAAAAACATACGAAAAAACTTCGCTCCCTCTCTTTCGCACTCACACAAAATCTAGTCGTTTTGGTTTTTCGTATTTTGTGTAGAGACTATAAGAGCTAGAGCAACCAAACTTTCTGTCAAGACTCCTGTGATACCAAACCAAGACAAGTGTATTTCAAAATTTGGCCCCCCCCCCTTCCAAAAAATGAAAATCCACAATTTTAAAGATAGGAAAATGCAGTATTGTAGAGTATGCCCATATCTACCGGATTCCCGAATGTGGTTCAGATCGGATCATTATTGTAGCCACAATGATCAAATGAATTTTCTACAGCGGGAATACCCCGTGCCCTTTCAGAGTTTCCCCGCGCCCGTTTCCAGCGTAAGTCATTTATGGGGTTGATTGTCGCTACAGATTCTCCTTCTCGCTCACACACTGCTCATACATTCTGCCTCGTGCAGTGTACGTGTGTTGTTGTGAGAACTGATGTAGATGTAGATGACAGATGCATCAAACAAATATAAAATGTAAAATGTAAAAACTGATAAAACATTTGAAAATTCCACATAAATCACATGTGTACTGACTTAGTACGGGTATAAAAAGTAGAGTCGCGTTTACAGCGACTCCGTACGTTCTTTCTCTAATGAAAATGTCCATAGCTACATACATTTCCTCAGAATAACTTTTGTACATATGTATCTATATATGTACAAGTACATATTCATGTATACTTACCGACATATCTAACCCCCAACCATTGAATAAATGAACACAATTTTGTTATTTCAGTTACATTTATTTGCAGTTATTTTCCGTTCGTGTGTGTTGTGTTTGTTGATGTCTCTATAGAACCTGTCGTAATGGCAAACGGAATTGTGGGGTTTTTTTTTGGATTTCTTATAGACTTTAAAGCGACGCTATTTTACATTTTACATTAAATTCCGTATTTGCTTGCGTAGTCTGTTACAATTCAATTAACAATTTTATCAGGATTCTTCTGTTGCACTTCTGGAGCTCTCGCTCCTTCTAATCTTCTCCCTACCTTCCCTTAAATCTTTGCTTGCATCGAGAGTTTAATGTGGAGCAAAAATGGTGGAGTGGAGGATTGATTTTTTCTTGTTTACTTTTGTTTGGTATAGAGAAAAATAGTTTTCTTGTACATTTATGGTATTTTTTCTTGTTGTTACTTGTATATATGGTATCTGTATGTATATATGTATCGGCGCTCTGCTTTTAGGTCTTTGGTTTTCTGGCATCCATGAACAAATTCTTTACTTCACTTTCTTTTCTTGGCGGATCTCTTCAAATGGGTTCTCTTTGAAATATAATCTTTTTTGGTTTTCTTCTTAATTCTAATCTACATCAATGTATGCACTATAATTAGTATTTTTAGTTGTTTTCTTTTTTTTTTTTTTCTTTTCTTTTTTTTGTAGTTTGTAGAGTTTTGGATTTCTTTGAATAGCATATTATAGTAATTTCTCTTTAACTTAGCCTAGACTTTTGTTTTTCTTTGTTTTTTTTTTTTAAATATATTTAAAAACAAAATATTTTGTGTTGTTTGTGTTATAAAATAACTAAAAGTTGTGTGTTTGGTCTGTGTGTTCTTGTTGCTGTGTTTCCTTGTGCGAAATAAGGCAAAATATCAAATCTCCTGCGGGCTGCGATTCAAATTGCCGAGGGCTAATCGATCCAAGTCGATTCAAGATGAGGTCGAACTTTGAATAGTTGACGGGGACCCACGTCGTGGAGCCTACGGCGCAGAGGGTCATGCAATATCGGCTGAATAGTAGAGGAGGGTCCGAATTCTTAATGTTGAAACTTAAGAAAAAATAATAAGTCAACTGCGCTGGCGAAGGGCGCATTTTTGTCAATCCATTGCATGGCCCGCTGCTGGGGCAAGCCGCGGCGTGGCCCCCGCTCGGAGAGTGTACGGAAATCGGTGTGTGCTCTGATTAACCCCAAGCACTGAGCCCCTTAATCGCAGCCGGTCAAAGGTGATTTGCCGAACGTAAAACGAGTGTATGGTGATAGGTCGAATGTTTGGGTGTGCATCCCGATCTCCATAGCCCAGTCCGCAGCCTGGTCTGGATATCGGTATGCCGCTTTTTTCAATTTTGATGTCCACTGTTATGCGATTTCCGTGCTTTCATAACGGTGTGTGTGACGTTGAGACGATTCTCGAAAAACTCAGTATTCTTGTGGTTGTGTGGCGTGTGATTTTGGTCTTTGGTCGGGGGCCGCCAAGTGCACTCCGCCATTATTCTTCCGACATTCAACAAAACGGAACCGGATATTCATGCACCCAACGGCCCCCGACGCGTGTAGTGTGGTAGGGATGAGCCGAGTGCGCGGACGAATACCCGCTTGGGCGGAGACCGAGTACTCGACCCATCCCTACGCGATGGGGGTCTTCTTGTTATCTTGCACATACGTAATCGTATGTTGGAGACGTAAAAGTAAAAATTAGTATATAAAATTCTCAAAAATTGTTTTCATTATAAGCGTTTTAAAGTTGAAATTGTAGTTTTTGGATTTCATTCTTCTCGTTCCTTTCCATCATTTTTCATTCCATCTACCTTCGCTACCTAGCTTTGCGTTCCTTTTTGTTTTCTTTGACATCCAAAAAGTTTACTTTCTTTACTTTTTGAGACAAATGCAAGTGAAATACTTACGCGCCGCCCAGTGGACTGGCAGGCAGAGAACAATCTGACTGAACTGACAGAAAGACCGATCTGGCTGACAGCTTGTGCGCAGGCATGACGCCATTTCAATACGCTTGAAAATGCATTCGTTTTCTTTAATTTTTGTGTGTGTGTATGTTTTACTTTTAGTTGGCGCACAGCAGCGGAGAAAATGTATACCAATTGCACAATCCAGACAGAATTTGCATTAAGCATTATGACCTATGCGTTTTTTGTTGCGTGCTTTGTGCTATGCACTATGCCGTACGTAGTATCCAATTTTTCCAATGGTTGCGTCCCAATCAGTAGTTAACAAACTATGCAATTTACAGCTTTCTCATTCTCGTAAGCGAATTCGAATAGCGAATTGGATACGGAAATCAAAAGTTTCGTATAAATTTTCTCGCATCTGCTGTACGTGTGTGTCTTTGTCCTGGCCGGTGATTTTTTTTTTTTATCTTCTTCGTGTCCATACAAAATCCCGAGAGACCTTTTGCAAATGGCACAAAATTCATTTACCTAATTGATTTTCTCTTTTCTTGTCAATATTTCGTGGTTTTTCTTTTCCTTACACATTTCATTTTGGTTTATGTTTTTTTTTTTTGCATTTTCATTTTCATTTAGTTATAACAAACAATTTTCAACAATTTTGTACTTTTTGTTTTGTTTCTTTTTGGTTTTCATTACATTTTCCCTGGTTCTTCATAATCTTCATTTTCTTCAATCATCTGAAGTGATTCTTTCTCATTCATCATCCATCATCATTCCTCTCACGGCTTGCGGGTTTCACTGTTTAACGGTATCACTAATCTGTTTCTGCTGTTTCTTACATAGGAACAAAACGAGAAGGAACATAATATTGAACTTGAATTTGATACAACTTTCTCGGACTATTGCGCTGAGTTTTTGAACAAAACCTCTCTCTTGTCTTTACTAACATCTGCATACTAACTGTATACATATATCGGATTTATTTTACTGGTTACTCTGACTGGTTCTGGACTGTATCTATTTCATATTTCATACATATGTAGGTTAACTTTCGTATAGTTGCTGCACTGTTAGGTACAGTTGTGTGTGGGCTTCGATTCGAGCTGTTTGAGTTTAACGTACTTCTTGCAGACACATGCGGAAATGCGGAAGGAAATGCGTTTGCGGTTTCGGGTCTGCTGAACTTTTGAACTTTTGGCATGACTGGGATTCTTTTTACATAGTAGTAGTGTAGATTATAAGAGTGTTGTAAGAAGTAATTTTGATTACAGCTTTTGATTTGATTTGATTCGATTTTGAGCTTGGACTCCGGCTATGAACTGTTTACTGCTGTTTACTGATCCTGGTAGTGGTTCTTAGGGTGGGTTCTGGATTCTCCTGCTCCTGCTTTTGCTGCTGCTGCTGCTGTTTGGCGGTTGGTGGGTGGGTGGTCAAGATGCATTTTGTGCGGTTGGTTTTTGGGTTGGCTGGGTGGAATAAGCACGTTAAATCAGACGCTCGCTATACCATATTCAGAAATCCGTATTATTGCCCGTTCCGCCATCGCCCACGGCCCCATCGACCACCTCGTCCACGCTGGGCGGCAGGGCCAGTGACAGTTGGGGCGTTGCCGATGAGCCGGCAACGAGCATGGTGGGTTCCGTGTTCCTGCGTTTCATTTTCAGTTTGTTCTTTTTCAACATCGTGGCCTACGTTAACGGTATTTTTTTTTTTTTTGTTTATTTCGATATCGATTTGAATCGGTTTTTATGGGTGCATAATCAATCACATTTCCATGAATTTCGGAATGCAATTTGTTTAGAAATATTGATTTGTTTTCATCATAAGTAGATTTGATTAAGAGTTAGGATTACAATACAGATATCGTGTGTAAATCGGAGCGCATAGATCGAATAAGAAGAGAGTTATAGAGTAGAGTATGTAGAGAATTAGGTGGTGTTGTTGTTGTGTATTGTATTGTTGGAGAGAAAAGAGAGAGTAAGAAAATATACAGAGTTAACGTAAAGGAAATCATGTTTCGATCCTATGATTATAGTTGTTCCAAAAAGCTAGATCGCAATTAAACTGGCTGAGAAATCAGGCAAAATGCAAAATAACTCAATAAATTAAATGGGTTTGATGTGATTCAATATTATTCGTTTGTATTATGATGAAAAAAAAGACGCTTGCAAGATCATGAAAGAATATATATAATATGGCATTTGCATAAAATTGTTTCTTCTTTCTGTATGTATTTGTATTTTATTTCTCCGTGAAACAATCGAAAAATTAAAAGCTTGGAGAGAACTGAAACAAAATTGTAGACAATTTCTAGGCGCTGTGGGGCGATATCTGTGGTAGTGTGTATTTGTGATGTGGTTGGGGTGGTGTTTGTTGTGGTATTGTTGTGCGTGTTTTTTTTAGTTTCTAATTCAAGTTCAAAAGCGGTGGTCACTGTTCTTTTTTGTGCATAGTGGTGGTTGGGTGGGTGGTTGTACTGGGTGTGTACTGTGGAATTTTGGTGGATTGTTCTCATATAGAGCTTCGACGACAGCCTCTTAAGGGTCACTCTATCTCTCTCTCTTTACCTCTCTCTGTTTCTATGTTTTTCTGGTTTTCCCAAATCTTGGCACCAATTGATTATTTACAGTCCCTTCGCTTGTTAGCTATGTATATTCAATCTTTTGGGTGTATGTGTGTATATTTTTACTCGTAGCTCTTTTGTTTTCGTTTCTTGTTAATGCTATATACGTTTCTGTTGATTCTCTTTAAATGGAAGATTAAGTTTTAGTTTGCTTTCGCAATTGGAGTTTTGCTCTTGTTGTTGAACATTACAATGATTACAAGATGTGATGCTCGCTGTGCTATGGATATGAACGCCACGCCTCTGTTTCCCTGTTACGTTTCGTGTGAATTAAGTTTACTGTTGCGTTTGGTTTCTTTACTTTAACTATGGGAAAAAACAGGAAAACCAATATCTCAGGCCCGAGGCATAGGCGGAGGGTAAGCTCTAGGTGCTGCCAAAGGTAGGGGGCAGCACCATTGATGATGCCCCCGCCGCCTCCTTATCGCCGTTCTCTGGCAGCTGCTGTTGCTGCTGCTGCTGCGATTGTTGCTGCTGCTGCTGCTGTTGCAACTGTAATAGTTGCTGCTGTTGCTGCAATTGCTGTTGCTGCTGCTGCTGCTGTTGTGCCTGCGCCTGCTGCGACTGTGCCACAGAGAGACTCAGTACCGCTGGCGAAATATGTGGCTCCGTGAGGCGGCGCTTACTCTTCGTTTTCTTCAGCATGGTGGCCTGGATGTAGCATATAAAACACACACATGGGTCAGAACCAACATACACATACGCACACGCACACACACACACACACACACACACACACACACACACACACACACACACACACACACACACACACACACACACACATTTAACAGAGAGAATGCTACAAAGATTTTGATATAATTTCTTTTCTGATATTTCATTAGTTTAGCTTTAGATTCTCCTTCTTCAATCTCCGACAATCAATCGAACAAATGAAAGATGCACAAAAAACGTTGCTCGGTTATGTGGCTATATTTTACATGGTTTTTGGTTTTATTTTGGTTTTTGTTTTTGATGGGGTGGTTCAGGGTTTCAGGGGGGTTTGGTGGAGCAGGGCAGTGGCATGATTGTGCTCTATTTAATTACAACAAAGATCGGGCGGGACCAAATTGACAAATTACATATGGAAACATACAGGAACACGCATATCGAACACACACGCAGAACAAAGTACTTCTAAATCAATGACAATCGGTTTGGTTGATCTTTATAAAATATTTTAGCACTAGCATATCTTCACTAAATTAAAGCCCAATTTAACGGATCCGATCATTCAGTTTTTGGAAGTTTAGCAAATGAAATAACCCAACAAACGCACAGCCTTCGATTAATCGGTTATCGTTTCAGTCAGGGTTATTGATTGCGGAATAATTTTGAATTTCGAGTCATCTACAGACTTCATTTAAGCAAAAAACAAATTCACTTAAATGAAAAACAATCATTAATGGAGTGATTGCATGATAATTGAATATATTCTATAGTTATCGATAGCTTTCGATAGCTATACAATTTAGTTTTTAATCGAAAACAGTCAGTGTTTTAAATGTTGTTTGCTGCCAAATTTAATCCTTTGTCGAAAATAATAAATAATAATAAATAAAATAATTAAGTTAAAATTTGTTGCAATTAAAACAAATTCCGATTGAATTGAATAATTTTTAGTTGCAAGTACTGATTGAACCAACCAATTGTCATTTGTCTATAATTTTAAATTAATTTCCCAACTTTAAATTACTTAAAGCTTATAAGAGTCATACTCGTATATTGGACTTCAATTGTGGGGCTTTAATTTGCATTTACCATCTTGTCCTATATTTTCTTAAGCCATACCCATAGATATTCTCTAAGTTGAATTGTCACGTATGCTCTTAATGTTTTTTTTTCTTTTCTAAAGGGTGTAACAATCAAATGCAGAGAAATTGTGTGTGGAGGGGTGAACGTAAAAATGTGTCGTAATGGAACGAGTACGGGTAATACCAATAGCGATTTCGCCCATGGGTCTGATTTGAGTATCTGATAGTATGTATGAATTAAAAATTATATGTGTCCGAGTATCTTTATGTACACAACAAAAAATGTGGTAAATCGTAAGAAGCAGGCATGCCATAATTTTTTTGGAACGAAGGAACAAAGGCTGGAGGACATGCAAGGCAACAAGAAGAACAAGGGAACATACCTTGAGAGCCGACTTGAGTACTACAACATCGCCGGGACTCTGGATCCAGGGCTCGCCATCAACCTGAACGGGCATGTCCGTGTTCAGATGTATTTTAATGTGGCCACCCTAAACGAGGAGGATACACTTTAGAAGAGATCCCCGGAAAAATAAGTAGAGTCCCAACGAACCTGTGCTATGCGCATGGCCGTGCGAATGCCCGACTGGATCTGGCCTAAATGAACAACGCCAGTGACTCCCACGACCTCCAGCATTCCATCGTAGTGGTTCGGGGTGGAGAACTGATCATCCTTGTCGGGACCCCAGGGATTGGCGCCGCTTCCCCAGCTAAAGGATCACAGAGAACGAGAGTTAACAAGGTCGTTGAACGATCGTTTTTAAAACGAAAAGTAATGATCGTCATACCTCAATATATTCAAAATTATGATGCCATCAACTGGTGGCAATTCCACAATCTTGCCATCGACCTCAAGGCGCAGCTCCTTGTGCAGATCCTTGACCGCTTTGCGTCCGACAATCTTCCGGAGACCCATCTTGACGTAGTAGCCCTTGTTGCGGAGCCGAGAGTTGAACTGATTGGGATTCTCCTCCCGAGCATTGTGGAAGTCCAGGCACAGATCGGCATCGATCCCAATGCCAAAGTAATTGTTCATCACAAAGATCTGTGAGTTGTCCTCGTTCTGGGCTCCACCTGTATGAGTGGGCGTGGGGAGTACATAGGAATGGAGGAGAATGGGTCAATTGGCTGCTAAAATTAAGTAATTTTGAGACATAGACACATGACACCGATCATACAATAGACACAACATAGAGATGGATATATCCATAAGTGAGGGGTGTGGGGAGGGAATATTGAATAAATTACCCAACATATCCTTGATCCTCTTGGGAAGTCTTGACTCTTGCTATAAAATACTTTACCTTCTGGGGACAAAGTGAACAGAGAGCTAGTGTTTCGGGCATGCAGATCGTCTGTACACATCGAAACTAAACAGCATTTATCATCATCAGATACCAAGCATCTACGAAACGCTTGGAGTATCCGAAAGGTGGGGGTTTTCGGAGGTGGGTGGTGAAGGGTGACAGGGGATTTTGCAGGCTACAATAAATGTATGTTACAGCCGGTATATCGTCTGATGGAGGGACAAGCAAAGCACATATGTAATTACAACGAACGCTGGGAATTGGTGAGGTTTTTATTTTGGGGTTCATCTTTTGTTGGGATGTTTGGGTTTCGGGCTTGGTTAGAGAGTGGCATTTGGTTTTGATAAGTTTGGATTAAGACACTATAGACATCAATGTGGTTGGTGGATTGGTGGGTTTGTAGGGTGTTTTGGGTGGGCGGATTTTCTGGGTTGTAGACTGTAGTTTGTAGATTAAACAACGAACAAACGAACGGATTGTTTTGTAAGCACCAAATGACCTGATATATCACTCGATGTCAGAGCCGGTAATTGATGATGCTGATTGGTTTGTTGCGATTGCGATAGATGTGCTTGGTGTGCCTTCTTCTTCTTACCGGTTGTTTGGGATGGCGCCTTCATGGCCGGCTCTTCGGGCTTATCCTCCGGATGGAAGACAACGGTCCAGCGATCCAGCCGTATCTCCTCGGCCTCGATCACATCCCGCAGCAAATTCAGCGGATCCTCGCCGCCGGTATAGCCAGAGCCCCAGCACAGGACCCGAGCCAAATCATTGCCTAAACGATTCAGTTGATTGTTGTGGAAAGATGTCCCAGGATCGTGTGTACTTACCCGTTCCGAGTGGAACAATGGCGCACGGTGGGCTAGAGCATTCCGAGTCCTGGCCAACATTGTCCAGACACTGCAGCACCCATCCAATGGTGCCGTCACCGCCACAAACTAGAATCTTGTAGTTGGTTATCTGGCGGAAAACATACAGACTGAAAGGCGGAGAAACATCTGTGCGTTACAATCTGTGGCAAATGGTTTCGGCCTGCTGTTCTGGACTTACCCTGGCAGAGGACCTCCATTGTCCAAATCGAAGACCTGATAGGGATTCAGCAGTTTCCTGAAGCTGGAGATCAGCTCCAGGCCCTGGCAGCCACCAGACTTGACGTTGACAAAGACCAGGAGCGGGCGCACATCGGAGGGCACCATGCTGGGTTCAATGTTCGGCAAGAGGAGCACCAGTAGCTTCTTGTCCTCGATAATCGTCTCGCGGAGATTGTAAAAGGCACGAACCTGAATGATAACAGAAATTGAATGCTTTAGTGGGATATCTGCTGGGGATCCATGAGTTTCGCAAGACCTACCGCCTTCTGGGCATCCTCAAAGGTCAGTACCACAGAGCCATACTCGTAGTAGATGGGTCCAATGCTGATGAACTTATTCTCGTCGGTGACGTACTTGTTGAGGATCTGCTCGTAGTTGCGCTGCGAGAGTCCTGTTGGCAGATTGCCCACAAAGAGGGCAATATTGGGTCCATGAGGATCCTGCTTGTGCTGCATGTAGAAGCGCATCAGCTCCATTTGGCGTATGGAGTCTTTGCCCAGCTGCTTCGTAATATCCCAGGGTCTCTCATTCCATGAGAGGATGCGTTCGGTCACGCCACGATCGAGCAGCACCTCCGAGCATCTGAAGGATACGCAGAAATAGGTATTCAAAGAATGTTGGAATAGTTTTGTTTATGTTTAACGACCCCCACCTGTAATCCTGTATCTGGTTATCCTGCAGCCCGAACTTGTCCAGAGCATCGCGTATCAAATCCTTGATGACTGTGTTATTATCTACAGGAACACTGACATAGGGATCCTCCATGGCGCACTGCAGCTTCCCAGGATACACACGGACATGGCCCTTTTCCCTGTCGTGAAACCGAAGGTATATCGCCGGTCGCTTACCCTCCAAATGCACAAGACTCAGCACTGGGGTGGGGTCCAGCATTGGGGCATCCTCCATGCCAGCGGGGGCATATAGATCGGTCAGATAGAAGGCCTGCGGATCGCGCGTGATGTGGAAGGCCCGCAGTGCGGTGGTCAGCAACTGCTCCAGCGTATACGTCCGCTGCACTATGATCACGCGATACTGTTGGCGTCGGAATGAGTTGTTGCCATCGAATACCTTGATCATCTCTGTGGGGTAGAAACGATTGGCATTTAGTTCCTTAGAGCTCTCTCGGGTATGTGAGGGGTCTTAGATCTTACCTATATCCTTCTCCTCGCGCTCCTTTTCCTTCTTCTCTCGGTCTCTTTCCATTTTGGCATCGGACTTGGCATCCGACTTGTGGCCAGCGGAATCGGGCCTACTATAGTGGCCAGAGGATCCTCCACCCCCACCGCCCGCGCCTGACGGAGCCGCAGATCCACCAGCAGTGCTGGAGCCTCCACCACCAACTCCACTGCCACTGGCACCACCGCCTCCTCTTTCGCCACCTCCACTGCTGGGTCCATGGCCCGATTCGGTCTTGCTGGCGGACTCTTCATCCTTGAAGCGAGGCGTATCCCCGCTGCTGAACTCCTCGGATATGCTGCGTGCTATTCGAGCGGTGGGAGAAGAGAGACTGAGAGCTTTAGTCACTGGAGATTAGTATCATCCCGAGTGGAGGATGGTATTGATTTTAGTAGCAACAAAAGCGAATCAATTCGCTTGAATGATCCTCGTGTTAGAGACATATAAGCATGCGATTGAGAGTTAGGGGTTAGTGGTTGATGCGGATGCGTATGTAGATGGTGCAAACGATGGTTAGGTGGTTAGTGATTCGAATGACTCGAATGGTTAGATGGTTAGTGATTCAAATGGCTCGAGTGGATTAGTGATTGGCTTGGCTTGGCTTGGCTCAAAGTGAAAGGAATAAAGAAAACCAAAACCAAAAGAGGTGTTTTTTTGTTAGCGCAAAACTAGAGAACGGAACGGAAAACAGGAACCAAGACTGCAAACGAAACTCGACCGGATATTCGGCACCTGTCACCAGGGACAGTCACAAACAGAGACAGACAGAAAGAAAGAGAGAAAGAGAGAGAGCGGTTCACCTCTGCGCTTCTGGTAGCGCGGTTTGCGCCAGCCGACGGAGAGGCCCCGCACATGCCGCAGGAGTCGCCCCAGGACATGGCCATCGCTGGCGTCGCTGGCTCGCGATCGACTGCTGGCACCGCCATCGCTGATGTCGCCGGCAAAGGCCGCTAGATCGTCGCTCTGGCCGCCGGGCCGATCGTCCAGATAGAGATCATCGAAGCACACATCATCATCCACATCGGTGGCATCGTGGCCACCAGTGCGGCGCGCCAGCATGTGGTAGTTGTCGTCATACGGCCGGTAGTTGCCGTCCTCGTCCTGGATGGTGATTTCTATGTTCTGCGACAGCCTGTCCAGGCTGTAGTTGCTCTTTACACCGCCTCCTGCACCCGCCACGCCACCGCCAGCCGTGTTCTTGGGCGATCTCTTGGATCGCCGCCGGAACAGACCGCGTCCATACTTCTTGTAGCGGGACACACTGACACCAGGCTCCTGGAAGGACTTGCTCCGTCCCACGGGTGAGAGCTGGAGCAATGTGTGGGTAAGGGAGCCGCTCGCCGGGGCTGACGGCGAGGCCGATGAGCAGTCGCTGGAGTTCGGCGAACTCAGGGATCCGCCTTTTCCGGCCACCTTGTGCTTGTGCTTCGAGACACTGAGTATGGTCTTGGGCTTGGGCTTGGCTGACAGAGCGGCCCCAGTCTTTGGATTTGGGTTTTTACCAGTCGCCGTGGCAATGGCAGTGGCAGTAGGAGCTGAGGTGCCTGTGGCAGCAGCAGCAGCAATAGCTGTGGGTGGGTGGGCAGCTCTGGAGGCATGGGAGGTGTTACTATTACTACTATTATAGCTAAGGTTGCTGATCAGATTCATGCTGGAGTCGAGCTCATCCGTATTCGTCAGATCGCCGCCGGTGTCCGAGGTCTCGTAGCAGCTCTCCCGCGGTGCTGTTTCCATCTCCACGTCGCCGTGATAGTCCGTCTCGCTGACGTCCCGCGGCTGCCGGCGTGCGGCTCTTTCACGCCGGCGCAGGGCCACGTCACAGTGATCGTAGTCGTCGCTGATGTCGCCCCCGCTTATATCACAGACACCGCCATCCACCTCGTCCTCATCCTCCTCCTCCTCATCGTCCTCCTCGCTCTGAGAGATCCCGCCGCCGCGCTTCCGTCGCCTCCTGCCGGGACCAAGCTTCCTAAAGATGCTCGTGTAGAGCAGATGCAGCGAGGAGTTGGTCGATGGCGACTTTTGCAGCGGTCCCAGGACGTTCGAGGTGGATGTCGTCAGCTGCAGGGCGCTGTCCGCCTCCGTGGCAACGTAGTCTTCGTCTTCATCCTCCTCCTGGTCGTCGGGGTGCTCCTGGTCCTGCTCTAGCTCGGTGCTCGTCTCTCCCACTGTCAGCGAGGGTGTGGGCGAGTGGCAGAGCGAGATGGAGCCACAGGATGTGGGCGTGGGCGGTGATGAAAGGAGAAAATGTTGTTTCGATTGCTCAAGACGCTGCCGATGGAGCTCGAGCAGCTCTCTGAGGCATACCACACCTGGCACCGTTCCAGAACCCGGTCCGGAACCAGCACTGAGATCCGGACTGGCTGCCAGACGCACCCACATACACATATTCACATTATAAAACCGAAAAGAGAGACATTAACGCAAGAGAGAGGAGAGAGAGAGAAAAAAAGAACAAACAAATAAATCAAAAATCAAAAAAGTAAAACAAATCCAAGGAAAAAAACGTAATAGAATCTGTTGGTGGAGTTTCTGTTTTGGACAAAGTGGGTTCTGCAGATGATCTGAGATATGAGGGCGTGGATGAGCTGGAGGGAGGCGATGTGAGATTCTGAGTTCTGAGTGTGAACACAACATCGAGAGCTGCTGCTTGAGGGTTTTTGTAGTGGGTGAGTGGACGATCTTGTGGTATGTCCCCATAAATAAAAAATTTGCTGAATTTCAGAAATTTCAAATTCGATTGGTTCAGTAATCAGAAAATGGTTTGATTTGCAGTCCAATTTGTAAATTTCGGATGTCTGTTTTCTGATTACCAGTTCGAAAATAAAACATTCTCAAATTCAGAAAAGTTTCACTAAATTCACATCTATTGCGGTTGATACTTACGACACGAATAGTCGCGCACGAGCGTCGTTTTCGACTTGACCTGAACGCCGATGATAGCCTCGATGGGCACCTCGGTGCGTGGTATCGAGACCGAATGCGGAGGTAAGTAGATAGGTTGTAGAATACCAAAATTACATTCGGTTGGCAGGTACATGCGACATCCGGCATGGGTGGTCATGCCACACCACTCGCAGCGATAGCCTGATCGAAAACCACATTTAAATAGCATCATTAATGAACTACGTTAAGAACTATCACGAGTCTACTCACCAGTGAGACATTCCGAGGACCAGCAGGTCTTCTTGCAGTATGCGCATTTGGACGTTGATGGAAGATTGCCCTCTCGCCAATGGTGCTGTTGTGGAGGATAGCATTGTACGATCGATGGTGGCGGGATCTACTGGATTTATACTCACTTGATGCTTCACATTAAGCAGCTCCTTGCCGGGCACATAGGTGGCATTCTCTGTGCAATCGGGCACTGCAAAATCTTGGCACTCAATATGCGCGAAATATTCGCAAACTGTGAAGAAATAAATAATTGAATGGTGTGTAAATGTATCACGTATGAACGTGTGATGTTATATCTTAGTGGAATCACTGAGAATCTAGTGATGAAACTTTAACAATTTTTGCAAACACACTCGTATTGATCGCTTTTCGACAATGGATCATCCTTCAATACAGCATCTAACATGATGGTTGACATACACACACACACAGTCGAATACTCTGGCACATGGCAATAGTTGGGGGGAGACTGTCACTTACCTAGACAATGCACCGCTGGCGTTTCATCCAATCGCTTACGGCAAACTGTGCAGAATTTCCTCTTGTGATGGGTTGGCTCGGACCAACAATGGGCAACGGGATTCTGTACGCAATGACACGATGACAGTCGACACAGTTATACATAAATACATACATATGTATCATTTGAATGGCAAGTAATGTATGTTGGAGAGATGTACGTACCTTTATAATGCATGGAGCGATGCCGGAACAGGGTGTTACCACATTCGTGACACATCGTTCGTGTATGATAAAGTTGCAAACTGCAAGCAAGAGAGAGATAGATAGTCATGTCAGTGGAAGTTCCTTCATTTCTCGGCAATCACAATGGTTCACGTGTATCTAAATGGAACAGACCTAAAACAAAAACAAAAAAACAGACCTATCTCGTCTTCCTATTGTGCATCCCGACTAAATTGGTATTTAAAATTCCAAGTCCCTTAGCCCCGTAGAACGGCAACCGCAAAGTCACCGCGTCATTGCCAGCAGCATGCAGTGTGCAGTGTGCGCCCCATTCATGCAAGTAGTTGGCGTTGCCCGAGTTCATGGACAAAGCACATTCATTGAAGTTCCCATGCACCCATGCACATACCGCACCACTGGCCTAGAGCCTATAGGCCAACAAAGGAATAGAGGGAGAGCACTGCCCTGGCAACCACCGAAGCAAAAGCGAAAGTAAGGTAAGAGTGGGAGAGCTGCAAGCAAAAAGTTCTCCTCTCACTTGCATTCCAGCACTTGTTCTCATTTGAGTACTGTCGAAACGAGATAGCGAGTTACTACTTAGTTTGGGCAACAGACGCTCTCTCCCGCTCCCTCTGTGAGCCATGCACAAAAGATCAAAAACAAAAAAAAAATAGGATACCAAATCTAGCGAAAACTCCAGTACATAAAACTGATGTACAATGTGTACATACATACATATGTACATATGTGCTAATAATGTGTGCGTGTGAGTTTTTTTGTGTGCTAGCTAGCTTAACATAGATATCATAGTTCTATTTTTAGCATTGCGTAAAAGTTGTGCGGGGAAACATACATACATATGTACCTAGATATGCATGGGTAGTGTGTATGTGTGTATATGTAACTGCATAATTATCTTTGTGTGCAACACCAGCAGTAGCTGGGGGCGGGCGAGAAGGAAGAAGAAGAAAACTAGGCCGCTGACCTGAGGCGCATCTCTGACGTCACAACTGAACTTATGGATGCCGCCGCTGCCAGCCAACTTTTAGTTTTACTATATACATACATACATATGTATGTACATATATAAAAATAAAGCAAGCAGTGCACGACGGAGGACAAACGTGACGCGCGACATGGACTCAATGCAGTTGCATGCAAAAAGAAAAGCACCAAAATATGTATGTATGTAGAACTGTACGTTAATAGCGTGCCCTCTCGCTCTCTCTTGGGTGGGCTCATGTTTGCTTGAGTTTTTGGCAAATATTAGAACATACAAAACACATATACCCTTGCGGAAAGGAAAAAGAAAATCGTATAGTATGCTTCTAAATTTCTGGGAAAACATTTGTTTATTTTAGATAGTCCCAAAAAATTTAATCATATTTTACACACAACCCAGCATCATTAATATGTGTGTATGTACATATGTATGTATATCTATCTTTCTGATACTGGAAGGGAACGATAGAACTGTAAGCTGTGCTGGGTGTGTTGGGTGCTGTCACTGGTGGGGTACTGGGGACTACCCTGCAAAGCAACAGCTGAGTCAACTCTACCGCCGCATATACACGCCCCTGTGGGGGTCAGAGCCTAACGGTACTTTTTCTACTCATTTGCTCATCATTTTCTGCGTTGCATACACTTGCATTATGTATACCAAAAAATTGTGTGTTCTTCTCTCACTCACTTTGTCTCTCTGGCTCTCACACGCTCTCTGTCTCTCTCTTTCTCTGTCACTCTCTTGTAGATACGAATAAGCAGACAAATAAGCAGAGAGGACGAGAGTCGAGAAGCAGCGGCGCCAACGCATGGGGAAATTTTCGAAATGGTTTTCTTTGCCTTTTGTGTTCCCGTTTTTTTGTTGTTATTGCTAGTGCCTGCGTACGTCTGTGGGGAAATTTCTGCCTGTGGAAACTCAACACACTTTTGCTTTTACAGTTTCCTTTCTGTTGTTTCGTTTATTTTTGGGCAATAAAACCAAGAAATAACAAAAGGGAAAGAAGAACAACAAGAAGACGTACTGAAGGCAACATAAAACCAAATTTAAGGCACACACACACTCACTTGGCACGCTCTCTCTTGCTACTTTCTAGAAGATTGGGCATGGTGGTGGAGATGAAGAGGCAGACGGCATAAGGCGAGGGAGTTTTTGGAGGTTAGGGACAATTGAATACACGCACAAGTTGACATGCGTAGTCCATGAAGAAGAAGAACAATTAAAATGGATATGTGTGTGTTCGAGTATTTGCCCCAACAGGAGGGAGAGTTATACAATTCAATTGTGGAAGAAGCAGCAGCAGCAGAAGAAGAAGAAGAGAAGAAAGAACTCTTCTCCTGGACTTAAAAATAGCTGTTCATAACCATACATACATACGTACATACATACATGTACATGTACATGTACATTCATACGTACGTACACTGACGAGCAAAACTGTAACACCATTTCAGTATACGCACTTCAACGGTCTGTATCTTCTCTTCTATTCTATGTATGGCAAAGATTTTAGTACTGTTTTGTAGGTAATTCATTTTACTATGTTTCCAGAAAATTTGAATCTATTTGATAAGCTGGAAAAAAAATTGCAAAGAAAAATGTAAAAATAGTCAAATGTTACAGTTTTGCACTCCCGTTACTTTTTTTAAATTTAATTTTTTTAATAATGAGTCCAAAGTTCTTTTGATTTTTTGAGTTCATTTATGCGTTTTAGCATACTTTGGGTGTATTGTAGCAAAAATTCACGGCGAATAGCGTTCCAGACGTCCTAAGTACTCTACCACAACTCCATCATTCCACTGGGAAGGAGCCAATATTTTGCCAGCTGTGATTCGACATCGCTCCATCAATTTTTTGAATGGGATCCTATCGGGGAGATTACGGTGGCCCACTTAATGGACTGTAATCTTTGTTTGGACTCAAATTTTTGACCAAAAATGACGAATATTTGGTTTCATTGTCTTGCTGAAGGATGCATTTCTTAGCAAAAAGACCCATATTCCCGATGACATCTCCAAGATTCTGTTTTAGAATGATTAAATATTGTTCCTTTTGTATTATCCCATTGATCAATTACAAGGATCGAACTCCATTTTGATTTATACCGCCCCAAACCATTATTGAGCCGCCACCGTGCTTGACGGTTTGGCGCACAGTACTTGGTAAATGGATTGTGGGATCTCTAGTCCAATACAATGAGCTGTTTGACTCGAAACGCTTAATCTTTTGTTTCATCTAACCATATTACTTCGAAGCAAAACTATTTTGCAATTGTTTAAAGTATTTATTAGTGATTTACAGCATCCCAATCCAGTCACCAAGTACTGTGCGCCAGTACTGTGCGACTCAATTATGGTTTGCGGCGGTATAAATCAAAATGGAGTTGGATCCTTGGAATTGATCAATGGAATAATGCAAAAGGAACAATATTTAAGCATTCTAAAACAGAATCTTGGAGAAGTCATCGGGAATATGGGTCTTTTGCTAAAAAAATGCGTTTTTCAGCAAGACAATGTAACGAGATACTCGTCCTTTTGGTAAAAAATTGATGTCTAAGCAAAGATTACAGTCCATTAAGTGGCCACCGTAATCTCCGGATAGGACCCCATTCAAAAAATTTATGGAGCGATGTCGAATCACAGCTTTTCAAAATATTCGCTCCCTCCAAGTAGAATGATGGAGTTGTGGTAGAGTACGAAGGACGTCTGAATGCTATTCCCCTGAATTTTTGCTAAAATACACCCAAAGTATGCCAAATCATATTGATGAACTCAAAAAACAAAAGGACTTTTGGACTTATTATTTAAAAATTTTCAAAATAAATATTTGTTCAAAAGTAACCGGAGTGCAAAACTGTAACATTTGACTATTTTTACATTTTTTTTTTGCCATTTTTTTTTTCCAGCATATCAAATAGATTCAAATTTTCTGGAAACATAGCAAAATGAATTACTTAAAAAACAGTACTAAAATCTTTGTCATACATAGAATAGAAGAGAAGATACAGACCGTTGAAGTGCGTATACTGAAATGGTGTTACAGTTTTGCTCGTCAGTGTACATCTATGCAGATGAGGTGACGCATGACGGAAAGCATACATGCTCTATTTGTCCCACTCCCACACTTAGTGCTGCTGCTTCTGCTGCAACAACTTCTATGACATCCAAATTCAATTTCGTTTCAATCTGATTTCCCCTTTTGATTGAAGTATTCAACATCCCACAGATTGCAGCACTAGTGATACATCCGACGAGAACATCCAAATGCAATTTGTACCGATGTTCCTGTTGCTGATGCTACTGCATGCAAATTACGGTTTATTTTTAGACCCCCCCCGAAGTAGCAACAACAAAAAATATTAAAGATACATATGTAGAAAAAATCATACATACATAAATACATATATACATACATATGTACATATATGTGTATATGCAAATTGTGGGTATAATTATAAATGAGGCAGCGCTTTACAGCACTTCAACCCACACAACCACAGCCCACACACATGGACTGTATGGGTCCCACTGGGAAAAGGATGCAGTGTGACGTGACGTTGATACCGTAAGCATCCTATCATATCACTATCTATCCACTGATTCACACTGCACAGCTCTTCCTAGCATGCTTGACACTGCTTGACTGGCATACAATCGGATTTTGGTTTTTTTTTTCGCTTTTGTTCGGGAGGCAGGACCAGGCCAGGAGCACCTACGCTGCTAGTTAAACTCTTTAGATTCTAGAGTACTTGTCAGTCGCTTGCAACGTCAGCAGGGCCTTTCCTTTCCCAGCCTTTCACTCTGCCTCTCACCTCTCCCTTCTGTACGTCTTCTGCCTCCTCACCCTCTTCCTTCCTTTTGTACATCTTCTGCTGTTCGCTGTCGAAGTGCCAGCCAATCTGACGACCAGCCCGACCCCGAAAATATGTTCTTATAGATATGTAGATGCTCTTTCTACGGAGAAGTACACTAAATCTCAAATTAAACTTGAGAACTACAATATTAACACAAGTAGTTGGAACATTCCAAGGGTATTTCAAGGGATCTGTACAAGATATTTTAGCAGATCTTACTAACTTTTTTTAAAGATTCAGATTAGTTGATATACTTGTATATCAAATAACTCTCCTTTGCAACAGCTAAGTTACAAGTCCTATCTCTTTAAAACCCCGTCGAGAGTGTATATTTGCTTCGTTTCGATTAGTTTCTCCACTTTTCATGCTCTCGTTTTTCCATTCAGTTGGGTTATGAATGAACAGCGTCGAGAACGAGGCAATTAACAAAGCAAAACCCCCCGTCCAACCCCAGACCCACGGCCGCAATCTTCATTCCCCTTATTCAACCTCAACCTCAGGCACGACCGCCCGTTTGGTTTTTGGTTCCGCTGACGCCGTCATTTGCCATGGCGGCCATTGATGACGCACTTTTAGCCCTTCGCTGCTATCGGTGGCAGCACTCTCGCAGTGGGAGGTGGGGAGGTTGGGTGGTTGGGTAGTTGGTGGTGGTGTGTTGGTTCAGGGGCACTCGAGGTGGTTGGGGGTAGTGGTAGTGGTGAATCGGTGGGTGCTTAGCCGGCTTGCAGCCAGTCGACAGCCCACATGCATCCACAATTGGATTTTGGTGCGCACCTGCTGCTGCTGTTGCTTCGCTGAGAGGAAGGCTCTCTGGAAAACCAATTGAAATGTTGCCTGCGGCATGCTACAGCTACTGTGTGGGTGTGTGAGCGTGTGCATCTCTATCTGTGCACGTCGCATTTGACCTACTTTCGTGAGAGCCTGTGCCTGGGTCCGAGCCCGGATCCGGGCCCTGAGCCTTGTCGTTGTCCTGGTCGGTCCTGGACCACAGAGAGATGCAGCTTCGGATTCGGGCTCCTGCTTCCAGTGGGGCTCTTTGCGCTTCGTTTTGTCCAATTAAATGTGCAACTCAATTATCCTCCTACACACCAGCGCCTCCACGTCTGCTCCATTTCCAATTTAAATTCTCATTTACATTCGGACAACGCTGCGTATGCGTGATGATGATTTCACGGAAACCAAAGAGACGCCCCTGGGGGTATGCAACACGAATTTAGCTCGCGAATATCCATCATTTCTATGGGGAAAATCCTAGCTACAACGCTATGGATAGCTCTAACAGGGTTTACTGTTTCTTTATAGAAACTTTCTAGGGAATCGCAACATTTTAAAGGCTATACACACATTTTTGATCTGCTACAACAGTCTCTTTGAACGTTGAAATGCTTAAATATGAGACTGCTTTTCCACAATCATAAATGAAACCATAAAGCATTCGGTGAAATTATGTTTAAATTACATATAGGTACATATGTGGCAAAAGGTTAGAAGACCATATGTGATCTTCTAGGGATCTGCCCTGAACACTGAACTGAGAATATACTACAAGTATGTGCACTGTACTTCTACCAACCGTTGGGTCTGCGGCGTTTGAGCAGCTTTCGATTTTATACAAAAGAGAGATTATCTCTAGGAATTTTTAGACCCATCTTTATTCTATTATAACCTTTATTTACAGGATGCATATCCGTTCTTACTAGTTTGCCGTTCTTACTGTTTTATCATACCATTTCCGATAGCTTCCAATCCAAAATCTACCAATCTGTAAGCTTCCATTAACAACTTTGGAGATTTGTTTAGTAAGTTGTTAATAGCTAAACGGGGTCAGGTCGTGTCTGACTTCTGGCTAATGGCAGCTAATTGAGTGGGATATGTATGTATGGTCAAGGGGCAAGAGTATGGAAATGAAGATGGGGCGTGCGCTCGCTGAAACTATAAACATTAACACACTGCCACATAAAATAAGAAGCGCGATTCGCAAATCGCGATAATTATAATAATAGCAGCAACACAGATCGCTTGCAAAAATAAACGAAATGAAAAAGAAAGGGGTGGCGGGGTAAACGGGGCAACGGATTCGGTTTGAGGCGAGGCGAGGCGCCCAACACGCTTCCAATTGGGAGAGTCAAATAATCCACTGACTGACCTCCACGTCCAGTTCGTTCGATACTCTGTTCGGTTTTATAGCGATTTCCATGGCAATGGTATATCAATATATACCGAGCATTTGCAAATACATATACATATATGTATATTGTATACGGAGAATCGAAGCTGTCTATGACGTCGTTGGGGCTCTCTGCTCACGTCATTGCACGACACGGCCAACAGCCGCACAATTTGGAAAAGTTCAAACGCGCACACTTCTCGGCCACAAATAGACCGATGATGCTGCCTGCCTGTGCCGGCCTGACTGCCTGCCTCTTATTGCAGATATATTGTACGTAGATGCCACTGCTGATTCTGATGCTAGATGCTCTCCTGAATTTTTGTCGGTATTCCCGCTCTCAAAATATGACCAAGCGCCCGCACCCAATGACGTTGATGGCTGTACAGACCGAAAGACTTTGTTTTTACAACATCCCCCCTCCCGTCACTGTCCATCCATCCATTTTGCCATCCGTATTTCCATTTCCAAGTTTATGGCAATTTAAAAAGTATTTTCAAAACTAGACAAAATGTATTTTTACATCTGCCGTTTGCCACCGAAGATGCTCCTCCGCCGATGATGTTGTTTTGCGTGCTGCTGTTTTCTCGCTTTTCGGTTGTGTTTAGTGCTCGTTAATTACAACTTATCAATGTCTATTGCTCGATGGTACAGGGGCGCATCAGAGCGAAGGGGAGTTTGTATGCAGAGATGCCACAAAGAAGTTTTCTAAAGAAAACTTTGTTTCAAGAGTTAAAAGAAGTGATTAACCTAACATTATTCTCCAGTTTCCCAAATCCTAGATAATTTTGATGGATCACTAATTGAGCTTTTCATTCGAGGTTTAATCAGGCATGGACTCTCACAATAAATTTCTGCACAATTAGATTATATTTTCAACGATTTCACCACAATCTTTCAAATCTTATGATAATTTTGTAGCTTGCAAAGTAGGAATATTTATGAAGAACCTTTATGAAGATCCCATTTGTTCCTGAACTCATTATTATGAATTGATCCCACAGTCAAATATGCAATTTTTTCTCTATGATGATAGTAAAAGGGTTCTCCACAAAAAAATACTAGATCTAGAATTAGATCTGCTGGCCCGTCGAAGACGACGCGCGATACTCTGACTAGTCACTGTGCTTCCTCTGTGAATTTCTATGATACTACAATAAAATATACTCTTTTTGATTTGTAGAATCCGTCATAAAAGATTTTAAACTCTTTTATATTGGAAAATTCCCTATTGAAAGTTTTGAATTTATCGGAATTCTGAATATTAATACTCACCCTCGCATATGTAGCCCTGCTGGATGAGGCCCCAGAGCAGATCCGAGCAGTGATGACAGTACGTTGGTTTATGAAATGTCTTCTTCACGAATGAATGCCCACCATCCGCCATTTTGTTTGTCAAAATACCGCTGCGGCTGCTCAAATCGGTGCCTCCTCTCTTCAATCTTTCTTTTAGTTTCAGGTGAGGCTTTCCAACTGTTTCTTCTGTGGCTACTTTCTCCTCTGTTTGTTCTGTGGCTTCTATGGCTGCTTCTTCTCTTCTCTTTCTTCGGTGTATATAACGGTAGTGTCGTCTGGGGCCCTCTAGAGGATGCCGGCACAACTTAGGCGTGCGCTGCAGCTTCTGCTGAGTTTCTGTTGTTGGTGAACAACCCCAGCTGAGGCAGCGCTGTCGTTGGGATCAGCGCGTAGGCAACGGTTAGCAGATCCTGTTGCTCCTCCTGATCTGCTTTTCTGCTGATGCTGCTCCGGCCTCTGCTGCTGCTTCTCCTGTATTTCTGCTGCTGCACTGCCTGATCTGAATGCTGCTGCTGCTCTGCCTGCACTAGATGCTGCTGCTGCAGTTGCTGCTGCTGACGACAAAAGCTCTGACAAATGGAGGACAACGACGACGACGACAAAAGTGACGACGACGACGGCTGCATTTTCATCCATTGGTCCTCCAGGTGGCGTTTCCTTTATCCAGACATTTGCTAGCCGGAAATTCGATTTTCTTTTCTTTGGTTTTTTTTTTGTAGTTGTTATTTTTGATTTTATGTTAATTTTGTTGCGTTTAGAAGGCTATATATCTTAACTATATACATATATTAAGCATGTCTGAGTGTATAATATTTATATGGTTTTATGGCATTTCCTATATTTGGTTTTGTTTTATTTGCTTTTATTTTTATTCTGTTTGGGTTGAGTGTTTTGGTTACTTATTTACAAATGCTGCCAAATATTTCTGCACTAAAGAAAAATATAATAATTCATTATTTTCTTGTTTTAGTTTTTTTAATTAAACTTTTTTCCATACGCGAGGCACACACTTTATTCATTTTGTCACATACATTTTTTGTCACATTTTCGACTGAATGCAGCAGCAGCGAAACTGTGTTTTCTTTCCGACTCTTCTCCTTTGTGCCTGTTCTCGTATTGCTTCTGCTAGTTCTTCTGATTCCTCTTTTTGGTTCCTGCCTTGCTGCTGTGCTGCTACGTGGGCGCCAATTCACCGCACCACTCTCTAACAGAAATAACCGTTTCCAGATAATAAAATGCTTACAAGCAGGAGAGACAGAGAGAGCGAGAGAGAGGAGTTGCTGAGCAAAAGCTATGGGAAGACAGAGAGAGTGTGTAAATGGAGGAGTTGATGTGTGAGAGCACTGCGCAAGAGAGAGAGAGAGGTATGGAGTCGCAGAGAGTGCGTCGCGCGTCATGCGTGGTGAGTTTTCGGCCGAAAGTTCCCGTTATTCCAAGCACCATACTAAAAAAGCAGTAGACCATCAATATAATAATAGAAATGGCAAAAATATGATATCAACAGCCTGTCCCTCTAAAATGAGAGAGATATAGCAACAGAGTGCAAGAGCGAAAGAGATAGATCCACTGCACTTTGGTTTTTGCGTTTCGTTTTTCTCGTTTTTTCAGCAACCTTTTTTTGACTGGCTTTCGCCCTCAAGTATGCAACATGTTTTCTCACTGAAAAGAGCACCACTCCTACAGCCACCCGCCACAGACCCACAGCCCCCCTTTTGAAGGGGAAGGACTAGCTCTGTCCCAAGGACAAACCAGTCAAATATTATATCATCCAGCGTCTAATAATAGACGAGCAGAACGTTAACGGCACTTGAAACTATTCAACTTGATGACACTAACCGACAGTCTTATTAATGGATAGACCCACACAAACTTTTGAGATGCTCTTACAATACATCTACTAATGCCAGAAACCTGACTACGTGGATTGTGTCCATATCCAAATCGCAGGCAAGTCCATGTCCATTTCTTAGCTGCTGCTGGGTCCTCAAGGAGCGCGTCATGCGCACAATGGAACTCACCTCCACCCCAAAATCCACCACAGAGGAACAGCAGCGGGTCCTCAAGTTTAAGGACAAAGGGTATTTCTACAAGGTGAGAAGCATTCCACATTCCAAAGTTACTTGTTTTCTGAGCCACTCTCTCAGCCTATGGTACAAAATACAAAATGTGAGAGCGCACACATTGCCGAAATGCTGTTGCAAACTTTCTGGCCACAGGATAAATTACAACTTTGTTGCAAACTTTGTTTTACCTGCTGATCTGATCGTAGAGAGAGAGAGAAAGAGAGCAACAGCAGCTACTGTCAAGGAGGACATTATTGATGCTGTGTTTTCTTATGGAAAGATAAAAAAAGATATGCGAAGAGATGAAGACACTTCGGGTACTTGCTGCTGCTGCTGTGTGCTCGTGTGTAGGAGCTATACAGACACGCATCACTGTTATAGATGTGGATGTATGTGTATCTATAGACAAAAGCAGGCGGCAGTACTTCGCACCCACTGCGGGCCATGGCGCCCATTCGAATGCCACCCCTTACACGACTCTCATAGCAGTACTTCTACTCTTTCTCTCTCTCTCTCTTTCCTTGGCGCAATGCTGCGCGCTTCGCTCTTTTCGGGTCGCATGAGCAAATCGCAATAGATAGAGAATTTTTTTCTTTCTCCTTCTTTGGTGGCGCGGCTTGCTGCTCCTGGTTTATTCCTTGCACGCCACCCCACCCCACCCCACACACACACCCACGCACACATACACTCTGGATGGCCTTGTCTTTGATGTTTTATTTTTTCAGGGCTAATCACTTAAAGAACAGGTGAAAAGCAGCCAACGATGGCAAGACTTGGATAGAACTTGTATGATTAGATTTAGGAGTTAGGCCCTCTCGGCGGCCACTGCGTGGAATTTTTTCTTCAGCCTACGCTCCCGCACTTTGCACATATGACAACGTAATTTTCACACAAACACGCACACAACACACACTTCCCCTCCCAGAAGGAAAGAGAGAGAGAGTGAGTGAAAGAGAGGAGAGTCGGGAATTTTATGTACCATATATTTTTCATGGGACTTCGGGGGCCAGACAACGGTCGCCACTGAAGCTGCAAAATTTTTTTGCACACAATTTTTCACATTTTCATAATTTTCACATTTTTGCTGCTGCTGCAAAGATTTTCACTGGGATTTCCACTCGTTTTTTCTCGATAGGCGTTCCGCACTACAGTTATTCCCGTTGCCCCGTTTTTTCGATAATCTTTTTTTTGCTGCTGGATTACGTTTTTTGTGCGATCTGCGGTTGATGCCACTTGTGCCACTGCCACTGCCACTTCCACTGGGGGGCTGTGTTCTTTTTTTGTGTGGAAAATTTTCACCGATTCGAGCAGAGTTTCCTTCTTTTCTTGTACATTTTTCTTTGCTTTGTGTGTGGTGTGTGAAAATTTTCTTCTTCTCTCTTGTGCGCTGCCGCTGCTGCTATACTGTGCTGTGTGTGGCAGTGCCCCGTAAACCGAAACTGCTAGCTGGCTGGCTGGCGGTGGCCTCTCGCGCTGCAGGAAAAATGGGAAAACTGTTTGTTCGGTTCGGGCCATAAAAGAGCGCGCATGCGTCTGTTGCATCTCTAATTCGCACATTTCTTATCACCGAAGCTGTCAAACTGACGGAATTCATGTCGCACAGTGGCGCCCTCTTCCGATAAACATTAAAACACTCAAAATATGGATTCGAAAACGTATTCAGTACCAAAATGGGAAATATTGTTGATTTGTTTCCATTATTGAATCTTTTGTTTTCGGATTTTAGTAGTAGGATTTTGGATTTTTAGTAGGATTTTGTAGTTTTCTACAATGTCGGTTGAAAAACATTGAAAACAACTAAATGAATCATAATTTAAGCACCATTCCTTTTTTGCAAATTTTAAAGGAGTCTGGCTAGATAAACCGGATCCTAAGCGCATAGCGTTTATACGCATTAAGCCCACTCCATTTTGATAATACCGTTTTGAATATTTAATTTTTACCTCTGCTTCCTTAATTTAGTTTACCTTGCGATTGGAATCAACTGTGAAGAGTCTCTCCCGCTCCCACAGCTCTCTCACGAGCGCTTCGTGTGCTGACAGAGAGACGCAGCGGTGTTTATCCTACACCCCAACACTCTCTCCCAAATAAAAATGAAATCAACAATTTGTTGGCTGCTGCCAGAGCTGCCAACTTGTGGGGGCTCATAGCCCCAACCACCCACCACCCCCAAAAGTGTAGCCAGATTTCTGACAAGAGAGAAAACACTCGACACGATTTTTTATTTGATTTAGGAATTGAATATAAAATTCAGTAGCAAGGAGTTTTTTGTTTTGATTAGTTACGTTGGGATATATATTGGATATTGTATATTTTGTATAGGGTGTCTTTTCATCAGATTTATCTTATATATCTAGAGTTGAGCACACCGTCGATTATTCCGTTCGTTTCGCTTTGCTTATCCTCTAAGTTATCCTTTAAAAGTATGAAAGTGTGTGTGTGGGTTTTTTCAGGGGGTAGAGGGGTTGGTAAAATGTACTTTTGCAAATTGCATTTGCAAAGCGATATTGGGCACTTATTCTATAAGAAGATTGATGCACTTTTAAGGTTAGATTTGAATACATATACACGAATACACTTTAAGGCAAAATAAGTACTGTTATATTTTGATGGGGCCCGCCAACTTATCCCAGGCCATGATCATCGAAGAAACTCTGCGGGGTCTCATCCTGTAAAAGGGAGAAGGCTTTACTTCAGTTTTGGCTTTGCTTTAGTTCGGGTTTACTGAAGCAGATAGTTGTACTTAGAAATCAAATCATAAAAGCATCGGCAGTTTTGGCTAGCCCACAATAAGTATGCTTTAAAGAAAGGTTAACAACTAAAATAACAGGACACCAAAAGGGTGCACTAAGCCTCGACACAGAGAGAATAATATATAGAGAGAAAAAAACACAGTGGAGAGTCAAGGTCAGAGAGCAATCAGTGTGACACAACGGCAACAACAACAATTCAATTAAAAGAAATAATCAAAAAATAACATACGATACATATTAAATAATACACTATTAAGTACACTATAAAGTTCTTACCATTGTCCATACATCATAATAGACATAGTGGTATACGAGTACTCTTATCTTTTGGAAAAATACGTTTGTTTTTTATTTTAAGTTTTACAAAACACACAGAAAATTTGGCTAAAACGTACAACACACATACATAAACAGATACCATATATTTTAGAGATATAAGTGTATATTGTATATAGACTATAATTTATTCAGTTACCACTAAAGGATGAATTTTACATTATTTTGTTTTTTCAATTATATATTTTCTATTTTTCACATTAAAGCTTACTTTTTTCTATGGTAAAAATAGTATTGCATATATCCCCTCTAAAAATTTATTTATTGCTCATTTTGATGACTGATTTGGAATGATCTTTCATGTATGTATGTACTATAGATATAGTAGAAGAGGAATATTAGTTCAACTGCTGGATTGGGTTTAATGATCGATCGGTAGGTGATATAACCCCTGTATGGTTCTACGTGAGTTTGAGGTGTTTTGCATGAACTTTTTGCCTGTCTGTTGGATCTACATATGTTATGTGTGTGTGTGTGTGTGTATATTCTTATTGACAGAATTAACCAAAAGATGTGTAGGAACCGTGTGCCAATATATACCGTATTGTATGGATGTTCTGCCATGGGAATTACTATCATATCATACATATATAATTTGTTTTGGAGCAGCCTCCCTTACTTCCTCTTCTTCAGCTTCAAGGTTTCAGTGCTGTACAACAGCCACATCTCACACACACACACATATACGCATACACATTGAGTTTTTAGGTGTTGGCAAGTGTCAAAATAGTGCTGTTTGCATGTGTTTGTGCGCAGAGGATTGCTGTTCGTGTGGATTGTGTGTTTTGGGTGTGTAAATATCAACTACATGGATTCTACGTAATTTGTCTTTTTTAGAGTAGTCCAATGTCTCTTAAAGTGCCCTCAACGGCTTCGTCCTGGAGTACACAGAATAGAGAGAACAATAAGAACGAGAACGAGAGTAGATGGAAGAAATAGTAGTAGCAATAGTACATGTGTATGTATGTATGAATGTATGTAGTTTCAGCGTGTGTTTCAGTATCAGATGTGTTCTGTGATTGGTAAGTAGTAGTATTATGTTTTGTTTCTCCGATATTCACGGCACATTTGTGAGTGAGCGAATGGTGAGTGGGCGATGCAAGAGAACACGAAACATCACAGCGAGAGGGGAAGAAGCGTTGCATATGTTGCATACATATGGATAAGTATATATATATATGTATATACAGCTCGACTGATCTGACTCTAGACTCTCCACTACACAACCCTTTTGGGGGGGCAGAGGCCCCTAGGGCAGGTGCTCTACATCATTGTATATTTTACACAGAGATTTACACTTTTTTTTGGGTATGGTATGGGATTTTCTTCTAGTTCAGATACTCATTGAAGTCCTGCGATTGTTGTTGGTTGGTTGGTTGGTGGTGGTGTTACATCGATTTATGCAGTGGCGGGTAGGGAAAGCGTTAATAATAACAAGAGAAAGGGTATAATGGTTACACACTTGTATGGCTTATATGTATACAAAAATTATTGGATGTATGTATGTAGGTACATATGTCTCGTTAGTAAAGGAATCAAACTGTCAAACTACGTAAGATCATGCAAAACAATCCAAACTACTACGTTAGAATTATGATATGCTTATGGCTAATAAAACACACAAAATTTGACTACAGATCAATTCGGTAATCCGGTAATCCGCTAATCGGTAGGTAAATAGGGTAAATGGCAATCAATTGTGGACGGAACTACGTTGGCTTTTTAGGTTTTACGTACAATAGTTTAGCTATATCTATGGCAAGTTCAATACTGAATAAATAACTCTTGAAATATTCTCACAATTCGTTTCGTTTTCGGCGGAGGGCAAGTGTTGTGCCACACACCCGAGGCGTGCAATGAAGTTTCGAGGCGTTTACAACACATGTGTGTGTGCTTTACAATATGTTCAATTTTCAGGATTAAGTTATAAAAAAAAAAATAAACAACACACAAACAGAATCGTATCTTATGATCTATTGCAGCGAGTAAAAGAACTCTTCTTGCTTCGATTGTTGGTTAGATTTTTTTTGGTGTACAGTAGGTGTTTAAAGATATTAGTTTCGATTGCACAAATTAGAGAAACAAAAGAACAAAAGTAAGTAATAGTACATAAAGATAGAGAGAGATTAAGAGAGCCATGATTTGGATATATGTATGAGGTAATATAATGATTCGGTTCGGGGTTGCAACAGGTTTTTAGGAAATGAATGGCTTATAAAGGCATACATAGTAAATATAGATGGGAACAAACACTAACAAGTTAACAAAACTAAAAACCAGTGGATCGAATAAATATGTAAAACGATTAACAGTATCCGGCACATATTGTCTATACATAGATATATATATATATAATATATATATACATATACATATAAAGTTTCGACACAACCGCTAGGCATTACAGATCATATGTCTCGGGTGTACTGACCTCTTGTAGTAGATCCTGTGAGGCAATCGCTTTAAGTACATTTTTCTTTGATGTCTCCTGGATCTCGCCTCCAATTAGCAGCTCATCCAGGATGAAATACGCCTTCTCGAAATTAAATATGATGTCCAGCTCGCAAACCTATTACAAAATTAATCAAATTTGAATGCTCCCTTCGATGGCAGCGCTTTTTAAATGGTTCACTTACGCTGCCAAAGTACTTATCCAGCAACTCCACATAGCGATGGATGATTTCTAGGGTCAGTAGCTCATTGTCGTTCTGCTCGATGGCGCAACAGAAGTACAAGCTGGCATATCTACAGGAACAAACAGAACAAACGAAAGAACTCTGATTGATCAGAGATGCCTTTAAAGAATAATATGCCATTTATGCACCTCTTGTATACGATTTTGCAGTCCTTCCACTCCAGGAACGAGCACATCTTTGGCTTGCGAGCCAGTATAGTGGTCACTAGCTCTCGGGTGATCTTCTTTTTCACCTTATCCGGATAGGCCATGTACCACTTCTGTAGCCGTAGCTTGCCCTGCCGACTGAACAGCAGCATGAAAAGCATCTACAGCGTAGGGTAGGAAAATTATCATCGATTTGTTACAATATTCATTAATTTTTTATATTCTTGCAGCTACAATTTTTCCCACTGACACAGTCATCAGGCACAAATACACATGCACACATGAGCTGAGCCAACATCAACACAAGAAACAAACCGTATTTTTCTCTTAAGAACCCCCGATTATTCTATGATTTTATTAACCTTACCATTCTTTGGGGCTAAGCCTTTGTGTGTTTATTATCTGCGGCCTTTTTGGTTTAAATCTAATAGGAAAATTATATTTTTTTCATGCACAGAAAATATTGTGCAGCTGCCATTCACAGCGAACTTGTATACGTGTGACAGCGAATAGCACTCACTGTCGATGGGCAAAATAAATGGAGCATTTTGTTATCTAGTATTCATCGAATTCAACGAACAAACGTATACAGCACGATTGCTGTATAAATAAACGCATCGCCTTATTAAATACTCGTTGCCTGCCACTATGCCGCGTAACAGATGAACTGGATATATTAAACGAATTAATCACGGAGGCTATCCTTATCATTGCGTTTTACGTTTTCGGCCAAAAGTCATAATTTTCATTTCAACACGCTCTGACTGTTAATAGCAAAAATTACTGCTGTTATACCCACGCGTTAGTGCCAGCTTAAACAAAGAGGCCTCTGTTATGTTTTACAGAGATTTATCGATAACGAATCGGCTGTTTCCATGAAAATGCAGAGTTATTGTGTAAGAAAATATTTTCAGATCCAATTTTGAGGTAGGTTAAGAAAAAAAATATTTTTTAAGTGGGAACAAACTCGATTACCCTGGTAACGGTGTCAAATTCCTGTCTATGCACCAATGCCTACAATGCACCGTCTTCTCTTTGTTTTCTTATCTTTTGCAATTAAGATTCGTTTAGTGGTATAAAAAGCCGTTAACATTTCATCGCAGCGAGTTTGTTGCCGTTTTTTATCGTCTGCGAACACTCAAATCGCTTTAGCGACTAAATACCAGAAAACAAATTCTTTAACAACCATTTGTTTGCTAGTGAGTTCTCACTAGCGAACTCAACTCTGAGCGAACTATCGGTTAGTTGAAACCAGTCAGATTGTCCATCCCTACTGTGTAGACGTTAGCAGCTGGCCGTACTCGTGCCGTTTTTAAGTCGTGGAATTTCATCAATTGAATATAAATTGGACGCGAAGGCAGCGAAAATGCCAATCAAGCTCAAAGCGAACATTAACAATCCGCCCATAAGTAAGTGTCCCTTGTATCCTCGAGTATAGAAAACATATTCGGTGCACGTTGTGAGGTTATATCGGAACGGTGCGTAAAGTCTATTTATGTACCAAATTTTTTACCGATTCGTGGGGTTATTGCATCAGTTTTTTGTGGTTTGATATTAATTGACGAACATCCGCAGGTGGACTGGCAACGGCGCATCTTATCAGCGGAACTGTTCCCGTTGAGATAGTCTGGAGCAAAGAGGAGACTTCGTTGCAGTTCCCGGACGACCGCCTGCTGGTATGCCACTCGAACAACGATGTTCTGCGCGCCCTTGCCCGCGCCGCTCCCGACTACAAGCTGTACGGTGAGACAGCCATCGAGCGGACACAGATCGACCATTGGCTGTCCTTCTCGTTGACATGCGAGGACGACATCTCGTGGGCCATGTCCTTCCTGGACAAGTCGATTGCGCCGGTCACTTATCTGGCGGCCAACAAGCTGACCATCGCCGACTTTGCCCTCTTCAACGAGATGCACTCGCGTTATGAGTTCCTCGCCTCCAAAGGCATCCCCCAGCATGTCCAGCGCTGGTATGACCTGATCACTGCCCAGCCGCTGATCCAGAAGGTGCTGCAATCGCTGCCGGAGGAGGCCCGCTCCTCGGCGAAGCGCGTGAAGCGCAGTCCAAATTCCTCAAAGGAGCAGACGTCTGCCAAGACCGGAGAGCGCAAGCAGGAGGGAAAATTTGTGGATCTTCCGGGCGCTGAGATGGGAAAGGTTATTGTCCGTTTCCCCCCAGAGGCTTCGGGCTACCTTCACATCGGACATGCCAAAGCGGCGCTGCTTAATCAGTACTACGCCCTGGCCTTCCAGGGCACACTCATCATGCGCTTCGACGACACCAATCCGGCCAAGGAGACGGTAGAGTTCGAGAACGTTATTCTCGGCGACCTGGAACTGCTCCAGATCAAGCCGGATGTCTTTACGCACACCTCCAACTACTTTGATCTGATGCTCGACTACTGCGTCCAGATGCTGAAGGAGAGCAAGGCCTATGTGGACGACACACCGCCCGAGCAGATGAAGCTGGAGCGCGAACAGCGCGCGGAGTCGGCCAATCGATCCAACTGTAAGTCCAGGACTCCACTGTCCCTTGAAAATTAGTAATACTTTGAATCCCCCACTGACAGCTGTGGAAAAGAATCTCCTGCTGTGGCAGGAGATGGTAAAGGGCTCGGAGGCTGGACAGAAGTGCTGCGTACGGGCCAAGATTGACATGTCCTCGCCGAATGGCTGCATGCGCGATCCCACCATCTATCGCTGTAAGAACGAGCCGCATCCCCGCACAGGCACCAAATATAAGTGGGTATCCTCTTTAAGCACCCCACCTAGAACATTTAAGGAATCTGAACCCTCTTCCTTGCAGGGTCTATCCGACATATGACTTTGCCTGCCCCATTGTCGATGCCATCGAGAATGTTACCCACACACTGCGCACCATGGAGTATCACGATCGGGACGACCAGTTCTATTGGTTCATCGATGCCCTGAAGCTGCGCAAGCCGTACATCTGGGAATATAGTCGCCTGAATATGACCAACACGGTGTTGTCCAAGCGCAAGCTCACGTGGTTCGTAGACTCTGGGCTGGTGGATGGTTGGGATGATCCTCGCTTCCCGACAGTGCGTGGAATCCTGCGGCGCGGCATGACCGTCGAGGGTCTTAGAGAGTTTATCATTGCCCAGGGCAGCAGCAAGTCTGTGGTATTCATGGAGTGGGACAAGATCTGGGCGTTCAACAAGAAGGTGATCGATCCCATTGCTCCGCGTTACACGGCCCTCGAGCAGGAGAAACGTGTAATTGTAAATGTGGCGGGGGCCAAGGCGGAGCACATCCAAGTGCCGGTCCATCCCAAGGATGAAGCGCTGGGCAAGAAGACTGTCACCCTAGGACCACGCATCTACATTGATTACGCGGATGCCGAGGCCCTAAAAGAGGGCGAGAATGCCACCTTCATCAACTGGGGAAATCTACTGATCAAGAAAGTCCACAAAGATGGCTCAGGCACCATCACGTCCGTCGATGCTGCCCTCAATTTGGACAACAAGGACTTCAAGAAGACCCTCAAGCTGACGTGGCTGGCCGTGGAATCCGACCCCGCTGCCTATCCACCCACCTTCTGCGTCTATTTCGACAACATCATCAGCAAGGCTGTCCTTGGCAAGGACGAAGACTTCAAGCAGTTCATTGGCCACAAGACGCGCGACGAGGTCGCCATGCTCGGCGATCCCGAGCTGAAGAAGTGCAAAAAGGGCGACATTATCCAGCTGCAGCGTCGCGGATTCTTCAAGGTGGACAATGCCTATGCTCCGCCCAGTCCGTACTCGAATGTCCCCTCGCCCATCATTCTGTTCTCCATTCCTGATGGCCATACCAAGACTGTGCCCTCCTCTGGCCTCAAGATCAATGCATCGGATGTCAAGTCAACGGTAAGTACTTTACAAATATGTACATAGATCATAAGGAGAAAGTAGAATTTCCTGAACTTCGGAGACTGTTTAGATACTATATAGTATACAAGTTTCTTTTTGATTGCAAAAATGATATTCCTGTAAAATTAATATCTTGCCCAATTGCACAATGTCCAGATCCAAAAGATCGATGACATTTTGCTTCTCTTTGATCATCAGGAAGGGAAACTACTAGGATGAAAGTAATTTATTGTATAATTCGAAAGCTCTCCTTTAGGTGGGTACAATTTCCAAACTATTTGCCTGAAATTACCTCAATTTTACTAAATGATATCAACAAATATTTGATGAGGCAGATTTTGTAGCGCCCGCTGTTAAGCCCTAGGTGGTCATCATTTGTCGTATGCGCTTCAATTTAAAACACTCAAAATTAGGATTATCTTCATTATTTTAAAGTCATGATTCTAAATGTCTTCTAAATGAACTTTGAATCACACAAATGATGCTCCCCCCATTTTCGGAAAGAGAACAAGTTTTAATTTTTCCTGCCTTTATTTTTGGTAGAGTATTCAAAGAGCGACCTGTTCCTCCCTTGGCTCTACCTCTGTTGTGTTCTCTGTCTCTTTCTATCAGTCTCCAATTTAGTCTCCACTTTCTGCCGCCCTCTGTCGGAGTAGACAGGTACTCAACGCGATCGTTTTTGTCTCTTTCGATAGCCCTTGCCACGAGCCGCTGTAAGCGTCGAAAGAAGAAGAGCTTCATTAAGGCATTCCATTCCATTCCCACTTGCTGACGTACCCAAAAATAAACAAACTTGTGAAAGTAGAAAGGCTAAAGCCATTTGTTCAAATTGCAGAAGAAGTCATCCTCTCCGGCAGCCACCACTGCATCTGCTGGAGCGTGCAACGACAAGGCTGCGGAACTAGACAAACTGATTGGCCTGCAAGGCGATTTGGTGCGTCAACTGAAGACCAAGAAGGCTCCCAAGGAGCAAGTCGATGCTGAGGTGAAGAAGCTGCTCGGCCTGAAGGCGGACTACAAGGCAGCCACTAGCAAGGACTGGAAGCCAGGACAAACACCTGACCCAGCTGCAGCTGCAGCTACCAACGACGCTGGATCAGTCAACGCCAACATAGTCAAGCAGGGAGAACTAGTGCGCGACCTTAAGAGCAAGAAGGCGGCCAAGCCAGAGATTGACGCTGCTGTCAAGGTGCTGCTAGAGCTGAAAGCCCAGTACAAATCCCTCACCGGACAGGACTGGAAGCCAGGAACTGTAGCACCCGCTCCAGCACTAGCTGCTGCTGCCGCTGTTACGACTGCCAACGATTCGGTGGGCAACATCCTAGCCCAGATCACGGCCCAGGGCGACAAAGTTCGAGAGCTGAAAACAGCCAAAGCCGACAAGGCCACCATCGACGCAGCCGTGAAAACGCTGCTCGGCTTGAAGGCGGACTACAAGGCAGCCACTGGCACCGACTGGAAGCCAGGCACCACAGCCCTTGCACCAGCCCCGGCGGCAGTCAAAGTCAAGCAGGAAAAGTCTCCGGAGCCGGCTCCCCCGGCAGCCGTAATTACATTGCTGACAAAGATCGCACAGCAGGGCGATAAAATACGCGACCTGAAGGCAGCCAAGTCGGAAAAGTCCTTGGTAGAGCCAGAAGTCAAGCTGCTGCTGGCCCTAAAGACGGACTACAAGTCGTTGACGGGACAGGATTGGAAGCCAGGCACTGTGGCACCCGCTACAGCTCCCACTCCAGTGGCTACTGTCGATCTGACGGGAGGAGATTCGGACAACGATATTTCCTCCGTTTTGACGAAGATCCAGGCCCAGGGCGACAAGATACGCCAACTAAAGTCGGCGAAGGCAGCAAAGGCCGCCATTGAACCCGAAGTAAAGACCCTGCTGGCCCTAAAGGGAGAATACAAGACGCTGAGCGGCAAGGATTGGACACCGGACGCCAAGGCAGAGCCCGCAGCTGTCAAAAAGGAAGCCAGTCCCGTGGAGATGGCATCCCCAGCCAAGGATCAGCTGACCCTGGAAATCAATGCCCAGGGGGAAAAGGTGAGGGCGGTGAAGGGTGGCAAGGCTGCCAAGGAAGTGGTGGATGCGGAAGTTGCCAAACTGCTGGCCCTGAAGGCCAAGTACAAGGAGATCACGGGCACAGATTTCCCTGTGGCCGGACGAGGAGGCGGCAGCGGAGGAGCTACGAAAAAGGCACAAAAGGAGCCGCAACCGAAGCCAGCAAAGCCTGTCAAGAAGGAGCCGGCGGCGGATGCATCGGCGGGCGGTGTCAAAAAGCAGACACGATTGGGCTTGGAGGCGACCAAGGAGGAGAATCTGCCCGATTGGTATTCACAGGTGATCACCAAGGGCGAGATGATCGAGTACTACGATGTGTCCGGGTGCTACATCCTGCGCCACTGGTCCTTTGCCATCTGGAAGTTCATCAAGCAATGGTTCGATGCCGAGATCACGCGCATGGGCGTCAAGGAGTGCTATTTCCCCATCTTCGTCTCCAAGGCGGTCCTCGAGAAGGAGAAGACGCACATTGCAGATTTTGCCCCCGAAGTGGCATGGGTCACGAAATCGGGCGATTCTGATCTGGCCGAACCCATTGCCGTGCGACCCACCTCTGAGACTGTAATGTATCCCGCCTACGCAAAGTGGATACAGTCTTACAGAGATCTGCCCATCCGCCTCAATCAGTGGAACAATGTCGTGGTAAGTAGGAGTAGTAGAAGTAGTTTCCGCTGTGGAAGACTCAATCACTTTTGTATTTTCTAGCGCTGGGAATTCAAGCATCCGCAACCATTCCTCCGCACCCGCGAGTTCCTCTGGCAGGAGGGGCACACGGCCTTTGCCGGCAAAGAGGAGGCCGACAAAGAGGTGCTGGACATTCTCGATCTGTATGCTCTGGTCTACACGCATCTGCTGGCCATACCCGTGGTGAAGGGTCGCAAAACCGAGAAGGAGAAGTTCGCGGGCGGTGATTACACCACCACCGTGGAGGCCTTCATCTCCGCTTCCGGCCGTGCCATCCAGGGCGCCACCAGCCATCATCTGGGGCAGAACTTCTCCAAGATGTTTGAGATCGTTTTCGAGGACCCAGAGACGCAGCAGAAGCAGTATGTGTTTCAGAACTCGTGGGGCATCACCACGCGCACCATCGGTGTGATGGTCATGGTGCATGCCGACAACCAGGGACTTGTGCTGCCTCCCAATGTGGCCTGCATCCAGGCGATCGTTGTGCCCTGCGGCATCACCGTCAACACCAAGGACGACGAGCGTGCCCAACTGCTGGATGCCTGCAAGAAGCTGGAGCAACGACTGGTCGGTGCCGGAGTGCGCTGCGAGGGCGACTACCGCGACAATTATTCGCCCGGCTGGAAATTCAATCACTGGGAGTTGAAGGGAGTGCCGCTGCGCCTCGAGGTGGGTCCCAAGGACCTGAAGGCACAGCAGCTGGTCGCCGTGCGTCGCGACACCGGCGAGAAGATCACCCTGCCCCTAGCCGATGTGGAGAAGAAGATCCCCGCTCTGCTCGAGACCATCCACGAAAGCATGCTGGCCAAAGCACAGGCGGATCTCACCAGCCACACAAAGACCGTTAAGAGTTGGCCGGACTTTTGCAGTTTCCTCGAGCAGAAGAACATCCTGCTGGCACCCTTCTGCGGCGAGACCCCATGCGAAGACAAGATCAAGGCGGACAGTGCCCGCGACGAGGAGGCCGAGCCTGGTGCTCCCTCCATGGGTGCCAAATCCCTGTGCATACCCTTCGATCAGCCAGCCCCCATTGCTGCCAGCGATAAGTGCATCCATCCCGGCTGCACCAACAAGCCCAAGTTCTACACGCTCTTCGGCCGCAGCTACTAAACAGCACAGAACCGATCGAAGTCTGGCTTCCCTCCCATACTCAATAATTCTCTATCTAAATAACTAAATAACGATATCCCCGCGATCGATGAAACAACCGATCAACCGATATGTACTCTTATCTTGGAATGAATTTTTAATAATCGATTAAATGTTTAAACAAATTTTACTTTAAAAGAGAAGGTTTTTTCGAAGCGAAATTTAGGGGATCGGGGTAATATTTGTACTCATTGAATGCACGGAAAAACGCAACCAGATGACCGAGAGGAGTTGCTGCATGACGCCCATTACAGTTGCAGACTAAATATTTGTACCAAAACTTATTCTGTGAAGGTAAAGTCTACTCACAGTCGATACAAGTGAGTATTTCTGTCCAGGTTTATCTTCTGTATACTTGCATAACCCTGAACTCCTGGCACACATGCACATGTAGCCACGAGTGTTCCCATGTTATTGAATGAATGCGGCGCACCTAATGTTAATTGGCATTTTTTCATAGTTTGTCAAAGTATTTAGCTGAGAACGACCCCAGTTGAACCTGCCTTGGGAACGCTTGCTGGGAAACGCTTAAACGCCCAACCGCTAACTGGAAACCCAAATTAAATGTCACCTATCCCCCGGATACCTTGTGGGACTTAATCTTTGGAATAAAAAGCATAAATTATTTATGGAACGGAACACTTGGATGAAATACTTTGCGTTTTGAAAAGGTATCAATCACGTCTGAAGCCAATTAAAAGTATATATTTTATTTAATTGTTTTGTATCGTATTTATGTACCCTGTAAATTTTAGATTGAATGGGGTATATTGGGTAGACCAATGCGATCTCTGCTGACTCTTGGGCTACATAAGTTGTCTGGCACTTAAAAACTGAACCTTTTCTTTGATTTGTTGTATAATTAAATAACATTAAATATATATAATACTGAAACCCTACTAGGTCTTTCCCCATCTTCCAAATGGTAGGTCTCCTAAAACAAAGGGTATTCCGACCACCAATTAACAACTTAAAGAGTCGTTCAACATGCTGCTCCAGCAGCTGCATATAAATAAACTGAAACTGTTTCATCGACAGCCAATCATGGGATGCCTTCTGGATACAGCTTCGTTCCACATATGTACACACATACATATGTATGTCTGTATTACCTTTCATAAGATCTGTAACAAGATTTATATTAACAGTAAGATAGAGGAGATTTGATTTCAATCAACCAAGAATCGCCTCCCCATTCTCCGCTGGGAGGGGCTTCTACAATTATAGATAGACATTGTCATTAATGATAAATAAAATAATTGTGACACTTGCAGCCGGAGCAGGGCCAACAAGAGTGGTCGAATCCAGGGGGCATCCAGAAGGGGAGCGGGGACCCTAGCGGGAAGCGGTTTAGGAATTGCCTGGAGCTGGTGCAGCTAATTAAATGCATATTTCGTTGAGACTTGTACGTCAGTAGACAAAGCTGTTGACTTGTTTTGAATGGAAAATATAGGGGAAAACAAAATGGAATGGAATGGAATGGAATTCTACAAATGCTCGTACATCTACGGCTATCTACGGCCGAGCCCACGCTACGGACCGGACCGGTCTCCGGATCAAAGCCTCCCCACCACCACCCCCAGACACACAGACACAGTCAGAGAACCGACCTGGACAATATTGCGTGCTGATATGCGTAAACATCAACATCGACAGAACAAATGGAAACTGCATAAACGACAACACTGCGAAAGGCAAACACATTCATACAGTGCGTTTCGTGATTGCAAGAGTACAGAGGGCTTAAAATGTTTGTATCCGTTGGAAGGAGTGGTAATGAGCGTTTCGAGAGTTCTCTTAAAGATGCTTGAGAGCCATTTGGAAGCTGTAATACGCAGAATTTAGATTATTTAGATAATGCAGCCTTATAGAATCGATCCGACCTGTATATACGAGTATCTTTAAAAGATTTCTGTTGCCATGGCCTGGCTCTGTTGACTCGGGTCAAACCTTAATGTGTTCTACTTAGTTTTTAATCGATTGGCGAATAAATAATAATTGTTTACCCGCCGCCACATAAGCCAAGAGAATTTTTGCAATTATATTTGATTTATGGCGTAATTCACTTGGTCCCGATTTAACTTAGGGGTTTCTTTTTGTTTAGAGGCTGCCACTCGCAGAAGTCCATTTCGCTAAAGTCGGGGCACTCCAACTGCAGCTTTATATTCCAGCCCCCAGCTTCAAGTAATCAATTGCATTGAAAATTGCATAATATAATGAATTCCGAGTTGAATTTCAAGACAACCCGTTTATAATGGCATGATTACTCATCGGTTAATGGTCAGAGGGGGAGTGTCAGTGGAGAGTCAAATAAGAGCCACACAAGAGTCAGCATTTGGTGGGATGCGATCATTACAATCTAATCCACAGAACCTAAAGAAGTAGAGTTCAAAAAGAGCCCGAACCGAAGGAAAAAAGTCTGTAAAGTATTTTGAGAGGATCTGGGATTCGGTAGCATTTTAGCCTTTATTTTATGCCACCAAAATGAATCTCAAATTATCTCCTGAATCCTCCGACGTGAGAACTTAAAACCCAACAATTTGAATGGAATATTTTGAAAGATGCCAAGAAGACCCTGGCCGCCGAGGGGTCGATGTTCGATGGTCGAAAGTCGATCTTTTCCGTATTATTAGAGCCCCACACCAAAATAGAACATGGGACATGGGAAGTTCCCTTTCAGCAGCAATTTGACGTCTACAGAATCAATTAGAGTGGAGCCACAAATTGGGGTAGTCCAGTGGGCTGACCAAAGAGTTGTTGTTTGGTTTTGTGTGGAGCTGGCAAAACAAATTATGTCATCAAAGGAAACGAAAGGGAAACGAATCTTAAAATGAAACTGAAACTGTGGCTGGGCTAGGGAGCGACTGCTCTTGTTTTGGCTGCTGTTGATTATGATGATGATGCTGTTGATGAGCCCGAGAAGCCTGTTATTAACCGCAGTGCCCTTAGAGCCACAAACGGAAAGGCAAACGTAACGGACACGTTGCTGAATCAGCAGATGATTCAAGGTCGCCACCGCGTGACCATTATTTAGAGGGGATACGCTGGAGTTTATTTTGTTGTTCTTTTGTATGGTCGATCGGGTCGGGGAGTGGCGGTTCGAACATTGTGAAATTCCCTGGCACGATCCTGCGCACTGATTGCATGCGACAGCCACAGCCTGCCTGCCATCTCCCGTCCATTACCACAGCTGTAACACTGCCGCTTGCACCCCTCATTCCGGGTGAGTAACTAACCAACCAGACAGGTCAGCTTTTTGCCTGGCTATTATTGACTTGCAGCCCGTGGATCAGGTTCCCAAACCAAACAACTAGCTGCATTCTACATCAGTATTCCGACTGAAAGATGCCCATTGCTGGTGGTTTCTTTTTTACTGCATATTCTAAGACTACAAGAGATGATTTTTGCAGATTTTGATTATAATTATTTGTAGATCTTAATTAAAAGTTTAATAGTCATATCTGTATTCTTGTGGTATTTATGGCTATTTGAATGTCTAATTTAAATCCTGAAGATGGAAAGATTCTGGAATTATTTATTTTTCCTAATCTTTCATATCTGTGCACCTAAATGCACCATATCCTCTCTTCCTTCCATAAATACCTTTCCTTATAGACCGTTACATGCCTCTTGTAGGGTTCAATATACCCGAAATGTTCTACTCGTCGAGGGTATGCATATCTTTTCTGCAGCCAAAAATTGCATGATTGCATCCAAATCTGTGTGTGTGTGTGTGTGTGTGTGTGTATGGGTAGCACCTATATATATATAGATATATATGTATATGTACACAGGTTCATCTGTAGTATATGCAACTGTTTCGTTTCCATTGATGACATGCAGTTTTTTAGGGCCATGCCACCGCATAAAAGAGCCTCTCCATCAAGTGGCTGGCCTTGGTTTGGTCCAACTTCGTCTCTTGAATCTGTCCTTTTTTCCAATATCTGCTTGGCGGAGGGAGAGGTAGGGGGGTGTTTTGGGGAATTTCTGTTTTGGATATTTCTCGGACGTAGGGTTGCCAGGTTGCCATTAGCATTGCCCTTGCCCAGAGCGCGACATCGAGACGGCTTTTAGTTTTTTAAGTGCCGTTTAATTGGTTTCAATTTGAGTGCAATAATCGTACTCGTACTCGCAGCACTGCCCGAGTTTCGTCTGGGCTTTCGGTTTTTTATGGGTCTGTCTCTGGTGGACGGGGGCAAGATCATCTTCGGCACACTCTACCCGGAAAGACACCGACACCTGCCTCCACAGAGGAGCTCTACTGCTTGTGCGTCTGCTGCTGCTGCTGCTGCCATTTGTCTCTGTGTTAACCGTTAAAGCTATCATCTGTATGTGTGTGTGTGTGTGCATTGGCGTTGGCTGAGACGCTGACGGCGTGCGCGGCTCGGCCGAGCTTAGTTTCCTTTCGGCCGAGTATAACTTCAAGCCAATTGCCCGCTTCCCATTCAGTTGCCGCTGAGTGTTCAACAGATTCAATTCGCGATACGGAAGCCACTCTACAGAAATCCCAGCCGAGTCGTATCCGCATCGAAAATTCGAACCCTTGGAAGTGAGTAGTCGTAAGGGCGCTAATCGCTACTGCCAATCCCATTCTCCATCGTGTATGTTTGCGTGTGTGTGTGTGTACTGTATCTGTGTTTGGCCTTACAATTTACAAACGAAAATCAACAAAAATATGCATAAAACAATTCAAAGAAACAAAACTGTGCAATGAATGTCTCAATTTGCGTGCCACACATGAGTGGCGGCAGTTACGTGAACTGAACGGAAAATCCATTTCGGGAGGCGTCGTGTGACATGATCATTGTCTACATCTCCACACAATCGTTGTGTTTGTGTGTGTGGCAACTTTAAACAATAGCTAAATTTATGGATGCAAATGAATGCAAGTGCCCCCAGAATGGAGGCAGGAATCACAGTGACCGAATGCAAAGTTTGTGCCCCAAGTCGTTTGTTTGATTCGCGAAAAGCAAGGTGAAAAATGTGTGTATGTGTGTGTGCGTGTGCGTGTGTGGAAATAGCAAAAGAAATCTGGCAGTTTTATCTATTTAATTCACAGACATTGCGAAATAATTTGAACTTTAAATAGAATGCAAATAATTCCTCTATTGTCCTGCTCATTAGCATGATTTATCTCAATATGCAAATTAAAATTGGAAAATATTACCATATATTTTCCAAACGGTTTTTATTACATTTTTCCTCTAAAGATTTATTCGGTTTTGCAATTCTCGGTAGAGAATAAATAAATGATGTACGTTCGTGTGTGTTTATGTAGTATAAATTAACCCACAAAAAGTTGTGAAATTTAAAAATAGATTTAGAATGCCTACATGAATCCATTTACAAAATATGTACATAAGAAAAAGTATATAGCAGCTACTTTTGTAATCGGAAATAAAATATGTTTATTACATTATGATTACAACATCCAAAAGTAACAACCAAAGGCAGTAAAAATGTTTATTGAGTATTAAAAAAGATCCCATGGAGTTTCCTTCCGTACAATTACTTAAATAGAATCCAGCAAAACCTCCCATGGAGACGCCTTCCCTTAACATACAAGTATATCAAAACAACCCATGCAGCTGCCAACTTATGGGATTGCCACCAATTAAAGAAATACTTTTGGGCCCCTGTACATTTCACAATTTGTGCATTTGCTTATTTAACGTTTTTTAAACACTTCCTGCATAAAAAAACAAACATTAACCAGCATGGCCATAAAACGAAAGTGAAATGTTGCAGCAATTAGTGCATTTAAAATACAAAGAAAAGCATAAACTTTGACTCGAATGGCTAACTGCTGAGATTTGCACCCACATATGGATTGCCCAAGATCTTAATGCATACTAAAAAGAAATAAACCAACAGACAGCAAGCAAACAGACTCGACACTTTCCAAAAAAACTACAAAAAAAAGAGTATTATATTATTATTATTATTATTATTAGCAAACAAACAGGGGGACGAAACCGACAAATGGATGAACTGCGAACAGCTAACAGGTCTTTAAACTTATGGCTATGTTTACCAACAACAACCCAAACAGATGATTCGGGCATAGCATCCAAGAGGTCCAACAGGGGCAGGGGTAGCCAGCCAGTGTGTACCTCATACTATATGTGAGGGCAAATAGAGACTACGAACCTGGGGCGCTGGTACAAAAATACCAATTGGCCACGCCAATTACATTCGGATGGTCAACATACTGTTGGCTGTTGTCTGTTGGCCATGTTTCTGGCACTGCCACTGCTACTACCCGCCGATCCGATTGTATTTCATCAGCCTCAGTGACATTGAAATAGAATATGTCGCCGGAGTAGGTTAGACAAACAAAACGGCAAACCACTTGAGCGGGGGAATTCAATCTGTTGGATCTCGAATTGATTTGTAATGTCAACTCACAGCGAATTTCCTTTGATCGCAGATCATCCGGAATCCATTGAGATCACGTAGCCATGGAAATACTGCGAAGCGATGCCGGTAGCGGCGAGTCGGAGATTGCCAAGTTCTATGCCAACAAAACGATCCTCATCACTGGAGCCACAGGCTTTATGGGCAAAGTTCTGGTGGAGAAGCTTCTTCGCAGCTGTGGGGATCTGAATGTCATCTATCTGCTGATACGCACCAAGAAGGGTCTGGATCCCAGCGTCCGAAAGGAGCAATACTTCAAGTGTGTGGTAAGTGCCCCCTCCCCATATCCCCTAATCACCATCGTATCCACCGTATTAAGTGTTGTTAATTGTATAATTTATGGGTCGTAAATAGTTGCCAATCAAAGGCACTCTCTTATTAGCGGCTACCGGGGTTGTTGTTCTCAAGGGAACCACGTGACGTATGAGTAATTCTTCTTCTGCCCGAGTGACTCCAACTACTGGGATGTGTCAGACACCATGTAATTCCCACTAATAAGGAACTATAATAACATTAGTCAGTGGGCGGCATTCGCATTCGCATTCCCATTCCTTCCCATATCGATACGGAGACTAACCGCAAGAGAAGAATTTTATATTCCACTGGAAACTTTTAGCTCATTAATTTACGAATAATTGCAGGTATCACGATTGAAATTTAACGAAGCAAAAACAAACAAAAAAAAAGCTAATATAACCCCTTACTCTTGGGGTAAATGGTGTAATTAAGTATGGTGCTAGAATCACATAAGAGACTACGGTTCATGGCAAGTTTGTATTGCATAGCCTCTATTACCCAAATATTCTTTAGGGAAGCTAACACATGACTCGTTTCCCCGAGTAAAACTCTTCAAAAGTGGATTTATAATGCATCTGCTGATACAATTATCAGTGTTGCTACTTCCAGCTGGATAGTTTCATCATTATGGATCATACATAATGATACGAATATGCCAACGCTTATCCCATTCGTCAATCGACCTTGTCCCATGCCCATAATTTCGTCTTTCAACTGCTTTACAGCACCCAAAACGTGCTCAAATAATGGAAATTGAAAGAGGAAATTGTTACATGAAGTTATAAAAAATAGATTCTATATAATTATATGCCATAGCTGGAAGCACAGCAGCTGAACTAATATTTCGTTTGCCCTCCATTTGAGGGAAAACTATGAGGAAACCCCCGACTCCCCCAAAGAGTTATTACCAAATTATCGCAGCACTCAAAGATACAAAGCGACCCACTCATAGACATTTAAAGGTACAGAGACACAGGCAGAGACACAGACATAGTCATAGCCACATCCATGGCGTTTATAAGTCAAGGTGATCATTATTGCTTGGAAAAAATTCGAAATTACAATGACTTTTAATTGCTGTTACGCCGGGGCCCGGCGCTTCAGCCGCCGACATGGACCATTAGGCAGGCGATTCTAAGCAGTCGGGCAGTAGCCCAAAACCAGCCAAGAGATCCAACTGCAAACTCCAAATTGCAATTCTAACGCCATGACACTTAATTAATGTGTCTGAGGGTCTGCTTCCCCTGCACCCTGCACCCTGTCCCCTGTACACTGTACCCTGTAACAAAACAGTTGTAAATACATTTGTTGTTGTCTTTTTTTTATTATTTATTGCAGAGTTTTAGCAAGCTGCTGGAGAAGAATCCCGACATTGTGGACAAGGTGCGCGTTGTAAAGGGCGATCTGCTGGAGCCGGACCTTGGCCTGAGCGCCAATGACATCAACACACTCGCCTCCAATGTGGAGATTGTGTTCCACTGTGCAGCCAATGTGCGCTTCGACCAGCCGCTGCGGCCCATGGTGCTGATGAATGTGGTCGGCACCCTGAAGGTGCTGCGTCTGGCCGAGAAGATGAGCAACCTGCAGACCCTGGTGCACGTGTCCACCTCGTACTGTCAGTGCAACGAGAGTGTGCTGGAGGAGCGCGCCTACCCAGCGCCGCAGAATCCCTTCTCCATCATCGAAATGGTGGAAACAATGGACGATGCTGCTCTGGCGGAAATAACACCCAAGTAAGTAGTAGCTCTGCTATCAAGTGATAAGTTAATTGCAATGTGGATTGCAGTTTGCAATCGAACTTTTATAACCCGAATCGCCTCGATTTACTTTGTTTTCCAGATTATTGAATGGCTTGCCCAACACGTACGCTTACAGCAAGGCACTGTCCGAAGATCTAATTTGCAGATACAACACAAAGCTGCCCATTATCATCACACGGCCCTCGATTGGTATGTTTCCAGATGGTTTGCATAATTGCTTTATTATATTCTGCTCTGCCCCTCTGGCAAATTTCAGTAACGGCGGCCATTAGCGAACCGCTGCCAGGATGGATTGAGGGTGTGACCGGGCCCACTGGCCTGATGATTGGCGCCGCCCGAGGCGTGATACGATCGATGCACTGCAATCCGGACTACTCCTCCACCGTGATACCTGTGGACAAGGCCATCAACGGGTTGATACTGTGCGGCTACCAGCGCGCCAAGGCCAGCAGCCAGGAGAAGGCGCAGAGCAAACGGAATGAGGTGCAGTTCTGCAACCTGTGTATCTCTAAGAAGGCCCTCACTTCGTGGGGCGACAGCATTGAGACGGGGCGCCGCTTCTTCTACGAGACCCCGCTGAGCTTCGCCCTGTGGTATCCCGGCGGATCCATCAAGAAGAACTACTACCATCACCTGTTCTGCGTCATAGTCTTTCACTATCTGCCTGCCTACTTCATTGACTTCCTTGATGCTAATCTCTGGCCAGAAGCCCTTGTAAGCTAGTGACTCCATAACTCCGCAATCATTCCCAGTATTCCCCTCTTTGCAGCCTGGTGAATGTGCAGCGCAAGGTGTCGATGGGTCTGAAGCTGTTGCAGTACTACACAACGAAAGACTGGGAATTTCGGAACGAGCGGTTCCAGCAGATGAGCGGACAGCTGAACGCGATTGATGAAGAAATATTCGACACCTCTGTGGGCCAGCTCAATTGGGAGACGTACATCAGCACCTACATCATGGGCATGCGCACCTACATTATAAGGGAGAGCCCGTCCACACTGCCGTATGCCCGCAAAGTGTTGGGTCGCCTCTACATCCTGGACTGGGTCAGTAAGTTACTGTTCTTCACCCTCAGCTTCTGGTTCTTGTGGACACATCTGGACGGGTTCGTGGAGAGTGGGGATGCCTTCATACGCTCATCCCTCAGCAGTATATACCATGAGCGGAACAACACCATACATGCATAAGGTCTTATCGAATAATGTATATCAAATATAGGTCCCAAGATTTTTCTTGTTTCTAAGTTTATATCAAATGATTTTATTATTCCAATATGAATTTGAATTGCAGTTGGGAACTGGTTCTTTTGTGAACCGAACGAGTTCGAGACATGTACCTAAATACTAGGGCTGAAATACACTATGCGCGCGCGATTAATTCAAATTCAAAATACTTCATCATAATTGTTTTCAGAAACAAAAGAAAATGTGAATAATATTAATATTTTTGTTTTCTAAATTTATGGCAAAGAAGCCAAGGAAAAACTATTGGATGCTAAATGTTTTACTGTTTTATATATATGTAAATGCTCAATTTATGTATGTAGGTACATACATACATATGTACCATTTATTACCTTTATTTTGGATTTATAGATGACTTTTAAATAAACATGAATGTTTACATACAGCGTGTGAATGAAAATCGTAATCATTTTAGAATTTTCTTGTGCTTGGTTTCCCTGCACGCAAAAGGTTAGTATAATTATAGTATATATCCATCTGAAATGAATATTTCCTTTCCCCCCACCCAAACTGTAGAGATTTGGTACTTTTTTTTGTCAATTGTTGTCCCCAAGAGACCTAGTCCACTGCATGCTTTATCTCCTCCAGAGTTTACCCTCGTTTTGGCGTTCTTCTGGTCCTGCAGTTCTTTTAATCCACAGAGGCAACAATACGGAAAAAGTGTCAGTCAGCATCTTGACATCGCCCAAGCTCAGTAAAAAGCCAAAGCATAGCAAAATGATGCACAGCACTTGCACTGATGATGCCTTGACGAGGCCATAGAAACCGGTCCGGAGCAGGGGATCCTTCATCGGCATGCATGCAATTAATCTAAGACAAATTAAATATTTATATTTCAAAGCAGCTTGGAACAACAAATTAACATTAATTAAAGGAAATAGGGTATACAAATGTCCTACGCATAGCATAAGCCCAGCTGCAATGTCGTCAAATTCCGCACACACATACGTTTTTTGCTTTGACTTCTTTTGCTAAAACACTATTTTGTAAACAATAAAAAAAAAGATGTCCTTTAAATTGACCATTCTTGTGGAAAATTAATTCGACGATCTGATAAAATTATATGTTTAGTGTTGAAAGTTTAAGCTTGCTAGTAATATTAAAGCGAATATCAAAATTGAGGAATATAATTTTCCTCGGTATATTAATGGTATTTTTTTACAATGATACTGATCGGACGGTATATTTTATCGGTAATTCAGCGGTCACACTAACTTGGGTGGCGGTTACAAGAGCGAACGTTGTTTTGCACATACTCTAACAGCAGTCAGCAGAGTAGAGCAGAGGAGGGAAGTTAAGCAGCCGAGAAGTCTAATCCAGAATCGAGTGCGGCGTTTTTGTGTGTGTTTTTGCCATGTATCACCTGAAGAGTTTGGCCCGTCAGGGCGCCTTGCGCCAGCAGGAGCTGACCACCCTGGTCAAGGCCCTGCCCACGGCTGCGCTGCAGGCACGCGGCTATGCCACCGAGCACCAGATTCCCGACCGCCTCAAGGATGTGCCCACTGCCAAGGATCCCCGGTTCTTCGACATGGTCGAGTACTTCTTCCACCGCGGCTGCCAGATCGCCGAGGAGAGCCTCGTCGATGACATGAAGGGCAAGCTGACCCGCGACGAGAAGAAGCAGAAGGTGAAGGGTATTCTCATGCTTATGCAACCTTGCGACCACATCATCGAGATTGCATTCCCTCTGCGTCGCGATGCTGGAAATTACGAAATGATTACCGGCTACCGTGCCCAGCACAGCACCCACAAGACGCCGACCAAGGGAGGCAAGTACAAAAAAAATCAAATCCAATAATCCTCCTCTCGCTCCTCTAATGATTTCCTTTGCCAACTGTTGTTGCAAAAATCGATTTTGTCTCGCTTGTTCCTCAAAATTATGTAACCGCGCGGAGTTTCCGCGCACACTCCTCGACTCTCGCGTCTGCCTTGTTTACGTTGGCGTAGGCCCCCGGCCCAGACCAGCCCCCCAAACCGAATCGGCAATCCCCTCTTATGGTTGGTTACACGTGTTGCCATTTGATTTCCAAACCCTTCAAGTGTTGCACCCATCCCCAGAATGCAGAATCGCCAGATGTCTTTTCTATGACGATGTCCCCTCCCTCCCTTCTCCACCTCCTTCTCTACATCGTTTTCTTTTCTCACAGTTTATTATTTTCGAGCTTGGCGAATTTTGTACGTACCGTACGCCTTTTTCCGATGTTTTTGCTCTTTTTGCTGTTTGCTTCTTCCTTTGGCTGGGTTCTATTTTTAATGATTTTCGTTGTTGCTTTTTGTTTTGCTTTCTAATTGAAATGAGAGCACCGCACCAACCAGCAGACAAGCAAACGAGCCCAACGGTACAGTACAGTGGGGCGAGTGTTGGGAAAAAAACGCCCCCTCGAATATGGGTTTGCCTAGTTGTCAAGCACAAAAACCTTTATTTTGGGTCTCACGTACTCTTCGTAAGCATTTTAATGCTTATCAATTTGTAGCTTGCTGCCAAAAATACAAAAAATGAAAAAGTGAAAAATACTTGACGGTAATCTTATCTGACCTTGGACAGCCGCGACTGGTAAAATCTATACAAACATACATACATATATATATATTTTATGTGGAAAACGAAAACAGCCCGAAAAAATTATTTCTGTGCGCCGAGGCACACATAATTTGTTGGTTGTTTACGATTATTGCCACGATTCTCTCCACGCTTCTTACTCGGTTTTAATGTCAACATAATAGAGGTTCCCGTTCCGTTGCGATCCGTTTATGATCTTGTTTTCGATTTGCCGGAATCGATCATGTGGTCTGCTGTAAACAGTGGGGGTAAGGTGTGTGTTTCTAGGTGGACTTTTGCCGAGGTCTTGTTAATGATTCACTTAAATAGGATGGCATCGGCACTCGAATGTATTTTAGTTGCACCTGCGGAGGTGCTAAAAGTTTTCTGTTTTTATTTAGTTAGTATCAAATGGGTAGTATAGACTTTTAGCTGGCATTCCTATGCTTGCTCTAATTAATGTTAATTCACGCTGCTGCCTTTCCCATTTAACTCTTAATTGTTGAATATATTCTGCACACATTTCGGTGTTCAATTCGCTTTTAAATGCCACTCCGCTCTGCGCTCTGCCTGTATTTCGTTTCATTTCGCGATTATTCCACGCCGGTTCTGACGTCTGTTCAGAAACCGGTCCGGTTTGAATTGGCTTTTTAGGGTCTGGCTGGACTGGAGGAGGAGATCTCTGGGCTCTGCTGTTCACGTGATGGTCACGTTGTGCCAAAAAAAAAACACTGAGAGACGCGATGATGGATGAATGAGTCACATGCTGTACGTATCCAGTGTACCCGCTGGAGACTGGTAGGAACTAATTCGCTCTGGTCTCGCTCTCGCTCTCTCTGTGGCTCTTTCCATGTCGTTGAACCACATTGTATAGACAATTGATGGGCCCCTGGCCCAGGCAGCGGCTTTCATTTCATTGCTTTCATTACTTGTAATTGCCTGGGACTTTATATCGATGAGGGGGGGTGCTGCTTTAGAGCTCTGAGCTAATCTCAGAAAAATACTCGGCTTTAGTTGGAAGGGAGGAACAGGGCACATCTACTGATAGACGTGTATGTATGTTGTAATGTGTCCAAAGTATTTGCCCTATAGCCTGTGGAGTATGTATGTCACATGCACTTCGTAATGGCCCATGTAAATAGCATTTCGCTTGACTATTTAGCAGTTATCTTATTGGCAAACGCGTTATCCTCTCTCTACTCTACTACTGTTTACTTCCCTTGAGAGCTCTCAAGTTTGTATTCAAATTTGTGTCAAATCGTGTACGAATCAAGTGCGCCTCGCACATATCATACATATGTATAAATGTATATACAGTAGACACTTCTTTTAGAGCTCTTGAGTTCCCGAGATAGATGGTTTTCCTCCTAGAAATCTTTCACTGTAGTTTTTTTAAATTGAGAAATTAACTTGTCACGAAATCGAATCGAAAAATTTGCTGGGGGTACAGGTACAGCCCGCACTTCTGATAAGCGTTTATTTATGCGTCATTTCCTGCCCCTATTACCGACCGCCCGTATCTTATCCAGCCCAGTGCTCGGGAAGATCTTGGCAGTTGTCGAGGCCACCAACAGAAGATTTCGGAGAAGCAACAACAGCCACAGCCCACGCCAGCAAAAGTTTTGCACTCAACAATCATCATATGGCACAGAATTCTGGTCAGCTGACGAGACAAGGCCCGGACCGGTTTGGTCTATCCGAGAGATTGTGCTGACGACAGCAGAGACTGTTGCCAATGGGGGGTATGTTATGGATGGGGCTGCTTATAGACGTGGCTACACACGATCGAGCCCCCAAATAAGTTATCGCACTGATTGTATAAGCACGAGCATACATACATACATATATATTCATTAACTAATAGCTATGGGGAACCATTAACATAACATTAATGGATTCCTATGGCGTGGTCTACCATGATAAGTCAACTTTATTTTTTTGGCAACAAAAAAAGAACCGAAAAACAAGTTGACCGATGCGCCCTGATAAAGCCGGTTGCCACTCGTCTTCCGAGCATAATCCATATTTATTTCTGGGCTGCTGTTGTTTTCGACTCTGTTTCGTTCGGTAAACAACAGAAAATGAGCGAAAAGAAAGGCCCCGAACCCTGGCGGTGAGGCGAGGCTAAGGTAAATAGAGTTTTGGCGTCGCCAATCTTTTTCGCTGTCGTCAAGCGCGAGTCGCGGGTACAGTCAAGTCAGCACAATTATGCCGTTCCGATCAACGCAATGCGATTCGGGGATCGGGGATCGGCTTAGCGTTCACTCAGCATAAAGTCAAAGAGGAGAGGAAAAGAACAATTAGGAAACAGGGTGTCTGTCCAGACCTTCAGATACCTGCTAAGCCAGTGCTACTCTGCATAGTTTAACCAAAAATAAGGGGCCACAGAATATTTCGAATATGGCTTTACAATCGGTGTATTATTATTTCTCGATATTTGATTATCCACTATTTAATTTAATTTAAATTCGTAAATTCCGACTTAAACTTAAAATTAAATGCATTACTTGAATGAAATTAACTCTAAATAATTTACAAATACGCAAAACCTCCATCGAAATCATATACCCCGAGTATGCCCATATCGAAGTAATAGAAGAACAAAATGTAATGAATCGGAGCTAAGGGCGCAATAGAATTGTACTATAGTTGGTAAATTTGCATTCTCATTGAATATTTTGTTATTTAAAGAATTTCGGGTTTCCGAACAAACACAGTTCCACAGCTGATAAACCGATGATCTCATTGGAATAATAGCTTTGATTGTGGTCCCCCGCATAGCAACCGCAAATGAGGCGGCGATTCGAAAATCATTTGTGCTAATTTTAGTTTTTATAGTTTTGTTTTTTGTTGTTTTTTTTATATTTTATTTGGGGGCTCGTCCAACGTGTTGTCGACTGTCGACCGAAGGAAAACAATAAACTGAAGCCAATCGATGGAACTTGCACATTGCGGTGCGCCAAACTAGAGACTTTTTATCGATCCATAAAGATGGGTTTTGCTCTTTCAAGTTTTTACAACGGATACTTTAACGCTTGTTAAATTCGAATTACAGCCAAGAAACAAAAAACACAAAGAACCATTGGGGTGTCATTATCTAATCGGCAACTTTCTCAAAAGATATCAGAGTTCTAAGTGTGGCGAACAAATAAAGATAAGATGTATTGGGCTTTATGGGGTCTCACTTTTGGGACTGTTGTTGCGACATCGAGGAGAGGTTTCCCCCAATGCAGCAATTTCTGGGGCACGTGACTCACGATGGCAGCCAAAAAAACTTCCTCTCTGAGTCAACGAAACTTTTGCTTTCGGCCAAGAATTCGGGTAGTCTGGTTTATATTTTTAGCACATGTCTATTGGATTTAGGCCAAAAATGAAAGCTGCAACACATACCTCCCCACATGGGGGCCCCAGGGTGGAGGGTGGAGGGCTGTACTTTCAAGGTTTCTCTAAAGCAACTAAACCAACACCTGTCGTATACGTAATATGCTCATCTGTTGTTATGCAACTGTTTCCTTTCTTCAATTGTTTAGGTATCCGCTTCTCGTTGGATGTGTCACGCGATGAGGTGAAAGCCCTGTCGGCCCTGATGACCTTCAAGTGCGCCTGTGTCGATGTGCCATTCGGCGGTGCCAAGGCTGGCCTGAAGATCAACCCCAAGGAGTACTCCGAGCACGAGTTGGAGAAGATCACCCGTCGCTTCACCCTTGAGCTGGCCAAGAAGGGCTTCATTGGACCCGGCGTCGATGTGCCCGCCCCCGATATGGGCACTGGCGAGCGCGAAATGTCGTGGATTGCCGACACCTATGCCAAGACCATCGGACATCTGGATATCAATGCTCATGCCTGTGTCACCGGCAAGCCTATCAACCAGGGTGGCATCCATGGACGTGTCTCGGCCACCGGTCGCGGCGTCTTCCACGGTCTGGAGAACTTCATCAACGAGGCCAGCTACATGAGCCAGATTGGTGAGTAGTATTTCTTTGGTGATATCTCAAACGAAAGGAGGATCTTATCTACATATATCTTGGACCATTAGGCACCACTCCCGGCTGGGGCGGCAAGACCTTCATCGTCCAGGGCTTCGGTAATGTCGGCCTTCACACCACCCGCTACCTCACTCGTGCCGGTGCCACCTGCATCGGTGTGATTGAGCACGACGGAACTCTGTTCAACCCGGAGGGCATTGACCCCAAGCTCCTGGAGGACTACAAGAACGAGCACGGCACCATTGTGGGCTACCACAACGCCAAGCCCTACGAGGGTGAGAATCTGATGTTCGAGAAGTGCGACATCTTCATTCCAGCTGCCGTTGAGAAGGTCATCAACAGCGAGAATGCCAGCAGAATCCAAGCTAAGGTAAGAATCAAAACAGCCTTATAATATGGGAAATCCCTCTGAAATTCTAGATTATTTTTAGATCATTGCCGAGGCTGCCAACGGCCCAACCACTCCTGCTGCCGACAAGATCCTCATTGACCGCAACATTTTGGTCATCCCCGATCTGTACATCAATGCTGGTGGTGTCACTGTCTCCTTCTTCGAATGGCTCAAGAACCTCAACCATGTCTCGTACGGTCGCCTGACCTTCAAGTACGAGCGCGAGTCCAACTATCATTTGCTCGGTAAGTCGATCCATAGATCCTTCCATGGATCACCTATTCATTTGCCATTCTGCTCGTCATCTATCTATAGTATAATTTATCATCGATCGGTTTATGGTTTCTTATGCTAAAACCTTCACAGAATAGCCACTGCTCTATAAGCATTAGCTCTTCCCAGTTCGGTTACCATTTGGTTTTTCTTTTTTATCCAAAATGCTCTCTTATTTTCGATCCGCCACCAACACCACCCACCCAACACAGAGACTTTAAGATTCTAGCTTAATTTAAAATTATCATCTAAGTAATTCGTTGTTTATTCTATTTCTTCTTTTTCTGTTTCTCTATCACCAATGTAGCCTCAGTCCAACAGTCAATTGAAAGAATCATTAATGACGGTACATTATTATTATTATTAATAATTCTTTTCGCTTACACCCTCAACCATACCCTCTGTAAAGTTTCTTAAACACTCTGTATCTGTATCTGTAGTTTAATCCTTTGATCTTTGGTATAAATTTTGTTTCTTTCGTGTATCGTGTTTGATTTTGTTATTGCATTTATCCTCATGCCCCTGCAAGAAGATTCCCTTATACCATACTAAGTATTCAACAGATCCATTCCAACCTTCGGCTTTAATCCTGCTTCCATCCCATCTATTTCTAACCAATTCTGTGTAGTTTTATCCCTTAAACAATTACCTATCTGGCATGTGGCAATCTCAACTAATGTCTGTTCTCCCTCTCTCCGTTTCTCCATGTGATCGATCATATTGTAGAATCCGTGCAAGAGTCCCTGGAGCGTCGCTTCGGACGTGTGGGTGGCCGTATTCCCGTCACACCATCTGAGTCGTTCCAGAAGCGCATCTCCGGCGCCTCGGAGAAGGACATCGTGCACTCTGGCCTCGACTATACCATGGAGCGCTCGGCTCGTGCCATCATGAAGACGGCCATGAAGTACAACCTGGGACTGGACCTGAGAACCGCTGCCTATGTCAACTCCATCGAGAAGATCTTCACCACATACCGTGATGCCGGTCTGGCCTTCTAAGCGCCAGCGGAAAATACGAGCCCCGCAGACTCTTAATTAGTTAATAAAGCATTCGAACTCAAGAGCAACAACTTATGATATTGCTCCATGCACCGCCGTTTTTAGATGAACTACTTGAAAAAAATGTCACAAACTAAAATGCAAAACAAAACAAAAAACTAATGTAATTTATATTCGAGTACGGCAAAAGGAGCGCTGGAGCCGAAAGAAAGTCGTTTTAAATCAGAGCAAAACAAACTTTGCCAGTGTTCTCGTGTTTTGTATTAAGTTGAACAAGTTGCGAGCTTATTATTGTTGATTTTTATTCTGTAATTTTTAAGTTGATGAGCGTCCAACTGAAGCAATTGCATTTTCAAATATGTATCGTAGCGTATCGTCGTATCGCAATGTCGCATGCGCATCGCATCGTACGATCCGTTGCTCCGTTGCCGTAACATTTAAAAAATAATCAAATATACACAAAAATCTAAACTCTACAAAAACCAGTGCGTACATCTTTAATTGTCAATTGGATTTGTTAGCCATTTGGCTGAATCACAATACAATACAAATTGTAAGTCTCATCATTGATATATATATGTATATATATACATACATATATGTGCTTGTATATATGCATGTACGTTTGATGGAATGTATCAAAATGATTGGTTCTATAATACTATAAGTACACTTTAGGGGCAAATAATTGTAGAGGAGGGGGATACAGCATCAGTATCGTATACAAATTGGAAGATCTATTACGAATTTCAATTGTAAAAACTCTTGGGCTTACTGGCTAAGGGATAAGGCTGTAAATGTTTTGTGTGCATATCAACGGGGTGCTACCGAAGGGTTTAAACGGAGAGTCAAAGCGTCAATGACTTGGGGAACAACTGCTGCTTCGCATAGTCATCAATCATCTCCATGAGCAGGTCCCGCGTGAGTCGCGGCTGCTGCAGCACATAGCCAAAGTCTTTCAGTTTCGTGTTATCCAAGTAGAGATGCTTGTGGTGGAGCTGCTCCTCGTCGAGGTATGGCGTTAGCGGGGTATTCTCAATGCCGTTGCGTTGACAAATCTCTGCCCAGGGTGCCATATGCTTGTCGTTGATCTCCCCCACCGTGTCCGTGGGGTAAAGCTGAACAAAACGATGCGATTGATTAGGTTTAACCAGCGCTTGTGTCATAGCACATGGGATGCCACTTACCTTGGTCAAGCTCGACATGACAATGCCAAAGTAGTCCACATTGATGTTGAAAATATCCACCAGCAGGTTGCTGATGCTCCCCTGCGTTGATGCTGAATCATCGACAATGTTGTACACCTGGCCATTGGTTTTGGGACTCTGCGCCAGTTGCCAAATCGCGGCACACACATCCGATACGTGCACCGTATTCAGTCGCATGGCATCGTTCCAAAGCAGTTTCATTGTCTCGTTGAGGTATTTGTAAATGGCAGCGATTATAATGCGCGGCACTGTGAATGTCGAGTGGAATGGAAGAATGGGTGGACAAGTGGGTAAGTTTCACTGTAGTCGTTTGCAAATTGAATAAAATAATTATCGGCTATCAATGCGCTGCGACTCACTTAAGTAGCGCTTATCGCCAATGCCATAGACAACGGGCAGGCGTACCACTGTGTAGCTGAGATCGTTGATGCCCGACAACTCCTTTTCAACCTTCAGCTTCTGCTTGGCCACACCCGTCCAGGGCTCCAGCTTGCAGTCCTCCTTCAACGGCGCCTTGTCGCTGCTGTTCACGCAGCCAGAGCTGAGCTCCACATAGCGCTTGACCCGCTGTGTGGCTGCCTCATTGGCACAGTTGAGGCTCAGCTTGAGAATGCCCTCCTTGTAGACGCTATCATCTTGATTGGCACGCGTCTCGGCCGCACAGTTGATGACCACATCCCAGGCACGGCCCGTCGTTGGGTGTGGTGCAAACGCCAGCCTGACTGAGGCTGTAAAACACAAAAGGGATCCAAAACCAGTTTAAGTCGCGTACGTTGTGGTGAACGTGTGCGTGAGAGAGGTGGGGCTGGGGCTGGGGCTGTTACTGTGGCCTGCAGCGTTACATTGCTTTTACTTCCGCCGCAGTTGCAGCAGCATTACATACCGGCATTTATTAAGTTGGCGCTGCAAAACTCAACTTTATCACTCTCGAAGGCCCTGGTCTGCTCCTCGTTCAACCAGGCCATTTGTGGCGGCGTCTTATCAGCTATGCGTATTTCCTGCGACAGTTCATTGTCCAGCAGATAAGTGAGCAAGTTGCGCCCAATGAATCCGCAGCCTGCGAGCAGCACCATGAAGAAAATTAGCATTGCCAGTGCAGCGTTAGTCAGGTCAATGATAAGCGGAAGGGAAGCGTAGGCGTGGGAGGTCACTTACCACCCAAAATCAAAACAGTAGGTTTCTCAGACATGCTACACACTCCGCACAGTCCACCAGAATGAGTCAATCGAATCGTATACGGAAGATATAATACAATATAAGCGTCCAACTTATTTATTTAATTATTTTTGTTGTTGACTTATCGATTGCGGATTTATCGATAAGATATACCATAAATATACCGACAAAAACGAACTTAACCCACTTAGCCCCGTTATATTTAAACAGTTAAACACCTTGTGTTAAACAACAGAAAATAACGCTGTTTGTAAATCCTCCTTGTAGATCCATTTCATACTATGCTATTCTCTTTAATTGTAAACAAAAATTTCCACGATATCCTTCACCAAAAATGCGTCACTTAGTTTGTGCGATTAGCGGCGTTTTATTTTGAAAATAACAACATGTATTAGATGTTTAAAATATCATTTTTTACGGCATATATGATCGCAGAGATCTGAAAATGTATGCATTGAGCGTCCCCATAACAGAGTCCCCCTGCCGAATCTTCTACTCCGACCTCGTTCAAAATATAATATCTATACGACTATTTCGTGTGACCAAGTGCAGTAGAACTGACATGGTCACACCTTTGGCTTAAAATCCCGCGGCCATCGTTGCAAAAACGGCCATTTTGCGGAAAGCGCGTTGTCGAATCACAACTTTTTTACCCCAGAGAAAAGTAAGTGAATTTTAATCACGAAATTCTGTGTCCATCATTGTGAATAATCTTACAGAAAATATTCTGCACGATGCCGGGTGTTACTGTCAAGGATGTGGACCAGCACGTTTTAACCAAAGTGCTGGCAGCTTTCTTAAAAAAATCTGGAAAGATTACTGTGCCCGAACAGGCGGACTACATTAAGACGGGCAAGTTTAAAGAAACGGCACCGACTGAACGCGACTGGTTCTACACTCGCTGTGCCTCCATAATGCGGCATCTGTACTTTCGTAGTCCGGCTGGTGTAGCCGCCTTCACCAAGGTGTACAGTGGCCGCAAGCGCAATGGGGTGAAACCATCAAAGTATTGCCGCTCATCGGATGGCTGCATTCGTATGGTAAGTGTGTGTAACTCGCCAAAAGAAACTATTTCATTGGAACATTGGCTTACTTGAAGGCTTTTCACGCACTCGAAGCGGCACGCATGATCGATAAGCATCCTGAGGGGGGTCGCAAGCTTACGCCCACTGGACAGCGTGACATGGACCGCTTGGCCAACCAAATTGTGTTCAAGCAACGTAAAGTCGAGGATAAACCAGTTATCTATATTGGAGACGATTAGAGCTAAATACTGCCAGACATCTACCCAAATGCAGGAATACAAAAATAAAATGAGTTGCGACTTTATTCTTAACATGCATAATGGCGGACGAAATTTAAGCATTTAATTGAATTTAAGCTGCTGTTAGCTGCTCCACAAATCGCACGACTTCTGGTTGGGTGGCACCTTGAAGCCACGCACTATTACGTCAGACTGCCACCAGCCGCTGCTCTCCTCAGTAGTTTCGCCACATTCGAGCTGCTTGCTGCACTCTTCTTCGGTGCCGTCCAAATGCATTAGGCCCAGATCTCGGTAAATGGCCAACTCCTGGCAGCATCGCAGTGCGGCTGTTGGATTATCACTTGCATGCAAGAGGTGCAGGTGCACATTTTTGCAGCTGCGCGGCAATTGACTCGGGACGGATTTTGGTACGAGGCCTGTGTATTGCTGGTCCACTCCGGGCTCGTGGGCTGTCAGTAGTTCCAGCTCCAGGAAGACATTCGTAGCGGTCAGCTGTGTAGAGAAGATGGTGTAGAGCTCTTCGCAGGTCAAAAGTCGGAGCAGTGCCTGCCTTATGCTGTCCTCGGACAGGGCATGATTCTCGTGGTGATGGTGCCGGGTTATGGATGCGTGCGGTATGTGCAGGGTGTAGGCTTCCGTGGGCAAGAAAGTATTCGAGCCAAATAAGAAGCGTAGGCTCCTCACCTTGGAGGACTTGAACGCTTGCCGAATGATCTGAAAGGAGCAGCAGTGCATTGCAATGGAATTTCTGTAGCGCAAATATGCCTCACCTCTCTCATGTCACTGATGGATTGCCTAGTGGCCTTGGCCTTGGTGCGCTGCTGCTTGACCTGATAATTGGCAAATGTCTCCTGCTGGCTCGCTTGGAGCTCCTCGTCCTCCCATTTGTCGATGCAATGCTTATACATTTTGTACACGAAGGGAATCTGGCTGCGTTGGTAGAGCAGAAAGTCCAGAATGCCATTCACGAACTCTGCCGCAGTGCCCGTTGTCAGGACAGCTACATTGTCGAGCCTGAGGTCGATGTTCTTGACAGTTCGATCCATTCAAAGGCGAATAATACGAAAATTTAAAATAATATCTAAAATGCGCGGCGACAGACACATATATGCTAGAGATGACAGAAATGTTAGAGACAAAACACTCTGCTCAATAGTTTTCCCGATACATATTGAGACCATCGATACCTTAGAATTATTTCATCGATAGTTTCATTATTTCATTGATAGTTTCATTATTTCATCGATAACAAATCGTGCTACCAGACAGTTTTATTTCAAGCAGCCGCAGCCAACTTCACGTTGGGTATGACTGGTAGAAATTTGTTTGTTGCCGACAACATAAGAGAAAAAAGTGTATTAAAAATCGAAGACCAACAAATACAAGCTACTAAAAATGGTAAAGTGCAACACATGCCCTGGTGCAACATCATCAGTCAGTTAAATGGTTACGCTTGTGCATTTCAGGGACAAAACCAATCGGCCCAAGGGGGATCCAGTGACAAGAAGGATGACAAAGACAAAAAGAAGAAGTACGAGCCACCAATTCCGACTCGGGTTGGCAAGAAGAAGCGCCGCGCAAAGGGACCCGATGCGGCCATGAAGCTGCCCCTGGTGACGCCCCATACGCGTTGCCGCTTGAAGCTGCTCAAACTGGAGCGCATCAAGGACTACCTGATGATGGAGGATGAGTTCATTCGCAACCAGGAGCGTTTGAAGCCCCAAGACGAAAAGAACGAGGAGGAGCGCTCCAAGGTGGACGATCTGCGCGGCACACCAATGTCTGTGGGCAATCTGGAGGAGATTATCGATGATAATCACGCAATTGTGTCCACCTCCGTGGGATCCGAGCACTATGTTAGCATTTTGTCGTTTGTGGACAAGGACCAGCTGGAACCTGGATGCTCGGTGCTGCTGAATCACAAAGTTCACGCCGTTGTGGGTGTCCTCAGCGACGACACCGATCCCATGGTTACTGTCATGAAGCTGGAGAAGGCCCCACAGGAAACCTATGCAGACATTGGTGGCCTGGACACTCAGATTCAGGAAATCAAAGAGTCTGTCGAGCTGCCGCTCACGCATCCCGAATACTACGAGGAAATGGGCATCAAGCCACCAAAGGGTGTCATCCTCTATGGCCCTCCTGGCACAGGCAAGACCCTGCTTGCCAAGGCCGTGGCCAATCAAACCTCGGCCACGTTCCTGCGTGTTGTGGGCTCGGAGCTTATTCAAAAGTATCTGGGCGATGGCCCCAAGTTGGTGCGTGAACTGTTCCGTGTGGCCGAGGAGCATGCCCCCTCCATTGTGTTTATCGACGAAATCGATGCCGTCGGCACCAAGCGCTACGACTCGAACTCTGGCGGGGAGCGTGAGATCCAGAGAACTATGTTGGAGCTGCTCAATCAGTTGGATGGCTTCGATTCGCGTGGCGATGTCAAGGTAATCATGGCCACGAATCGCATTGAGACGCTTGACCCGGCGCTTATACGTCCGGGACGTATCGATCGTAAGATCGAGTTCCCACTGCCCGACGAGAAGACAAAGCGACGCATTTTCACCATCCACACGTCGCGCATGACCCTGGCCGAAGATGTGAACCTCAGCGAGCTGATCATGGCTAAGGATGATCTCTCTGGCGCCGACATCAAGGCTATTTGCACAGAAGCTGGTCTCATGGCACTGCGCGAGCGCCGCATGAAGGTGACCAACGAGGACTTTAAAAAATCCAAGGAGAGCGTCTTGTACCGAAAGAAGGAGGGCACGCCCGAGGGATTGTATTTATAAGTTAAACACACACACTAAACAATTAAATGTTCAGTTAATTTTGATAATTCCCAATCATATACATTAAACCAAATTAACACTAGAATCCCTGGATACGAATAAATTCGCAGTTATTGGCAGTGATGCGGCACATTGACCCAATAAATCGTGTGTATAGGTATCCTGCTTCTCCGATACCACTTTTAGGGGCTCATTTTGATGATTCAAGTACTTAAAGTGTTGTTTATCCGTAGCTTTCGCTAGCTCCAGCTCTTTGTATGCCTTCAGTTCTGCTAACAACTTTTCATCCTTTGTGCCAGCCGCTGCGAGTGTGTCGAAAAAGGAGCGGAATTTGGCCAATTCGAGGCCAACGTTTAGTCCATCCGCATAGCCCTGATCGAAGCTGGTTTGAAAGACCTGCTCCCGGCCATCGGCAATACCATCCGCATAGCTTATCTGTTGGAAAAAGAGTATCTTTAATTCGTACAAAGCGCCATTTCTGTCTGTGTCTTCGCATACCTTTCCAATTTTTTCCTGAACGCGCTGGTAATTTGTCGAGCTGACGGCTCTAAAGTCGATTTCCTCATCAGAGATTCCTGCTTGTGACATTATTTATATCCAATAAACTTCCAGGGAATGTTAAAAACAATAAGAACGTGTCGGTCCATCGCAGTGATTGGCTGTTGTTGATTCTGTGATTGTCAAAACGATAAAGAGCTACGAGACGAAACACTAAAGAAAATTGAAACGTATACGTATTGAGAATGCAATAACTCTCGTCTGCTCGAGTTTAACAAGTGTGCTGGCAGATTATTAGACAGCCAAAAGGTGTGGAACAACTCAGGTATCACATAAAATTGCAGTAGAGATTTCCCAGCCGAAAGGGCTGGGTTCTTCTTCTTAGTGCCGCAACCATTAGCATCGAATCGTTTGTTTTTGTTTTAACGCAAAAATTTGGTTGATTTGAATTAGCTTTAAAAGATCCGATCCGCCCCGACCTTCGTCATGGCCGCTGAGGTCGCTCAACTGTTGCTGTCGGTTATCCAGGGAATACCCGCCGGAGCCACCAATGATGATCTCACCAAGGCCCTATCCGATGTGTCGGCAGCCACCCGAGTCGAGGGCCTGAACATATTGCTACAGCAAGGCGGCATAGAGATTCTAAAGAAAGGTGAAAAGCTGGTGTATCGTGCCAAGGATCCGGAAAAGAAGAGCGCCCTACCAAAAGATGCCGACAATGAGGAAAAAATCGTCTACGGGATTGTGGAGGAGGGCGTGAACAAGGGCATTTGGATACGAGACATACGCATGAAGTCGAACCTGAATATGACACAACTAAATAAAATTCTCAAGAATCTGGAAACAAAGAAGCTAATCAAAGCGGTTAAATCTGTGAATGTTAGTATAGAGTCCTAAGAGTTCCTAACTGATGGATTTATAGTAAACCAAATTCATTTCTTTTAGGCCAGCAAAAAGAAAGTTTACATGCTGTACAATTTGGAGCCGGATCGATCCATTACAGGCGGTGCCTGGTACCAGGACCAGGACTTTGAAGTTGAGTTTGTCGATGTGCTCAACCAGCAGTGCTTGCGTTTTCTGCAAATGAAGCGCGAGAATGCGGAAAAGAAGCGCGACGGCCCCTTGGCCCTCAAGCAAATGTCATGTTGCACCGTCAACGATGTCCACAAGTTCATATCGGATTTGGGCATCAGCAAGGTGACCCTGGACGAGGATGATCTGGAAACCATACTCAAGACGGTTGTCTACGACGGCAATGCGGAGCGCATAATGCAGCAGGATGGCTCCTATGTTTATAGGGCCGTTAATTTGCCCCTTCCACCGACTGGTTTGGTCCAAATGCCCTGTGGCATATGTCCTGTAATCAAGAATTGCTCCAATTGTGGCGATGTCACAGCCATTAAGTGTCAATATATGAAAGAATGGTTGGAGTAAAGAACTTAAGGAAATGTCCGTACATTATTTACTTCTCTAAATAAGAGTCGAAGAATACATTCAATTAATCATCAGGGTTACACATTTAAATATGTAAAGTTCCAAATACTTCCCAGCTTTAAGCCTTTATGAAATATCCGTCATGGGTTGAATAATCAATTATTTGTATTGCTTTTCATCCAGTTTAAAGACTGACTTCGATGTAATCCACGCTATCTGCGAGCACTGCGTCGGCCTCATTTGCCGCTTCTGCGTGTCCAATTTTGAATGCCTTTTGTTCGCCCTTTGTAATTTCATTGAATTCGCAACAAAATTGGTCTGCAGCCTCGGCCGGCAGGGAAATCAATAGACCGCCAGATGTTTCCACCGATTTTCCAGCAAGTAATTTTGTGCTTTGGTCAACTAGAGTGCTAAATTTAACCACATTTTTGATAATTGGCAATCTGTTGATCTTAAATAAGACTTTCTCCTTTTGGAACTGTGCGAGGTTCAAGGCATGTCCAAGTAAACCAAATCCTGTCACATCTGTGGCACAGTGCGCCTCATACTTGTGCATCAAGAGGGCAGCGTTTTTATTCAAATACGACATCGACTTCACTGCCATTTCAAAGGTCTCGAGTATCTCGTTATCTGTGAACTGCGTCAGGAGGATTTTGTGCTTATCAGTCTGATTAGTTTGCCAAATATGGGCATTTGTCGCCAGCTGTGTTCCCAGTAGTTTTGTAAGTACCAAAGCATCTCCCGGTCGCCCATTGGATGGAAATATGATTTCATTCTTTAGGCAGACAGAGGACGCTACGCCGCCAATGATGCACCAAGGATTCAGCTTTAGTTGCCTCAGTTTCAAGTGGATTCGGCTATATCCGTTTGTGGCCAGTGCTTTTCGGAACCCTTGTATGATTAATGATGTAACGATATCACGTTGCTTGTTCGTAAATTCCGTTGATACACTTATTATCATTTCTAGCGAGTCAATATCTGTCACACCAACGGCATACAAATCACTCAGTACATTGGCCAGTGTGATGCTTCCCAATACCTCTGGATCATTTACCAATGGATAAAAGAAGTCAACGGTTTGTGCCAGCATATACTCTCCTGCATGGCGTTGGAGTGGTACCACGGCACAATCCATTCCAGCCCCAATGTGGTGTTCTTCAGTTTTGCTGGTTTGGAGTATTTCGGTTCCCCTTAGGTACTTCGTGAGTACATCCTGGGGGATTTTACAGCCTCATCCTCGGAGGGTGGAGTAGTTGGTGAGTTGAAAATCGGGCTCAAGTCCATGTTTTTCTGGTCGAAACATTTTTGCAGCTGCACTGCAGTCTGCTGCTCCAAGTCGGAGACGGTAGCGACGTAGTGGTTACTTTGCCATTCGCCACGCAACTCGGTAGCAAATACGTGGCTGTTGATTCTGTGATTGTCAAAACGAAAATTCCGACAAAAGCTACGAGCACGAAATTAAAATCAGTCGAATACGTATTGAGAATGCGATAATTGTGTGCGTCTCGTCTCACCTAGACTTACACAAGTGTGCTGGCACAATAAACCCCCAGGTGCAATAAATCTCTGCGAAGTAATCACTCTGCTGACCTGTCAGAAATGGGTCTCTGCAAGTGCCCCAAACGATTGGTCACCAACCAATTCTGCTTCGAGCATCGAGTTAATGTTTGCGAGCACTGTATGGTCCAGTCGCATCCCAAGGTACATACATATGCTCAATACCAATTTCACACATCACACAACACAATATAATGTATTTCGGGTCTTATCCGCAGTGCATAGTGCAATCCTATCTCCAATGGCTTCGGGATAGCGACTACATTTCCAACTGCAATCTGTGTGGCACTTCGTTGGAGCAGGGCGAGTGTGTGCGACTGGTTTGCTACCGTAAGTGGTGTCACATACAATACCTGACCGGATCCTACCTCTAACGACACTCGATCCTCCAATTTGTAGACGTCTTTCATTGGGACTGTCTGAATGCTCGTCAAGCCGCACTGCCTGCCAACACTGCGCCACGCGGCCATCAGTGCCCCGGTTGCAGTGTGGAGATATTCCCCAACACCAATCTTGTCTCGCCCGTGGCGGATGCCCTGAAAAACTACCTGGCTCAAGTCAACTGGGGTCGCAATGGCCTGGGCCTGGCTCTGGTAAGCGGCTAAAGAGTTATTCGCCGACTATGTGCTAATTACAATGCTCTTTAAAAAGCTCTCGGAGGATCAGAGTAGCAGTTTGAAGGCCATCAAGGCTAAGGCGGCCGTCAGTCAGGCGGCTGTTAGCAATATGACCAAAGTGCATCACATTCATTCCGGAGGCGAGCGGGAGCGTGCGAAGCCGAATGGCGGCGATGCCTCCACCCCACATTCCGTGCTCCTAATGGATGCATTTAATCCACCCAGCTCGGGCGATTTTAATGGTGTGTAACATAATTGTTGTCCATGTTTTGTGACTAATGGCATTCTGTTATTGATCCCACAGCTAGCAGTAGGCGACCTTTGCTGCCACGTCAGTCGCCCATTGGCGGGACGGATCGCGATGACAATAAGTACCAGCGGCGCACGCCGGCCGAGCTGTTCTCGCGTTGGACGCGTCGCTTTTATGCACCATCGTCGCGGCCACCTTGGCGACGCACCTGGTTCCTGGTGCTCAGCGGCATTCTGGCCTTTGTCATGTTCATCTATCTGTTGGCATGGATGGGACGCAGCGGCTCCAACGACGGCCTGGACGAAAGCTGGAACAATCCGAATCCGCAACCGAATCACTACGAGTAAATTATTCGAGGAAAGTTTTGTCCACGTGCATACGTAGTCTCTTATCCAAAGCCTAGAACCCTCACCCTCCCGAAAGAATAAAACTTTTACAGATATTTATATAATCTAAAATTCCAACGACAAAATAATACACATATTTATGTATATATAAAAGAAAAAACTAATACAGTACTTGTTTAGTCGGCATGAGGCTTTAGGGCCTGCACCCCACTTGGCTCTCTGCGTGCCTTTGGCGCCGTCTGCTGCATGCGCTTGGGCGCGTCCAAGACCTCGTCGTATTCGTGCAGCTTCTTGGCCAGGAAGTACATCTCGGCCAGGGCTATGATGAGAGCCACAATCACGCCCAGCAGGATGCGAAAGCCAAAGGGGAGGGGACCAACCATCAAATTGACGCCAAAGAAACCAAAGGTGAAACCAGCAGCCACAGAGAAGACGAACTGCAACACCGCAATGATTTGCTTGTTCAGACTTTTAACTACAAGAGAAAAGGAGAATTAGAAATTTCTCAATTTGAGTAGTCATCTCTACACACTTTGATAGGCTATGGTGTCCTCTGGATAATGTTTTAGGCCTGCATCCACATTCTTGGTCATTTTGTGGTACTCGCGATTATGCTGCTCCGCGCGAAGGCGTTCGCAGCGGGCCTCCAACTCCGGGTTACGTGGCTTCATTTCGTTTTCTGGCAATACCAGATCCGATGATTCGATCAATTCATAGAGAAAGAGATTGCAAACGCCATCTTTGCGCAATTCGATCAGAGTATCATTTAGCCAGTGCATGTCAGTCAGGTATAAGACATTATTGTATTCCGTCGGGGGTTCTGCATCTTCGTTTATCTCCTCGGATGACTTTTTGCCGTTGGCTGCCTTCTTGTTCTTCTTGCCCGTGGGTTTGGCTGCTGGCTCTGGTTCTGGTTCATCGGGAACATCGGCGCAGAGTCTACGCAGCAGCACCCGATCAATGTTGGGGCGTTTAATGTTTAGCTCTTGCTCCTGGACGATTTTTGTACTCAAAGGTAAAGTGTAGCCTTCTTTCTTCATCAGTTTGGCGACATTTTCCGGAACCTTTTTGAAGTGCTCCTTTTGGGCATCCAGGAACTCCAACAGCGTCACCGACGGCACAAGGCGCACCCGTGTGTCTAAGATTGTTGATTTCAGCATTTTAGGGCGGGTCTTATTTTGTAATGCTCAGCTTAAATTGCAGGTCGGAGTAGAGCTCGGCGATTTCCTCCTCCTTTTCCTCGAACGAGTTATCTATGCGTTTGTAGCCGTGCTGCAGGTTGGTCAGAAATTCGGCTTTACGCTGCTCACGTGACTGTCGTGCCTCCTGCAACTGTGCGCTGGCCTATAAATATAAAATGCAATCAGTCATTTTCGATAAGCCGGCGCCTCGATTATGGGGCGGTCCCAATTACCGTCCGTTCTAGTTTGGCTTTCTCCAACAGGCTGTTGACCCCGCACAGAAGATTGTTCACTTCGGTGCCCAGAGCGGTGAGGTTTTGGTGGCCCAAAACAATAAAACGCTCTGAAATATCGTACTTGAGCGATCCTATGGTCTCGGTGACCTGGAAAAGTTTCTCCACTTCGCTGTCGTTGCGCCGTACTTCGAAATTGTCCAGGAAAGCTTCGATCTCGCCGTTAACAAATACGCGATGATCTAAAACGCGAAGCGGCACTTTGTACAACTCTGCAGCAGGATAGAATATTCCATTAAAGACGATTATACAGCCGTTTTTTCAAAACATTACCTCGTCCAACCTGGCTTATCATTATTTTTCCACCACCCCACAGCTGTCACATGAGCAGAAGAAATGGGCGTTTTCCAGCACTTACTCGATTGAGATCGGTATATCGACGGTATATTTTAAAAATGAGAAGGTATTTATCCGTATGCTTCCGGTATATATGGCGGTATATTTTATCGGTAAGTCCGCGGTCACACTGTCCTCCACTTTCTGCTTTAAAAATTAAGAAAGAAAAATTGAAAAAATCTCTAGCAACTACCGGTATGAGCGAGGAATTCAAACTGCCGAAGCGCTCCAGGAAGCGCACCCGCGACGTTAAGCGCAAGGCCAGGCCAGAGCTGGACGGAGAAAACGCGTGGGTGGCCATGCGATACTATGAGAACTTCGAGCCATTCTGGGACTTTTCAGATAATCTGGAACGAATCGACGATGCGGCAGTGTCGTGTGAGGAATTCATAGAACGCTTCGAGCGTCCCTACAAGCCGGTGGTGATACAGGGATGCACTGATGGCTGGATGGCTCTGGAGAAGTGGACCATGTCGCGACTGGCCAAGAAGTACCGGAACCAGAAGTTCAAGTGCGGCGAGGACAACGAAGGCTACAGCGTTAAAATGAAAATGAAATACTACATCGAATACATGCAAGGGACGCGCGACGACAGTCCGCTGTACATCTTCGACAGCAGTTTTGGGGAGCATCATCGCCGGAAGAAGCTGCTCGACGACTACGTGGTTCCGAAGTACTTTCGGGACGATCTTTTTCAATACTGCGGTGAGAATCGTAGGCCGCCTTACCGCTGGTTTGTGATGGGCCCCTCCCGCTCCGGCACTGGCATCCACATCGATCCGCTGGGCACCAGCGCCTGGAATACGCTCATTCGCGGCCACAAGCGATGGTGCCTGTTCCCCACGCAAACGCCCAAGGACTTGCTCAAGGTGACCAGCGCCATGGGCGGGAAGCAGCGTGACGAGGCCATCACCTGGTTCAGCACCATCTACCCGCGCACCAAGCTACCCTCATGGCCGGAGCAATACAAGCCCATCGAGGTGCTGCAGGGCGAGGGCGATACTGTATTCGTGCCGGGCGGCTGGTGGCATGTGGTCCTCAACCTGGACGACACCATTGCGATCACCCAGAACTTCAGCTCGAAGACGAACTTCCCGTGTGTCTGGCACAAGACCGTTCGAGGGCGGCCCAAGCTGTCGCGGAAGTGGTTGCGTGTGCTGCGCGAGCAGCGTCCAGAGCTGGCGCAAATCGCCGAAAGTATTAATATAAATCAGAGTACCGGCTTTGCCTCGGATAGTTCTAGTAATTCAAGCTCCTCCTCGTCATCGTCATCCTCATCGTCGTCGGAGAGCGACGCGGATGCCGATTCCAATACGGACAGTGGGCAGGAGAGTCTCACCGCCAAAAAGAAGAAGAAGCGACGCATGGGCGGCGGTGGCTCCTCCATGGGCTCCACGCGCTCCTGATGCACGGAGCGGGCCAAGCGCAAAGGCTTGCTCATGCGCCTCTTTCAACGGCAGCTGACGCTCTGCCGGCGGCGTCCATGCTGCCGGTGCAGCTAGCACTAGATGATCATCTGCCCTGCCCCATTTAAATATTTTATTATATTTTTCTACATAGACAAACGAAACGAACACTACGGACGGTCCTGCAGCCCGTGACATCTTTGGTTGCGCGTGCCTCCGCCTTCCGCTGATTTAAATATTGTGTGTACTGCTATTAACTGACTCATTAGCTTAAAACATCCTTAAATGTGGCATGAATAAACTCAATAATATATTTGTAAAAAAAAAACACTGTATTTATGCAGCCCATTGTTTAAAGAACAACTCAACGTTTTTATTATTTTTACAAAATTACTTTTCTCCGTTTTATTTAGAATTCTTTTTTTGCGATGTATAAAAAAGAAACAAATTACATCGATGGACATGCAACTTACAAGATTTTGTTGTAGCTAAATTATAGAAGGGGAGGGACCATTATAGGTGAGGTGAGGTGACAGTCTCGTAAACTAAATGGAATTTTTGAATTTCTGGGGGTGACAAAAGTGACACGAGTAAAAATGTGAATCAAATATAAGGTAGATGATAGCTACAATTTTATTTATGGAACAGCCGCGTCGCTGAAAGCACTTGCTCTTAAATAAATCACCTTTAATTTGCTACAATTTGTTTTATTCATAATTATTATTAAAAGTTTTTTTTTTTCCCTTGCGCGCACTCTCCACTCATCACTCTCTCTCTCTCTCTCTCTGTGTGGATGTTGTTTCTTTTCTCTGGATTATGTTCTCGATAGAAAAGTCATTTGAACTTTGATGTTGTTGAACATTGTGTGTTGTTGTTGTTGTCTAATTACAGATTTACAGATTTTTTGAGTTTTCCTTTATTTTATTTTGTATGTATGAATTATGTTGTAGTTGTGTATAAATTAGAAATTGCGCACGCAGCTTCGTTTTGCTTAAGGTCCGTTTTGTGGTTGGGGTTGGGCTTGGGTTCGGGATTCTCTCCTCTCCTCTTCTGTTCTGTTCTGTTTTCGGTTCTGCTCTATCGTCGGGTATTTGAATTTTGTAGCCAAGTTCTTCCTCTCAGTTTATGTGTGTGTTTTATTATGGTTTTTGTTGGTATTTTATTGTTAACTTAATCGATATACTGCGCTAACCAACGGAAACCCTCGCCGTAGCCCTGTCGCTTCAGCACGGAGCACATGAACAATTCCAATGGGCGGCCAGGCAGATCGGCACGTGCAACTTTGCCCTGAAATCCACGCCAGAATGTCAGTAAATAATCAAAACAGAGGAGTGTGGGGACAGCCTACCTTGCCGGTTGTTAACTGATACAGTCCAAACACATTTCTCAGCTCATCCTCGCTGGCCGCACCGGGCTTATCAATTTTATTGCCCAATATGAGCACGGGGCAGTTGGACAGCGCCTCATCCGTGAGCAGCGAATCCAGCTCGTTTTTGCTCTCCTGGAAGCGGCCGCGATCCCAGGCGTCTATTAAGAACACAATTGCGTCGACAGCGGGGAAATAGTCCTTCCAGACGCGACGTGCTACAATAGGACCAAATTTAACGTTTAACTTTTATCCCAATTGTGTTTTAAAAATGAAACAAAATTAGTGTCTGTGTTAGTTAGTGTAAGTGTTCGGTGCGCCTAAACCTTTACCGCTATCTTTATAAATTTACATAACATCAGCAAACACGTTCATTGATATGACAACTTTTTTGAAAGCCAAGAGACGCTGCTGCCTGCCGTCTTTTCTCCGCTCAAGATTAGAGCTTGTTCACAGAGAAACGAACCGATCGTCACGATGACATGTTCTACTAATATAAATACGTACTAGTGTGCTTCCGTGTGTGTTTGTGCCTATCTGTGTTGGTTTATCAACTTATCAATTGACCAAACGGCCCGCATTTCATGCTTCATGCTTACTATTGCTAGCACCTACTACTCCATCCATTCTATTCCATTTATATTTTTTTTTATTAGTTTTATTTCGGTGCACATTTCGTGTGCACTCTCTAAATAGTTAATAAACAAGTTTTTGATTCTTGTTGATCTTGGGCGTTTTGTTGTTGTTTGTTTTGCGTTATCTTTATAGAATGTTTGCTTTGCGCACTTGTAAATTGTGAATTATTCACACAACTGTAGCCGGTGCACAGTGGTTGGCAAACAGGTCATTTGGCCAAGTTCGAATTAAAATGATCAACTGTGAGCACCCGGAGAGACCAAGACTGCTGTTGCGACTGCAATGTCTCTTTCTACAACCTAGATTAAAGGTCGCTCGCAGTTAGAACTTCAAGGCGAATAGATCTTTGACCACTGTAATAGCATTTCTGTGAACGCTCGAGTGCCCGTGGCTGATTGAACGCAACAAATGTACAAAAGTACAACAAGTTGTGAGTCTCTGTATGAGTGACCCGCTGTGCTATATTTCACGCTGATTGTAGCTGAATCTCTCTGGCTCTTTTGCATGTGTCGCCGCCTCGTGTGTTATATGCAGCCGGGTGACTATATTTAGAGTAAGGGCACACTTTCGGAAAAGCTCACACATAATTTATGAGTGCTCTGGGGGGAGGACAAACAGCGCTCCTGCCCCAGTGGAACTCAACTTACCCTGAGTGTGGCCACCCAAGTCGAATGTGGTGAAGCGCATATTGCCGATGGACAGCTCCTCGGACGCTGCAAGGGATCGCATCAATAGGGGGGGTTTCATTAGAAAGGAGAAATGATCCCCCGGGGACTACTACTACCACTGGGATGCAGGGTGGGTACATGCTGCGCCAGCTTATCGTCTTTGAGCATGTGCAGTAGCGTGGTCTTGCCAGCATTATCCAAGCCAAGGAACAACAATTTGCCAGACTTTTTCCACAGACCTGCAAGTAGATAGATATTGATAGACTTGAAAATATGCACCACACGAAAAACATGCGGGAAGGTCAAATTATTCGACTAAATCGTCATCAATTAATACACGCCGCTAAACCAATACCAAAACAAAACGACATCTGTGTACACGGCAGCAGCAGACACGCATACATTAGTCAAATTTTTTGGTGTTTCTTTTGTGTGCGTTCCAACGTCTGGCCTGGCCTGGCCTGGCGTTGCTTTGTTGGCAATTGCTCAAGAAAAGCGACCGACCGCCCGCCCCATGCCCTCCGTTCGGATCTCCGGTGCGCTTACCTAAGTATCCTAGGACTCCGGTGAACCAATCCCAGATGAACATCTTGGCTTGTGGTGTTGTTTGGGGTCAGATAATGGCCGAACCTCGAGTGTGAGAGTGTTGTAGGGGGGAAAAAGAGTGCTGGCTGCTGCTGCTGCTCCGCTAGACTGTAAAGAGGGAGACAGGAGAGGAGACAGAGCTGCATTACAGGCGGGCATTACACGGTCGTTGAGTCGCAATTTGCTACAAGTTCAATGTCCAGTCCAAAGCAACAACAACGGCAAGAGCCATATGTATAGGAAATCAATTTCCCCATCTAGCAAGTGTTCTTGAGGCGGTCGTACGTAGCATCGCCGCTTCCGGACTCAACAGCCGATGGGGGCCACAGTGACGGAGGGGGCCTTGACACAAATTAATTTGTTGGACATACGCGGGTGCTTCTCTGTGTGTTTTATACACCATACACTCACTGTACATGGCAGTACATAATTATTTTTTTTAGCAATTATAATTAGGTTAAAAACCTGTTCTTTGTCAACACTTTCTTTCTTTCTTTTCACATTTCATGGCGCTCTCTCTGTGTGGTGTGTGTGTGTGTGTGCGACAGTATGGGAGCGCTGGTGCGAGTCTGTGTGTGTAGTGCTGCTGTCACTGCGTCTGTATGCGTGTGTCTGTGGGAACTACGTGGTAACACGCATTATACTTTATAATATCAGTTAAGTTTTGCACAATTTCGTAATCACACTTTGGAACCAGGCAGAAATCGAGTACCCCGCGCCATCGGAGGCACGAATGCCGCACCCTTAGGCGGCGCAGCACACAGCACTCCCACCTCCTTATAGGACGTTGTTCGAAAACAGCAGACATTATTTTGCACTACGTGGACGCCTTTCGGGCACTCGGATTGGGTTTTCTGTTTGCAGTTTGCCCTTTGCTTGATTGGTTTCCCATACGACTGGTTGTTGCTTGTTACCGGACATTGTACAGGTGCTTTGAGGGCCCTTGCTGTTGATTAATAATCAATTAATTTACTTTTTCTACCTCACGTTTTATTGGAGTCAGTTTTATATAGTAGCAGTGTGACCACGGATTTTTCGATCGAATATACCGTCTGACCGTCAAAAATATACCCTAATATACCACAGATTTTATGAAATATACTATATTGCAAACCGATAAGTACCATAAATCAGGACTGAGTGAACGAACTTAGCCCACTTAAACCCCCATATTTAAAGTAGTTAACGAATAGAGTTAAGCTGCGGAAGATAATGATGTTTTAAGTTTTTATTGTATATCCATATTTTGTCTTTACTTACAGCAAATAACGACCTTCGTGTGCGTGTATTTAAATACCCACCGCTCTGCTATGGGCTAATCCGTTCTCTGCCCATGATCGGAAATCTAATTCCTCGATTTTGATTTTCGGTTGAATATTACCAGCGAGCTATGAATTAATTTTCTAAAATCCAATTGATTTTTAAGACTTTTTTTGATTGGATAGAAAATAGAACAAATAACGTTAGTGTGTATGAAATAAAACGTAAGTTTTTAAGTTTAAATTAAATTGAAAAAGAAACTACGAATCATATTTGGGTACCACTATAACCAATTTAGAAGATACTTCACTGCGTCAACTATTGCGTCAACTTTCGCTGAAATCCCACTTCTGTATTTGTCCCATGCAAATACTTTGGTTTTTTGGAAACATCTTGACAAATTGAAAAATTTCCCAAATCGACCTAAACACTAGTTATAGGGCTAGTCAACAAGTTCGAAAATCCGGTTTATTTTGACAGTTTTCCAACTTGCAATGTGACTGTCCCATCCAACGTCAGAGAAATGCCAATATGTTTTGTATTGCCTATTTATGTATATACATATATATCCATTCCGATATTTATGTCTCGGTGTCTGAAGGAGTATTATTAACTGCAAAATTACGCTTCAGAGACTGTTTAGTTGCACAGTTGAAGCCCGTGATAACAAACATTTCACTAATGCTATAAAATCCTCTTCCCAAGCGTTTTCACTTTTAACGGTAACGTGTGTATGAAATAAAGACTTAAAAATATCGGTACCTTATCGGTTGTTTATTTTGAAAATAATATTATTGATTGCTTTTGTATTTTTCAACACTCAAAATTTTAAATAGAAGATTTTGCCGCAGGCAGAACCTTGAATGCCAACTTTAATGCCAACCTCAAAGAAAAAACACAAGTCTAATTTTTCTTAAATATTTAAAATTTATTGCATTTAACTGTATATATAGCTGATATTAGATGTGATTTTTTAGGAGCTAGACATAACGAGTTTTTCATGCTAAGCGGCATGCCAAAGGGGAATCGGTGCAGGATCTTAGAACTAAATGGGGGGATGTAATGCCTAGAGTTACAATATACGATGAATCATTGTTGATATGTTAGCTGCTTGGTTCGACTTAGGAGCTAGACTTAGGCCCTAACGATATGGTTTGATTTGGTTGCTTGCAAACGTCTCACAAATGTACAATTCGATTCTGAAACCCGAAGACTAAGAGATAATGTAGATAATACAGGCTTACGGACTAACCACTAATTAGAATATGTTTTGCTCGATAACTAGTTCGTACTCATTTCCATCCATCTATCCTTTGCACTGTTCTGTGTGGCGGGGGATACGAATCGAATCGATCGACTTACAGACTTAACAAGAATACACAACTCCAAAGAAGCTTTCGATTTCGATTTGGTTTGGTCGATATTTCATGGCAGTGAAGTACCCGCTCCGCCCTGCCCCGCCCTGCCACGCCTTCCTAGCAGTTCATATAGTTGGGCGCCTCCGTCTCTGGCGTGGGATCCATTTTGGCAGCGGCCTCTGGGGTCTCTCCGCCCACATTCTGATAGACCTCTGCCTGGATCTCGATGCTGCCCACCTGAGGACATGGCACTGCCAGCTGCTTGGGCTTGAAGCTGCTGCAGCTGGAGGCGGAGGACGAGGAGTGGCTCTTGGTTAACTTCCCGTAGATTATGTTCGAGCGCTCGTTCAGCTTGATGGGCTGCAGGGTGACGCCGTTCTGGTTCTGGTAGTGCTGCTGGGTATCCGCATGCTCCTTCGCTTCCATGATGGTGTTCAGGTAGTTGCTGCTCTGGGAGGAGGCCAGCGGCTGGCTGCCGTACACCGGTATGTTCGAGGGGAACATCTGGTAGTGCTCGGAGGTGGAGCCGGTGGGGCTGGTGGGCGTGTGCAGGCGCTGGCAGCTGGACATGGGCGAGGGGAAGACGATCTGGTGGCGCTCATCACCGGGCGTGGAGCTGGGCGTGAAAACGGGACGTGGTGGTGGCGGCACCAGATAGTTGTCCATCAGCGATCCATGGGCACCCAGGCGGCAGTTGTAGCGCCGATCCTCGTGATCCGAGTGGGTGCCAGAGTCGCCCAGGGAGGCGCCACTGCAGTTGCTGCCCGTGCTGAGACGGCCCGAGGAGGAGCTGCTGCTAGACACGCTCTGCAGGCTGAGAGAGCTAATGGGACGTGCTCCCGACTTGAAGCTGCAGCTGGTGGCAATCGAGCTCTTGGTCTCGTCCAGCAGGCTGTCGGCACAGCTGCCCGGATGCTTCTCCCCTGGTGGCATCTTGGGACGCGAGAAGAACTTCTTGATGCGCTCGAAGGGCGTCTCTCGCTTCAAGTGCGATCGCACCTGCTCGTGGATGCGCTCGTACTCGCGGCGCAGCTGGTCGATCTGGTCCTGCTTCTCCCGGAAGCTCTGCTGGACATCGTTGCGGTGCTTCCAGCGGTCCACCAGGAGCTCCTACATCCCGAATGGAGAGCACATTGTTCTTGAAGTCGTGCATAATCTCGGCCAGCTCATCGTCGGCGTTCGATCGATTGTGGCTGGAGGCAGAGGCATCGCTGGCACTGCGCTTGAGGGTTCCATAGCCTGGCTGATGATTGTGGTTGTAGCTGTGGCTACTGCTCGTCTGTCCAATAGCCAGTCGCGTTGTTGAGCGGCTCATCCTCAGATGCTCTTCCACGGGGCGGTTCGAGGGCTGGAACAAGTAGTTTCCATCATCCGGGGGGCAACTGTTGGAGGTGCTGGTGCTGTGTGGAGGATTGTTCACGGGCACATTCGAGGGCTGCAGCACGTAGTCGTTGCCGGCTACGGCCTGGTTCTCCAGCAGCTGGGAGCACTCCTGGCTGAATTTGTCCGTTTGATAGAGTGGAGCCACTGGTGCATCCACCACATCCTGGGACTTGTTTTGCTCCTTGGACTGGTAGTAGGGCGGTTCGTTGATGCGCAGCTCGTTGGTGGTTTGCTCGGGTCCCGGTCCTGGTCCTGGCGAGACTGCAGCCTCAGGCATTGGCTCCGGCAGTTCCTTCTTCGAGTCCATGTTCTTCTCCGCCGCCGAACCCTGCAGATTCTCATCCTCCGTCTCCACACTGATGTAGTTGAGATTCGAGATGGCCAGCGTCTCCGTTTTGGGACGCACCTCGGGCGTGTTCTCCCGCTCAGAGCCGCTGGACATTTCCATATACTCGGCGGAGGGCAACTGCTTTGGCGGCTTGCCAGACGACGATTTGGTCTTTCCGGGCACTGCCTCAATGACCACCGGCTTGGGGCTGATCTCGCTTGCAGCGGTCGTTGGGGAGACGCCTTTGAAGTAATGGTACATGGTCGTGAGCTCGTGGAACTCCGAGAAGCTGACAATGTTCTGGGCCAGCTTGTGGTGCCCCTCCTGCTCGGCCAGCTCAAAGGGCGTACGGCCAGCACAGTTGCGGACGCCACAGGCAGTGTCGCCGCCGGGGCACTCCATCAGCTGGATGCAGAGGCGGTTGAGGCCCCAGCGAGCGGCAAAGTGCAGCAGGGTGGGGTACTCCTCCGGACTGGACTCGAGGCGCGTGAAGAAATGTGGCTGCTTCTCGCAGGGCCCGTTCAGCAGGTGAAAATTCGGGGGCATATTCCGCTGGAAGCACTGCAGCAGATGCTGATCGAGGGCGTCCCTCTCCACGGGCCCGATGCCCAGGGCGTGGCACATGAACTCAATGGGCGAATCCTCGACACGGAGCAGCTGTTCCAGCTCCCTGAGGCGACTCTCGCACTTGATGGGCCGAGCGCCCAGGCTCTTGTTGTTCTTTTCGATGCGGATCTCGATCATCGTTGAGATCTCCATGCAGGACTCTGGTATGGAGAACTGCAAGGTGTAGGGGTTGCGGCATTTGAAGTTACGCAGCTCGATCAGCTCCCCGGACTTCTCCACCAGCAGCTTGAGGGTGTCGTTCTTCTCCAGGGGCTCGGACAGCATGGCCACCACCTTGTTCTGGCCGAGTTTCACCTTCTTCGGCAGCACTGTAAAGCCCTCCGTGCAGCTGGAGAAGCTGCGCGAGAGCCCGCCACTGTTGCCGCTGCCGCTGTCCTGGCAGGGTGGCCGCTGGCACAGGGCCCGCCCCAGGATGTCCGTGGCAATGCCCAGGATATTGCTGATCTGCACCTGATCGTTGTCGCGCACCACACAGCGGCGCCACTTGTAGTAGCTCGGCAGCGCAGCCTTGTGCATCTCCTTGACCTTCTCCTCGGCCACATCCAGCAGTATGGCCAGGACCTTCTCCACCCGTATAATGGCCGAGAGTTGGGCCATCAGGAAGCTGTGGGGCAGGGCCAGAAGGGCGGGGCACAGGATGACAATCTGCAGTGCAGTGTTCTGGTACTTTTGGGCGATCTCCTCGCTGAAGGGACCATCGTCAATTTTGATGTGCAGAAAACTAAAGAAAAAGTCGTTTAGTTCTGGATTCTGGATCCTGTACAGCTCTGTGTCGTCCAGTACTCACTTGAATGGTTTCCGTCCGCGCTGTTTGGTGATCTTGTCGAAGTGGTTCTTCAGGAAAGTGGCCCGCAAGTAGGCGCGCTCGCTATGCTTTGCCGTGATGATCAGAATGTCGTCCATGTTGTAGCCGATGCACCCGATGGCATTCGCTCCGCCACTTGTGTTGTTCACGTTGCCGCAGTTGTCTGCAAAGTGAATGAAAAAGATCGAAGAACAGCGATCAGCAAAAAGTACTGCGTCCCAGGCGGACTGGGAATTGGAGTTTGCTGATAAGCAGCGGCCCACAGCGACCCCAAAAATAAGTAATCTACACAAGTATTTGTACAAGTCTCTCCCTCGCAGCGGAGTGTGTGTATCTGTGATAAATAATGTGTTTACTTAGGATTTGACTTTCGTGATTTGTGACCTCTTCAAATAGAACTTCCTTATGGGACACACACTTGTTTGACTTTTGACTTTCGGCAACGAATACGAAGGATACTCCATAGGAATGTGGCACTGTGTCACTGGTACTGCCTTGGTACTTTCCCCACTTATCGATGGGTTGCAGTTGCAAGTGGAAATATCTTGGGATACATGCGAGTACGAAACTCCAGTGAGATACCATGGGAAATAGGGCTGAGAAGGGCAGAGTTACCTGAAGATTGTTATCGATTGAAATTTAGAATTTCCCTTAAGATACGTAAAGATAAAGATACGTATATATATAACGATTCGAAAGAGGGGATTATTCTTACAAACTTACGAAGAAAGAGTTTTGAAATCTTTCACAATTTATTCGGATATTTTAGAGTATTTTCCTGCATAGAAGATTTCAGATCTTTTCACATTCCACAGCGACAGATCCAAGGCGACTGTTCGAGGCTGGATGTTTTTAGCCAGATGGATAGTGGGATTTGGTTCTTAGTGCAACGAAAACACAAAAAGATTTAAACGAAATAAAACATCATAAATTATTTCAGTGTTAGACAAACACCTCGTTAGAGTGGGGGGTGGTGGAGATTGTCCCCCGTTTTAGCCATATAAATTAGCCGCACGCACTGAATGGACTAATCAGTTGTTGCATGCCCCAAGCGTTGCGTTCCCCATGCTCAGAGCTACCGTTTGGCCCATAAATTCAGTCACGTTTAGCGCATTTAAATAAATCTCTACGAAGAGAAGACACATACACATACACACACACAGTCACATACACAGACACCGATGGGGCAATGGAGCGATGGATGCGAAGACAGGGAGCGATGTTATCTCTTGGCCAAACCGAAATTTACTGTTGCATCTGCCTCAATCTGAACTGCTTGACACCCACAAATGGCGGGCAGCAGCATCCGTGGCATCCATCTGCGGCGACTGCGACACAGCATCTCCCTTATGCCTCTTCCTGTTGCCTGTTGCTCTTTGCTTTGGCTTTTTTTCTGCCTCCTTCACTGCCTTTTCTCCACTCTTTCGCTTGCTCTGCCTTTCTCTTCCCTGCCCTGTTGCAGCTGCTCCTCATTATGGGGCACAGAGGCAGCAGGCAGGCAGCAAGGAGCTCGCTCTGTTTTTTCCCCTTGATTTTTATGACATGGAAGTGAAGTGAAGTAAAAATAAAAAAAGACCCAGTTCCAATACCCTATGCAGAGGGTATTTTAACTTTGTGGCGAAGCATCGCAAAGATCAAATATTTGCTGAATTTTCAATATATGTAGATAATTGAAAGTTCAGCTGAAGATCGTATATTTTCAGACATAAGTAAAGCGCATTCCGAAAATAGCAGAATTTGTGGGATGTATGTAGGAATTATCTATCTAGGAAAACCTTTGGGTTTCATGTAATCAAAGCTTCCTACTTGGAGTTATGATATTTCTCTTGACAGTACCAAGATCCACTCTGACTATGATATGCTAGTAAGAATAGTATTGGAGTATGATTAATATGTACATATGTACATATATGAACTTCTATTTTCGAAGATGGGTCTTCTTTTTGCATATTTCACATGCAAAATTATTGCCACATATTATTTGATATATTCTAAAGAATGAAAATAAAAGACGACAACATAATTAAGTGGAATTTTTGGCAGTTTCAAAAGGCTACGCTCTGCGCTATCCAATGATTAATGGCGTTTGAATCCTGGTGCCTGGTGTCGCGACATATTGTGTCTATCTTTTGTACCAAAACTGTGGATCCTCCTGCTCTTCCGGTTCTACTTTAAATGGATTTTGTTCTTCGGTGTTTTTTCGTGGTTGTGTGTGTGTGTGGAAACTTTGATTTTGTGATGGAGGCTGACATTGTCTGGATGTTGGATTGAAATTTATTTCTCAATTACATGGCAGACGACAGTTTTGTCGACGAGGCTGTTGAAAATTGCAAACAGAATGCAGAATGCAAAATTCAGAGTGCAGATCCCGATCCCCTGTCTGAGCATTGGAGTCGCATCCCTGAACTGAGTATGTGGACTATATATTTAAGCATCTGAGTGCTGCTGGAACATCTGGTAATTGTTAAATCGCGGACTCTTCGCCAAGACAAAAATGCCTCCCTTTGTTCATCATCTTTGTGCTTCTGGTTTCGTTTTCGCTTTGCGATTTGCAATTTGCAAATATTGTACGAGAATGTACTTGGCTTTCGGCCTGTGATCGATCACTTTTTAATGGATCCAGCTGCATCCCAATCTCCCTAATGGGAGCCACTCACTCATCTTCATGTCCACATAGTCCATTGCCTGCACATCGTCCTCATCCTCCTCCTGCCGCTGGGCCTGGACACAGCCAAAGAGGCGACAACTGCCCTTTGCAGGCATATTTTCACTGTGATTTCTTGTTTCAATTATCTTTTCAAAATATACTCCGCACGAGTATGTACCAATGCAAAGCTATGGAACACAGAAATTCAATTTTTATGCGCCACAAACCGACTCGAACATTGCGCTAATTGTCGTCGCTGCAGCCACATTTCGAATGGAACTGTCCGCACACAGAGCGAGTGAGCAGAATCAGAGATGGCCTAGGATTATGCCATTAATTAATTGATTAAAACAAACGCCACTGGAATTTGTGTGTGTGTGTGTGGGGAATATCTGGTTTAATTCAGTTTATGTTTTAGTTAGATTTGGTTTTAGCTTAGGATGGTGTCATGTAGAAAGATTTTAAGTTGAGTTTAGATGTGGCCTCTAAGAAAATCAAAGATTCATTTTTTAATTTCCATTTAAATAAACTTTAGCACAAATCCCCTTCAATCTTCAAAAGGAATCTTTACGATTATATGGACCATCAATCCCCCCATACACAAATACTACCATCATTCCGCGAATCCTCTTTATAGCAGTCCCCAAGTGAATGCCAAAGCCAGACCATACACACATTCACGTATTCCTAAATAATTCATCGAACATGTTCTTCTAAGTTAATTTAACTTATGCTCGCATGATTTCTGTGATGATATGTGAAGCGCGGGGAGGCGGGGGACTCCGTCTCTTTAGAGGGGACACAATTTGAATAAATGCCAACCCCCAACCTCCAACCGCCAAGCGATGGGATGGGTGACACTTTACTTCTTTTTAGCAACAGACATAAATCAACGAAAAGCGAAACAAAAACAAAAAGAAAGAAAAAGAGAGAAGAGAAATACGAGTATAAATGCGGGATTAAATGGACTACGGAACGTTGTCCGTAAGGGGAGTGCTATGCCGGGGCTAAGAGGGTGATATGGGGCAACCGGACGACACACAAATTAACCCTCCCCCTTTTTCGGGGACAACAAATAACTCAAACAAAAAAATATGTGCATATGCCCGTAGAGAAAACATGTGTAGAGGAGACCCCAGACCCCACCATAATACCACCATTCGCCTCATTGGAACCCCATTCCACCAGATATACATACATATATGTATGTATGTATATATGCATTCACATAACAATTATCATTTAATTATGTCAACTGTAACTTAATTATGCGCATATATCTTTTAATTTGAGGCCAGTTTTTCCTTTGGGATTTGGTTAATTGTCCACTTCCTCTTGAGATTTCAGCATTCCTCTCCTCATTCATTCATTCATTCACGCATTCCCACCAATTATTCACTCAATTGGTCATAATATTCGCTTCAAACCGAGATAAATCCTTTCTCAAAGCAGATGCATTGCAGATATTCTCATAGATATATAGCGAAGATATTTAGCATTAATATGCTCTGCGCCTGATCTCACGCTTCAACTACTCGTACTATATTTGCTTGATCTCAAATTTCACATGTATGTACATATGTAAATTCTCTGCTCTTTTTTTTTAAATCTCATTTTTCACATCAAGATTTGTATTAATTTAGATTTAGTTCACACCAGACATTACTCATAAATGGTTTAAATTGTTTTTAGTTCTAGTTTCGTGGCCCCTAGGCATGAATATGGTAGTTCCACTGTCCCACAGTTCTCCATCCATCCACTGCTGATGTTCGTTAAATGGAAATTGTTGTTCTCATTGTCTCCGAAAGACATCTTTGTCTCTCTCTCTCTCTATCATTCACGCTGTGTGTGAATATTCAACAGCTGGACATTGGTCACAGGTCCAAGGGGAAGAGGAGAGAGAATGAGAGATGGGGGTATACTTATTGGGATGGTCAGTCACAACGATTATAAATGACATTGTGTCTGCTGTTTACCTCTCTCTCCCTCTCTGAATGGACCTGCATCTCCAAATTCTGGTGGCAATCTGTGCCCTGGATTTGGGTTCGAGAGAGGTCACACAGATTTGGGACAAAATCTGTAATAATTGCAGAGCCTGACCGGGAATGAAAGTGATTGAAGTTTACTTTAAAAGAGATGCCTAAGAGTTTATATTTTCTTTCTTTGAATATATTCCCAGAACTTTTCGAAAAGTTTTCCCCCCTAATATCACAAAGTTATGCATGCTCCTGCGCTGTTGACCCAGTAAATGGTGAAATTTATTTTCTCATTGAAACGTCTAATAATGAAAACATTTAAAAACACATCATAAAATGGTGCATCCATATAATGGTATGGTTCTCTCCACCAAAAGAATTTCCAGCTAAAAACAAACATAAACAAGAATTTTGAAATTCACTTTCAGCCCTAAGAACAGCAAAAGAGCAAAAACTACAAGCTACCAGCTACAGAAACGAGGCATCGAACAGTTTTCCAAGCCATAAACATAAGGAAAACAAATACCATGCAGTAGGAGGGGCAGGGTGGGAACATCATTTTCACGCTGCGTGCCACGTCACGGATGGAGGGGAGAATCTTGGAGAAAATTCCAGGCAGAGTTATAAACTTTATAGAGACCGATATCGAAGCGAATGAACAAGTAAAGTGAAGTGAACTCTGAATGGGAGTCGAGTGAAGGGAAGTTCATAAAATCCAAACAATTCCCGTCATTTAGTTGCATGGATAGTTAGATGGAAGAGTCTTCTCCTCACCCCTCGATCAGTTCATGAAGTTTAGAGATGCATAATGCATTTAAATGCAATTTTTATACAACTGGGAGGTCCCCACCACGCGAAGGAGTAGGAGGAAAGTTCCTCTTCTCTGATGTTATTTTTGACGTTTTTGACATTAATGTTTTGTTATTCCTCGCTGTCGCTGTCATAAAAGGGCTTGTGGCAGACACAGACACAGACATTCGACTTACACACATATGTTTTCGTGTGTAATTCTCGTATAAAAACAATGCTGCTACCGACAACTCTTTTTACCCATCTATAAATACACTTCCCAGATATCTATATACAACATACTATATATGTATGTGTGTGTAAATGGGGGAATCTGGGAGAATTCGAGGTATTAGGGCATTGAATAATTGTGCAGCAGGTGTCAAATGTCTTGGCTCATCCGTCATGAATGAACCCGAGCTAAATGCTTTTTTTTTTCAAGAAAATTTAAAATTTTTCAACACAAAATATTAAAAATCACATAAACAGAGAGCTCAAATTCGTGTTAAACTCAACATTTGTGGTCTTATCAAAGGGGGAGAAAACTCACTCACTCATCCACCAGCACCCCCCCGCCTACAGTATCAGTATGGCCCCTCTAATGTTGATTAATGATCGCCCCAGTTGGAAAAGCGACAACTTTGTCAAACACTTCATCGGAGGCATTCCAAATGTTTCGCTCTCTCTCAAAGGTACATTCGATAGGTGTGGTGTGTGGGAGCAGCTATTTTTTAGGGGGGTGGGGATGGGAGCACCTATTTATGTCACTCTGCCAGCCATTTCACTGATCTATGCATTCTGTGTGCCAATAAATGTCTTCATAAATTCCAGACCCGCCATCCCCTCCATCAGTACCCATCACACACACCCATCAAGAGGAGGCGTCTCCTAATATAGTCATAAATATTTGGTTGGACGATTCCAAAACAATACTCACATCATTTGATGCTTGTATTACTACATAATGGAATTTACCATGAATTTTTAGTTGGATATTTTTTAAAACTAAAAGTAAAAATTAAAGGGTTATATCTTTGGTTATATCTATATGGCGATATTGAGGTTGTCAGTATATTTTACATTCAAATACAATTCTCTATACATTTTCAACATTCTTTCAACAGCTTCCCCGCGGTTAACCACGAAAATAACTCCCAAATGATGGAAACTTCAAGGTTAATAGCCGTGAGTAAAATGCCCAAATAAACCAATCAAAAAACATAGTAAAAGTACTCGCCCGCATTTTGTTGGAGAGTGTAACGAGGAGAGTACTTCTTCTTCTTTGCTTTTTGTTCTTTTTTTTATGGAAATCGTACAAAAAATCAAGCAACAGAAACAACAGCAACAATAATAACTTGACAATAATCGAGTCAAATTTTTCGTTTCCGTTTATTAAACGAGTGTAAGGGAATAAGAGAGAGAGGGGGTGCGAAAGAGTGAGTGAGAGAGAAAGAACACGCGCTATGTGTATGTATGTATGTATGTATGAGTGCGTGTGTGCTGCTGTTGTTGTTGTTGTTGGTTTGTTCCCTGCATGCAATTTATGCTGCAAGCTTCGACTTAAACAGTCTTCTATGAGGGATTTCCGGTGCGTGCGCCGCGAACTAAACACTGAAAAAGCAAAAGAGCAAAAGCAACAACTATGGCGGCAAAATTTGAACTTTTCCTAAAGTATTTTATCGGCGAACTATGTTATTAATATAGTATAGATACTCCTTTTGCTACTGCTTCTTTTTCATGATCCTTCCCTACTTCTGCTCGGCCATTTGCCGGGGGCACAATAATAATGCAAATATTTATGCTGCTTTGCTGCGGCACCTGCTGCTGCATGGCGATCTCTGGGGGAATGAAGGGGGAAGCTCTGGTTGGCCCCTCCTGTTCTTGCATTACCATCACGCACAGCCCTTTCAATTCAATTCAATTTATAATTGCTGTTTGCTTTTTTTTTTTGCTATTTTTATACGCAACCACAACAGAAGGGCACCGAAGAAACCGAGGAAACACACAAGTAATATGAAGACTTTTTGAAGCCTAGTCGTAGGGCACGCGCTATGGGTCCATCCGTCCGTACGTCCCCTTCTTCTGGGATGCACATCTGTGTTTTCAGGGGCAGCAGCTGCCTCGCCCACTCCCTCTTTGTTGCAGCTCCCCCTTAATTCACGGCTTGGGCCCCTACTTTTTATGTCTGGCTTTTCATTTTCCGTTCTTTTCCGTTTCCCTGTTCATCTCTTTTTGTTAATAATTAGAAAAGAAAGGGGGTGGGAAAACCCGTGTCTAGACTGTTTTAAGCGGAAACTCAATCTGTGCTCTATTTTTGAAGCCGTGTCCCTCATCTGAGCGGAACACGTGCTGCCGCGAGGAGTCCGTGCCCCCAGCCGAGTGAGGTTTATTCCAAAATTCAGATAATGCCGCGCTTCAAACAGACACGTACGATGGATTTCAAAAATCCTTTGATTACCATACAAAAGGAATTACATTTAATTGAAGAACCCTTTGCCTATAGACTGACAGTGCTCCCCCACTTGAAAAATCCCTGTATCCCTTCCTATGCATAGTGTACACTTGAAGAACCTCTAAACGAGTGCATTGTCTGCATTTTAAGTGCGCGTTTGAACATTCCGCTCATTCCGATCGGTTAACCATTTCCATGCCTTGGGTTTCTAATTGGTTTTCAGTGTTCCACGAGGATACTACCTAAAGTATTCCCCAAGTATCTGTAAAGTATCTTCTTTGTTGGATCCAAACTCCTCTACTTACCGCAACAGAACGTTTCCATCTCAATGTTTTCCATTTGTATCAGCATTTTGTTTTTATTTCACAGCACCGTTTACCATGCGCACACAAGTCAAATCATTATCAATGACTATCGAAATATTATATGAAACTGTTCTCAAGAGTTCTTTTGCTTTAGCTTCTTGTTTTTCCATGCGCATGCGCAACGCTTCAAACGTCAAGCTGCCACAGTCCTTCAATTTCAACTGGCAAAAGCTTGGGTCTTGGCTTGGCTTTGGGCCTTCCTAGCCATTCGAAATGCCAAGAATATCAATGAGCTCTCTCTCTCTCTCTGCCATTGCTTCTCTCTCGCTCTCTCTCTGTTTTGCACACTCTCTTTGCACCTCTCTTTCGTCTTTCGTGGATAAACAATGCATTGGAAGATTATAAAATAATAAAAGTCAACGCTGTTTCTGTTGTTGTACGTGCCCGTGACGTTTAATCAACGCATTGTCCATTTTTAATAAGCAGCCCGACCCCCTCCTCGCTTTGAGTCCCGGGCCATAAGCGGAATTATGGCATTTTAAGCGATCAACAGAGATCTCTGATTGCTTTTTGTCGCTAGCTATCCCCAACAACAACAACAACAACAACAACCATGCAGTACAGTACATAAATCCCCAACAACCCCTTCGAGCCATATGCGGCGGTGCCCAACAGTTAGGATCACAAAAAAGTCATAATAAAATATAAGTATTTTTATGGCCATTTAAATGGCAGCAACATAAACTCTACAAAAGGAAAAAATCAGCACAAAAATAAAACAAATCAAATTTAGAATAATTATAAATGGGCCAAGAAATATGAATTTTTGCATAGATTCGAAGAAGTTTTCTCAGAGGATGAAGATATACTTGTGATGGTCAGGTATACAAGTTATATGGTCTGGTAATTTCTATATTAGATTATAAGATAACATAGTAATATTGCTAGAATTTCTGCCGAATTATTAATAGAGAATATTTATTGATGTGCTTTTATAAACTATGAGTCCAGGGCGACCATTCCATCAGGAGTATCCAACTCTCAAATAGTCACAAAACAGGCACAAGCCTCAACCAAAAAGCCAAAAGGAAACTTCCCAAAATTAAAACGTGAGCAAAATTTAAGTTGTTTTAGGTACTTGTTGTCCTACCAAATATTATGCTAATTAAGTTGTCTTTTGCCCAAATCTTTGGTTAGTATTTATGAATGCAACAGGTGTGGAGACAGACATTTTGGTCCCTCAATAGGATATTGTGTACTTCGGGCTGTTCGGACTGTTTCGGGCTGTTTGATATGCGCAGAGGCAGCAGACAAAAGAGACCCCAAGCGAGAGGGGTCTGGTCTAGAGAAGTGTATTGAACCCCCGAATGGATGGATATGGATGCGCATGAGGGGTACAGGAGCCCGTGTGTAATCTGACGAGCAGATGTTCCAAGAATTGAAAACAGAAGCCAGACGAACAAGACGATTGGGGGAGAGAGATGCATAAACAACAAGTGCAACGCAAAGCAGAAACGCCATAAGAGGAAAATGGAGGCCATAAGAGGAATTTTCCGCCTCTGCTGATGCTACTCTTTCTGACGTTTCTGACCTCAAATCACCTGCCACATTCCACAGCCACTGAAGCAATTAAAACTGTGTAAAAAATTGATAAATGGCATATTGCCACGAGGGGGGGCATCTCCATATCTCATTTTATAAACTGAAGTACGAGTATATTATGGGGAAACCGCACAAACGAAAAGAAACATGGCCAAAGTAAACAGCAATGTGATGGAGTCTCTTAGTGGTGGTGGTGCTGCTGCTTTGATGTATTCACTGTTTGTGCTGCCAATTTGTGAATACAAAGTGGGAGGAGGTAAAGGAGGAGGACCAAATTTGGCCAATCGCTTGACTGGCACGCGCCATATGCTAAACAGTTGGACTCCACTGCCCCCCAGTGGGTGGGAGATGGAGGTACCTCTACCTATACCTCTATCTTGCTTTCCTTTTATGCTTCCGTGCCATTAACACGTTTGAGAAGCGAGACCCCAAAGCCAAAGCCAAAGACCCGATGTCTGCCCCATCAATTATGCTAAGTTCCGTTTCATATTGGATGTGCAGTTTTTCCAATTTACTCGTATGCCTGCCACACCCCACATCGCGTGTAGTTGCCGCAACATGGTCCCCACTCCAATTGGTTTATTGACTTCTGAATGGAGGAGACTCCCTTTTCCGTTTGCTTCAGCATTTGTTGCCAGCATAAAATAATATTGCTGCAATTTCCATTGTTGCCATATTGAAAACCAAGCGGAAATGTGTGTCTCCGAGGGGCATCCGACGCGCATCTATACCCTCATTAACATACGAGTACTGTTGCAGCAACATTTGAGGGCGGGCAGGGGGGTGCTTAATGCATTGGAACACCCACAAATATGGCAAAGTTTTCGTTTGTTTTCCTCGGCCATAATTTGAGGTGTTAAAACGGAATTGCATGTGGGTGTTGTGGGTTAATTGGCCCAAGACCCCAAGTGCTTGGGTCTGATTGAATGGAATTGCTCAGATTTCCATATAAGGAGCCACACGAAATAGATTGCCATAGCGAAAAGGGGGAGTGCGAAAAGTGGGTCAAATCAAATGGGGAGTAATAGTAGTAGATGAATGATAATTTAGTCGCTTAATAAGGAAAGGCAAAGGCGGTATTCTTGGGTTTCTTAGATTCTTCCGCTGCATTTTTATCAGGAAAATATCCAACATATAGTAGATCGGATCGAAAATACGAGTATCAAGTGCAACTATTGAAATGCAATCACTGCCCCCTTGGGGTGCTTCATTCTCTTCGGTATACAGAGTAAATATGATACCAAAAAAAAAACCACTCAAGCCCTCACCTAGAAGCCATTTTCAAGTGGCTCTTTTAGAAATAATCTTTCTGGGATTATCAGTCACTCCAAAAGTCTTAAATCATATCAAGAGTATCCATCATATCTCAATGTCAAGAAAAAGGGAAACCTTGAAAACGTTTTGATGAATACACAATGATCGTGCAAAGAAGTCCTGAATGGATCATAAACCATAAACTGGCTACTTTAACTGGGGAATACTATATGTGTATATATGTATATATATATACTCGTACGATATGTAGGATAGAGGCAGATGTGCCTCTGTGTGTATTCCCATATTCTAGGGGCGGCGGACTGGAATCTGGCATGCAGCGGCCCGCCTCAGTGGCATACATCATGGCGCGGAGGACTGTCAATGTCAGGCCAGTCACAAATGTCAGTCAGCGTCGCCTCATTACGATCCCCAGCACAAAACCCAACACAGAAACAGAAGCCCAGAGTTGGAGGCGGTGGCGGAGCCACTGTCTCTCTGGCGACTCTCTGGCGACAATCGAGCGAGCCACCAACAAAACCCCCGATTACAATTATCACTTGGTTAAACATTGCAATGTTGTTAAATGCAGTAAGTGAGGCTTGAAGCGCCGTTCCTCCTCCTCCACCGCCATCCCCATCCCCCGCTCTTGGAGGGAACATGAAATGGGGCACAGGGGCGAGAGCGAGAGTTCAGATCGATGGCGCCTGCCAGGCAGCAGAGCAGCAGGCAAACAGAGACGGAGAATGAGGCACTTAATATGCAAACGTGATGCAAAGCTTCAAGTTTGTTCGGGGGGTGTGTTTTGAGAGGGGGGATACCTCTGGCCAGGGGGTGCGACAGCCGCCAAAGTGCAAAAATGCGAACGCGAATCGAGGGCAGGGAACGCAATTTGCCCAAACAGTTTGTCTTTGTCTCTGTCAATGCCAGAGCAAAGGGGTAGAGAGCTGAGAACAATCGAGCGGGTATATTGGACTACAGGAAAGGCAGGGACATTTTTAGGCAAGAGAAATATTTGTAGATGGATATTAAGTCATACCTCAATGGGTTCTATCTTTCAGTAAAGCCCCCGAATTTATGATTAATAATGTTGAGTCTCGACTTACCTCTTCGTCGATGGGAGGTGCCGCGGAATTTGTTGGGCGAATGAACGGGCGGCCGTGGAGCCATCATGCTGGGCACCTCATCCGGGGAGCCCAGGCCCATCGATGTGGCTGTATTCTGACGCTGACGATCGCCCTGATGCTGCGACCAATTCCCAAACGAATGTCGTCGTGCTCCTCCTCCTCCGCCACCAGCACTTGGCAGTGTGTTATGGCGATGGGATTTGCTGCTAAAATAAGGAAAGGAATGGATTGGAATGGGGAGGAGGTATGGCAACGATTAGCATGGAGTCAAACTGTCAACAGCTGCACGGCAAAACACATCCTGTCACCGGCAGGCACGCCACCCCATCCCGATTTTGATCACTACTCACCTTGTTGGCGATGTCAGCGGATTGAAGACCTCGTCGTGCTCTGTGCCTCCCGCTCCGGGGCACTGGAGAGCTGTGCGTCTCGTTGCACGAGCCGAGGCGTTCGCGGAACTCCCGCGACTCCGAGTGTGAATTGGACGATCGTTGGCGATACATCAGCTGCATCGGCTGCAGTTCAAACGATTGCTAATGGGAAAGCGGAAGAGGGCGGAACATTAGACAAACACGCGACAGGAAGCGGCAGCGGAAGATTCAGTGCAGATTCTTCAGATAAACCAGAGAGCAGAACTCCAATCCGATCTACACTCACTTGCGAAAAGCCGCCCAGGGAGTTAAAGCTGCCGCGCGGACTGCCAAAGGCCATGGTGGCCGTTGTGTCGAGATTGGCGGATGTGATCAGACGCATCTGTTCCGGATTGGACACCACCATGGGCCGAGGGCTGCTGCCGCCTTTCGAGTTGCGGCGTTTGAACAGCGAGAAGCCCCTACTGGACGACTGCGAGTCGGGTGTCCGAGGAGATTTGGTGTCATTGCAGAAATAATATGGATTATCTGTGGATAAAGAGTGTGATTTCGGGGGGGTTTATATTAAAGGAGTAGTGGAACGGAATGAAACATATTAGATTTGGTCGCTTTCTAATACTTTATAATAAAATATGTAACATATTCTCTTCCCTAAAATGTACCTGAGAAAAAGGTGTTTGTATTATCCACAGTCACAAACATCTTGAGATCCTGTATGCAGTGTAACTGCCTTGGAGTTTGCTGAAATTCGTATGCTCTTTCTGCCACTCCCTATAATGTCTCTTGAACAATTTTATGCCCTGATTTGTGGGGCATCGGTTACTTTCACTACTGCGCCTGCGCACGCGCCAAAAGTCACACAAAATACGCGCAAAAGTCGCGTAAAAGTTCCAAACAAAAACGAATGACGACGAGTGCCAAAAATGGCAAAAACTCCCGTGGATTTCACTGTGTCCGTTTCACTGATTGATTAATGATAAACGTGGCAAATTCAATTCGCGTAAATTCCAATTCAAAATTGATGTTACATCAAATTTATTTTGTTTGTTGTCCGATTTTGGATTTTTTGCTATTCGGCGGGAAGTTTCATTGGAGGCGCAGCGCGTGCTTCTTCATTGACATCCCGAAACTGAATAAATTCTAAAACTTCAACGAGAACAAAACACTGCGCTGCCGCCATCCTCTGTCCGCTGCTTTCCTCTGCTCTGCCGCTGCTTTTCGGTTATGGTTTTTATTTTCCATGCACTGCTTCTACTTCAATTCCATCAACGCACGCCAGACAACGCACAGTGGAACCTATTCCACTATTTTGTGTTCTGATAAAAAATGCATCCCTTAAGCTCTATTATAACACACAGACCATTGATTTTTGAACATTAAATGCTTTTGCAATCAATTTAAAAAGATAAGATTTAAACAACTACTAGAAACTTCTGTCCATATACTATTTAAAAGATTTTCTCCTAACGTCGTTCCACTGTACGGCGCAACGCAATCGATGAAGCGGCGCAGTAGCGGCAGCAGCAGCATAAAAACAGATAGCCCTCTCGCTCGCACACTTACACACATAAATACACACACACACGCATACGAGATCAGTGTTTAAATATGGTTGCCACATTGCGCCTTGCACCCACTCACACAACACAGCGTCGATTCCTGTCCTCTGCCACAGGAGGGTTCTCTCTGCTTTCTGTGCCTCTTCTTCGCAGGGGAAAACTCCATAGCGAAGGGAAAAACAAAACTCTATGGCCAAGGGAAACTCACTTTTCCTGAGAGACATTGTTGTTGTTGTACCTGCGCATGTTTTTCATTTGCGTGCGTTTTTCGCATGATCAAATTATCATCGCCCTCGTCTACGTCTACGTCTTCGTCGTTGTATGTTTTCACGATTCGGTTTCCCATTCCCCCCAGTCGTACCGTCGTGAATTTTTGATGAGTTCCGATAGGTAAAGTATCAGAAATAGAAGTCCCAACGAACTCCACACTCCCCGTTTAGTATTCCCCACGTCTTATCAGTGTCAAAGTTTGAATTTCTATGCCGCATGTTGTCGGTGGTTGGGTTCTCGTTCTCGGCTCGGTCTCGGTCTCTCGGTTGCATGATTCGATGATGTCTTCTGTCATTTGTTGAAGGAAACATTTATGAGATTGTTTTGGTTTGTTTTGCTAGAATATTCCCAAGACCATGAGAATATAAAATTGGGAGCGAGTAGTGTGAGAAAGTGAATTAGAGAAATCAAATGAAACAAAATTTAAGTTTGAAGTGGACGAAGTATAAATTTACTTTCTTCTTTTATTCATGTTTTCAGTTCAAAACATATCCAGTGTCGCAGAATATTTTGCAACATTTTCCACCGTCTCCGGCTTCATGCACATGGAAATTGTCATCATTGATGGCTGCAGAGACCATAGAGTGCCGAAAATAGAAGACCATAATAAAAGGCGACATATTCCCGGCACATTAAGGGGAAGTACAGGAACTGCGACTCGAGAGTGAGAGCATCAAAGGCCTAAACACGACCAAAGAGTGCAGCAATTGTGCTAAGGGAACGAACACATTTTCACTTTTGCCCAAAGGAAAACTGAAGTGGCAAAATGTGATCCGACTCCAGGGCGACTCCATGTGGTCTGCCTATGGAATTCCTAAGTGGACTCTGGGCCGCTCTGCCCAGGGACTGGCTGGGACTGGGCCAACATCAGACAGATGCACTGCACATTGGGACCAATGGAAAACTCGTAAAAAGTAAAAAGAAATTGCACATTTCGTAGTCTATAAAGGCGAGAGGAGGGTTGTTCTTCGAGTGCCACTCGATGCGATGGGAGCAAGTGACACTGTATCTATGTATGTATCTATGTGTGTATCTGTATGTGTGTATGGTGGATGCAAATGATCTTGAACCGCATCTCCCTCTCGGGTACTTGCAGTCGATTGTTGTACTTGTGGAAATGCATTTGCCTGCACATAAATGTCAAATAGTTGTCTTCGCCAGCACGCTTCACGTGGCAGGGCACTCTTCTGGGACTGCTTCAGTCTACTGCTCGGGAAGTGGGTTCTCTCCAGACGAGTCGTAAATCTGTAGTCGCTGCTACTAGCTGTAACCTCTCCTTTGTCTAGTTAGAGCTCAAAGTGGAGCAGCCTTGTTGCTTTCTGCTTTTGGTTTCCTTTCGGACGCCATTTGTTGCACTCTTGCTGATTGTTCTATGGTGCTGACAGGTTCATTACTTTTTCTACCATTCATCTACAGATCTCTCTGGCATTGTGCTTCTGTAGGGTCAGTTTTGGCGTACTTTTATTAAGTTGTGGTCAAAAATGAAAGCCTTTGAAGTGATTAGTAGACAAAAAAGTATTTACTATTTACAATGATATTTACAATGAGTTTAGTTCTCACCGTAAATTGCTGGAGGAATTTAAACTCTAGAAAAATATGAATACGTCATATGGGTAATTGGACACGCTTCGTGCTATTTATTTCCAAACATTATTTATGAAATGAACTTTTGAACTTTGAATAAGAAATTGAATAAATATTTCATATACAAATATAAATAAATCTTTAAAATTTGCCAGAAAATTATCAAAATGCACGAAATTTGCTATTTTAGATGTCTCAATACTGCGAAAATGTTCAGATAAATTTTGAAATGTGATTATCTTTCAAAATATTTGTTCACAAAATGATTATATATTATATTTCCAATCATAGCTTTCATTTTCAGTTTGAACATTTTACTATATCTTAATCTATGTCAATTGTTCAAGTCATAGTATATCAACAGAATTGTTTTAAAATAGCCAAATTCCTTGTAAATTCAATTCAAATCAAGGCAATCTTAAAGAAGTCATTATAAGGCCATAAAAACAATTGGATGGATGGCTTTAAATGGCCTGAACAAATAATCAAACATATTTAATAGTTGTAATCAAATGGAAAATCCGTATCAGGAAAGTCTTTGGCCAAACAGGAAGCAGTCCAAAAGAGCTGGTGGGCGAGGGGAAGAAGTGTGCGGGGGAAAAGTGCGTAGGCAATTGTGAATTTTTGATTTGTTACATTGTTGTCGTAAATTGTGCTGCCATCGGCCTGACAAGACCTTCCTCAGTGGCACTCCCTATATTGCGTAGTTCGAATGTACATATACGCAGGGCTTGCACCATTCGGTTGCCACTTGCCTCGAGACTTCAGGAATATCGCATGCAATGATTTTTGTACACTTTCACAGCATAGGGCATTGCGATTTTGAAATTAAACTGTATATAATTAAATGTTTATATTTTCAGGAATAAGAATGTATTTTCTAAGATAAAATCGTAGATAAACTTATATTCATATATTAATTTGAATCATGTCCCATCGTCTTGGAAGTGTATCCAATGCTTCGTTAATCCAATTTGACGATAAAATTCGGCTCTTGCTTATTATTTTGTGGAATCTAAATATTTCTCTCGTAGCATGCTCCTATTTACTCAGCCTTTTTCATACGAATTCCGGGATAGTCATGCGAGTATTCGAATACCACCCGCTTCAGCATCTATTTTCCCCCGCGATGGAATAGCGTTTTTGAGTCATTTTATGTGCACTACGAGTTTTCCTTCACGTTCAATTGAAATGTTTTGTTTATTATTTTCCAGTTTTTATGATTTAACCCCAAAGAAGGGGCACGCAGGCACACAGGCACACAAGCACACACACGGGGAACAAAAGCAACACGGGGCACAAACGACGAGTCGAGGGGAATGCGGTGCATGTCTGCCCGGAAGTTTGGCAACATGGCGCGACGCTAAACAATCGGGGGGAGCCGGGACCCCCATGATTCTTATTGTTATTATTAATAATCAAATTATTCATTCCCGATTGCTGCAGGTGCACACGAGTGGTTCCATGGAAAAACTTTACGAAAATGCATTTCCTCAAGAGATTTATCAAATTTAAATAATATTTTTATGGAATCAATAATTCGTTTGGTCTACAATAAGAGCTGCAAGGAGGCTTAACTTTGGCTTAAAGCATAATTGAGATTCATTTCCTACAGCGTACATATGTTTCTTCAAAACATCATTAATTTGTCGTTTGCTTAGATTGCTTGAGTTTTATTTATAATCGATCATAAAGAGGGATCTCGTACAAGTCTATGGATTTAAAAACCCATAAAATGCAGATCCAAAAGTGTTATTTTAGTTTCCCGAAAAGGAAAACAAAAGTCCATAAAATAGTTGTGAAGAGTTCCGCCCACGGATTCAGATCTCAGAGACGGCACAGCGACACAGCAGCGGAAGTAAAGTGCCTTGAAAATTGAGAAGGGAACCCGAACGGGGACCACTCGACAAATTGAGGAAAAACAACTTGCGAAACGGAGGATGCGACCAAGGATTTTGTAATTAAAAATTCCAAAACCCAAAAACCAAATTTCGATAGTCCGTCCGATCGCGGCACGGCACGTGTACTCCATGTTAATGTGCCGCCCGCCACTCGAGAAAAATCCACAACGGAAATGCCAACAAAGTACAAGGAGATGGAACCACATAAGAAAGGGATGTGTTTGGGAAGTGAAAGCAGGGGACAGCAGGGGTCTGCAGGGTACAGCAGGGGAAGGAAAGTGTGCTGGTGTGAGGTGAGAAGATGTATCTCTCTACCTGGCAGAGTGTGGGCGAGTGCTTGGCTACTGGAAAAAGGTGTCGCAGATGCAATCAGAAATCAAATAAACACTTTTATGATCTTTGGTTTTATGACACTTGAGAGTTGTATTTGTCGCTGTTTTGTGGTTGACATCCATCGAAAATACTAGAGGTGGGTGGGGGTTGCATGTTAACCCATTGTTGCCAATACCAAATGTTATTTATAAGAACTACCATGCCGAAAAGGTGTTTGAAAATGCATATACTATAAACGTCGCTCCACGTTCATAAATCCACGGACATGAGCCGCCACGGCAGCCGCCCAGACATCTGTTCAACAGATTTCAATTCCTCGTCACTCTCCTCCTCATGCGGACAGCTCTCTGGTCGGTCTCTGGTCTCTGGGCTTCGGGCAAGAAAACAAATGTTTAATTATTTTCTTAATGGAAACTCGCACCGAGCACATGACAAGGTTCTCTTCCGTGAAAAACGAAAAAAAAACGGAAAAAAAACCGTAAAAAGAACTGCTGTAAACTCCATTACAATCCCCCGTGCCATGCCCATACATATGCACATGTATGTACATACATATATCCATATCCATGTCCCTGTTTCCATCAGCATTACCTACTCCCTGCTCCCCTGTGGAGCGCGTGTCTTCATTTCTTTTCTTTTTTACCATTGAATCTTTCCTAAAAGGAAGGCATGTACTAGGAAATCTACATGCGCAGTTGCTCGGAGGCATCCCATCCCCCAGTCCTTCAGATGACATACGATTGTGTAACTTTAGGGATGGATCCATTGTGGTTGCATTGAAGTTGAAGCCCGACCACAGGTTGATGTTAAATGTCAATTGGCATACCCTGGAGGATCAGTGGTGCATTAATTACACCATCGCTATAGCCATCGCCATCGCAGCTTCACTCGCGATCTTCCCCACGCAACTCACCCCCCCTCGCAGTTCCATTTTCCCCATTATCTAGCTCCGCTGACGTTTATAATGATGCTGTTGATCTTGTAACGCTTTGCACTTAGGCTCGTCGTTTCTTTTTTGAGTTTTTTTTTTTTTGTACAAGCATCTATCTTGAGGCACACATACGATCTCACTACCAAATTTTGATTTATTTCGCTGTGACTGCACTTGTAATACGAGATCTTTGGAGGGGAGTACGACACACGACGCACAATTGAAGATGTTTCGGCACAAAGAGACGCAAAGACTTGTATACGGAGACTATTCTGGAGATCATTGAGTTCGTTTTTTGGGTAGAGTTTTATATATTATATTTGCAAGCTGAATGTTTAGCTGAGATTTTCGTATCTTTACAGATACATCATTTATTTGAGAATCACTTAATTTGAGGGATCTTTCAGTATGGAATTCTTTTCAAAACTTGATCGTTTCAACCTCAACAAATATGTATTTGTATCCTCTGCTTGAACTCTAGGCTAATGGTTTACGATCTCCTACACAAAATGCTGTTAGCATTTCCTCATATGTAGTTGTCGTCATAAATTTTCATTGTTCCCACTTGCTTGACTTTGGAATTAGGAAAATGTTGCAGATCTGGATCTGGGTCCACCATTCAGTCTATCCCAACCCACACACTTTCCACTCTATCCACTTGGATGCAAAGTCTTTCGACACGCATCGTTGGATTTTCCTTAAAAGAAATGTTGATCAACATTCCTCCGAGGACTCTGTGTCTGGTGCGGCCCTAGACAGCTTCCCTGCCCCGACTCCCAACCACCACTCCGACTCCCACTCAGTGCTCCTGTTTTGCCATGATTATGAGGTGTGTAATTATAATTTTTACGCTCTTGTCGCTGGCCATGTAATTCAATTATGAAGAATCATTTGCAGCAGATGAGTGTCTGGCGACATCTAATGTCTTTTGTGGTATTTTTAGCTAGGCAAAGGCAAGGAATCGTCTGGATGGAGCAGCCAAAGGATGGCCGCACAAATGGTTCGTATAAGAAATTGAGACATGAAATAATCAACGATACACCAGAGATACATATTCACAATTAAGCAGATGACATGAGAATTTGCGTAAGCAGTGGCCGAGTGCCCACATGTCTGTGACGACAGTGGCGACTGGCAGCACGGAGACCAACCTCGAGGAGCAACAACCAATTGGGGTCGGGTCTCTGGTCCACTTTTACCCGATGTCTGACGGCGGTCTTGATAGATTTCTTTATCTTCTGTCGAATGCCGACTGCTGACGGCCCGACGATGTTGGCGCAACAAAAGGCCCCCCGCCCACAATTCCTTAAGCCCCGAACAAGTGAAAATTAATTTGCGTAAATATTTACAGAGAGTATTTAATTATTATTTTAGGCGCGCCTCCGGCTTTACAATGCAAAATGCCGTATTGATCATCCATTCGATGACGTTCAAAGTGAGTCAGAATTATTGAAAATTTTGCAGCACGAATTTTTGAATTAATTGCATCAAGAAATAATTCGCATACATATTCGAATTCATAATTATGCAGATAGTTACATATATACATACATATGTATAATATTCTTCCATAACAATACTTGCTTCTCTAATAATGATTCGATTTCTGTGATAAGATTTCTGCCTCTGATCTAACCCCTTTGTAAGTACCTTTTCTGATAATGAATTTCGCTAACAATTCAGTCAATGAACTAAGCGAGTCTAACACCAAACACCACTCCATCAGGCACTGAATCAATGAATCGAGGAATTGAATGAATGGCCATAAAGCGAATAGCTGCCAAGCGAATATAAACAGAGAGTGCAATGGGTGCTTGAATGAATGAACGAAATTCAATGCAGATTTAATGAATGATTTACATAGAGAGCGGCGACAAAAACTATTTATAAGAATGTTTTGTAGATGCGGGCAATGGGCCACGACCAAGGGAGGGACTGCCACCGCTGTACCATCACTCCCCATCCCCTTCAGAGATCCTCTCCGCCCGTCCATTGCTCCAGAGACTGGGACTCTCGAGTTTTTGTATTTTAATTGCGCCATTTCCCATATCAGCTGCCCGATTATTTGTTCTAGTGAGCGGACACACATAAATAAATAAAAATAATAACAAAAAACTAAGAAGAAAAAGCTACAGTGGAGAGATATAGATACAGATACAGCTACAGATACGGATGCATGCCACAAATCTGACTAATTAGAGGCTGCTCGGTATTGGGGTGCCCAAAAATTTGATTTGTTATTTATTATTATTCATTTTACTCGTAGTATTCACGAGTATTATCTCTGTTATGATTGCTCCAAACACACAAATTGATGGATGACCTGCCTGCCTGCTGCCTGTCTCTGGGAGTGGCAGCGAGTCGTGGAAAGTATCTAATGGATACACTTATGCATGGAAAAGTCTTTCCCTGGGAAAATATCGCACTTTGCCGTTTTTAGGTGGGCCTCTGTCTCTCAGCCAAGGCAGCCTAGCCCCCGATCTACACGATCTTGGCCCCGCCCCGGGGGCTTCCCTTCGATTCGGAGACAATCTTAAGTGGATTGCTCCAGTTCGCCTCGGCCCCCGTACGACTAATCGTTCGAGTTTGTAAGATAAATGCGTTGGCGTTCTGGGAAATTGCCAATGCAATGTGTGTACTCGTGTGCACTCTCATTCTCCCGCATTCAGTCCACTTTCACAGTAGTTTTCGTGGGCCGATCATGATCATTAGGAATGCTATGAAGGAGGATACACAATACGTAGTACCCCTGTGTGATTTGGTGTCAAGTTAGCCTCGGGGCGTGAACGAGTTCGTCATGTTTATGCCATGTACTGGACATGCAACAACGCATGCTGAAGAACCTTAAGAGACATCTACATATATGACATGTTGGAACAAGGATTGTAGGTTTTGGAGTGTGGACAACTACAAAGAGTTGTTAATTACCTGGCAGAGAATAATATGTGAGGGCTGAGGATATGGGTATAAAATAAATTTAGGGCTATCATCTTACAAGAAATATCACTTGAGATTCTATAAAATTGACTTATCAATCTTGTCTGAATATTTATCAACTTATCCGGAAGCTCTTAAAAATGTATCACATAAGGAAAAGGTTCTTCAAACCTTTTTTCAAAGAGTTTGTAAACTTACCCACTGACATCTTTACTGCCTATGATAATTTCGTTTCTCTATCACAAATGAAGTTTCGTCAGCCCACTCTCTATGGCAGTCGCTTCCTTCAAGTTGGGGGGGAGTCTCCTTACACCTGTTGGGGGCTTTGCACTTGTTCTGGCCCGCTAAGGCGCTTCCGGCGGATACGAACAGTCAAAGTTTTGGACGCATATATGGGAAGGAGACCTGCGGAACATGGAAAATAGATAGGGAAGCATAATAATTAATATTAAACAAAGTTTTTCAATTAATTATGCGCATGGCAAAGCAGCGACCAGTAAAGATAAATATGGCTGGGGAGAGAGGAATTAAAACTAAGGTATCAAGTGGAAAGCCAAAGGTTTGAAGGCCTAACGGTTTGAGTGGGAAATTTATGAAAATTTCCAGCGGAAGCAACAAGTTTCCCCCCCAAAAATAACACAAAATCACGCCCGGAAATGCAGCAACGTGCAGCCAACGAACCACCCAAACCTCCCCCAACCCCACTACATATGAATAATTATTTTGGAGATGCATTCGGAAAGTTTGTTTAGTTTTAGTTTTTGTTTTATCTATTTTACAACTTCCTCTCAGTCGAGTTTAAATTGTGACAACCATCGGAATGACCACAGACCGCAATTAGTGCCACAAATTATTAAGTACAGGGCCCATAAAATATACACGACCGACCGCATATGTACGAGTATGTGTGTGCGGGGAGGGTAACCCTAGTTGGGGAGTCTGAAATGCCACAAATATTTTTATTGGCATATTTCTCATTCAAAAGACTATTCATATTCACACCGCATATTGATTTCAATTCTGATTTGGTGCGAACAAACAGTTCTCCAATGAACTTCGCAATCGCTGGCATCGATACATCAACACTTGACCATTTTACTCGGACCTCGATTGGTGGCGGGAGACTCGGATTGGGGCTTTCTATATGTATAATTACGAATTCCCTCGTATTCTCGGAATGTATTTGTGTCGAAACCTTGATGGAAAAGTTTTGATTTAAAGAATTGTTTCGCTGTTTCGATTGATTCTTATATTGGTTCGCATTTTGATTTCATAAACACATGTATGTAGTATAGATCTAAGGCTCGCGAGTTGATTTATTTGTTTCAACATACAAAGTAAAGTACATAAAGAACATAAATTGAAGAGTTCTGTGTTATAGCTACAAGTTTATGATGCTATGAAGTTTTTTCCTAGGAATGGATGTTATTGCAATGTAATTTCCGGCAAAACTTATCAGACCTTTCTTTTCTGTTTATTATATATTATATTGTGATTTTTGAAGCAAAAAGAATGGGAGTGTTTTGGCTTATGTACATATGTATTGATAACTGTTCGGAACTATATTTGATTGATTTTAAATCTACTGTAACACCGACTTCTCATGTAAAGGTAAAGTTATCAAAATACCACTAGCTGTTGATCGTATTTATTTTCAGTAAACATCATCGCAGAGTATTGTGATCTTCTCTCAATCCTCGCAGAAAAATGAATAGAAAACTTTTACCCAAAAGCTGTTTTCACTACCAAAATTTTTTATTTTCAACCAAAATTATATTGTTTACAACAATGTAACCCAATTCGAATACTGAAAGTGTTTATCGAGCCACAAAACAACAAGTACTTTCAGTACTCTTTGTTTTTTTCCACATTTTAAATGTTTACCCAGGAGTATCTAAATTTAGTGTCGAAAAGCGAGAATAACTCGTGCGGAATAAATGACATTGAAAATTGTTTGAGTATTCTGTGAAAAATATTAGAGATGGGTGGTTTTTTATATGCCATAAAAGAATGAAATTATTATTGTAAATAAGTCTTAAAAGACGAGAACTGAGAGAGAAGAAAAGCAATTAAAGCGTACGAATCTGAAAGTTTTGGTGCAGGGGTTTGGGTTTGTTATTGGAATTGAAATTGGGACTGGGGTATGAGGATTGTGGATTGGGGTTCGGAGACAGCTGCTGCGCCGCTGTTTTCGTTTAAGACGATTATTTCATTTAAGATGGTGACATTCATTTGCATATCAATGTGAGCGTGTACGTTCTATACTCCCCTCTCTCTTGCTCTCCTTGCCTTGTGTTTCTGTGTGTGTTTTTGGCTTGATTGCTACGATTTTCATTACGTTTTACCGGATATTCCAATTTAGGTAAATGCGACGTTGCCTGGGGAACCAGTAGCGACAGCAGCAGTAGCAGTAGCAGCAACATCGACAACAACAGTCCGTGCATGAAGCATGGAAGCGGGATTAATGTGCCCCTGGCGACATCCATCAGCATCCAGCATCCAGCTCCAGCCCCAAAAAGCACACAAACAAGATCAAGTGGAGCGTGGAGCATGGCATACAGGCTGGCTCCATATGCATGGAGACAGCTGTCATGGGGATTGCCCTGCCTTCGTTCGCATGCTCGTATTCCCTCTGTCTCTGGCACCTGTCTGCGAATTCACCTGAAATTTCTATTGTGCGTATTTAGTGGATAATCGATTTCACCTGACTCTGATATAAACAAATCGTTAAAGCAGCCTAATAATTGTGCAAGTATCTATTAATAGTTGATTTCGTCTAAAAATATATGATGGGGATTAGTCTTATGTATTTATAATTTTCGATAGTGATCTAAAATTTATAATTATTTTTTGGTATCTGCATTTCATTTAATGAGTAAGGGTAATGTCGGTAGAAACGTCTTTTGTGAACTTTACATATGGCTTTCTCTATAAGCAATCATGTTAGGTACATCAATGCTCTTCTAATCCTAATCTTTAGTTATCCTTTACAAAATAATTGCATGGATAATCCCGATTAAAATGCTTCTTTTCAACAGTCTTAAAGCTTTAAAAGGGTTCAAAGATATTGCACTTGGGGTTTCCTTTTTAAGCTTCATCTGTATTCCATTGAAATATAGAATAAGTAGTAAGTATGATCTTTTTGGATGGGTGGTTAATAGTCGGGACTCTTTTATTCACTTGAGCAATGGGTGGTCCACTCCTTAAATGCACAGCTTTATGACATATTTTCGATGGATTTATCACAGTTTTATATTTTCAGAATTTCGGCACGTAAAATTGCACTTACACAAAGGAAGACACCGAAGAGAGAGGGGGGCGATAGGGGGGAGGAAAAGCCCGACAATAGGCGATTCAGAAGATTGACGATATGCGAGAGCAATTTACAAGATCGTTTATTCCGCGTATACCCCCAGAGTATTGCAATTGAGCGCCGCACGAGACGGAATAAAATCGAATAAATCAATTGAGGCGTTCTTCGGCAGCGTTTTGGCTTTTCGAATTTGTCAAACGGCCAATAAAGAAGCGAAAAAAATTAAGTTATTCAAAAGCGACGGGCAGAGCAATGCCAATAGCATTTATAATAAATATTCACAATCGACGAGAAATACATACGTCAGAGAGTGCGGGAGAGTGGGAGCCAATTTATTTGCGCAACAACAAAAAGAACGTTTGTAAACAATTAAAATAATTGGCTGGATGAACAAAACAAAACAACAAAACATTCCATAAGAGAAAACCTTTGAAAGAGTAGAACTAAAAAGCAAAGAGAGCCACATCAAAAGAGAGAAAGCTTGTAGTTCTGTTGCTAAATGATTTATACAAAATAGAAAAATTCTTCATATGAAATTTTCACTCTGTTTAAAAAGCTATTTGGGAAATTTAGAGCACGTTGGAGGCAGAGAAGCAGCTGCGGCGAAAATGTAGCACAACAAACAGCTGATGCAGAAAGATAGAGAGAGAGAGAGAATATAGAAAATGGGAAACACGCATACGCAATGGTGTACCACGAAAACATTTTCATTCCACCCACACACTTGTCCATTGCATTTTTTAACAAGAAATGTAAAAAAATATGTGTTGTCGTTTTCATTTCGCATAAAATTTGATTAATCATGCCAGCGATGGTAATATATGTATGTACGTACAGTGCGTTTCTGTGCTTTAGGTTCTTGAAAGGAAAATTTGAATTCGTTTTCCACTTACAAGGCCGTGGAAAGTTTTTCGAATCAATAGATTCAGTAAATCAGACGATGTCCACAACACTCTCCTCTGTCGTATGTTACCGATAAGCACTGTATCCTCGCACATACATACATATTTCTCAGGAATCTTGCCTGCTGTCTGAATTTCTGATGGATTTCACTCTGACATTTCTCGTGTTCGCAATGTTCGATGCGCTGCCTGCTCTTCTTTTTTTTTGTTTTGACATTCGTGTCAAGTCTTTTATTTTATTCGGTTTTCCGCTTATCGCGATCAGCCAAGCCAAGCGAACGAACTTGTGCCAAATATTCTGCTATGTGGGTGCACCATCGGCGAAACGAACCACCAGCGGGTGTACCCACCATCAAAGAAAAGCAGCGACAGAGTGGCGCTGCCTCTATCTGCCTCTGCCACGCACGTTTTACGAGCTTCGCTTTTTGGTTACATACAGCACGAGTACTCGTGCATAAATACAATGTAAAGCTGGTTGACAAGCGCATAAAGACCTCGATGAGATCGTTAAATTGATGAATTTTTATAGGCCCTACAACCATAACCGCAACTACAGCAATATTTCAACAATGAATATGGCCAACAATTAAAATTGAGTTCAATTGTTTGTCGTTTGTCAAATGTCTGTCGTCGCCCCATCACGAGCAACCTGTTGCATTTTTATTTTCATTCTACATTTGAATTTGAGTTGAATTTCTTTTGGGAATGCCCAACTATTTTCGTTGCACCTTCACCTCTGCCACACACATCGTGAAACATCTGTCTGGTGGTGAGGCTGCTGCTGCGGTGGTTTCAGGCATGTGTTCTTCAAGTGTTTGCGAATTTTCTCGGTTGCAATTCCCCACCAAATGGTGATAAGAAAGAAAGGAATTTGGGGATAAGAATGTTGAAGAAAGCAGCAATTTCTTATTGATTCTTGGGTTGCTAAATAAAGCGACCGAAAAGTTGATTGGTTTGAACGATTATCCTTCAATAGATTCAATAATAAATTCTTTTGAGGCTTTTTCAATTGATAGAAAAATATATTTGGGTACTTGGGTAAGAAAGCATTCTCTGGCATTCCTTTTCCCCCATTTCAAAGCAATCTTTCAACACTTTCAGCTAATAAAAACCTTTAGACACACGACTTCAATAAATCCACATGTTGTTAAATTTCCAGTCACATAGAAACAGTAAAAATTCTTTTCGATTTTGCATAAATTCCATCTAAAAATAGTTTAGATTTATTCACGAACCGAATCTTACGGCGAGAGATGTTGGACAACGAGGATTCCAGACCTAGTATCCAATATGATCCTGTGCAGTAAGCGTGTGCCCAGTGCCAATATCCAATAACAGACGCGAACGATACCAAAACACAAAATGACAAATGGAAAATGAATTGAAATCTGTGCAACAACAATTACGGACGGATAGATCGGAGCAACAAGAAGCACATTGTTCATGGTATTCCATTTGTGTTTCTCGGGAAGTGTGTGGAATATTAATTAAAATTTTGCTTCAACTTTGATTTCTTCCCCCTACAAAACGCACAAACAGATAGATAGAGCGAGAGAGAGCGAGAGATAGAGTGTGTGTGTGTGGGGATTCGCGTTTAACAAGTGTTTTGCGTTGTAAAAACAAGCGAATCAGAGAGGAACAAGCTGAAGAAGGAAAATAACAAGGAGAGAAACCAGAAGAGTATAGAAATAATACGATGAAATTCAAATTCGAATTAAACGCATTCCAGAAAAGAGCAGCAGGCGCGGAACGGGATGGGATGGGGATGGGGAACTGGAAGGCATGCAAAACTCAGAGATCATCGTTGAGATTAAGCGCGGCAAAAAGGAAGGGCACTGGCGGGAAGAGGGCCAAGCTTTGGGGATTGCATAAATGGCAGCCATTTGTGTATCTGTGTGTGTGTGCAGCAGTCGACCCTATTAGCAGTTGAGACACGCATCTTGCATATTTTCGCCTTGATGTTGATCGACAGTTTGACATTTTATGTCGTCGCCGCCTGTCAAAAGGATGGCGGTTACTTTTTTTTTTGTATACCCTGTATAAGCATTTTGAACAAATGTTTGTAGGGCATTGAGGGAAGTATCTGCCATAGATACAAGATATATATGTACATATGTATAGTATGTATTCTTGATCCGCTTTCACAACATTCCCATTGGAAAAATAGGTCGGTTTTTAGCACAAACCCTCTAGCTATTTTTTTGTGGGAAAAGTGTTTTTGAATCTAAAGATATTTCAATAAAAAAAAAAGCTATAGCTTTATAAATATCGGGGAACTGCATATGTATGTACGTACATCAGAGTAACAATCGTTTTGCAAGGGTATTATAAGTTTCGCATCGTTGAAAATTATTTTTCTTTTCAGATTTGTTGCTTTGCCCATTCCCAAAGGAATTTTGTTTATCTGCGATCCTACTTACACAGTCTGACCGCTAGATGGCTTACTATTATCACTTATTTTCCGTTGACGATCTCTATATTGGCTCCAAATGTTGATTGCTTTCTTTTGGCCCCAACAGAAAAAGAAGAGCACAAAAACACAAACACACACAGACACACACGCGAATACGGGCACACGCACACAGTGAAGCCGCAAAGGCAACGGTAAATAAATACAAAAATTCAGTCACGAGCGCTTTTACTCGACTTTTCCGCGACTTTTCGGTACGTACGGTGCAAGTATATCGGGACGTTGGACCGTTCCCGTTCCACGACAAAACGAAAATTAAATAGTGGCTCGCTCGCTCTGCCCCGATCACAGTGTCTTTACGCAGAGCACAAAGCACAGAGCAATAAAAATAAAAGCAGAGCAACAACGAAAAGCGTTGCTCCCCAGCGGGTGGAAAAAAGTTTGGCGCGCTTTGGAGCTCGTTTGCATGTATTTGCTGTGCTCTTTCATTGGAACTTTGAAGAGAGCGAGCGCTAAGCGAAAGAGCAAAGAGTGAGGGAGAAAGAAAGGCTTTTGGGCCCTGAAGCTTTTTGGTGCTCTTGGAGATCAATTGTACCCATGGGCGCTACTATACCATGCTAAACAATTTGAATTTACATATATTGTACATAGACGTATAATATGCCTATGCATATGTATGTATATTTAAATCCAAGAAGTCAATATTTCAAATCGTTTTCTTTTCGACAGATCCTTTAATTGAAGCTAAGATACAATGATCCAAAATGGATCAAAGGCACACTTGTTTCGAGTGTAGACTAAAATAGTTATTCCAGTTATTACAGATAATACTACTCTTAAATCCTTACGTTGTAATTGTAATTTGTAAGGTTTAATTAAAATATTAATACATTTTATTACTTTTAAACACAATAACCGATTTGAAATGCGGATTCTTCACGCAAGAGAGCTAAACCCACTTTTATATTTAGTCTTGCCCGTGTCTTTCCGTTGTCACTTTCCACCAATCCGCACAGAGTGAATGACTAATATGGTTTCTCTGAAGTTTACGGCACTATTTCTAACCATATTGTACTTCCTGGATGGCGTTTCAGCAATCACGTGTGACGCGGCACCCCAGGATCCAAATTGCATCGATTGCCGCCAGTATCCCTCACATGTTCATTGCCTGGTTGGGATCACTACCATAGTTACGCCAACTAATGCGATTACAAGGAAATGCCTGTTTACCAGAATTTGCGATGCATTTGATTCCATTAAAATTATTGTAAATGAATTTAAGGATATGCTTAAACCTAATAAACATTATTAACTTTTCTGTTCGCTTTTGAGTCTTTATTGGAGGATCGTGAAACTTAGATCAGTCGGACAATACTCGCAAGAAGTTTCTCTTTCGATTGAGTATCAAATTCAGTTTGTTGACAATAAACTGATTCTTTCGACTCAATGCTCTTCTTGTGGTTGGTGTCGGAGCCGCTGCGGTTGTTGTGGTTACCGTCTCAGTGGTTGTGGTGACCATGATGGGACATTCTGCATTTTCGGGATCGGCGTCACAATCAACGCAATTAGGATTGTCGGGATCATCGTCACAGGTGACAGCTATGGTTTCCGTCAGGCAATAGAAAATGGCAAAGATCACAATAAGGTACTGTGTGAGCTGCATTTTGGTAGTAGTTCAACTTCTTTATCGAACTGGCTTTTTTAATATATCATTTCAACTTAAATTCCCCGGTATTTATATGGTATACTGAATATCCTTGAGGCTGGTAAACTCTATTGTCTGCCAAAGAAAATTTGCCCATAAATAGTGATCAATTGGGGATCACAAACTTTGGGATGTTTGAATAGCCAAAACATTGTGTTTATTGGGCAAATAAACTATACAAAGTTGAAAAGAAATGTTAATATAATAAAAACAAATAAACAACTGTTGAATGAGAAATTCAATTGTTTACGGTTTTTCTATTCGTAACTGTCTGGTAGTAATTTCGTAGCTACATTAATACAAAAATTACTGCAATTTATTGTTATATGAATGAAAATGATTATACTTGTCTTTCATGCGACAATTTTGTATAGTATTGTGGGCAGTAGTAAATAGCAGTATTGACCGATTCTGAAGATTGAAATATGTTTGGAAAATTAATGCAACGACATTTTTTGAAGTTTTTTATACCAATACTTGAAGAGTAAACGAGTATATTGTATTTGTGGTAAAAGTGGATGTGTGTAACATAGAGAAGGAATCTTTTCCGACCCTATAAAGTATGTATATTCTTGATCAGCATCAGCATCAATAGCCGAGTCGATATAGCCATGTCTGTCTGTCTGTCTGTCCGTCTTGCTTGTCGCCCATTGCTCGGATACTAACTGAGCTAGAGAAACCAAATTTTTTTTCCAGTTTGAAGTGACATCCCACTTCTACAATTGTATTCCAAAATTTTGCCACGCCCCCTGAAAGGGCGCATATCTGTGGCGTCCACAATTTTGAAGATAACAGAAAACCAAAAATGCAGAATCATGGAGGAAGAATCAAAGGAAGGAATAGGCGAAATGCAAATCGGGAACATATAATTTATTCCTATATTAATTCTAAGTTGTTACTAATAAAATAAAATGCAGAGATATATTGTATTTGAACTGTTTTGTTTTATTAATTTCGGGTAATATAGTGAATCTTCTCTTCTCAAATTAATTTTTCATCAGCCAGACTTATTGGTGACCTTGATCTTCCGCGTGACTTTGTATTTCAGATTCTTAATGGTGACCTTTTTCACGTTGCCAGCTTTCTTGGTGGTTTGTGGGGCAGCAGTTGGGGCTTCTGTTGAGGCAGCTGTTGGACCAGCCGTCGTCGCAGGCGCCACTGTGGTTGTTGTCGTAGTTGTTGAAGTTGTTGTCGTTGTCGTGGTGGTGACACATTCTGTGTTATCGGGATCGGTGGTGCAGTCAATGCATGCGGTATCCGTAGGATCTTCATCACAGGTCACAGAAAGAGCACCACCCAGGCAGTACAAAAAGGTGGCAAACAGGAAAAGATATTTTATGGCAAGCATTTTCGAAATTGAACTAAACGATTCAGTTGATGAATTAGCAATATTATAGTGAGCCGTATTTATATAGATCTAGACTTGAAGAAATTTCGGCTTGTTTTATCAGTTGGACTTTTGCGCGTATGGAATTGGCAATAGACGTCTATCTAATTGTTGACTGGCTTTTGATACGCAATGTTTAACTAGCAAATAATTCAGACTAATAGGCAAACACAACGGTCGCATATGTGCAGAAAAATATTGTATTAACGCAACTAACGCAACTAAATAATATTAATCACGCAGCGATTTTAAAGTAGGGGATTTGATTTAATATCAGGTGGGATTTGATTTTGCTTTCGCCACAATTTTTCTTTGCTTGAGAAGGATATTATAGAGTTGGGGAAATGTCGGTAACAAAATTACCCATATAGGAATTTAAAAAATTTGTATTTTAGTGTATACATTTTTCAGAGATAGCGCTCCTTTTTTGCAAAACATAAGGAAAGGTCATTTTAAAAATATATCCCTTATAGGTGAACAAATTGATTGCAGCTTCAGGTTCAACAGATTTTTGCAAAATAACGATTTATGGGCTGAGCTGGAAAACAATTAAAAATGGTTAATAGGTGCATTCCAAAAGTTCACAGATTTTTTAACGACCGATTTTTTTGAAAATTTTCCAATTTACATGTAGCAAAATTGAAATCACATACCAAGTAAAAAAGCATTGCTTGGTGATATAAAAGGGGTACAAAAGAGATTCTTTGGAGAACTTTTATTTAGTAGTAGCTTATTTTATTAGGGATAGATGCCGCTCAATAGTTTGTTACAAAAGGAAAAACCGTACCAAAAATTACCAAAAGGAAGAAAAAATGGCAAACTTGAGGACACGTTAAAAATGGTAGAAACTTCAAGTTGGAGTCGCTATATCTGCACGTGTATACACGTGTTTATTCTAGTACCACAAATAAAAAATCCTGTAAAAGGGTGTACATTTTTATTGTCAACCAATTACATTATATAGGGTCCAAAACGTTGGGCCAGCAACGTTTCAAACCGTAAGTAAAGAATTTTTCAGACTGGTGGTCAACGAATTTTAGCTCAGCCGTTGCTCCATAGATCTTTATGAAAAATCCGCCTAGTTAATGATCCTACGCACAAAAAAAAATATAACAACGCAGTGTTTTTTTCAAGTTTTGCTGAATTTTTAAAATTACAATTTTGAAAAAAATTTTACACAAAATTGATCAATTTTGCATTTGAAAGTCTAATATTTCCCAGACGTTAAGCTGAAGCTACAAATTGTTTGGGTCTTCTTAATAGATGAATCTTTTGCAGCTATTCAGAATGGCAAAATTCATTACAACCAGACGTAGGGTTCTTTAGTTACGTGAAAAAAATAAGTTATATTAAAAAAAAAAACTAAATACATCAAACAATTTTAAAGCCCAAGTCTATCAGAAAAAGTCGGTGCGGTATTTTCAAAATAAAGGAATGTAACCGCCGAGTTTAAAATAAACTTATCGCACAAAAATACCGATATGATACCTGTGCAAGTAGAGTAAAAAAGGCACGTACGTCTTATTTAACGAATTGAAATACAGGAATATATTTTAGATTCGCCCATGAAGAATATTTCTGTTGATGATTTATCCCACAGAAATTTTAATATTTTCACTAAGATTTATTATCAAAACATATTTGTGTATATCGATATTCTTAAATATACAACCCTAAAAGCAGTGAAAGAACAAAAATGGCAATTCTTCTTTCTCCGGTCGTTCGTGGGCATTTTGCGAGAAAACTTTTCGCCGCATTTAAAAACGGCCGCATTAAATTATGCGAACTGCGTGAAATTCCGATTAAAGGTAAAAAATTGCATCTCCGGCGGCTGGTTGACCTGATACATGTTTAACCTCAAAAAGACACGGACAACCTTAACCAAAAACAAAAAATTAAATACGCATTTTTGAGTGTGTAAGAATTTCGGACGTGTGACTGTGATGTAACCGCGGTGGGGCCATGATGGCGATAGACAGTGGTCGGTTTTTTTGATGACAATGAGAAAATGAACTCCTCTCAAGTGTTGGTTTATGTTTACGCCGAGCTTGAGGTTATGTACAACAGTCTGGAATATAAATAAAACGCCGACTTAACCTCATTTATGTCCAAATTGGTTTATAAGTTAGAATATTTCTTATGTGGACCGTGGATGCAATCGGGCCAGGTTCGCTGACGCCATGCGTGTGAGCGAGATGGCAAGTGTGTGCGTTGGTTGGAAGTCAGTGCTGCGAAGTGATTGCCATAAAACGGCTAGATTATTCCAATTCAACAATTGTTGGCAAACTTGATGACAAATGTGAAATAGTTCTTCAACGTAAAATGTTAACAATATCATATTATTAATTTTGTCTTGCATATTACAAGTAAATCAGCCATGTAAAGCAATTAACTAGAGTTCAAGCCAGATCTAGCTTGGCTGGAACTGGTAGTGTCAGCACTGGTGGAAACAGTCAAGGCGTTGCCGATAAACTGCGCAGACTTAAACTTTAAAAGCTTGGCAATTTTGCGCAAAAATAATACAGTTATTTAGTTTGAGTTTATCTTGTTCGTATTTCGAACTAAGTTCGTGTTTTGCTTATTTTTGTAATTATGACTGAGACCATCAACCGTCTGGCAACGCCCGTTTTTGTCTCTGTCTCCTACGGTCTTCCTCTTGAGCACATGTGCCAGACACCAATTGTTGCTCCCTCCCCGAGTTTTGTGAACAAATTTTCGTCTGATTTTGTTTATGTGCGTGAGAATTAGCAACAAATTGTCTTGCAGGGTAACTGAGTAATGAACCACCAGAACTATGGCGGCATCCAATGGATACAGCAACACCCCTCCGCAGCCGACTCCGTGGTGGATATACTGGTGGGAGATGGCGAAGACGGTGAGACGCCGGACGGGTATCTCGTGACAGACGGAGCGACGGGCGAGGATCTCGACCATATGGCGGCCGAGAATCTCATATTAATGGCCCGCGACGGCCAGCTGAGTGAGATCATAACTGGCGGAAACGCTGTGATAGTGACTGCCGATGGCCACACCGTGACGTACGCCGAGTCCTTTGTCGATGACGCCCAGGTGGTCACAGAAGAGGTCATCACGGACGACTGGGTGCAGCATCAGGGAGCCGAGCGGTGAGTCTAGCCGGTTTCGCCTTAACGTATCGAACTAAATCAATGAATATTTTCAGTGTGGAAATCGCGGCGGAGCAAATAGCTGGAAATGGTAGTTCGCAGGAGATGCTGGACATGGAGCAGGACGAGTACACGGCCCTGCGCCCGTATCCTTGCGACTTCTGCAGCCGCCGCTTTAAGAAGAAGTCCAGCCTGAACACCCACATGCTGGCCCACCAGAACGATCGTCCTCATCTCTGCAAGCTGTGCGGGTCACGCTTCTCTCGTCGTGCCGAGCTTATCAGTCATTTCAAGGCGCACGCCGAGGCTCAGGATGCAGCGGATGCCGAGGCAGCGGCGGCCACAAACATTAAATTCGAGCACCGCCCAATAGAGGACCATTACTATGAACACGAGTGGCCCTTATACCAGCAGGACCAGATCGCTGAGGATCAGCAGCAGCTGGTAACCAGCACAGAAAATCAACTGGTGCACCAGGAGAGCTACAACGTTGCTGCAGTTTCCGTCGATGCTCCCATGCCAACCCGCGGTAGGATCAGTCGCCTGAAGCCAAAGGAGGAGGCCACCCAGTACATTGTGATTTCCGACAAGACGGAAGCGCCCGAGCTGCAGGACTATATGCAAAGCGAACCCATGCAGGCGGTGGTCACCACCTCTACAGCAATCGAGCCGCAGCTCAGAGCTGATGGTCCCCAGCCGAACTATCCTGTGCTGGACGACAGCAAGCCTTTCGTATGTCAGCAGTGCGGCTTGGCCTTTGCAAGGGAGAAGGCGCTCTTCTCTCACACAAAGGTACGAATTTGTTGTGCTACCTACGAAACTGAGATTGTTCCCAAGAAACCAGTTTCATCTTCCCTTATTCTTGTATCAACCACCAGAACCATCGCGTGGACTCGCCCTTCGAGTGCAACCAGTGTCAGGAGATGTTTTGGGACAATGGCAGCTTGCTGGAGCATCAGAAGACGCATCAGTTCGAGGAGAGCAACTCTGAGTACGATCCAGCATCGGGGGACGATAGTGCCAGCGAGTCGGATGCGGAACAGCTCTATGGCGACTTTTACTGCAGCGAATGCGGCATTAGCTTTCACAGGCAGGACCTAAAGCGACGCCATATGAAATCCCATTACCCGCAGCCAGACGTAAGTAACGCTGACCAAAAGCCGATTGTGGAAGAGGGAGGCACCACCACCGATGATGTGATGGCTGGTGATGCCGAAAATGCCAAAGATGATGCTCCCCACCGATGTCACACGTGCGGCAAGTGTTTTCCCAATGCCGTTACGTTGAATGCCCATGCCGAAATTCACGCCCGTTTCCCGCCCTTCAAGTGAGTACATCAATTGTACATACATATGTACATTTGTTCTATCGTTTTGGGTCGTCTCTTTAGGTGCGTTTTGTGCGGCGTCAGCTTCTATGAAGAGCAGGCCATCAAGCGGCATTTGCACACGCGTCATCCGCACGAGCTGAAGGCCAACTCGTGTGTGCTGTGTGGAAAGGAGTGCCGGGATCGAAAGGCTCTCATCAAACATGCCTGGGACCACTCTCGTGAGAAGTGCCACTCGTGCTCCAAGTGTGGCAAGAACTTCCACAACAAGGCGCGTCTGAAGCGGCACATGGCATCGCATCGGGACAAGTCGGTGGTGTGCGAGGTCTGCCTGGAGGAGTTTCCGGACGGACGGACGCTATCCAATCATCGCCACTCCCACAGTACCACCTCGCCGGGCAAACTCTTCCCGTGTCATGAGTGCGGCAAGACCTTCGGTTCGCGTAGCTCCCAGCAGATTCATGTGCGCATCCACACGGGCGAGCGTCCGTACGGCTGTCGCTACTGCTGGAAGGCCTTTGCCGACGGCGGTACTTTGCGCAAGCACGAGCGCATCCACACGGGCGAGAAGCCCTACGCCTGCTCCGTGTGTCCGCGTGCCTTTAACCAGCGAGTGGTGCTCCGTGAGCACATCCGCTCTCATCACTCTGGTATAGATGTAACGCTGGGCACTTACCACTGCGAAGTGTGCTCTGAGGATCTGTCCTCGTCCAATGAGCTCATCCAGCATCTTATCAAGCACAGCGACACGAACACCGCCAAACAGCGCCAGCCCGTCGTGAGTACACCCATATTTCCAAGGGATCTTCCCTATACTCTAAAGACTTCTTATTCTTTAGACGGGACCCCGGAAGTACAAGCGCAGGCGCAAGCTGCAGCCGCATGAGATTGCCCACATGCGGGCCGAGTCAAAGGAAGATGAGCTCTTGCAGGAGGCCGAAGATTATGCCAGTGATCTAGATATCTGCGACTTTGATGTGGAGAACGTGGACCAGATCTTCGAAATGGCCGAATCCACGAAGAAAGAGAAGCGCAAAAAGGGGGCAGCCAAGGAACCGAAGGCGGCTGGCAACGGAACGGCCAAGGCTGTCCAGGATAAGTCGAAAATGCGCTATGATTCCACCAGCAGTCACTCGGATCGCATGTGGGAGGAGAAGTTTCTGCACGAAAGCCAGGTGTCCTTGTTTCAAATTGATTCGTTATCGGCTATGAATCAACAGCAACCACCGCTGCCTGCTACCACCGCCAGTTCGTCCAGCGTGCCGAAGACGCGACGCAGTACCAAACAGCCGGCGGCCCATGGACAGCCCAAGGCGGCGCCACCAGTGGAGGTCAAAACGAATCCCAGTGCATCCTCCACCTCTACGACTGCGAGCTCGAGCAGCCGCAGCCGAAAGAAAGCGGGAACAAGTAAGGCAGTCAGTGGCAAGTCAGCTGCCGCAAGTTCGCGACCGCGAATGATCCACACCGAAAAGACCAGGGTGCCGAAGGCGGCAGAAATCTCGGGCACTGCATCCGGATCCACCAAGAAGACGCGTGGCAAGAGCTACATCACCCGGACAGAGACCAGCAATCTGGATCTGCTTTCTAGCAGCAGCAGCTCAAAGTCGCGAGCCACTGCCTCCAACATTGTCGATGATTATGAGATCATTTCCCCAGCCACGCATCCACCCAACCAGATCAGCTCCAGTCCGCTGCACATTAAGCAGGAGCAAGAGCAGCAACGCGTCCCAATGATGTACGATGACAATCTGCTCATCGATGCCGCCCTGCTGCGAGAGAAGACGTACGAGCGGTTCAATCCCAGCATAGTCAATGATCTGGAGGAGATTCTGCGCTCCCCGCTCAAGAATGAACGCAATTCCCGACTGCGTTTTACGAGCGAGTCCTCGACAACGCCGCAGTTTCTGCCCGGCGAGGAGCAGAACCTTATCAAGATCGAGCCAACTTCGCCAGATTTGAGGGAAATGGTTGAGAGTCAGCAGCGCGTCACGGCTACCACGGGCAACACGCCCTCTTCATCGTCGTCGTCGGCTCGCACCTCACGTCACCTGCGTCAGATCACTGCCAACAGTCCGCGCGTGGGAAGTAAACGTTCCAGCAGCAGCAGGGCGGACGCTGCCTCTGGTGCGGCAGCCAAGAAGTCCACCACATCCTCCTCTTCCTCGGTGGCGGCTGGGACCAAGACCAGGAGCTCCGAACACTCGTACCTCAGCTACGGCGTGGGCGTGGACTCCTACAATGTGAATGTACCTGCCACCGCCAACACTGCCGATGTGAGCTCTGCATTCTTTTCCATTTCAGAGGTGGTCTCCGCCGCCGACGCTGCCGATGCTGCAGCTAAGGCAGCAGCAGCCAGCAAGCCGGACCGCAAGAAGCGCAGCTTCGAATGCGAGATGTGCTCGGCCATCTTCTACGATCGCGCCCAGCTGCTGGACCACGTCCACATCCACATATAGGGCACTGAACTACTAACCTGACCCTCCAAAAAATTAGCATCTCTTTTGCTTATCGAAAAACTGCTTTTCCCTTGGGAAAATCAGCGGGAAACCTTTGGATGGCTTTTGATAATATTATGACATCTTGTAATTTATAATCCATTTATTTGATCTAGCTCTTTGGTTTGTCCCCAACTTTCCCAAAGGGAAGCCCCTTGTATTTTTTATAATTAATTTTCCAAAACATTTTGAAGTGGAAATAGGATGGACGTTATCCGGATGGTTACTTCAGATCGTTGTACTATCAATAATCGACCGACACATCGAAAGATCGTTGACTTATGCGTTATTTAAACTAAACATTTCTCTAATTTAGAGACCTCTTAGACCGTAAGACTTTTAAGTTTGTACCTCAGCCTTTGCTTTGAAGAATTGGTATGCTGGAATCAATAAAATAATTGGCTTTTCATTTGCCTAAAGCGTTTGTTGTTTTGTGTTTTTGGAAAACAATTTCTTGGAAACCATTCGATCGCGTAACATTATTCCTAGAAATCGATCATTATTCACGTTTTGTAAGAGTACTATAAAGCTCTTAATGTTTGTAAAGATTCTCGATAAGATTTTCATAAGTAATTGAGAATTACTCGAATGATTGATTTTTCCTGGAAACCTTTCTTAGATGTAGAAAACGAGTATACCTATAAGAGTATGTGTTATCAAAACTTGGAGATCGAATCGGAGTAGGAGTGCACCGACAACATTTATAACTTCACATGGCTCATCCATAACGTCTTTAGTCGATCTATGTATCATACTAAGGGGATAATATTAATGATAGGATCATTCGCTAGTCGTTACGCTCCTAACTCTTGAAAAAGTCTTTATTTTGTACTCGTATAACTGGTTTATTACAATGTAAGGTAATAATTGTTCGACTATTTTCTAAAATGTTATTTGAACAGTTCTATCTACCTGATTTACGAGCACATCCTTATTTGGAAGATCTTCATCTTTCATTTCTGAAAAGGTTAGGTATTAGATATTAGTATCATCGCTCCTTATATTAGGATATCGCTCATTACTGATTACCAAACGTTATGTCTAGGTAATTAGGCAATTTTCTTCCAGCCAGATGTTTTATGGGTGTTGAATGTTTAGGGTGCTTCTACCTGGATTTCAGGTCATTCTGGATTGATAACAACTCGCAAAGTACTTCAAAGAAGTAAAGATTACTTCTTGAACACCCTTATTATCATTAGTTTATGAATTATTTGTTTGTAAGAAACACAACATTTTGTCATACTGATAACCGAAAACCATATCAAAATAAGTATACAAGAGAAATGTTCGGTCATATCAGGCGAATGGCGTCTGGTGTATTCAGCTTATAATAGCATTTGTATACAAAAACTGCACTCATTTGCAGAACAACAAAAAAACTCCCAATATATCAAATATGGGAGGAATCAATTACGTAGAAAATACTTTGGGGGATCTCTGATACTTTAGTTATTTCACTTACTTTTACACAAACAAAGCTCTGTTTTTATCAACATATACGCTATATTTGTTCATTGTGCCCTCCCACAGGAAATACAAATGTGGCCCTCTCTCGTATAAAATGGGGTACGCTCGCCGATCGAGCGATCAGTTTTCTCTCACCCGTCGAGCGGTACACATCGTTACGAAATCCGAAATATGAACGGAATGAAAATGCTTACACTATTGGGCCTCATGGTCGTGGGTTCTGGTGCCTTGGGCTCAGCCGATGAGGCACCCATTGTTGGCGGCGTCTCACAATTGAGCGGAGAGAGGAAAGAGCAGGCACTTGCACTGCTGGACACCACCTTGTCGCAGCTCGCAACTGGAGATGGACCCACCTACAAGTAAGACAAATTCAAGATGAGATAATTGAATTCTATAGCTAAATTGTTTGTCCACTCTCAGAGCTGTTAATGTAACCTCTGTGTCGAGCCAAGTTGTGGCTGGTACTCTCTACACGTACCAGGTGGAATTGGACAATGGATCGGACAAGAAGGACTGCACCGTCAAGATCTGGACCCAGCCGTGGCTCAAGGAGAACGGTACCAACATCAAGATCAAGTGCGAGGGCGATGATGGTGAGCTGGATCGCACCTGGTAGATCAAAGTGAATTTCCACTAGTCTTAATCTTTGGGTTCACCTTTACGTTAGACTGGATAAAAATAAATATAAAAGGAATGGTATTCCTAAACTACATACATACATACATATGTCTTTTTGTCTCAATGAAAGTGGGAGCAACCCATCTTTAACCTGATTCAGGGGTACGTCTATCTATCTATACATCTTTACTCATCGTCCATAGTTCTCCGTGAATTCATTAGAGAGCCACCAGCTCTAATTGAAAACCAGTTTTCCCGTATATAACTATTATATGACAGATTTCTCTCGCTCTTTTTGTTTTTTTTCTCTCAACTTTTGATTATTTAAAGCTGACGCTACAAAACAAGTGTTTTTCTCTCCGCTGTGATATCATTTACTATATTGAATAGACTTTTTTCGCACAACAGTCGCAATGATAAAAGCAATTACTTACATTTGGTTGCATAGTTTTTTTCCATCCATTACAATTAGATATTGTAATTTATCAATAGTGCTTCATATTGATAAGAGCAGATATGGGAACTTCGTTAATGATAAGCAATAAATATCTCGTATAATCTAAAATATCGGATGTACGTGGACGTGGAAGTACGCCTACGTACAATCAGTCGTATTTTTGTGTTTAAAATATGCATTTATTCGCATTGATTTGAGTATCAAAAAACGTTGAATATAATTATCCAAAGATTCCTTATCAAAAATGAATGTCAGAGCCCAAGCACAACCTCTGGTTGATAATGATTTGTGAGAGGTTGTTTGTCGTTTTCGTTAACGAAATATTAATTTCAGTTGATAATATTTGTACATAAGGAGTATGTAATATATAATGCCCCAAGGAAAACAAAGCGTCTGCGATTGCAGATGTTTCTAGAGCACAATGAAAGATAGAATGATCTCAATGCCATGATTAGGAATAGTAAGAAGTTTCAGCAATTAGCACTAGAAAAATTCCAGGCATTGAGCAAACATTTCTTTATAAGCAAACTGCGGTTTCCCTCGCTATACTATATACAACTCATATGAGTATTACATATACGAGTATGTATATGTTCTTTGTTCGCCTCGAATGACTCTGTTTTGTTGATACAAAGAAACATTTAAATAAAGATTACTGTTTGCCTTCGGTCTGTTGATGAATCGATTCTCCTGCTGAGCTCCTGACCTGGGCAAACAAATCAAATCAAAAAAAGTCGAAAAACAAATGTCATGGCTAATTAACTAAGTAAATTAATTAGAATATCAAATAAAGATATTCTAAGGTGTACACAAACTTTCATCTCTCGCTCTTTCTCTCTTTCCTGTTTGTATTTGTGGGATCATCAATATGCCAAATGATGTTTATCGCTGAAAAATAAAGAATCATTCTAGTTTCGTTCTCTGGAGGCGTCAGGTGGCGGCTCTCTGGCTATATAAAAGCAGTCTCTCGCCACTCGGCGGATTCATTGTGGAACTGCTGTCCCAGGAACACGAGTATGCACGCCATGAAAGTGATCTTTGTGCTGGGCCTTGCCCTTGCTGCTGCCTCCGCCGGCGTAAGTTCGGGAATTGATCTTCTGTCCAAAATGATTGCATCACTGATTTGCTCCATTCTCAGCTTGTTGGTGGACCGCGGACCCTTGAGGGCGATGATCTGAAGGAGGCCGAGCAGCTATTGAGCACCACACTGTCCAAGTTGGCCACCGGCGATGGACCCAAATACCAGTGAGTGTAGACCACGTTTAGAATGAGCACACTTATGTGATTTTTCCACTTTAGTCTGGTTACTCTGATATCGGCGACCTCTCAAGTGGTTTCTGGCAGTCTGCACACCTACAAGGTGGAACTGTCCGATGGAGCTGACAAGAAGCAGTGCACCGTCAAGATCTGGTCGCAGCCATGGCTCAAGGAGAAGGGCAACAGCACCAACATCAAGGTCCAGTGTGAGGGCGACGACGCAGAGCTGGATCGCACCTGGTAGACAGATCGTCAGATAATACTCTAGATACTCAAAAAATGTTTTTATGAGGATCTAAAATTGTAAACTTGTTCTTCCAATATATGAAGATCTCTATTTGAGGCTTGAGTCTCAAATCGTTTTTCCTGATTATACATATCTGATCTTATATAGTCGTAACATTGTATGGAATCTGGCAGTATATGTATATGGAGTTCAGCAGGAGTTCTATCTCACACCTAACCTCTTCTGCTGTTTCTTCTTGCTGCCCTCCTTTTTGCTGCTCTCTTCTTCTCGGCCCTCTGGCGGCGACGACGACGTGCAGCAGCCTTCCTCCTCCTGGCGGCAGCTTTTTGTTGCTGCTGCTGCTGCTGGTGCTGCTGCTGCTGGTGCTGCTATCGCTGTCGCTGTCGCTGCTGGTACTGGTAGCAACAGTGGTGGGCGGACTGTTGGTAGTGGCCGGAGGGAGTGGGGTTGTTGGACCAACTGCAGGACCTACAGTTGTGGGCGCGCCGGCAGGAGCCACAGTGGTGGTGGGAGCACCGGCGGGTGCCGGGGTCGTGGGTGCACCAGTCGGTGCGGATGTACCAGCACTTTGCCTTGCGAGGCAAACGAGGAGGAGGCCACAGCCCAGGAGAAGTGTTTTTGCTCTCATTGTCGTATCGGCTCAAGTGATTTGGCTTAGATAATGGTCCGGGGTATTGTGGACCCGGCTTTTATAGCCATTCTATTTTTGGTTATATTGTTCTTTTTCTATTATTTCCATTCTAGACGTCCCACACCTGTGCTAACAAATCCATGTATAAATACCATCCACGTTTAAAAAAAGCTCTATTCTTATGTCTCGCCGCAACATTACTTTGGCAGAAGAACGGGCACATCTTTTCCAATTCGCAATTGACGTCTAAGAATCGTTTCAGGGTCGAAACCTTCGTTGTGGTGACAGAAAGCGGAGAAATGTCGGGTATGTACAGTGAGGGACTTTAGCATTAGCACAGCAATAAGTGTACAATGTACTGATGTTTTAAGAGCTTTTCCATAGCGATTTAAAAAGGAAAAAACCATTTTCTATAACATTTATTGCCAATCTTTTATTTTCGTAGTTTTATTGTATTATATTGTACAATTTCTTGGATGAAACAAGAAAGAACGTACGGAGTCGCTGTGAACGCGACTCTACTTTTTATATCCGTACTCAGTCAGTACACATGTGATTTATGTGGAATTTTCAAATGTTTTATCAGTTTTACATTTTACATTTGTTTGCTGCATCTGTCATCTACATCTACATCAGTTCTCACAACAACACACGTACACTGCACGAGGAAGAGCTTGTGAGCGTGAGTGTGAGAGAATCTGTGGCGGCAATCATCCCCATAAATGACTTTGCAAGGGAAGGGGAAATTTATGCTGAAAATGCGAAATTTTGAAATACACTTGTTTCGGTTTGGTATCACAGGAGTCTAGACAGAAAGTTTGGTTGCTCTAGCTGTTATAGTCTCTGAGATCCAGGCTACACAAAATACAAAAAAACCAAATCAACTCGTTTTTGTGTGAGTGCGAAAGAGAGGGAATGTTTTTTCTCGAAATGATTTTCTCTATTGTGGCTATACTAATGATCCGATCAAATTCAGATATGGTCTTTCTCTATGATTCTGAATTTTTATTTGTCTGTAATTTTCAAAATGTGGGGTTGGAAGTGGGCGGGGCGAAATTTTTAAACAGTTTTCTAGGAGTGAGAGAACACATCAGTCTGAAAACAATGGGCGACAAACAAGACGGACGGACAGACAGACAGACAGACGGGCGGACAGACATGGCTATATCGACTTGGCTATTGATGCCGATCAAGAATATATATACTTTATAGGGTCGGAAATTATTCCTTCTCTATGTTACACACATCCACTTTTACCACAAATACAATATACCCTTTAACTCTTCGAGTACGGGTATAAAAATGTCAAAAATTATGTGAACAAAAGTATTGGCCATTTAGCACTTTTTAAAGAGCTTAGCATAGTTTTGGGCGCCGTTTTTCATGTATGTAGCTTTCATGTACAAGTCACCTAGAACGGAGATAGCTAATTAAATTGGTAAATGTGGTTGCAATCAAGAAGTGAGAATTTCAAAACTTAGCCGTTATGGTACTCCACTGAACGGGCCGCAGCATTTAATGAAAAAGAAGAGTAAGAGTAAGAGTAAGTAAGATATAGTATGAAGGAGTATACATCTTTTTGTCCAGTCCCCTTATTATTCACAAATGTATTCATATCTTTCATATGCATCTAAGACTTTTAAAATCCTGAAAAATCAGTTGTCTTCTTTTTATTGCTCAGCGCAGAAGTTTTAAGTTTTAAGTTTTAAGATATGAATTGCCATTTACCGGCAGATCCTAAGCTAAAATTCCAGCGAATATATGAAGAGATTGTGATATATATTTTTGAAATTTGAACCATTTTATTGACCATCGTTATTATCTGAATATATGTATGTACATATAAGGATTTGTCTAGCCGACAATCACTCGGACGTTACGGTTGCGCCGCCTGTTGTTCAGGTTGACGCGTCTTCGGTTGCGGTTTGTGTTGCGAGTTGTGGTGCGAACGGTGGTGCCAGTCCTGTTGACACGGATGCGACGTACTGCGGTGTAGCGAAGATTGCTGACCCTGACGACCTTGCGCCTGCCCCCCGTGCTTGTGGTGGATGCCGGCGTAGTGGTTGCGGTGGTTGTGGTGGTTGTGTCTGTTGCCACTGTAGTCGCGGCTACCGTTGTCGTGGCAGCCACTGTGGTGGCGGGAGCCAATGTGGTGGTGGTGGTGGCCGCTGCTTCTGCCACGCACTCGGCATCGGTGGGGTTGGTGGCACAGTCAATACATCCTGTTACAGTGGGATCAGCGGTACAGGTGACTGCCTCACTGCTCCTAGGCATACAGGCGAACAGGACGATGGCCCAGGCGAAGATAATGGCGTTGACTTTCATGGTGCGGTAGCGGTTGTTGGATATGTCGGATGTTGCCAGGGCATGCCTTATATAGTCGTTCGATTCCATAAGCTTCGAAGATCCGAAGATAATTGGCAAATTTACGCAGCTGTTTCTAACAAATTTTTGGTTTTTTTCTCTGATTATTTGCAGAGAATTCGCCAACGATTGGCGGATACAAACAAACACATACGTAGTTGAAAAGAAATTTGAACGATATTGAATCTGTTAAGAGAGAACTTATGGATGTTTTGAAACATCCACCAACCACCTTGAAAATATTCCAGTATGACTTGCTGATCGGACAGATGTTCATTAATAATTAGAAAAAGGCCTAAAGACTCTGAAGGCCGAAAATGCTTCCTATTGGTTCTAGTATGTATAACGCAAAGGTTGTGATATATTACTTAAGATCATATCATATCCAGAAGAAAGTCCTGGGAAAAGTTTCAATACGAGTGAGTACTCGAAGATCCTTAGAGGTGTAGACAGCTGCGATTGAAAGAGGTGTACATATGCGTATAGTGTCCTTCTGCATGCATGAGAGAAGGTACGAAAATCGTAAGCTGTCAAGCGAATATTTCAAACATGTTTCGTAAATTATTCTTCGGTAAAGTACAAAAACTGATATCGAAATTTGCAGTATGCAGTTTTATTTGTATTGGAATGTTACGCAACTCAAGCAAAAATAGTAACGAATATCTTAATTTCGATAATGTATCTATAACTTTGGTACTCAATACTATTTCATTCGTCTTAATAACGGAATTAAGACAGGATCGAATGATATTCGATTGCTATTTTAGTCTCACAAACTTTTAGTATTACAAACTTTGCCCTGGATCTTTTCGGAATTAATGCTGTCCAGTTTATATTGAGAAATAAATTGAATGCTCCTCTTTTTACCAGGTCACAGGTTCTGCAAAAGGCATTGGCACTGAATCGGCTTTTTGTGACGTTTATTCCACTGAACTTTCCTGACCTTTTTCCAGGTCGATAGAAATGGATATTCTGCAATAATTTGGTCAATGAAAGTATACTCCAGTCTCAAATCCTAGAGGAATGCTCCTTCTCCCGTTTAATTAGATATCTACCATCTATATTAACATAATAGAATTAATTTCAAAACAAAATTGATGCAGATTGTAAGCTATGTGTTTAACTATGGGTAAACATATTTAATTGAATGCAGATTCTAAGCTTGTATTTACCTATAGGTAAACAAATTTCATTTTCTCATACGATAAATGAACCAAAAAAGTGAATTGCGTATTTCTGCCACCCATTTATTGTTTTATCTGAAAAAGTCTGCTCGGCATTTGGGGCAGGTGTGTTGGCACTCCACAAAGCTGCGACTGGTGGCACAGTCAATACATCTTGATACAGTGAGATCCGCGTTGCAGGTGACTGCCTCACTGTTCCTCACTGGGGGCTCTGACTCTCATCGTGCGTATAAGGTTTTTATTATTAAAAGACATCTTTCCAAAGTTTACCTTTAATAGTCGTTCGATTCTATAAGATTCGCGGTAACCAAAGATTATTGGCAAATTTGCACAGGTGTTTCGAATAAATTTATGTTTATTTTTTCTTATTTTGATAGAATTATCCAACAATTTAGATACACGGACATACGAATACTTAGATGTACGATATTCTTAAGCATAAGTATGATTAACAAGAGATTCTAGTTTTTTAAGAGAGAATTTGTGGATATGCTTTCAAGGTGCTACCGCACTCACACGACGACATATCTATGTGGATTGTGCTTAACAAAGCATTATATCTACAGTTTATGTACCAATTTCAGACTTATATACGATAATAATGAGTTTGGTCAAAGTGTAGCTGGTGTCAGGCAGTAAATAAAGTAAAGAAAATGCCTCAACTGCTTGTACGAAGGAAGGTCTTGTCGTCCCAATTTAAGATACTGTTCACATAATATAGAATAAGGTAGAGAAGGGTATCCTGTCTGTATTCGTGTAGGAATATGCGATACATCCATTTTCTAACTATCCTTGGTTTTTCTTTCATTGAAAACTAGGAACGACTTTGTCGAGGCCAACTCACATCTGCCATTATGTATGTATGTACTCCAATCTGTTTTATACGAACCAGAACCAATGGAGAAATCTTTTAAGAGTTGTTAGAAACAGTACAGATTGAATTTGCTGGAAACCTTTACGGGAATATTATCCAACAAAGTTTACAAGGATGGAAGCCAGTTTGATACGGTAAATGACCTGAAAAAGAGCATTGCTCCAGGAATGGCATCAAATTAACCCTAAAATTCTTCAAAATTTGGCAACCTCCATGCCAACCCGGATTATTCAAATTTTCACTAAAAAAAGGAAAATATATATATACTATAAAAAAAATTAAAAAAAAATCTAAAAAAATTATTTCATTACTATTTTGAATTTTCACTTATTATGGACATATACTTATTTCATATGAACTTAAACTTTTTCACTAAATATTTAGCAAAACCCAAAAGCTTATGAAAATAAAATTGTTATATTTTTGTTAATATGCACTTGTACTAGTTAAATAAAAAAAGTCCAAAAGATTATCTTTGTTCTTAATATTTTTTTCAATAATATCAATGGACATATACTTCTTTCCCTGAGGTATGTACCATGTACCTTCTCGTTTGGTCTTCGAAGGATTATATATGTTTATGAACACTAAATAAATCAAACTCTTTTTTGGGTATGCAATATGTCATTTTATTGGACTTTGTATCCTGGCGAAGTGGCATCTAAAGCTCAGAAGGAGATACGTAGCTCTCGCTTAACCTCTCCTGTTGTTCCTCCTGGCTGCACGCCTCCTAGCTGCCCTCCTCCTTGCGGCCCTCTGGCGCTGACGACGACGACGTGCAGCAGCCCTCCTCCGCCTGGCGGCCGCACTGCTGCTGCTGTTGCTGCTGCTGTCTGTAACAGCGCTATCGGTGTCTGTGGCAGAAGTGGTAGTTGGACTGCCGGCAGTGGAAGGAGTTGTCGCGGCCACAGGAGCTGCAGTGGGCGCGCTCGCGGGAGTGGTTGCGCCCGCAGCTGCGGGAGTCGTGGCGCCCGCAGGAGCGGGAGTGGTCGTTCCCGCAGGGGCGGGAGTTGTGGTGCCAGCGGCTGCTTCTGCCACGCACTCGGCATCGGTGGGACTGGTCGCACAGTCAGTACATCCTGCTACAGTGGGGTCAGCGGTACAGGTGACTGCCTCACTGCTCCTCAGCAGACAGGCGAAAAGGACGATGGCCCAAGCGAAGATGATTGATTTGACTCTCATTGTGGCAAGTCAGTTGTACGATTGATGTTTATGCCACAAGATGGAATGCCTTTTATAGTCATTCTATTCAAAGTAGATCCATATTCAAAGATCATTGGTAAATTTGCGCAGCTGCTTCTATCGCATTTCACTTTCATCGATTATTTGCGAAGAATTCACCAAATATTGGCAGATGAAAACATAACATGTGTACAAGTCTCTAGAAGTACTTTTATAATGTGAATATTGTCCAAAGAGATTCCGCTTTAGGTTCAGCTCTTAAGAGAGCATTGCCGGATAAGCTTCAGTAGGTTGATGGACCAGATGTTCAATTCAAACAACCTTTCCGTGTGATGGGTGTCGATGATAGTTCTGTACACACTTGGTACTACAAATATTATCAAGAATGCTCAACAAACTAGAAATCAATGGATGGACATGATATTTAGCAAATGCGCCCACATATGTAAATGGATTCACATGAGTGAACCATTCAACTGGGGTACAAACTTCGACTGTTCTAATAGTATAACATAAAGAGATAAGCAAGGAAATGTTTTGTTTATTGGAATAAGAACACATTATAGGAGTAAAATATGATTTAAAGAGGTAAGAGAGCAACGGCTAGCGAAGTAGCTCATCATTTCCATTATCGCCTTGGCACTTAACGTTGATGCTATTGTCGTTAACCTTAAGCCACGGCTGGAGCACGATCTGGACAGTACACTCCTTCTTGTCCGAACCGACCTCCAATTCTGCTTTGTACGTATAGAGAACTCCATCAATAACTTGACTCGTCACTTGCGTCACATTCACAGCTCTAACAGCAGATGTAAAAGATAGTAGTTATAGAACTGAACTTGGACTTTTCCAGCTTATTTAACTCACTTGTAACTGGGACCACCTCCTGTTGTCAGTTGGGCCAGTCCCGCAGTTAAAACTTCAATGGCCTTCTCCCTAGCCTCTCCGGTCAATACCACAGGCGCCCCGGGAAGAACCCTTTCATCTGCAGAATTCGAGGGAAAAGCAGCACAACTCACGACCAACAGGCCCAACAGAGAGAATAATTGGATTCCGTTCATGATAGACGAGAACAGCTCGAAGTACAACTGATGATGCAGGTACCTATCGTCACCCTTTATATAGCACTGTTCCTATGGCAGGGAGACGGAGACTTCCTTATCAATATATAATCTACGATTTGTCTGATTGGGTTAGCAGGAAATTATAATACTGTGTATGACCTCAGTGCACTCGTAGGTACAGATCATCAATTGGTTTTCAAATGGTTGGTAAAGAGAGCTCCTTGGGGCTTTTAGAGCTTGGCACATCTATGACGATCTAAGCGATATCATTTCCTAGGGGGACTTGTGATATGAAATTACACAAGATATCAAGTAAATGTACTATCAGCTTTGTCATAAAATATAATTTGAATAATGTTAGTATAAAACATATTACAATTTCCACATCATAGAAATTATTGGATTTCAGGGAATTCTAACAAATTTTCCATCGTCTAAGATTTATTCCTGGAAAATGATTTTATATTTATTTCTTGATATTTGTAAAATTAATTGATGAGTCGCAAATACAAATTCTAGAATTCTGCAGAATTGTTTTTATTTCTGAGTAAAGTTGGATTAATGAAATTACATATGTGCTTGTTATAAACTAATTATTCTGATTACACTATGCAACAAAACTAATCCCTGGTATATCCTTTGTATACCCGTACTCGAAGAGTAAAAGGGTACATTTGAAAGGAATAATTTCCGACCCCATAAATTATATACATATAATCTTGATCAGCATCAATATCCCGTCGATATAGCCATTTCTGTCCGTCCGTCTTTTCTGTCGCCCATTGCTCGGAAGCTATAAGAGCTAGACAAACACAATTTTTTTTCCACACTCCTACAAATGTATTTCAAAATTTTACTCCCTACTCTAGCTCTTATAGTCTCTGAGTTCCAGACACTCATCTGTACAAATGGGCAAAGTCGACACGTTTGTGTGTGAGAGAGAGCGAGAGGGAACGATGTTGAAAGATGAAAGTTCACCATTTTGAAGATAGGAAAAACGAAAAATTCAGTCTCGTAGAGAATGATCGAATCTACCAGATTCCCGAATCTGGTTCAGATCGGATCATTATTACAGCCACAATCATGAAATTAATTTTTCAGTAACGAGCCCCAAATAGAATACTAAAATATTGCTTAATCTCTGACATTAAATGACAATCAGTATAGAAATCAGTTTTGGATGGATATGAATTTTAGCAAATGCCATACATACATACATATGTACATGGTGTACCTACTTCGACTGTTCTAATAGTAGAACAGAAAGAGATAAGCAAGGAAATGTTTTTTTTTATTGGAATAAAAACACATTATAGGAGTAAAACATGATTTAAAAAGGTAAGAGAACAACGGCTAGCGAAGTGGCTCATCAATTACAATTTCTCCTTGGCACTTAACTTTGATGCTATCGTTAAACTTAAGCCACGGCTGGACCACGATCTGGACAGTACACTCCTTCTTATCCGAACCGACCTCCAATTCTGCTTTGTACGTATAGAGAACTTCACCAACAAATTGGCCCGTCACTTGCGTCACATTCACAGCTCTAACAGGAGTAAATAATGTAAAAGATAGTAGTTATAGAACTCAACTTGGACTTTTCCAGCTAATTTAACTCACTTGTAACTGGGACTACCTCCTGTTGTCAGTTTGTCCAGTCCCGCAGTTAAAAATTCAATGGCCTTCTCCCTAGCCGCTCCGGTCAATACCACAGGGGCGGGAAGATCCCTTTCATCGACAGAATTCGAGGGGAAAGCAGTACAACTCACGACCAACAGGCCTAACAGAGAGAATAATTGGATTCCGTTCATGATAGACGAGAACAGCTCGAAGTATGAGAACAACTGATGATGCAGGTACCTATCGTCACCCTTAATATAGCACTGTTCCTATGGCAGGGAGACGGAGACTTCCTTATCAATATATAATCTACGATTTGTCTGATTGGGTTAGCAGGAAATTATAATATGGACTGTTCATACAACTGTTTCAATACACTCGAAGGTCCTAACCAGCTGTCCTAACCAGCTCCTTGGGGCTTCTATAACTTGGGACATCTATGACGATCTTAACGATATCCCTTCCTAGGGGGAACTTGTGATATTCTTTTATCTCAACTATTGCTTTGTGGATAAGATTACAAAAGATATCAATGGGAAAGTAAATGTACTATCAGCTTTGTCATAGGATACAAGTTGAACAAAGTTTATTACATTTCCACTTCATAGAAATTATAGGATTTCAGGGAACTTGTACAAAATTTTCCATCATCTAAGATTTATTCCTGGAAAATGATTTTTTATTTTTTTCTTGATATTTGTAAAATTAATTGATAAGATTCGCAACTAAAAAATTCCCGTTTGTGGAATTTCCGTGGAAGTCTGTGTTTGTTGTAAACTAATTACATATTCTGATTACACTATGCAACAAAATGAATCCCTGGCATTTTTTTTCTCAAAAGACTTGGGGCTTTACACTTAAAAAAAATAAATACAATTTTGTTATTTTAAATTTTGTGAAGTTAAAATTTGTTTATTGTCTTTTAAGTTATTGTTTATAAGAATGTTTGAGTCAACTGCTATGCTGCACCCACTCGAGGATGCCTCAAAAATAGCATGGTCCCGTTAAGATAATGCAAAGGAACGCAATAAAATGATATCTAAAAATTGATATTCTTCCTATCATAAATACATATGTATACATATATTTGTATTAGGGCAATGTAACATATAGGAGCCAGCTTTGCAATCTGAAATTACCATGTAATTTCCATGCAGACAGATGTTGAACTGATATATAATATTTCATTTAGATTGACTGCTGATCTAATCAGGTGAACCTTAGAGCTACATAAATGTACAATGTACAAATAAATATTTTCTTGATAAGAACATTGTGTTGGCTATATAAAGGAACATGCTCGGGACAGCTCAATCAGTTTTCTCGCATACCTTGAGCTTTTCCCATATATAGTATAATGAACGGAATCATTTTGTTGAGCCTGTTGGCCTTGTCCGGTGCTGCTTGGGCCTCGTCCGATGCTCTCGGCGCCCCTGTGGTATTGACCAATGAGCCGAGGGAGAAGGCCATTGAGCTATTGGACGCAACGCTTGCCCAAGTGTCCACTGGAGATGATCCCAGTTACAAGTAAGACAGAGTCATAATACTCGAAATAGTTCCATAGCTCATACATACATATGTGTTATCTGTTCATATCAAGGCCCATATCCGTGGGCACAGTGACGGGCCAGATTGTGTCTGGAACTCTCTATACCTACAATGATGTTGAACTGGAAACCGGATCAGAAAAGAAGACTTGTATTGTCAAGATCTGGTCCCGGCCATGGCTCAAGGAAAATAGCACGAAAGTCACTATAAATTGCCTACTCGGCGATGGCAAAGATGAAGTGGATCGCACCTTTTAGATCGAGCTACAGTTTTTCCTTTTCATTGTTCATTTGATTGTTATGATAAAAACCCTTTTTGTGGTGTCTGCAATTTTATTTATGTTGCTGTGATCCCTGGAAGTTCCGATGTCGTTGTTTTGCAATTAAACATTTGGTGTTGTTGCCGATTCTGTATGACAATAGCAATTCCACATCCATTCGGTCCCAAGGACGTACAGAATGCAGCTTGAACTTCTGACCATCGCTCACGGCTGGTTGCAGGAAAAAATCAAAGGTGCTATAGCCAATATCAAGGGATCAATCAGATTAGTGCTGATAAGGTAAGGTGGTGCTGGAACTTTCTACTGTTGAATTAGTGACGCTTTAATTGCGTCCAGAAAGGTCAAACTTCACATGGTTATGGCTCTCAAGGTGACTTTCTGTGAAGGACAAAACCTAATCTGAAAAATAATCTCCTTGATGCACTGCTTTATCTTGCTGTCTTATCTTTCTGGACCTTTCCCAATCAACCCAAATTGGCACTAAACATAATTTGTGCAATTAATCGTATTATGCATGTGCGTTAATCGACTTGGCCGTGTTTATCTTTAGAGTTGAATATACTTTTGTTGTCGTTGGAAGTTGGAATGATCCGGCAGCTAAGGAAAGAGGGAAGATCACACGGCGGTAGTGGGAGAAGAATGTGATAATCTAAGTAGTAAAGTGTAAGAGAATGTAGAAAGAACCATCATGATTATTTCATGGACTTTTAAAATTAGATTTTCAGAATGTGTTTTTATATGCACTGTAGAATCGTTTTGAATTTGTACCAAAACTATAGTATGACCAAACTGCACCAGTTTGTAGTTTTTTTTCGATCAGAAAGTATGTCCAAAGATCATCATAGAGGAAGAGCCGGTAAAGGGAGGAACTGCTGGAGACTGCACCAGCGGTTCCGCCTTCTACCGGCTTTTCCTCTAGTGGCCCTCTTTCTTTCGTTCATTTTTCTGATGGCCTTCCACTTGGCGGCTCTGTTTTAAGCTGCTGCCTTCTTTTTGGCTGTATTGCTGTTGGTGTTGCTGGTGTCCGTTGCGGTGGAGTCGTTGGCGGAAATACTTGCAGAGCTTTCCAGTTTAAGAAGAAGATTTTGGAAGATTGGAGCACGGATGCTCGTTGAACTATAACTTGGTTCAGTTGATCTAGTACAGCTGGAAGAGGTTCCGGTTGCGGCAATGCCCAAGGAACGCGAACAAGCTCTTTGCACTGGATCTTCACTAATAAGGCACAGAATTTGGGCAGCTTGTGTTTTGTGTTCAAACTTATAGACACACTCGAATAATAATGAATGCAATTTCGTTGTAGTATTATTTGCAATGAAAGTTGCGTAGACGGAATGTAAATAAATGGATGAAGTACTTATTGGCTGTGTTTTTTTTCTAATGTTGAATATAGTCGTCGTACTCGTGCGAGTATCGTTTGTTACTTCAAACCCATTTGAATGGTGTACGAATATTATAAGGGAATTTACAGCTTTGCGTGAGAGTTTTTCTGCCATGCCAAGAGCATATTTGTTTAGTATTCGTATTGCTTTTTGAATAATTATCATGACGTCACATCTTACACTGAAGCGGAGCGAGAACAATGGACCTAATGAATAATATGTAGGAAGCTTCATATTTGAAGCTTTGCCGACCCGCTGACCAGCCCCACTGGCTGCGATTAGTCGTTGCTGATCAGTGAACGAATTAGGCATGGAATTGTGGAGCTGCCTGCTGCTTCTCTGTCTGGGGCTTACATCGATGGCTGATCGGGTGGTAAGTAGTTGAACACTTATAATTAGGTTGGATATTACTATATTTAACCCTATGACAGATGCCACTATGCGTTCCGCCACTCGACCACTGCATTGAAGATGTAAGTACTGTTCGCACAATTAATTATTTTTCACCTACTATTCACTTAAATTCTTCCCCAGATGGAGGTGGCAGAAGCAAAGGAGCGCTTCGACTATGTCATAGCCAAATATGAGCAGGTGGAGATGAAAATTCCCGGCGAGCCAGTCGGGTGAGATACCAACTTGCACGCTTTTCGCATTCCTATTCGCTAATTGCCCTCGCTAATTTCCCTCTCCGTGCAGATTGCACGGCAAAGTGGTAAAGCGCGGAGAAATCGAGGAGCATCACATTGTGTTCCGGTATATGGACAATACTCCACATGACATCATTCAGACCTGTGCTTTTGTGGTCACCAATGCGCCCGGTCAGTGCGAGACCATTGGGACGTTCTGTTCGGCCTTTCTGCCCCGCCTGCCGCGTCCGTTGCTGGCGCGCAAGACGCTTACTGACTGCGAGGATGGCGTACATGTAGGGGAAGACGAACCGGAACCGGAAGAGGAGGCCGATCCAGAGGAAGAGGATGACCAGCAGAACGATGAAGCGGAGACTGAAGCAGCCACACCGACAGAGGCAACCAAAGTGAATGAGTTTCAGTGATTTCCACACGACGACAATCTCCTCCATGTTATCCACATGACCATTTTCCAAGTATCCCAAAAGTATTCTACGATTACTCCTAATTCACTCCTATTCACTCCTAATATTTCCCTTTGGCTGTGCAATGTCACGGCTTTCCTACGATTCAGTTAGAACGCTCCGCTCTGCTCCGTTCCGACAACAGCAACAACTATGCGGCGTTATAGTTCGACATCCGAATCAAGCACCTTAGATCGCGCCTGCGCCTGAACGAACGACTCTGCACAGTGGCCCAGGAGTGTGGCAGAAGTGTTAGGAAATATGTTTTCTTCTATCCATCTGTGTAAAATTGTGTATGTAATTAAACAAATTTTGAGGTTTATTTTCTTTAGTTCTTTTTGATTCTTATTAAAAACGAACTCTATTTGAGTAATGTACAATACCACCTATGGTTAGTTTAATTTCCGAATCAATCCATTGACAGCTATGTACTATGCATATTTATTTATTTTATTCCTTAAAGCTTAAACTAAAATTTGCTACAAATCTTGGTTCAGGGTGCCCTTCTTTAGTGAGCTTTGACTTCACAAGAATCATGTCAATTTTGAAACACTGTAAGCCGCCATATAGTGGGAGAGGAGCCATGGAAAAGCGTTCTCCAGCGGAAGAAAGAGAGAGAAAGCAGAAAGCTTGCGCCAAATAACAGTAAACAAAGCCGAATGTCAGCTGCTGCTTTCGCTGCTGCTGCTGCTTAGCGCCAGCCAAGGCAGCATTTCAGTTGTTGTCGGGCGCCAAAGCGAACTGGAGCAGCGAAAAAGAAGCGCTGAAAGCAACATCAGCAGCAGCACCAGCACCAGCCGCCAAAGCGCGCTCAAAGCTCCACAACACGCTGCAGACAGACAGACAGACAGATAGAAAAGAGAGAGAGAGACAAAGGTAGAGTGAGAGCACGCCTGCTAGCTTTTTGGCGACAGTGTCCCGCACAGAATTATTCTCTCAGTGCTAAAGTTGTCGTCGCGCTGTGCAAAGCTCGAAGCTCGTGGGTTGTGCTGCGTCGGAAATCGGGCCAGTCACACAGCGCCCGCTCACCGCCCACCGCATACTGCACACCGCCTTCGACTCTGCGCCTCGCAACGCCTCTTACCTCCCGTTTTGCCACCCAGCTGCCACAAGGCGGTGCGTGCGCGTGTTGCCGCCGGCTGTAAAACCCAAAAGGAACACCCAAAGAAACACAACACAGAGACGAAAAAGTGAATCAAACTGTTTTTGCATAATACCAATTCAATCCAAATCGAATCGAACAGAGAAATCCGCGGCTAATCAATGTGAGAAACAAACAAACAGTCAGCGGAATCTCGTATCAAACTAAATATTCCAACTGGCGCGTAAACAAAATAATGAGAATATAGTGTATTCTAGGTATATATGTATATGTAATACTATATTAACGTAGTTGTTGTGTTGTCAAGTGCAGTGCAAACTAATTTGCCTCCGTTGTCGCCACTAATACGAGTTCCTGCCTCCACCAACCGCCCGCCCGCGACTGACAGTCAGTGCCCTCTTGCCACCGCCGGCTGTAGCGCCAGGCAGCGCGTGTTATCAGTCAGCAGAGCAACAACGAAACGCGACAAAAACACAGAAATCGGAAAAACAACAAAAGAGGAAAACGCAACAGCACAGTGAATGTGAATCTGAATCTGAATGCACTTAAACTCAGCGTAAAAGCTCAATGTGAGCGTGAGGTGAGTATTCATGTGTGTGTTGAGTGTGTCTGAGTGTTGGGCCTCCGAGCTCTCAGCTGAGTGCTGGGTAAACAATCCAACCAAAAACCAAACACAAATACACATGCCCAGACAGACAGACACAGCACACAACAAAGAACACAGCACCAACACACTGATGCACGCACAGACACACAAATTAGTATCTCGAATGTAACGCAAAACGCGGACCGGACCCAAAATCCCCCCCGAAATGTGCGAATTATAAAATATTTTACCCTTGAATGTCAACGAATACGAATACGAGTGTTATTCGTGGGTAGGGGAGGGCATTAACGGGGAGGGTGTAGGTGCGGCCATAGCGGGGAACCTTACTTTTTAGCAACTTCTTGTTGTTGTGGCCTACCGCTGGGGAACACACAAAGTACAATACAGCATCAGCATCCCATCTCTCATCCCACCACCAAAAAGTAAAACACAAACTTCCCTGTGACGTGCAATACCTAACGCAAATTACTTGGAGTGCTGCCGACTGCTTTCACGCGTTTTCCCGCTTTTCACGCGCGCAATTTTCCTTGGATTGCCCTTTTTCTTGGAGTCCCGCCAGACGGCCTGCCAAAGTGTCTGTGAAATCCATTAGGTTTCTGTTTTTCTTTCTCTTTTTTTTTCAGCATTGACTTTGTCAACGGTTCATTCGCATCCAGGGGAGAATGGACCCCACCTACATACCGCCTACACTTAACCCAAACGACCACTGCCAGAGCAAGTCTTTTACTTCACTTTAATGGCATCACTTCTGCCACTCACCCAATGTCTCGTCTTCCCTTTGAGGATTTTACAAAAAATGTTGTCTAATTTATTGACTTATTTGTGTTATTGTTGCTCTCCCGCCATTGTATTATCTGGCTTTATCTTTCTTCTTTTTTTTTGGTTGTTTAGAATACTTCTATACAAACGAGTAAGATTCTATTGCTGCGTTTGAGGCTTGATCAAATTAATTCCGTATAGTAGTCGCTTACAGCCTAAAGGGCAATAAATAAAACTTTTGACAAGTTTTGAGAGCTCCAATTAGGTTAATTATCACGTTTGTATAATGATATTTTGCTATTTGAAGAACTTTGAAACTTTTAACAATAGTGGAAACATATTTTCTATGAATTTAAAACCATAGAACACTTACACTAAATTACTTAACTTAACTTACTGACTATATTTTACAGGATCAAAATAATAAATATAGCTGGAATATTTCCATATTTATTCATGGAAAAATATAAGCTGTTAATATTATTAAGGTGTTATCGCGAACTAAGCTTTAAGTTTAACATAAGTTTTCTATCATTCAATGCTTTCAAATACGATACTTAGACTACATATTTATACATTATTTTGTATTATATTTCGTATAACTATATTCTCGTTGATCCGAGACAGACTCAACATTATTTCATTCATTTTAAATAATCAATTTTGAAAATTTGCTCAGCCTCTACTCCATGGCTATGCAAAGTCATACTTTAGCTAATAAACAACCCCAATTCACTTGAACAGAAAAACTTTATTAGCTAAGTGAACAAGGATGTGAATGGCAGAGGAGCCTTCTGCCGCATAAAAGCTTTTAAAGTGCGCCCCACCGTACCTGTCTGTGGCGGCCACACGCCCAAGCAACATCTCGAATCTCGTGGGAATCCCCGTTTGTATTTTTATGTAATGCGGGGAAGGTTAAGGTCGCACGGATTTATATGGTATATGGAGTCCCGATTTCGGAGAGGCAGCCGCTTAAAAATAGTCCTCGCCGCGGCCGATTACCCCTCCGATCCACCATGCGGCATGCACTTCCAGCAACGCGGCCGTTTGTTTGCTCTCTTGCTTCGCACTGTTTTCGTGGCACGTGCCCGTGCCCCTATGGCGTTTCCATCGTCCGTGCGGCGTCTGCCGCTGACTGACGTTCATTGGCTTTTGTGCGGGGATATTTGTGTGTGTATTTGCTTTTGTTATTGTTCCTTCATTCTCGGCGTAGGCTCTACGTCCGGCGGTGTCCTCCATCATTGGCCATAAAATGGTGTCTCTGCGCACATTTCGCTGGTCGCGTCGGCATCTGCGGCTGTGTCTTATTCCCCGGGTTAACCTTGTCCCAATGCTCTCCCCTTGTCCTTCGCTCCTCCGCTCACATTCTCTGTCTATGATTCTCTCATTGTCTTTGCGAAATCCCCACAACCTTTGGCCCATTTTTACAAGTTTATTTTGTTCCACAAATTCTTGGGCATTCTTTGCATTTCATTTCGTTGTTTGTTAGCATTTCCCACTCCCTCATATGTCATGCCGCCTGTCCTGCCTTCCGTATTTGTCCTGTCATTCCGTCCGCATGGCCTGCCTTCCGTCTTTGTCCAACTTCATTTAATCAGCAATTCATTTATTTAAACGCCCCGCTGTCGTAGCCCTGGAGACCATTCCATTTGTGCTTATTGGCTCAGTGGCAGAGAAAGGTTGAGATACAAACGAAATGATAGATACGTATGTATACAACTGACACTAATTCGATCTGATGCGTTTAAAAATATATAGTCAGATTTTTCTTCCATAAGTTCGGGTCTGCTTAATTGCATTTGACATTAATTTCATTTCGTTTTTTTGAGGATTTCTCATATTTATAATCTGCTCTCTATATAAAGAGCATCACTTAAATTCCGTTTCTCATTCACAGACGACACACCCAACAAATCGAAAATTCCGTTTCTCATTCAAGACGAAAAAAAACAGAATTGTTAAGTCATATTATTTGATGGATATATTTTATGGACGGAATAGAGGAGAGTTTTTGGAATAATATCTATTATTAGATGTCCAGCAAAAAAGAATAGTTGTAAGCTTTAGCTATCGAACACGATTGTCATGGCCAGAAAACAACCTGTGCGCCATGTCCTGGAAGCTGTCGTTCGAATTTTAGATACACCGAGAAACAACCGACAAGATATTGGAAGAAAGTACCGTGTGCAAGTACGGGGGAAAAGTTCATCGGTTGCCGTTTTGTGCGGCGCTTATCCGTCTTAGCCACTTTGAGTCGCGATTTCGCAAAGTTTTGGCCACGTTTACTTGGCTTTCCTCCCCGCCCCTTAGACTCTTCCTCACCCTCCTCTCCTTTCGTGTGGCTTTTCGGCGGAAACAACACACGAAAAAAGGAAGAAAAAGGAAAAAGAAAGATAAAGGGTATAGCATTAAACGTGGCCCGAATCGTTTTGGCTTTGGGTTTCGCTCTGGCTCTCGTGCTAAATTTGTTTTTGCCCGACTCCCATGGCGAAAATTATTGTCTGAGGTTGTGTCGCTCTCCCTACAAACGCATAAATTTTCTTGTGCCACATGTCCTCCTGATTCCCCTGAATCCTCTATGCCCTTCTGCTATTCCATTTCCCTGTCTCTCTATCTGTGTTCGCATACGAGTATCCTGTTACTGCTTCTCGTAGTTTTTCCTTGTTTTTTATATTTTTTTATTTTATTGTTCTTCTTGGCTCTTCCTTTTTAGTTTTTCAAACATTTTCCTTTGCTATTTTTAGACCGACATTTTATTTTGGTTTTTGTTTTGTGGCACTGACGTTGACTCTTTTTGTGGCAGCTCTGAGGTTGCGACCGAAAACCGAATTGTTTACCGATTCGAAATTCAATTGCAGGCTTTTGGCTTTGCTTTGCCCTCAATTTGTGTATTGATTATATAATAATACACCAAAACGCCTACCGCAGGCTGCCGCTGGTTGCCGCTGCCTCGTGCCATGTGCCACATGGACGTTGCCACGTAAAAATTTATATTTACAGGAGGGGGAATACAAGAGCCGCTGGCCACTCGAAAAACCCCTTACGTAGCGAGCCGACGGCAATTACAAATAAATTTAATAACACAAATTACGTATACGACGCGTATGCCACTCTTATGAAGGTGGCACCAGAAATGGGTCAGAGCCCTGCATACCGAACAAATGCTAATGCTTCGAATGGTTTAGGGAATTGTCAGATTAGGTGTCAGAAAATGCCAGTGAATTATATTGATGTTTATTCAACATTCACAAGGATTTGTTGTGACAACTAAATTGTCCGCTAATAGTATGTCTTTGGGTAAAATAAGTTCTCCTACAAATTATATTTATTTCTATTGAAAATTACCCTTATTTATAAAAAGATTTTATGTGCACTTTCTCTATTCCGAAGTATATTTTCCATAAGCAATCCTATGAAAATTGAATGGAAATAACGGATTATTTTCTCCAGAATAATTAAATAAAGATTGTTTTTCTACGGTATCAAAGAATGCCAAAGTGCTGGGATACAAAATCTGAAAATTTGTAATCTTTAGTATTTTAAGAGCTCAGGCAACTAGATGAATCATTGCAGGTGTCAGTGGTTATCCCATCCATACACCTACCGACGTGGTATGCAATTCCCGCAGCGAATTCCATGGGACAGCTGAAGGGCAACCTTTCATTTATCTGAAAAAGAGTACCGAATTTTGGACGCCTCCACATACTACATATATAACAGCCAAATGGTTGGGCCCCGCCCACACACGAGTACTGGGTGAGTCGCTTTTGGGACGGATGGATGGTCTGCGTTAACTTGTCGAGCGGAATGGGCATAATTAAATTATTCCACAGCAACTGCTGCTCCTGCTCCTACTGCTGCTGGTGCTGGTGGAACAAGAGTCGCGCCCATTGAGTTAATTTGCGACAAGTTGAAAAGGTGGCAATGTCGACATTTTACTTTCGTGCCAACTTTCAAGTATTTGGTTGCCCAGTAAGCCGCTGCCCAGCTACGTCCTGCGTCCTCCGCCATGCGCCCCGGGTTGAACTTTTCGCTGGAAAAGGATTAATTAGTATTAAAAGCGTGTCGAGTGGTTGACAAAAGCCCCGAACGGTTAACCTACAACTACAAAGAGGCCAAAAGATGAACAGGCCAACGGACAGCCATCAAAAGGGGTGGAAACTTCGAGTGGGTAAAAATGAAATAAAACTGGCTCTGACTCCTGTAGGTTAATCGTGCGGCATAAATAAGTCAACCAGTTGGCCAACTTCTGGCTGCTGGCCGCTGCCTGCTCTCTGATGATGGTAATTCCTCTCGTTTTGTGCATTGCTCATTTAATTAACATAATTCGGTTTGCAACTCGTTTCATTTTTGTAGATTTACTCTGCCATTTAAATGAATTCCACATAAACAACAATTTGTTAAAACACTTTTGCTGTTCGCCTGTTCTCTTGTTCTGTTCTGCTGCCTGTTGATCTTGCCCCGGAGCCACATTTTAATTGAATAACAACCCACTCGATTGACTCGTTCCAGTCCCAGTACCAGTCCCACCTTCAGCCCCATTCCGTTACAAAATTGAATTAAAACTAACTACATTTGTGGATGGGTTATCAATAAAATCTATTTTGATATTCTGTCAAGGGCTTTAAGCTTGTGTTTGAGTGTTGATCCCTCCTAAGCCGATGCTAGTGATTTATGGCAATCAATAAATCAGTTTTAAATCCCTAGGGGAAATATGGATCCTATCGAGTGTTTTACATTGAATTTTCCACATTTCCCCACCAAAACTATGCCTCACTTACCTAATGAAATCATTTCCATTTCCATTTTGCTGACATTTAAGTTTTTAAAGCCCTTAAATGGGGCAAGTTGGCAACGGCAACGACAACCCTTTTTCTCGGACCCTTGTGGATGATGCTGCCCCCCTGGAAACCTTACTCTGATATTAGTTAATGTTCTATTGCGGTCGCCCTCCATGCGGAATAGTTATTATGTAAATGGCCTATTCATTCCAGTTCCCCTGGCGGCGAAGCCCTTCTTTAAGGGGTAGAGCCGCGGGTGGATTAGTTTTGCTGTACGTACAAACACAAGTGCCACGAGTATTTTGGGTTTCGAATCATTTCTTTAACGATGCAAGACTTATTCTTACTTTTAAGTGATTAAAATGGTATCCCAGGAAACCCCTCAATGCCTAGCAAGGGTTAAATGCTATTGGTTAACAAAAAAAGGGTATAATGTTTAACAATTTTGTGCAGGCCGTTGAGCCGTTGATAGAGAAGTGGGCGGCTCTTCGTTTTCATCTTTTCATGCCGAACTGCAGAATGTGAAACGCATTTGTTTGGACAACAAACCGAGTGGAAAAAACTTCTAGCTAAATTCAAAAGGGAACCAAAAGCACACAAACACAAGCGCATAAACATAAAAAAACATGAAAACTATAGAAAGTGGAAATTCAGCTTAGACTGCTCTGGAAAATGTTGAATTGTACTCGAGAGAAAGTTGAAAATTGTGAAATGTAAGCAAATTGTGAAGACCAGACCCCGAGATGTGAGGAGATAACTGCGCATAGATGAAGGGTAGAATAGGCAACCCAAACACCATAAAGCACACAGACAGGCACACACACACACCCACACAAAGAGAGACACATGAATGTGAGATAGAGGAGCGGAACCCTGCAATTTGGTGGCATGGTGGCTTGGTGGCATCCGGTTTTCCAGTCATGGGGCTTGGTGCGCAACAGTGAGCGGCAAAAGTACTCGCTGCTAAGCAAATGTATGAATATTTTATATTGCAAATGTAACTAAATACATAAGCAACGCCGCAGGACAGGCTTTCATCTTCATTCGTGCCACTTCACTCCGCCACTTCCCATCAAATCTGCAAAAGGACATGTGTAAAAGTGTCAATGGATGGGTGTGGGCCATCTGGCAGTGTGGCATTGTGGAGTGGAGTGTGAGTGTTTGTGTGTTTGTCTGTTTCTGCGGTTTTGCAATTGAAGATCCACACAGTGCTGTCTTGAGTTGACTTGAGTCGAGAGTCGGTTACTGTTTCTGCTTTTGTGGCACGCTTAAGTGCCACCAGAGTTCGTCTTTCCATAAGCGATGCTGTCGTTTCTGCTGCTGTTTATGCTTAAAATCTATGCCACATTGGTTCGTTAGCTTCAACAGTCATGTGTTTGTTGTTGGTTGTCGGTTGTCATTCGCTCTTTTGTTTTAAGGGTCATGTTCATGCCGCTGTTTTGTTGCGCTTTTGTTTTAGCTCCATGTTTGCCTGGGCTTTTGTGTGGCAGTGAAGAGCGCTTGAGGTTGCAAATAAGCGAACAGGAAGCCGTGCAGACAGACATACAGACTAAGGGCTGAGGGCTGAGCCGCACAGTTACAGTTAGAGCCCACAGCTCGTTGGGCATCAAGGCCGCTCCGCACAGCCCACGCAAATGGGACAAAAGAGCATCAGCATAAACGGCCATAAACATATTTCCAGGAGCGTACAACATGCAACAATGTTCATGTAATTATGCGGTCAAGAGTCCCTGTCGTCCCTGTCATCCATGGCGTCAGTCGGCTCAGGTTGATGCTTAACTCCGCTCAGGTTTACAGCTGTCCTTACTGTAGACAACGAACCAGCAGGAGGCCCTTCAGCTGACTTATTATCCTCTATGTACCTTATCCCATATGCCATATCCACTGCCTCATGTGTCGTATCTGTGTGGGTGTTACAGCCAAACCCCTGAGGCAGATGCCTCAGCAAAAGCGGAGCAGAGCAGAGCATCGGAAACTTTGTGCTAATTAATAACCCTAATTAAGTTGACTTAATCTAAATTGCCTCTATTCCGGTTTTTGTGTGGATGAAATGTGCCACAAAACTTGTATTTATGTGGCATATACTCGTAGTCATTATTTACTCGAAACGCACTTAACAGGTCTTAAAAACCAACTTAAAGAGAGCAGAGCTGCTCCAGATTTGCATTTGGAAGTCGTTTGAGTACCTGCAAACGGAAGAGGAGAAGGAAGAGAAGAGAGGGAGAGTAATGCTCTGAGGCCCCATAAATATCCGATAAGTATTCAAAGCATTCTCAAACGGCAAATCACGAGTTTCGCTGCAATGAGCGGATGATGCTCTTGAGTGTGTGTCGAGAGAAGAGAGTCTGACTGACAGCCAGCTGCTGGTGCTGGTGCTGCACACACACGTTGCGTATGAGAGCAATTAAACGAGAAACCTACCCACGTCACGTATACGCCATGTGACACTAGTTTTCGTGTTTAATTACCGTTTTTATGGGCACCAATGGGCACGAAAAACGATACGCGGATGGCTTCAAGGGCCAGGAACAGGGACACGACAGAATATGACTAACGGCCAACATTGTGGACTTCAAGGACTCGAAGGACAGGCCCAGGCCCAGGCGCATGCAATAAAAATGAAATTAATTGCTTTTATGCCCCGACCAGTGTATGAGTGTGGCTGCAGAGGGGGTGAAAATGGCCCAAATGTAGGCTTTAACTGTTGGGGGAAACTTTAATCGAAACAATTCGACAAGTTCAAGGTGCACGCAGCTTAAAAGTGTAAGAAACATTGGCCCTCCAAAGTACTCGCACACCCCCACACTCTCACCAAAGAACACACACAACAATAAACGTGTGCATAAATTTTCGTGCACGCTATGTGCGGGAGGGAACTATAAAAAGGAATGGCGTCAGTCAAACATTTGAATAGCACGCACACACGCACGCATATGTCTCGTACAGTGAATAGTCCTGCACAAAGAGCTTTGGATTCCAGCCGAACTTCGCAGTGCTTGCAGGCCAGGGATGACTGTAGCAGCACAATGGTTGTGTATATTCTGTTGACGTGCTGCTGCTGTTGCTGCTGCTGTTTGCTTTTCCATTTCACTTTGTGCTTGTTATCGTCACTTCTCGATTCAATCAATCTTCCCTCTGTGGCAAACAGCTCTTGCACGCAGCAGCACCCACTACGAGTGCCACTCTCAGTCAGATATACTCAGCTGTACATACACCCCCAAAAAGAGTGTTGAGCCACGTGGCGTATGCGTAATGTATTGACACATGATACACATCTTGTCACTTTAAAGGAAATAGCGTGGGCGATAATTTTGGGCCTATTCTATTCGGGTGGCAGGCGGCAGGAGGCAGAGGCAAACATACACAAAATATTAATCTATTAGCTGCTAATCGTTGTATGTAAATTTACCGACCTTTGGGCAATCATCATCATCATTGTCATCGACCACAAATATTGAACATGTGTCCTTTTGCGTAGGTCGAAGCAAGTTTATGATTGCCCAAGGATTTACTCGGGTTTCTTATACTCCTAAACCATCCCACGCCCAATCTACCGCCGGGGCAACATGGGATTTAATAGTTAGCCTTGGGGGGAATAGTATGTGGGAAATTTCTTTCTGCCATGTTGCTAGCTAGTTAAGAGTACTGCTTTCTATGTAGATGGCTGGCAATCAATCTGTACAAGCCGCCACAACATTAGGGCTTGGCGAATGGAACGTAAATCATAGGAATTGCACACACACACAGATGCGGGGGCAGGCACTGATTTTGCAACGCTGGAACAGTACGAGTAGTTTCCTATTTCTTATCCTGCCACATCACAATGCTTCACGCCACGCGAGCAGCCATAGCTGCTTCGACTTACAAATGAGGGGAATTTAATATTCACTATTATTTTTTGTGGCATGCCACAGAAACGGAAGTCAGCCTTGATGTATGCTTTGAATTGTGTGCGCCTCTGGAGCGTAAAAATTGAAATTCATTTCTCTATACCCATACCCATACCCATACCGCAATCCCCAATCCCCATGCATACGAGTGTAGTTGTACTTTGCAGTTGATAATGCCATCGATGTGCCACTGAACACATAAATAGTTGACGTTGCGGTCGAATGAGCCTCGCCCTGCCCAGCAGGCCGTATGAATAATTTGGTATCTAACCAGAGTATGACCCGGGCCATTCAGGCTTGTAAGTAAAAAGAAATATAAAGTCTATTTCGGGACAGTGCCCGTGCCACTGCTGACCTCAGCTCAGCCCAGCTTGAATATATTTCTAGGAAGCGCCAATACCCAGTAGCAGATGGAAAGGATTTTTTTGGAAAAGTCATGCAAGTGAAAACATGCCAACATGCACGACATTATTGCTTCTGCAGCACACATCAGACATCATCGATGCAAGGGCGAAATTGTTGCCCGAGGAAATGGAAATGCAAACAACTGCCAGCAGATTGTTTGTTAGTTACATTGTCGGATCCAATGATAATATTTTCCCAGTGCATTTCCCTGCAGAGCGATTCGAATGGGTGCTCTGGCAGGGGGAAGGGGCGAAATCAATTTATGCCACAATCAATTCAGTATACATTCAACAATGTATTCATTCTGTCTGTGCATTCTGTACAGTATTCAACTGATTTGCGACACGTCGAGCATTTTAATTGAGTTTTTCTATCGAGGGAACGCGACTAAAATTTTCAACATGACTGAATCGGGGAGGGGCACTCCCTATGGAGGGGGTATACAATATAAAATGGCATCCATTGAAAATGCCACAGCAGCAGCAGCAGTAGCAGCAGCGGCAGGGAAATGGAAATAGAATAGGAATAGGAAACGGAATCGGAAAAACGTAAAGTAAATATGCAAAACGCGAACGTTTCATATTTTTCAGGCTGCAGATGGAACGCAGAGCAGCAGGCCAAAAAGGGGGAGCCTGACAGTGGATTCTCACACGCCGTGTGGCACGCTGTGTGACAGAAGAGTGACAGCATTGTGGCATCTGATTGATATGCAGATGGTGCGTGTGCGTTTGCGTTTGCCTGTTCCCTTTTGAATATGTATGCTCAGACGGGTGCTCGGGAAAGGGTGTAAAGGGAAGCGTCCACAAGCGGACAAGAAGAAGGACAGAACTAACATAAACGCTTGACATGACAGCGTTTAAAGATAGTGAGACGGATGCCACCACAAAGCAAGCAGCACACTGATTCAGCAAGTTAGCAGCGCATTAAACGACAGGTCCTTGGCGTCCTCTGATGGAAAAATCCATGTCAAGCGCCATCTCCGCCTCGATTTATGCTAAATTATGTAATGAACCAGAAGAAGAGAGAGTCTTCATTAGAAGCCTCTTGATTTGGCTCTAAAGATTTTAATTGAAGCTTGTCACGAATCACCCAGCAGCTGGATGGTATGGGGAAGGGAATAAGGAAAGAGGGGAGGTGGGGTTCGTCCATCCGCTAAATGCAAATGTGATTTGTAAATACTTGAGACTGAAATTAGCGACCATTTAGCGGGCCAACACCACACTCGAGTCCAGTTTCTCGCACCTCATCGGAAACAAACACCATCTATTCCCCTTACATAATCGAGAATAGAATCGTGGGATCGAACGGGTACCGAAGGGTACGCAGTGGGGAATTTATTGATTCACTTTTGAGGCGAGTTCAAGTGGCGCACCGGGCGTATGCGTAATTTGCTTTGGGCCTTTGGGGGGCAGAGTTGTGCAACAAATTGCACAATGCACAAGTTACAAAAACGTCAGAGTAGTTACATACTAGATAACTTTTACAAAACTAACTTCTATTTATAGTTTAATTCTGTTTCAGCTTGAGGGTAAACTAGGAGGCTATGGTGGCGAGTTGATGAAGTTGCAGATCCCAATTAGAGAAAGAGTTGGCAGTTGTGCAACAAGAAGTAGTAAGTAGCCCTCTCAGCTCAGCGAATACTTCTCTTAATCATCTCCTACACAGTCATGAGGGCGAGTGTGACTTTGTCAGACACCTACACAGCTCAATCTTCGCTTCACACCTTCGCCAGACACTCGTGTCGCACAGCTCTCTCTCTCTCTCTCTCTCTCTCTTACAAATGGCTGACTGCCACACGGCCATTGTTGCAGCTTGCCCGTGAGAGCTGGAGCAGGAGCCAACGTTGAAAGGAATGAAATATTCGTATTTTTTATTCCGCTGACATTTGGCAAATTTATTTGCCAAACTTTGTTCACGCTCGGGGCACAAATTGCTCAGATGTTTTGGCAATTCGTCAAACAAATTTGGCCCGGCCCGCAACCATGTGCCCCGCTGACATTGTTTGCACGCAAAGGGAAGCCTTTGGGGCAAGGTGCAGCCTTTCGGGGGGATGCGGGGAGGCATTAACACAACAGCGTTAAAATTTAACGACCGTTCCTCACACTTGAGGCCACGACAGATGCACGGCTTAAGGTCGCTCGGAGCAGTGGAGGCGAGACGCTGGGCGGCCGGAAGTTGTAAAATATCCGCCATGTGCAGAGGAGGAAACGGAAAGACGACAACATTTGTATGGAAAGGAAAGAGGAAACGGCCACGAAGTACGAGAACTGTTTGTCTGCGGCTCCCACAGAACCCAGAGCACAGAGCCCAGAGCCACAGTGCCCGACGGCCGATATGGCCGATGGCCTTATAAAAGTTATATGTCCGGGCAACAAACATTTTTATTTCCCTTCGGCTTCTGACTCCAATACATACGAGTATACATACATACGAGATGTGTAATGAAAACGTTCCAACATGTACATATACAAAAATACTCCCTCAAAAGATGGAGCTTGTTTTAGCTGCAGTTTATTTCGTTTTGGATACACGTACGAGTACATCATGATCTCCATCCTCATCTTCGTCTGGGCTTATCCACAACGATGTTGGTGGTAGAGGAAGTGGCAGTGCCTGCGTCTCCATCGATTGCTCACATTCTGTTCTGTGTACTTTTGGCCAGTCTGCAGCATTTATGCAAGTTGCATGCAGAATGTTACAAGTCGAAGGCACCTGGGGCCCATGAGCCCCAGACAGACATTGAGTTTTATTGGGTGACATCTGGAGAGGTGTGAGTGGGAGGACAAACAAGATATGAGAATCATTTGATGGTAGGAACTGACTCTTATTTGATTCTTTTTCCTCGTAAACTCGCAAAATTACCCTCCACTTGACACTCGCTCGCATGCAAACAAAATGCAGAAACATGAACATCCATAACATCCAGTGCTCCCACACACATAAACATATGTATACTCCCAGATGTTACCCCTCCCCCACATGGACTCGCCAAATTCAGCTGGAAAAGTTCTGCCCGGATTGCAATAATAATTTATGCTGTAGAAGCAACTTTCCTGTGACAGATGGGGGGGAGCAAGAGTTGGGGTCCCCTATGCCACTTTGAAGCAGAAAGTTACATACTTTTGCATAAATGTGCACTAATGGAGAACAGTGTCTGTCGCGGGGAATCTCTGTGCATTCCTCAAATATTCATAAGGCAAACATCAAGTAATAAGATGGAAACTTGAAGGAATTTCCAAAGGCTTTCCACCTTGATGAGCTTGCCAGTGGTACAACGGCAGTTGCCGGCTGGCTGCCGTTGCCAGGGGAACCACAAAAAACGAGTATCCATCAACATCAACAAGTGAAGCTGTACGGACGTACGGACGGACGGGCAGGCGGATGAACGGAATGTAGTTTCACTTTATTAAATTTCTTACCTCCAGCTTCGTGTAACTGCGCGTGCACAATCCCCGTGCAGCTGCAACCCGCCACTAGACAAACGAAACGAAAGCGGAGTCTCATACGCCCCGTGGTCCATTGTCCATGACTGTTATTTTTTACCCCCTGTTCCCATGGCTTACACGGCCCCAGCTTGTTCCTGCTGCTGTTCCTGTTCATGTTCATGTAGCTATAGCCCGTAACCAGCAGCTGGTGTTCTGCCTGTTCCTATTCCTGTCCAATCCCACACCCATACCCGCACCCGCACCCACACCCAACCCCAATGCCGTCGCTGATTCGTTTCGCTTCCGGATTGCCATTGTAAAAGTTTTGCGCCAGTTGTGCAATACATAAGTTCTGTCATTTTAAAGCGAAGGTTGTTACAACTTGTACACGGAGTTTTTGTAATGGATATGGCCGAGGGGCATGGGCACGGGCACGGGCATCACGCACCACCAGCAGAGCAGCCTGAAAGAAATATGAGATACGATACGAAGGAAGATGGAACTCGCATAAAGTGGATCATCAAAGAGTTCCGTAATAGTTTTCATAAGAAGTTAGATTGATGATTGATCTCATGCTTAGTTCCATACCATCATAAGATATTCTCTCTGTCTTTACTGCCTTTTACTTAACCGTATTGCGAAGGCTTTTTATTATGCCTCTTCGATGCTCGCTGTTCGATGTTCGACTCGCAGATACGAACAGTATCCCCTGCTTAGAGGCTGGCGATAATGTTCCACATATCGAAGTATATGACGCGAAATAAATACATATATCTTTAATGGCTGTCAATGTTGTCGGCCCACTTCCGCCGCCTTCCGGCCGAGTCACGTCTGCTTCTGCCTGAGCTTCCGCTTCCAGGCAATTGAGTCACAGTCGGCAGCAGGCAGCAGGCAGCTTTGGTTAATCTGCAGCCATCAAAGTGGCAAGTGTCTCTGGGAGTTTGAGTGCAGAGTGCGTGGTGCGAGGTGTGTGGGGGGTGTGGGGTGTGGGGCCCCCCAAATTGACTGCAATTAAAAGAGCTGGACCCCGAGAAACGTCAACCTCAATTAGCCCGCATCAAGTGCGAATGAAAGTCAGTTTGCGGTGTCTAAATGGCAGCCTTTCTGGCCTTAAATGAAATTAATTTTCCAGCGCAACTTTTGCCCCAATGGGAAAGCGCTTTTCCAGCGGTTCCCGTCAGGCAGGGACGCCGTTGTTAATATGAATTTATTTTGATTTTCACTTTTGAAAAGTTTTCTCTTGATAAATGACCGCCTGCGGCGATCTCCTGCCGACATCATAAACTATTCCTTTGATGGACAGGGAGAAAAGGAGCAAAGGAGAGCACTCTGCATGCCATCGGCATGCAACAGGAAATTCGCAGAAACTTTTCACTTTGCCCGAACTTTGCCTCAAAAATGTTTTCACTGCAGATTTTCCTCGCTCGCTTCTTAATTTATTTATTAAAATATGTTTTTTGTTATTTGCCCGAAAGCCAACAATTGAGTTCAAGTTTTCGTTATCCAATTTCGCCTTTTGTTTTTCCAGCTGCAAATCACGAATGGCATGGCTAACCGAAGATATGCAAATTGGAATTAGTTTAAAGAGTGGATAACTAGGCATTATCCAGTTATTTAATATTAACTTGAAATAGATGCTGAAAACTCAACGCACTGTTGAATTAAAGCGAATTTAATCCATTGTCACGCACATCTGACAACTAATTCTAATTCACAATTAATGCTAATAAGCAGCCGCGACTGACGGGGACCCATTAAAACGTGGTCAAGAGGAGGGCGCGACCATTGTTGCGGCACTCGCCGCTGCTGTTGACCCACTTAGATGCGCGCGGCCCGATAAGGGTTCCCACTTTGCCACACACACAAAGAGAGAGAGAGAGAGAATGCACGAAGCACGGACACAGCGATGCGATAATGACAGAGAGAGAAGGACGACAGGCCATGAAAACTTAAACATGAATGCAAATCCACTTGACTTGATTGAAATCATAAAAACGAAAGCAGCAGCAAAAATTGCAAAGGCAGACCCACTGCGCACTGGGGCGGAGCAGGATACAGGGGGGCGGGGAGCCAGTAAGACAGAAAGGAAGGAAGAAAGGAATGGGTAGCTCAAACACATGCATCAATCATGAATGTCACACACGACATAGCGCAGACACACACCCACCCGCCCGAAACTTCATAGTTGACACATTGCTCATACGCACTGTTTGCCGCCGCTGGGCTACGTGTCTGTGTCTGTAGCATACTTTTCGGCTGCTAGAAGCGACAGTTCTGCAGCCGACTCTGCAGTTTCGCCAAAGTTTGCGCAAATGATTTTCATAAATGAAATTTATGTACGCAAAAATTGTTTCGCCACTTGCTGCTTGCTGCTGTTTCTGCTACTGCAAAGTAGCTCCGGTTAATGGTCTGCTAGGGACTGGGATACTGGGATCCTGGGGCTGAGACTAGGGTTTGGACTGGGGCTGGGACTGGGACTGGGACTACTCCCTCCGGAAAATGTGGGTTGGATGACAAACGTAAGTTTGTTGCATGATAAATAGCTGCCCAGAGCTGGGTAAACAAACTAACTCAGTGGCTAGTGGCTGGCAGCCAGCGGCCAGCTGACAGCTGAGGACAAACGTACATAGTTCATTGGGTTGCGGCGGTGGCAGTGACGGTAGCGCTGTGGCGCTGCGGTCGAGCTCCAGTGGGAGGTCCAAGTGACACACTGACTCCTGGACAAGCACACATTCGGGCTGTCTCCCACCGCTGGACACATAAATTTCAAATGGCAATTGGCCAGCTCAGGCCAGGCGGCAGCACTGCCAATATGAAATTACACAATTGTTTATTCAGTTTCCCTGCCACTGAGATGGCCAATTTATGGGGCTGTTCTATTTGTTTGCTGATTTATGCTAATGATCCCTCGCAACAATTAACTGGTCTGCAAATCATTTTGCTCGAACCAAATTGCATTACCTTGGGGCGCGGGATGTGAGGTGTTTTGGGTCCCATAGCCGACTGGCCGCTAACAAGAAATAAAATTAACACCGAAATTTGGCTGTTTGGATGTTTCTTTGGGATTCATTCCTTCCCTTCCCTTCCCTCCCCCGCTCCCTAATGGCTAATGGCAGGCAGGCAGGCTGGCAGTTGGCCATAATAATCTTTAGCATTTATTTGGCTATTAATCTCAATCAAATTTAATGTTAAGCAGAAGTCCCTCCGCTGGCTGACTGGCTGGCTGACTGGATGTTTGTGCATTTGTTGCTTCTTGTTTGCTTTCTGGCATTTCTTCTCTTCCCTTCTCTTCTGTTCTGCTGTGCATTTTCTCTTTGTTTTGCGGCTAATCTTTGGCTCTTTAGTTTTATTGGCAGCGCTTCAGTTCTACTTTATCAGGTCGGGCAATATGGCCAATTAATGTAAAGGTTTACCCTCTTGATTACGGCTTAAAGCCAACTGCTCCTTAAAGCCAATATTCGAATGGGAAAATCGGAAATGGGATTCCTGGACAGTTGACACTAGCTGTGTGCCGCCTCAAGAATCATTTCCCACTCATGCAAATGTTCCTTTTGAGCTTTTTTTCAGCCAACAGAAGATACACACACTCACGCACACTCAGCCACAGAGAAGACACTCGCACAGATACACGTGCCCGGACTGCGGAAAATTCTTTGCCCTACAGTTGGCCATGAAGGTTTCTTTGTTGCTTTTCGGTAACATTCTTTTGGCAGAAATTGTTGCCCCGGGGCCTTGTCGACCATTAAATGAACCTTGACTTGGTATCGTCCTTGCTGTTTTCTTGTTCCTTGTCTCGGGGCTTGGCGTGGCCATGGACACCTTTTCAGTTGATTCATTCGATGGCCTCCGTTCTGTTGAATGTCCAATTAATGTGTTAACATGCATAAATCACGGCTGTCAATTAGATATCGGTTTTCGTGTCCATCCGTATGAAAAAACCCACACAGAAGCCACCTGGTGGGAGGATCATCCGCAGTCGCATCAGGGAGACGGCGTCGTTAATGTGTCGCTCCACTCGAACACGAAACTTAACCAACGATTAATTAATTAATTCGCTTGTTGTTCCATCGTACGTGCTACATGGTACAGTTTTTACCTATCGGCTGCAGCTGGTCCCACACAAAGCCAACATGTACAAAGCTGTATCTCCCGTACGGATTTCTTGGCAACATGCGACACTTTTTGCACATGCCATAAATTCGACACTCGCTCGGAAAAAGAAGGCGTAAAAAAAATGGAACTCTTCTGCATTTCTCGTATTTTCAACTGTATTTTCCCCACTTTCCACATCCCACACACACGCCTCACATCTTGCAACAGGATTGTCACTTTTTGCGACTCTTCTGTGCGTAGTGTGGGTGTCGTTTTGCGTCCTACCTTTGGGATAATACAAAGTTACATCGAGCGAGCGAATTTAATGGGATTCTTGGTAACTTGGTCTCTCGGCCAAAATGGCAAACACATTTCTTTTTTTTGGTGGAAACTCAAACTCAAACGATTGCCAATTTTGTTTCGCCTTTTATGTGGCATGCATCGGTGGAGTGCTGTAGAATGGAAACGATTTTTTTATTTTCTTTCATGTCAAAGTATAAATATTCCACAGGACTCTAGAACATTCTGCGATTGAGCTTTATAATTAACTGACAGAGGGTGAAAAAGTGTACTGCTCAAGTGTGTTTTTCTTTTGCTTAAATGGAAATGCAAATTTTGTAGGTGGCATCTGTTCAAAAATGAATCTACAGATATTTCAACTAATTTTTTCAGAGCTTTCAAAGTATCTTCTGTAATTATTTATAAATGAAAATCAGTACTTCATCTGGCATTAAATTAATATAATGATTCTTTAGTTGAAGATATATAACAATATGTATGTATATCCATCATAAATTCCCAATGATTCATTTGAACAAGGCGTTAAAAGCTTTTACTGGTTCTTTAAGTGGTCCAATGGCTCTTCATTATGATTATGGCCAATGCACTTGTGATGAACATAACCAGTCCATTACATTGCTCGGACATTCGATGAGCTCTGCTGCAGTTTCGCAATCGAAATCGCATTAAGATCGACTGGCAGGGCCAATTTAAATACATGGCTCAGTGGTGGAGTGTCGGGAAGTAATAAAAAAGTTTCATTAAATGAGGAGCTTATCTCGTCGTGGCCACAATTTCTCTCTGGCATGGAAGTGTATGAATCAATGGGGATGAGTATGGATGTGAGTATGAGTGTGTGTCTCTGGTAAAGCAATTCACATTTACAGCATGAACATTATAAACATTTTAGCGACAATTCAGTGCCATTATTGGTATAAAAATAGCAGGGAATAAAGCGCCAGCCAAATGGCAAATCGATAAACGGAGCAGGCAACCAGCCAGAACAAGAACACCAAACACCGAACACCGAACCCCAAGCCCAAACCGAAACCGAAAGCCCCAAAGTAAGAGCCGAAATCAACAATTCAATTTACACTTGGCGTCCGCCAAGCAACCGAGACCATAAGTGCCTCCTCCCGGAGGTGGTCCTGCCACGCAACAGAGTGCAACACACTAATCCGATGAAGCCAGCAGCAGGAGCAGCAGCAGGAGCAAACAGCGAAGCGAACAGCCAGCAAAAGCAAATGTCAGTTGCGAGTGGGTGGGTGGTGTGGACCAAGTGTTTAATTAGTGAAAAACTATAGCCACTTGCCACTTAGGGGGCCCACCATTGCTCCCCCACCCCCACCATGAGAGGCTGTGAGCCCAAAGTTTGTGGCATAAGCTAAAACAGCATTTAGCGGCCGAAAGTTCAGGGGGCACAGGGGCGACCGAAAAAACTTTCCAATTTGAGCTGCGACAAACAATGGAGAGAGCATTTCATTATGTTGGCATAAAATGAATTATTTATGAGCCACAAGTGTGCTCGCATTCCGACGATTGCCAAAGCCCTATGCCACGCGGCGTGTGAGTAATGCCGCAAATCGGCAAAAAAAAAATGTAAATGTTTTATTCAAATGTTCTGCTAAAGGGGGTAGGGTGGAAAGGGGAGTAGGAGGCAGAAGGGAAGACTTTAATTAGTTTGCAACACTGCGGTCGAATTGGGGCACACAACAATTCGTTGCGGTTCGGCTCTGGCGTGTCCTTTTCACGTTGTGACCGCAGTTGTTGCGGTTCCCAGGAGCAGTTTTTCTCGGACGTGGCCCCGTGGCGGACACGCTAATGGCATTTCAATGTCCTTAGCCCAGCGGTTGAATCACTGCGGAATCGATTGAATGAATTTGAGCACATATGAATGCATGGAGTTGCAAGAAGTGTCTACCCTTGAATAACGCTCGTGATTGCTCTGCCATTTGAAAGATCTTTTTCGGATGAAAGCACCTATTGTTTTGCTCACTTAATTGCTCACTTGATTCTGGCCAATGCCCAGCCATTCAACGCTCGTTGGCCAGAGACAATGGCCAGGAATTAGGGTCAAGTCAGCCGTAAAACTGCAGCTGCCACAACAAGATTATCGTCCGGGGCTCATCCACCAGGTAGCAGCTACACACTCGGTTGAACACACACACACACACACACACACACACACACATACATGTCATCCTTTCCCCTCTCCCTCTCTGCATCCCTCTGCACTCGAATCAGTTTAAATTTAATTTGAGCTTTGATTGCATTCAGTGACAGCCGGGAGGACTGCGAGCGAACGATTTAGTTTTCATTTTGGAACGGATTCGGATTTGAATTTGGCCAGCAAAAGAAGGCCATGAGCTGAGGTCGTGACAGCAGCATTTTGTCATTCATGAAAATCACAGCCAAGCGCCCTTCTTTTTGCCATTGTTTCTGCTGAGTCAGGACTCGAATAAAAGATCAAAGTTTTGCAATGGAGTGGGGCTGGAAATACTTATACGTATGTGCACATATTCGTATCGTACGTCCAAGGATAATTTGCTTCATGTGAAAAATGACAACCGTTGACTGGCTTTGATTTGGTTTATGAAGCCATGTCCATATCCATGTCCATGTCCATGCCCTGTCCCAGTGTCGATGTCGATGTCCGACCCGGAGTCCTATCCAGAGTGTGGGCTGAATATTAATGTGACTCTGTCATACATACAACACGAATAGACGGAATCGAAGAGAAAGACTTTCTTTATTTTGCTTGATGTCAAGCAATTAATGTGCTTTATGTCCTGTCATATTTCCAGCAACAGACTCCTCTTTGTGGACTCTGTTCATCCCAGTTTTTGTTTGAACATTGACATTGCGTGGGATATCCTTTGGCGGATTGCCTCGGAAAGTTTCCCCCTAATCGAATTGAAGGCGAATTCACAATTTGCCAAAACTCCTTTGGTGGGGGCAAACTTTTAACTGCAGCATAAAACAATTTATTATTCAATATTTGTGTTTGCCAAAGTTTTAATTAGAAAGTTTTCCGTTAGCCAGCCGCTAAATTGGATGCTGGGATGCCCCCGCGATTAAGGGTATCCCTGACTAAAATTGAAATTCATCTCGGCTCCGCCACAGGAACGAGCTAATTAAAGTTGAAAATTATTGTAACGACGGAGACCAGAACAAGGATCTGCCCGGGGCACAAGTGTGTGCTTAATCAATCAATGCAATCAAGCATAAATTGTCTTAAAACAAAACCCCGGACACTGAGACTGGGGACCGTGAACGGGGCCCGGGAACCGGGCAAAATATTGTGATGCCATTAAGAACAACTGTCAATAGAGGGGTGCTGAGGTGTGGTGTGTACTGTGTGCGGGCAAGTAGAGCGGAAACGGAAGCAGCTGCATCACCCACCCCCAACCCACCCACACCCACACCCAACACACAAAAGCCAAAGCCAATGCCACTTAAGCTCGAGCAAACACAAATGCCAGAGTGTTGGCATGCCACTCCCCCTACACCTCTCGAACTCACCATCTTCTATCTCTGTGGGTGACTCTTCCCTGTGACAATCTCGAGGCCATCAAACGATAGGAACGAGGCATCATCCAGCATCTTCATTCCGCTCTCCCACGCACTCCCACCCGTCGATGTGTCCTGTGCTGTCGTGTCTTGTCGTCCTGTCGTGTGTTATCAAATTATGCAGGAACGTTATTATTGCGGCTTGTTTCGTGTTTCGCTGGAATCCCAGTATATTTCGTACATTTTCGATGCCAGAATGAAGCAGCAAACACCAAGAGAGGCACAGCAGCGCCGTGGGGCAGCAGACAAAGTGGCATTAAATTGCCACTTCAAGCCGAAAGCCCGAAAACCTCAACGGAGGATGTCGTGTGTCTGCGTGTGTCACACGAGTGGAATTAAATCAATTTTCCATCAATCTCTGCTATAAAATGTACAAAAAATCATATTTAAATCTGTGTTTATTTTGACAGTAGCTAGTAGATACTTTCTTATATCAATGATTATCTCCCTCACTCTGAAGTATTGGCCGCATCTACTATCTGTGGCAGCTCTTTTAGTTATAATTGAGCAAGCAATTCCTTAAATCCACAAATCCCGACTTTCCAGCAGCCTCTCCTGTTCACAATACTTTGCCACTCGAGGTGGCAACTCGGCCACAAAGGCCAGCCACTGCGCTGTTCCTGCAACAGGACACAATGCACCAAGTGGCGGGGCCATGTCGCATTCACTTTACTCTCCTCTCTGGCTGCACGGACACGGGCCTGAGCCGCCGCTGCATTATTCTGTCAGCGGACTACTATTTTCAGTCAACATTCTTGACATTTATGCGCCTTGCCCTGTTGCAGGGCCCTGTTGCACTCAGGAGCAGGCAGTCAAGAGGTGCTGTCAGAAGGGACTTACGTTCACCCTCACAGCGCCTGGTATTTCATCTCAAAAGTGCGCTCGTCTAGGTCCAGGAGAATGCTGAAAGTTAAGTGGTAAATTGGTTATTGTGTAGCATTAATGGACGGACACTGCGAGCGACCACAAGCCTCTGGCTCCTACTTTGGCTCTAGCTTTGGCTCCCTTTTTCTCCAGGGTGAGTCGTGATCGTGGTCCTCGTTCTGGTTCTCGTTCTGGTTATGGTCCTTGCTCTGGCATCCTCTGTTGAATGTCTTTTAATTAAAGGCAGATGCCCTTCAGCATCATCTCTGACTCGACTCCACTCTCGGCGATTGTCTCCGGGTGAAAAAAGTTTTTCAATTATTTTGCTTTGACAAGATTGCCGCTGCTGCACCATAGAACAAATAACTGTGGAAATTCCTTCGCCGGCGACAAATATTAATGATGTTTTTGTGGGTGTGAAATCGACATGCATTCCGTGGCTCTTACGCTGCTGCTGCTGCTGCTGCTGATGCTGAAGCTGTTGTTGACACTTTTCTGAGACTTTTCCATGGCTAACCGCTGAAATTTCCATTTCAATTTCGATCTAGGAATGTTCGGTGGGTCAGCGGTTGAGTGTCGGTGGGTGTGGCCATTCATCGAATCGAATTTAAATTGAATTTTATGGTTTTTCCCAAATGGCCAGCAAAAGTGTTGGCCGCTTGAGGATTCCAGGCGATTATTAGGATTTCAATTGAACTTTCAACTAGATAAATATTGCTTTGAGTGGATCTATGAATACGAGTATTCATACGAGAATGAATGTGTGTGAAATACATCTTTAAATAAATATTTGATAGAAGTTTAAATAAACAGACACGAAGCCAATAAAAGCATACCAGAATTAAGGGTGTTAGCCGTGGAAAGCTGAAACTATTAGTGCACATGCGAGTGGGTTGGCAGCATGTCCTGCTGCTGTCCTTGAATCGATTCTCCATTGGCTTGCTGCACTCTTCTCCAATCTGTCAGGGCAAACCAAACACACAGATCCTTAACATTAGCCCTGATTGAGTTTCCAACTTGAGTTTGATGGGAATTTGCAATTGAAAAACTGCCTTCTGATGGCCTGGCTACGTTGAAATACTTTCCCCATTTGCATGGATACTCGTAGTGAAAACATTCTCAAACGAAAATGTAGCAACAAAGAGTAAGATTGAGTGGCAGCATTGTCATTGCACTCCCACTGCCCCCCGCATTTTCGGCCTTTCAGGCAGGTAAACATTTTTGCTAAACCCGAATAGCACTTGTTCGAGTCATCTTACTCCTACGAGAATGCACAATTTCAAATCTAGGATTACAAGCCAAAGTCCCCTCTCATTTCCCCACTCAGTCTCGTTAGTCAGGGTCCTAGGATTACAGTGCGATTCTGTTGCAGGCTTTAAGGACACAATCTTCATCGTGGCCCTGCAATTAAGGCCCGAAATTTGCGCAATTATTATGCAACAAGTACAAAGTATTGTCTAGGGAAATGTTCAAGAGGCTGTTCGAACTTCAAAGTGTGTGTGTGTGTGTGTGTGTGTGTGTGTGTGTGTGAGGGGGCGTGTTGGGGCATGTCATGTTCTTGGGGGAAATGTAAAATTTGAATTACCGCAGAAGCTGAGGAAAGGACTTGATGTCAGCACCAGGCGGCCACACATGCCCTTCTCTTCCTCCTCACACACTCTTCCTCTCTCTCTCTCTCTCTATGGCTCTCCTTGAACACATTTTCCACTTTGAAGCCAAAAAGGCAAAACGTCTTTTGGGAGCCGACGCCACCGACGTCAGCAGCAGGCAGGCATCGTTGAAAGCTTACAAAGTGCAACAGCATTGCGGTAGAGGCTGCTCCTTCCTGCTACGTGACTGCCCTGTCAATGAACAACAGGAACGGGAACGGAAAGGGGCAGGGCGAAAGTGTGGCAGGAATGTGTGGGTGTGGTGTGGAGTAGGGGGTGCGCCACCGCTAAGCGCTGCTGATGAAGTCGCGTCCAAAACGCAACGTTGCAGTTTGCCAAATTGAAAACATGAAACTAAAGGTGCTGACACGGCCAGCTCGGCGACAAAGCAAGCAAAAGCGACAAAGCTATAAAGTAGCCGCAAAGTTAATTTACTCGAGCACCTCCCAGGCTACCCCGCTTACGTCCCTGGTTGCCATCGTTGCACGCACATCATGTAATCGGCACTTCCGCTTGCAAAATGGCGTGCACACACACACACTCAGCATACAATGTGTGGATGGGATGGATGGGGAGGGGTGCCCCTCTAGGCGACGCGTCAGCCACTAATTCTGTAATTTCAAACGTGCCGCCCAAGTGCACAACTACAAAGTCCGTGTCCCCCAGCCGTCTATTTATGGTCAACCTGAGGAGTCCAGGGCAGGGGCAGGGGCAGGGGCAGTGGCTGTGGCAGGTGTGTTGCAACCGCAGGTTCTGTGCCCCCGTCATTTGCATGTCCCCAAGTTAACGGCTAATGACGTGGCGCCTTCATCTCTCCTGCCACGAACACGGACACAAACACGACTGTGGTGTACTTTAATTAAAAATAACTATGACTGCAGAGGTGTACACACAATTTTTAATTAAGAGAAATATGAGTAGAGCTCAACTGCTCTCTCTCTCCCTCTCTGATTGCGCTGATTCAATGGTTGCAATTTTAAATAAATATTTTAACATTTAATTTGAGTGTCGGCCACAGCACAGTAGGCATTTTCACTAATTAGTTTGTTGTACGTGGAGTGCGTGGTGCGTGGGATGCTCGAGATGCTGCTGTTTCTGCCGTGATTGCTGCTACATTTTATCCTTAATGAAATCCTCTACTGGATAGTCCCCCGCCCAATCAAACTCCCATTCAACCCCCATCTCTATGGGAGCACTCTTACATACATATGTACATAAATGTATATACATATGTAGGGGCAATATAATCATCCCGCATGAGACTAGGCTTTCCTCCATTTTGTATGCCTACGATGGACGCGATTTCCGCTGCTCATTTCCGTTTTGATGTGCGTGACCTGCTGCACGCAGCATGGAACAGGGAACACAGCACCCACCCATCCACCCATCCACCCACCCACTTTACCACTCGAGCATAATTTGCCCCGCACACTAATTACTGCTGTCTGTATTAGGGATCCGTCGTCTATCTACTCCGCTCTGCTCTGCTGGCCCTCTATGGAAATTATGCAAATGTTGACTTGCCTGACGGACAGGCATTGTCCTGGCCATGGGGGCGCAAGGGCTGTGCGGGATGGGGCCTCATTGAGCCGCTTTGCGGCAGCTAAACGCTTTGGCAAATGCATCATTTGCATGGCTTTAATTGCATCTAATTGTTTGCATTTTAGCGAGAGGCAGAGAGTTATTTGCATTCTGCATGAAGTTGTGGGAAATTCCCACATGGCACGGCATCCACATTCACATCCACATTCACGCGATTACTTACTCGTAAATGGTATGTTGAAGTCATGAATTCGTATTCGCATTCGTACGAGTATTCGTGCAATTTCCGACCAAGTTGGTCATGAATTATACATGAAATCGCAGTCTACTTTGTTGATGAAAGAAATTTAAGTTGTTTTTTTTTTGTCTGATGGTGTGCCGTGTTAATAGAATTTTAATGATGCTCTGATGTTCATTAAGAATGAGTCTTTTAATTGATTGATTGTACTTTAAGGTAGTTGTCCTTTCAAGTGCCTAATTCTACAAGAGGAATCGTAAAGTAGTTGCAACATTCGCTTATGCTTTTTCGTCTGATCTTCTTCTCCTTCAATGGGATATCTTGATTACTATCATGACACATTTCATTCAGAATATACTCCCAATATTCACGATTCAGGGTCCTCGAATTCGGATTTAAATTCCATTTGCCGCAACATTTTATCTAGTTAATTCAACTGCAAAATTCCCTGTCGTCCTGTGTCTCTCAACTAAGCTGATAATCTCAGTTGTTTCGAGTTTCCAACTTAATTTTCGATTTATGGCAGCACAAAAGTGCAGCCTCCCTTCGCCCTCGTGCTACCTTCCACCTACCAATTTTCCTTCTCGACTACGGGCTATAAAAACAAACAAAAAAATTTGTTAACCAAAGTGCGCATTAAACTCTTAATCTTTAGTGTTGACATTAAATTTACAATAGCAACTAAGGAAAGTTGCGAGAGAGAGCGAGTTACCAGGGGGACCAGGGGACCAGGGACTAGAGCAACACCCACACAGACGCCCACAAAAAGCTGGCGCGAACAAAGCAATTTCCACACACAGAGAGAGACAGAGACAGAGAGAGAGAGTGAAAAAGGAGTTCAGGAATTTATTACCCAATTTGAAATTGCAAACGAGTGCGTGATAAAGTCCTGGGATGTTGCTGGGGTGTTGCCTTTCGCCTTTGCCTTTGCCTTTTGCCGTCATGGCTGTTGCTCTTAGTCTTGTGTTTTATTCAAAACGCCATTGTTTATGCCAGCAAGAAGGAGAAGGAGGAGGAGGAGGGGCAGAGCAGACTAGAGCAGAGCAAACAAGTGCAGGTTATATGCAACGTCAGTGGCGGTCAAGGTGCCCAACAGCAAACAAAGGACAAAGGCAGGACACCATCAGAATATCCAAGCCAAGACATACAAAAGAATGATATAGTCCGGTGTCTCGACCATAAGATACCCGTTGAATAATAGTGGAGGGTCTATTTAGATTCAATAACCGCCTCTCGAGAAGAGTTGAGCGTCCTTCTAGAATGGCGAATGGCGGTGAACGGGAACATTTTTTTCCAATCTTCAGCTACTCCCATCGCGGTAGTGCTTGTCTCGTTGTGATTGCCTTAATTAGCACAAACACAGCATACCCTATGCTACAATTTGGGGGTGGTATAATGAACCCGGGGGAACTGGCATGTTAAGAGTCTGAACTGTTGGCACACTTTGGAGCTGGCTTATGACTAGAGGATCTGGATGGGATTGCATACTGTGCATGGGGGGGGATTGGGGATGGCAATCTTAATGGCTTGACGCTAGTGCCAGTCAATGCTGCTGAAGGTGCGAGTGCGGGGTGTGGTTGCGGGTGGATGCTGCTGCATGCGGCACGTGGCAAATGCCGAAAGTGATTCCATGCAAATGTCGAGGGCCATTTCAATGCAAATGCGCATGAATGGCAACGTTGTTTCACTCTCAGGATACCCCACATCGCACCACACCGCATTTTCATTTTAAATATTTTCCGCTCCACTCTGCTCGGAAAATGCACTCTTGGCTCTCGATTTCCATTTGCATTTGACGTCAGCAGAAATCCTCATGCTCATCCTCACCTTTGCCGCAGACTTTCCTTTCACCCACTTTCACCCCCTCTCACCCCATTTTTGGGTGTTGCGGGGTCATAAATTTGTGTCCCATTCAAAGATTTAAATATATTTCCATTCCGCATTGTGGGCCGAGATTTTCAAGAGATTCAGCGAATTTATTGCCCCGCAAATAAATTCCATTCGAAAGAGTTTCGGGAATTGAAAGAGCAGCTTAAATCTATAGAAATCTGTTGGGCGAAGGCTTTCCGATTGAAATGGGATTGAGCAATGAATGCTTATTGCATATCCGAGAGTCTGAAAGTCCCTGAAAATTGCCATCATTTCATTAGTAATCCCGTCATGGAAACCCCACCCATGGAAAACTTTCCAACAAGGCATTAATTTTTAAGTACCACCACCCCCCCACCACGTTAATGGCTGAGGGTCGAGGGCCATGCCCAGGCCCAGGCCATCTAGAATTTCGAAGCGATTCCCCTAATAGCAGCCGCCCATTAGACTCAAGTGGCAATGTGGCAAAGTTGCGTCTAAACTTTCCATTTTGTTCCATTTGACTAGCAGCTAATCCGCCATCAAATACTAACTTTTTCTCTTGTTTTCTGTTGCAGGCTGGAAACCGTAGACCGGAGGCAGTCTCTGGAGAGGAACGGGGATCAACTTCTATAGGAGGGGAGAGTATTTTTTAAGGCCATCAAAAGACAAACAAAGGGCCACGCCAGCCGCCAGACGCAGAGGACAAAAGGCTGGGGCAAACGTGCATGAAGTGAAATCTGGAGGCTAACCTGGCGATGAGACGACTGGTCCATCAATTACCCCCAGCCAGCACTCACCTGCCCCGAGTTGTCCATTAAAACAAAAGTGGAAGAGTGAAGGAGTGGAGGAGGCAACAACAGGTTGCCTTGGGGCTCCTCACATAAATCCCGCCACTGAATAGAACCTGAACCCCAAGCCACATAAGTGGGCGTCGAGTACGTGACTTAATCAGCACACGCAGCAGGAGCATTCAGGAGCAGCCAGCAGTAGCCAGGAGCAGCTGAGGCAACAGGAGCCCACGCGGCTCAACGCTAACAAGGCGGCATCCTGGCCATTTCGCAATGATTTCATGCACGAGCTCGACAACCGACGAACACCACTGAACACCAGCAGCAGCAGCATTAGCATCAGCAGCAGCAGCAACATGACAGATGTGTCAGCGGCAGCTGGCGGCGCCACTGCTCCGGCGGAGACTGCCGCCACGTCGTCGTCGTCAGCATCCAAACCGCTGACCAATGGCGCCAACAAGACGTCAACGGCAATGGCAACGCCAACGCCAACAACAGCTGCCACCGCAGCAGGAGCTGCAGAGGCAGGAGCTATCGGTGCCTCGGTGGCCAGCACAAGCAATCAGGTCAAGTTGGAGCACCATCACCGGCAGAGTAATAACAATCGGACAGTGGCCCCATACCCGCCCGTGCCCGCTGCCAAGCCCTCTCCCGCAACAGCAGCCACTCCGGAAGCCAAATTCAAATCTACATCCCGCGAGGTGGACGCCGCCTCGAGGCCAACACCTGCGAGGAGTTCCTTCATAAGTCCCGGCATCAGCATTCACACCCAAACGATGCAGCTGGAGAAGAGCAGCGCCAAGCCGGGCGTATCCTCCGCCCAGCAGGATGTGGATGAGGTGGCGCGTTTGTTCGAAGAAAAGCCGGAGGCCTTCGAGAAATGGTTGACGGAGCGGGCACCACCCGAGGCACTCAGCCGCCTGCAGGAGTTCATCGAGAGCAGGAAACCGCTGAAACGGCCTTCGGTCACCTCGGATCTCTTCCAGCAATGGATGTCCTCCTCGCCCACAGTGCAGCAGGTGAGTGGGAATCACATGAGTATGGAAGTATTAGAGAATGGAAAGTACTCGTTTTAAAGGTTCTACGTACATATATCAGTATAATTTTAGCCATGATTTAGCTCTGATTCACGCCACACCTTGCCCGGCAGCGGAAGCCCAAAAAACTTGAATGAAAGTTGTCTTAGCACTTGTTCGTTTCATTTCAAATTAGTTTTCGTGGGCAGAACTCCTGCTTCTCCTTCTTCTACTTCTTCTCCTTCTCCTTCTCTTCTCATTCATTCGAGCCATCCGACCCATCTCCTTCTGTGTACCGAAATGTTAGCAAGTGCAAATGCAGAGCCAAGTGGCAATGGAAATGGCAATGGCAATTGCAGTCTGTCCGTCCGCCCAGGCACTCAACTATCTCGCAGATACACATTCACTGTGATGTCTGTTGCTGCTGCTTTATGTGTGTGTGTGTGGGTGTGTATGTGAGGGTGGATGTATCTGTGTGAGGTTGTTTTATTTGCCACGATTCCCCCTCTACCACTTCTTCTCCCTCTCCCCCTCTCTGTCTGTCTCTATGGCTGTCTCTGACTCTGTTTATATTTGTATTTGTTTTGCTGTACTTTTGGCACTGGATTTCCGCTTTTATTTAACTTTTGTTCGCTTTTTGCAGCGCGAATTAACTAAATTGATATTTTCACAAATTTCTCTTTGGCTTCTGCTTGTCTTGTTTCTGTCTCTGTCTCTGCCGCTGCCTCTCCTTCTGCCTCTCTCTTTGCGTGTCTGCGTGTGAAAAGCGCTAATTGGAAAAACTCACTCGCACACATCCCCCGTACCAATAAGGATGGCACTGATTGGGGCAGGACTTTCTTTCCACTTTGTTGCTTTTTATGGCTTTCCGCTTTTATTTAATTCAACATTAAACATTAAATTACACATACGCCACGTTGCCACGTTGGCCGCACAAGACTCCTCCTCTCGTTCCTCCTCCATGCTCGTGTGATACCTTCGCTCGCCCAAAATAAAAGCGACTGTTAAAAAGCATTCGAAATATTTTTATGGTTTATATATTGACAGCATCCCACAGCCCCACAGGTTCCTCGAAAGCGGACTCCTCGACAGCATTGCTGTCAAGTATTTTCCAATTAAATTTAATTCGATATGTTGCCAAACTGCCGCTGCCAAAGAAATGGGGCAAAATAAAAAGCAAAATGCGGTTGAAAATATACGGATTTGCACTATTCGAAAAGGGTTTCGACTGGTGGAGGCAATATAAGTTGTTGCTGTGGGGAAATATGTTCAAAGATAATTTCATAAATTGTTTTTTATTTTGCTTTGCTAAAGATATGAATTCGATATTCGATTTTCAGACAATTAGCATTCCATAGCCAGCATAAAGATTACTTAGCATATACTTACATATATGTATATTTATTGTTCTTTGATTGTTAGTCCTCGTAGTTAATACTTCCTGGATCAATAAGCTCCTTTCTTCACTCTTCAGAGTCGCATTATTGCCGTAATTACCTATGCAAATAGGTGTACTATACATCAGGGTACAGTTACCCATGGAGAGTCAATCATCGCTGTTCGTTTACTTGTTTAGCTTATTTGATTGCTCGTTTTAATGGCCATCAGATAAGTGCTTGAACTCGAACTCGAACTCGAGCACTCAATTGAACCCCTTTGACCCGTGCCAACTGCCATTGAGCCGCACTCATGCATTGCGTATGACCTGAGTCGATGCTTGACTTGAGTCCTTTGAGGTGTCCCTTCTCAATGCTCATTTTTCTGGAACATCGAACAAAATTATGAACGATTCGATCCCTTGCCCATGTCTTGCCTATGACATCAAGTGCCGTTGACTGCAGTTGGCTGAACAGAAACAAAAATCAACAGAAGCGCAAGGAGAGCACTCACCTGCCACTTGTGAAATCAAAACTATAAGGTACTTGTGCCACGACTAAGGGAAATTTCTCTAATACATACATGTGGATTCGTGTGTGTGTGTGTGTGTGTCTGTTTATGTTTGTTTTTGTGTTGTGAAGAGGAAAACTAGGCCAAGCCAAAGTCAACTGCCAAGTGTCCTGTGTCTGCTGTGGAACAAAGCCCACCTTTGAGCTCTTTCAGCGATTGTCGGTGCAATTTTTTTTTACATTCTTCCCCCCACTGCTGCCTTGTCAGCAGGTGAATAGCCGGTGGACCCCTCCAGTTTTTTGTTTGTCGATATTGTCAATTTATTTAAGTGCACGTTACGCAATGCAAACTGCAATCCCTTGCCAGGATATTTTCAGGTTCTGGGCGCCAGCTGTGGCCCTCGTTGCTCGTTGCAGTCCACGCTGAAACGGAATCCTCATTAAAATTCATTCCGTTTTAATGCTTTCGCTTTCCTTCTGGCCAAAAACAAAAGATTGCCGATTTTATTGTCTTCTCTGGGGAGAAACCCAAAATGAATACGAGTAAAACTCACATTCGCTCATTGCCATTGGCAGAATTTCAAATGTACTTACTTGAAGCTCTGCCTTGTTTCTACTATATTTGACATTCGTTTTAATTTGTCTCCATTTTATTTAACGAATTTGCATTGTTTTTCCTGTGTGTGTGTGTGTTGTTTTAACTTTCAATTCCTTCCAAACAAAGTGCAGATTATTAAACGCTTTTCACTTTTCTTTTTCCTTCTCGTTTTCTTTGGACTTTCTTGCTCTACTGCGAGGAGGCTCCTTCGCCTGCTTCTGACTCTCTTGCAAGAGGAGTTTTAATCGCATTTAATCGTTTAATTACTTACTCAAGGATTTTTTGTTTGTTTTTTTCTCTCAAGTGGTTTTCTCGGGCTTAAGGAAATTCTAGGTGCACTCCATAAGCGCTTGAACTAGTGAAAAATTTGAAAAAGAAAAACTGAAGGGAAAGCAATTACGAAACGAAGAAATTATATTTATTTTTAGTGCAGGTCTTGTTATATTCAAAAGGCAAACTAATGGCCAGATAATACTTAAAAGTCACCACAACTTTCCACCAAAATTTCACTGAATCGAAACACAATTATTTCACTTGCTTTAGAGAAACGGAAAACCCCAGACATTTCGGGGCAAAACCCACAAACACTTGAGTAAATATTCCGCCTACGAATAAGAAACATTTTCAAGGTCATGCCACAAGTCACACGAAATACATAACTACATTAAGTGAACCAAAAATTATAAATAAAACATTAAAATCCACAGACAAAGAGGCAAAATGTGGGCAGCATTTATTTGTATTTTTAAACGTCGAAAATTATCGATATTCTGGTGCAATGTGGCACGGGGAAATTTTGATAGAACGAGCCACAACAAATTGCCTAAGTTTTTCACTGTGGAATATGATAGAGAAGGAGGAGGTGCAGTACATATGTATAGTAGTATGTTCATGGGTGGAGCTATACGAAAGGAGCAGGTGGTGCCATAGAGCTGGTATACAGCAGGGGATATGGTAGGGGTTGTGGCTTGTTTCAGGCCGTGGATTGGTACACGGCACGCAACATTCTCGATTCTAGGTTCTTGGTTCTTGGTTAATTGGTCGCACGCACGCAGGTCTTGGCCCGAAGTTGTAGCCCTTTTTGAGTATTCAATTACCAGGTTGTTGGGGCCAAGAGCCCCACGCTCTGGCTTGGAGGCAGAAACTGCCAACTGCTGCTAATAGACACCCTTTGAACCGGACAAAGTTAATTTCCAGGAAGAACAGGAGCAGCTCCCTGGGTTAAATGGCCAGCAATCGAATTGGAAAAGAAAATAAAGGAAAAGGAACAGTAACAGTAACTCTCGCATATAATTAAATATTTAAAGCGACTTGTGTCTGGCCGAATTATTCGAGTAATAATGCCAGCTGATAAAGCTATTTATATAGTAAGGGAACGGAACTAATTAAATAGCGAAATTATACCACTTCCGCCTTGCAGCACAGCAGAATTCAATTATTTCCCAGGCACGTTTCATGCCGTTCCCCGTCGATCCGATTGTCCTCTGTGTTTTGGACGAGAGTCTCCCTAAGCCTTTCATTAATGTTTATTGTCTTGTCCTTACAGAAATCGCCGAGAAGCCTCTCGAACTCGTCGGCCTCCTCCTCGCTGCCGGAATGCCGGCGCCATTTGATGGACCTGGATGAGGGTGAGCTGTTCATGGAGCTGATTCGCGACGTGGCCAATGAGCTGGACATCGATGTGCTCTGCCACAAGATACTGGTCAATGTGGGGCTGCTCACCCATGCGGATCGCGGCTCCCTCTTCCTGGCCAAGGGCACGCCCCACAACAAGTACCTGGTGGCCAAGCTCTTCGATGTAACACAGAAGACAGGTGAGTGATTCGTTCCTTCGTCCCCATCTCTAAATTGGAAATGCAATGCCAATGCCAATCCAATTTCCAATTCTGTTGTCTAGTGCTGGGTGCGGACACAGGTAATCCCGCCTTAATTAAGCCGAACAATGCACTGCGGAATGGGAAATATAATCCGAGCAGAAAGCACACTGAGTCCAATGCTCCGGATGGCACACACTGAAATCCAATCAAAATGAAATCATACTGCAATCACCAACGCAATCTGTTTCAATTTTCATTCACTAAGCTTTATTTCGGGGATCCAGGATCCTTTGTAAGAGCAGTCAACCCATTGGGATGATTATAAATTGTCACTCATTAGCGGCCAGTCCGAATAATTTGTGGGACGGAATGCGAACGCATTAGCAAAATTGAAGCCCAAACGGAAGGGCATTAAAAGTTTTTGGCAGAGCCCGAGACCGAGCCATAAAACTGGAAAAGGTCGCCATCAAATGAGAAATAGATGCTGCCACGCACACACACACACACACACACACACACACACACACACACACAGATATATACTCGAATAAACACTCACACTAATTCATAAAGAAATGCGTTACATTCGTAATGAATCTTTGGAACAGAGCCGTGAGTAAAAGCCACCGCTTCCGCTACATAATTCAGTAGGGGAAAATGCGAAAAAGATTAGACCTGGCAGCAGCACACACACACACACGCACACACACACCCACCCACCCAACCAACAGATACTAATCCACAAGGTTATCCCAGAATCCCAAAGATACATTCATGCGAGTGGGGTGTACTGTAACTGTACCCCTCTGTACATGTGCCTCTGCGTTTGGGGCACTGAGATTATGATTTTGGGGGGCCCAGCGTTCATGCAAATTCACATTTGACTTTTTGGCCTCAGGATTTCAGTGTTCGGCTTACAGCGGAAGTAGAAGCTCCTCTTGCCTGCTACTCGTATTTATTTATTTATTTATTATTTTCCCATTTTCGCATCTTTTTTTTGGTGGCTTCTTGGAAGCGGCCCTGTTTCCTGTACGAAAATGTATCTTCTCGCATGGCAGACTGAATATTTTGCCTATAAATTTAATATTTATTTAGATGCTTTCCCCAGCTTTATCGGGCCCTAAATACGGTTTATATGGAACGAACTCATTGTTGGCTTTGCCCCTGTCTATATTCAGTTTCAATATTAACAGTGGTATAATGCTCGTGTCTATAAAATATTAAGTGTATCCATAGCCACTCGCTTTTCCCCATTGATTTGGCTTCATTTGAATCCCATTTGATTGCAGCACTCAAGGATGCCGTGAAGCGGGCCAGTGCCGAGGAGATTATCATTCCCTTTGGCATTGGCATTGCCGGAATGGTGGCCCAGACAAAGCAGATGATTAACATCAAGGAGGCCTACAAGGATGCCCGATTCAATTGCGAAATCGATCTGAAGACCGGCTACAAGACGAACGCCATCCTCTGCATGCCCATCTGCAACTATGAGGGCGACATCATAGGCGTTGCCCAAATTATCAACAAAACGAATGGTAAGCCTCCACTTTGCCCACTGATTATGAATCATGGTTTGCACTCTACTCTGGTTGGTTATCCGTTGCGTAGGATGCATGGAATTCGACGAGCATGATGTGGAAATCTTTCGCCGTTATCTTACCTTCTGCGGCATTGGCATACAGAATGCTCAGCTCTTCGAGATGTCCGTCCAGGAGTATAGGCGCAACCAAATCCTTCTTAATCTGGCCCGCAGCATTTTCGAGGAGCAGAACAATCTCGAGTGCCTGGTGACCAAAATTATGACAGAGGCTCGCGAACTCCTCAACTGCGAACGCTGCTCCGTGTTCCTTGTGGACTTGGACTGCTGCGAGGCGGTGAGTCGTGGTGTGGTGTGGGACTGATATGGGATTCGGGATTCGATTTGTATGGATTTCTGGCGGAATTTCCAATTCATTTTCCTCCATTTTTCATCCATCCACCTGTTATTGGGGATCGCCCTTTGCGTGGCAGCTTGGTTGTGGTACCTGTGGTTGTTCCACATCCGCATGCCACTGTCCGTCGCGTGTCCATGTCCGTTTCGGTGTCCGTGTCCGTGTCGCGCTGTCAGTTTCATTAAAATTGTTTAAACGCCACCGAGTCGGCCATTTTGTTTGTATTTGTCAACTTTTGTCAACGTCGCGATGGTGGGCGTGGGTGTGGGCGTGGGCGGCAGTGGCAATTGGGAAATGGGAGTGGCTGTGGCTGTTTCTGTTTCTGTGGACACGTCAGGGCACCCCAAGGAAATTAAAATGTGCAATTTACATTATGTTACTCGGGGACACGACTCTAACTTGTCGAGAGGGGGATGGTGGTGTTTCGCAATGAACAAGTGTCAGACATTACGTGGAATTGTGACAGCTCCTGCGGAGCAGAACAAACGGAGAAAGATGGAAAATTATCCCCGAGTCAGGGCAATTTTCATTACGGTGGAAATTTCCTTGATTGCCTGTCATTATTTGCTGCTGTCTTTCCACATTATGAGATGCTGCTCAGTCGTGTTAAATTGTAAATAAATCAAGCAAATCTCATTGCTAGGACTGAGCTGGGAGGGACAGCGAGTCTTTAAATTAAGTTTAAAGCAGATCTAATCCGGGGATGTTGGCAGGGAGGCGGCTGTATTGGGTATTTAATTCCACATTTAAAAAAAACATTTTTGTGAAATATTTCGACATTTGAATTCACTTCAGACTTGAGACTTTTTTGCCAAGACTCTCCTGTGATACCAAACCTGAACGTATGCCCCCTTACGAAAATATTTTGAAGATAGAAAAACCAAAAATGCAGTATCATAGGGAAATGATCATATCTACCAAATTCCGAATTTGGGTTCAGATCGGATCATTATTGTAGAATGATCAAATTTTTTCAGTAGCGGGAATACCTTTCGTTGTGTTTCCCTCGCCCGTTTGCTGCGTAAGTCATTTGAATGATTTTCATTTTCACACGAACACTCACGCTCAAAACATGCTGCCTCGTACAGTGTATTTGTGGGAACATAGATGATGGATGTAGATGTCGATGACAGATGTAAAAAAATGTAAAATGTAAAAAAAACATTTTAAAATTCCAAAAAATCACTTACGGGTATAAAAAAGTAGAGTCGCGTTCGAAGCGACTCCGTACGTTCTCTCGTTGACTTTAGCAACTGACCAACAAACTCAAGAAAACTATTTCAAATACATAACTTGATTGTCCTACGTATGTACATATGATACATACATATGTTTCAGATAACCAGAAGAAATTTTTTTAGAGCACTCATGAATATTTCATTAACTCCAATGAGCACTTATTTGCATATGGAAAACCATAAACAAATAAATCTTGCAATATTTACTTGCGAAATGTCATTTGATTCTTGTGTACCATTGCCTGGAACCATGAACTTGCTTTTGAATGGAATTTAATTAATAAACAATTATTGCCACTGTCGTCATCTTCCACCTGGCGGACCATGTGTAATGTCAGTATCAAAGGATATTCCATTCCCATACGAGATGGGACATTGTCTCTTATGGCCAGTCAGTGCCCCAGGCGGAATGCATCGAGAGGCATGTTACTTTTACCAAGTAAATGAATGAATATCATTAAATTGGATTCTGTCAGGGCGCATTCTGCTACATTAATTTATGACCTGCCAGCGATGGACAATTGCAGGCCATTAATAGTGAATTGCTTGACCTTTTCGTAGGCTAAACAAAAGCCGCACATTTCACGTAGAAATTGTTATTAATTTAATCAGAATTAGATTAGCCGACTGCAATCTGCCAACTGAAATGCCGATGATTACAATGCTCGTAATTGTTTAATTTTGGGGAATGCCAACGCAAAATTAGCCATTATCTGCTGTCGGCTGATAATGAAAATGCATAATGGTCAATTTATTAGGCCATAAGGCCAAACGATGCCCAAGGGGGGCAGAGCAGAGGGCAGTGCGTAAGCTGCCACTGAAAACTTTGCTGACATGCCCTGACATGTGCAACATGTCAGCTTAATTATGCGCACTCTTGGGGGGTGGGGACTCAGAGAAGGCCTCTGGATGGGTGGCAGCGGCAGGGGCAGGCGGGTGGGGAAATGCAATTTATCAACAAGTTTGCCCCTTGGGGGAGGGGAAGGGGAACGAACGAACGTTACGAGCTCCATTAGTGGCAGCCACTTAATGTCCACGCCTCTCCTTGCTGTCCCTTGCAGAGCCATTTGGAGAAGATAATTGAGAAGCCCAATCAGCCGGAGCAGCGTCCCACTCGCGCCATCATGCCCGGCGACAGCTTCGACGAGAAGGTAAGCTCCAGGCTACAAGCCCCACTTCTGACTTCTAAAGCATTCATCCGCTTCTGATGCTTATTCTGATTGGAATCTCAACCGCCTTTTACAGCAGAAAATGCGCAACCGCTTCACGGTGCTCTTCGAGCTCGGCGGAGACTATCAGGCGGCCAGTGTGTCCCGCCCCTCGAAGACCGAGCTGAGCACCTCGACCCTGGCACAGATTGCTCAGTTTGTGGCCACCACCGGGCAGACGGTCAACATATGCGATGTCCACGAGTGGGTGAGGGAGCATAACCAGATACGGGCCGAGAGCGAGATCGATAGCACCCAGGCCATACTCTGCATGCCGATTGTGAATGCCCAGAAAATTGTGATTGGTGTGGCACAACTGATAAATAAGGTAAAAAAAAGAACGGAATGAATGATGGAATACTTCGCTTAAATCTGCAATCTCTTTTTTGCCCAGGCCAATGGCGTACCTTTCACCGAATCGGATGCCTCCATTTTCGAGGCCTTTGCCATCTTCTGCGGCCTGGGCATCCACAACACCCAGATGTACGAGAACGCCTGCAAGCTGATGGCCAAACAGAAGGTGGCTCTGGAGTGTTTGAGCTACCACGCCACAGCCAGTCAGGATCAGACAGAGAAGCTCACCCAAGACGCCATTGCCGAGGCAGAGTCCTACAATCTGTACAGTTTCACTTTTACGGGTAAGCTTATGAAACTTATAGAATCTTGAGTTTGGGATGTCCCTACGCCGCTTCCATTTTAGACTTTGAACTGGTGGACGACGACACCTGTCGGGCCGTGTTGCGGATGTTTATGCAATGCAATCTGGTCTCTCAGTTTCAGATACCCTACGATGTAAGCCACAGTAGCATTTAAGCATAATCGAACACTAACGATGCGGATGATTCTTCCTTCTTAGGTCCTCTGTCGGTGGGTGCTGAGTGTCCGCAAGAACTATCGCCCTGTGAAGTATCACAATTGGCGGCACGCTCTCAACGTGGCCCAGACCATGTTCGCCATGCTTAAAACTGGCAAGATGGAGCGCTTCATGACGGATCTGGAAATACTGGGCCTGCTGGTGGCCTGCCTGTGCCATGACCTCGACCACCGCGGCACCAACAACGCCTTTCAAACCAAAACCGAGTCCCCGCTGGCCATTCTTTATACGACCAGCACGATGGAGCACCATCACTTCGATCAATGCGTGATGATCCTCAACTCCGAGGGCAACAACATATTCCAGGTAAGTTAATCCAATCATTTAATAGTGATCTTTCTTATCATAGCTTAGCCACGGAGGACGCGAACATTCTTGTTCTTGGCCCGAAGATTCCTTCGGTTCGACTTTGTGCCCTTGCGGGCATTCACGCGTGCCTTGCGAGCCCTGGTGCGGCCATTCCTGGAGCTGGTGGATGAGGTGGAGCTGTCAGATCCACGTCGTATCTTCCTGGTGGCCGAGTACTTGAGATTGCTGACACGGACAATCTTCCGGACGCCTCCCGAAGAGGATGAGGAGGATGCGGTCGTGGATTCCGTTGTGCTTGTGGTCGCTTCCGTGGTGGTAGTTGCCGCAACCGTGGTGGTTGCTGCCGCAACCGTAGTGGTTACTGTCGCATCCGTGGTGGTTGTGGCGGAGCTCGTTGTCGTGGTGGTCGTTCCAGCAGCGTTCACTTGGGACACATAGAGCACCACAGCCAGACCGAACAGAGCTAGAGAGAACTTCATCTTGGATATTTCAGCTATCGAATGATACACCCACTGCTCCGACAGTGTGCCTTTTATACTGTCCGTAGGAATGGAACCAACTATTCGAATGAACCTTCGCAGCAACAAACAGAGCAGAGAACACAAAACCTTACATATGGACAAAAGAATAAAGTTCACCTTGCTCCAAATGGTCTGACGTTTGGCTTCACACACGAGTCTGTACAGCGACGTCACCGCAAGTGTTTTGCGATATAATTTAGGAATAGAATAGTCGTAGTAGCTACATATTTCGGTGGTTAAGTTTGTCTTACTCATTGGCAGGCCTTGTCCCCGGAAGACTATCGCTCCGTCATGAAGACTGTGGAGAGCGCCATTCTATCCACCGATCTGGCGATGTACTTCAAGAAGCGCAATGCCTTCCTGGAGCTGGTCGAAAATGGGGAATTCGATTGGCAGGGCGAGGAGAAGAAGGATTGTAAGTGACAACTGGCCAAAGCAAAGCAATCCACATCGAAATGGATAATGAGCATCTCTTTTCAGTGCTGTGCGGCATGATGATGACAGCCTGCGATGTCAGTGCCATAGCCAAGCCGTGGGAGGTGCAGCATAAGGTGGCCAAACTGGTGGCCGATGAGTTCTTCGATCAGGGTGATCTAGAGAAGCTGCAGCTTAATACTCAGCCAGTGGCCATGATGGACAGGTGAGTGGGCGATACCTGACAAAACAACTGAGAGCTAAAAATATGAATCTCATAGGGAGCGAAAGGACGAGCTGCCGAAGATGCAGGTGGGCTTCATTGACGTCATCTGTCTGCCCCTGTACCGCGTGCTCTGCGACACCTTTCCTTGGATCACGCCGCTGTACGAGGGCACGCTGGAGAACCGTCGCAACTGGCAGGATCTGGCCGAGAAGGTGGAGATGGGCCTGACCTGGATCGACCACGATACTATCGACAAGCCCGTGGAGGAGTTTGCCGGCTGTGCGGATGAGGAGATCAAGGACATTGAATTCACGGTGACCACGCTCAACTGCAATCAGCAGGCGCAGCAGCATGGGGCAGGTGCAGGCGGCGATGACAGCCACACGCCGGAGCATCAGCGTAGCGGCTCTCGCCTGAGCATGAAGAAGACCGGGGCCCTGGGCAAGGCCGTCCGATCGAAGCTCTCGAAGACTTTGTACAACAGCATGGACGGCTCGAAGCCGAAGACCTCGCTGAAGCTGCTCGAGTCGCATGTGAGCGAGGACATGGACGACAAGAGTCCGACAAGTCCCTCCCAGCCACAAGCTGGCGGTAGTGTCGGCCGCATGTCAGCCTCGTCCTCCACCTCGTCCGCCGGCACAGTGCTGGACAAGTCCAAGAAGCGCTCCAAGCTGTGCTCACTCTTATGACGAAAGCCCTCCAATTAGAATATGACGACCCCCTCCAGCACCTCTGGCAGTGAGACTGACAAGTGCGGAGGGGGGCTGACAGAGTTCTAATTGGAGAGCAGATCTCCAGATCTCCCCAGAGATCTCTGAGTGCGAGTACTTTAGAGTACTGTCCACTCTACCCTGTAGCTACTATTATTTGTATGTCTATGCGTGGTAAGCTATCCACAATATCCCCTAACTCCACATACCACAAGATGAGCAGGAGGAGTACTCGGAGGAGTAGGAAGCAAATGCAGTTGCAATATTAACATAAGTGAATGTCAAAATATGTGATCTATTTAAGGTCCCGAAGGTGCGAAGCCCACGCGTTGAACCTTTTGGTGGTTACTCTCTCTCTCTCTCTCTCTCTCTCTCACACACACACACACACATACTTACATACTCACACACTCACACTCACACGTTCTGCGTCTCTGTCACTAACTGACTCTGAACTGTAGCTATGCTACCCTGCAGGGCCCTGTAAGCTCGAGTACTCAAGTAGATGGATCAATATAAGTATCTCTATGCATGTATGTGTGTATGTATGTATGTATGTATAGTAGTTCCCCCTAACCAAATCGTGCTAGTCAAACGTATGAAATACTCTGCTAAACCTACACATAACCTTTAACCTAACCTAACCTAACTAAAATTTAAGTAGATCTTTGTAAGTGTTTAAGCAGCAATTCGTGAGGCTATGCGAGATCAGGCATTGATGTATCCCTAATCCATACATAAGTTACTATGTATGTATGTGCACAGACTGTGCCGTGTGCAAAACTATAGCAATATTATATGATATTTCTCCCCCACCCCACCACGCCCAAAAAACAATGGATTAATTCCACACTCTAATGTGAGCACAGCACAAATATTGAGAGTATCAATACGAAATTGAAACTTAGACACATACAAAAGGCGTACGCAAATTGTTCTTAATATTTATCCGCAATTCGTTTAATTGTATAAATAGATATACGCGAGTATTCCTACAGTACATAAAGAAAAAGATAAAGATAAAGATAAACATAAACATAAATACATATAGACGCCAGTCAATTTTTGAACTCGAAACTCAAATAAAATACGATACACTTGGCATACCAGATACTGCTCGTATGCACACTCGGTAAATATAAATAATTCGATCGGTCCCACACCTCTTCTACATATTGTAGTTAATGCAAAGAAATTTACTTTATCTCCGTGTGTATGTGTACAAAGCAAACTACATATACGAGTACTATATGTATAGAATATGAAAGATATACCTATGAACGAACTACATATACGTACATGTATGTATAACTGAATATGAATGGATATATTCATACAATATGTAACTACTATTAATAATGTGTAACTACAACTGAATTGCTTAGCGTTAAAATGTTTAGGAGCCGCCATCACATTCTCATTTTGTTCCTTATTTTTCTGCGTGTGCTAAGATGGCTTTCTAATGATCAAAAATCGAATTCAAAGTGTTAAATCAATAAACGAAACATGTATTTTTCTAGTTAATCTACCGCCGCTCGCTTGAAAATCAAAATCCAGACAACTTTACGAATAGCTTTTCCTTTTGTTTTGTGACCTATTACTTGTGTATATTTCATAATCATTTCATTGTTGATTGTTTCAGTTCCTAAGAATTATTCACCTTTGTTTACAATACTTAAATATGTAAGACTTGCAATTGAATCAAAAATAAATCACACAATTGGGAATTACTCAAAAACAATGCGTATTAAATTATTTGTCCTGTGGATTTCAACGGGTAGCTTTCTGAATTCATTATACCCTGTACGTATTAATTCCATTTTTCTGGGGCATAATAAAAGATGGACTCCCGAGATATCCCGAGATATAGCCCTGATAAGCTAAGGGGGCGTCCCCTGACGGCTGTATTCCTTTTTTATACACGTACTCGAAAAGTTAAGGGGTATATTAGCTTTGTGGTCAAAATGGATGTGTGTGACCTACAGAGGGAACTTGATCAGGGAACTTCTTGATCAGCATCAATAGCCGAGTCGATGTAGCCATATCCGTCTGTCCGTCCGTCCGTCTTGGGATAACAGAGCTAGAGCAACCAAATTTTGTTTCCAGACTTATGTGATATTACACTGTTGCAAGTGTATTTTAAATTTCCCACGGCCTCCCAATGAACGAAAATCTGTGGCGTCCACAATTTTTTGGATATGAGTAACGGAAAAAGTATCATCGTAGAAAATTACTATATCTATCAGAGTGCCGAATCTGGTTCAGATCGGATCATTAGCCATTAGCCATAGCTATAATAAAGAAATTATTTTTCAGTTACTAACCCACCCCCTTCCAGTGCTGCGCCACTTCTCATTCTCTCTCTCGCTCACACACACTCTACTCCGTGCACTGTGTGTGCGCCCCTGGCAGAGGAGATGAAGAATCTACATTTTAAATCAACTGACTGAGTTTATAAAATTAGTGTCGCGTTAACGGACTCGTCGTTTCTTCTCGTTTTGTAATATGTGTGGATACTCTAGATGTTTAAGATCCGGGAAAGTGGGTCTCTTACCGTTCTGGTTTCATTGCGACGGTTTATTGCGCCTCGAAATGTTCGCTTTGCTAATTATTAAAATATTGGTTTTTCTTTACGTGATTTCTCGGCTGAACAGCGTCTAATCTGAGCCAGGCATTTTTTTTGGGATTCAAGGAGTCCTGCCAATTGATTGCCACAAATATATATTTTCTGACTTTTTTATAATTGTTCATTAGATCAGTCCTGTTTTGGTGGTCGAGATTTGTGTGTGTTGATCGACAGTCTGTATCGCCTCAATACTGGGAAAATGGATGCTTCCCCCTAGAGACCGAGATGAGGCCGGGATTTTCGACTGCTGAAATCTTTAAAATCATGTTTCTATAATTCGTTTGGATTCGAAAATCGAGACAGTTTCAGATGGCCAAACACACAACAAAACCCAATACAAATTTTTTTTCTTTTAAATTCAATTCAATCAACAATAATGATTATTAATGATTTTTATTTTTTTCGTTTAAAATTAAACCCAATAGTAATTAAAGGTTTGTGTCAGACTTTTCACCAATATTATTTCATCTCGTTGTAAACGGACCACAAAGCTATCCTTCTACTAATAACACAGTACTTGCTAATAATTGCGGCATGCGATCCAATCTCGTGCCAAAGTAATAGCTTGGGGACAAAAAAGTTATGTTCTCCAAGAAACGCCGTAGGAACCCAAAAATAACAAGGACGAGCATAGAAAAAAGACTATATGATAGAACGATAGCATGAAGCGAGCAAAGGCAAAGGTCTGATTACGTTACATACAAATGAATTAATGTGCAATAGAAGAGATCGTAATAAACTTACTACACTCAGGCTTGTCCCGAACAAAAACAAATCAAATATAAGGAAAGATCCGTATTTCGACTACAAATTAGCTTGACCTCGGACGCGGACGAGTCTTTGGCGAAATTACTTTTTTTTTAAATTAAATAATATTTAGTAATTAAACATAACACAAAACATGACGCCAAAGCCTATCAAAGTATTTTTAACGAGAGGGAGCGTTGGGAGTCGCCGTGGCCGCAACACTACCGTACTGTGAAGACCTATCTCAGGCTAAGGTAGGCTCAGTCCGTCCAGGATTTTTTCCTTTACAAGAAATTTGTAGATCGCTGGGAACTTTAAGCGGGGGCTTGGCCGTGGGACTGAAATAAGAGCTGGCGTGGCGTTATGTTAACGTGTTTTGGGCTTGTAGGGCAAAGGATCGCGCTGGCGAAGAAAATGCTGACAATGGAGTTTGTGTTAAAATTCTCTTTTATTTGTATTTATGTGTTTTACTTAGTAAGTGTGAAGCTGGTGTATTCTGTGCGCGGGGGGCTGATGGCCTGTTTGGTGGCTGACGGTTGAACTCCCGTTACTGTTGGCCGATGGACTGCCGAACCTGTTAGCTGGCAGACTGCCCCGATTGATCGGTGGCTCGCGCTATTTAAAGCCGGCACCTGGTGTGACGGGCTGCTGAGTCCGCAAGTTCTGTCTTAAAACTAGATAATGCTTGGTGTCGAGTTTTGATAGGTCGGATTTTGGGCTAGTGAGTTTTGGGTCAGTGAGTTTGTGGTGGGGCACTTTTGTCAATTCCGCATCGCGGAAATCGATTAGTGGTGGATCTTGGTACGTTTGCTGAGTTTACGACCGGGGACCGGTGTTTACGACCGTGTGGATGGGGAGCTCGGCACTTTTGCTGATCTCGCTGAGTTCGCAACCGAGTAGGGGAGAGAAAACGAGCATTGTGTGGGGATTGGGAAATCGGAAAGTACTTTAGCCGATTTCGCAATTGGTCAATTGAGTAGGGCGTGTGTTGGGTTTGGTTATAAGATTTAGTGTACTTATAGCAGTGTTGTCGTGTGTTTGGTGCCGCGGAAGTATTGTGTCTTACGTACTAGGAAATGTGACGGACTATGGTCCATAGATCCACGAAGATCGGTGCGGCGTCGGCCGTGGGTACGACAGGACTGCGGTCGGTGTTTCGGGGAGTCATCGTTCCTGGCGAAGAGGTCCTGTAGATATCAGTTCGATTTTTGGACTTGACCATCGGGGGGTTAGCGTGGCTGTTTCCCTTGTGGATTGGTTATCGCACTGTTTCTGCCGTTGTCGTTGTTTGGGGCTTGTTGTCGTCTCTGAGCCTGTCCGTGGGTTCACCTTCTCCGTTGAGGATAGGGTGCGTGAGTGCTGAGTGACTGAACTTGAACCTGGGCTTCCTGTGCCGAGTGCCTGGTTCAAGTGTGTTGGTTCTTGTCTTGTGTGTGAGATCCTCGTGGTGTGTTTGGGATGCGTGTGCCCCGTGGTTTGTTTTGGTCCTTGGCTTCCTGTGTCGAGCGCCAGGTGCGTTTGTGCTTTTCTCAAGTGTGAGATCCTTGTGGTTTATTTGGGATGTGCGTTTCCTTGTAGTTGGCTTAGGACGCGGGTGCTCAGTAGTGGCCGTGGAATTCGTTTTCCCGTTTGCTTGATTGCACTTTACCGGTGCTTGTTACGGATTGGTTTTTTCCGTTGTGGGCCGGTGCTTCGCTTTCGCTGTGGTTGGTTTCGGTGTCATATTCTTCGGTGCGGCTTATGTCCGAGTGCCGCATTTTCCACATTCCCAGCAGAATAGGATCGAGGGCTGGGTGCAGTCGTAGGCGGCGTGTCCAGTTGGACCACATCGGCGTGGGTTGGCAATGGGAGTTGTGAGTTGTGGGCAACGTCTTGGTTCGTTGTATTGGTTTGATTCGACGACTGTCTCCGGGGTATGTCTGCTGAGTCCCAATAGGGTCTCCGAAATAGCGTCCGGTAGAAGTCACCTTCTCTTCGGTCTGGTTGCCTTGCCGGCCTGGTGTCACTTGGTGGGGTTCGCATGGGTGCCGGGGTTTTCGCATGTTTCCGCTCGTGAATCATCTCTAGCTGGAGTCCTCGCAGTCCTGGAGTCCTGATAAGCTCCTTAGCTACGTTGTACCCGGCGTGGTGCATAAGTAGCCGTATCTCCATGAGAAAGTCTTTGAACGGTTCTCCCACCGCCTGTTTGCGGCCTCGGATCTGGTCGGGGCGTGTATTCGGTGAATGTGGGGACTTGCAAGCCGGCTTTGTGTTCCAGTCTCTGTGTGGCTGGGCTTGAACTGGATGGGCCCATCCCAATGTTCCGCGCGCTGGCGAAGAAAATGCTGACAATGAAGTTTGTGTTAAAAAGTCTTTTATTTGTAATTTGTAATTTTATTTGTGTGTTTATTTTCATTCTGGGCGCGGGGCTGATGGCCTGCTTGGTGGTTGACGGTTGAACTCACGTCCCGCTGATGGATTGCCCCGATTGATCGGTGGCTCGCGAGTTACCGACCAGTCGGTAGGTAACGACCCACCGGCAAAGCCACCCAGAGCTACCGTAGAATTGGTACGCTGACTGGGCGGCCACTTCATACGTATGCGGATACAACTATGTTGCAATCTAAAAACAATGTACGAAATCGGGCAACGACCACTTGAGTCGTTGCCCCGCTAACGTTTTGCTGACACTGCAACAGGATGCCCCGACCCTCAGGAAATGTGACACGAGCAGCACTTGGATTGGAGTTCCAGATAAACATTCATTTATTTCACTTTGTAGTTATGGATTAGCATATAAGACTCTATGTACACTTCGGCAGCGGCGGCTACTCAGCCACCGCTGAACAATATAGATTTCAGTTTGAGAATTAACTCCAAACATTGCGGTTCCAATTATTTCCGAGACTAAAGACCAAATCCCGAAACTACCCGAGGACCAGTAACCAGCTACAGGACAACCCCCCTCTTTGGATCCCGGAACGGAACTATAACTGGCGCAGCCGACTGACGAATCAGGATGGACCTTATCATCTTTTTACATTGTAAGAAGTACACACAATAGGAAGGTGAAGTATTCTTGTGAATAATGCCCGAATTAAAAATAAAAAAATTCAACCGTGATAATATGACAAAACAAGCAATAAAGTTTTATAAATGTAAAGGACGTGTAAAGAAAATTTAAGAAGAAAATATAAAAAAAAAAAAAAAGAAACAAGAATATGAGTGCAGTGCAATTCCTTGAAATTAAAATAAACTTGGCCAAGGCCCAAGGCCGTCGGCAAAATCTTAGCAAATTCAAAAGATTAAAATTTACTGTGATTAAAGTTGTACAAAGAATAATAATAAAGAATATATTTATACAAATAATTATCAAAAATTTGTGAGAAGAAAGAAGAATAAAAGAGTAAAAGAAAAAAATTAATTTATAAATTTGCGAAATAGTTCTGCAATCCCATCGCGTGTTTTGCAGGACTTCACCAGCAAAAAGAAAAGAAGAAATAATATATAAAAAAAAAAAAAAAAAAAATTAATTAAAATTAAATTAAATTGGTGAAATAGTTATGCAATCCCATCGCGTGTTTTGCAGGACTTCACCAGCAAAAAGAAAAGAAGAAATAATATAAAAAAAATTTAATTAAAATCAAATTAAATTGGTGAAATAGTTATGCAATCCCATCGCGTGTTTTGCAGGGCTTCACCAACAAAAGAAAGAAGAATAAATATATAAAAAAAAAAAAAATTAATTGAAATTAAAGTAAAATATAAATTGGTAAAAAAAGTTCTGCAATCCCATCGCGTGTTTTGCAGGATTTCATTAGCAAAAAAAAAAAAAAAAAGAATAAAGATCTAAAAAGAAAAATACATATATATAAATTCGTGAGATAGTTCTGTAATCCCATCGCGTGTTTTTACAGGACGTCAATTTCACAATTTATGGCAAATTGTGTTATTGATCTCGCTGATGTTTTTTTTTTAAATAAAGAAAATAAAAATAAAAAAAGAAATAAAAAAACAATTAGAAGAGAACATATTATGAATATAATAAAAAACTTTACGAAACAATCCTTGTAATCCCATCGCGTGTTTTGCAAGGGTTTCAGTTTAGGTGATTCAAGTGAACTTCATTGAAGGCTGGTTTTAGTACACCTTATATACAATTTGTTGAGAAATAAGAGATCTTTTGCTTGTTTTTCTTATATACGGCGGTAATTTAAATTTTGGGACCACCATTCACCAATGGAAAGGTTTTCTTATGTAGAAGTTGAGTAAATAATATTATCTTACAGGTAAATGCCACAAGAATACAGCACCGAAGAAAACACTCTACACTACAAGTTTCAAATCAACACCAGTAACATTAAGTACATACGACACGATATTTTTTAAGCATATTTTACACCTTACACTGAGCAATTTTTTTTTTTTTTTCTTCCCTCTAAGTAAAAATAAATTAATTTAATGCCTAATATTGCGAAAGTTAGAAATTTGCTACCTACAAACAAAGTCACCACTAGAGGAGTTAGTAAAAAACAGACCACTGATAGCCAGACAACTGAAGGAAATTCGCTGTCATTAAGACCAATAGCTACACCCCTCACCTGCGACCATGGACACGAGCAATAATTCTTCACCATCTCACCTTAGTTCTGCGGTTGTAAATCATGCGGATTTGTTAGCTTCTATGAAAATTCCAGACGTTATTCGGTTCTTACCTCCTTACTCTGGGGACCCCTTTGCTTTAAAACGAATTTATAAACAATGTGGAAGAGATAATTCTAATGATTAGGGTACGGACCACACTCCGTATGGACAGATGCTTCTTAGGGCAATTAGACAAAAGAATAAGGCAGAAGAGACACAAGTTGAACACAATCTGGTGGACGAGCCAAATTTTCAGTCAAGAGCCTCGAGCCATCGAAAGGATTCTTGAGTAAATACAAGCTACAGGCAGACTTACCATACGTAACACTTTCATTTCAAGACAAAAAGAATTTAAAATTTTTAGTAGATACAGGCTCAGAGGGCTCTTTCATTGACCCTAAATTCGTAACAGATAAAGAAAGAGTCCCATTAGATAATCCAATTCAGATCACAACGGTACTTTCCGAGCACTCGATTAAACAGATGGTTGTATTTACCATATTTGAGGAAATTAATGACGTCAGGGAGTTCCCTTTTCTAATATTTGACTTCAACCAATTCTTCGACGGATTAATTGGCATGAATATCCTGTCACAACTCCCAGCAAGAATTGATATTGCGCAACGAACTTTTCACTACCCCAGCATTCGAAATTCCCCTATGTATTGTACCAAATCGCTCTTCCGAAATTTATGAAATAGAGGAGGAGTCCAAAGCATTAATTACGGTGCATGTAAGCATTAAAGAAGGCCCATTTTATGTGACCACATTCAAATGGAACAAGACTTCTTCATAACACCGGGCTTATATTCCGCACACGATAACCTTGCCAAAATCGAAATCAATAATTTTTCTGTCACGCCAAAAAAAATTTTGCTTAGATTCAAGCCTACAAGTAAACAAGTTCGAAGAGGACGACTTTATAGTTATGAAAGCGATGCCAGATAACCCTGAATACAGTCAGGAACATTATCCCTCGGGATTTAACAATATTAGAACAGATCATCTGAAAGGAAGAAAAAAAAGACAGTTGTCTCAACTTTGTGAAAAAATTTGCCGATTTGGTATTTCACGAAGGAGACAAATTGTCTTTCACGAACAAAGTAAAACATGACATCAAAATTACGGACAACAAGCCCGTATTTTGCAGGCCGTTTCGATTCAGTCCCATCGAATCAACGGAAATCCAAAACCAAATAGACAAACTTCTAAATCAAAACATAATTAGGCACAGTCATTCGCCTTGGAGCGCACCAGTTTTCCTAGTTGCAAAAAAGTTAGACGCAGCTAAAACAAAGAAATGGAGAATGGTCGTAGATTTCAGGAAATTAAACGAAAAACAGTAAAGGACAGGTATCCGATGCCCAACATCAACGATGTTCTAGATAGAATAGGCAGAGCCAAATATTTTACAGCCATAGATCTCGCGAGTGGCTACCATCAAATTGAGATGGAGCCAAGAGACATATCTAAGACAGCCTTCACGGCACAAGGAGGGCATTACGAGTTCGTTCGTATGCCGTTCGGTCTAACTAATGCTCCAGCGACCTTCCAAAGAGTCATGGACAACGTGTTAGCGGACCTGAACGGAGATTGTTGTCTAGTATATTTAGATGACATCATAGTCTTCTCACCGTCTCTACAACAACATATCTGCGACCTAGAATCCGTATTCTCCAGACTAAAACAGGCCAACTTGAAAATCCAACCGACAAGTCCGAATTCTTACGCAAGGAAATAGAATATTTAGGACACATAGTTACTGAAGACGGATCAAACCGAACCCTAAGAAAAATTGAGGCCATAAAGGTCTTCCCAATTCCGACCACGAGGAAGGAAATTAAATCTTTTCTGGTCTTTTAGGTATTATAGAAAGTTTATCAAAGACTTCGCGAAAATCACCAAGCCCATGACCAAACAGTTGAAAGGAAAAGCCCCGGTATTACCAACCGAGGAGTTCAAAGAAGCGTTCAATACTTGCAAAACTCTACTCTGTAATGACCCTATTTTAAAATATCCTGATTTTACCAAACCCTTCGTCTTGACCACAGACGCCAGCAATGTGGCTATAGGTGCAGTTCTCTCGCAAGGGACGCTGGGTTCTGATAGACCAGTATGTTTCGCGAGCAGGACGCTCAATGATCGGGAAGTAATGTATTCGACCGTAGAAAAAGAGATGTTAGCTATCATTTGGGCAACCAAATACTTTCGGCCTTATCTCTTCGGCCAAAAATTCCAGATAGTGACTGATCACAAACCCTTAACGTGGTTGATGAACTTCAAAGAACCAAACTCTAAATTGGTCAGGTGGAAGTTGCAACTGTTGGAATACGACTATGAAGTTGTATACAAGAAGGGATCCCAAAACGTCGTGGCCGATGCGTTAAGTCGTGTAGAAATACAGACAAACTGCATATCTAATTCCTTACCTAACAGTTTGACAAATTCAAAGTCCATAATTATTTCAGATAGACCATTGAACGAATTTAAGGCACAGTACATTTTTTGTAACGAGGAAAAACAAGAAATTGCATACTATTCAAAAACAAGTTCAGGCGCACCATATCCAAAGTTAGTTTTGACCTAGACGGGATTACTGACATGTTACGAGAAATCCTAACACTCAGCAGAATACACGCCATTTTCGCCACGGATTCCATTTTCAAGTTAATACAGGAAGCCTATCTTAAGTACTTTCAAAACTACAAGATAATCAGATGCAAATATCTTTTAACAGACGTCACTACTACACTGGAACAACAGTCAGTAGTTACGGATTATCACCTAAAAAAAACAACCATCGTGGAATTGAAGAAACTTTAAACCATTTAAAAAGAACACACTATTTCCCCTACATGAAACAGAAAATTACTCAGATAATTAATCAATGCGATATTTGTCAAAAACTAAAGTATGATAGAAGACCACCAAAACCAATATATCAAAAGACAGAAATTCCTGAAGTACCATTACAGATAGTACACATGGATATTTACACTATTAATGGTCAAACAATTCTGACATTGATTGACAAGTTTTCAAAATATGCTAGCGCCTATACAATTCCGGCCAGGAGTTGTATAAACGTAGTCAAATCTTTGAGACACTATTTTTGTTTTGTGGGTATTCCAACAAAATTGATATTTGATCAGGGCGCCGAATTTTCGGGAAAAGATTTTCACGGATTTTTGTAAACAATATAATATTGTCACCATGTAACATCATTCCAGCAATCTACAAGTAATTCTCCCTGTGGAAAGATTGCATTCCTCTCTGACAGAAATTTATAGAATTATTTTCGAGACCAGGAAGGCTAATAAACTGAACGGATCATGAAGAAATGCTATTTGAAACCCTAACCACTTACAACAACAGTATACATTCTGCCACTAAATGTACACCCTTTGAATTACTCTCTGGTAGGACCCACATTTTTTAATAAGGAAATCGAGTATAATTCGGAACACGATTACCTACAAAAACTTAATGAATTTCAAAACACCCTATATCCAAAAATCAAAGCCCAGCTAGAAGAAAAGATGAACCATAAAATCGACAAATTGAATAAAGATAGAACGCAACCAGTTTCACTTAGAACAGACGATGTAATATTCAGAAGAGAAAACAGGAGAAACAAACTCACCCCTCGTTTCTCTGAACACAAAGTACTAAAAGACAACAAGATCACACTAATATCCACCAGAAAACAAAAGTTACACAAAGCAAAAATTAAGAACAGAATTAAAACAAACAAAATTCCTATTGATCTTACAGATTCGCATGCATTGCAAACCCAGGACTTAAAGGTCCAACAATTAGGAAACGACACCCCTTTACTCAAAATAAATTTGGGACAAGCTAAAATAGTACAATCACACAAATATCTTACGCATAGAATTAATCTACAAGATTTTATAGACGGCGTCGTTAATTTCGAAAGAGCAATAAATCAATTGAGAGAAAACACCGACTCAAAGAACGAAATCGATAGCTTATCTACGAAGCTTCAACAGCTAAAAGGCAGGGTAGAAAGGTTAGTACCCAAGAAAAGGTTAAGACGGGGACTAATAAACGGACTAGGTAAAGTCGTAAAAATAGTTACTGGCAATTTAGACGAAGACGACGGACGTAGAATCGAGAATAATTTCAAAACGATCACGAACAATCAAAAAGAACTAACAGCTAAAGCCAACAATCAAGAAATATTCAACAATGACATAAAAGCGAGATTCGATAATATTACGGAACACATAAATAGGGAACAACAAATAATTAACCAATACCTAAACAATTACAAGAATATGATTTTCAAAAACATAAATTCCGAACACCATATATCACACACACTGCAATATGTATCAAGGATCAACATAAACATTGATGTACTATCTAATCATTTAAATAATATAGAAGAAAGTATGTTACTTGCCAGACTAAATATTGTACCCAATTTTATTGTATCAGAACAGGAACTAACGATAATCAGACAGGAGTTAAACGATCCAGAATTATGTAATTTGTCTAATGAACATATTCTCGACATACTAGAATTAGATACTTTCATGATCGGTATTAAGATAAACTTTAGAATTAAGATACCCACGTTTAAACAGGACGTGTACCAATTTTCACACATCGTCCCTTACCTATTAATGAATCAAAATTTTTAATACTACCTAATTATATGGCATATCAGAATGCTATAGAGACGTACACTACTTTGAGAACAAATGTAATAGGGTAGATAAACATTATATCTGCGAAAATCTGTTATCAATCAGAGACAATCCTGAAACCGAGTGCCTCAATAGCATGTTCACGCTAAATTCCGCCAATTGTAAAGTCAAGGATGTAGGAAACAGAGAAATAATAACGGAGATAGAACCAGGACACATCCTTATTTTGAACACTGTCAACGCCACCATTGCATCAAATTGTACAACGAAATTCTCTATAAAAGGATCAGCGTTAGTTACATTCAAAAACTGCGAAGTATCCATCAATAATATTCCCTATGACAAAGAATTGTCGCTATACGAGGAGAAGATAGACGTTACAATCCCAATCATACAGAACATTAACTTCACCGACCATATCGAAGACATTAACCTACACAATTTAAACCTAAGGTCCATCAATGCTTCCAACTCGATAATTTATTGGAAAAATTTCACAACTACTAATTTTGGAGCGGTATATTTGCTATTGTTGTTTGGAATCGTAGTAGCAGTCTTGTTGTTCAACAGGAAGAAGAAGGTCATATTCTCCACCATACCGGAGCCAAGTTTCGTGACGTCCACACCATCACTGTGGCCGTCACTTCAATCCAGGAGGGAGGAGTTACCGACCAGTCGGTAGGTAACGACCCACCGGCAAAAGCCACCCAGAGCTACCGTAGAATTGGTACGCTGACTGGGCGGCCACTTCATACGTATGCGGATACAACTATGTTGCAATCTAAACAATGTACGAAATCGGCAACGACCACTTGAGTCGTTGCCCCGCTAACGTTTTGCTGACACTGCAACAGGATGCCCCGACCCTCAGGAAATGTGACACGAGCAGCACTTGGATTGGAGTTCCAGATAAACATTCATTTATTTCACTTTGTAGTTATGGATTAGCATATAAGACTCTATGTACACTTCGGCAGCGGCGGCTACTCAGCCACCGCTGAACAATATAGATTTCAGTTTGAGAATTAACTCCAAACATTGCGGTTCCAATTATTTCCGAGACTAAAGACCAAATCCCGAAACTACCCGAGGACCAGTAACCAGCTACAGGACAACCCCCCTCTTTGGATCCCGGAACGGAACTATAACTCGCGCACTTGGTGTGAGGGGCTGCCGAGTCCGCAAGTTCTGTTTTAAAACTATGAAGTGTTTTGTGTTTATGATAGGGCTTTTGGTAAGTTACATTTTGTGCTAGTGGGTTTGTGGTGCAGTAATGAGTTTAGGCACTTTTGTTGATTTCGCATCACGGAAATTGATGTGGGTTGACGATCTGACGGTGGGTCAATGGGTTGTGTGTGATTGTTTCTGACGAGTGGTGTATGTGGGGCAAGGTCCGTTTGCTAATTTCTCAACCGGGAAATCGAGTGAGTTATTATCGTCGGTTTCGCAATCGAGAAGTCGAGTTCTATGTGTGGATCGGGAACTCGGCACTTTTGCAGATCTCGCTGAGTTCGCAACCGAGTAGGCAAATTTGGTCTTGGAGCGTGTGTTAAATTTGCAACCAGGAAATCTGTTGTAGGGCTTGGGGTTTCTGCTAATCTTGCCGATTTCGGAATCGAGCAGTCGAGCATTGTGTGGGAATTGAGAAATCGGGAAGCAATTTCGCCGATTTCGCAATTGGGAAATTGAGTAAGCCGGGTGTTGGGTTTGGTTGCAATTTTTAGTGTCTTTATATTTCAGTGTAGTTATGGTAGTGTTGTATTGTGTCTTACGAGCTAGGAAATGTGACGAACCATTATTCCACGGTTCGTTGCAGTACTCGATCAATATATACATACATATGTATGTATGTCAGCTACTGCGACCCGACGTTCCCTCTCGTTTTCAATGTCCATTGTGAGTAGATGATTTTTGTATTTAAAAAACAAAACGAAAATCATTTTTTACGGTCCCTGGTATTTATTGCTTTGGAAGACAGATAGATACGCTACTCGTATGCTTATGCACAAGTGTCCAAGCAGGATTATCCCTGATTACGGCGCTGGTTCAAAACCCTCACTAGCGAACGGTTACCAGCGCGAACCCTCAAAATCCGGCGGCCCAAACGACTCCTGCTGCGAAGGCTACTCACAGTGCTGGTCCTTGAGTGGTAAACCCTGATCCTCCGCTTTGACGAATATTTCAAATTGCTAATACGGATTCTCTTGCGATGCACCGTAGATACGGCAGCAGTTGTCGCCGCCGTTGTAGTTGTATCTGCAGTTGTAGTTGTAGCTGCAGTTGTAGTTGTTGCTGCAGTTGTAGTGGCCGCCGTCGTGGCGGTGGCCACGGTAGTGGTCGCGGCGGCGGTCGTGGGTGCGGTCGTGGGGGCGGTCGTGGGGGAGGTGCCAGCCGCATTCGTCATCCAAATAAAAAGGCTCACAGCCAGGAATCCTAGTGCCAATGTTCCCGTACTCATGGTGGTGCTGAGGCGTGCTGCTCGAATGTTTTGCCCCTTGGCCGTGAGGCTTTTTATATTCCTCAAAGACAATCGGATTTGCTTGGCAAATATTTGAGTTATGTTTTCGCCAAATACTTTGACTATGTACTTTGCCTATATACATATGTATGTACATATGTACTTTACTATGTACTTTTTGGCATACTCGTATTTGCGCAGTCTGGAAGTTACGCTAAAGAATGTGGTAGAGTTTCGAAACTCTCTTTTGAAAATGAGTGCCATAGAATAAGATGTTAACTGCTGGGCTGTCTATAATTAAAGATTCGCCGCACAAGAGAGGAATGTGTCCCCATCATATCTGGCGTGATCAGGTCTAGATTGTGGAGATGTCCCCGTAATTGGGGATTGTAGTTCGATGTAGTCATGCCCTTCCGTTAATGTCAATCAAGTTTGACGCCTAGACTTTGTATGCAGCCTCCTTGATATAACACTATCCTGTGCTATTTACCATTTTAAAGATACGGAAATTCAAATCGTCAACAAAAAATACAAACGGATTAGAAATGTTTGTCACAGCAAAAAGCGTTCCGACTAGTTTTCGTGTCACTTCAGTGGATTTGTATTGCTTCAGAAGATACATACATACATATGTGCATACATACATACATATGTGAATTGTTAAGTCCCGATTGGTGGAATCGTTTATGCCTGTTTAGGATCCTCGAATGCACCCGTGAACGACTACAATTCTGGATCCTCGCAAGGGCCCTGCTTCTAAGCAAACGATTTTTTCCTGATACGTAATGCTTCTAACAGTTGTCCGCCTGTAGGCCCGCATCTCCGGTTGCACGGATTATTTTGCGGCAAACCGTAGATGCCGTTGTGCTTGTGGTCGCCTCAGTTGTTGTAGTTGTCGCCGCATCTGTTGTAGTCGTGGCGGAGCTCGATGTCGTAGTGGTACTGGTTGTCGCGTTTGTCACCCAAATACAAAGGCCAACAGCCACGAGACCCACTGCCAGTTTTCCCGTCTACATGGTGATTCTTCTTTCTGTTCTAATCAATGGCTTTCCCAATGGCCGTGCGTTGTTATATTGATATTGGATTAGGTGACAATTGGGGGATTTGCTTAGCAAATATTAGGGTTATCTTTTCGCCAATTAAGTGCTTTGGCTATGCACGGATGGGGAAACGAGTAAATGTGTCTGGGTGAATATTTTGGGCACACATATTTGGACTCGTATTTGCGCAGTCTGCTGGAATAAGCTGGAATTTCTGAACTTGCTTCAAAGAGCGAAAGCTATTAAATTAGATATTAAATGATGCGTCTTATTTTTACGACGCTCGGTCTAAAATTAATCAGGCGCCCGAGTAGAGTGTCGCCAACAGATTTTATCCCGGCTGCCGGCTCCCTGCTCTTCCAGGGCAAACATGTATACATCCGCGGAGTGGATCCCACGCAGACCTCTTGCTCTGTTGCACGTTGTCACATAAAACACTGCATAATCAAATATTTGCCTAGGTCCAACTCTCACTCGACTCTGCTGACTCGCTTATTTGCCTGCGCCTGACATATTGGCCATGGGACTGACAGTGATACTCGAACTCGTACTCGTACTTCTCCTACTGATGCTGATGCTGACGCCGATGCTGATGCTGACGACGATTTGGATACCTTACGCTTTTGGTTTGCGTGGTTGCGGGCTCCCGCTGAGGTTTACCTAAGCTGTTGCCCTAGAACTGTCTGGGCTGGCTGGCTGGCCGGCTAGCCTATAAAAGTCGAGGACTTCCTCGGAATTGCTCATTCGAAAGTTGCAGCTCTCCCGTACGCTGCTTCAGTTCTGTTCCGGTTCCTGCTCCTCATTGCCCTGGCAATGGCTCGATACGCTTTGACTCTGGCAATGCTCATCGTAGCCTTTTGCTCCCGCTGCGAACTGTCCCGGAGCATGGCCCTGCCGGATGAGGAGCGATACGTGCGCAAGGAGTACAATCGGGATCTAATGGACTGGATCAACACTGTCGGACAGCTGACCACCAATCAAGGGGTCCCTCTCTGCCGATATCCATATATTACGGACAATTCTCTGGCCATTCCCACCAGGAAGCGAAACTCGGAGATCATCAACTCGCTGCTGAGTCTCCCCAAGAACATGAACGAAGCGGGGTAGTACTAGTTGGAGTTTGGGCTTGAGGCAATGATTGGATAAACGGATATACACACACACGCTGGCATCTACGGACAAATCTGGAACACATATGCTAATCGATCTAGTATGTAAGATGTTTGAGTATTTTATCTGTTTGTGGTTGTAATCTAAGGGGCAGCGTTTAAAGGATCTTTCATATATATGTATTTGTAAGCGATGTATTTATAGAAACTTGTTGCTTGCTTTGGTCTGTACGGAACTAAGGACTAACTAACTAACCCACTTACTATATTGTTCTATATTCGAATATACTCGTACTTAAATGTGTAGAAAATATAATAATCGCATCGAATATCAAATATATATAGATACTATCTTTAGGTGAGCAAGAATCGACATACATATCTTTATTGTTACGAGCAACTGACTTTACATAGTTAAGCGGAGTTCTGCATCCCCTGGTTAAGTTGAGAACACGATTACATTCGCATTGGTGCGTCTCTTCCGGACAGTTTTAACCTGGTTTTTGTTGACATGTTTTGTCACATGCTTCGTACGCACAATTGTCGGACTGGCTGTGGCTGTAGTAGTTGCGGTGGTTGTGGTTGTTGTTGGGGTTGTCGTGTCCTGAGCAGAAGAGGACTGGAACAGGCAGACTGGACAACAGGAACACTCCCAGCAGATAGATATTGAACTTCATCTTATCGCATCGAGACACAAGATGTATTGAGTCTGATTGAGTCAGGACTTATATACCCGTACTCTCGCTGAACTTGACAATAAAAGCGTTGATGATAAGCAAACAAGTACAAAAATGTGCCCCAAATTTCGCACCACACCGTTCTTATGTCAACACACAAACGAGTATTGCTAATATATTGCTAGAGATGGAAAGGAAAACAGATGTCTTCGTTTAAATGACGGCAATATATGTATATATTTTCTTATAAGCTAGACAACTATGTTAATCAATGTTGCGGAATTGTATTTAAATCGAACACTTCTTCGCTTGTTGATGGTTAAGTTCATTTGGCGCTGTCTGAAATCGTTTAGTTTAGTGGTATGATCCTTTGATATAACTACACATAACTATTTTTGCAAGTTCTGCGGCATTGCAGCCGCAGAGTTATCCGGAGTTTGGACAAGCGAAGGGTTAGAAGATACTACAGTTATATTTAATTAAAAAACAAACAATCTGTTAGACAATGGTAACCATATGCTGCAACTATCCCTTGGGCTCAAAATGCAATTCAGTAGCTTTTCACTTACATGACTAATGCCTGCTAATGCGTAAATTCTATCTAACTGGCTGTAACCCTGCCTTGGCTAACCATTAACTCTTGTTATTTAAAGTATGTCGTATCGTATGTTGCTGCAGCAGAGCGTCTCGTCCGCGTTCCCAGCATACTCGTGACTAAGTCGCATGCCCCAAAACACGAACTGGCCGCTGCGCTGCCAATCTGCGGGAATAAGATATCGTTGAATGGGGTTCAACAGATTGATATAGATATTTGTATATATACTCACACATATGTTGATATAATATAAAGCTTTAGCTGATTCCACAGCTTTTGGATATTTGGAAACACACACGCACACGTACAATGGCATTGACTTTTTGCTTTATAATTTCCAAAACGGATCCTTCTCCCTTCTCCTCGTTGATGCGGTTGCTATGGTTGTTGCTGGTTGATCTCACATGAAAAACTCATTGGCTGAATGGGAAAGCGGAAGTCACGTTCGCCCAGGACGATCGAATATTGTAATCTCTATGACGCGAAGACCCCGAAAGGTGGGATCGATCAGCTGCAGTCCCTTCTGATGGTAAATGCGCTCATTTTGGGAAGCCACGAATTTGGATATCTTACGAAGGGTCTATGGGAGATTCAAACATTAATTGGGGATTGAAAATGCATACGAGGATCAACGATTAAGGCACCTTTTCGTAGTGCGTTTCGGAGCACATGTAGATCAAGTAAGCAGTGATGCAGCCTATACAGCCTTCACAGTACGTGCCGCAGGAGCCCTCCTCTGCCTCGGCATAAAACTCGTTCAGCCTATTGATGGTAGACTCGAAGACGTGTCGTTCAATCTGCAGACCAGAGGGGAAGATTTATTTCTAAACGGAATTTTTATGTGCAGTCATACGTACAATACCCTCCAGTTCTGTGGGAAGCCTCGTGTGAAATTTGACGGAGGTGCCGACGCTGTAATCGCGCTGAATGAAGACCTTGCTGAAGACCACGCCCCCGCCAGCTGCCTGAAGTGCGGCCGCGTTGCTGCCCGCTGGTGTGCCACCGCCCTGCGACATTTGTGTGCCTCTGAAATGCGTAACAACGGCATGAATCAACTCCTTCTGCAGTGCGCGGTACATCTGATTGAGCGCAATCATTTTGCCACAATTTCAGACAACGAAATCCCATCACAATCACAGCTGCCTTGCTTTTTCCAGCAGGCACTCTCGAATCTGTCCAGGATCCTGGCATTTTGCAAGGCCTGCTTGCGTCTCACCTGAGTATTGTGTGGAAGTTAAGCGTTGAGTGCTCCTAGCAGTTGTTTTAGCTGCCGTTTGTTAGCTTAAAATTGTAAAAAGCTAAAGTTTGCAAATTGCTAATTCTTGCAATGGAAATCAGTGTGACCGCGGATTTCTGCGTCAAATATACCATGTGTGGCCCTCAAAAATATACTAAAAAATATCGAATACCAGACGCCTCCTCTATAGCATGTTTTGTCATCTCTAATTGCTCGGTCTGGCATCCTTAAATAACTATATATCGAAATCGGAATTTAAAAGAGATTTAAAAGAAGTTCGCGTGCAAGAAATATTTTATTATTATATCTATATTATTACATTGTTATATCTATATTATTTATTACACAATATCGAATGCTGTGTTTTATAAAATAGTTCTTCTTACACGTAGATACTGATTGCTGACGCCCTAGCGTAGAGATTTCAAAACAATTAACCGACGCATTGGCGCTGGAATTATTTGCACAGCTTGATCGCTTATTTCATTCGACTGTGCATGCTTCTTTGTACATTCTATTTATCTACAAAAACTGTTTCTCTATTTTAAAAAGGTCTGACGGTCATAAGTTAGTATCTCTTCAGCGATCAACCATGAGGGCTGCTTGCACGGGGACCACCCGTAGAGGCCTTCTGCTTTTTAGTATCGTCATCAATGCGCTTTCGCTCGTACTGAAGTCCTGCCACGCTGTGCCCATTGTCGGCGGACGGATTGTGTCAACCGTGGGCAGTACCTTTAAGCCGAATGTGCTTGGAAGACTAACTGATCCTCTCTCAAATTGCATTTAAAGGTAGCACCAGCCAGTATCCGTTTATGGTCTCGTTGCAAGATGTGATTAAGGGGAATGCCACAGCGGGCATTACCTATCGGCACTTTTGCGGTGGTAGCCTCATAAGCGACCGCTGGATCCTGTCGGCCGCCCACTGTGTATGGAGAAAGTAAGTGGGAATGTCTTGCACTATCATGACTATTCGTTTCAGTTTCGTTCGACTTTAGGAACATATATACTATTTCTGCGTTTATTGGCTATGAGAACATTGAAAATGTCAATCTGCTGGAACCATACGGTCTGGAAAGTGCCGAGTATATCTACTTTCAGCCGTGAGTAACAGTTGAGTCAAGTTTAACACCCTCTCTATTTGCTGAGAGAGGGTAAGCAAGCAAAGACGAGCTCAATGTCAAGCCATCAACTGATGGTGTTCTCCCATTCAGATCCAACTTCAGGAATGATATTGCCCTGCTCTATATGAGGCGTCGTTACAGAAGTGCTTTGGGCAAGGACTTGCAATATGTCCAGCTTCCACCCCAGGGAATGACACCGGATCGGAATGGTAGATATATTCACCCTAATTCTGGATTGGTTATTGTAATTGTACCTCCCTAGAATCATGTCGAATTATTGGCTATGGCGCCACCCAGCATGCGGGCCCATGCCAGAAGCAACTATTTGAAGCCGAAGTTCGGGTGATTGAAAACAAGGAATGTCGAGGTATCATAGGACACATCTGGGCCCCACAGAATGGGGCAAACACTGTGTGTGCCATGGGCATTGGGCATCAGGACTCTTGCCAAGGCGACTCTGGGTAGGTGAAATCCGGTTTAAGCCCTTCCTTAAGTCCTTCCGTTAACGTATTCGTGTTTTGAATGTCAGGGGTCCTCTCATCTGTCCATATGGCGGCAGGGACTATATCTACGGACTCGTTTCACATGGCCTCACCTGCGGCATCAAGGGCATGCCCAGCATCTACACGGTGACCAGACCCTACCACGACTGGGTGCAACTGCTGCTTCATCAGCCCTAGATCTCTGGAGGTGACGTGTATATAAGCGCTTTATTATACGATATCAAACAGAAAACAATTACGAATATATGCTAAAAGAATGCAAAGACTAAGAGCGAACTTAGAGGCTAGAGTACTGCAGCTAAAGATACTTCTACTATACACTTAGCGACACGTAGGACTAACTAACCTAAGGCCTAACTAACCTCACACACTCACCCACACGGTCACTGCTTCTCTGGCTGTGCGGGATCGGCGGCGGTGGCAGCAACTCCATCGATCTTGTCGGAGAGCATGCCCGTGCCCGTTTCGGGCAGAGTGAGGGTCAGCAGGCCCGCTACTAGAACGCAGCAGCCGCAGATAGTCGTTGGAATGTACCAGCCAAGGGCTCCCAGGACATCGACCACATATGGAGCCGAAATGGATCCAACATGGGCGAACGTGGAGCAGGTGCCCAGGGCAGAGTTACGGATCTGGGTGGGATACAGCTCCGCCGTATAGAGCGTGACCACGGAGTAGGTGGCACTAATGCCGAAGCGGCCCAGCATGGCGAAGGCCACGATCCAGGTGGTACTGCCCGCCGGCACGGCGAGGACCAGCAGCAGCGATACGCCCGTCCACAGGAACAGGAACATGGTTGTAATGCGACGACCAGTGAACCTCAGCATGACGACCGGCACCAAATACGAGGGAATGTCCACCAGGCCAGTGGCCACGATGTACAGATACCGACTCACCGAAAGGTTGGCCGCATTCAATGCTACAGGGAAGGGAACTCTTTTAGAATCGACGACCCAGGAGTGCTACCGAAAGAAACTTCTCACCCGTCACATAGTAACTCAGCGATGTCACGCAGAACATAAAGTAGGAGGTGAAGATCAGCTTGCGCACATTGGGGTTGGCAAAGAGCTCAATGATGGACTTGAGTGGGCCATTCTTGAGTTTTTCCAGCACCGAAACGGAGGAGCCTCCTTCTGGTTCCAGCTGCAACGACAGAAGGACAGAAGAACAAAAGATGATGACGTTGAGGTTGATGTTGCTTAGCAACCAAGAATATTGATATGTTCTCGGAACTTTGCACTCACCGACTTCTTATCGGTGACAAGGTTTGAGGAGGCGGCGGCCACCGCTGGCTGAATCTCGTAGTGGCTGGGCTGCTTGAAGAGGATCTTGTAGACGCGATCGTAGCGCTGGTTCATTATGAGCCAGCGGGGCGATTCATTCATCAGGCTACAGGGTGAAGAGAGTCCAAGTGAGTTAGGTGATCATTCAAAGGAACCACTGTGACCTACTAGCAGTTCAGGATGAGGAGAAGCGAGGGTATGGTCAGGGCCAGTTGCAGGTGCCGCCAGGGCTGTATGAGGTAACCAATAATGGCCAAGATGATCATGCCAACGGGATAGGAGGCCGAGAAGGCAATCGACATCCAAGAGCGATGCTTCAGGCAAACGTTTTCCACAACTAAAACAAAGAAAATGCTGAAATGAAGCAAAGCGATTTGAGGTCACAGAGCATGAACTTACTCATGGTAAAGGCCGGGTAGAAGAGTCCCGAGGAGGCGGCTCCCAGGGCAAAGCGACCCGCCAGGAAGAGGCTGTACCAGGGGGAGAAGGTGCAGAAGAAGCTGCCCACAACGAAGAAGACGGCACCCAAGGTAAAGGAAGTCTTGCGGCCGAATCTGCGAAGGATACCACTGATCAGCGACCATTGGCAGAAAAACCGCCATCGTCGACTCACTTGTCTGCCAGGATGCCAAAGGAAAAGGAGCCACAGAACTTTCCCAGCGATATGGAGACCTGTGCTGAGGTGCGCTGAATACTCCTCTCGCAGGTCAGATCCCAGTCGGAGACGAAGGTGCTCTCTGGATCCGCGTACTCGTAGCTGCCCTTCACCTTGCAGGACACCTCCGCGGGCCTGTTGATCTCCGCCATGTGGCTGGTGTAGTTGAGGGCCGCTTCGTAGGTCATTTGGCCGAGGTGCTTGTAATTCCAGTCCCACACCGTGCACCCGCCGGAGTTGAGGCCCCCCTCGGCTATGTGTCGCCTCTGAGCCAGCGTCCAGTTGGTGGCATCCAGATCGGGCAGGCCACACCACTGATCCTCGGGCAGGTGTCCCAGCAGGGTGTAGGAGGAGACATGGAATCCATTCAGTATGTTCGGGGTGACGCATAGGAAGAAAATGGCCCTAAAATTGGAAGGGGAAGGAAGAGGGAAAGGAATTACTGTTTCACCTGCTGCTAATTGGGGTTTGATTTTGTTTTCGCCAAACGGGAAGATTGTTTACAGCACGCAACTTCAATCTTCGCACATTGACACCACACCGCACACAGCAGTACACGCCTAACACCCGCCTAAATTGGAATGCAAATAGTGCTCGTTACACCCGATCCACAACATTAACTTAAACAGTTAATGCCGCAAAACAAAAGCTGTGAAGGTTAGCACATGACAAATTCGTATGCGGCCCACATAATAACAGATGTGGATTCGCTGCGAAAACATAAAATATTTTGAAAAAGGCAGCGTCATTAATCATTAACCAAATCGGGCAACCGGAACGCAGTGCGCAATATTTGAATATCCGATTGGCCGATTCACGTGCCTCCACACCCACATCACACCCCACCCCACCCAATGGAACGGGCGTTGAAGTTCCGGGAAGATCAGCAATCACTAGACGAAGGTGTTATTGGTTGAACGACTTTGAGTCCCAGTGAGTGCAATTGTCCTCTTATCACAGCTGGCTCTTGCCTAGGATCACAGTTACATGGCCCGATCTCGATCTACATACATAGTTAATGGAACCGGTACTCGCACTACTATATAGGCGAGTTCAAATACGAGTATGAGGCTGCTATACGAGAGCTATAGATAGGCGACGATTCGTCGTCGCCAGATCTCGGATTTCGATTCATGAGTGGCTTATCAATTCCGATTCCGAGCTTAATGCGAATATAAGTATGTAATACGAATAAATATATACGTGCTGATTTATGTATGTTCGAACTCTCGGAATGGAATCTATATTTAAATTTTGAACACTGTTGTGAGCGATCACATGACCATTGCCCCCTGATCAAGCGCCACTTCCACCCCCACTCCAACTGTGAATTCAACTGCGACTTCTGACCTACGCCTAAAATGAAGTCCAGGAAGCGGCACAACAGATTATCTTGCCATCCGAAACGTGTTCTATTAATCGACTCAAAATCAGAATCGAAACAAAATGCTAATTGTTTCTTGGGGTTTCAGTTGTAATGAGTGTTTCGTGATTCGGATAGGCTTTTTTGCGAGACTATTTGCTGACCAGTCAAGCGAAGTGATCATTTAATTGAAAGTGTTTCAACTGAATCGCAGGGTAGACAAGTGCGCCACCCTGACTAATGTCAACGTTTTTCTCATAACTCAACCTTTAAAAGCCACCGCAAGGCACTAATTAGGAAGTGGGTCAAGTGGAACGTGATTGAGGCACGAGTCTCTCGAATATGAATGCAAAGCGATGACTCCTTACCAGACGAATGCCCCGCCACTGCCGACGATTTCCAGCTGCTTGGTGAGCAGATCCTTCATGCTCTCCTCGCTGATGTGCTCGCGTGTCTTCTCCGGATTGTCATCCTTTGATTTGGTCATGGTTAAAATATCACAGTTGGGATTTATGAGGATGCTTCTTTACTTCTTTGCAGTCCGCTCTTCTATGCTTGATCGTTCAGTTGGGGCACAACAGCCGACTGGATGCGTCTCTGCGAGTGCGTTCACTTTGAGCCTCTGACACCAAGTGGCACAGATAAGGTACCAGCAGGCGAACCTTCCTCCACCGATATTCACTTTCACTCAACGATGCGATACGCTGCCTCGATTCTGGTCGCTATTTATCTATGTCTTACGGGTTGGGTTTGTGTTCTATTTTCCCACTTGTCTTTGGGATCGGATCGCTGCTTATGTTGCAGCGGCGCACATGGGAATGAAAATGAATGCCACTTATGACATACCAAAATGCGATACACTCCCAGTTCAGTTCAGTTCAGTACAGATCAGTTCTCTGTTTCACCGAAATGTACAATGAAATACTTTCGGGGTTTCTTATATTTGTTCAGGTCTTTCTTCTTTTTTTTGTCCGCTTCTTGGCCTGCTGGGCTGTGCAACGTTTTCTAATTTTGAATGGATCCCCGAACGCGTGCATTCGCCTTTCTCCTGCAGATGTCCGCCGGTGTCGCTATCAACTACTACTTGTCGCTTCGAAAGCGTCTCACAAACTAAGCCCACGGGAGGTCGGTCGCAGTGTTTTTGTACGCCCGTCCGTCCCACCAGAGGAGAGAGAGAGAGATGGATGGGGCCCAGGCAGAGGGAGGGGGAGGCACTCGTACCAACACTCGGGCAATCGGGCGGGCTGGGACCGCTCGGCTCTCTTCCCGATCCATATACGATCTACTATATACAGAGTATGTTCGTTCGCTTTCTTTGGATTTCATGCAAGCATTAAAAACAAGAAAGGAAGATAAGCGACGGCCATACCGAATTCATTGATACCCTACATATCACGCATAGTGGATTGATAGTGGTACAACTAGCGAAACTAATTTAGGAACATACATATTAGACGATTGTTAGATACGTTTGAATGGAATTATCCTACTCATATTCTCTCTATTATTCCTACATAAATAGCGTAGGTGATTCAGTGATCTTATCCTGTTGGTGTTAGCTGCATTCAGCAAAGAGAAAGTTAAGTTTCATCATCACATTATAATGTAAGTAGTTCTCATTAATTAAGGTGGGTAATTTCTTTCATTTTCCTGAACAATTTAAGTTTTAAATTTAAATTTAAAGTTGAAAAGTTTCAATTTAAAAGAATACCTTTAAATAAGCGTGAAAATTACTAAAACAATATACTATATACAAATATATTAAGGCATTTCTTTAATGGAAACACTCTGTGGTCAGTAAAAAGTGCTCTGCTAGTCTGCAAAAGTAGAATACCCTTGGGTAAAAGGGTGCACAAAAATTAAATACAATTATTGAGCGTTTAAACGAATGTCAAAATGCGCACTCACAAATAAACAAATTTATTTCTGAATGCTACTCATATGATTAGGTTGAATGTATGTATTTATGTGATTTATATTAGAGCAACGAGAGTTGAATCATTTCAAGTCAAAACAATTACTAGATTACTAGATACTAGGTGGATGATTGACTAATCATTTCATTCTTTAATGCTAGATCCAAAAGATAATAGGAGAGGAATTCGTACACATGAGTATTTAATATTTTGAAATTGTTTGGATATTTTGCTTCAATTTGTACCCTACACTCTCCCACACTTCTCTCCATGCTTCTCCTATTGCTCTTTGCTCAGGACTCTCATTATGAATGCGACAAACAAAACATTAGAGATTGCACGCCAGACACTTGAGAGCCATATGTTCAGTTCTGTTCGGTTCAGTTCTTCTCCTTCCATATTCCTCCATTCCATTACATTCTCTCTGTTCTGCTGGTCGTGTTGTTCGTGGAGGAGGCTACGCTACCCGAAACCCATGTAATTTACATGAACAGAATTACAGTTTAATTCGTTTGTCTCTGCATATCATTACAGTGTTTTTTCCGTTTGCTTTCGTATTGTTTATTTACCTTTTTTTTGGTTTTATTTTTCGAATTCCGAATATGTAGTCGAAGGCGGGACGGGTCCCAGCATGTGTATACATTTATTGTATGACGTATAGAAAGAGTACTGAAATGAAGGAGTGAATGAATGTGAATGGGAATGTGCACTCTCTGCAATTTTGAATGAGGTATTTTCATACAATATGGAAAGATTTGAATCTCACTCATAGCTGGAACCAGAACCCGACCAGAACCCGAACCAGATTTCCACGCAGTGACCTTATCGAGTGATTCGATTTGGGTTAACCTCCATTATCGTCGGAGTGGAGCCTCAAGAGTCCTCAACTCTGGTCTCAATTGATCTCAATGAATCAATCGAGCGACCGACCGACCGTCAATCACATCGTAACCAATAACCCTGGCGGAGAAAGATAGAGATTGGCATTGGATGAGGCCAATCCAGATAGGTATTCATAGATATGTACATACTATACATACTATATATTATAATCATGATACACTACTAATTGTTGTTCATTTGTTCTGTTCTCAGGCATGCAATCATCCTGTCTGTATTCTATTCATCTGTGAAATTCGCACTGCCTCGAGTGAATACATTCAAGAGGTTCTCTAACTAACGGTTCAAACTACGAGTATTGCAGCGGTTGAGTGGCCGTAATTAGAGCTTTTTATGTTGATAGCCCGTTCGCATGTGGGATGCACATGGGCACATGGGCGTGCCACCATAGACAATTCGATTGTCTGGTCTGGGCTGGGGTTTGCTTTGATTTTCTATTTAGAATGCATTGTTTTTGAGAATGAGATGGACTGGGATGGATACACGTGCACTTTTTTTAATCGGCATTCATTGACTATTCCGATGCTCTTTCACTTTCGAAACCCCAACAGACAATCAAATAATCACCGAAACGAGGGCTAATCTAATAAATGTTATCACAGTATATCAAAAAAGAACTTAAATAGAGAGGGTTGCTATGAAAAAGTCTTCGCTTTGGGATTATAATGTATGTACTATACCTTTGCAATAATGTAAATACTTATAAACTACATATATATGTATGTATTGCTAAATTACTTAAGTGTGCTTAATAGAGTGCGATTGTAGATAAATTTCTTTAAGAATACAATACCTTCGCCTCCCACAGAGGGAGGATAATTCATATTTATATTGTAATAAAGAGAGCGTTGGCGAAGCTTAAGTGAAAGATTGCCCAAGAAACGAAAGCGAGCTGAATCGGGGGCATTGTGCATATTAAATTCGTATTCGTTTAAGTCTAGGCGTTGCTAAACGACTAAATTCAATGAGCACATCGAGGAGAAGAGAGGAGAGAAGGCCGTCGCCGTGGAGCAGAGCTTAGACTTTAAGCATTTTGGGGACACACATTCATAGCACATTCACCTGGCAGTTTGGATACTTTAATTTCACATCTAGGAGGTGGAGAGGATGGCGTGACAGTAGCCTTTTCTGAGCAGCCAGATGAGGCCCAGAATAAAGAAGCTGTAGAAGGTGACATTGTAGAGGTTGAGACGGCTGAGCAGGCCGCTGAGACGGGTGGGGGGGCTGCTCCTTTCGTAGGGATTCCTTTCCCGCACTTCGAGCATATCCTTCCAGCCCACGAGCTGCGGACGGACCACAAACAGGGCATTGACAGCGGCCCGGACACCACTCTGGACGGCACCTCCCATGAGGTTGCGATGGTTGGTGCCCACCGCCGAAGAGCTGGACCAGATAACCCGATGCCAGGGCGTCACCTGTGGCTTGTGCCGGGCCATGCTCAGCTCTGTGGTGCTCTGCCGATACTCCAGTGGCTCCCGCATCTCATCGCCGAACCGAGAGGAGAGAAGAGCCAGGACCTTCTGCCGCACACTGTCCGACTCCTGCGGAGAGTGCACTATGTAGCCACAGTACTGGGACTGGCGACATTCGTGGCCACACACCAAAGGCTTCGAGCTGAGAAAGTTCCCTGAGAAGCCCGCCTCCGCCCAGTGGCATTTGCTGTAGCTCAATGAGAACTGGGTGATCAGGCGACTGGGCTTGAGTTTCCTTCTGGGCGGTGGACAGAAGGACTTTGGTATCGATGGCTCGAACTGCAGCTGCTGCACTTTGTTCCACGGAATGGCCAGGATGAGGGCCTGGGCGGTGTACGTCTCCCCCTGGGAGTCCGTCAGCTCCACATAGTCCCTGAAGTGCTTCACCCTGACCACTCGAACATCCTGGGTTATCGTTATGTACTGGATCTTCTCCAGAATGCTCTCGATCAGCTTCTTGGTGGAGAGCTCCAAGAAGGTACTCGGAAAGTTAAAGTAGCTGCGAAGGGGAACAAAAATGTTAGTTCTTTCGTAGATGGTTCAGTTTGAGTTCGTTTCCCTTCCCCGCTCACAAGTCTAGGAGTACGGCCAGACCACCGCAAGAGCTGCACATAGACATGAAGGTATCGTAATCAACTGCGCTGGCATGGACACCGCAGACCAGCTCCACGAAATTCCTCATAAAGTTTCGCGACTTACTGAAGAACAAGTTTCTAGTAATATGCCTCTCCATGGTGGGGACACGCTCCCGCTGGCTGCAAGGAACAGGGCAATAACTGAGGGATCGATTCAACCAAACCTTCGAACCCACATGAACCGCTTTGAGCGAAACCTGCCCATCCGTAGGTCCAGCATTTGGATGTAGCGACACAGCTCGAACTTCGCAAGCAGTGCTGTGGGACCCCGATCCAGTGCCCAGCAGCGTTGCAGCTCCGCATTTTCCCCGCGTCTGTGTTGAGGCATCATCTGCATGTCGTTCATAAAGGCCACCATATCGTGTTGCTCCACATCGACGAAACGGATCCCATTTCCTCCCAGCTGGCCCCCGGGACGGCTGTTCTCGTCGAGGATCCGAATGTTGAGTGTGGTCTCCTTGGCCAGCAGCTTCACCGCCGATGTCAGGCCCGACAGACCCGCCCCGACAATCACTACATCTAGCTCGGGTTGTTCGGTGCCAAAGGGTAGATGTTGATCCATTGCACCCTCCGTTCCTAGCCCTTACACCAGACAGAAGGCATGATTTTTGTCATATTTTTTTTTTTTTTTTAAGTGAAAACTTTATCGTAGAGCACTACGATACACACTCTACACTAAACTACTCCACCTTGTTTCTCTATTTATTCGAAAATCGTACCGACCCTCGATGCTCTTTCTTTTATCTTGCAAATTATTTCTGTCGATGTTTGCCGTTTTAATTGTTTACAGTCTTACAGGAACTGGACACAGTTCATGTTGCCTACTTTTGGGCGTGTCTTTTTATCGGTATAAAATTCAAACTTTTAAACACCACACGAAGTTCCACAGCAATAACTTGAAGCCAGAAAAATAATAATAAAAGTGAAGCTGAGTCCATGAGGATCCATAAGGATTCATAAAACAAACATTAATCGAATGCTCTCAACTATATTATCTACTATTCATCCGAGTATGATTATATGTATGTAAGTGTAGGTACTTGGAGGTACTGGATTATTGGCCATTAATTGCATTACATGCTTTGATTTGGATACAACTGAAATGCAATAATTGCAATGACTAGCGTGAGCAATACTTCCCTAACAAAGCCCAACGAATTTAAAGACCATCGGAATAGCTAGGGGCTGTGCAAATGCATTGGTTTGGTTTTTATTTAGATCTGGAATGGAAGTTTTATTGATAAGAAAAAGGAAATAATTTCAAGTATTTCTCATGGGAAATCATATGAAATCATTTCTTATGAAAATCATGAGAAATCATAAGAAATACTTGAAATTATTTCCTTTATTCGAAAAACTGAACAGCAATTTGGCCCCTTTTTGCCTGCTCTCCATGTCATAATCCAACTTTATCACACCTCGAATGCAAATTCCAAGTCAAACAATAAACATCAACCGACACAGTAGACAAATGACGTGCTCTGGGGGATGGTCGCCGCTGGATACCCAGTGGATATAGCGGAGGATAGTAGTTGGCTTAAGCGCAAGTTCATTCAACTTTCAAACACCTGGATAAACAATAGATGTGCAACTCATTTGAATTCTACGCACCTGAAACTGAAAGAACCTGTTTCTATGTGACTCTCCGACTTTTGCTTATCAATGACACAGTCGATAGTGAGCTATACGTTTTATCTACTTGACTGATATACTACATGAATGAAATATGATAATAAATAAAATAACGAATTAATAATAAACGTTGATTTGAGGGAATGGGCATGAGATCGATCCCCCCACCTTTCAGACTTGTATTACTCGTATAAATGCAATCGTTTTGCGATTGCACTCGCATACGAATGCCTGTTATCAGTGGACGCGACGACCGCTTAGACATATTTTTATGTACGTGTACTTATCGCCCGAGAAGTGACTCTTTAATACAAAGTTCGCCATAAAGTTCGTTGATTCGCAGCGAACCTTCAGAGCGGATCTCAGCTACTATTGTTTTCTAGAGAATAAATGTAGTACACTGCACCTACCTTGTTGCAAATAGATATGTATGTATATTTACTCAATTTGTAAACCGAAACAAAGGCCGTGCAAGTGAAATGTGATGTGCTGGATGAAATTGTAAAATACTTTTCAATGGAATGGGCAAAGCGAAGAATGCATAAATTCGTTGAAATTTCCAGATGCCAGGCTCAATTGAGTCTGCCGCCATTTGATTGGAATGTGCCGCTGCTCCTCCTTCACCTCCTCTTAGCTTTGATTAAGCATCCCCTTTAGCTCTTGGTTGCTGCCCCCTTCTGCACTGCTCGCCGGTTCCTGCTTCTTGCCAAAGTTCTCACCATCTTCGATGGTCTCCGGCATGGGCTTGTTGAGCGTCTCGGGCAGCAGCAGCGAAAGCAGTCCAGCTGTCAGCGAGAGAGCGCCACAGATGATCAGCGGCAGTGGCTGCCAGATCTCCCCGAGCAGCTTCAGATACGGCGCCAGTATGCCACCCACTCGGGCCACCATGGAGGAGGCGCCTAGACCCACATTCCGCACCACTGTCGGGAACTGCTCCGCCGAAAAGATGTAGATGGTGCCGTAGGAGGCAGTGATGGCCAGCTTCCCGATCATCGCACACGCAATAATCATCCAGGTGTTGCCACTGGGCACGGCAATGGTTAGAAGCAGACTTACTCCAGCGATTAGCATGGTGCCGCACAGGATCGATCGCCTGCCCCAGCGGTTCAGAGTGAAGAGGAGGAGAATGTAGGCGGGAATCTCGACAGCGCCGGAGATCACAAAGTTGACCAACTGGTTGCCCCCCAGATTGTTGGTGTTCCACGACAGCCCGTAGTAGACGCCGCTGTTGACGAACCAATCGAAGAAGATGAGCAGCGTCTTGCGCCGAAGATTCGGATGCCGCAGGAGGTCGAACACTGTGGCCGCCGGCTGGGAGGCCGTCAGCTCGTCCTGTTTCTTCTTTTCGGCCGCCTCCTCCACCAGCTGCTCGTAGATCTCGCTGGGTATCTCCACCCTATTCTCCTTGGCAGCCTTCTCGATAATCACAAAGGCCTCGTCCCTGCGCCCCTTGAGCAGCAACCAGCGGGCAGACTCCGGAATGATCCAGTAGTAGCAGATGAACAGGAGACCTGGGAGGGTGAGGGCGATCTGCAGCCAGCGCCAGTCGTGGATGAAGTAGGCAAAGCCTGCCGTCAGCATGAAGCCCACGGAGAAGAACATCTGCATGGCGACGCCGGCGAAGAGGCGATACGAGGAGCCAACCATCTCCAGGGCAATCACGTAGGCCACCAGAAAGACACCCGAAGTGGTAGCGCCCACGATCATGCGGGAGATTGTATAGCTGAAGTACTCGGGGGCCACCCCAGCCAGCACTCCGAAGATCAGCTGCAGGATCAGCGAGGCGAAGAAGGTGGGCTTGCGTCCCAGCTTGTCCGACATCTGGCCGAAGATGAAGCTGCCCAGCAGGACGCCCACCATGAAGAGGGAGTCGCTGTTGGCGCCCAACAGGCTCCTATTGCACACCAAGTCCCATTCGGTGACGGCGCTGTTGAGGTACTTGCTCTGGTCATAGAGGAAACCCGCAGAGCAGGCAACGGTTCCGTTCTGCGTGAAGGGTTCGCTGCCGTTGAGGTAGTCCGCGCTGTAGGCCACATTGTAGTACTCGCAGGTCGACGCCTTGCCGGTCACACTGTCCACGGGATAGGCCAGGGGCCATTTGTCAAGCGGCAGCGACGCGAACTGCACTGTGGCCGCATCCTCGTGTGGCAACTGGCAGCGGAAATCGGGCTTGGCCAAGAGGAAGACCCCAGCGAGCTTGTGAAAGGCACAAACAATGGCCGGCAGACAGAGCAGATAGTAGATCCGTTTCTGGTAGCGACCGAATTCTCCCAGGTGTGTGATGACGTCGTCGTATCCCATGCTGATTGGCTTTGGGCCACGGCAGTGGCTATTGGCCTTATTGCTTGAGTGTCGTACGATTTGTCGCGTGGTTCAATCGTCGCGCCATCCAATGCGACGCCCTGACGTATGCGCAACTTTGTCTAGCTGTGCGTTGCGTATACGGCGAGTGCGCCCGCTTGAACCCGTTTTGATTGTGCAACAATCTAGCTGAATACTTGACACACAAATGAGGCAAAGCTCTGACTGCACTTTATAGAAGCTCCAGCCTCCGTACATGCTCTGGAACCGATGTTAACAAATTTAGATGCCGATGTGGAAAGCGCTCGATCAACCACTCGCCAGCTGCTTCACTCAGAGACTAAACACAAAGAGCTGCTAGAAACCCAAAAATCGGCTCGTCACACTATCAGTGCGTGTCTCTGAGAGTGCTTAAGAGTAGCGCGGCGGTTCTCCCGCTCGTCGAGCAGTCACCCACCCTGTGAGAAATTCGATTGATCAACGATCCGCCAAAGAAATTGGAAATTCCATTGAGGGATCAGCAGAGGGGTTGGTAAGCAGTGAGGGAAGGGGCAGCTGCATTCTGCCCAGTATCGTACGATGTTTGTTTTGCAGTTAAAGGAGTCCCAAAACAAGAGATGGCCTGATTCAGAATTCCAAACATTCTGCAGGCAAACTAAATAATTTATATTCCCCTGTGCTCATTCGCATGTACCTATGTACATATGTACAGTGTATATGTAATATATCTAAAATAGTTTTGATATATTTTCTCACACGAGTATTAAACGTTCTTCTTATGTTATCATAGTTCTCTTAGTTTCACTCTTTCGTTTCGCTGCTCTTCGATATCCGGTTGACTATCAACTTTTGGTGGGTGCAAGGGGAATGTCGAAAGTGTTTTAGCCGTATGTCGAACAGAACAGTCATAAATAGGGGACCGACCCCCATAGAGAGCGTCAGCTCGTAATTAGATCAAGTGCAAAAAAGCACTCAGAGAGATGGATGTAAAATAGTGGTTTGTAATGTGTGTGCGTGTGTGTGTGTGGCAAGGTCAGAGCCATATCATTTCTCGCTGTGTAGTCTAGCACTCTCGTGATTAAATATTCTATTTGGGTCTATTCTCGAAATATATGAAATCAGTCTTGTGTTTTGGCTGCTGATAAGAAAACGTTTTCGAAATAAACACAGCGCAAACACGTGTCATACCATAATTAAAGTAGCCAACCGGATGGTCCGGCCCGTCCGGGTTTATGGGGCCAAGCATGTTCAAGAAATACGATTTCATGATACGTATTTTGGTATTGCTGTAGGAAAAAGTACAACAGTTTTATTTCAAGATCAATTTCATGGAACACATGGAAATGTATACAACTTATTATATTAGGTATAAATTACACAGCGGCATAGGAAGAGGAGAGTTACATGCATATGTACTAGATATACATATGTGCTAAACCACCCTTAATCCACTGAATCAAACCCTCCCTATGCCGCCGCTCCCTGGTTAAATGCTAGAATAGAAAATTATCTATTTGGTCACATCCTTTCATTCGTATTTTGTTTTCTGTTTTGGTCTGCGTGTGAGATTTCTGAAATGATATAATACTTGCTCTATTCTTCTTCTGCCCAGCCCAGACATCCAAAAGTACTCAAAAACGTTCGACTCCTAGACCTTATGACCATTAGCCTTGTGGCCATTTTCCAGGGAGCCATTGAGGGGCTGCGACTCCAGCGTCTCTTGTAGCTCGCGCCCCGTCTCCAAGTACGCCTCCCCCTTGGTCTTCTTGCCGAAATTCTCGCCATCGGCAATCGTCTCCAGCATTGGCTTGTTGTGAGTCTCTGGCAGCAACAGAGAGAGCAATCCGGCTGTCAGAGAGAGCACGCCGCAGATGAGCATCGGCAGGGGTCGCCAGATGCTCTCCAGGGCGGTGAGGTACGGTACCAATATTCCGCCAATCCGAGCAACCATCGAGGCGGCGCCCAAGGCCACGTTTCGCACCACCGTGGGGAACTGCTCTGCAGAGAAGAGGTACACAGTGCCGTAGGAGGCGGTGATGGCCAGCTTGCCCATCATTGCGCATGTGAAAATAAGGACATTCATATCCTGGGGAATGACGAAGGTGAGCAACAGGCTGATTCCCGCCACCACCAGGGAGCCGCAGAGGATGGAGCGCCTGCCCCACCTGTTGAGCGTGAGCAACAGGAAGCTGTAGGCTGGGATCTCGACGGCGCCAGAGAAGACAAAGTTAAGCAGGACATTGCCGCCCAAGACCTTCGTGTTCCACGAAAGGGCATAGTAAACGCTGCTGGTCACCAGCCAGTCGAGAAAGATGAGCAGCGTCTTGCGGCGCAGATTGGGATAGCAGAACAGATCCCACACGGACGGCAGTGGTTCCTTCTCCTTCTCGACGTTCAGCTCCTTCTGCTTGTCCGCCGAATTCTCGCCCTCGTCCAAGAGCGCACTCAGAGCCTCGGGCGTGATGTTCACACGATTGAATCGCGCCGCCTTCTGCATATTGGCAATTGCGCAATCCTTGCGGCCCTTCGAGAGCAGCCAGCGGGCGGATTCAGGAATGATCCAATAGTAGCACATGAAGATGAGTCCTGGCAGCGTGAGAGCAATCTGCAGCCAGCGCCAGTCGTCTATGAAGTAGGCAAAGGCTCCCGTCAGCATGTAGCCCAAGGAGAAGAACATCATCACGAAGATTCCTGCATAGATGCGCTTGGCAGGGCCCACCATCTCCATACCGATCACATAGGCCACCAGGAACACGCCTGATGTGGTGGCACCCACAATCAACCGGGCTATGGTGTAGGTGAAGTATTCCGGTGCCAGTCCGGCCAGGACTCCGAAGATCACCTGGATAACCAGCGAGACAAAGAGGATTGGCTTGCGTCCGTACTTGTCGCTAAGCTGGCCAAAGATTATGCTGCCCAGCAGCACGCCCTGCATGAAGAGAGAGTCACTTGTGGCAGCCAGGAAGCCACGTCCGCAGACGAGGTTCCACTCCGTCACGGCGCTGTTAAGCCGCGTTCCCTGGTCGTACACATACCGGTCGCAGCTCCGAGTGTTGTTTGTGGTTCTGGGCAGGCTACCGTTCAGGTACTCCTCGCTGTACTTCACATCGTAATACTCACACACCTCGCCGGGCGGATAGGAGATGTTCCACAGGTGCTGCGGCAGCTCGAACTGGGAGCCATTACCCGGTGAATCGTCCTCGAAGGGCAGGGCGCAACGGAAGTTCGGTTTGGCCAGTAAAAAGACGCCGGCCATCTTATGGAAGGCCACCGGAATGGACGTAAGGCAAACGAGGAAGTAGATTATCTTCTGGTAGCGCCCAAAGTCGCCCAACTTGATGATGGCTTCGTCGTACCCCATATCGGATTCGCGGATTCAATTCTATGCGTGCGAACAGCTGTTGTCTTCCGTTCGCGGAACAATGATTCACACTGATGGGGCCGCTAGCTTTCTGCCTCGCTTTTTGGCGTTTCGTCTCGTGATGGTTTTTTTTTTTTTTTGGCGCTCAGCAGCAATTCCCGCCGCTGCGCTGCTATGACGGTGACGTGTACTTTGCTCCGACGTCGTCTCGGACTTTGGAGAGCGTTGACAACGACCGGCAGATAGTGTAGAATTCTCTTTAAAGGCAATTATTGCTTGCCCAACACGTGTTACTAAAACAAGAAAAGCCAACAACTTTGTCTAGAGCGCAAAGAGGAAGCCGAAACGGAACCACAAAACCAAAGAGGAACCGAGTAGCGTAGAGCGAACCAAAAGGCAGTTAACCGACGAACAATATATCTAACTCCTCTACTAATGTTTGCTCAAATGCCGCGACCGGTGCGTCACCTTTGGCGAACGAAACACAAAACACAAATGAACTGCGTATCCATCCGGGGCTGCAACTGCAGACACTTTGGAGAGAGACACTTTGGTACGAGTATATGGCGAGATATACAGAGAGACATGGCCAACAAACACCATTCCATTTTAGCTCTCTGGTCCTCAGATATGTTTATGCTGGCAACAGCAAAAAACGAACCATAATGGAAAGCTGTTCTGGGTGCCGAAGACTTTCATACCCTTGCAGGTCGGTGGGTGTTTCAATGAATCATTTGATTTAAAAGAACTTTAAATAAAACTGAATAAAAACTATGATATTATAGTATATCATAACTTTTTTGGCTTGGAGAACTTACCTTCTGTGCGTTCCAAACACCTTACCAATTCGATAGTACCTCTCTCTTGTAGGGTATACAAACATCAACGAAATTTGATGAATGTTGCCGGCTGCATTCTCTCTCTGCTCTGCGCACACTCTCCACTTTGGTTTCTGCTCTCTTCTTTTGACCCTCTCTTGCCGGTTACTTAGCGGCTTCACAGTCAGAGCAAGAGAGAGGAAAGAACCCTGGCAAGGGCACTCACCCATTAGGCCCCCAGAGTGACAGAGACGCCAGCCAGCCCCTAAAGAAAGAGGTTGTTTTGTTGTTTGTTGGTAGTAATATTACAGTTAAGGGACATGCGATACCGAACCGATCCCTGCCACCACATTTCAATGTAAATTCAAACAGCCGCAGCTGAGAACATAAGCCAGGTAATGCTGATAGAAATTCGAATAGATTTCTGTGTTCTGAGTGTGGACTTTCATCAGTCAGGCGATCGTAAGTCATTTGTCTCTCTTTTTCTTGCTCTCTCTCTCTCTCTCTGCTTCTCCGCTCAATTGATCCGGGCTGCTGCTGGCGGGGGCAATTAAGCGGGTCGTACGATTCCATAGTCCCAACACACCAGAGAACTTCTCTCAATTACACTCAATTAGTAAGCATAACGCAGACCCATTCCCAAGATATTCCCAAATCAAAGGCGGACAATCGTACGACAGAGTGTCTCGGTAGGGTCTCTTTTATTTATTGTGATCAGAAATCAGTAAAGAAAAGTCAGCTTCGGGCTCCCAAGTGTTTGTTAGATATCTGTTGTGGGTTCTATGGTAATTATATGATTTATGAAGTAGTATTCCGGTTTAAATTGTTGGAATACTTTAATTATCTTGGGAAACAAAGCTGTTGATAGATCGTTCCTTTAACAGCTTTATCCTGATTTGATCCGACTATTTTATAACATATGTAGGTCTGTTACTCCGGAACTAATTTTAGTTGAAACATATACATATGTACATATAGTCGAACAGAATGATGGACGAGGCAAACGGATATTGTTACATTAATTTCGTTACACTACTGCTAGTCTGGAATATAAAACTTCGCTCCGAAGATCCTTTTAAATTCAGCATAGATCCTCTGAAAGCCTAATTCGGCTTCACACATGGCCATTGGAACATTTGCTCGGCACTGTAGATCCATTTTGTAGCAGCTGTCATAAAGTGAAAACCACAAAAGTAGATCATTGATTTAACAGGAGAGGGTCGAGGGAATAACGCACCCCATTTGGAGCCCACCAGCACCGGGCAGCCCCCATGCAGTGACCTCGTCTCACCGTGGTAACTGCTATTCATGTTGTGAAAGACCACAGCACTACCCTTCCTGGGGGTGTAGGAAATCTGTAGATGGGGAAACACCGTTTTGCCACCCTGCTCAACATCGCTCAACTGCAGGACAATTGGGGCCAGCTATTCAGATGTTCAGTTCTTATAGCGATATACTTACATAGAAGAGAGCTGTGGCTACCCGGTCGCCACGTTCAATGTACCTGTCATACTGCAAATCCATTATTTGGGCTTACAAAATCTACAACCTTGCAAATATATTAAGAACTACTCACTCTGGGTCCAAAGTAGTCCTGATGTGGCATGTACTGTGCGCCAGTGCCGTAGTTGAGAATCAGCAAATTATCCGAGGATCCATTTGAAAGCACTTCAAATCCGGTCATGTGCATCACACGCCGATTGACGGCTGTCACGGCCTTGTTTTTGTAGTCGAATTGGAAGGCGCTCATTGAGGTGCGACCGCTTTGGGCATCGTCCTTGTTCTTGGCCAAGTTGTAGACTTTGCTGCGCTCCATGTCTGGGATAGCCTGGCGCTTGAGTTCGTCAATCTCGCTGTCATAGATCACATCGTGATATATGGCTACGTACGGCTCCCGGTTGAGAGGCTCCACTTTCAAGGGGGCTAGCCGCAGCAGGGGATGAGTTTGGAAATCGTAGTGACAGCTCAGACCTTCGGGAGGATCGAAGAGGCCGCGGCAGCCCCGGACAAAGTACTCAAACTTTACGATTTTTCCTTCCGTTTTCATTTTTATCGGCTTAAGATCGCCTCTCTCCATAAGCTTCAGCTGGTGAAGGATTCTCTGGTCGTCGGTTCCCATGGTCAAAGCGCTTTGAAGCACTTTCAAAGCGAACTCCTTATTGTCTGCAAAAACGACAACAGTGGGTGGATCGATCTACAGATCGATGCCGATTCCTTACCCAAGTTAAAAAGGTTCCGGGCATGGAGCTGCAGAACATGAACCAAATCGTAGCCCATAACCCGATGGATCTCAGCATTGTCGTCTGTCAGCCTGATGGCCTCGAACCAAGCTTCTGCCCGGTCAAAGTATCGCTTCTCAAAGCCATGTCGGGCCAGGGCAAAACAGTCCATTGCATCGAAACTTTTCGATCTGAAATGGAAAACGATTGTCGACGATATAGTCGAACAGACTTGAGATTTCTTATGAATTCACTTGTATTGCACTCCATTGATCAGACCACGGGAAAAGTCACCGACAGACAAACCGTAGACTTCGATCAGAATGTATATAGCTTTGCACGCCTCGTCCAAATCGACTTTAGTGGGTAAATACGGTCGTATATCTTGCACGTGGTCTTGCCACTCTGAAATATCAAGAGACGAAAATCATTACAGCCATTTACGAATTGTAAGGCATGCCATTCTGACCTGTGGCCACCTCTTGGCGCATAAAACGCAGCCACTGCGGCCAGTCGGAGTGCAGGTGTCGCATAAGGGCAAACTGTCTGATAGCGTTGAATTCTTCCCCCAAGCGATTCTCCTCGAGCTGCTGCACTTCTCTCTCAATGTGTTGTATGGCGCTGAAAAACTGAAAGCTCAGCAGCGACCAAGTTAGCTCATTTTACACTCACAGCTCGACTAAGTTCAAATTTTGCTGCAACTCCGTTGCATACACGTCCAGATCGGTGACGAGCAATTTCTTTAAGCCCAGCAAAAAATCCATTTGGACGTTGGAATACGCATAGCCCTTCTTTGATTTACATCTGGCCGTGATAGCAATAGACAATATAGACAAAATAAGCAGAAATCTTCTCATTTTTTCGTGTACTTGACGCGAATGTGATGTGGAAAATATGTACATATATTTTTGGCTTGCTGTTCTGATTTTTCTTAAACATGACTGTAGCCAATGGATTTCGATGCGAAAATTGAATCAGTTATATATAGTAGATGCTTGTCGTGTCATTTCTGCATACCCTTTCCATGTCTAGATAACAATGAATAAATATTTAATATATACTTATATGTATGTATTTATGTATAGGACACGTTTTCCAATTTACTTTTTAAAACGGACAATTAGGCGCATACGCATTCGAATCGTCTTTTTATGCAACATAACGAATCATAATTGCAAAATGAAACAAATAGATGATTTATTGATGCATTGACATAAATTTGATACCATTACCAGGGCAATCCAGCTTGTGCCCTGTTTATAATTAAAATTAATTTTTTTTTAACGCAACCTTCAAAATGGGTCTGAAAAAATGGTTCAATCCAACAACACTTTGCGTCACTGTGCGAACAGCTGTGGCAGCCCGATTTGGTTATCGAAAAGTCTCTGTTAAACATAACAGAGGCCTTTTTAAATGAGCTGGCACTAACGCGTAGGTAAACCAGCAACAAATTTTGCGCTTAACAGTACAGTAGTAAATAAACCACACTTTTGAGAATGTCGGAGCGCCTTGAAACGAAGAGTATGAGTTTTGGCTAAAAGCGTAATATGCAAAAATAAGTCAAAGCTGGATCCTGCATGCATATACACCTAACTATTCGAGTAACAGGTATACAAATAAATACATAGATCAAAATCATGACAATCTACGAAAATGAAATGAATGATATTTACAAGCATTAATTAAAGAAATAGGGTATAAATACGTACACACTACAGGTTGACAAGCAACAAGTTACTTAAAATGATGTAACATTTCATGCCCACTTAAGTTTAATGGTTATATACTTTGTATTGACTTTTTATATTTTATAAGGAATCCAATAAAAAAAACAGTCCCTAAAATCAGCCAGTCTTTTAGAGAATTGATTCCTTAGTCGAATTACATTAAATTTTATGTGCTGAGAGTCCTATATATCTAGTAATATTAAACCGAATATTAAAATCAAGGAAAATAATTTCCGATCATGGACAGAGACGGCATAGCCCATTGTCGAACCACTATTTCCATTTACGCACGAATAAGATACGACTTTAAACATTTCTTTACGCAATTCAGGTGAAACATATCTTGTTTTTTTTTGTAAGTAGAGAGGATGAATCAACAAGAAGAATATACATCCAGTACTATTTTTTGCGGCCTAATTGTAGATTTTCAATATTTAAATTGAGGGGGGTTAAGTGGGTTAAGGGTATTTTTGGGCTCATTCCTGAATTGCAAAAATGAGCCGGGAGAGCGTAAATTGCTCTCTTTCGATCGGGTCATGACAAGGTATGGACAATGGGGAAAAACAGCCAAGCTTTTTTTAAGGCCCTCGTACAAAGTTCACCCTTGCCAAAGTTGAACAATATGTCTTGATAGATTTGAAAGCTCCAAAATTCATCATGGTTTGTTAAGCAATGGGGTTGCATTTTACATTGCATGCTGTGAATTTTGCTGATCGTCTTTCCTCTGGCCAATGGCCATACCTCATCTTTCACAGCTCTTTCACCAGCGATTCAGCGCTGCTCAACGATATATTATTTCGATAAGCCCGCGGGTACACTGGCCACCGACTATCGCTATAAGAAACGCTGGCTCGCGGACGTAAACAACGCAATTTTGTCGAATTTTTGTCGACATGGAAACCACAACTGAATAATTTAATAATTTGTTTCTGATTTTAGAAAAGACCGTTGATAAATATATACAAAAAAAATTCATATATTTTCAATAAAATATATATTTCAATATTCAATAATTATACTAATTTATCAACATTTAAAGCGCGATTCATTTTGCCGGTCTGGTCGTTTTTAATATTCTTGCCAAATTTACGCGGGCCGTTCACGATTGGACGAGCGGTGGATTGTAGTTGTGATTGTAAAAAACAGTGATAAAAACAAAATTAACAACCATTTCGGTTAAAATACTTCAAAGTTATAAATGAAAACATTTTCGGCCAAAAACCTTTTGAAAATTTAAATTTTAAAACTGTGTTCTTGTTTTTCGGACTCCACGACCCGGATCTTAATTTTGAGAAGAGATCAACTAAATTTGTTGCTCCTCACCCCGTTCGTCGATTTTAAATTTCTGCGTGCGGCGGCGGACCTGACTAAGATTCTTAGATCCGTTCCAGTCTCTGGAAGATATCAAATGTAAGTACCCCATAGCAGGTATAGGTATGGACATCACCTGTGTCTCCCTTCTTGTTTGCCTTCATCAGCGTTTATGTTGACTTGCATTTATCGCGGATTTTTGTTGTCCATAAAATAGGTTTACTCTTCGGTAGGTGCGCAAGCAGGCAATCGATAAGCAAAGACGGAAGTCGCACGGAGACCGTGGACGTGACCATGAATCCAATTGCACGAGTGAAGAGGGGCGCAGTCGCAACTGCTCTCCCTCTTTCTCTCTCTATCTCTGTCACCCCCTCAAAGCAATCCACCACCATTGAACTCAGCTGGCCCGCACCCCCACAGATACACAGAGCAATGATTCTATTTATAGACAGAGTCGAGGACATGTCAACGTTTGTTTGTCTTAAAAAAAAAAACCCAAGATAGATTTGTGTCCCGACCATTTTAATTGAGTGCGGAAACGAGCAAACGTTTTCTTTCAGCGGAGCGGAGGAGACGACACAAGTGTCATTCTCTCCAAGCACCAACAATCGGGCGTCCCTTCATTCCATTCCAGACACATTTCGTTTATTTATGTTCCTTGGAAATCATCTGCAAGGCGTCACGGCGTCGTCGTCTCTCCTTCAGGCTTCGGCGCATGCGTGTCCATGTCCATTCGGTTCTTACGCGAAACGTGCCCATCCGATTCTGGGCATTTTAAAGCCAATTAAACGGGTTCAAGTATACCCTTTCGCTGTGAGAGGGTATATCACATTAAAAGCAAGCGTATCTATTTCTCAGACATTCTAATAAAGGGTCAAGAAATTAAAAATAAAAATGCACATAGTCTGAAATACATGTGTATTTATTTGTATAAAAAAACATAAAAAGATATAATTACACAATCGATCCTCTCGTTTGGCTCTTTTACAAGGCATTCAGTGTTCGATTTGTATCTGTGTTCTGGTGTACGTTCCCTCTCCATATGCCAGCGCTAAGGTTGCATTTGCTTTGTTGTTGTCGCTATTGTTGCTGTCACTCAAACCCTCGACCAAACCCCTCCCCACTGTTCCGACCACCCGCCCTCGTTGCCGAAACAAGACTCAACACGCGCCACACCACACCACACAGCTGACAGGAACCTCTCCTCTGATCACCTCTCCTCTCCTGGTGTCAGCGGCGGACAGCTGCTCCCTTCGAAGTTCAAACAGCCCCCGGAACAAAAGAGTTGGTCGAAGAAATCCCTTCGTGAAATGTGTAAACCCACTGTGAAGAGGAGGTCACTCCGCACTACGCACTCAACGAGATCTGAAAAGAAATGCTCAAAACTGCGGCATTAGATCCATTTGCATATAATGCCAAAAGTGAAACACTGATGAAACATTCGACTGGCGATTGTTGCCTCTTGTTGGGTGAAAGTCAGAGTGGTGGAAGTCGGAGTCGGAGACCCTGACAGTGTGTGGTTTAATTGCAGCTTTTGTTTTGATTGACGATTAGCAAAATTTAAGATGTATTTTACACCAGCCCGGTTTCCCTGATCGTTTCTTTATGTTTGCTTCGTCTGTTTGATGCTTCTCCAAATTCAAATGCAAATGCAACACGTGCTCCCACAATATTTCCATCAAATGGGTGGGCTAACGTTTCAGTTTCCTGTTGGAAATACATACATATGTACATACACATATGTATCATGATAAGACTTATGTCACGAACTGCAACGGTGATTCAAACTAAAGCATTGCGTCATCACAGAAGGGTCTAGACTCTAGGGTTTGCTTTAAGGTTGAGGGCTTGATAAGAAAATCACTAAACCATGAAATACGGGATTAGTGTCTTGAAATAAAGAATATGGGAGCAGTTCCTTTGCCTTTAAGGAAAATGCATAGATACCTTCTTAATGAGTAAAAGTATCAGAACTGCCCGTGGCGATCATATGTATATTGTGTTTATATTTGAAAGTGCCCCAGTTTACTCCCTGTGTACAATTTATAACAGTTGTAAGCTAACTTTATACGTTAAAAAGGCTTTTTCCTAAACAAACATCTTCCCAAGTCTAAAATTCATTAAAATACATGCTAACCCCTGTTGCAATTCGAGTCCACAGTCCCATTTCCATTGCCATTCCCCCAGACGTTGATGGATTTGTGTGAAAGGGGTATTATAACTCATTTCCTCAAGCACATGTTCACAGATTTTCCATATGTTTTAACGGCTGCAAGTCGTTACAATGCACTTGGCGGACATCTGTATGCATAAAGCCATTGGGGGGAAAAGAATATGTATGGGAAAATATGCTTGCCTTTCGTTTTGTGTGTTTTGGGTCAACGCTTTGGGGGCTTTTGTCTTTAGCACCAAAAACTGACTCTGTTCTCTCTTCTGTCAGTCGCTGTGTATTCGGGGAGTGTGTTATCTTTTTACCCAGTTGATATTTAATCTTATCTTTCGTCCCAGCACAATTATTTGTTTGACGGGGCCTCCAAAAAAATTACTGGACGACTACGAGGAGTATATTTTGTTGTCAACGTTATGTGTACTCATGTAATGGTAGAGTGTATATTTATTTTGCAAAAATAGAAACATATTTTTTATTCCAAGACAAAGAAAGATGCACCTTGCTTCCATCTTCCAAAGTTTATAAAGTCATCTTCCATATTTGATTAACGTACAGGAAGAGATCTGCGAGTGGAATTCGATACTAAAGACATGAACAGAGATTTGTTGTACAAATTTCCCATAAGCAAACGGAACAAAGACTATTCCCCACAAGTATTCTGGGTATTCTTCCCCTTAAAATAAAAGGTGATTTGCATTTAAATTGCTTTCACATCTCTTCTGTAACTGTATGCGAGAGATTCCGGAACTGTAACCAATTGTTGAGTGTTAATTCCACCGCTTTTCAATTGTTATTTTGGTAGTTTTCCTGCAATTTCAGTTTTCAGTTTTCTTTTGGCTTTGGTTGAGTTTTTGCTTGGCTGTCTGCTGCATTAATTTGTTCCATTTGCGCGATGTTTAACTATCGACAATCTTTGGTATTTACCTCTTATTTCTTCCCTCTTTGCTCTACGCTCTTTATTCGATTCGTGGCAGAGTCGTTGAACTCCGTAGCGATGGGGGGGGATCTGATGTTGCATTGTGTGTAGTTAACTCTGCATTTCTGGGGCATTACAGTCTGAAAAATAACTAAACAAAAACCGAAATAAGCCAAAAAGATTGAAAAAACAAAACGCTCCAACAAAAACTTGTTTCGGCTTGTGACTTTTGCGCATGCTCAGCGTTTTGCTTTGCCAACGCTTTACGGTACAGTGAACTCTGCCCCCCTGCTCTCTATAGCCCTCTTTCTCTCTCTCTATCTCTCGCTGAACTGTATTCCTGTGACGTTTGGGCCATAAATTTTACAGCTGCTGCTGCAGCTTCTATTGTTGCAAGTGTAATTGCCTTTTCGACCATTTCCTCTCTCTGTGTTTTCTCAATAGCTCTGCTCTTTTCCGAGGGCTAGTTGTACCAAAAATGACTCATCATTGTGTGCTCCCATTTGATGGCCAATGGCAGCTGCAAAATCTGCTACCAAAACAAGAAGAACTGGTTGCCTGGCTTGCTGTGCTGCCACAGCCTTGTAAATCCATGCAACATCCGAATCGAATCCGAATGTGTGGTGCGGTGTAGGCCCCCGCACGCTGCACAATCGCGAGCGAACCTGAACCTGTCGCACCGTTAGTGCCGCGTTCCTGCTGCTCCTCCGACTACTGGTTGAACTTGATATTGAAACGTTCTCCGCAAATCGAATCAGTACTCGTTTATGGTCAAAGAACTGCAGAATCGACAGAAAAAAACGTAACTGGTTTCAGATACCCAGAGATGGGGCCTTTGTCGCGCTCTCTTTTTGGCACGATCCAAACAATTCCAAGCGGCTTTTGTCCACAACAATGTTAATCAAATTCCAATGAAATGCTAAGAAACATATCTTAGCTAACGGCTCGCTCGCGGACTTCTTTCCCAGCTATTACCGGAGCCCTATCGTTTCATCGCTGGTCTTCTTCATGGCTTGTAACCCCACGAAAAGTGTCGCAATTATTACACAATTTTCATGGTTTTATTACCGAGGTATTGCTTCGTCTTACGGTTTCGGGTTTGGGGCACTGTTTCATTTTCCGAGCAATTCAAATTGTTTTTTGTTGTCTTTTTTCATTTTTCCACCGTTGGTAGAATGGCATACGAGGCGACGACTTGACTTGTTATGAAATTATGGCAATTGTTTTGGTGTCTTCATTTCCTTCTCTTTGTTTTGGCCATGTTTTGTATACAGGGAAGTGGCACAAATACATATGTATGTGCGACCCAAAGCCCCCAATAAATGGGTCAAAATGAGGGAAAGACTGTCGGAACAGTGATTGGCGTTAGGCTATAGGAAATCAATTTTGGTGCAGCCAAAGGAATGCCCATTAAATCAGAAATTAATCTGTGCTCTGCTTTCTTTAACCCCACACAAAATAATCTCTACTTTCAATTTATCTCAATTATTTCATAATGTATTTAAAATTTACCAATGGAAATTCAATTGATTATGAAAAGGCCCCTATATCATTTAAGAGATCATCTCCAACGAATAATTCGAACCGAAAACAAATCGATTGTGTTTGATTGATTAATTTTTTCCACTTTTTTCTTCCATTTTTAAGCTCAAAAGGTACACGCCCTAGGCCCCTGCCCATGCCATTAACCGTTGTGTGCATTTTTTTAACTGTTTTTTCATTTTCTGTTGCGCAATGCAACAGAATGCATAACAAAGCTGCGTCCCAAAACAATGGGCCCATAACGAACAACATGATTATTAATTATTCAGAAAAAACACACCACAACGTCACCTGTCGGCCCCATCCCCTTGTGTATTTGGTTATCGCTTGGTGCTCGAGGGGCTTTTGGCCAAACGACGACGAATGACCGGAAGGTGAACCTCGGTTACTCGCAACGGTAGAACAGTTTTCCATTACAAAGAGATACATATAGTATATGTACATATGTACAATTGTTTGCATTTACATACATATATTTCCCATCCCTTTTTGGGAGCAAAAAGTTACAAATATAAAGGAATGTAAATCTTTGATGCGAAACTATACGATATTATCCTGATTTGTCTTTTTTTTTAAGCAAACACGAGCAATGGATTTTTTGCCGAATGTTTCGACGGCATATATTTTTTTTATGGCACACATATGATATATAAGCCGATCTGAATTACGGTGATATGTACATATGCAAATATATATGTTAATATGTACTTATGTATGTATGAACAAACATATATTCCATAAAACAAAAAAGAAAGAGCACAGTTACAGCCAGATAGCTTCAAAACTGAAAAATAATTTTTATTGGATAGACCTTAATAATTAAATATATCCGTATATCCTCTCTAAGGATATGACAAAAAAGATAAAAAAGCATCCTCTCTATTGTCAGGTGTGGGGTTCGAACCCACGCTCTCTCTCGAGAACCAGAGCTTAAATCTGGCGCCTTAGACCGCTCGGCCAACCTGACTTGTCGGTCGACGTTGTCTAAACGAGCTATATCAGCGTCGAGCTGTGCTGTCGCCCAGGTTAGCTATGCTGCCAGGGGTGTTTTTACATCTGTATGTGTGCCGTGTGTGTTTTTGTTTGCATTAAGGATAGAAATAAATTGTTCTTTGCTCTTGACTGCAAACAAGTATTCTAAAACTGGTATTACTAACCGATTGGCCGCCTTTTTGCTTTGGCTGTAGAGTTTAGGGTAAAAATGATCAAAAAATTAAAATAACCAAATAAGTAGCATGTCCTGGGCAGCACTTGAACCAAGGCACTCTCGTTTACAAAGTATATTTCGTGTTAATTTTGGTGCCAGATATGAGCAATCACACAACACACACACATTGCTATGTGTTTATTTATAGCCCACTGCAGCCGCCTGCCTGCCATAAGAGAAAGAGATGGCAAATATTGCAAATTTTCTCTCGTTTTCGTTTTTGTATTCCGTTCCGTTGTATTGATCAAGAGATTACGGTCACTGGACAGACAGCTGATAGGCAGATAATGGGTGCGTTTTTCTCCCCTCAGCCGCAACCATGGACATCCGCAAATGGCTGTTAGTACCTCACAGTTCAGGGAGGTGCTCTCTCTCTTTCTGACTCACCTCCTCCGCCTTCAAATCATCAACGACCTATGTATGCTGATGCCACCCTCTCTTTGCTATGAAAACTTTCGTGATGATGCCGCTATCAATTGCATCTGCTTATAGAGCATTCCACTCGCTAATCTTTTGTTGTTCTCGTTCGAATCTCTTTGTTTTGTACACCCAAAAGCTTTAAGCTTATCAGAAACTAACCCCATGTATGTACCACCCCTGTTGAATGATGCATGTCAAGCAGCTGTTGCTTTAAGAAGTATGAATAACTCAATTTGGCAATTGAAGTGGGACAAACACTTTGAAAGCTATTAGAGATATCCCGGAAGTTGTTATGCGATCCGATCCCCTACATGGGAAGCTTCACTGTGCGTGGTGGCGCTTCCTGGTGACTCAGTGGCACACACTTGAGGCAAGTGTTGGGCCCCATTGTTTGGATACACCATCACTATGTACCGGGCGCGCAACTGGAAGCATTACTGTGGCACACACACACAAAACCCGACATGGAGAGGAGATGGCTCGGTAATTGTGGATTCGGCGCAGTAAGCAAAGCTGCAACCCCGTTTAGAGAGACAGTCAGGGCAGGATGACGATGACTGCCGGCCGTCCAGAATCCGCAAACCGAATCAGTGCATGTCGCGCGTTCACTGCAGTCACTACGCTACGTGCCACGTGTAGCCGTAACCAGGGGCATCATCATCATCATCACTGCGCTTCGGCTATCATTTTCCGGGGCGGGGTGTCCCGAAACAGAGAACTCGGTTACTGGGTGAAAATTGCACAGCAACAGCATCGAAAACGACAACGACAACAACAGCAATAACAATAACAGATACATCGAGAGCGAGCTGCAACTACGGACAAAAGTCAAAAGTTCAGCATCGCAACAGATTTCCTAGATATACGCGAGTGCACGCAGAGACAGGCGCCAGACTTAAGCTTATCCAATATGGTTGCTGGCCTCGCAGCCAGCGCTCATCTGCTTTCCATCTTTCAATGCATTTAGACCGTAATGTAGGTCAGAAATAGCCATAAACTTAGCAACACTCGCTTTTTCAAGCACTACAGCTACGGCCGGCCAGTGGGAAATTTGATTAGTACATGGAAAAATTGAATTAAAAGTGAAACGCATTTGGTGTCTTGGATAATCGCAGTCGAAATTATCCAACAGATGCGAGGCCAGAGGTGTCCAAAGCGGAACGGTGACGCGCTGCATGTGGAAAGTGTTTAATCGATAGTGAAAAGCGGCAAAAAAGTGAAAATCAATTCCCCTGGCAAGAGCATTGTTATTGTCAGGCCTACCGGCTGGGGTGGAGTACTAACAACATCTACTACAAAGATTCAGACCATCCCAAACATTCGGACGCAACCCTCTTGAGGGTAGCTTCACACCCTTGTCTTCACTCCTCAGGGCAGCCTTCAGAGTCTTCAGTTCAGTGCATTGCCCTGCAATTAACCGATTGAGAGGCGCGACAGCAGTTGAACCCACAAAATGGATTTCTACACCAGCAACAATAAGCTGCACAACCCCTGCACTGGTATGTACATAGGTTCAATTAACTTCGCTTAATTGTCGTTGCACTTATTAAAACCAATAATAATCTTATCTCAAGACTCCATTAAGGAGGTGGTAATTGTTTGAGCTATTTTTATTATTTTACCCCTTAACTTGGGCTATTTGGAAAAGATAATTATTTAATGAATGTCGTTAGGGTCTTCTAAATAGCTTCCAAATGTGTAGTAGACATTTTCTTAGCAGAATTTGAAATAGAATTCCAAAAGAAAAAAAGAATTTAAAGCTTTTTACAGAACAAACTCGAATATCCAATTCTTAAAACTAAATTTTCATAGAAAAATAGTCATTTTAAAATCTAAAACATAAAAAAAATGTAAAAAAACACTAATCATGTCAGATGTGGGGTTCGAACCCACGCTCTCTCTCGAGAACCAGAGCTTAAATCTGGCGCCTTAGACCGCTCGGCCAACCTGACGGGTTGGGCCTCGCCAACTAAAATGAGATATAGAGCGAAGGATGCAAATAGATTTCCTCGGAGGAAATTTAAATTTAGATTTCTATATAAAAAGAAAAGAAAATGGTCGCTTCTGATGAACAGTTTTGGGAAGAAAACGACGAAAACGAAAAAACTTAGCAACATTTAAGGCTTGTCCTGGGATGCCTTTTGGAATCTCTCTAAAACCTGGGAAGAGATATAAAAACTATCTATCTATGTTTTCTATACAGTTTTCATTAATCAAGAAAATAAATAATATTGAACCAAATATATTTAAGAGTTTGGCAGTAAAAACTCCTTTGTTCTAATTTTCCTCCTTTTGTTTATGAACAACTTCGATTTTGGTTAATTTTATTGTTAATTTTTGTATTCCTTTGTGCAGCCACAAAGAGTCTTGTTTTATTTACAAATATATCTCCCGACGTCAATACTTTATTTTCTGCATATCGGTCGCAAATTAAAATCGTATTCGGAATTCAGATAGCAGAGCATTGGTCGTGGTGAAACGAAGGTTCAGTGCCTTTGGAAAATGTTTATATATATTGCCGCTGGAGGCGGCAATGGAGAATGAACACCCAAGAAAGTCGTCCATTTTTCACGGAAGTTACACTAATAAATCGCAAGCACGCAACACGGTTTGGTCGGAAAAGGGCGAGACGGTAAACAGTTTAAACGATGATATCAGCCCCCACTTTGCACCATACCACCTCTCCCCTGCACACCAACCTTAAAAGTAAACACTGTCTATGGTCCCTTCAAGAAAATCACGAAGAGGCGTCTGCTTTCGAGGGCTTAGCTTTTGGCTAATTGCTGGTCGGATTGGGGGTCAGAGAAAGGGTCGGAGTGCGGTCGGTGTTAGTGCATGTGCTCGGATTACGTATACTCACCGTGGGCCAATAAGCCTGTTAGCTCTCCTCCCATTTTTCTCTCTTGTAAAGGTTCCATTCTCGACTGCAGGTTATCATTTACTGGGGCCACAAAGGCTCGCTCGCGTTGAGGCTTCACATTTCATAAGCTCTTGGCCATGTCTTGAACATGTCTTGGCTCGCCTTCCTATTTTGTTTTCACCGACCGTATTTAGAGGTCTCTGTCTGTGTCTCTCTCTGTCTTGATTTTCTACACCTTCGCCTTCTGCTTCTGCTTTGACTTTGACTGCGGGGCCCTTGTCCATTGTCAATGTCGTCGCCTTCCAGCATTTCATTTCCTTCGCCATCAAGTCATTTATGCCTGCTGCTGCTGCAACTTCTGCCACACTTGGATGCCTATCTCGTAAAAAAAAGAGTGGGAACTGGGGGACAGAGGCAGTGTCAGAGAATTGCATTTCCATGCTATGCAATCAGCAAGAATGCTGCCAGGCAACTTTTTCTTCTTCACATAAACGGCCATCAAAAGTTGCCTTCTTTGCGTTCTTTTTCTTGCCTTATTTTTCTATTCCTTGGCAACTTCACTTTTTTACACAATTTGTAATTTATGCCGCCGTCTTATGGCCCGAAGAAGGAGAAGAGCCTCAAGAGCTCCCCAGACAAATTGCGAAGCGACATAGGAGACATCGTTGCCGTGATTGTGTTGCAGTGTGGCGTTGCATACAAAAGAACTCCATACAAGAGACTCTCCCTCTGTCTATCTGCAGCTCTCAATCATTAGTTTTTTTCGCTCTCTGCATAATCAAGATTATGTTAAATTGCTTGAGTAAGTGTTGTTAATTTACCATGAGCACATTATAAAACGATTTCAGCCGTATGTTGAGGTTAAGCTCCACTTTCTTGCCGACAAAACTGGGCTAATTATGATGGATACATTACAGGTCATACTTCGATAAGTGGGAAAGCATTTTCTCTATATCAGTATGAGATTTATTTTCCATTAAATTGAGAAGGTCTTCGTCTCCACCCCTCAAGCATTTGTCTCAAAGCTGGAACCCTCCCGAAAATGTGACTCATTCAAATTGGGAACAGGCAAAATTAAGTTTTATTAAGTGCTAACGTCTTTAGTTGATAAGACTTAGTTTATGGCTCAAATTAGTTCATTTCAAGATTCAGTAAGGATTAGCTAGATGAGCCATTGGTTTGAGGGATTTTCAAAGATGTTTAGTAGAGCTGATTCTACGGTTCACATTTCTGAATTTATACGAAAGTAAAAAACAGTATGTATCTTTTTCTATATAAAGCATTCCCAAAGTTCTGTTGAATAATTATTTAATCGCATTTAAGTTAGCTTACATATGTTTGGAAAACCCAATATGGATTGAGGCTCTGCTATCTTATCCGTCTATTGTTGACACATCAGATCTATATAAAAAGCATGCATATATGTATAGTAGAAGCTCTGTTAAGTACATATATTTGTAGTATGCATAAATGTATATGAGTGTATATGCATACATAAAATGTACATATATACTACTTTTGGTGGAGGAGGAATACTGGCTCGAATATCTCTCTTTAAGTGCCTAATCTCTATCCGTTCATTTTTTTTTTTTGCGCTTCTGCCATGATTTCCCACAAATATAGCTTTCATTGTATCAAGATGTTATCTCGATGAAACAATTGAAACATTTTTTAAAATTACTTGTTTTAAATTGCAATTATAATAGAATTATAATCAATACATTTCTGATGCTGTTTTCTACAAATCACAAGTCGTTCAACGCTTTGACAGCACAACACCATTAATTATATATGTTTCACCCACAATACAAAATACATATTGGAACCTTAGCTCCGTATGCCGAAGGGATTGCTCTTACGGGATGTATGTATGTAACTCCATGGACATGTGATCCGATTTTGATCCAATTTAACCAAACTATATATTTTTCAACATCATTAAAGTATCTTCAGGTACAGAAAAGTTTTTTGCAGCCACTTTCTGAGCCTCTGTTATAGATTACTTCGGTCTAAGCTATTCCAACTAGTTTGAATATAATGTAAATTGTATCATCATACAATCGTACAACCATAGTCGTACTACCCTCCACAGGAACAGGGTATAAACGCGCACCCAACTGTTTTAAACAAAATATACCCCCACACACAGACCCAGAGCATCGTTCTCAGAACCTGCTGATTCGTAATCCGTCGACACTAAACTGTCTTTCTCTCACGCGTCAAAGCAAACCCAAACAAACAAACCCCCACAAAACAGAACCCGAACTGACGGACGACGACTCATTTGGCGAAACACATAATATAATGAATGCCTAACAATCATTTAATAATTTAGCACTTTGAAACAAATTTATCTTGATGAATGAGGGGAGGGCATTGGGGACTGGGAGCTCCAACAGTAAAGCTATTGTTCTCTCGCTCTTCTCTCACAAACAAACGTCGTCTCCAAAACTGTCGCAGTAACTGCGTCCGACACACACACACACAAATCAAATGCAGCTCAAAGAGGAAATAGAGAAGAGTGAAAAAGGGATGCAGATAGAGGGCAGAGGCGCCCCGAACCCTGGTCTGGTGCACCATTAACCCAGCGAGAGCGAAATAAATGAATTTCACCTTGAAGCTGCTGCTAAAAATTTCCAACGTCATCGTCTCGCTTTCCGAAATCAGATAACCCATAGACGGAATGAAAGAGAGAGAGAGAGGTACATGTATGTACATGGGACATGTACATGTACAAGGGGGACAATGGGTAGGGGGACAGTGAGAGCTTGCGGTTTCCTATCCATATATCCGACTGTTTAAAGTTTAAACAGATTGATGCTAGCGCTAGCCCCAGAGGCTTAGCAGAGGTGAGGTGTTTAGCAAATCCCATAACATGGCCGCTTCTTTGTTGTAGGGTGAGAGAGAGAGAGAGACAGAGACACCTACACGCAGGGCCACCGGTTATCAACTCCACTGCAGAACGACACCACTACGCCCATGAGTCAGAGTCAGTGCATGACCAAGAAAGGTAACCAGCGAAGTAGACACGGATCGAAAGGAAAGAGAAACAGACGAAAAAACAGACAAAACAAGAGAGAATGGTTTCCACGAGGTAGTCGACCATGTTATACCTGGTACTTAATTCCAAGTGTAGGTCAATGCGGATACACCGGATCTTCTGATGATCTTAAAAACTACAGGTGGATTGGGTTTTCCTTACGCCTCACTTGAGATTCGTAAGAAAGTCAGTATTAACACATCGGTAGATTTTAGCTACAGCATACCCTTGTAATCTATAAGTACAGGGTGTAAATACTGCCACAGCGACAGCCAACAAGAACAATAGGCGGGCGAGAGAGCCGCCGAAACAGAGAGAGAACCATAGAGCAAATAAAAGAGCCAGAGAGAGGGCAAAGCACAGGTAGAGTTAATAGCTGAGAAATTTTCACTGTTCACCCAAAACGTACCCATAAAACACCGGTCCCCTACTATCCCCCCTGCCGGCAACAGAGCGGCAAAGCGGGCCTTAATGACTGTTCCAGAGAGAGAGCGGCGGTGGAAGCAGCAGCGCCGGCAACGGTGATCGCTACAGCTGAGTGCGCTCCACAGTTGCCATTCGGAATTCAGGAACTCAAGATCACAGCTAGGCAAGCGTTATTTGATTGTGCCCAGGTTCCTAGTTCCTCTGTCTCTCTGTGTTGGTAATACTCGTAGCTACGGACGAGGTAGATAAGATTTTTCGCATTGATACTGCCCCGCGTCGTGCATACCTTTCAGCGATCAATTCTCAGCTATTAATAACAGCATTATTAACCTTTCAATATGTCTTGTTTCTCTTTCAGTGCGCAAAATGTTGGAGGACACCCAACTCGTGTGGGCGAGGGATCCCGCCGAGGGGTATATACAAGGTCGCATTACGGAAATCGGTACCAAGGAGTTTGAGGTCACGCCAATCGATCGTAAATATCCGAAGCGAACTTGCAGCTACGATGACATTCACTCGTCATGCGATGGACCACAGGATCATGATGATAATTGTAAGTAATTCCCAGTCATATCTCTCATGGGAAACCGATCCTCCCTCACTATGTAGGGGAGGGGGCCTTTTATCTGCCCTTGAAAGTGTTACATAAATGTGAAAAGAAAGTGAAAAAAACAAATATATGTATGAGTGGAGCAAGCAAATATCGCTTATTGATATTATTCGAGATGGCTGTATATACAGAATCCGAGAATCTTATCTAGCCACGTAGATAACACCGCTTTAGCGTAAAATATTCCAAGTATTTAGATTAAATTTTTTCCAGTCCATTAGTTTTAATATGAGCATAATGATCCTTGCCGAGATCTCTGTGTCGTTATTGTTAGCAAAATGCTCCACTTCTTGACCGTGATTCACTACGATACGATGGTAGTGTTCCTTCACATAAACTTCGCAGCCATTAGCCACGCTTGCTGCTTGCATGACCCCCAACCTAAAACCATGCCTCCCAGACGGCAGGGGGAAAGTGGTCTTGGGCCATAAAGTCTCGCAACAGGGCACAGACGTTATACTAACCTACTTGATTGTGATTTTACCTGAATTTTCAGGCGAACTCATGTTGCTCAACGAGGCCACATTTCTGGACAATCTGAAGACACGTTACTACAAAGACAAGATCTACGTGAGTACTTAAAATTACGCGCAGAATAAACGAAACTGGAAAATAAACGAAACTAATCTAAATATGTTTATCTGGTTTACCGTAGACCTATGTGGCCAATATACTGATCGCCGTGAATCCGTACCGTGAGATCAAGGAGCTCTATGCACCCGATACCATCAAGAAGTACAATGGCCGTTCGCTGGGCGAGCTGCCGCCGCATGTCTTTGCCATTGGTGAGTCCCCTTGATATGACTAGATGTATATATAGAATGAGTATCTATAACCTCTACTATGTTTTCCCCACAGCGGATAAGGCGATACGGGACATGCGTGTCTACAAACTCTCTCAGTCCATCATCGTATCTGGGGAGTCGGGTGCCGGCAAGACTGAGTCCACCAAATACCTGCTCAAATTCCTGTGCTATTCACACGACAGTGCCGGCCCCATAGAAACCAAGATCCTAGATGGTAAGCAAATCACTTAAACCCCAGAAATTGTGTGTCACTGATCAGAGATCCATTAAATTCTTAGCCAATCCTGTGCTGGAAGCTTTTGGCAATGCGAAAACCACTCGAAACAATAACTCCTCGCGCTTTGGAAAGTTCATAGAGGTGCACTACGATGCCAAGTGCCAGGTGGTGGGCGGCTACATATCTCACTATCTGCTAGAGAAGAGTCGCATCTGCACGCAGAGTGCTGAGGAGCGTAACTACCATGTGTTCTACATGCTCCTGGCCGGAGCACCGCAACAGTTGCGCGACAAACTCAATTTGGGAAAACCAGATGACTATAGGGTTCGTAGAAAGTAGAAACAACTCTGCCACAACTCAATCCTTACTCACGAGTCGCATTTCTCTCGGTCCTTAGTATCTCTCCGGCTGCACGCAGTACTTTGCCAATGCCAAGACAGAGCAACTCATTCCCGGCTCTCAAAAGTCAAAGAATCACCAGCAGAAGGGCCCCCTCAGGGATCCCATTATCGATGACTATCAGCATTTTCAGAATCTGGACAAGGCCCTCGGCCGATTGGGTCTCTCGGACGATGAGAAGTTGGGCATCTACTCGCTGGTGGCGGCCGTTCTGCACTTGGGCAACATTGCCTTCGAGGAGATACCCGACGATGTGCGCGGTGGCTGTCAGGTGTCGGAAGCTTCGGAGCACTCACTGACCATCACCAGCGGGCTCTTGGGCGTGGATCAAACGGAGCTGCGTACGGCTTTAGTGTCTCGCGTGATGCAGAGCAAAGGAGGCGGCTTCAAGGGCACGGTTATCATGTAAGTGCAAGACGCATTCCACTTTGACTTTGCTGGTGGATCTAATCGATCCACTTGATTTGTGTTCGTACAGGGTTCCATTGAAGATCTACGAGGCGAGCAATGCCCGCGATGCGCTGGCCAAGGCAATTTACAGTCGCCTCTTCGATCGGATTGTTGGTCTCATCAATCAGAGCATACCCTTCCAGGCCTCCAACTTCTACATTGGAGTCCTCGACATTGCGGGCTTCGAGTATTTCACCGTCAACTCGTTCGAGCAGTTCTGCATCAACTATTGCAACGAGAAGCTGCAAAAGTTCTTCAACGACAACATCCTGAAGAACGAGCAGGAGCTGTACAAGCGGGAGGGTCTCAATGTGCCAGAGATCACGTTCACCGACAACCAGGACATCATCGAGCTGATCGAAGCCAAGTCCAACGGCATTTTCACGCTGCTCGACGAGGAGTCCAAGCTGCCGAAGCCATCGCCCTCTCACTTCACTGCCGAGGTCCACAAGTCCTGGGCGAATCACTATCGCCTCGGTCTGCCGCGATCCTCACGCCTCAAGGCACACCGCACGCTGCGCGACGAGGAGGGTTTCCTGGTGCGTCATTTTGCCGGTGCCGTCTGCTACAACACCGAGCAGTTCATCGAGAAGAACAACGATGCCCTGCACGCCTCGCTAGAGGGTCTTATGCAGGAGTGCGAGAATCCCCTGCTGAAGACCCTCTTCCCCTCGGGCAGCAGCACTTCCATTCGTGGCAAGCTGAACTTCATCTCCGTGGGCTCCAAATTCAAGACTCAGTTGGGGGAATTGATGGAGAAACTAGAACAGAATGTGAGTAGATAAACCATCGTACTTCGCTTCTCTTTGACTAATAATTGTTCCTTCCCGCAGGGCACCAACTTTATCCGCTGCATCAAGCCCAACAGCAAGATGGTCGATCGCCAGTTTGAGGGCAGCTTGGCTCTGGCCCAGCTTAAGTGTTCGGGCACCATATCGGTGCTGGAGCTTATGGAGCACGGCTTCCCATCGCGTGTCCTCTTTGCCGATCTGTATAACATGTACAAGTCTGTGCTGCCCCCAGAGCTGGTCTCGCTTCCGGCACGCACCTTCTGCGAAGCCATGTTCCAGTCGCTCAATCTAAGTGCAAAGGACTTTAAGTTTGGCATCACCAAGGTCTTCTTCAGGCCCGGCAAGTTCGTTGAGTTTGATCGCATCATGCGCTCCGATCCTGAGAATATGCTGGCCATTGTAGCCAAGGTAAAGAAGTGGCTGATTCGCTCGCGTTGGGTCAAGTCCGCGCTGGGAGCTCTGTGCGTCATCAAACGTGAGTTATCCTCAGATCTCAGATCAATGTGTTCTCTTGATTCGAACGAAACGTTCTCCCTCAGTGCGCAATCGCATCATCTATCGGAACAAGTGCGTGCTGATGGCCCAGCGCATTGCTCGCGGATTCCTGGCCAGGAAGCAGCATCGACCACGCTACCAAGGCATTGCCAAGATCAACAAGATCCGAACGAACACACTCAAGACAATCGAAATCGCCAACGGCCTGAAGATGGGACGCGACGAAATCGTTGGCGGTGTGAATGATATCTACAGGCAGATAGACGATGCCATTAAAACCATCAAGGTAGGTCTTCAAATGCTGGTGTGTCCTTGTCCCTGTGACCAACTTAATTCTTGCAGTGGACTCCTCGCATTACCCAACGCGAAATCGACTCCATGTACACTGTGGTGATGGCCAATATGAATAAGCTGACTGTTGATCTGAATACCAAGCTGAAGGAGCAGCAGCAGGCCGACGAGCAGGAACGACTGCGCAAGATTCAAGAGGCCCTGGAGGCCGAACGGGCAGCCAAGGAGGCAGAGGAGTACCGACAGCGCGAAGAAGCCGAAAACAAGCGACTGTTAGTAGAAAATTCACAATAACAAAACCCCAACTGAGAGTTTGATCCCACAGAAAAGTCGAGATGGAGACACGGCGCAAGCATGCAGAAGCGCAGCGATTGCGCCAGGAAGAGGAGGATCGTCGTGCCGCTCTGGCACTGCAGGAACAACTCCAAAAGGAGGCCAAGGACGATGCCAAATATCGCCAGCAGCTAGAACAGGAACGACGCGATCATGAATTGGCCCTGCGTCTCGCCAGCGAGTCCAATGGCCAGGTGGAAGACAGTCCTCCTGTTATACGCAAGTATGTTGAATGGTTTCTTGAAAAAAACATTGGTGGGAAACGTACCAATTTACAGGGCAATGACGAGGGTGAGGTGTGGGCAACTAAATCCTCAATTATTGGGGATTACATTATACATATTTGGGAAGATAAGATAATGGTTTTACGAATTAAATTTGACTCGGGGTGACAACAATTGTATATGTACAGATATGTTATGACTTGGTTTCTAAGAATTTATAATTTAATGTTTTGAATTATTCCTGAAAACTCACCAACTTTTTCCCTCTTCCTCCCCCCTCCACACGCAATCTACTCTTCCACACCATCCACAAAACCACAAAAAATCAAAAAAACCAAATCACATTCGAACAATCGAAAACACAACAACACAGTGGTATCAATGACGCCTCTCCCATGGGTTCCAACAAATTGATCAGGTATAGCACGCTTTATAATGTCTATAAATATATGTACAATACAAACGAAACTCTTGTAAATTTTGTCAATCTCTTCTTGCTTTCTCTAATTGGATAAACGAACTACATATACTTTATACTATACTTTATTTTCTTATATGCTTTAACTTTCTGTATATTCTTTAAAAAAAAACAAAAACAAAAAGTTTTTCACAAGTTGTGTCAAACATTGCTTCGCGGTACTTGAATAAGTGAGTTGGTGCTGGTTTTGAAAACATTCTCCTACTAAAATTAAATTTACTAACACCCACCTAAAGTAAAGATCTCATTCCCACTAATCCAAATCATCAGTAAACAAACAAATATCGACTAGTATAATTCACATTGGCCTATAGTCATTCTTCTCTTGCATTTGCCAGTAAATTCCTCCATTTTAATGCCATCAATGACTCACTTTATTTGCTTGCGCTTTAAACTGCAATTAATTTGCAATATTTGTGTACTAATTATCTATTACATTCCTGTGCCACAAACCATAGGTCTGACAATGTTCGGGCACAGCAGCAGGCGCTGGGCAAGCAGAAGTACGACTTGTCCAAATGGAAGTACTCGGAGCTGCGCGATGCTATCAACACGTCCTGTGATATTGAGCTGCTGGAGGTAGGGCGAAATAATATGCAACCTCTCTGCTGGATAATTTTCAAGGATCATTTTTGTAGGCCTGTCGTCAGGAGTTCCATCGCCGCTTGAAGGTGTATCATGCCTGGAAGGCAAAGAACCGCAAACGCACCACTATGGATGAGAATGAGCGCGCTCCACGCAGCGTTATGGAAGCTGGTAAGTTAGATTTGTAACACAGAAGTCTCCAATCTCTATAAGTCCACCCATCTTGACAGCCTTCAAGCAGCCACCGACTGTGCAGCCCATCCAACAGATTGTGACGGCCCAACATCGTTACTTCCGCATACCCTTCATGCGAGCCAATGCACCGGACAACAGTAAGTCCCATAAATGTCCTTTAGAAGAGAAGTCTTATACTATATATTAATAATGCATATAATCGTGTTATTTTACAGCCAAGCGTGGCTTGTGGTATGCGCACTTTGATGGTCAGTGGATCGCACGTCAGATGGAGCTGCATGCGGACAAGCCGCCGATTTTGCTAGTTGCCGGCACAGACGATATGCAAATGTGTGAGCTGAGCCTGGAGGAGACGGGCCTCACACGGAAACGTGGCGCCGAGATTCTGGAGCATGAATTCAATCGGGAGTGGGAGCGCAATGGCGGAAAGGCCTACAAAAATCTGGGTGTTAGGCCCAACGGCCCACATGCAGGCATGCAGAAACAACAATAATCCAATAACCATCCCCCCACTCTATTCGAAAAAAATCAAATGAAAGCCGTTTCAGTGGTCCAGAGGTTAAAATTTTGAGTTTTACGAACAATTTCGGAAATTGTACCCTTTGGTAAAAGTGGCCACGTCCATAAAATTTAGTATATACAATTAATAATCGTTCTTATGTGTTTAATTGAATTTTGTTGTATTCGACAATTGCATTCAACATTTATTTCACTCGCTCATCCAGCGCCCAGACTGTTTTGTGGGGGCCTTATATAGCTATTTAAATATACAATAAATACATAAATATATATCTCTAATTAAGTGAATCTTACGATGTAAAAGGAAACGGCAAAGTTGTATTTAGTGTCTAATTGTGTATTGATTGTGTATTTAGTTCACTGCGATGTATTTACATAATTGAAAATATATATTTTACAGTATTTTAAAAATAAATATTTCAAATAAATGCGCGTTTGGTTGGCGCGTCAGATATCGGAGGTGCTGGCACAGTTTCTGATCCACGAGGAACTTGAAGCAGCAACTGATTGTGGGCGCCAACAGCATTGAGGAGGATATTGCGAAGCTGTGGAAGGAGACTCTCAGCGCAAAGGGGATGACCTCAATTTGGGAGTGCGTGTTAAGAGTCTGAAGTTTTTGGTGCTTCTCCTCAAGAGGAGCGTCAACAATATACTGGGCTACCAGCCCAAACAGCGACGAACGGGCCTCTTATCGGCCACCCAAAACCAAAGAGGTTACAGGCCTCATCCGTGCTTGGTTACGGAATCTCGCCCCTGGTCTCTGTGAAGAAAAATGCTTCGGTGGGCACACCGGCGAGGCTGCAGAACTTCTACAGAATGCGTCCAGTTTTGTGTATCGTGAGGGTTACACTGCCCGCCAGGTCAACGATGGCAACGTCTTCCTCGTCTTTCTGCTTCCCAGTGAAGACTCCACTTCCTCAAGAAATCCAAAGGCTGCCCAACGACAAGGCTGGCTCCTCTTCGGACAAGCAACTTCCAAGCATTCTGGAGCAGCTGCATTGACAACAGAAGCTACAGAAGTACGAGCAGCGCACCGAGTCCTGTGATCAAACCAAAAAGCCAAAACTGGATGCCAACTTGAAGAAGAAGCTGCTCAAGGCCAAGAAGCAACGCAACGAAAGGCAGAGTTGACCGAGGTCGCACCGCGGCAGCGCAAAAGGAAGCAGCAATTTAGCCAGGAAGACCTGGACGAGCTGGCCAGTGATATGCGGCTCTTCAAGGGTCTGTTAAGGAACAAAATCAGCGAAGAGGAGTACGACATGGGCGATGGGCATTGAAAAGGATGTTTAAGAGACGGCAGCGTTTAATTAATATATTAAATCTTTATTGGTGGCAACAAAACCTACAACTAAATGAGATGAGAATGATGTGGCGGGCTTCGTTCTCTTACGCCGTATTTCCATCCACCACAATCTGTAGGATGATGCGCCGCTTGGGATCATACGAGAAGCCATTGGTGCGGAACAGATCAGAGTCGTAAAACGGCTTCAGGTTGCTGATATCCAGCTGCTTGGCCCGTTCGATCAAATCGCGTTCCATGACCTCCACGTGTGTGGCGCCGGGACCATCCTTGCAGCGTATGTAGGCCAACTGATCGAGCGTCAGCTGGCGTAGGATGAAGAACAGCAGCTCGGAGTGGTCCTTCTGGAAGGCCAGGTACTTTTGGAATGTGTTGCGCATCTTCTTCATCACACTGAACTTCTGGGCCTCAATGAAGCTCTCCAGCATCATGCGAATGGCCATGCTGACGTCCGCCTCCATCACATTCTCGCGCAGATGCATGCGGCAATGGGCCTCCGACATGCGGATGACGCTCTCGATGTGGCGCACAGTGATGGGCAGGGAGCCGGTGGCAAACGATTCCTGTCGCAGCTGCGCATACATCTTGGCGATCTTATCCTCATCAATGTTCTAGAGGTAAGGGAGGAGGCGAACAGAGTTAGATTGGTTAGAAAGTGAATAAATGATGAACAGAGTTTTGTTGAACGAACCGTGAGCTTTGGCCGAATATTCTCTTTGGCATAGACGATGTACTGGCGCAGTAGATCCTGGGGTATCTCCTCCACAGACTTCTGTGTGGGTTCCTCCATCTCTGGCTGCTCCTCCTCGCTGGGGTGATGCTTCATATGCGAGTGCACCACAAACTTGGCTAGCTGTTGGTCCTGCATGGGATCGAACTCATCCTTAACCACGCACAGGATGTCGAAACGCGACAGAATGGGCTCCGAGAGATTCACGTTCTCGGAGAAGGTCATCGAGGGATCGTAGCGACCGCCAATGGGATTGGAGGCGGCTATGACTGTGCAGCGAGCCTGCAGCGAGGTCACAATGCCCGCCTTGGAAATGGATATGGACTGCTGTTCCATGGCCTCGTGAATGGAGGTGCGATCCTGGTCGTTCATCTTGTCGAACTCGTCAATCAGGCAAACACCCTGATCGGCCAGCACCAAGGCGCCCGCCTCGAGGGTCCACTCCCGCGACACTGGATTGCGACGCACATAGGCCGTGAGACCAACAGCGCTGGCGCCCTGTCCCGTAGTGAACACAGCGCGCGGGGCAACCTTTTCCGTGTACTTGAGGAACTGCGACTTGGCCGTACCAGGATCTCCGCAGATCAGTAGATTGATGTCTCCGCGAACCTTGTGCTTCTCACCAGGGTTCTTGGACTCACCTCCGAATAGGGCCAGCGCCAGGGCACGCTTGATGTAGTCATGTCCGTAGATCGAGGGCGCCATTGAGGCCACCAGGCGTTCGACAATGCGCGGATCCTTGCTCAGTTTTTGAATGGTGGCTATGTCCTCGTCCGTCAGAGATTGCACCACCTGCTTGGAGTCCTTGACGACCACATGATTGGCAATGATGACCGTGGCAAAAACGGGAAAGCCTTGATCCGTGTTGAGCGATCCGTCGTAGTTGTTGGTGTAGATGCCAGTGACTTCCAGCTCGTCCCCGGGCTTGCACTGATCGCACAGATCCGAGAGCAGGATGACGTCCTTGCTGCGTGGTATGCGTCCGGCGGGAATGCGGCCGGGCGATTCCTGTAGCGTGATCTTCTGGTAGTTGCGGTACAGCGTCTGCTCCATGTTGATGGAGAAGGGACCGTAGCTCTGGCACTCCGGGCACGATCCCGGCTTGACCTCAGTGTTTTGGGACTGCACAAAGGGGCCCAGGACATAGCCGCACTTGACGCAGTCGTACTTGATCACCGACAGCTGGGGCAGGACACCCGTGGTGGCCGTCACCACGCCTAGGGTGCGGACCAGCTGATTCAAATGCAGCTTCCGGAACGTGCGCAGCTCTTCAATCAGGGGCAGCTCTGAAATGCGCACATGGATCTCGGTGGTGACACGCTCGTATGTGGGAAAGATGGACAGGACCATGTCCTTGGCCACCTTGTCGAAGATTTCGAGCATCTGGAAGGGGGCCTCCGGCAGGAAATAGGCCAGCACATGCTCCTTGTTGGCCAAATCCGTGTAGGAGACCACAAACGAGGACTTGTTCTGCTCGCACATGCGACGAATGCGATCCCGATATGTGTATGCGCCTCGATCGTCCACGAATGTACGCAGAAAGGACTGAAAACGATTGGCAATCTCTGTGCGCGGCCCCAGCATGCTCACCCACTCCTTGGTGGAGTGGCCCTTGGTGTCCTCTAGATTCTCAATGGACTCGATCATCTCCGTGTCTTCCACCTCCCCGACGGCGGCCTTTTCACCTGCCCGGCGCTTGGCCCTCGGTCCCACATCGTCTTCATCGTCGGACTGGCCAAAGCCAAGCTCGCGATCGTCGCGGTGTATACCAGCTGCACGGTCACGGTTCCTCATCTCTGACTCGGCCGCATAGCGGTCTCCCTGCGACATCTCCGAGAAGTCCTCCTCATCGTCCAGCATCGCCGGATCGTAGTGATCCAGCTCTGGCATGGGACGATAGTCGTTCTCCATGTTGTCCCCGAACAACTCCTCGCCATCCTCCTCCTCCTCGTGGCGCACCGTCTGATCTCCGAGAATCTCATCTTCGTTCTCGAACGGCTCAAAGTCGCCCACAGGCGATGTCATTGCTGCGCGCAGGTCACGGCGCTCTGCTGCATCACTGGGCGTGTTTGGGGGCGGCGAGCTCGGATTATCCATTTCCAATATGTAGAGTGACCTTCAAAGTGTCTTAAATATGTTCTTAATGAAATTGTTCAGGCGCCGATCGCGAATTGTTTTGTTGTGTGACGCGTGCGAAAATGCGCGGGAAAAAGTGCTGCACAACACAGAATGAACAGTGCTAATAATTGCAAAATACTACTATTAACAGTTATAGTGATGGAAATTGCCAAAATGTGAAACGCAATTTTGAAATTAGCCTTACTTAATCCTAAAATTATGTTTCCTTGCTGATTATTTATTTATTTCAGCCTTAAATGCTTTCCTTTTTGCGTTATTTTATTATGTTGGCGCAAACTATAAAATGCGTTACAGCCCTGAATCACTGTGGAACTAGTTCAATTTAAAACCACAAATCTGTGACTTCAGAATCGCTCTCCAGTCTTCCCGCCTCTTCTAGCTTCATTCAGTGTCCAGCCCTTGTCGAATCTATAGATTTTGTTGTGAAATTATTGCAAATTATTATAAACAATTTCAAAATGGGCTTTGCATCTTTGTCCTCGGGCGTTATTGCTGTAAGTACACCTTTCCTCAGTTGTGGGTTTAATGCTTTGAACGTGCTTGAATTGATTTGTCTGGAACAGCGCATTATGAATGGCGACGATGCGGTGAAGCCGGTGCTCCAGATTCTGGCCATCAAGAAAATCAACAGCAATGCGGATGCGGAGCGGTATCGCATATTGATTTCCGATGGCAAGTACTTCAACAGCTATGCCATGCTGGCCAGCCAGCTGAACGAGATGCAGCACAAGGGGCAGCTGGACGAGTTCACGATTGTGCAGCTGGACAAGTACGTGACCTCGATGGTGGGCAAAGAGGGAGCTGGCAAGTAAGTGGGGAGTCTCCAGAACTAACCTGTCACTGAACTAACTAAACTAACGTTTCAGACGCGTCCTAATTATATCAGAACTAACGGTGCTCAATGCAGGCGCCGATGTGAAGGAGAAAATTGGCGAGCCGGTCACATATGAAAATGCCGCCAAACAAGACAAGGTCGCCAAGCCCGCCAAGCCAGCACCGGCTGCTGTGCCCAAAAAGGAACCGACTCAGAGCAACAACAACAACAGTAACAACTTTACATTGAATGCGTCGATTAACGCGGGGATGACCCATCCCATCTCCAGTCTGAGTCCCTACCAGAACAAGTGGGTGATCAAGGCGCGTGTGACCTCCAAATCAGGCATACGCACCTGGAGCAATCCCCGGGGGGAGGGCAAGCTCTTTAGCATGGATCTGATGGATGAGTCGGGTGAGATTCGTGCCACAGCCTTCAAGGAGCAATGCGACAAGTACTTCGATATGATACAAGTCGACAGCGTTTACTTCTTCTCCAAGTGCCAACTGAAGCCCGCCAACAAGCAGTTCTCGCAGCTGGATAATCCCTACGAGATGACCTTTACTGGCGAAACAGTCGTCCAGCTGTGCGAAGATGCGGACGATGGTGCCATTCCCGATATTAAATACAATTTAATTCCCATTTCCGAGGTCTCTGGCATGGAGAACAAGGCGGCTGTCGATACAATTGGCATCTGCAAAGAGGTCGGTGAACTGCAGGCCTTCACCTCTCGCACCACCAACAAGGAGTTCAAGAAGCGCGATCTCACCCTGGTGGACATGAGCAATTCGGCCATCAGTCTGACCCTGTGGGGCGATGACGCCGTCAACTTTGATGGCCATGTTCAGCCAGTTATCCTGGTGAAAGGCACACGCATCAATGAGTTCAATGGCGGCAAGAGCCTGAGTCTGGGCGGTGGCTCCATCATGAAGATCAATCCGGATATTCCAGAGGCGCACAAGCTCCGCGGCTGGTTCGATAATGGCGGCGGTGACAACATTGCCAACATGGTGTCCGCCCGCACTGGCGGCGGCAGCTTCTCCACTGATTGGATGACACTCAAGGATGCGCGGGCACGCAACCTTGGCGCTGGCGACAAGCCCGACTATTTTCAGTGCAAGGCAGTGGTGCACATTGTTAAGCAGGAGAATGCCTTCTATCGCGCCTGCCCCCAGTCCGACTGCAACAAGAAGGTGGTCGATGAGGGCAACGATCAGTATCGCTGCGAGCGCTGCAATGCTCTGTATCCCAACTTTAAATATCGTCTGCTCGTCAATGTGAGTCTCCATTAGAAGATAGTTGTACTTTAAGGGAACCCTAATTAACATATGTCTCAACAGATGAGCGTGGGCGACTGGACCTCCAATCGTTGGGTCACCTGCTTCAACGAAACCGGCGAGCAGCTACTCATGCACACCTCCCAGGAGGTGGGCGAGGCCCTCGAGAATGATCCAACCAAGGCTGAGGAAATGTTTTCAGCCCTTAACTTCACTTCGCACATCTTCAAGCTGCGCTGCAAGAACGAGGTGTACGGCGACATGACCCGCAACAAGCTCACCGTCCAGGCTGTGGTCCCCCTCAACTACAAGGAGTACAATCGCTATCTGCTAAAGGAGCTGCAGGAGTTGACTGGCATTGGCAGCAGCTCCAACTGAATATCCTCCAAACGGTTAAGATTATTATTTAAGATTCATACTATAATATTTGGCATTAAAGTTATATATATCCTTCAATTGGCATTTAAGTACCAGGATGTGAAAGCATCCCCTCCCCCCCTACATATAATAACCAACAAAAAAGGAGTCGAAAACAAACATTTATAAATTGAAACAAACGGAGTTTTTGTGGTGTAATTGTTGGGTAAATACATACAATAAATAAATAGTAATATATGAATAACACTAGTGATTATCGACTTACGGGGCTAGGAGGGAGCGAGGGCAGGGGGACGACTATGTCTAAGGAGGCACAAAACAGGAGCTGCTCCTGTAGGAAATGTTGGACAGACTAAACAGAAAAACCATTGGCTTAAGCGAAAGTGAGAGAGAAAGATTTGACTATGACGCTCGATCGTTAACTCTTAACCTAGATCTCAGATAGCATTAGGGTGGAGAGACTCTTATTTCTAGTTGGACAGCTGCTGCTGCCCCTCCTCGGGCACCACATGCTCGTGGTCAGCCTTCGGCAGCTCCCCCTGCTTCTCCCGGTCTAGCTCTGCTTTTTTGGCCTGCTCCTGGCGGCGGGATACACCCTCCATAGACTCGCGCAGTGAGTCTATATCCAGGGCATTCTCATCCTTGTAGCCCTCCTGCTCCTTGCTCAGCTGATTGTTGAACTTCGAGAAGTACGTGAGGGACTTCATCAGCTGGTAGCTCTTCGAGATGGGTATGTTCGAGTCGTAGATGCTGGTGCTGGAGCTGCAGTCGACATAGAACCACCAGTTGCACTTGAGAATAGTCTGGTCGAAGAGCGTGTTCTCCGGACAGAGGAAGGACTTGCGCACCAACCCATCGTCGGTGAGGGCGCACACATGAAAGACCTGCCAATAAAGTGCTTCGATTCAGAGATCTTGAACTGAAGTCATCATCCTTACCATGCAGCCCAGATCGGTGTCCGCGTAGAGGCCCGGAAAGTGCTTCTGCTTGCCGCAGGAGAAGCTCGTGGGCGGCAGATCCACCTTGGACTTGAAATTGTCATCGAAATCCTTGTCGTAGCCCACAGGATAATATTCCTTGGGTGCATTCATGACCTGCAAACACAGATATATCAATATCTACTAGGATGTACTCTCCATTCGCCCCCACCTTGGACACCTTGTGCTCTGCCATCGACTTCTGTGGTCGTGGAGTGCTTGGTGTGGTTGTCGTCGTCGTCGTTGTGGTGGTCCTCACCGTGGAGGTGCGCATGAATTCCTCCCGCAGCTTGCCCGCCAACTGTGCCCTGTGCTCCGCTTTGAGCTGCTGCTCCCGCACATAGATGGCATGCTTGATGGTCTCCACCGTTACATTGGCCGCCGCGGCCAGCTCCTCCACAGTCACATCCTTGAGGTCGAATTTGGGCTCCTCAAACTGCAGATAATTGGGATAACTGGGCGGCGGCGGCGCCTGGCGATGCTCCTTGGCCGCATTCGCTATACGGGCAATGGACTCGGGCATGGCCTGGAAGACGGGCACTGCCACGGGCTGGGAGACCACTGGATTGTCAGCATGGAAGGTGCGATTCAAATGCTGATGCAAAAAAGAGTGCAGAGTGATAAGGGTAGTATTTGGAGAGGAAGGACTATACACTCACTGGCTTATTCACGGCATGGACCAGCTTATTGTTGACACTGACTCGCGGCTCCGTTGTGTCCACGGCCACACGGCGATCTGCTGTTGTCGGAGGTGGATTTAAGACCTGCTGCTGTTGCTGCTGCTTTTGGGGTATCGGCCGGAAGGCGGGCACGCCCAGCGGCAGCGGACGGGCTTCGGTCATAAGCTGCGCCTGCTGTTGCTGCTGCAGCAGCTGCTGCTGCTGATGTTGCAGCAATTGCTGTTGCAGTTGCTTCATCTTCTGCTGCTGCTGCTGTTGCTGTTGCTGGGCCTTGGCCGCTGCAAGGGCGGTCTGCTGGAGCTGCTGCAGCTGCAGATTGTAGGGCACGGGTCCGGTGGAGCGGGAACTGATGCGTTTATCTGGCACCGAATACTCTGCGGTTGGATTGGCCTGAGGACGGGAGAAGGGATCATCAGCAGGGATTAGAGACCTTCAAGGTTCCGTCCATTCCTCACCTGTTGCTGTGCCCCCGACAGCACTCCCACACTCTCGGGCGGTGCTCCATTCTTGTAACTAATGGCACGCCGACGCTCGCCCTCCAGGTTTCCCAGCGACTCCGGGAAGCCCAGTTCATCGCCGAGACTGAAGCCTGAAATAAACCACATCAAATGGTTAGGGCAGTGTCCGTGACGGAGCCAATCCCCCCATCAATCACAGCAGTTGGGGGTTGGAGATTTGGGCAATAATGTGTTAATTAATGGCTTTTGTTTTCCCTTCAATCCGACAGAGGCCCTTTTATCTAAATCTTAAATCTACTCGGATTTTATGTACAAAGAGTCTAAGTAAAGGGTTTTGATTCGATCGTACAGAGGCGTGCATACAGGGCAACGGAAGCATGGGAGCTGGTAGAGGAAATGTGTGATCCTAAAACTCTACGGATTGATTCAAGAATACAGTGGATTTAGTTAGGGTTACATTAGAGTTTTAGAGCATCTATGGAGACTCCTAGCACTCCCCAAACTACGATATCAGTCCCCCATCTGTATGGACGCCTCTGTCTCTTTGAACAACAGTTCACTCTTGTTATCGGTCTCGGTCTTGGTCTTGGTCTTCGTCTCGGTCTTCGTCTCGGTCTCCGTCTTCACCATCAACTGCTCCAGTTTGGCCATCTATTTGAGGCTGCCGCCGCTACTACTGCCACTGCCACTACCACTGACATTGGCATTAATGCATTAATGACTTAATCGCTATTCGCGACTCGTTTGGACAACCCAACATCGATTACTTGACCAATTAGTTGCACTTGAAATGTTAACCCCTGAGAGAACTCTACGTACGTACGTGCACCTTGCATGGATATGCTTGGGTTTGGATATTTGTATATACAGGGGGTGTAGGAATGGGTTAGATGGCATAGAGATTTACCTAAACCGAAATGGGCCTTGAGGCCACCCAAGTTTCGTACACGAAACAGTCCAGACTTTTTGAAGTTACAATCGAGTGTGAAACCAAAATTGGACGCTAAAACGCACGTCCCGCAAGCCAATCCTATAAATAAAAAATAGAAGAAAAAAGCAAACACAGAACAGTAGGAGATAGTTTCTCGTTCATATAATACATAAGAAGTAAATGTTAGTTTTGGGAATTAGTACAACGAAGGATGGCGAGAGAGCGAGATAGCACAAGGGGCTTACATTGTTTTGTTATGATTTTTTTGTTGTGGGTGTTTCTTTTTTTAGGATGGGGTAGCATGGGGAGGATGGATACGTTTCTGTGTTCTTTTTTTCTCTATGTAACATACAAACCGCAACCAATAAATAATATACAAAAATAATAAAATAGCTAAAACCAAAATTGTAGTGGCAGCAAATTCATGGACTTTCGGATGAGATATTCGTTGGTTCCATTGAAAAATTACTTCCAACGTCACTGGTAATTCGCCATTCAATTTAAAAGATGCTAAAAAAGGTCTAATTTTTCAGTACAAATTCCGATACAAAGGCAATGGCGATACAGTGGCAACCGCATGAAACATGTAAAAGGTAGCCTGGTCGTATCTGGAGGATGTTGCTCAACAGCCTATAGATCTGTAGTACGTGTGGTGGTTAGCTAGAGCGGTCCTGGGCGATGGCTTAAAGGTACACGAAACCATACCATTCCTTATAAAGTAGTTCACCCGTACTTTGGTGTGGTTTATCTCTTTCCGAAAAGTCTAGTAACTCTAACAATACATGGAAGAACGATACATGCAAAATTCATATGCATGTACGAGTATGCGTGTCGAGCACTGCTCTAAAAAAATGTATCCGTTCGCTTATGGCAAATATGTACCGCGAATTAACATGCCCCAGTGGAACCAATGCCGCTAGATGATCGAATAGAAGGTGGAGTCACCATTCAGACTTGAGCCCTACGATTATGTCCCGTATCTGTGTATGAGTGCAGAGTGTTTGATATGCATGAATTTTAAATTTTATCACATACTTTTTAATGAAAATCAACCCAATGCAAAGTCTCTCTGATTTATCCCGCATCGAATCAAATGCCGTGGCTGATGTTTTGATGGATGGGTTGTGGGAAACAGCAAACAGAAATCAGACCGCCTAAGCTGTAGGTTTCTTACATATCTGATGATGGTGGAAGAAGCCAAGGCATGTGCGTATATCTGTCCCACGAAGAAGGTGTGACCACAGAATGACCCAAATCGCTAATGATGACCCAATCCCAATCACAAACGAACCACAAGACAATAAACCGCAACAAGTCGCATCTTCATCTTCATTCGCATTCTGAAATGTAATCTTCTGGCCATATGTACCTTTGGCATAATCGATAAACGATGGATGCCGTGACTGATGCCCATTATTATGCCACAAGACCACAAGCAATAGCTGCGCTTAAAGCCCTCCACTTAGATTTGTTAATACTTCCTTATGGCAAGAGCAGTTACAAAAGCACTTACTTGGGGGGTTAACTAAAGCACTTTGGTGACCTGAACAGAGCGGAGACACACACACACAAACACACACAGATAGTGGAAGAGCAACCTCAATTCGAGCAGCGTCTCTGTCGTTGGGGTTCAAATTAAATTGTTAGCATGTCAAGTGGGACATGTAATACGTGTTTCAAATGTGTGTACGATGTGTTTCAATTCTTTCAAAATGTGTAGCCCACTTTTATAGACTTTGATTGTCTGTCGTTTCATCCATATGCATAGAGATTTAGAGGCGGCACTCAAAATGTATGCTCGTTATGGACATGGGGATGGAGTTTGAACTGTTGAAAGTCTGAAACCGATTCTAAGACTAATGGATAATGGTCGCAGGCCATTAAGTGCGCCGGCCAATTGTGGCAATCGCTCGAGTCTGTGGCTATAGCTGTGGCTTTGGGTTCAAGGAAAAACTAAAAATCCGCCTAATGGAGTGCCAGACGCATGGGCGAGGAGAGATCAAAGTGTTAATACTCTCAGATATACATACACTATATAAACATTCATATGTACGATTGTGTGTCTATCTGTGGTGTGTGGTCACTTCCTCATCATCATCATCATCATTTATTCAGGCGTTGCGATCTCTCTCTCTCTTTCTCTCGGGAAATATCTAAATTGAATATTCATGCCAAATGTATCATAATTGATACTTTTACTCCAATCATCAATCAATTTGCATTGCGCATACGCATGCGACATGTGGGCGATGCGAGTAGTTATTTTAATTATTTTATGCCCACAAATGTACACAGAAATGGTAAAGGGAAACTTTGCACTCGGCCTAAGGGAAAAAAGTAATATAGAAATTTTGTTTAAATATATGTTTTTGCAGCCGGGATACACAGCCGCACAGTCAGCCGCATTTTGCAGTTAGTCAGAGGAGGCAAAGCATCGACTACCGACCACCGACCACTGATCACCGACCGCTTTCACTCGTTTTATCTTCTGTCGTATATGCGTATGAACATATGGGGGGGATCCGTCCGAACCGAATGTTGTACGAGTATGTATGAAGTTTATGACTGCCTGACAGCCATAGCCATTGGTTGTCCAAGTAGTCAAATAGAAATTTTAAGCTAAACAAATAATGAGGCATAAATATGCAGTCCAGCCACAGCCCCAGCCCCAGTCGCAGCCGCAGCCACAGACATTAGCCGCTGCTCTCCATCAAATATTTAGTTACTTTTCTCCAAGAGCCGCCTTCTCCTGCTCCCTGGATGGCGTCTAGTTAGCACCTCCCTCCTCCCCTTCATCCCCCTCTCAGACACGGAATTTGGGTCACAAAACATTGATATTAATTGTTCGCTCAGAGTCGGAGGCTGAAACAGAAACTGAAACTGGCTCTGACTCTGACTCTAGGGGCTCTGTCTCTAAGACGGCATTCGGCGTTAATTCAATTTGATGAACAAATGCAAATATCGTGTATAAATTATCACAGATCTACGAATATCATCTGTTGCCTAGGAGGCCGAATATTCCATTCCATCCACGGCGCATCCATCCATTCATTGTCGGCCAAACCTTAACCCAGAGCAAACCTTTCAAGTGGATTTAGTTTCCCTTTTTTTTATTATTATTAAAGAAGAGGCTTTAACATTCCATTGTTCCGTTGCCAAAACGTTTTACGGTCAATGTTTTTTTTTATATGTATTTTTTTTTGCAGAGATTGTGACTTTGGCGTTGTCGAAGGAGAGGCCGGTCCTACAGGTGCCTTTCCCTTTTCTTGAAACTTTCCATTTCCATGCCAGTCAATCTTTAGGATCTCTTCTCAAAGAACTATAACATTTTGAAAGAATTTTAATGTGGATTTTGTGGATTTTATGGGCCTGAAGCTGAACCTGACCTTGCTTTTAATTTTTTAATAGTCGGAATGCGTAAGGTAATCCAAATGAAACCATTATGATCGCACTGCCAGCTTCGGGGGGAGATTGTATTCAATTGTGCGACTGTGTAGACCCAACAAGTGTCTCAGCCTTAAGAGAGCGAAGGGGCGCACGTTAATTCCCCTTGTCAGTTAATTATGTTAATTGAACGATGGTCTTGACAGTGAGCGATAGACACACCGGACATCGGACAGCGGACACCCAACAAAAGACGGCTATAGCTGACAAAACTTTTGACAAAAGGCCACTTCAAGACATCGAATTAAATTGCAATTTGAGAGCCGACACACACACACACACAAACGCACGACACACAGTCTAACGTGTGGGCTAAAACAATAGGCCAACAAAAGGTGTGTAAATGGGATGCAGTGCAGGCATCTTGAAGGGAACCTCAGCCCCTGAAGGTCTTACGTGAGCGTACAACAGTGTGTTGCGTGCCCCAAAGTGTAGCCCAAGAGATACACATGTGAAGATGAACAACAGCAACAACAACAACGACAATAGTAGTGTTAACAATAATGCTTTAATTTATTCCTAATTGCAAACAAAACGCAGCCACTGTCTGTCTGCGGAGCAAAGCAGATGCCATTTAGGTACAAAAGGGAAAGGATAGCATCTCTCAGCCATCTTCTGTGGGAATACCAGCCGGAAGCGGTGGTTTGGTTCCTCCTGCCTGAATGTCTGCATTGCATGCCTCTGCCTTTCACTTTCTGCCGTTGGCAGACTCCGCCTTCGAGAGGAGCCTTTTACTTATTGACCAATGCAATCATATGACAATGCAATTTCTTTTTTTTTTCCACGTACCTTTGCACCTGGACCTGGCCCTGCGACTGGGCTCCACAGGTGCTCATAGCGCCAAAAAAAAAAAAACAAATAAAAACATCTGGCTAATTGCTGTGCCAAGTGCAAAAACATTTGCCATACTCGTATTTCATTTTTGTTTGACACACGAAGGCAAGGGACATTCCACATCCCAGAAGTATTGCATAAAGGCCCTCTCCGCTGGCCAAACCAACACAAATATTTGGGTTATATAAAAATATACACAGAAACAGAAGACACTTTGAAGATGCTTTCAAAACGCTGCGTCATTGACCAACAAAAAACCCACCTAAAAAAAAAAAAAAAGTGAGACAGAAACCGAGACGACAAAAGAGAGAAACATCTCTTTCCGATCTCAGATCTCAATGGCTTTTGTACGGTAAGGTATGGGGTGTGTGGTATATGGGTTATTGATGAATCATGGCTAGCGATTGACCGCACGCTCGTTCGCTTTTATAAAGCCATCAAGCAAGATAAGATTTGGGCAGGGCCCGGACACTGTCGATAAATAGTTAGCTGGGAGAGTCATCACAGCTTCAGTTCCTGTCCCTGGCTCCATGGTTCACTTCTTTGGCAGGCAAAAGGTCAGCAAAACATAAAGTTTATGCAAATTAGGCAATGAAAATTGCCGAAATTAACACCAAAAGCATGGCGTGTGTGTGTGCATGGAACACCTTTGCACGGTCAGTGGCTGCTGGTGCTCTAGTTGATCAGAGATATCTGAACTTGACCGATATTCTGACATGCCAAAAGCCAGCAGAGTCCATCGTATCAATCATCAAATCCCAAACGGAAACGAAGGTTAAGCGAGCATTATTTGTGCTTAACAAATTTTTAGCGCATTGATTAATGCGCCAAGCAGCAACCATTTACATATTGGAGGCCACCAGGGGAGTGTGCTCTGTACGCTACGATTATGTTGTGTTCTTAATGAGTTGTACAGAAATTACTTCAGGTCAAGAATACTCCATGACTAACCAAAAACCAATCCGGTTTCATTTGGGATCGCATTTGCAAGGTTTTGCAGTGGGGCGCACAGAAGCCAAAAGACAAATGAAGAAACCGAAGCCAAAACCGAATCCGAATCTGAATACATACATATAAAAAGGGGAGCCAATAAACTGCATCAAAGACGCGTTTATTGTATAGAAAAACAGAGGCAAAAGTGTAGGCCATCTATAAAATATCTCTTTGCCTCTTTGGGGGCTATACTCGTATAGCTTTGCCAGTTTTTGCATGGAGGGGGGTTGTCTTTTCCCAATTAAAATTGCGGCCAACAACCTGTTCGACAGCATTCGTTGGGATCTACTGTGATCTATGATTACAGCATGCAGCCATGTGCCACACATGCCACAGGCGATTAACTAAAGACTTGAGACGCAAACTTGATTGAAGCCCGAAAAAAGAAATGAGTTTGTCGCTTAAGTCATTTGTTTCAGGCGAATCAAATTAAAGCCCTAACAGACACCCGTGTAAAGCAATTAAACTTCCACCGAAAAGAAAAACCAAAAACCACAA